>OX411282.1:19087495-20554721 GCA_948146005.1 Nomada fucata | reverse complement strand
ATTCCAGCGGGCGGACGAGTTGAAGATTCCTCGGCGAATCTTCTGCGGAGAACAAAGCTGTCCGTCCCGAATTTATCGGGACGGCAATGGCGACAATGTTCATGCTTCGCGCGACAAGAAATGCGGGCCGGAGAGCGTTGAATAATTTAAAGCGGGCCACGGTAGAGAAACAATGGGGCTGACAAGCATCCTACGGATAATAAATTCTAAACGATTAAATGTATCCAGAAAGAGGGCAACTTTTCTCCTGTTGTTCGCGCACGCGGCTAAAAATGATATTTGTCATTAAGAATAACTGGATCAGGGACAGAGGTAGGAGTGGTTTCATAACTCTCCTTCCTCTCCCTCCTCCGCTCCGTCACTTCGTCCCGTATTTTAACGTGCGCCCCGATAGTAAGCGCGACTAATGGAAAGATCAATCGACTCGCGACAAGTTGCCTTTTGTAGTCTCGACGCCAATTATATTCCGGGGCAGATTTTAGAGCGGCCAACGAGCCGAGAGCCCCCTCGATCCCGAGCGACTCCAATTATTAAATCACCCGTGCCACCCGGGCGAAACGCGAGAGAGCGAGTGGGAAGCGAGGTAGAATGTGGCCTGTGTGTCAGGTATATGCCTCGTGGCACAACCGGCGAGCATTTCGTTCGTTTGTTCCCTGGAAAATATGTGAGACTGGACGGACGATATCTTTCGTCGTGAGTTACGCTGCTCGGTTCGCACGGTATTATTACGCGGACAATCATCAGGGCCAGCTGGCATCATTGTTGCCGGTCCCAAGAAAGTGAAAAGCACTCGAATTAAAAAGCAGAAAAATGAAAAGCACGGTCGTTTGATTGGTCAATACGATCCGTGCGCAATTTGATTCTTTTTATCTCGCCGGTGAGAAGCAACGTTTGCCGCACAGATCGCAGCGTCCGTCGCGACAGGTAGGATCTCCGTTGCACCGTGCAAATGCGAGGCTAATTGGAACGCAATTATTATCGATTATTAGCGGGACGTTATGCGTTCGGCCATTCCAATTCGAGAAAAATCGCGCGACGACAGCGGCAATCGGCGTCACCTGTCCGACGATGTCAATTTAAAGACCCCCTCGTCGAGATATCGGAACAATTCGCCTGTGGATGATCGCGCAGGTGACAAATGTAAATCACCGGTTACCAAGAAACGGCGACGCAAAAACTGAACGCATCGTCGATTGCACGCGTTCGCACTTCAACGTTACACCGAAACTCTTCCGCGATACTGATTACGAGCGGCGGACAATAAAATACGGCCCACTGATTCCGCGGGGATCAAAGAAACGAGGGGAAAGGCCAGCGATCGATTGTAGACTATCGCGGGCCATTGGTATCGAACGAGTGATTCGCGTGCGCCCGCGAATCCAGGTGGAAAACGTTGAATATGAAACGATAACTCGTCGCGTTATCGATCGTCGATCGCGGCGGCGTGTCGACGCTCAAGAATGTCCGGCGAGAGACCCGGGGGGCGGACGGGGAGGTTTCCCTTTCGACGGTGAAACGTATATCTGGCGACCGTCGAAAGAATATTGGGGTAATCGAGTTACGTTTAGCGCGACGGCACCTCGCGCGATCTTATCGATACGTTCGATCGATATCGGGTTGCAACAAAGTGTTACGCTACTTGGTGAATCGGTGCGAAAATCGAGCCGCCATTCTGCGCCCAACGCGCACTCCTAGTCTTCCTTGACCCAGTATATGTTACGCGCCGAACGATTTTGAATGATAAAAGTCGCGCAGTGATTCATTTATTCAATACGGCGGTAACGGCGTAATCGCAATTAGGAAAAGTATTCAAAGTAGAAAAGAATATGCTTCAACTGACATACTTCATCGAAATGTAATGTATTCGCCCCCAAATATCTATATTAGTATTTATGACATGTCTCTGTATTACTCTTATTATCTACTAGTCACCTAAGGATTCATATGTACAAATATTTTTAAGTTTCCGGTCATCACAAATACTCGTCATGGAACCTTATCGAGTCACCGTTTCCAAAACACCTAGTCACACTGTCTACAATCCCTAACCATCCAGAGTCCTTTGGAATTCGCCCTCATCATTACTACTACATCCTTTCCAACACCCTTTAAAAACCCAAGGTTCCCTGACTCTTCAGCTCACATCATACGAAATATTCAACCGACATAGTCTACGTCTAAGTGATAATAAAACCATCTCGAAAAACCGAAGTTGGGAGTTCAATTTTCTCTGCGTCCATTACAGAAATACTGGAATAAATGCGAGATCTGTGAAAAATATTCAGACATAACATTGCAAGACGTGGCGGCCGTCAGTATTGTCCATACAAATTTAGAATTATTTATTCAGAATGTTCATATTCAGTGCATTATCGAAGGGAAAATAATTATCCTCGCCGTCGAACGTATCCTACGCTGAAAAGGGACACACGAACGAGGAGACACGAGCCGCGCAAGGCTAATATACCGCAGAGTACCTAAACGTACAGCGAGAACCATGGAAAGCGTCGATTCTTCGCCAACGAATTGACAGCCTCACAATGAGCGCGTCAAGACGGGCCCCGGCGCCGTGTCTGCGCGTAGCGCAAACTCCTCTCGGCCAATTGATTCCCTCCGTTTAAACGAACCAGACAGCGACGGTTAAAACGATCATCGGTAAGAGCATCTCGCATTTATACGAGTCGGAACGGCTTCATACGCCTCTGCTCTGTCGGCTCTTATCGCTTCTATCTTCTCGAGCGTGTGCACCTGCGACGAAGAAAGCGGAGCAATGACGTACGAAACGTGCTCGTCCCATGGAACACGGCCCGTGCAACAATAAAACACTTTTAATCGTTCCACCTTTATTCGCGTGCGCATCTCGCAAGGCTTACTTCGCCCGGCAATTATCGTAACAACGTTGCGCTCCGCCGCGACGTTACTAAGTTAGCTCGAGGGATCGGTCGATTCCCAATTAGCCGATCTCCGTTCGCCTCGAAATTAAATCGTTGGTGGACGGAACACATTCTAGACGAGAGTAATGTCACGCGTTACTGCGAGCAGTTAGACGCAATCGGAATAGAAATTCTGCAACATTTTTCGACGCGCGAGATGCTCGCTTCGACTTGCTGCTCCGTTCGACTCGTCGAGGCGTTTAGCAACAAAGGAAAGCGTTTCCCCCGAAGTGCCACGCGAGGACCGAAGTAATCCGTGAAACATTCACCCCCGAAGTCCGATCGCTAAGTAAAATTGAAAAAAGAAAGAGAAAGTGTTGAATACTTGCTATTGATAGTGAATGTAAAATATGCTAGAGCAAAATTGTCTCAACGTTCTTAGAAATAACTTACTAATAAAGATAGTAAGAGAACCAGATGGGGCTCTACTTGGGGAGTCAAAAAGGGCCCTGGTTGTAAAATCAGACGATGCGCATTCGTAGGTATAAGTACCCAGTTCTTCTGGTGCTTCTGGTACTTCTGGTACTAGTACCCAGTTCTTCTGGTCCCAGTTCTTCAGTTCAACGGAACATTTCATGGTGATAAGACATTCCTTCTGAGCTGTTAATAAATATTAACGCGATAAATATAATAGTTATTTTGTTCGTCACACCATTTCCAATAGAAAGAAATGCTGGAAAGATAGAAACGGAGCGACGCGCGATAATCGAGTCGCGTCGAAGGATTGGCAATCGAGGGGAATCGCCCGTGTCGATTGTTGGTGCAATTAATCCATCGGGATCGCGAGTCGGCCAAACGGGGTGGCGCAGAGATCGTGAGAGTGAGTGGTGGCCGAGGAAAGGGAAAGAGGGCATCGACATTATTGCAACCGAACGCGGCCTCGGTGTCAGGTACATACCAGTCGGGTATGCGCCTTTAGCCTATTTACCGTGGCCAACCGACAGAAACGGAACGAAACGAGCCGCGCACCGTCGACGACGTAGCCGTCATCGTTGCCCGTTGGTTCACCGCGTTGTTGCTCGCCTTGCGTAACCTCCTCCGGCGATCGTGTTAGGAAAACGCGAGGGGGGAGGAGAATAGAGACGAGAGATATCCGTACGCCTACATCGCCCGGAGCTGTCATGAGCCGGCTCCAGAGTCTGCCTGCTAGAACCGTGAACGAATGAAGGTCCGTTCGCAACTGTTCGTTCGTGAACGGTTCGGCTCCGCTCCCGCGTCACACGAGGGCAGGTTTTTTTTTTGTACTTTCTCGCGGTAGGCGGTTCGATGCAATTGCTCGCGCGAAATTGCACCGAAGGTATCGTTCGTTGCAGCGCGAAGAAATTAGCGTGGGATCGGAAAAACTGTTTCTCCGGACCGGATATGCGTCGTGCACGGGCGCTGAACGTTTCTCTTCGAGAAAATCAATGCACGAGTGAAGCAACAATTGCGCGTCGACGCGGTCGTACAGTGCAGCGTGACACCGAGTGTGTAGACGCTCGATAATAATTTTTTAAACAATCGACCATATACTAAAATTTCGTTTCTGCGAACAGCAGTACCTCGCGCAGATTTTTCTAATAATTCAGGCACGAAGTATATAATATGTGTGTCACACCTTCTCTGAACTGCATAGGTCGAATCCTCGAAATTTCTTCGCGATCTTCCACCGATTCGAAATTAATATCGCGACGACTCCGCGGGGCTTACTCTGCTTTAATTTTTCCAACGCGTTCGACCCACGCGAGTCATTTCAACGTTGCGCTAAATCTAAAGAGGCCCGCCGTTGTTTCACCGTGTCGAAGCGAATCGAAGCTGGTCCGAACGCGCGGTGCAAACGGACCTTAAAACGCGATTGCCGCAACCAGCTCGCCTGCCTTCGACGTCGTCGAGGGCTTGGCGCACAGCCATCGAACTACCGGCTCGTTCCGTATACCAGTTAAGGATCTCTCTTTTCTTGCCGGCCCTGTCTCGTTCGTGCTTCCGCGAGAAATTCGTGATTTGTATTTAATATGACGCGATACGCCGACGGAGGTTTCACCGTTGGTTCGTGCACGTCCAGTCGTACGGATTAATTCCGCGAATTGCACGGCGAGACCAGATTATCCGGGAGGGATTTTGCGCGGCGGCCTGGCGCTGGTTAAACGGGACGAGCGTACACACGGTGCACGCGGATCGGTTAAATGGAGATTAATGGTTCGCGTGAGACCCGATGCGTTTGGCCGATGGCCACGCGGACGGACGCGGAAGTTTCCCTTCGTCGGTGGTCCTTCGTTTCGGTGGCGCATTGGGGAGGGTTAGGTTCCGGGTATCGGGGCGAGAAGCAGCCGCGAATTGGGGTGGTTCTCAGTTTACTTTGGTAGCGGTGATTTCGTTGAGATGAAAATGTTAATTATTGATTTTGTGCCGGAAATAAGACGTTGCTGGTTGCGTATGTTATGGGAAATGTAGTTCGCTTCGATACGTCAGGTTCGATCGGGCGATATTTGAGTAAAACAGCACGGGGATAATTTATTTTCACGAATCGAATCGGATTGATTCATTTGCGTGCCGTGGTTAGTTTTAAGGAACGCGGACTTTGGAGCGACGCGGACTTTCTGTTGTATTCAGAAGGCTGACGAAACGGGTGTATCTATTTAGGATATCTAGCGAAACACGAGCGAAGATTAGTATGAATGGCGTGCGCAGATCTTCCAGCCGCGGATTATAATAAATACAAGCGGTTAAACACTTGTAGATATTATCGCGAACCGGTGGAACGTTTTTGCCTGCAATGCTTCAAACGGTATCAACTGGTTCTCGTATCTATGCGATGAATTCCACGCTGCACAATTGACGGAAAGATTGCGCAGTTCGTTATCTACCTAAAAGGATTCGCGTCGATGCAAATAACACAATTCAGATCTTCGTTCGCGAGCGCTTCGGTTGTTCCAAAATTCATATGCCTTCGTCGCTCATTGAAATTGCCCGTAGGAAAAAATGATCCAATCGCGATTCCTCCGGCTCGACGATTATACGGCATTCGGGAATTATACAGCAACGCCGATACGGAGAGACGTGTAACGATACCACGCGCTTACGCAAACCCAGACGTTAAAAGGGCTCCTTTAATATTTAATACCCTTAGTTAGCGACGTGCTCGCAATCGGAGATCTCGGATTTTTCCCGAGGCGGGCCTGCGCGACGGATATAAATGGGCTGCAAGCACGAGGAGATAAATTCGTGTCAGCTAAGAAATTTCGCGTGCTCGCGATTGAGAAACTCCGCTCGAGACCGAGGCAACGGTTGGCAATATCGGTATCGTTAAGAACCGATTCGACGAACCGTGATTTCACGAGAGGCCGATACTTTTTTCCGCGGTTCACGACCAATCGTCACGATTCGTCCAGTTTCTTGCCCCGTTCATTGTCACAATCGGGATCCCGTGGAGACGCTCGAAAAATACGCGCGGAACGTTTCGAACGCGTGGACGCATCGCTGAATTGAGAGGAGGAAACGTAGGAGACCGGCGATCGGTGAATTAATTTGTTTCTATCCGTTTTGCAATATTTATGATCGAGCAATTGTTACAGAAACTTGTACAGTACCATTTTGTAATAATTATTTATTACGAAAAGAATATAAATATTATTTAACGTACGTTTGCATTTCAATTTTATAATACTCGATTCAACCACGCGGACGTCATTACCGGACTATTGGAGCTTGCAAACAGATTCACCGATAGAATAAACTTGTTTGAAGCCTCTTTGCTTCTGTTCAAATCGCAGGTAAGGAGAAGTTCTTCGCGGCGAATTAGATTAAGCATAGGATTATCACTGCCTTGCGCATTAATCTGCGTGCAGCGTTAATTAAAGTATCTTTGGATTATATTTCTGCGCCCCGCGATATTTAAACACTGTTTGTACTATTATTTTGCATTCTGCGACACATTACCTATGTGCATTTATACTAAAGGACGTCAGCCCGTTTAATAATAATAATAATAATAATCGAATGAGAGTTGATTGACCATCTTCGTTATCTATTACGTATAATATTTAACACAGTGCAATTTTTGTAATTAATTGGATCGAGTCGTTCCTGCACGTTTATTCAATGAATCTCGTCGAACACGTCTCGACGATTCGAATCACTGAACGCAGCAAGAAAGCATTCCAAAAAAAGGAATTGTCGACATTGAAATGATAATCTATGAAATGAACAATCATTCTTTAAGTTCGCGAAGATGTTCAATAAATTCCGTCAGCTCGCACGTCGCTGGTACCCGCGCCTTAAAAACTGTTGAAACATCGCACGTATCGTGTTCCGCTACCCGTTTGCCAGCATCTGCGAAGAAGATTCACTGTCCAATCCAACGTGTTCATGCTTCTATCCCGAAGACAAGTCTGTCATTAATCGATAAACGTATATAACCGGCATAACGCGACGTATTAACGTATTAAGCGATCGGACGAAATTTTCATTTCACGGATGACTCTTCTTCCTCGCGCACGATCGAGATACGATCCTCGGCGTTCTGCGCGATCCTTCGACTCGACCGCCTCGAATTCCAAGTTACATACGCACGCGGTATCCCCGATTCGACCGCGGTCGAAGCAATCCTCAGAAAACGTTAACTATCCGCGACAAAATATTTTCGACGAGCGCAGCAGCGGAGACGGGGTTCAATTTAAAAATTCAATTATATCCCACGCACTCGTCAGTAGCCTGTTACATCAATTTCATTCGTAATTTCAATACGCGCTCGATTGCAATAAAACAAGAAAGCCAATTTCAAAACCAAACAATTCCTTTTACTGCCACCGAGCGTACCACGCATCTACGTTCAATAAACTTGCTCGCTCGGTACCGCAGAAAAAGCCTAAGAAAAAAACAACCCCCCCCCGAACAAATGCCATCATTTCGACGAAATCAACGAAGAGCCAGCACAGCGGTCAAACGTCCGTACCGCGGGCTCGGTCCAGTTTCATCGGCCACCCTGTACACTGGCCGCGCGCGTAACCATTTCCACACCGCTTTGTGTACCTGTAACAATCGCCCAAGGTGCTCGCGTACACGCGGAGAGAGACCCACGGTTGCAAAGGAGATCGGCTTGTCTCACCGTGGCCGCTGACCGTTCCGCGAAACTAGCGCGAGCGATTTAATCATTATCGGCAATCTAGCCGGCGCGGGGCAGAAAGAAAAATCTGGGTCAGGCCCCCGTGCGGCTGTCTATCGAGGGGGGGGCTCGACTCTCTTTCGATATTCGCGTGCCCCGATGGAAAGTCATCCGCGGACGGGCAGAAAAACGCGATCACGAGGAGGGGAGGAGAAAATTTCATCGGGCGTATTGCGACACGCTCGTCGCGACGCTAAACGCGGCACGAGCGGAACGCGCATCCCGTTTCGTAGGACGCTCATCGCGTGTTATGTGGAAACTGGACTGGATTTACGACGGCGACCGACGTTGAATTATTTGTTATTAACGTTGAGCATCGCGGCGGATCCCGGGCTCGCCGCCTACCTGTCGTTCATTATCTCTGAATAGGTTTTCGTAAGTCGGCGCGGCCGCGCTCGTCGCGTCGAGCGAGGAACTGTTCGCGGCGTGAGCCTGGATCGCGGTGCGCTTTCAATTAATTAACGATTCGAGGCTCGCCGACGCACGGAATGTCCGGGGAGGTATTTTTATTATTTGCGATCGCTCGGGTCGCGAATGGACGCGCGGCGAGCGTCGGTGCAACGGCGGCCGGCTGTCGCGGCGCGGATCCGCTCGAATTTCAATTCGATGCGCACGGCTCTTCGTTGATCAATTAAGTGTGGGAACGTCGCGCAGCTTTGGGCGAACGAGTCGTGGAATGAGATTGTAAGCGATACGAGCGAGGCGAATATCAGCGACGGACGACGACTTAACCGAGGCCCGAATATGAACGAAACTTTTTCATTCCAAATATTTCGAAACGGATGAAACGCGTTACGACTGCGAACAATTCGCGCGGCGGCGTTTCGACGCGATGCACAAGCGTTGCACGCCGCCAGGTACCGTCAGGTGCTGAAGGGTTCGAGCGAAACGCGCACGGATGCAGCGTGCAGATCTTTCGAATTGCATCGCCGGTTTGATTATTTATTTCGACGGTGTAAACGTTGCTCGATTACGAGATGATCGTGGCACGAGTAATATCTGGCGAACGATTCGATTGATTTTCGTTGCCGTGACCCGATTGCGTACGATAATTGACAATAAATAACTTGCGCGTAACGTCGAACGAATATTACTCTCGAGGAATATGCACCGGGCAGGGGCAAAAACTGTAATAGGTAAACGATCCGGCCGTTTATCTCGTCGTATTTTAAGCAAAGTGCATCATGAATATTTCAACCCGAAGATGATCCCCGTACTGTACTCCGAGGCGGACGCACAATGGCGACTGGGACGACGTTCGATCGTTTTTCCGCCGGTCGATCTATAAGCGAACGAACGTTTACTGCCTCTAAAATGGAAAAGAACGCTCGGGACGGCGTAATTAAATCCGCGGGGGAACGAGCAAAAAGCCTATGAATTCTAATCCGGTGTGAACGTGGAACAAAATCAGCCGTCGGCTCGTAAATTTTGTTCACTGAAACGCAGAAATACGGGCCGCGCCGGTGCACACGTGTTTTATTTTCGTTTCGACAATCGTTCGTCTCCGCCACTGTGGGCGTAAACGACGCGCCGTACGTTTCACGAGTGAGCAACGATTTCTTCTCTCCGTCGAGACGGTTTTTCCTTTCCGTCGCAGATAACGCTTAAACGATTGGCGTTTCCATTAATTCAATTGAAATACAATTCGCGTGGATTTATCTCGACAGCCTTTGTAAATATTCATTCACGTTTAGCTCGTTCCCAGGAACAGAATTATAACGACAAACGTACCCGCGGGTACGCTTCAATTTCGCCGCTTCAATTCGACAAGAAATTTCGTTCTGTAAGAGAAATCCGTAATACTCGAATCGAAGCCTCGATTAGGTATTAGAATAGTTGCGTAGGCGTGTATATATTAACAAGGCATTCCGTTTATTAATACTATGCTCTCTCGACCGTAGTCTATACAAGAATGCCTTCCTTTACGTGTAATGGCCCTTTTTAACCATTTTAATGCATCGGCGAAATGCACGTGGCCCGCCTCGGCCGTTCCTGTACCTCGATTATTCTAACAGTTCATTATTTTTCCAATGTGAGCCGTCCTGTACGAATTATCGAAAATTCGATACTCGAGCGTAAGTTCGGCGCGACTACCGCGCGTACCCGTAGAAACGAAATCTGTGGTAGACCGCTGCGGTGGTCGGGTTAGCAGCGAAAGAGTTAAACGGATCCGCCATTGGCGGTCAGCAAACAACGGGTTGGAAGCCAGGAAATAAACGACGCGAAGGCGTTTCTACGGTACTCGTGTCGTTATAATATTTCCGGCTTCGAACGTAAGTTCCGTGGAACGAAAAGTCTGCTCTCTCCCAATCTGTGCAACAATGTCTCGACAATAGAAGTTGTTGCGCGCCTCGCAACTTAATTCCCGATCGTTCCCGACGTGTCGATTAAACGCAACACCCTCGAAGAAACGCTTAATCAACTCGTCACGGAAATATCGAAATACAATTCGTCCGAGGAGCGCGGTGATACACTGACAGCAGATTATTCAAATCGCCGCTGGTCGTAACTCCGGGCAGCGCAACGTCGATTGAGCAACGGCCGGTTTCGTCGGTCGAGAAACAGAAATCCGTGTACAAGAACGTTGTTCCATTAATTAATTCTCGAGTTTCGACCGGCGTTAAACAAGGGATCGCGGGGAACCGGGTTGGTCACCTTTAAGATGTGGTCTCGGAATTACGTGGCACGATTTGTCACGCTGTTACCACCGACCTATCCGTCGATTAGTTATTTACGTGGGCTTCGTGGCCGGCTTACAACAACGCAAGGTTGTCGAAACTTCAGAATGTATCTTTAATTGACTCCGCGTGGGATTAATCAAATAACGCCGCGGGGTGAAACGACGACCCACGCTTTACCTCGCCGGTTGCGCGAACGTATCGTGTACCTATCGCGCGTACGCTTGTACGCCAGTGTTGCGTGCGATTGATCGCTTGCGCAATTTCATTGCGTTTTGAAATTTTGTCGTCGGTTTTTTTAAACGGTCTATTTAATGATTGGGGGGGCGGGCGTTGATACGCGACGCACGTTTCAGTGGAGGAACGGCGAGTAAGAATTTCTGTAATCACGAACACGCGTGATTTACCTCTGGTTGCAATGTTCCGGCTGAAATCAGCCTACCTCCAGAATGCGATACGTAGTTGAATGTTTGCTATCAACAGTGACGAAACACCACGAAAGACTTTTCGTTTAACCGAGGCACTGGATTCGAAATAGGGCGAAGAAATATCTTAGATTGGACACGAAGACGTGATTCTATGTGAAAAATGTTCCTTTCGATATAAAATAAAATTAGTTTAGTTGTCAAGAATGGTTTTGTCAAACAATTCCGAGCAACGTGTTAAGGGAAAGAGTGAACGATTTTATAACGCTACGTACATCGTTCGTTGACAATTTCTCGAATTACCTGGCAAAAATGTCCAGCGGTTAAACCAAGTTTACGCGCAGGAGATAATCTGCTGTAAATAATAAAAATAATAGAACTACCAGTACTCTGCTAATTGAAAAATCGTTCAAAGAAAATCCGGATAAAATATATCGATCCGTTCTCAAAATAATAAAAGAAGAATACAAAAGACAAATACCTTGAAGCACCATAAGTGACAGAACCTTCAGTCCTCCCGATAACCATGCCCAATGTATCCACCTGAAATCAGAACAATTGCCGTCTACAATTTCGAACATCAACATTCACCTGAAACAAACAGAGGCACGTCGAAAATCCGATAAAACAAAATCGATATCACCACCGCGCCGTACTCGGTCATTTCTGCTTCCGTCGCTGTAAAAATCGATACATCGTCGACAGTCGGGGGTGGCGCACGTTGCGCTTCGAACATCCGTGTCTCCGTCACGCATCATGACAAACTTTATCAAACGGGCAATGAAACTCGTCCCGCGACGCTCGAACGATGACAAGGAAACGCACAGACGCAGGACGAGCGTACGAATTACTCCGTTCGAACGAAAATTGTTCGGCAATTATCCAAGGGGGTGCTGGATGAATTTCGCGGCGTTCTCGTGCGTGGCAGAAATCGGTCGAGCGATAAATTGATCGCATATGGTTCGATAATAGATTTTGACAAGTCGCGACGGCAGGTTGAACGGCGTTGCTCAATCCCTGTATGCACGTTACTTTTAATCTCGACGGTTCCAGATGCCGCGGATAGAGAGGCCCCGTGTAACCGCGTCGATTTCTACCTGCTCGAGCGACGCACAGTGGCGAGAAAGCCCGAAAACCTTGGAAAAACTCAAATTTCCTTGTATTTGGTACATTGTTCGTATATATGATAAAAGAATGACTTCAGAAATGTAAGCAATGTAAAATTCAATGTTAAATATTGCATTTATAGTCCCAATTACAATGGCGAATATGAAAAATAGATAATATATTTAATAATAACGCAAAATCGCGACGGTTCGTTGCGACGTTATCGAATACGCGAACAAGCAGCGACGAGTCGCGGAAAGAACAAACGATTCGAGGGTCGCGCTGTTCGCAGAGGGTTACGAAGTTCGCGAGACGAACTCTGCACGTTTCTTTTCCGACGATTCTACACGTTCGAGGTAATCAAAGTTCATACGTCTCGCGACTTTATCGCGGCGGAATTTTATACCCGAGTTTTTGGTAAGCCGTCACAGTTAGGTCTCGGATGCATCTCGTTTTTGGAGGTCTCGCGGCCGAAACGGAATTAACATAACTTACGGTTATGTTGCCGCGGGTCAATGTGCTAATAACTCAACGCGTTAAGCTATCTCGCCGCGTCCGTGGATCTAGGTTGGTTAAGGTCGACGAACCATTTGGTGCCCGTGACATTTGCCATTGACCCAAAATCTTGGATAACGATTTCGTGTTGAGCTGTGTCCAGTTATCGCGCGTGTATTTGCATTTCGAAAAGTGCGGCCGTAAACCATCCGGCTGTCCCGATTTATAGGTAATATTCGATGCATAAAGCTTTTTTTTTTTAAAGCGTAAGCGTGTTCGTGTACATTCCGATGAATATTAATGTTTCAGGGGGGAGGTCGATGTACTCTTGGTTCGGCGACGTTCGAATTATCGGGAGCTTTGAAAATGTTGTAGAAAATGTTGCCTGCAACAGGCGCGATGAAATTATTCGGAAAGGGACACGCGAACGTTCATCGAACTGTATCAAAGCTATCCAAAGTTTATCTTTAAGAGTGCGATAATAAGCAGTCCTTGGATGTTAAAATTTCTTCGGGAAATAAATAGTTCCGCATCGGGGGTAGTAGCAGAGATTAAAAGAATTCGATCCAATGCGAAGCAACGTGAAAGTTATGAATCTACTCGTCACGTAACGCAGTAAAATGAAACCCTCCAAACGAAAATAAGGAAATCTGCTTTCAACAGAAACAGTTTATCAATCAACCGCTTTGAGGATAAACTTGAAATGAAGACTTAAATGAAATAAAATACTGTTCATTCTATCGACCAACCGGAGTCACCCGTCAACCGTGCCTCGAACGAAAGTCAAACACCAAGAAGATTCCAATAGGGAAGACAAGAAATTGGCCCCGGCCGTATTTGAACCCAGAAGCACGACAGCACGGTGCGGTACGCGTGCCCGCGTGAACGATCAGAAAGTCGGCGTTACATAATTAAGCAAGACGGTCGGGTCGTAATTGGTCGAAAAGTTTCCCGGACGAGGCGGCGAGGAAAAAAAAGCAGCCGCTCGCTTTGTCGTCCTCGCTCGCATGGAAACTGGCCCGTCCACGTACGACCGACGAAATTCGTTTTTACCGCCGTCGCGGATTCCGCTCGTCGGCTTCGAAATGGACGCCGAACGCGCGCGCGTACGAGAAAGTCGCTGCCGCGGACTATGTACGTATAGTAATTCGTGACTTCTTCTTCGATCTACGACTTCAACGTTACCGCTCCCGGGATTCCACGAGCGGAGACTTTCCCTTGCGCGTATCGAAAACTGGCTACAATGTAGTTAATGATCGGCGGCAAAAAACGTCGCCAGGTAAAATGGAAGCCGAGCGTATTTCTCTACGGCGTGTCGGTTTCGCCGAGGAGAAGTCGGCGAGCTTCTGCTTAGAACGCGGCGACGCCCGACGATTTGCGGAGTGACAATAGGTCATATCTGATCGAATCTATCGCGAATTCGTGTGGAGAGCGCGAGACGTGAGCGCTAACTGTATTCTGTGTAGAAGCAAGTGCTTTTTGTTTATTGCTGACATCGTTGTCTTTTTTAATTTTGATCTTCGCTTGCAGGAAAGGTTGGGCGACCTGAACGTGTGCAGCGTATTAGACTTTGCGTGCAAGTAGAGCATGCCATCCGTAATGCAACCCTATTTTTCGTTTTTGCCATAATTCGGTTTTAAAGGGCGAAATCAGCCGTTGAAAAAGATTCGGATAATTCTTTTTCGCGAAATATGTCAAGAACGCTGGGAGATATTTAAAAAAAATGTATAAACAAAACTTGGATCGCTTCGTTGCGTCTGTAAAACTGCGTAAAAATTTTGTTTGAAAAATCGACGGAAAAGAAAATGAGGAAAATCTGTTTACGCTATCTTGTAAAGAAGTAAAGCGATGCAAGTTTTGTTTACACTGTTTTTCAAATACCTCTCAGCGTTCCTGAGATATTTCCACGAAGAAGAACTTTCTGAATTTTCTTCAACGGCTGATTTCACTCTTCAAGACCGAATTATGGCCACGAACGGAAAACGGGGCTGCATTAAGCACGACACGTTCTACTTGCATGCGAAGTTTCGTACATTTCTGATACTTCGAGATCGCCTAACCTTTTTTTGTCAGTCGCGTGCGCTTGATATGATTACTAAGGACTGCCGCACTACAGTACGTATTAATATTCCGATTTATTTTAAGGCACAACATTCCACTGCCATTTAACTTGCCAGTTAACTTAAAAAAAAATGACAACTCGTACGTTCAGCAGTTACGTTCGATTCGATACGCAACGATCATCCATTATCAAGCATTGCAAAAGGGACGCAGCGTGTTGCGACACAGGTGAACCGTCAAACGTTGCCATTACTTTCCTTATCAAGCGTTCGCGTTAGATAAACATCGTTCGCGCTCTCAGGATACACGAATTCCCATGAAACCAGAAAATTATACCACTCGCAGCGGTCGACCTCATTTGTCAACCGTATCTTTAAAAACTAAAAAAAAAAACCAGAAACGAGACAAATCCAAACGATATAATCACGAACAACACCGCCTATGTATACCTGCCGTTACATACAAATTAACGCAATAGAAAAGCCCAGCGAGAGTTCACGCCTCTAATCGACCGTTTTCCACGCGCGGAAAAAATCCTTCTCAACTCCTGCCCCGAGGGGATTAATTATTCCTCGAGAAGGAACAGAAAAAAGGAACCGAGTCGATAACGATAAGCCGGTCCTCAGACAAGATCTCCAATTAATTCGTCTTTCCTTCGTTCTCTTTTTCTTTCCTATCCGTCTCGAACCGTTCGACGGCGTTCGTCGGTGCCCGCGTTAACTTGGCCTGCCGCGATAACTGAATTAATCGCGGTATCTTAATCGATTATGTGCACACACCGGGGTACACGTAGATCGTGGCGATTAGGCGACCGAGAACTATCGACGAGCCGAAGCGGCGTCGCGATACTCGGCATGAATGGCGGCTCGACGTGTCTCGATTCCGCTCGATCGGACAGGCATTAACGCTTTTTGCCGTCGCTGTCGAAACACGGGGGGGTCAAAGGGCAACGTATAAATAAAACGTGGCCTAAGGGAGCCTCGTGTTCCCGGCGGGCACGACGGCACGGTCGACGGGAGACGACGACGGCAGCGGAGGATCCTTCGCCTATTTTCGATCACGTTCTTCGTTGCTCCTGCGATTCATTTCTCGCGAGATGGAACGCGTCGGTTGCGCTGGAAAAGTTGAAACGCGAACTGAACATTTGCGGGACAAATTAAACGAAAATCGAACGCGTTTGTGGGCATTGGAGAGCACTCTCCGCGAGTATCGATGGTGTAAAGGTCGCGGGAGCGTTCGCGCAATAAATTATTATCGCAGGCAACAAGTGAAAGAGTTTCAATAATAAATCCTTCGCTTGTAATTGCATGCCTGAAATGAATATCATTTATGACTGCCGCGTACAAACTCGTAGATATTCGTCAAGGGTTACTTTCGTTTCTCTAAATTCGGCGATATTTTCGCATCGTTGTAACCCATGTTTGTAATCATGGAAGAGTAACCAACAATCGGAATAATTAGCGGACGGTAAAATAATTGTCCCATGAAGAATAACCAAATTTTCACTCGCTGCATTCCTATTCGTTTGAATATCAAACAGTCGTCCCTAGGTTCGAACCTTCGGACAAGCTTGAACCCCAAAAAGAACCGAGAACGGGGTCACGTGCGACGCGACTCGACGTTCGTGAATAGGCGAACGAAATTGCGAAACGGAGACCGGAGGTTTCGCGTCGATGGAATTGCACGCGAGTTCGGCCCCGATTTTCCAACGGCGAGACTGATTAAGCCGTAACTCGCGTGTTTTCGCGTGATCTCGATGTGGCAACTGGCGCAGAAAATACGTCTTTAAAGGGGCACCCAGGGTCGTGAGCTGTATCCTGGCGGGGTTCGTTGAATTGCTGGATTTTACAGGAATGAAAGATTATTAGATTAACCCTGGGAAGTTGGCTCGTGTACTGCGGGTCAATTTCGGATTCAACCCTTCACGCGATGAGTTCGTTTTCACGTTTGGAATGACAGCACATTTTTTCATTTTGAGAGAGAAATCTGTGGCGACGGATTCACAGCTCTTGGCCATCGAATTTGGAGTACTGAGAATTTTCTTGACAACAATATTCGTGAAACTAAGGGAGTAATTGTAAAATGGTTGACGTTAGTGTGTATATATAACGTGGAGAAATTTCGAATCTAATAAATTAATCGGATTGGTAAATTAGAGACAGAACTATATATATTTTTGGAGTAAAACTGTTTTAATATATTTATCCGGATATTTAATTGAAAGGATTTTGGTGGCACTGCTTTCGAAGTTAAATACGTTTAACGGAGAATAGTTATTAAAAATTAAAACACGAATGTGAACGCCGAGTTATTATATTATATATAAATTGTATTTGTATCGTATTCCATTTGCACGCATTCTTTCATTTAGATAGTTCGATTCATTGGGAAAGAATTTCAGGCGGTATTTTTTGGCATCGCTAATGCCTTCCGGTATGTGTACAGAGGCATTTAATCATAACGCCTGTTGTACATACTGTTCAATAGCACGTTTCCGTTCTTTAATGACTGTAATTGATTTACCGACGCGGCGTTTCTTTGGCAACGTTGTGCAGTTGTTCTTCTACCACTCTCGAGTTCCTTAATTATATCATGTTTAAGGTTTTTACACGTCGAGTACGTCGAGTACACGAATGGTCGGGACATTAGGTTCGTACTAAATTATTCCCATAAATCGTGGTTTAATGTATCGCAATATGGGAACAATCCTGAGCGACGTTTCTCTTATAATTCGTGGGATGCTTATTACAATATTCGTTACTACAATATCAGAATTCCGATATTTCAATTCAGAGGGCAGGGCAATTTTAGAACGAGAATACAAATATTTCATTACGTCCAGTAAAAACATGCACCAAATTCGAATTCTTGTTACTTCTAGCGCATTTCGTTGGCAACGAGGAAAACGAAAATGGTAATCAACGCGTTTATAAAGAAGAGAAATAACAATTAATAAATAAAAATTAAATAAATTGCTACATTTCAATAACTTTGAGCGAAAAGACGTTTAAACACTTTCGTCGGACCTCTCGTCCGAAGGGCACGCGTTTTCTCATCCGCCACTATTAAATTTGAATAGGGTCGACAATTATTTTGATCGTTCGAGCAACGGTAACATTCTCATAATTCCCCTTTGAGCCCTCTTTACCTCTTAAACTCTTCGACCTGACCAATATTCGCGCGGATGAAACTCACGCGACTAGTACACGCGTCTGGGAGTCGATTACAACGACCATTACCGTACGACAATCGACGCGCAGTAATTTCTCGGTGACATGACGCAAAGGATCGCTATTGTTGTTGCAGCGTCGTAAAGCAGACAGCCAGTATGGCCGACTAGCCTCTCGGTAGCACTTTGACATTTCAGTTTACGCGATTTATTTCCACCATACGAGCACGATTCGCCGGATGCACGCTTGGAAAGGAACGATCGCTTTCTGTAAACCGTCGTTTCTGTAAATTATACTCCTAATAAACACGATTGACGATGATCAATTTCACCTTTAGTCAACCCTTTCGACTCGAAATATTGAATATTCGCTGTTTATTTCCCTTTCTCGTATAAGTTTCGTGACGCCAGAAATACGATACAGAAATTTACGGGAAGAGATTCGAAGCTTCCGCAACATTATTATTCCTCCCTCGATTTCAATTCGAGATCGAAGCGCACGATTTCTGGCAGTTTCGTTTCTCAACGAGGGTGCGCAATGATTTTGTTGGTGGATCTACTGTCGGCGTAATTGCACCGTCCAATTTAAAGCCTCATACCGACGATTATGAAAACGATCTACGAGACATGTACTTGTTACAGTTTTCAACAGTAACCACCTACTGCGTTCCATCTACCAACTCGATTGCCCACTCGTTTTCCAATTATTGCGACGAAACTCGGACCAGCGACAAGCCCATTTTTATTTCACTTTCGAGTCGGACAAACTGTCGTAATCCCAGGCACGAATCGAATTCGGTTAAACGAACTTTTACCACGGCGTGCGAACGATATTATTGCGTGCGTCGCGGCCGGTTGCATGCGTTCAGCCGCACCGGACTTCCCTTTGCAATGCTCGAAACACTGGGTCAGTGTATCCAGTCGCCGCTTCATCTTCCATTGCTATAACAGTCGGGACTGGTCCAGCCTAGTCTGGTACTTGGCCATTGAAACGCCCCGGGCTGTTGCATAGAATGGTTGTACCATTACACCTCGGCTTGTAGCAGCCTCGTGGAAAGTTTTTTTTTGCAACGAACGAACGGTGTCGCATTAACAACTCCTTTCAGCGGGCTGCTCTTGGCGTCCCATTCCGTCTCGTTCCTCTTCTTTACCGTTGGAATCGTATATCGTCGATATTTCGATGGAATCGCAGTGCGGATTTTCCGACGATCGAAAGTGCTGCGTTCGTTTGCGCGATCGAAGAGGATATTTGGAGTGGAAGAAGGCGGAGATACTTTGGTCGAGATAAATGGCGTGAGTAGATGTTAAATGGAATGCAGAAACGCGACGATGAAAGTAAAAGTTTGTAATGGACGGTCCGAGACTCCAAGGGGAGTGTTATTTTTTGAAGAGCGTTTTCGATGCCGCTGGGAAACAACGAGACGGATAAAACTCGAACGTGGCAATCGAATTGGAACTCGAAGCTCCGTCTCCTCTGTACGAGATGGATTGTAATTTACTCTTCTCCGAGTCGAAAGTATACATTGCTGCGTTATTTCCCGGTTTTAATAGCTGTGTCACGCAGCCTTGCGACGTTCAATGTAACACTCGAGCGTCTTTCACCGATACTTGGTCGCGCGATTTCTAATTTTAAGCGACAAATGAAACTAAACCAAAAACGTACCATCTGATGGAACGGCTGAGTACATCACTCACGTCATTTTACCGCAAAATAAATACATATCACAATAATCCCAAAGAGAACTGCCGTACGATTATCACCCCGCTGAGTATATTAAATAAATTTCTCTAACAATACAAATCTAATCTCCCCCACCCCCGTCGTTCTTCCGGCTCGCGCAATAGCACCCCGTTTAACGTCGCCCCGCAACGACCGATAAATCATTTCGATTTTCCATCGTTATCCACGATTCCCCGCGTCGAATCTCCGCTTCGAACCCCGGGGCCGCAATCGCAACGCCACTGCACCGTGGCCACGGTGGAAACACGGACCGTGTGTAGAAATTTCACCGAGAGTTGCGACTCGCAACTCCGCCCTCGGCCGTGCCGGCTCCAGCGTTGCTCCCGCGATCGTTCGTGCATGGCCAACCTGCCTACGCGTATACGGGGTGGCGAGTTTTCGTACGAACGACCCATTATATCGGTCGCGGGACTATCCCTGCCCCCCTCTTACGTCGAGGGAGGATCCTCCTGGAAGATAATTAGCCGGGACCGGCTCGACGGGGGCTCCGTGCGTGGATCGCTGTTTAACGACTTCGTACTTTTGGCCGGGGCTGTATTCGTAAATAAAAAAGTAATACATAATTCCAGCTTTTACGGCGATCACCTCTTCCGAGTGCGGACGTTTACGACACGCGAAGCCCAAGATATTGCGGATGGCCGGCCTCTAAATGGGAAAGTGGAGAAAATTCAGGCGATGCTCCATTTACCGTTCAGCGCAGACATTTATTATGTATCCGTTTAATCTTCGCGCGGTCGAGCCGACTGGCAGTCCGTTTCGATGGTTTCGGTACCTCGCAGGTGTTTCGATTGTTGGATGAGAGTCCAGCGCCGTTGCAACGTATTCGCCTTCGATACGTCTGTATCAGTCTCGTTATGTACAAGTCACCGAATTTCATTCGCGTGCACAAATCTTCTTAGGCACCCTTCGTCGCGAACACTGTATCAAGTAACCTTATCGCACGACCGCTTCCTAAATACCTCGTCGTACTGCCCTATGATGATTATTCATCCGCAGTCTTTTGGAATTCGCATTCGCCACTTCTGCTACATCATTCCCAGCACCCTTTGAAAACCCAAGGCTCCCTTACTGAAAAGATCATCCTAGAAAACTTTAATATCAAGATCATAGTCTAAGTGTTAACAAAACCTCTTGAAATAACAGAAGTTGGAAGTTAAATTTTCTCCGTGTCCGTTGCACCGTTCAGCTTCCGGCTTTTTCCTCGCAATCGATTCTTTGGACGCGTCGAAAATTAATTAGTCAGCGAACCGATGCAATCGCAGGGGAGCGTTCTTTAACTATCGATCGACCTCGAGACGATTGATAACCAACCGACAAAGGTCGGGAATAGGATGTTGTATCCGGAAAAGATACGAACAAAGGACACCCTCGTGACGTTTGCTGCCACGTCGTTTGCTCTAAATATGGCGTAGGATGGAGTACATTGATCCAAGATCGAGATTCCACTGGTCGGCTGGCGGAACTCGTGCGCAAAGGGCCATCGGCCGTTTCGCGGTTGCGTAAGGAGAGAACGACCCACGCAGGCCAGACGGCCTATAAACGAACGTTCGAGAGAGCTCATTATCATTGCGTTATTTATTTTCGATTGTAACCGCGGCCCGGTCGAAACAGCAGGGCCCGTTATCTTTGCAATTGCGCGAGCGACGCGAGTTCGGCGCGCCGCGGCGGAATGAAACTGGTCAGACTTTTTGGTGGAGTCGATTATAATAATTATAATCTCCATCGTAATTATATTATGGTGGAAAACGATTTTGTTTTGGAGAATGATTCCGCGTCGCATTATAATAATTATAATCTCCATAATACCATTATTATATTACGGTAGAAAACGATTTTGTTTTGGAGAATGATTCCGCGTCGCATTATATTAGTTATAATGTCCATAATACCATAATTATATTACGGTGGAAAACGAATTTGTTTTGGAGAATGATTCCGCGTCGCATTATAATAATTATAATCTCCATAATACCATAATTATATTACGGTGGAAATCGAATTTGTTTTGGAGAATGATTCCGCGTCGCATTATATTAGTTATAATGTCCATAATACCATAATTATATTACGGTGGAAAACGAATTTGTTTTGGAGAATGATTCCGCGTCGCATTATAATAATTATAATCTCCATAATACCACAATTATATTACGGTGGAACACGATTTTGTTTTGACGAATGATTTCGCGTCGCGTGCAGGTTGGTTGTTGGTAATTAATGACGCGAATTGGAATACTATGATACAGTAGTAATAATGTAATCGTAATATAAAAATATAATATTGTAATATACTTTTGTTCGATGTTTTGTTTAAACGTATTTTCAAGCTTCCAGGTATTTTTGTTTTTACAATATCGCCAGGTAACAAGACGATACACGGAAGAATTATTATTGAGCAGGGAGTATATTGTAATTGTCCGACGATAAAACGGTATAATTGAAATTATGAAGAGACTTAAGGAGACTAGGGTCATTCAATTTATTATTTCAACAATAATCGTCCAGAAATTATTGCAAGCAGTACACGTATTTTATTCTTACGTATCAGATTCAAGTTAATCTCCCGATGTTTTATTAATTCGATTAATAATGCTAATAACTATTATTTGCGTCTCTAAATGCATATCGGTAATTATGCGTCGAGTTTGCCGATCGAAATAAAGATACCGGACAATATCCGCGTGATAAATCATCTTCAAGAGGATGCCAAAGTAGTTTACCAGAAGACGAATAGACATTACGCAGGAGAACTGGTCGAAGTACTAAGTTGTGCGAAAGATTTATCTAACGGACGAACATTATATAACTAATCCTAACTAGACACCGGGACTGGCAGTACGTTTAATTTCACAGCCGCGGTTCATCAAAAATGCAGATGCGTCTATTAAAAAGAACGCTGATTTAGCGCCTCGTTACATAAAAATCGTACACGGCGTTGCGCGTTACTAAATGAACTCCCACCTGTCATAAATCGTCCATTCAATAACCCAAATGGCGACGCGTCTACCCAACCGTCCCCATAAAACGAAAACTCCCAGAAAAACGAAACCCATCGTCCACGATGGCGATCGAAGTGAACGTAATCGTTCGCAACGAGAATCCAATTTTTCATTCATCCGAAATTGACGCATCCGTCGCGACGACGCGTTACTGTTATAACTTTCGAAGTTGCAAACAGTTGCAAGAAATTTTTCTGCAGGTATCTTAAGTAGGTTTTAAGAAATACTTTCGTGTAAATTTTAGCGCACCGATCGCGACCGATCCCTTTTACAAACTACATTAAAGTGGAAAAACGGGGGAAAAATAGGGATACGCGAAAAGGTATTTTTCATAGGGTTTAAACACGTAGATACCTTTCATGTTACACGTACTTGTAGCTGAAAGAACACTCTTGAAAAATATATAAACAGATTCGAGTGAGCTCCACTCTGTAAAAAAATATAGCACCGAAAAGCATAGCAAATTCAGAAAGAAATGGGATCGTTTTAAAGCGAACATTTTTTCCCCCTCTTTGAAGGTGTCTCAGGCAATTACCGGTGCTCCGCGGCAATTCATTTGTACGCCAAAATTTAGTCTATACATATCAGAAGCTACGCCTAAAGTTTCATTCATTTCCAAGAAGGTTGAAAAATTGAATTCAGTTCGTGTTTTTACGGTTTCGGACCACTGTGTCGCGACGCGTCGTCCACTTTTACGACCGTTTGTCGCCGTTGTTCACCAGATTGCGAGTTCGATCGTCTCATACTACTTGCGCGTGAACCACGCGCCTGCCTGTGCATCGCGCAACCGCCACGGGGACTTCGGGCGAGTTCGAAGGCGGTGAAACCGAACGGGCCGACCGGTCGGTCGTCGGATCAAGTGGTGGCGAATGAAATTTTTCGTACGCTCTCCCGTGGCGGCGGAATCGCCGAACGATAACGGGTGGAAAGTGGGTAATATGGAAACTTGTTCGCCCAGGGTTATTCCTCTCGGCGACGAAACGGCGCGAGTGCGTGGATCGTGGACGACGGCTCGTGTTTGTTTTATTCGGTTCCGGGTTCGGGGCCGCGGAATATCGTACACGAAAATGAGCATGATATCGCGTTACATAGAATTCCGTTATCCGCGTACGTTTATCAGGGTTTCCAGGTGTTTCGCTACTTTCCTCGACGCGTCTCTCGCTCTGTCCACGGTGTGTCACGGTATGGAGGCTCGTTGGGAAATTGTTTAACGCCGTCTGTCCCGAACCGTGGATAATAATGTTCCGTTCCGCACAGATACGTAAACGTGTCGGTTAAACGTTATTAATACCTTTCGTTTCAAGCTGGTTGGCATAGGTGGGAGAATTTCTGTCTCGAGGTATGGATATTCTGCTTGTTTCTAGAGAATTCGTAAGGTAACGAGCGCCAGTGATGCTGGTTTACGCGAACGGAGTTTATTTATTCGGACAACTGTTGTTTTCAAATCGAACGCATTGTTTAATTCGTATTGCGTTAATTAATTTTAGAATCGTGTCCGAATTTGGTTTCTTTGCGGTTTCAATATTATTATTTTATTACATTTTATTATATTATATTTATTATATTATATTTAAAAACAGTGGCATGCTATTTTAAACGAATATATGGAATGTCCTTGCTTTGTTTAAAAAGGAAAATAAGAGAGAAAGGGGATTATTTAGAATTTTTGGTACACTTTTGATAAGTCAGCAACCAATTGAAAGCTATTCGAATTGCCATTCTGCTGCGATTATTATTCTGAATTAAAAAAATCTGTTTCAGTATGGAATTCGTTCCAAGAAAAAACATCTGTATCGTTATTTGATATTTGCGCGACAAAATTGTGGCTTCCCATAAAAATGTTACCGTCGAAGTTGCACGGCCAGACTGACTTTAAATGTCGATAGCTCTTTCTCTGTGCGCAATTGCATCAATATACCGTGCGTTATTCAACGCGTCTACTCAATATTGGAAGATGTATCGACGGTTCGTTGCATCTCTACAAGATAGATACGGTGTTGCTAACATTTTTTTATATCTGCTGAGAAGTATCGACGTGTAACGAGAAAACTTCTCACTAGTGGAAGCATAAATGTTTCAGTACTTCATAGATAAGTATAATTAACGTAAAATTTTACATAATTGCCCAGTGGCTATAATGAGTTCAGCTACAACAAGTTAATGGTAAAAGTTAACAGTGCACAGATGTTAAGGATTACATAGTTGAGTGTCTCTTACAGGCGCAAACACTTTTAAGAAACTGTACGTTTCTGTCATGCAGGAAAATAAATTAATTATGCTAATGCCGCTTCGGTAACCGAAAAGAATCATTGCAAAAGCCGGGTAACTGTCGGAAATATTACGGCAACCGTGACTATTTTTATCTCCTGCCCGCCGTAAATCACGAAATAGAAAAGCACATTCCATTTTGGTTACATACGAGATTTCTGTCGACGATGTGGAGAAATATGTACCCGCCGGTATATATTAGCCTACGTACCAAAATCAATGAACTGTTCGAGACCACCTCCCCGACCTGTATCCATGTTACAACCGGGCCCTTTTATTTCGAAATCGCGTGTATACACCGATGGACAGTTACACGATCTGTTTCAGGTAGCGTGCACGACGACACAGATTTACGTATCGGAGCTACAGACAAACGTAACGAGACGATCGATTGTGACAAAACTTGACAGCTCAGTTTCAATGAACATCCGTGCAGCGATTTCTAACGTGACAGACACGGATGCTAGATGCCACTCGAAGGAACATTGTATCACCGTATTTGCATAAGTAACAATACTGTTCCGCACGTAAACAGTTTAACTGTAACGCGAAGGCAATTAACTGCGAACGCGTATCACGATAAATAACTAAATTCAAACGTGAAATACATATATCTGTCTCCTAACTCAACTACTTCTGAAATATAGAAATAAGTCCGTAAAGGAAATCAATATAACATGAAAATATATTAGATATTATATATTTATTATATATATATTATATATTTTCTTATATATAGATAACACTCAGAAGTGAGCACAGAGATCCCTTGAAACAACAAAAAACAGATAATCAAAGGTATCACTCAATTAATTAAGAATTCTTTACCCCATACGTAAATAAAAAGAACACCCTATTTCCCACCGAATCAACGCTACGCATTCTACGATTTTCGAGCGAGTAACGAGCTGTTCACCGTACAACCAGGCTCCGCGCCATTGCAAGATCCGCCGGGTCTTTTATTTCAATTTATTCAATTATTCGCCATTACGAGGTTGCTCGGGGACCAAAATTAATCCGATCAGGAATCACGTTCCTTGTAACGAACCCACCCGTTCAGGCCTCTCCGAGGAGGCGATCTATCGGTTCCCTTCTCGCGGGGGCATCGCTTATCGGAAGATGCATTATCCGCCGTGCACTTTCACGGGTTGCTCAACGTAACGGATACGCCCACGCAGGAACCGAGCCGGCGATCCTCGAGGTGGATAATGCCACGGCGAATGAACGGGACCACCGATATTGAACGGTGCTGGTATCCGACATGAAGTCGTCAATTATCGGGGACAAACGTACTGCAGAGACGTAGCCAATAACAGACGGGCCAATAACGAAGGCCAGGAATCGATGCTGCACCGAACGACGGCTAATGATGCGGCTGGTATCGAAATTCATGTTTTATGTATGGGAGAGACGATTTCGGGAACGTACGGTGGTGCAACGGGGGTGGCGTGAAGGAACGAGGACACGAGAGAGGCTGGCGAATTCGAGTAATGTCGACCAATGGTTTAGGACGAGGAGGAATTTTCGGATACGTTCGCGTGACGAGATTATTACGAGTGGTTTAGTGATTTCAGGCTGGAAATCTGTGAACGCTTTGGAGCAAAGTTTATTACTGTCGGTCTCGCGAATGTTAATTTTGAATCGTTCAATAAACTATTCAATATTTTCGTAACAAAGGGTTGAAGCTTTTTTTTTTAATAATTTGATTTTATCGTAATTGTATTTTAATTTTGCTCGGTTTAATATGATTCTTTCGATCTTTCTTGTGGATTAAGTTTTACTTCTGATTTACGAATTATCATCACATTTTGTTTCTATCGCGGATAGTTCTTCTATTGAGCTGCATCGTACTAAAAGGGTTAAAAGTTCATCGACTCGCTCATTTTCTTATATTTTATACTTCTTTTATGTCTTTTATTATATTTTTATATTTCTTATATTGACTATTGATTATGATAACTGTAGTATTATATTTTCCAAAACATCTACAACTGTGTTATCAGTTCCTAACGATTGTTTATTATTGTATTTAGTCATTAAATCCGGAATACCAACATGAAGAAATTCTAGATTCTAGAAAATATCTGCCTTGTGACGGCAACTGGCAGTCATAATGCAATTGTCGTAACAAGCGAGCAATAATTTTGTTAATACAATGTAAATATAGTAATGTAATGTAATTATTTTGACTTGTGATTGCACGTTTCCCTAGTATTTCTACGTGTAGTTAGTAGGTAAGAGTAATCTTAGTGATAGAATGAACACAACGTTGCCTTTGTATCCGATGGAAGACAATTGCTTCTTTCTCCGTGCATAGCGGAAGAGAAAACGGGCAAAGTTGATTTTCTGGCATGGCAAAGTAGATTTAGACAAGATAGTCACTTTACATACATGTCACTGTTATAACGAGATATACAGTAACCAGTTGGTAACAGGATAAGTAGGACTTAATACTGTACATAATGCTTGATAGCAGTCGGAATAAACTGTGCCCAATTGGTCTACTTCTTTCTCGAGGAACTTTCCTCTTATTTAATATCCTTGTCATAATTATGTGTTGATATAGAGTACGTGCCTATGTATATTCGCATTACTCAGAAATGAAACTCACAATCACCTGTATCCCAGACTAAAACGTGAGTGAATAGAAATTCCATTGCATTCGTTCCGCTCATCGAGTCTAAACTAATATTGGCAAAAATATATCTAATACTATTTCCAAACAAACAAATTCAAATTCAAAAACAAACAAAATAAAACAGGAAGGTACAATAATCTGAGTGGGAAAGCAAACGGGGGATAACGATTACAAATCTACCTGTTCCACGGAGAAACGAAGGCAGTGCATATAAATTATCCCACAGATTTCGAGTCCTATTTAATACAAACCTTTTAAAAACGAAACTTTTAGAAAATATAAATTTGTTGAATCGCGAATTTCGATCGAAGCCAAGGTGAGGGCGAAGAAAACGGGCCGAACAGTATACCCAGGAGAAAGACAACGTGCTGAATATGACTCTGGCAGTCTCGAGAGGCGACGCCTTGCCGTGGACGAATTTCTAGCTGCAGGGATCGTCGTGAACTTTTTTCGAGGCCACATAGACCATAGACCACTGGTAATTCGAGGTACTATCGAAAATTACACCTTTCGATTTCAGTCTGTCGACGAGAAACGGCGTATTACATCGTTACACGCCGTATTATTTTATAAAGGCGTGTGGCCATTGTTCTCAGCTGAATTTCTCTGCTGAATCGAAAAGGAAAAATTCTTTGTATGTACGTGGCAGAATATTCCTTGGACAAAGATCGAGGAAAATATTTGAATGTCTAAGACATTCAAATTATGTTCGTCATAAGTATTAAGGGGTATCTAGTAATTACGGAGTACTAATTGCGAGTCATATAAATTAATCATTGAATTGGGAGTGATTGAAATAATCAGCACAATTGAAGCGAATTGTATAAATTAATTACCAGTGAAAGTTCATATATATATAAACAATTTATACTAATAAACTTATACTAATAATATTAATATTAATATATATATATGATATATATTATTAATATTAATATTAATATAATATTAATTTGATATATATATATATATATTGATATTATATTAATATTTCTTAACGGACCCAGATATCAGGGTGCTGAAAATAATTCGTGGTTTTCTAGAGCAATGCTCGATAACAATTTAATTGAATTTAATTTAGTTTAATTCAATTTAGTTGAATATCATTTGTTTCGGATACTTTTTGTAAAATTGTTTATTAGACCTTAAAAAGTTTGCACCATTGGAAATATGTAATACATTGTGTTTGCTATATAAACCATATTTGGTTTAAAGCAATTTAATTAAATAAATAAATAAATTATATGAACATAAAAGAATAAGCATGGCAAAATGTCATCCGCACAGTGCACGTGGGGACTCATTAATTTCCTAAACGAGATTCACCAACAGCTCCAAGACGGTCCATAAAATTCTAATTGCCGTACAATTTCTCATTCCGAATCTCTGCTTTTCCTATTCTTCACTCACGTATTCGCCTCCCCGCGTTATCCACCGTAAATTCCATCAATCACGTAAACATTCCGTGAATTGTATCCACCACAATACGCTCTGACTGATTGTTACGAACCATTTTCGACGGGAAGAAAAAAGAAGGGAAAAAAAAAGAAGAAAAATTCAACGTTACAAAGGAGTACAAACACGGGACGTCAAAATAATGTTCCCGGCATTAATTCGTCCGTGTTCCATTACGAAACGCCGAACGAAACGCTATTTGTTACAAGCGATACGACGACAAGGATAGATGTGCCGGAGTGAAACAGTTTCAAATGGCCCTAATGTGTATCGTTCGTGATAGAAACGTGGTCGGACGAAAATTCTCTTTTCCCCATTCATTGCCACATAGGTGAGCGCCCCTCGATCCTCCCAAGGACCGACGCGGTCGCGATGGAAGCTGCGGGCCCGTGTTTTGGGCCGCTGAACCCTTGGGGTATTAATAACGACCGTGATCCCCACGGAAATCATCGATCGTACACGTCGGGCCCGCTGTGGCCAAAAAGGCGACGGAATTTCTATCGCTGGAGGATTAAAAATAAAACGACGAGGAGAGAAACGGTTTCTAACGTTGTGCAACGTAACGGGCGTTCGGTCGAAAATCGAGTTCGGTACGGAATGTTGCTCGTGAGGTAGTTAATGGTCGGAGATATTACAACATTGCTTAACCCCTACAAGCCGGCCCAATGAATATGTAAATCCCTTTAATTAAAGACAGAGCTGAAAGGGACAGTTTGGCTGTCAACTTTGTTTCCTGGCCAAACGTTCCCGAATTAATCTCCGACGGTGGCACGCACTCTACGACGTTTGCGTATTTATGCGGTGTTTGTTTCTCACTCTCCTCCCCTTTATATCGATCAACGAAGATTCGGTTCCGCTCTTTCACTGATTTATCGTTGCATCATGGCGCGCGCATTCCAAACTTTTCCTTTCCGAAAGTTGATACGGATAGTGTGGAAATCGTGAAAGCAGCTAGGAGAGAAATCTTCGGCTTTGCTCTACTGCTATATAATTTTTGATACCCTTTGCCGCGAGTGGTTTTATGTAACTATTTTGAATAATCTGCGGCTGACATTGATGGCCAAATAATAGAGCGGCGTATTTGTTGAATGATACTGATATTCCTCGAGTTACGTGGAAAGTAGCGAAGAAGTTCGTACCACGTTGCTCGTTCATTTAAACGAATTCAACGTTGCGAATAAATTGTAACGATAAAGTGTAAATGTACGTTGGAGTAATTTCGGGTTTCCATGGATGGACCATGGATGTCTATGGCGTCACCGTAGAATTTATCATCGACGCGAAATGATCGATCGATCGAACGAAATGATTGGCAAGAATCGCAGAAGGAAATAGAATAATACTAACCAAATTGAGTAAGTTGTTCCTACCGGCACTTATAATTTCACTATTCTACGATTCCTTCACTCGCACTGTATACGGTGTCCTCACCGGGTGTAATGATTCACATCCGCCACATACAAATCGAAACCATCGATTTTCCTTTTAAACCGTGCCGGTCTGCAGAGAACTTCGATAAAAGTTGCACAGAATTTTCATTCCCTGCTTCGAGTAACGAAATAACTCTTGGAATTAATGGCTTTTCGTGTCACGCGCAAACCTCGCGACGAAACTGTTCAGACAAACTTCTGTTAATAATTCACAACACGCGCATCTGTATCTACAGTTAAATTTCCCGTATCCCACTAATCCCTTACGCGAACTAATTTTTCTCACAACGACAATTTTCCGCAACGTATTTACAGAACCGCACAAAACGCGAATGAATTAGAAAACGTAACAACTACGTCACGGCACAAAAATTTTCCTCAATATCGGGACGCTCCGAAACAAGCATGGAAACCAAACGAAACCGAGGTGTCACAGGTGGAAGAGTATCGTCAGGCTATCGAAGCACAGCCTGCACAGGCCCCCAAGCCGGACAAAACCTCGTCACACTGTAGCACTCGGGTCCAAACTGACTCTCGGCTCGATCGCGCGATCAAAAGCAACCCAGCATCAGCAACATTTCGAACGGCTACGATCGCCCATACGAGCGACCCGGCCAGCACAAAAGGGTTGGTTGAAGGACGCGGCCAAAGGGACCGCTTTCTAACCTACACAACGAAGAGAAAGGGAAAACGGGAGATCGTGTGTGTTGGACGATAATGACCGCTATTCCAGTTACCGGTTCTACCTTTTTTTTTTTTTTCCCTCCCCCGGGGAACGTTACGGGATTCCGTCGGTCAAATATCCCGCCCGGAGGGTCAGTTTCTACGTCATTCTTGACTCAACGTTGGTTCTGGCCCACGCGAGGGGTTGTTGCCCCGTAGCCGTGAGTTTATTCCCCGTTTCTGACGTTTCCTTGTTCGCCACGGCCTGTAATGATCCGTGTTCAACGGTTACGCAAGGGCAATTGCGATCGATTGTTTATAATGCCGAACCCCTTGGCGAAGTTTGCTCGCCCGAACGGAGATAAACGAATGTGTGCGACTGTAATGTGAATAATAAAGTCTATTATTTATTGTATGTATTTTTATTTCGTTTATATTTGACTCGACTGTACCGTACGTTTCGGGCGTTATACGTATGAATGTGATAATGGTATTAATGGCACGCGGAGGACCTCAGTGCTTTCATTTAATTTCGAATGTATTGTGCTTGGTGGAATACTTCAGCAAGGGTGGCAATGGAATCGTTAAACATGCGTTACAAACGAATAATTACGAATCAACACAGTGGAATTCGTTTTTGAAAGTGAGTATTTGGCGGATGGGTAAAATTTAATCAATGTTTTAGTAACGAAAAGTACCATTTTGACCAGGATAACTGGAGAAATATTATTGTCCCATGAAATTTGGAATAGTATTGCAATTAGTCGTAGAATGCGTAATCGGTGCAATGTAATTGTATTTATAACGACGCGCGATTAGAATAATTATATTAAAACAGTGACCACGGGGTAATTATAAAATCTCACACGATGGGCACCCAAATGAATCGCTGACAGTAATTACAAAAGCAAGGGAATGATAAAAAGCAAGCCGTTTATGGTATATTAATCTGTTCCATTCAAATCCTGCCGTATTTCACAAATGTGCTCGCGTTTTCTCAAGAGTCGTACATCACGACAAGAAGCTACTCTTCCTCCGTGTTCTTTATCAGACCAACGAGTCTGTAACAACGTTCTCAACCGTTCGTCAATTCAACAAACTACCCGATTCGAATATTACCATTGCCAGTGCGAGTCGCCACAAATTATTCACCCGCGATACATTAAAACCCCCGATAGCAATGTCACAATAATTGAAACCGTCGCGATTCAACTTCATTCCCGATCCGGTTCGAAACAATGCGGTTCCCTAATGCTCCACGAGCTACCGGGCGTTCCTTTTTAATACAAGTATCGTTAACGTCCCGAGGTGAACGAAATATCTCGAACGACGAGTAACCCACCTACCATGGGAAACAGTCGTGCACAATGTATAATATCCAGTCGCGTATCCAACTGTGGAATGAAAGAGGACGGACCGGAATGAAAAGGAACAGATAAAGGAAGAAGAAGGAGGGCTGCGTAATACGCGTGGCCCGGGGAATAGAAAACGGCAGGAAGTTGGCCGATGCCAGCCAAAACAAAGGGAAACCACCAAACGAGACGGAGATACGCATCTTCAAGCGTGGGACCGCCATGTACAGGTATGGTGCGTCGAAGCGTTCGACGTGGCTCTAACCAGGAAATATCTGGGACGCTGTGGCGAACACGGTAACGATGTTACGGGTCCCTCTGGCCCACCTACACCCTGCGTCACCATGAGAAACAAATTTTCGTTCGAGTAAGGGTACCGACGGTTTTAAAAGGTATCCCCGTTACGGGGTTACACGTAGATGCCGTTTTAGTTCCACGGTGAGGATGATGAATCGTGTGGTGCGTTCTGATGAGTTAGTTCGCACAGTACTTCGGTAGACAATGGAAAGTGATTGGGAGAAATAAAATATAAATATAAATATAAATATAAATATAAGTATAAATATAAATATAAATATAAATATAAATATAAATATAAATATAAATATAAATATAAATATAAATATAAATATAAATATAAATATAAATATAAATATAAATATAAATATACATATAAATATAAATATAAATATAAATATAAATATAAATATACATATAAATATAAATATACATATAAATATAAATATAAATATACATATAAATATAAATATAATATTAATATAATATAAACATAAATATAAAATGTAAATTTAGAAATATAGAAATATAGTAATATATTATAATACAATATAGTTACGAAAAAAGTATTGATAATATCTATTATATGGCGCGAAGGAGCAATTACAGTAGAAACCAATTATTTATCATTCCGCGAGAAAAATGAGATTTGGAGCGGATAAAGCAAACGTCCCCGGTAGCTGTTGGCGATCTCCGGTCCCAAATAAACCGTGACGATCGTTAGTTCCACTAATTTTACCTGGGGCTGCGATCGTTACGAGTGTACAACCAGCAACGATCGTTACGTAAGCTCGCGAGAATTCCACGCGTAACGAGCTGCCGACGTTTTTCCATTTCGAAGATCGATTAATTTTTTTTTATTTAATTACCACGCGCGCTGGTGACCCCTCGGCAATTAACCAATTGATCCTAACGGGGCAAACGAGTGTATTTCATCATTGTTAATTACCAAACGGTGGGTTGCTTTTCTTTCGAAAGAACAGACAATTCGTATATTATATTTACTTGATCGAATCGTACCCGAATCGATTATGTTTTTAAATATTTCATCGTTGCTTTTTCTTCTCTGTTTTTTTTTAACAATCTTGAGAATTTGGTGGGCAAGGTGTGCACATTATTCGAAGCGTGACAGAAAATTTCTTTTGACCGGGTTTTACTCGATGCTATCGCGACAGGGTCGTTGGCAAAGGTTTGGAACAGGTGTTCACCGACGACTTTGATCTGATACAGGTGGTATTTCTGTTCACGTTCACACGAACGAATTCTCGCGTTGGATTGCTGCTAGGCAGTGTTGCAGTAGCATTTTCGAATATCGACGGAAGATCAGTAAAATTTATTAAATGGACAATCGAGGCACTAGTAGACGAACTTATCAAACGTATTACCAACTTCGACTATTATTTTATATTACTTGCGACATCGCTCAATTAATAGCTCCAACATTTTACTGCTATAATTGATCGAGGGCAATTATCACTCGGTGACAGCTGTAACCAGACATACCTTATCTCTGCTTATCTTGTCTAAATCGTATTTACAAAATTTCATTAAAAAATGTTGTACACATATTCATGTGCCACTTTTTGTTTTTTATTCAGCACACATTGAGCAACTTTTCCGTGAAAATGTCGCAGCCGTCTAAGCAGGTCGAATATAATTAAAGGAATATACCCTGTCCAGCGGCACTTTCTAATTCGGATTCCCAATGCAATCTGAACAGTTACAAATTCACCCAAATCTCCCTCCCCCTAAAAAAGAAAAAACGCTCCCGATCTCCGCATCCATGACCTTTACCAATCCCACCTTTCGAAAGTTAAAGGTCGATCGAAAATATAATGTGGTAGAGGAAAAAAGGAGCATTGCGGCAAGTCTTCTCCGCGTATCCCATAAAATTTCTTCGGCCGTCGAAGTTATTCCAAAAAGGATCGTCAGAACGGGAAGAACGCTTGACTCCTCCGTCGATCGAGGTTGCCCCTTTAAAGCCATTAAGATAAGAACGTCGGCCAGGTAAGAAGCGATTAATTTGCAGGCAGATGGCTTTCTTCCGCGCGTTTCACATGGCCGTTCAAGCCTCGCAGATGAATATGTATCATTGAAAACAAGTCGCTACTGGAGCATGCACGCCGATCTAACCGAAGAGTGTCCACGTTTTTCCCTTTTTCGTTTTTCGTTCTTTCCATCCGCGATGCTGCCCGCTCACCGTTAACATTCCGCCGGGAAACGGTGAGTCACTCTGCTAAATGTATTTCCAGAAGGGAGCTAGAAATTGATGGAAAGCCCTGCCTCGATTCGACGGGTGCGGGCAATATTTTCCTTCGAGACGAAGTCGATTCACGGAGAATATTAAACGGGACGCACTGATTGGACGTATCGAACATCGCTTGGAATAATGTTACGCGGACTTTGAACTTTAAACGGTTAAGGAAAAGATAAGTTCTACCGCGCAGAAGTGGCTTTCGAGTTGTCGATTGAATGGTGAGAGTAAGAAATAATTTTGTGCACCTTGTTCATTGAAACCTGTGCACGACTCTGTGTTACTTTTCGAACAATTGACGATTTAGTTCCTTTTGTTTTTATCAACTCATAACTCATATGTGTTCCGCGCATACTACTGCGAATATTGTATCGTTCATAATTATTGGAAGTCTGCGGGGCATTTCACTCTGCCACTCAAGGTAAACTAAACTCGGCTGCTAAATTCCTGTTTATATTCTGATTGTGAAACGATTATAATTAGCGCGACGAGGTTTCAATTATTACCGATCAGGCGTGCTGGATATTTGCAATTCCATGGCAACAGTAATCTCGAACCGCTAAAGCGGGCCCAAATTTTCCTGATTAATTTAATGAAACATCCAACCGGCTCGGGCATACACCGAAACAGTTTCAACTTCAACGTTACATCGCTGACTCGAAGTGATCGCAGCGAAATATCAAAGTTGAGATATTTAATATCGAATACCGTTTCTGTTAATGTTCGCAATATTAATACTTGTTAAATTTATTTCCTGCGTGCGATACTCACCCCCCCCCCCTCCCAAAAAAAAATCGCCACGGAAATGTAACGAAAAATGTTCCATGAAATTAAACCTTTACAGTTCCGTACGAAGTTTTTGCTTTCTCCACGACTCCCGGGAGTTTTCATCGATTTTCTCCCAACAATTAACACGTAGCTTAATAGTTCCTCGATCGTTCTTAGTTTTGAGGCCGGGGCGCGTTTATATACGCGTTTTACGATGATGACGGAATGAAACGTAGTTCGTACGGATAGATTATTCGCTTGATACGGTAACCGATCTTAAAGGAAGAGAAGGAAAAAAAGAAGAAGAAAAACGTGGCCGCGGAGTGGATGATGTAGCAGGAAGAGATAAATATGAAGGAGAATATTTATCTCTGTTGCTGGAAGATGCTTGCGCGAGTCGTAAAATTATTTTTATATTCGTCTGCGAAGTGACGACTCGCGGTGCACGTAAAATTCAGGATTATCTTCTCGGACGTCCTCGATGTCCACGATTCCACACGAATTTCTATTTCGCGACGGTAAAATTTGATTTTTCCGGCTCGCCGCTGACCGACCGGCGTCTCGTGCAATAAATAATCCCCTCTGTCGACGGGAACGACACTTCTGTCGAACGCGCAGTCTCTATTCCTTGCGTGTCGTCAGTGAAAATCGAAGGGAAGTAATGTTAGGACTAAAGGAGACGCGAATAAGTAACGAAAGTTCGTACGAACAACGAAGGCGTATCAGGTGAAAACAAACAATTGTCCGATGGTAATTAAGAATTCGTCGAGTTCGACTTTCGAGGAAGCTTTACGAACATTTCTTTCGGCTTTTGCGGAACAGTAATCCCTGAAACGCTTTCATTCAACCCTTCGGGCTTTTCAGCGTGAAATTCATCTTTTATACTGGCTCGTACTAATAATTTGTTTATGCAGCTGGAACACGTTTATCACCGCTGCGGTTGCATTATGTCTTTGCTTAAACTCGTATAATGTAACAAGTCGAATGTGATCGACACTTGCGAATTTCTAATGCAATATTGATTCGTGGTTTATATTTACCATTTACTATTGTACATAGTTTTTCCGGTTTTTCGAAAGATGGATTAAAAGAATGGGACTCGTTATAGTCAACGCTGTACCCATATTATTATATTATTATATAGGTACAGCGTTGACTATAACGAGTTTCATTCCTTTAATCCGTCTCTCGGAGAGCCAACGTTTACTTACGGAACGATCCAACGCATTGTACCGTAAAAGATCCCACCGAAATTTACAGTCACTGTTGAGACGTAAACTGGTTGCTCCAAATGAAATATTATACACGAATCTACGGGACCCAGCGGAGTAAAATCGAGTTTTAGAACCGGGCAACGTGTCGAGCGTTATTGTCCCGACAAGTAGCCACGAATCATTAACCAACTGCATTCTTCGACTCTTTACTTCCTAAATCACCTGTCATATTTTCCCCCCTTTTCGTCTTCGCCTCGGCTATAACTATATTCGACGAGGAAAGAAATTTCGTAGATCCGATGGTATTTTACAACGACGACTCCGCGACGTCCAGCCGTGGACTTCACGTGCCCGTGCCACGATAGCGGGATGATAATTTTTGTCGGATTGTATAGCTGCTTTTTTCCTTTTTTTTCTTCCTTTTTTACTTCTGCGAAACACCGTGTCCGGTATTATATCGTAAAGACGTGGGACGTGCGAGCTGTAATACGCGGCGAGCCACGATATATCGGCTATTTCTGGCACAATTTCGGCCGAAACTTGCATACGTTAAAACGCTCGCTGCTCTTAAAAATCGTGTATTAATAATTTATGAAGCTCACGCGGTGGACCGTGGCATCGAAGTCGATGCGTAACAGGCGGTCCCGACAAAATTGCTAAATTGATTGGGCTTTGGGGGTTCGGATATTACTGGAATCTGGAACTCGTTGCAGTTGGAGGGTAATTTTTTCGCACGATTACTTCAAGTCGAATTATGAATAAGTTAAATCGTCGAATTAACGTTTGCCACCGTTTTCGTAATGCAATGCCCGCTGGACAACGTAACAGTTGAAGTTGGAGGAAACCAAAATGATACTATGACAAATAAATACATGATATAAGGATACTGTAATGTTACAATACTTCCCTACAAATTATTCTCGTAATAATTATATACGCGTAGGGTAATTAACATTTACCCCTCGTAAAATAGAAATGCGTTCAATTTATAACGAAAGTACGAGACAGGTTTTAATTAAACCGATAAAACAAATAGCAATACAAATTATCCACTATTTACATCGTAAATCGACAGACAACGGAAAACGATGCCACTGTCCTAAAAGTTAAAAAATACGGGAACGTGTGATTCAGTGCCCGTACATTCTGCCCATACTTCTCGTAGCTGCGCAAACATCTTAAAAACAAACCACGATTACTCAGCACGAACGAAGTTACGCACAGAGGCAAAGACAAAGACCTTCAATCTTCGTCGAATTTCGCGTACCACTTTCAGCGGAGCTCGCTCTACCTGCGGATTCGTCTAATAACTTTCCACTGGCGTCTGTGTGCGTCTGTACGAGTAACAAGACAGGTTCTACCACCCAGGGATACTCTGACATTTGCCAGGTTGATAGCCGGCGAGTGGTTCACCTATAAGCGAGCCGTGCCAGCCGTGTTACATTTACAATCTTGCCTGCGTGTCCGTCGACGAGGTGCACACGCGTGCTCGCGTGCACAAGTCTCACAGGTGTGCGCGCGCGATCGTGCGCCGACCGAATTCTGTTTGCTCAGCTTCCTTGAGTTTTATTGTCGACGATATACCGGTCGTCTCTAGTGAAAGAAAAAAAGAATCGATAATTTTGAGACCTGTTTTTGAAAGTTTATCGCAAACGAGGTTGTTTAGATATTATTTTTATTATACCGGATGGATTTTTTTCCTCGATCGGGGATACTCGTTACTTGGGCAACGTTACCTGAGAAGACGCAGATGAGAATAATTGTGCAAATGTGAAAGCGAAGAATATTTTTTGCGAACTGTCCTGCGGCAATAGTTCGCTATACCGCGAATTAAAATAATACGTGATCTGAATCAAGCCACGGAATATATTTGCAATATTCATGGCACATTTCCCTAGCGATCGATTCCCTTGTTTCAATCAATTTCAACGATTGCTGCACGCACAATCGGGTATAAAAGGTAACTCGAACGTCCGAAATATCTTGCGTTGATTTTATTTCCCGAAACTAACGTTCTTTCAATGAGTAGAATTCCTCATTGCCCGAAAATTTCGTCAACCGTCGCCGTCCGACGTGAAAGACCAACTACGCATTTTTCCTCCTGAAATCTCAATAATGTCTCCGGCGTCTCGAATGATTGATATCGCCCCTTATCTCGATCGAGATACCGCCGAGTCAAGTTCTTTTCACTGACGGCCAAGCGTGGACACTCACGAACCGTGGATGGGTGGAATTTAAACGTTTCCCTCGTTCTCTCCTCTTTATTCTCTATCTCTCACGGATGATCGATGAACCGGCAAGCGAAATAAACGCTCGCCTCTTATTCTCTTCTTGCGTCGTTTTACCGCGTGTGATTAATTGGTCCAGATCGATAGATCGGTTATCGGTTTGATTAATTCGAGGAATGCGACGCTAAAAAGCATGCGGCTCGCGTCTTCCTCCACTTTTGTCTCCTCCTTTCTCCGTCCTCTCCTGTGCCCCCGTACGCGTTCCCCGTTTTTAGTGTGCCTTCACGCTTCGCGGAAGCTGCAGGGTGGCCTCGTTTTCCAAACGCCCCGCTCGTCGAACGGATATTTACGATTCCAGATTAGAAATTGTATTTTTACATGGGTCCAGCCGCAGCCTCTTTACGACGAATCCTATCGACAGCCTAGATTTCAGTATCGTCGCGATTTCGACGCTCGTAAGTGACTTCATTTAGCTTTTCTGGTTCTGAACGGCTCGCGTTCTCGTTCAACCGATTCGACGTTCACCTAGATACAGTTATGATTTAGTCGATTTCGCAACCGATAAGGGGAATAATTGCGGCTGCGTTTCTGTTTCAGCGAACGTCTCACTGTCGCTGGTGTTATTCTTCGTTTATCGACGTCGACAATTCGAGGAGGGTGGGGAGGGGCGATGAATTAATACCCGAAAACGTTCCGAGGAGAACTTTTTAGAACTCCCGGGGTTCAAGGCGAAGGAACAGAAAAACTTGGGTCCAAGCGAAGTTGAAACTCGAATGCTTCGATGGATTTGCTTGATTTTGCTGGATTTACAGTACGCTGAACCCGGACCGGCGCGTCTCCTTTATTAAATTTCGTTGTAGAGAAATTTCGTAATCCTCTCCGCGGATATTTTAGAGATTTACACCTCACGAGTTTTCATATACGACACGCGGGACGCGTACATAACACATATCGAGACGCCTACTTTCTATTTATTATCGTCGCGAGACGCCAATTAATTTCGAGTATAATTAAGCCTCGATCGTGCAGGCGTCGAAAAACTTCCAACGACTAACGAGGCCGGCAACGAAACTCCTATAAAACTGTTTCGCATTCGTCCCAACGCGTCAATTCGTCTTGGATAACTTCGCGCAGGCGAAACAAACAATTCCGTCACGAAGTCCTAGCGATTCGCAATTAAACGTTCATCCCTTAAAGAAAACTAATTCGACACTCGCTTCGAACAAAGCCAAACAAATCTTCCCCTGCGTGCACACCTCCGTGCACACCTCCGTGCATCGAGCACTTTCGATTCTACGATACAGCTTCGAAACGACGCGATCTCGCGATCTGCCCCCGAAAAATCGCACCCACAAATCCCCAACCCACTGCGAGCCGTTCCATGAATAAATTCGAACGACGCCCACGCCGGATCGATTTCGCCGAACGACTCGTCCGACGGGATTAATTTTTCGCCAACTCGAAGATTCATCGGCTGCCTCTGACACGCGGCGACAAATCGGCGACGCGCAACTTTGGGCACGACGATATCGTTGGATCCCCTTCGGTGTCATTGTCTTGCGCGCTGCACGAATTGGAAGCTCCCGCAGATTAAATCGGACAATGCGAACGAAACGAAGCGTAATAAGCACGCTCCGGTGGGCTGTGTTTCGCCGCGGGGTGCAACTGTTCCGATAAACTCTTATCCTTGCTGGATATCGTCGGCTTCGTCAACCCGGTGCACCTTCCGCGACCGCCAGCCAAGTGTTACTCATTTGCGGTCGAAACATCTACGACGGGGCGTGTGTGTATTTGGTCGCGGGGACGGAGCAATGTAACATGGCAATGCGAAGAATCCGCTGGTTGCGGAAGTTATTTTCAGTAGAGCTCTCGCGCAGTTCGAAATAGAGGGCAGGTAGGGTGATTGTACTTCTTCAATTAAATTCTTACTTTATTGATATAAAACGTCGACTCGCGATAATTTCCTAACAAATAACGACTGTGATACGATTCTCACGATACTCTCGATATTCACTACCCTCTGCTGTCGATACGACTCTCTTAATACGACTCTTCAAACTGTTCTGGTGTATTCGCAATCAGCTGTCCTGTAACTCTCCCTTAACTCTGTCTCTATATATTCTTTCACTGTTAGTTAGTTTCTCTCAAACTATATTCCTCATTTGCTGTCACTCATTTAGGATACGCACTGCAGGCATTCCTTGGCGACAGTGGTTATCGTCCACCCGAATCCTTGAGCCGCTGCAACCCTTCGTTCACGCGATCTTCTCAGGTACTCAGCTCCAAACACATATCTCTCACACCTCGAAATCATTCTAAACAGTAACGCAGTACAATTTCCAATCCATCATATGTATATCTTAAATCGACAGACAACAGAAAATAGTGTCACTGTCCTAAAAATTTGAAGACGCGTGAACTTGTGACTCAGTGGCTGCACATTCTTCTCACACTTCTCGTGGCTATTCAAATATTTCCGATAAACTGTTATCCTCTGTGGATATCGTCGGCCTCGTGAACCTGGTGCGCCTTCCGCGGCCACCTATCAAGTTCGACTCGTATGCTGCGAAGTATCTACGACGGTGCACGTGTACTTATCGCGACAAACGAAAGGGGTCAGAGTAATTAGAGTGTCCGCGGACTGAGACGGGAGGGCAGATCGGCGATTCGGTTTGCGAAACTTATCGAAGGTGAATATCAGTGACGAACGGGGACGTTGAATTTAGAAACGTGGACGCGAACGTATTGGAAATTAGCTTTGTATTGAAAGAAGGATAACGCGAGCGCCCCTGCTGAAAGGTGTTAGGACAGGTGACTGTTTTAACTAACATTTCGACGCACGATGCAAATTAACGAAACTGTAACATAGATTACTGCCGTGCAATATATTTCCATCTGTGAAGCGCAAGAAAATAAAGCGTTCAGCCCATTGGACTTTAGCGCGACGACGGAAAACGACCGCGAAGGGAATTCAAAGGTAGCGAACAGAGAAGAACGGACGAATATCAATACTCAAATTATTAAGAAGTATTCCAGAAAGGCGTGCATTAAGTCTCTGCAACGAACGTGTCACTAACTTCGCGTTCAAATAAATTCAAACGTTCCTCGCGCGACGATACCCGCCGAGGCCCGCTCTAAATCACCGTCGACACAGGTTCACCTTCGAGCGGCGTTTCCACGGCGTTCGCACAAGTAGATAAAGGAACAGTCCAGACGAGGCGGCTCGTTCGCGAAGGCAACAAGAAGAAGTAGAAAAGGCCGCGACGGAGCGGGGCGGAAGACCGACTGTTTTTGGCAACGAAGCCAGACAACGGTCGGGAACTATAAAAATTCCTCGCACGGTTTCCCGCGAAACAAAATCAAAACAATCGGTTCATCCGAATTCCGCTGGCACCTCGGGACTAAAACCGAGGCGAAAGTCTGCGAAACCGCGACGCGAAACGTCATCCTACGAATACGAAGCTTCGTTCGCCCGCTTTTCGGCTAGCAAACACCGTTCCCGGCTATATAAACAACGATTCTCTTTTCCATTTTTTCGAAAACAAGTCGCGTCTGGCCCGCGGACCGACCGGGACACCCCGACCGGGGTTCGTTGATTGTTGGTTTATCCGTTTTGCCTACTCGACCCTAGATCCTCTCGGATTTCTTTGTGGCTCTTTGCAACGGGACGCCTCGTTTCGAAAGACAGACAGAAGGAAAGGTGAAAGGATATCGTGGAATTTCGCTGGGCGAATTTATTATTCGAAATTCCCGTCCGGGGAGTATTTTTAGAAGTTTGTCCCGGTCGTTTCGGATTCGACTGTCGTTTCGACGAGCGAGGAATTAAACGGGGCGAAGGTTTTCTTAGTTGATTAGGTGGCAGTTGCCGTATAAAGCAAGATTCGTTAAGTTCCTTTCGGTTTTTCGACGATGATTGCAGCGTGTATCAATTATTAATTCTTAATTGGAAAGCTTACCGATTTTGAAGTTTCGCTGTTCCTGCTTTACGCGCGCAGTCGTTTCTTACAGATTCATTCGCAGAATCTTCTTTTCTTTAATTAATTATTGAACGCTATGTACCGATTCCGTGAAACGATACCGATTTAGATACCGATTTATCTCGTTCAATCTTTTTCCACCGAAGGAGAATCGCGAAACGATCGATTCTCCTTTGCTATATTATTACTCAGATTGAAGCTAAGTGCATTAACTGTTAGCCGGTGCTCACCGCGGCGTCAGAAATTATTGGAAATCGTTTCGACGATGCCGAGGATGGATTCGCTTGACTACGACGTTGGTCAAATTGAAGCGTTAATTTCTCTTGATTAAATTCGTTATTTCTTCACGCGTTCGCGGAAAATCACGCGTCGGTTCTCTGCGTCAGAGACTTGCTTGCGAAGTTCGTTAGTAACGAAACGGTTCCTGGAATTGTCAATTTCATTTCGCTCGATCGAGATACCGCCGTATGGGCACCATATGGCTCGCTTTCCCCAAATTCGTATATATATATGTTTGCATAAATTTGTAATTATAGACGTTACAGAACAGCGAATTAGAAGGAATCGCTTCTTCCTTACATTACTATCATCATTGTCTTTGAAATATTAAAAGGTTCCACCCATATTTCGGTGCAAACGAATCATTTGCTCGTGCCGTATTACATTTCACTATGTCAGCGCAAAAAGTCCGATTTTCCACGGCTAAAAATATTAAAAAAGTTCAACAGAAACGTGAACCAAATTAACGACAACACCATTTGTCATCTAAGCCTGTTCCAAATTGGTCGTTACCGTTACGAAACGTCAATCCGCAGTCTTTCCTCAAATTTATTTCCCGTGTGCCATCTGTGAAAGAATCGCGCGAAGAATTTTCCACGCGGACAATAAAATACTGCGGATCTCGGTGCGAATACTAGAATGCCGGGAACGTTGCGAAATTCCTGCCCGTCGTCCGAAATGAAAAATAACAATTTCTTCCAGCCTGCCTTTATAATCTCGCGGGACCGAGATATCGAGTCGCGTTAAGCCGTTTAATCGTATCTGGGTAAATGCGCGGGCATTACTTTCTCCCGTTTCAGTTTATGACGTTCCATGCGTGGCTGTTTTATTGCATGTCGACGGGAGGGGAAAAAAGAGGAGAGCCGGGGGAAGGGGGCAACGGACAAGGATAAATTAAGCGAACGGGTTTTTGATCGCGAACGCCGTGAATTTATTGGACGTTCGAGTTAGCCGCGAGTACGCACTGAAAATTATTTAGGCAGTTTTGATTAATTATGCATGCGCCGAGGAAGTGCGTGCGCGTATGGCCGGCTGAGCGGCAGTGCATTGTTGTAAAAATCGCGTCGAGATCCACGGAAATGCGAATTTCCGACGCCACAGCGATCACTGGAGAACAGTTAGTACATTTTTTTTCGAATATGGGTAGCAATATTGATCGTTTCGTGATTTTTCTTCGGTGGAAGAAGTTCGAAGGGGATAAAATGTCGCGGAATTCGTATATAGCGTTTAATATGTAATTAAAGAAAAGAAGATTTTCGTATAAATCTTGCGAGAAGTGATTTGCAATGGTTGATAAAAATCGGTGAGCTTTCCAATTAAGAACTAAGAATTAATACATAACGCAATCGTTCCCAAAAAACCGAAAGGAACTTAACGTATCTCGTGTTATACGGTAAGTGCCGGCCGATTAACTAAGAAAATGAAACTTTGGAAACCAGAAGCTGCGTCCATTAGCAAGCAAACAGTACGATACCGGCACAAAGCAACGATACAATTAAAAATTTCTCTCCAATTATTAATATCCTTCGCTTGCCTAGCATAATATCGCGGTGGAGTAACAAGTAACTTGCTGTAACAGCTTAATAGTTCCAAGTCACTAATTATAACTGTTCGCCGCAAAATCTTTTGATCCGACCCCCCTCCTTTTTACTTCTCGGATAAAGGAGGAAACAAAAAATGCCAGTGAAACTCTAAAGCCAACGTAATCATTACCGTAGCCCGTTCGCGTCCTTAATTGCTAGGGATTTAATTTATTAATAACTTGTTTTAATTACTCGTTCGCCACCTGTTGCGCGCGACCTACACGGTACACTCGTTCGCAAAAATTAATCAACCGGCCGAGCCACCTGCGTGCAACTCGATCGTCACGCTTGTATTCCTATCAATTAATTCTCTTCCCGCAGCTCTGCCATTTGGAGGCTGCACCGCGATATTCAGCGAAACGTCGGTCGATCGGTGTACAAAAAAGAAAATTGTGAAAATTTGTACACCACCGTTTGCACACCTTCGTCGTTTTAGTGTCACTCGTACAACGAATACGGTGACGGTCGAATCGGTGTAACCTGCGTAAAAAGTATGACCGAACTGCGGGGGGAATTTTTCTATTTACATACAGTGAGTCACGAACTTGTTCGCATGCCTCCAAATTTTAACCCTTCTACGAAATTCGTTAACGTACCCGAAATGAGAAGTTTGTATGTAAATTTTCGTTTAAAATCTTAATATATGTTCTTACATTTCCTACACGAGAAGACTCAGATAATACGCCTCTTTCCTCGTACGGAATAATTTCCATGTTACTTTTACAGCATCTATGCTCTTGCCTCGAACATATTGATCCATATTTTATCGCGAGATTTAAAAATAATAGTGATGTCCTTGCTGTTCGTTAACTTTTAAAATAATAGCTATACCTTTTTGGATATGTCGCTTTCTACTTAATGAAAATGTTCGCGCAATAAACGAGATTATATTTAGCGAACGAACAAATACGCTAGCTTCGCGCGAACTTTCTGAGTCACCTTATACATATACGTATTTACTGCGAAGTTCGAACCCGTCCACGTTTGATTTTTAGAGTTGATCTTGTGAATGGTGAAGAGGCATAGGAGGAAAAAACACGTGGGTTCTGCTAATTCTTCGTATAATTCTATTGAGTTACCTGTTTTGTCTCGTGTTTTCAATGGAACGACTCTTTCAACACGTCCGCTGACTTTGTACAGTCGCTCATGAATACGAGCATTCGACTGTCCTTTAAAAACGAATGAGGAGAAATTAATAAATAATCTTTGTCAATTTTTGCACTGTTAAGATCTTCGAATACCATAAATTGCCAGATTAGTTTAGCAATCTAATAACGCTGCCCATCTAAAAACAAATAGCACCTTCTGTTCTGTATAAATACAATGTTAATGGAAACGTTTTTACCCACGTGGTAGAAAAATATATTAAATATAGAGGATAGGGGATTACCCGAGGATTAAGATTAGCAATTAATTACTTTTCGAACGCAGCTGATATATTTTTACGAGGCTGCACGTAAAACGTGTGCAACAAAATATATTTTTTATACTATTTCCCCAAGCATCAGTTTCCAATTAATTTTATTCCTTGCAGCGAGCAATTTTTTTTTTCGGAACCTTACATAACGCATCGTCTTTATTACATACACTATTTTGCACAGTGGTAAAGCACATTTTTAACTCGCGTAACGCATTTAGAAAGTACGATTATAAAGAGTAACGTTCGCGAAACGAGTAATAGCTTCTCATTAAAACCGTCGGTTTAATTAAAGAAAAAAAAAAAATCATTTCTCCGACTTGAACCTCTCTTCAATTTAGCGTTTCATGATTTCCCATCGTTTCGTCTGACGTAACGAATCTTGCATTTCCCGTTTCAAGTGTCCGCGGCACAGGAATCGGAATGCCAAGAATTATTCGTCGATCGAGCTTTCCGAAACCGAGCCAAGAACTTGCCGCATTCTGCCGATAGAAATTCGAATAGCGTTCAATATTGTCTGAAACGCGGTAGTTGCAACTCCTTACCGTGAAACCAGTCGATCTGGAATTTTATCCGCAGCCTCGTCTATAAATAAAGTTGCACTTATCTGCTCGCTATAGTTGCACGCAGATAAACGAGTTTCGGTTATTTGTTAATTTTAATTTAATTGCCGGCACGTAGCTGCAACCTTATCTACAAGGGGAGAAAGCTCAATTAGAAGACCAACTGTCGCGCAAAAATCGTACTACCGTTTCGCGTCGAGCCGTACTCAAATTAAAGAAATTTCGATACGATCCGTAACTTTCATTGGCCGACCGAGGTGAAAATTCGAGACGATTGTGCGCCGATACAGTTGCGGGAATTAATGGATCTCACGTTCCATTAATTTCAATTATGTCGATAGGGCAGTCGGACGTTTCGTTTTTATCCGCAGTAGTTTTCATGCAGATTGAGAAATGAATTTTGTATTAACACGGACGAGTGATATCACGTTATTCATGATTTTATTTATGATTATTTATAATTATAATTATTTATGAAAATAATTGTTGGTCCAATTAATTTTGTAACCCAAAAATGGCAACCAATTTAGCAAGCCAGATTTGAATTAACTAAAATCGAACTGAACGGGCATGAACTCTGAAATATTTCACATCCTTAATTTAAATTCAAGTTTCAACTAAACAAACGACACAGCCAACTAATATTTGACACCCATTAAAATCTCTAAGGACGATTGAACTTTATTCATCTTCAACAGGAATTAAATGTTTCAATCAGAACTGAAAATTCAGTTTTGCTGTACAAAGTGGCCGATCGAAATTGCTGCCCTCGATCATTGAAATTGAGCAACTTCGCCAACGATTCCACGCGAGTCCCTCGCGCGCCAGATTCGATTTTTCATTAACAGAGGAATCCTGCGAAAAAAATCGGGGGTCAAGTGTCGATCGGAAAAACAAAAACCGCTATCACCGGCGCAAAACAGACCGCAAGGGACTGACTGAGAAAGAGTTTGCTCGCCGATCGACACGTTCGCCATCGCGAATGTTTTATAGTTAATTAATAGCACGACGGTCGCGGCCGATGGAGACCAGGAATTTTTCTGCAATTATTCGTTTCGTCGACAACAGTCACGCACACGCAACGCCGCCACGACGACCGACCGCCGTTCTATCTATTTTCTATTGGAACCGAGTGTGCCTGCTTTTCCAGATTAAATCTAACGAAAGCGAAACAAATGACTGGCGTTCATTATAAATTATAATTTTTTACGGAATCCGCCCGGCGACACAGAGCCGATCGAAGGGGTGTCTTAATTAAGAATTATCCGACGTTCGACTAGGACGGTTGGCGTCGACGGTATGCACTTTCAACGGTCGCGTAAGCATTAACAAAGTAGTTTCGCGATCCTACTGGCGAGATAAATGTATCTTAAAAGAAAAAAAAAAAAAAACAAGGAGACATTACACGGCGGTACAATTCAGGTGCTACAATGTAATTATAATGTATTCGTATAATTTAACGTAACGCAATTTAGCCGTGCATCGTTTAACTTTTAAATAGGTGCTCGCACGGTACCCGAGATTTACAATCATCGAGCTACTCTAGTTTCTCTTCGTTCTGTCTCTCAATGATATAATTTCCAATTTTCGAGTACGGTCAACGGCGCAGATCATTAATTCATTTCAACCTTTTTCTCGCGGTCTTCGTTAACGACTGACAATTGTGCCGTGAAACAATTCTTGTCCCCACAACGGCTTGCGATTAATGAGATACATGAAATTGACTTCTATCGGCCACAGCGACAGGTCCATGGTACCGTGGAGCATCGAACGCGCTAAAATATTATTAGATCGATCGACCGTTCGTCTAATCGTCGGTTTTTGAAAGCGCGAGGAAAGCACGTTTCCATGCGGCAGCCGATCGTAATTCACTTTCACCGATCGTCGTGTGTCGAGCTTGTTTGCATCGAGCCGTGTAGAGCCGTTTCTTCCCGACGACCCGACGCGAAATTCCTTAACATAACTCCGTGGAGAACCACGTTGAATCACGTGGCCCGCGATCCGCCGCGTTTATTCGTTACACGGTAATTTATTGCTGTTTGTCGGTTCGAGTAATTATGGTGATGCAGGTATATCCTATGATGCAGCGACTTACAAATCTGTTCACGTGAGACGGACATATTTGTACGCTGGGAAGATGCGATGTCGATTACGATACAGACAGGTGCGAAAGATTTTGTATTAAGCAGAAGAGGAATATTGATAATCGACGAGTGGTCGCGACTTCAATTGATAAGGATTAAAGTACAATGATTAAAGCGCTTCGATGAATCTGTGAGTGCTTGCATAATTGTGCGGAACGGGAACGAAATTGAAAATAAAAGGATGCTACTTATTTTTTTTATGATTATCATGTTGCTGAAGATTTGTCGATTATAATTATCGAGCACTCCGATTTTTCCAGGTAACTAATGGTTTTCACACAATCAGCTATTTGTTGCAATATTTCCGTTGTATAGTTTCCGTTGTATAATTTGTACGGTTAACGTCGATTAGAACGACCGAATGTATTCATTTAATTAGTCTGCCATTCGTTCTAACGACTGTCTTAAAAAAACGTTCTGCTATATTTTTGTTTTAATGTTGCTAAAAAAGAATGACAAAAAAGAGACTAACAGGCTGCCTGAAAAAGTATCAATGTCGCTTGATTGCGTGCCGAAGAAAGCGGCTTTCCTCGCTCTTTTTAACGATCGCACCGACTCAAAATTTACTGTGTGTTAAGTGAGAGCACCCTCTTAAATATAATCTGGGAATATAAAATGGTGCACTCTCTACAAGTAAGCTAAATTCGCTGTTCTAGTGAACGATTTAACGACTCGAGTGATCCCCTTTCCAATTTTGTTTCAATTCACAATAACGAAAGAATGTAATCTTGATGAGACAGATAATTTCGATTCATTAAAAACATAACGGCGACGAGAGCAGGATAACTTTTTTTCCCTTGCCGCTTGGCACACTTCTTCTATCACAATTCGTTAATGAACTGAAACCTTGCTGTTTCAATGTGGCGCTCGTTCCTTTTTTTTTCTTCTTTCTTTTAATATTATTTCGCTCGAAGTTATCACGACGGTCTAATTAGAAAGATAATTACGATACGAAGATAAGGCACTCCTCTTGTTCCGCGGAGTACGAATTTTCCGCAAGAAACTAATTAGAAAACCTAAAAACGCATGCTGGATGCAAATGCGTGAATCGCCTTCCTTGCCCACTAAGGTGTATTAACATTCCTCTGATTACCATGTAAAAATCATTAATTAACACTACGGACACGCCTAAGAGCTTCTAACACACCCCGGCTCGGCTAATCGAATTGATCTTTCGTCGAAAAGGATGCTACGTCGTCGAAAGTTACATTCATCTTTAAACATCATAGTGCCTGTCTGTCTGTTTATTCTAATCAATATCGCGAAACATAATCGCTGAATAAAAAAAGGAACAAGGAAAACACAGTCCTGAAGAAAAGTAGTATAGTACGTTCCACTGTATCAAATTATTCTGCATCATCGAAACTGTATCTAAACACAAAAATTAAATAATCTCTCTAAGACCGTTTACACAAAATTAAATAATCTCTCTAGACCGTTTACACAAAATTATATAATCTCTCTAGACCGTTTACACAAAATTAAATAATCTCTCTAGACCGTTTACACAAAAGTAAATAATCTCTCTAGGTGTCTATACAAAATATCCAAAATAGTCTTAACGGTGCCCAGTGCCGACCAAAACATTAAAAAACCCCTTTCTCGTGCTCGAAACGCGTCGTCTCTGCCAAATGTCAATCCGACAACAGCGGAAACGTTCCCACGGAAAATCGCCGCACGTTTTCCCCGAATCGATGAACTCGCGGGCCCCTCCAGTCCCGCGACACGGTCGTAGGTGAACAGGTGAAAGTGCTTGGCCGGGTTAAACTCGAGCTTAACGCGAATCGAAAGGGACAATCACGTTGACGTACCCTCATTCGCATAACGTATTGTCGCTTTTGAAGCTGGCCGGCGAGGCGACCCGCGAGAGGACCGGAGAGAAATCGGGCACGCAAAAGCGACCGGTACTCGTTGTAAATAATTCGACCTGGCCGGCTAACGGGGATACGCATTCTGCCGGTCGACGTGGATACACCGTGAAATCGATGCGCGCTCGTCGGCCGCCCGATTTTCGACCCTCGAATGGTATTTTGTGTCGATGGAATCATACGCGATTTCTTTTGCCGCGGCGCTTTTTGCATAATAAGACGGTTATGGGGACGTTTCACGTGGATTCGTGTGCGGCTGTAATGGGCGTGATTATTTACGGTTACAGGGTTTGATGTTTATTTGATGTTTCTTCTTGGAGATTATGAAATGCGTGTTTTTAAACACTTTCGTTGTATAATGGGGTTCCTGTTTGTTCAATAATAATAATATTAATGATGATTTTAGTTCGAATAGTCGTTTCTTTTTTTAGTACTGTTGTACGGTTAAGTACTGTTTATAAAGATTCCGAATTTTTCTGTATTTGACCATCTTGTTAACAGTTTTTATCTTTTGGATTGCTGCATTTATATTTGCGTAATTTTTGTTCTATCTTGCCAGTAATTTCCTTCCTGTTGCGTGAAATTGGGAACTGCGACGCGCGCGACAATATCTGTGCTATCTATCAACCTTTTTTCATGTCTTTCCTTAGAATGAAAAAAGGGAGGAACGAGTAGCTTCGGCACTCTCAAGTTTCGATAGATTTTTCCTGGTATTAGCCGTTGTTCTCTAATTTTCCTGGACACACAGGCGAGAAATTAAAACTGTACGCAGCTGTTCCGAAGCACAAAATATTACAAAGGCAGAAGGAAGTCGGCGTTTGGGTGACTCCTTATATAAAGTGACTAAGGTCCTTTGTTTCTTGTATCTTTCCACTTTCCACTTTCGCAAGCGTGTGTGGACGCAACGTTTAATATTGCGATGGCCTATCGGTTGGATCACGGTCACTTTGTGATGATTGGGTTCATGTGAAACCGTTGAACTTCTTGAGTTATTAATCGTTCATTTGTAAGTGATTGAATTTATCAGCGATACAAATGATTACGCATCGAGTTACTTAATGTGACATTCGGTAGAAAGTATTTCCCAAACTTAAGGGTGCAAAATGATTCAGGTAAAATAGTTTCAGCCTGTACAAACGCGTATGTCTTATTTACTTAATAATAAAATAAGATTCATGAGCGAATCAATGACTGCTGTTATCGAAGCACGAAAATTCTTCATGAAATTATACTTATTAATAATAGAATCTACTCATGTTGAATTCGAGATGAATTAATGATATCTCTGCTTATTTATCTTTCTTATATTTTGCTGAAAACAATCAATGAATAATCAGTAACTATCATATTAACCCTTATACACCTTCTATGATCCTGGTTTCGAATTGGACCATCATTTTTTATTAGAACCATTGAATGTTTTTATTTCAACAACAAATTTCTTAATGAAATATTTATACTAACCCCAATTCAGAAGGTGGTTACACAAATAGTATCGCGCTGTGCTGTTCAATCGAGTTGTCCAATTTATATTATCATACGATATACCTCTAGCAGAACAGAATCAGTCCGTCGACACCGACCACGTGTGCACGTAAATTATCCAACGAACAATACGCAGGAAATGACAATTACCAATGATTTAAACGAAGCCCCGCGACACTGAAATCCGCGCGCGTCACAGAAACGCGAAACAAATCATCAATTTCTATCCAATAAATTCCCAAAGCAACATGTAAACGCAATTAATAAATTTTCCAATCCACTCAATTATCATTCCAACTTCATTCCGCGATGGTAATTACATTTCAGGTGCAATTCTAAAAGGTGCAGAATTTTCCCGCGGCTTCCCCGGCGTCCGCTTGGAAACGAGGAGCAGAGAAATCGGAAAAGAGAGATTCTAACGTTTTCTTGCGATGAGTCGAAGCATTTATCTGGCATTCGAGTGTCGCGTCTCGAAGGGGGGCACGAAATGCCGATAAAAAGCGTAAAAATTCAATCGGACGCTCGTTACCGATATTTTTCCATCGCCGAGCGAGGGAATTCTCGTGAAACGAGGAGAAATAAAGTAACGTTGTCCACTCTGCTAAATTGTCGTAAATCAATCACGGGGAAGATCCACGATCTAGCGTGGCGAGAAACGTGTCGCAGCCTCATTCTAACGTTCTATTTTCTTGTTCACATCGCCGTCACTGCCTTTACACGATATTTTTTTCTCCGCCTTTTGTGTTACACGATCGGGTACAATGAAGTCCTCGGTCCGTTTCTATTGCCGCAACGACAGCAACGATTGTCGAACGACGAAAAAACGTGAGAGATCCGTAGAAATACGAACGACAAATATTAATAAAACGTTCGCATCGAGATCGAGCAATTTTGTCGCAATTGAAATAATTCTCGATATTTAATTACACGGATCTGTGTTCGATCGAATTCCTCGAATCGAGGCGACGAAAATGTACAGAATAATCGTGCAACTGTTGTTTTTAACCCTTACGAGCAAACACTGAGGAAACTTCGAAACACGGAGAAGCATCGCTGCGTCGGTGTGTGCAAATGATAATTGGCCAGAGAAAAACGGTTGCATATTGGCGAATTATTGTAAAAGAAAATATCGCAAAAAAGTAAAAAGAAAAGAAACCGTTACTGCTTAAGCTGACAAAGTGTAACCAGAATAACGATTATTCTCGAAAGCATGCGAACGAATCGGCCAGTCACTGTGTGCGTGCGCGCGCGAAACGAAATTGTTCAGTGATCAATCGAATTACATCGATCATTCCATCGGCGGACCCGGTGCCTCGGGTTTTATATTCTCATAGAGAATTATGCAACGGCAGCGTGAAATTAGATCCCCGCCTCCTTAAGTGAACGCAACCGCGCACCTTTGTTCCTCGAGGGGCTGCTGGTCATCACCTTTTTTCCTCCGGTCCCTTCTGACCCGAAACCGATCCGCGATAACGCAACAATCGAAACGATTGTTTCAGTCACGAAATTCGTCGAGCACCGTTCACCCCTCTCTGTCTCTGTTTAGACGATACATCGAAACATCAAAATCTCTGACGTCGAAGACTCTTTATCCACAGTTCGTTGTTGTCATCGTCCCACACACGATGACAATAATAAATTACTAATCACCCTTTGTCGATCCGCGTCTGTCGCTCGTGCCAAACTCACTGCGCCAGCCTCCACGGGGTGCATCGAATGATTTTTCAACGACGACCGAACAAAATCGGATATTGTTTCGTCAGCGTTCGAGCGTTCCTCGTCCCTCGGCCTTCCATTTTCTGCACGATCGTTTCGAAACAATCCAATCACGGCCGATCGAACGGACCGTTCGATAAAGGATGATTGATAAGTCGTTTGGTCGCGTCCGCGAGACGGTTGCGTCAATCGACGAAGTTCATTCTCGACGACGTTTCTCTCGGACCCGTCGTTGAAATTGCGATACTCGAAAACATCGCGCGTCTCGAACGTGCCACGGTGAAAAGACACGCGTTTCGTTGTTGCACGCTGCTTGGAACGGGGCGCGGATAATTTACAGGTCGTATTGAACGTTACGAGCGCGTTAATCACGAGCGCTGCCAAAACAATACAGGTGCGCGGGTGAGCTCGAGCTTTCGGTTTCGTTCTGGTACCGATTATCGCGCGTACCCTGCAGAAATTGCGACAGTTCTCGCTCGATTGCTTTGACGGGCGCTGGGCTCGGTGATACCGTTGATTTTTCAGCGTGTATTTCGAATAGCTTATTTTTTTGATGCAGTATTTGATGAAGCATTTACGGCAATTGCTTCGATTTAAACTGTCGACTGTCTTGTTTTCGATGTCGCGTTTTGTGCCCGCGACGAAGCCGTTTTACTTCACTTCGTTCGACGCTTCTGACCAGAGAAACACGCTTAATTCGACATTCCGCGGAACATAAACCATTTGCACGTTTCAACGGCGACCCGAAGAAACTCGTTTAAGCGTCACATTCTCCAATTTCTAATCTCGACTTCGTTTCCCCGAATACCGAAGAATCCGCTCGACCGCGAAATTCCTCCCAACGAACTAAAAAAAACACAGCCAAAACCGTTCTCACAAAAATCGCAACGCTTCGCCCTCCGTTCGCTAGGATCCCGCCGTAAAAGGCACCACCGTCTCGAAGCGAATAATAACCTGGCCAACGGGAGGAACGAAAGGGCGAGGATCGCCTCGCCTACGACGAAAAATCGAACGCGTTCCTCCGATCTCGCCGCGAATCCGAATAAACGCGAAACAAACATGCCCAACCAACGGAACGAGCGCTCCGTCGTCGTTTTACCCACTTTACTCGAAGCGCTCGCACTTTCCTGCGCGTGTGCCGCTTTCGCGACACTGATCGAACGCCAAGAAGACCCGTTCCCCCTCCGCCCCCCCGCCCCCCCCGTCGAATCGTCGCGGTCGCGACCGCTTATCGCCGCGATAAAGGACGCCCGACCGCGGGAGCATTTCCACGCGCGTCGGGGCGCAGGGGGGCGGCGGCGAGCAGAAAGAGGAAAAAGGGAAAAATCGCCGCGGAGTAAAGTCGCTTTCGCAACGCGAACGATCGCGCGACCGCTCGACACACACGCGCGTTCACACACAACGGCAGGATCGTTGCACCGCGTGGATACACGCGGTCAGCGCGAGCGCGCAAGCGTGCCGTGTTGTGTGCGCGTCGTCTCCCACACAGGCAGGATTCAGGTACATCGTCTGCCCACACCGGGCGTCACACCAGTCCATCGGGCGCACGTATCCGAGCACACGGGCGCGCACACGTCCGCGATGGCAAAGCTCGAGCGATCGTTCACGGATTCACAGAGAGACGGATACACGGGCGCGCGCGCGCGCGCGCGCACACACGCGCAGCCTCGCTCGAAACAGCAGGCAGCGCACGTACGCGTGTGTACTATACCGGAACGAAGCGGAGAGTGACTAACCTCTGCGAATAGAAGATGGACGTCCGCGAGATAGCTGGGCCGGGATAATCCTCCGTCGACAGCTGACTCGCCGTGAAATCTTTTTTTCGAAGGGAGGTGGGGGCCCTTCACGGTCCCACGGGAACAACGGTCCACTGATACGGAGTACGATAATCGTCACTAGACCGTAGAAGGGGACGCCTGTGTAATCCACCGCGCGGCGAACTCCTGTCGACCGCGATCCTCGTTGCTCATCGAACACGCGGCTGGCAAACGGAGGCAAACGACTGGGCGCAACGCCGTTCGTCGTTCAATGTCTCGTCCACGACGGTCGGGATGTGCGGGAAGGGAACGGCCAGCCTCGTCGTGGGCGAAACGTCGAGGAAATCCGGCGATCGTGGCCGCGTCCGGGTCACGCCGGGGCAAACTTCGGCAAACGGAGGTAAACCGGACACTGGTCGTGTACCAGGGGGACGCGACACGTCCGCGCGAGGCCCGGAAACACGCTTCCAGATGTTGACGTCTCGCCAGAAGCCTGGACGCCGCCACGCTAGCTGTTACACGCGAAAAACACTCTCACTCGCGACCAAACACGGACACGTATGTTCCGCTAGCTCCTCCTCGGGATAAGCACCTTAAATACGTTTCTGTTTCCCTCCTATGTTATCCGCCGTTCTCCTGCCGACACATCTGACGGGCACTGTTCCTCCCCCGGGCGGATCGTCGCGATCCTCTTGGTCGACGGTACAGTTACGGGGACACGTCCTGGGCGACGCGGAGTACGGCGTTGCACGAAAGATGCTCTTCCGTTCGAGGGCGAATACGTTCACCGATCGAGCGTTCATTCACTGGACCCGCTGGTTGACGCGACGTTAGAACGACGATAGCATGTCCCGGGTCGACGTGCACCGGGAACAAATAATCGACCGACTGCGATCCAACGTGGATCCAGATGTTCGTGGACGCCGATGTTGTCCGGGACAGTGTCACGCGGACGTAAACCGTGTTCCTCGCCGGCGACCGTACGACTGTACGCGTGGTGGAGGTGGAGGAAGGAGGAGATGGAGGTAGCGGTAGGTAGTGGCAGAGGTGAAGGTGGGGAAAGAGGAGAACCTTCTTCGTGTTCCTCTTCGAGGCTGTCTTGGTGCACCTTGGGCTGCTGTGCTCCTCGAATTCTCTTGCTCGGACGCGGATTCCTTTTTTCTTGTTTTTTTTTTCTCTCTCTCTTCGACCGCTGGCAGCCGGATGTTCTCGACGAACGGAAAGGTGCCCCCTGGTCTGCGCTGGCCGAGTTTCTTTTCCCTTCCGGTTACGCGGTGCCGGAAAAAGAAACGTCTCTCGCGATCCCGATCCAGGGATTGGAAACGACCGGGCGGATGTTGGCCCCGAACTGGGAGGGGGACGCGGGCCACGGTGTCCTATCCGAGGGACCACGTCCTCGTGTCCCTGGGCTGGGAGGACCGGCGGCGAGGAGGATCGAACTCGACTCGTGTGCCCCGGAGAGACGGTTAAAGAACGACGGAGTATGTACAGCCGTGCAGGCCCGGTCAGCCGTGGCCGTTCGAGGACAGAGAGACGGTTCGCAACGGCGCGCACCGCGACGGACTTCGGCGAGGCAAGGCACTGCTGGCGCAATGTCTTACGGTGGCCGCGGTGCGCTCTATGGCGTGCATCATGGTGGACTTGCAGCGGTATACCTTGCCGGTGGATCGACGGAAGGGGGTGAGAGAGTCGGCCGCGAGAAGGACGAACGCCTCGCGTCGGACAGAGAGGCGAGCGGCGAGTACAACGAGCCGAGAGAATATATACTAGGTAGGTAGGTAGGTATGTATTTCGCCTGGGGCGACTCCAGGTATAGCGGTACTTGTTTACCCCCCGTCCCCCAGCCCTCGGCGCGCTCACCTGAGCCCCTACTCCGTCCTGCCTTGCCACCACTTCGTTGTAGGGGCGCCTCTCCTGTCCCCGTGCAGGTTCGTTCGCCACTACCATCCGACGAGTATCCTCCTCCGCGTCTTTCTCCTTCCCCTGGCCGTCCGACTGTCCTGGTACCCCGAGTTCCCCCATCCTCGCGCCCCCCCCCCCCTCGTTCTGAAACCGTCCACGGTGCCCCGTAGGCGCTCCGCCTGTGTGTATACGTCGTCGATGCTGCTGCACGCACGTGTCGCCTTCGAACGCTAGCCTGTCCGTGTTCGTGCCTCGTCGCCGTGTCCGCGTTTCAATGCTTCTGCCGGGCATCGGGCGACGATGTGTGGGTTTACCTGTGCGCCTGTGGGACGCGCCACGGCACGGACGTGTGGGTCTCCGTGGTCGCCCGACGAACAGCAGCGTGCACGGCCTGCAGGATCTCTCAAGGACGTAGGCTGTTGCGAGCTTTTCGGGCCCGACTTGGCCTACTGCTGGTCGGCTGCGCGAGCGCGAGCGCGCTCTCGAGAACCAACGCCGGAGACTTCGACGAGCGCATAGGAAGGGTCTCTGCCCTCGGCGGAGAGGAGAACGGTGACTCGGTGGATCGGTGTTGGCCGGGGAATTTCATTCGTGTCGCGTAACGCTTCTACGTAGACGGGACAGGGATCCCTGGAACGATTTATGCGGGAGGGGGTTAGGTTGTTTTTTTTTTTTTTTTTTTTGGAGGGCACGAGATTTCACGGCTCGGAGGCGAATCGAGGGCGGGATTCGAGATTCGGTTTCGTTGCTTTATATTTTGGTTCTCGTACGGCGAGTGTACGCGCGGAGGTTCGGAAGGCAAAAGGCGTAGGTGCGAAGTTCGCTGAAAATTAGTTACGCGGTTTTACAGTAATTGTATCACCCAGAGGTGTCAGCAGACACTGTTCCAGTTTGATCTTTAAATTATTTTCAAAGCGTAATCATTTGTCCGCGACTAGTTCGATGACTTTTGGTAGAGTAGCTGTTAAATCAACTCAGCGATATAATCTTCCTCCAGCTAATCCTGGAGGTATAGCTATGGTGTACCTATTTCTACCATGACGTGTCATTTGACACGTTAAGGATTTCGTAACAGATTCTAATTTTAAACCATTTTGCATACAAATATGAATACCATTTTACTGTATCGTATCAATTATAAACAGTTTAGAGAATCCCGAGTTCTATCGTAAAGGGAAATGCAGGTGCTGCTGCATAACTTTGATTTTGTGCCATGCTGCATGTTAGGGTAGATATTTGCAGTGACCAATTCTACTATTTACAACCTAATTAAATAATCCCTAACAAATATGCAGCAATGTATCAATAAATATATTGCTTAAATGATCTATATTTAGCTGACAATTTGAAATCCCGACAGTTTTGTCAATTATTTGCGTACAAACGCAAAGGTGTCAAAAGACACCTTATGGTCGAAAGAGGTATACACAAAATCGTAGTAGAAATGGTGTTGAAAGCCTCATTATTGGTTCAAACTTTCAGTTGATAAATCAATCAAGTCGTTCGTAAGCAACAGACGACATTGTCATTTTTATACAAGTGATTTGTAAAAACCTTATTTATCTCGGTTTGCAAGCTAGTGGACACTGATTGGCTTATGACAAACTGGATTACTTTCAACATAATTTCCCCGATTTAATTTTGCAGCAATTAGTTCCTACTTCGTCCTACTTCACAAATCATTATTGTTTAAAGCCGTCCGCGACGCTATTAAAAAAAGCTATTAAATAAACGTAAAGTGCATTACACCATTACCACCAGACACCATTCAAATGTTAAAATGACAATTTACTAAATAAAAAAAGAAATTATATACCATTCAAATGTTAAAATGACAATTTACTAAATAAAAAAAGAAATTACACACCATTCGAACTGATTACCTGTTAATATTCTGCGTTCCAAATTTCACATCTTCGATATATTTACTGTTTCAGAAGTTACACCAAAATGTCACTGACGACAAGTTTCTCGATTCAGACCACCGTGCGGCGTCTAATACGAATCGTAAAACAGTTACGAATGAATCCAATTGTTCAGCCGCGCGAGAAAAGAAATTTCCACGCGATATTTCAAATGCTACACTGAAACCTATATAAATCCCTCGCAGCAATAGAAAAAAAAAAACCCACCAAAGGCATTAACAGCGCCAAAAGACCGATCAAGAAATCCGTAATCCGTCGAGGCGCATCCTCCAATTCCTCCGAAACCATCCAGATCCCCGTCACCAGCTCCGCCGCCGAACGTTCCAACGAAATCCCTCCCCTGCGAACAAAAAACCGCCCCTCGCGCGATCCTTGCCGACAGCCGCGCGTAATCGAAAAAAACGCCGACGCCTCTCCGCGCAAGAACGAGATACCGCCGCGGCGGCAACAAAAATCCACGGGGTTGCTGATCGATGATGTCAGAGAGGCGGAAAGGATGCGCGTTATCGACGCGCGTGCACGTGCGCCGGTATTCCGCAATTAAACGGCCGCCGTCGCCGCCGCCGTCGCCGCTTTTTCCCGCCTCTCGTTCCTCTTTCTTCGTGCGCCAGGTAGCACGTGCACGCGCGCCGCGGCCACCGGCCGGCCAGCACGAGAACAAAAAGAACGAGACGAGAGAAACGGGAGGAAAAAAGAAAAGCAGAAGGAGAGAAAAAAAGGATCGGCGTGTAAAGGCGATCTCGCCGTCTCGCGGAACGGTTTCGCGATAAATGATAACCGCTTTAAATACCAGTTTAGCGCGTGTACCGGTGAGGACGGCGGCGAGGCGCGGCGCGGCGTGTTGTCCCCCTCGCCGCCGGAGCCGTGGAATCCCCCTCGATTCGACGATCCTCCTTTTTGATCGATTTATCACCGGTCGCACCCCTGAAACGCGCTCGCTCCTCCGACCGCGGCGGCGCGCTAGACAGGAAGCCGGCTGTCGCGAGGACGCCCAGGCCGAACGGGAAGTTCGCGCGACCGCCGAGCGATTTACGAGAATCGCCCGATGAGAAGCGCGTAAATGGTTCGCCGTGGACAGCCGGGAACTTTTGATCGTTGGGAAGGGAGATCTATTGGCGCAGGATGAGACGGAAAAGAAGAAAGATCGACGGGAGCCTGGGGAGTTCCGCTCGCTGGATGGAATCCGTTTCCTCGAGAGTTTAACGCTGGAATCGGCGATAGATTTCGGTACCGTTCGGACGGCGCGCGTTAGCCGGACGAAGAATCGCGAAAGTCGTTGAACGTTTAACGGAGACGCGCGATTGTCGTTGCGCGTAATTAGAAGACGTCGTGAATCGCAACGATACCTATATATATGGTGGGGATCGGTCGCCTCCATCAAAGAACGAAGTTAAGAGGAACAAACGAATAGCGAATATTGGGAAAGTGCCGTGGCGCAAATGGACTGATCAGTGCCTCTGCTAGCAACAAAAGGATCCTGCACGATCCACACACCAATAGCCGAAATTCAACACATCGTCTTTAACATGCTGATTCCAAAATACGACAAAAATAACACCTACCACCATAACACCAAAAAATACTGGTGGCTCCAGGACCTCTACCCCCCGAAACCGCCATCACAAACTACCCCACGCCTAGACTAAGCTAATCTACTGTAAATATGTATATAACGAAATAAACAACCCCCTCCCCTTAAATATAGTGAATGCATGATGAGAGAAAGTGACTGTACATATGCGCGAACGAGCACGGTATGAATGGTTAAAATCTAAGCCCCCTACACCCAGCTCATCAAAAAGCGCCGACAAAAATCCATTCCTTTTTACCCGGTACCGCCTTTTTTTCGGAATCCCCCTTCCCAACCCCTCATACCCAGCCAAAAGAAGGCTACAAAAAAATCCAAGCAACAAAATGGACGAGAAGATCCCATTTTAACAGACAACACCCCCACACAGGCCGCGAGCGTCGTTCCCTTGACCATGCAGCCCAACTTAATTCTAAGACACACCGTTCATATATACCGTAGATTATTCACTACACGGATACATTGTATTCACCTAATTTTAACCTCTGTATCGCATTGAATAAAACTCCGTCAGAAAAAAAAAAAACAAAAACTGATCAGTGCCTAGTAATAAGACATATTTTATATTGCATTAATATCATCTAACTTTTTAATAAACTTTATTTCTTTTTCCTACATATACTTACGCGGAATTTGACGACAATGCGGGACGACTGTTGCACCGTGTATACGATGGCTTGCACCAGCGACCTGAATGAGTTCGTTTGCTGTTGGCGGAAACGCGTGACGAGAGTTCGGTTTTCAGATCGGATAGGAGGATCAACAGTTTCAAGCGAGGCGACAACGAAGCGACGCCGGAATATTTTGCGAAACATTCGGCTCGTTGTAACGTTTAATGAATGATTTCTGTTCTCGACTCTCGCTTTCCCTGCATATATTAATAATTTTGTTAGATTAATGTTCTGTATTGGGGCAATGGCGATACGTTTGTTAGGCGCGCCTGTATTGGGCCACGGGAGTGGGTACGTTAAAAATTATGTATCTTTCACTGTATAATGTCGCACCTGACGCAAAGACGAATTCAACGACCCATTACACTGTTACCATAGGTGTTGAAATAACGATGAAATAATTTTGGCTACGGAAAACGGGCTTGCTTCATCATTACGGTGGATCCCCACACGGTCAAGACGACATACGACATATATATTTTGAAGTAGAAAATCCGAGGCAAGTCGGTTCGACTTGGTTGGTAGGTCTAGCGTTGAACGATGTTCGTTGAACTGTTACGGGACGGGGTCGACAGGTGCGACTGCCGGGAACGTTGGCATCGCGAGGGGATGATTTTCGTTTTTCAGTTAATCGTTGAAAGTCGGGGGACAGATCGTGAGATTTTTGGGGTTTCGAAACTGGACGGGACAGTGTAGAAAGTTCGGGGATTTTTGATAGAATTTCGTAGGCAGAGGCGACGGACATTTTTTTTCTGACGATAATTGTTGAATGTTAAGAAATATCGGAGGGACGTTAAATTATTCAAAGATGTGGTCAGTACATTTATTTTGTCCCTCCTGGGTATTGTTTAGTATTTTCAGTCTAAATAAGAATTCAATAAGATGCTTAATTAATATCATTTTACAATTCAGTGTCATTTTTGTGTTCGATTTTGTTATTACAATAGCAATAGCCATTCTTTACCAGTAAATGTTAATAAATCTCTGCAATTACCCGCAATATCGAAATGATATCCTTCGTCGCCTATAAAATTGTAATAAAATAAAGCACCATTACCATTATTTCATCACGCACGCAATATTTTCCCAGGCTCGATCGAAGCCCGCATAACATGATCGTCGCGCGACTACTCGAACCTCCCATAGTAAAATCATTGTCATCGATCGTTCTCACGAATAATACGTATGAACGCGATAACGAATGCATCATCCCCACGAGCAGCCAGAAAACGAAGAATCCATTGTACCCGGGCAAATACCATTCGCAACGCGTAACATCTATCGGAGCAGAGCGACGCAAAACACATCGAGGGAAAGAAATATTCTACCGAAGCGATCGTCGCATTAATAATCGCCGCTGGCCGACGGAAAGGAGCTCGCCGAACGACGCCGCGCCGACAGAAGGCCGAAAAGCAACAAAACGACGGCGAACGAAACGGAAGAAACGGCGATCCCCGAGTAATTAGCTGGAAGGGCTATTAATCGTGGCCATTAGGCGGGTCGAGTAAATCTCCGGAGAGCTGGCGAATGGATCCGAGAGACGTCCGCGGTATCGATACGCTTCAACGAGAAACCGATGTTCCGTTGTCGGTGATTTTTAGCACGAGATCTCCCCACCGCCCGACCCTCGGGATAATATTCGCGAGTTCGCCTCGAGTGACTCGCGAACCCCGTTTCGTTCGCCCTTTTCTATCCGTTCGCCTTCCTCCTCTTTGTCCGTGTCTCGCTCGCCGTCTCGCTTCCTCCGCGAAACGGCCGGCGCAGCCGACGGAGAGCAGGACGCGGATATTCTTAATAACGTTAACGGTTCGTTCGCGTTCCCTTTATGGTCATTAGTCCATGCCGCTTCTGCTAATATCGGCCGTGGATTCGCGCGGCTCGAGCTCGTCCCGCGGCTCGTTAAGGAAACCGCGAGCGTAGAGATGCGTCCCGCGGGCTGCTGGTAATTGGGCCGTCGTAAAACGGAACGAGCGGCGGGGAATCGCGGACACCGGAAGCCGCGGAGCAACGTCTCGGACGTGGAGGCTGGAACGGCGAAGGGGGCGGGATGTCGTTCGACGCGACGACGGAGGAATTCAGGTTTTCCGATCGGGCCGGTCGTTGGGGCGGTGTGCGAGGCGTTTGAAGAGGGTTGACGGTGACGCGGCGCGGAACGCGTAAGCGGCGTGGACACCTTTGTGTCGGCAACTGAAATGGCGTAGGAGGGCGGGTCGGAAGTTTTGTCAGGTGCTAGATGAAACGCTTTATTCTTATAACTGTGGCCTCCTTGGCTGCCAATGGCTAACTGACTTTCGATCGGTCTGTTCTCGCGATCTTTTTGTACGTCGCGGCAACGCGACGCCACGGTCGCTTCCTCGAACTCCGCGGCAGGCCGTTTTAACCTGGCCCGCAAGCCGGTCGGGTACATACAATGTACGACGAATGTACGGGGCGAGATCGCCCGTCGACTATCAATGGGGACGACGTTATTTAGTTGTGGAAAATATTTCGCATAAAATTGTTTTCCCGAAACGCGAGTGGACGTAGAATTGTTGAAAGAATGGAATTGCGGAGCAGTTTTGCGATTATTTGTTAAGAACGTACTAAAACGATTGGTGGAAATGAAATGGATAGCCGATTGTTAACAGAAGTGTTAAGGGGAAAATAAAGAGACTCTAGTTTCAGTGTCAAGTTTGCCTATCGTGCTGATTTGCGTTGCGATAACGTGGAATCATTCTTTGGCCAATTTGTGCGAGGTCGAGAAACAGTAAGTTGAGTCGGTGGGTGTGTCGTTAAATTGGTACGCGGTTGATGTTCGTTTCTGAAAACTCCAAATGCCTCGAAATGAAAAATTGTGCACGACCTGGGCCACTTTCGTAATCACCGGCGTACCCGTGGGTTCGTACGGATAGAGAAAGTTCGCGTGTGGACCCACGTTTAAGTAATTTTGCGTCACGAACGAGATGCGAGTACGTCGAGGCGGGCAACGCGGCGTTTACAAGGAAGCGCACAGTTCGCGTGGAAAATACATGCATATTTTAGTTTTCGTCTTGTCATTCGATTTATCTCGACATAAATTGCAACGTGTCGCGGTAGTTACTTTTACCTTCGCTGTCGGTAAATTCGAGCAACTCCTTCGAATTTAAGCAACCCGTAAAGTGTAAACGTTTGCAGAGAGTGACAATTTCGAAAACGTGAAACAAACTAAAAAGCCAATGGACCAAATCTTATTGCTGTTAATATTATCACTAAATTGTTAAATAATACACGTTACAATTTACAGTCACAAGACTTGGCAATAAATAATTGTAATACATCACCCATTCGAGGAATAAATAAAGACGAGCCGAAAACCTAGTCCCTTCTGCTTAAGATTCGGTCGCAAACAGCTGTTTAATTTCAATAAAGCTATAATCATTGCTTCTTCTTATCGCCATCCTAGGAAAAGTCGTAAATTACAGTGCATCAGCAACGCGTATCAACGAGTCATCGATGGCCGACATGCTCTTCCTGCACAGTTCTCGACTCCATAGACCGGTGCATCGTGAATAATGCGCCTTCGTTGCCTCAAATTCGGGTCAATGGCGAAGGATAGGAACCTTTTACTCGTGCTTTCCGCAAAGCGGCCAGAAAAAGGGAAGCACAACAATCCTCGATACTCGACCGCAGCCAGGCCGGACTATTCAAAAGAGGCAATCGCTGAAACAGCATCGCCTTAATATTTCAAGCATTCCATTATTTTCGTGTATCTGCTTACCTACAAAAATGCGCATGCCCGGCGTTGATACAAGTGTATCACCGGTGCCGCGCACGTGTACACATAAATATCGCCGCATATTTGCTTCCACGCGAAGCAATGTAAATTATCCGTCGTTTCATCTCCGCGGCCAAGCGAACTGCGAGGATACCTATTATACACGGGTGACGAAAAAAATCGACTCGCCGCAGGATGCCGGGTCGATGGAAGGAAAATAGAGTAACGAGAGAACGCACAAATCGGCTTCATTAGTACTTGTTTCCTCGAATCGGACGGCCGCTACAGATTATACCATTGCTTTCTAATGGGCGTTTTCATGCTGCCTTCTATAATCTTATTAATATTCGCGCGATACGGTACGGTCGCGGTTACGCTCCATTATAGACCGTTTTACATGCACGAGAATCCTCGTTAGTTTCTAAATCGCATCGCGTGCATCATTTCTGTATTGGTTTTACAATATCCGAAGGCGTATTGACGCGGAGAAAGGTTTGACGATACGGTGCCGGCGTACGGTGTACCGTATCGTAGTTTGTAACTGGTAGAAAGTGCTCATTGTAATTTAATTGCCGGTGATTCGTGCTAATTGTTGTCATTATCGCGGAATTGTCGTGATTATTCAAATAAGAGAAATCAGAGCGCTTCGGGTTCGGGGTTTGTTATAATTCCGATCGTTCGGAGTGATTCTAGTTTCGTTAGTTTGTCGCTTCGCAGCCGTGTGGTTAATTAAACGTTCATTCGGGGCATTCTGCTGTCGCGAAAGTGAAATTTGAGAATGCGTTGCGTAAAAACTTACCGGGGGACAATTTAGCTTTGTTTAGGTCTATTATTGATTCACTTATGCGTAGAACGGTGCAGGTGCGATTACAGTTCGGACGTAATTGGAACTTGTGAATAAAATAGTGCTCAGAAAGGACGAAACGCGAAAAATTTACGGAATTCAGTGCGATGTACTTGAACATGTTGCACGATGTATAATACTTTCACATTCTACGGGGACGCGATTAATGAGTTAACGAACCTTTAATTGGAATTCGTGTTCTTTTTTTTAAATATTATTAATTACTTGCGATTAAGAGTTGTCGCGTTAACATAAAAATGAAATTACTCTACACGCGTATGTTTCAACTTTAATCTTTAATTTCTAGCGATCTTTAAAGTACGCGAGTTTAGTTTATTTACTGTTTTAATCATTTGACAATTCCTGTCAGCCATTCCCATGAAATTACAAACGAAAGAATCCTTTTCACAAGCACAATTAACACTAATTTATTGAAATTGCTATTAGATCAATTTCATCGTCATCCGTGTCCCTTAAATAATTGAAGTATAATACAGTGTAATATAGTTTTTACGTTGCGTATTCGAATATTTTATAGTTTATACTATTCAGTGTATCGAATGTTAATCGTTAAATGCTTCGACACTAAAATAACAGTTCACGATCGCAAGAACCTGTTGATGTTCTATCCTTCTGCTCAAAGTTTCGACTATTTCGTCATGCACGAATAATGTACAGGTACGGTAACTATATTTAGATACAGGACAGTGATTGGATTAATAGAATAAGCGTCAGTTTCGTAAGATTCTTCGTAAATATAACGTATTAGTCTGCTGTCAGGCTGTCTATTTGATCGTAGACAGCAGTCAACCCACATAGGGTATGAAAAATGGTGTAAATACGAGTTGAGAATTCAGTAAGCTGTGTCTGTTAGACGTTTCGTGTTTTCCACTCATTAAGCCGCAAGAACTTCAGAACGGGACATGCCGAATGATATTGGAGGATGTCGAAAGCTACTACACAGAGAAATATAGTATAAGAGTATTAATTCAGACGAAAGACTCTGATTCTCTGCACAGAAAATGTACATTCACGTAACAAGCGGTCGATTTTCATTAATTTTTCATAAGACGATTTGTATTTGCTACACAAAACTTGCGTATTTTCTTTTTTTTTTCAATTTGTTACTTACTTCAGCCATTCATTATGTCCATTCACACATCAGTCTTTACACTCGTATTTAATTGTTGACTGAGTTCAGCATTCAACTGACTTTCATTCTTAAAACAAATATATCTTCATTGCCCGAGTCCCCTTTATTTCTTCTACTGTTTGTTTAGGTTGTCCTCAAACATTCAATATTTACGGTTAACAAAGAAGTTACATTGAATACGATCAAACGGTGGCTCCCCTCGTCCAATCAATATTTAATAATTAATACGAAAATATATAGTAGAACAATTCGTTCAGTTTTAGTTTCAGGTTTAACGTTTCTTCATACGCTGTCTTTTATAAAGGTAGTAAGTGAATCCCTCAATACATTGGGTGTCCCGTTATTGTTTAACAAGTTAACTGTTTCATTACGGTTGCAAAATAAAAATTAACACAACAAACGCGATATCGACTAATTATTTTCCAATTATTTCAATTTCTTAATTATTAGCGTCGGCTCCCAAATACTAATACGCTCGAGCGATATAATTAATTAATTATTACCTCTAATCCACCCGACACTCCACACCTACGCCAAGACAAAATTCCTGTTCCCGTTAAAAACGAAAGAAACCGGAAGAAACAAAACCGCTCACCTGCATCGCTAAATACACGCTCCCCCTCCATGGAAAGCCTGCTGCAAATCTTTTCGCGAACCTATTCACCCGTCCAATGACACCGAACACAGAATATTCATGTATCCCCCCCGGCGTTCCATAACATCGCCGATACCACGAATGAGATATTAACAATAAATAGCGAAACGTACGGGGGTCTGCGCGTAACCGTTCGACGAATTTGGAAAAATATCGCCGGCCACTTTTTCCGTAGGAAAATCGTGCGCGATCCCCTCGATGACCCGGCCGGCGCGAACCAGGTGAACACGATGTTTCGATCGTATCGTGCACGTGGCCGCGCGATCACTTATAAATGCGACACGCTCCTCCGTTATGACCGCGCGTACACGCGTAAACGGCTCGTTATTTTAATGCAATCAGGTTCAAAGGGTTTTGCAAAAGGAAGAATCGCGGACAGATATATACGAGCGTCACCGTGTATACGCACGCGCGCCTCGCAAACGGGGAGAACCAGTTCCGCGGCCAGTTGCAACAGGTGAATCGTTAATTGACCGCCGGGGCTTTTTTCCTCTTCTTTTGGCGAACGAGGCAACAGCCCCTGCGAATTCGCCGCGATCGATTTACTACTATCCTCGGGTCGCCATTTTCTCCGCGACGGACACCGGTTTAGATCTTCAATGCCCGCGGATGAACGGTATCTCGGGGGAGGGGAGACGCGATTCGCGGGAGCGCAGGTGTAAATTTTACGGCGAGGGGAGTACGGAATCGTTTCTGCGGCGAATTGTTGCGGACTCGGATCGGCTCGTCGCTTCTGCTTTTTTTCGGCGGGTTTGATTCGAGCGATTTCATCGCACCGATAGACGAAATCCTTGCGGTGTCGGATTCGGTAGGAACGTACGCGTTCGACGGGGAAATAAACTCGATTTGCTTGAGTATCGTATGGATACACTGGTTTTGTCGGACGAGTCTTCGACGGGTAGAGAAGACGGATAGAGTAAATTTCGTGGTGGGAAGCTGGATTTATTATGGAAATTGGAATGACAGAATAAATTTAGTAGTAGGAAGTTAGATTCATCGTGGAGATTCTAAATGGATACTGTTATTGCATTTATATCTTGATTTGTACCGCACAATTGGTACCTTGCTGGTTAAATGGGAATGAAAGGGTAGCTTTAACATTGTTTTTGGCAGATTTTCGAACGAAAATTGTGGAAATTGTTCTTCGCTCGGCGACGAGGTTGCAAATTTGTTCGAATCGAGGCGTACACTGCGTGCTGGAAACGAGGCTAAGCGCCAATAGAAATGTACAAAAGTTTACTGAGATATGGAGGCTGCTTCGCGTGACATTAATTGCTAAACATGATTGACATCTAGAAATTAAAAATCGTTCGGCCACTTTCACAACAAACTGTGTACATTGTTGCACCGTGTATATTTAATATTTTCTTGAACTATTTAACCGATGCGACACCCGTAGGTTTAAATCGGACGACCAATGGAACGGGATATCTTAGTAGATGACAATCGCGTAAAAATATTCGGCAGGCTCAAATATTTCATACGACGCGTCGTAAGGATAATGTTAGCCGGTGCTCTGTACATGCACGCGCGTGTGCGATTATTTTCGAGAATCCAACAGAAACGTCTCGATTCATACAGCGATATAAAATAACAGATAGCATGATTCTTTTTTCATCGAGGAGCTCACAATTATTCGTTGCAAGCCGAGATTTATTGCCACACAAATTACGCAGTCGGCTTAGCTTGATTATGAACCGAATGATCAATTCCTATTCTCCGCCGCTTGATTTTCACAACGATTATAAATTAACGTCCAATTCTGAACGGGAAATTGTATAAACGCAGTCGTATCGTAATTACTTCTTAATAACAGCGTGGCAATTAAAAGGACAAGCCGGCGCGATGTAATGGGATTGAATAAGCAAAAAAAAAAAAAAAGAAACAAATAAAAAAAAGAAGGTCGGTTCTCTTTTTATCGTGCTCGTTGTTTCACAATACAGGCAAAACGGTTATTTGTTTTGAATTTCCCCCGGCAGCAGATCTATTTAGATTTAATAACTCCGCCTGCGTAATGGAATATTTCGATGCTCGACAGAATGTAGGCCACGAGAAATATAATAATAGCTACCGAAATCGTGGAGGGCTTCAGTTTAATGTTACCTGGCCGACACTAAACTCCCGTCGTGCCTCGAACGCCCTCCCCCAATACCTGGGCAGAGAATCTGACAGAATACAGGCCAGGAAGCGAGAAGTCGAGACGGCGATCTTGGCAGGTTTCGGCCCAAAAATATTCCCCATTTGAATTTATAAAAATCGTTCACATTCCTTGCACTATATACCTGCTTCTTACTTGCACTTAGGTGTTACCTGTACACGCACGAAATCAGAATAATAATACGTCAATAACGGCAGATTAATTAATTAATTAATGAGTATAGTTCGGGTATTAATGATGATAATAATCAAAATTAGTAAAAACACAGACAATCGGATTTTTAAAATAATTCAAAAATTTTAAACTTAACTCTACCTACGCGGTGTCAATCTTAACGCTATTAAACGACACGCGAAAATAATCGGCCTATCTGCGAAGTGAATTCGGTCGGAAAAATAGTCCACATTAATCTTGACCAATGAATGGCCGTGTACACTCGACTTTCATGAAGCGGAAAATGTAACTTCGTGATTCGAATCACGTGCCGTAAAGTAACGCTGCAGCACAGAAAGCATTTCATCTTCGTGAAACGGCTACCGTCATTTCTGTTGAACGAAACAAACCACATGTACACGCGTCGCTTTATTTATGCTCCGCCATGGGAAAATCTGCCCGTCTCGCAATGCAACCATAAGGCATCGGATCTGTTTTCGTTAAATTATCAATTTCCTCCGTCGGAATCATCCGTATATCGATCGCAGCACGGAGGGCCAGTTCACGGGAATGATGAACAGCCCCGATTCACCATTGCTCGGTGACTTACATTCCGATGGGACCAATGGCGTGTTTGGCCGTTAAATTCAACGCACGTCTGAATATCTCGTGAAGCCGGGAACGATAGAGATTACCGAGCGTCTAGTCGAAACCAGTTTTCAAAATCATAAGCGGTGTCCGTGCAGCATCGCCTGCGCACCACTGCATTCCACTTGGATATCAAGTTTCTTCGTCCATTAACTAGTCATATACCTACGCAGGTATAGAGCCGACAGCAGAAGCGGTGGTGAGTTTCCAAATTTTCGACGGGGAGAAGAACGCGTGAAGGAGAATTCGATAATCATTTGTGCCGTTTAACGTATACATTTCTATTATCTTTTTTAATACCGAGTACCGAGAAGATTTATTTCATTTTGGGTACAATATCGCGACGATATTTACCGGGGCTTTTATTCGTTTCGTTATCGATGCATACGGACGATAGGGTGTGCCGAAACGTTTCGGTGGAAAGTATGAAATTTTTGTTGTTTTTTTTTTCAGCTCGAATATCTGAGTAAATATTTTGCCCCGCTGTACAAGCAGGTTTTGAGTCATTTATAGAATTTATGGAGCATAAAGTTGTTAACCGATACCATTTATACTTTTCATTTATGAAATTTTATCGTCGGGTGAAATCTGTGTATGCAGATTCGTAAACTAGAAACCAACGTATAATCGGAATTGCGGTTGTACACGATGTTTTTTTTTAGATTATGGTGGTTTCAGATAGCTTAACGCAGCGGTAGAATAGACTTTTCAAGTGTCGGTAATAATTATGCGATAGTAAATCTCATAGACGTTTATATTACGTTTAATAACTTATTATCAGCGTATGTTTTACATTAGACTCGAATATTACACAGAATTAATATCGATACTGTTGTAAAACCGAGCTCTTGTGCTCGAATCGATTTCATTCGCAGCGCTGCTGTCCGACCGATTGTTAAATATTAAATTAATATTTCGCGACATCGTTGACATCGAATTAACGCTCGTCGTAAAAATTTAATTTCAACGAACATTTACCAAATTTTACGAAAAAATCAAAATTTTACAGCAGTTTTATGTTAAGCCACAATATTTGTTCGCTTTACGTATACCCGTAACAATAACTGGCGTTTTAATAAATTCAACTTTTACACAAGTATTGCATGCGAGGCTTTCAGAATCACCGATACCTGCGATTAATTGACACACGACTCCGTTCGAAGCCGTAGAATTCAAGTAGCGAATGAAATATAGGCATAGCTGTATGCTTCCAATATTCCAGAAAATTCCAGCCTGCCAATACCGCGTCTTTTAATACACTTCGATCGATTCTCATTTTCTTATCTGAGATATATTGCTCCGTTACGCAGAAACGCATAAATTACAAATCTGTTGGTCGAGATTAACGTTTAAAGTTACGAGGAATGCCAGCCTGTAGCAACGCGTTTTCAACCACTCGTGCTACGTTGGATATCCGTTTTTAAATTAATATTCGGATGCTCGATTGAGCTCGAGAAACGGGGAAGGTGGAAAAAAGTCAATTCCCTCGAGACGCATAATTCACGTTTCAGTTGCGAACTCGTTCGATTCACCGTCGCTCTTTGCTACGCCTTCGTCGAATTCCGTTTTACCTATCAACGCCCGGACACCTTGCCCAGGTATGCAGAAAAAGCGTATGGTTTTCAAGGTGACGTGACCGATTCGCTGTTACTTCGCGAGAGCTAAACGTCGCACTCCAATTGAGTATCAATGCCACGCGGCAGTGTACGACCCGTTTTCTGGTGCACTTCGTTTCCGTTGAACTTTGTTCAATTGCTTCGCGGCGATCGAAAGAGACATTGCTTGGACGATGATTTAAACGTAACGAGATATTTTAACGTCTTTTTTTCTCACATTTCATTTATCTCGTAATGTTCACCGACAACCGCGCTACTATTCGTGAGAAAACTTGCCCGAGATGCAAGATTCGCTTCTAATTATTGTAAACTTGATAACATTAAATATATTTAGTTTAGAAATGGACGATTTTAGAATTATTCGGCAGGAAATTGATCAAAACGGCAGAATATTAGACGCAAATTTTCCAACAAATTGTACCGCAGGCAGTCATAACATCGAAAAAAAATTTCCATCATGCGATCATTCACTCCCGAAATCGTTACGAGAAACCTTAACAAAAATATCGACGCTGCTAAAACACGTATGCGTACAAGAAACGACAACCACGATCTCGCACAACGATTGTACCCACGCGTGCCATTAACGCACCGCGATAACATGTACGAAATAAAATAAAAACCACGAGAATCACCAAACATATGCACGTCGCCTCTTCCAAACCCTCAACTCGCGAAAACTGCATCTGCAAAAATTACGTCCTGCGCCCAACCCTCCGCCGCCCGCAGAAATGTCATTTTCCCCAAGACGAAACGCGCCTCGTCCTTAAATCCCCCAGGAGCGCATAATTCGACCGGCTCGCAGGCCGTTCCGATCGGCCATCAGCCGCGTCGAATCGCCGCGTCCCCCGAGAAAATCGTTGTCCGCGGGCTCGCATAAATTACGAGTCCGTCGATCGGGCGAAGGAATCGCCGTGCATTTTCGTTCGATCGTCGCCGGCGGGTCGAGCCGACCGAACGTATCCCATGTTTCGCCGGCGTCTAAGCAGCCCGCGGTCGGCGAATATGGGTCACGGAGCGCAACCGTCGAGAGACCAGTTTCCAAAATCATGGGGGGGTTCCGGTGTTTGACCACGCCAAGAGCCAGGTGCAGCAGGTGAGTTTAAGCCCCGACGGAGGCTGCCGTGTCCTACCCGCGAGGCGTTCGTACCCCATCGACCAATGGCGTGGCGAGACCTACATACGCGGTTTCCTCCACTCTGCTCCGGTGGAGAACATCCGACAGGTATATCCTGTTCGATATAACTCCCGATACCGTTAAGAAACCACCGTGCCTCCGGCCGATCGGAACTCTTCGCGAGTGCACGCTTACCGTGCACCGTGAGAAGGTGTGCGTGCACGTGTAATACCTGTGCACGTGGTTAAACGGTATCACGGGTATCGTTTCTGTGCTCTTTTGTTGCTTGGTTTTTCGTTTCTTGTTTTTGTGTTTTTTTGGGGGGGGTGGGGTGGGGGAACTATTCGCGGATGATTTTTCGAAACACGGCGATTGTCGCTTTGTTTGGTACGGGGCTTTTGAGGAATTTCGAAAGGGAACGGTGTGGGAATGTTCGAGGACACCCGCTTGGCGAAGTTTTTGGGCGAATTCGTTATGAACAGGGGCGTGTCGAACAGCGGACGAGGGTTGCTGCAAGTGGTAATTGGATTTGATGTTTGTAAGCTGCTCGACGCGAATAGTTTTTGGAGTTTTTTTTGGAGCGAATAGTTTTGTTCAAGTTCTCCCAGTGAATACAGATTTTGTGACTGTACAATTATTTAAGGGAACGCAGAAACTGATACACGTCTCGCGCACCGAGATGGGACCTCCTTGACAGGCTAACATTATTGTGGTAATATTACTATTTTAAGAACGGGTATAATTAACCAAAAATTTAAATTCATCGTTCGTTTCCGTCAGGGGGTGTACTGTAGCCTGCAATTATTTCATCGCCCAAGGCCAGCCAAGCTGTAAGGCCGTCCGTGACTTTTGTCTCGAGACAATTCGTACAAATCTTTATCGATCGATCTTGATCGTCGCTGAAAACGAACGGAAAATTTTAAGAGAACGGGAAGTATATATCGCGCACCTACTTTAACTTTAAACTTTAAACGGGATTTAATTATTTATCCGATGGAATCGTTGTGTTTATAAACATCTGAGGAGACGATAAAACAAACAGGTGGAAACATTTTGGCGATAGAAATCCGAATAGGCCTGCATACGATTAGAAAAATCTATTCGCGATCAATTTTTGGAAATATTATTTGCAATAAATATATAAGTCGTTCTTCTTGAATTTGTTATTGACTTCTTCAACTTATTATTGACTACTTGTAATATTAATCTGACTTCCTGTAGAAGGGTTCCCCGTAACACCTGTTCATCGCCTTTCAATTCACTCCAACCCACCCCTTCTATGTCTATCCCACTTGTATCCCACCAGATCGTCATTAAATTCTCTTTCTCGAGTTCGCAGCTCTTTAACATCCCCTCTCACTCCTTTTCGCTACATTTTCTCGGCTACTCCAAGTCACGCTCTCCTGGCGTGTTTTCCACCTCGCCTTCCAGCACTCCCTCCCCCCGTATCATTTACAAATATTTTTTCTGCCCTCTTCATTGTACCGGTCCATGGTGTTCCTCCACGCTTCGCTGGACAGCGCACGGTGCTCCAGCGATCGGAAGCATGCATTTTCCACCATTCGTTGGCGGCGAGGTAGTCCCGTAAAAAGACCATAGCCTCGGTAGTTCATCAGCATGAGAGTGCAGGTTAGTTCCTGGTGATCGGAACGAGATCCACTTTGCATATTATTAATTCACATTGTTGTGGGTAACATTTATCGTGAGTCGTGGTCGATTATTTTTGTCGGCATCGATTTCTTGGGAGGGGTTTAATGTATACAGCCCCCCTTTCAAAGATCGCGGAGCAGGTAAAGCGATTTTGCGCAAATTTTAGGAGAATTTATTGGATTCGTTGTGCGCGTTTAATGGAGAGTATTGTCTTTCTTTATATTCAAATTGTATAAATAAATAATTTTAATTATAATAATTTCATTATTAAATTAAGTAATATAAAATCTGGACTCTGTAATATTGTGTGATATATGTTCCGATGTATTATTTTATATTAATATTGTACGTTATATTATGTTATGTTATATTGCATTACACGGCTGGGAAATAAAGAAGGATTTATCTTAATTATTATTCTTAATATCGCCGTTTAGATAGAATTATTGCCCACATATTCGTTGCTTTACTTTCAACAGCCAGGCTGATAATACGATTACTATAATTTAACGTCAATTTACAGCTCGTGTCGGACCTAAATTTGACACTGAAATGCGGATGAAATGTGCCCAATTGAAGGCTTTGAAATAATGTATGATAAAATGTGAAATGCAAGAATATTAAAACACAAACATTAAAATTTTAATATTGAGACCTAAAACCGTCGCGTTTTTACGTTCGGCGAACTTAAAACCCCCTTCGCGTACGATATAAAAGTAAACGTATCCCCATTTTCCGCCACTAAAAATAGAGCTTCTGGTACAAATTACGGGAGCATTATAATTCATAAACGATACGTTCGATAAATCTTGATAACGATTGGTACGAAAATTCAACGATCTTTAATATTTCAGTACAGCGGTGTCATTCACTGCGAGCCCGTTTGCAACGAAAACCGTTAAGATTGGAATTTAACTCGTTAAAATTGTTATCGTTCTGGGCCGTTCTACACGTGGCAATTAGCATTATTCGTAGTTAACCCTTTCATGCACGGGGGCTATAAAATGTTTCAACACCACCGATACCGACAAAATAATTAAATCTGGTTTCTCTCGCATCTGATGCTTCAAGGCACCGAAACGCGAAGATAAGCACAATTATCCCCTCTTCATTGGAATATTTGTATTAACAATATTTCCAATTGTGTTATGGAAGTCGAACGAAAATTCTATCACCGTGTTCGGAGGGGTTGTGAAATCCGCGCTCTGAAAAGTTCCACAGTTGACTGTGGCGGACTCATTTACTTGCAGCTACCTGTGTCTGGTAAATCGCCCATGACTAGGAAACAAAGTTGCAGAATTGTCTGCAATGCAATGCCGTTCTCCGCTGCTCCACTTACGTTCTAACATCGATTTCTTCTGTGCATTGTAATAAAGATTTCCCTCGGTGCTTTATGCACACACTGCGCCTGATCAATTTTGATCACCCGCCAGTAATTCAGTTCATTCGACATTCGTTGTACACATACGGTGCGTCGGGTCATTATTTTGTCGTTAATACGATTATTTCTGAAACAATACGTTACATGGACCCGAAGCACAACAATTACACTTGCGCAGATGTGCTTTCACGTCCGCGTACATATCGATTTAGGAATAATTGTCTTAACGCAACAATAATGAACCGATGCACTGTACGAACAACAATTACAGCCGTTCCGTTATACACAGCCTGTGCACGCGCATCGAAACCTTTATAAAATCGTCCGTCGAAGAAACGAAAGAAAGTAAACGTTGCAGGTATTGCACGATCGGAACAATAACTTACCTCGGCGACGTGAAATTCATTGTAAAACTGCACAAGCGGAATATTTTCATTCCCACTTTATACGCCGGCACGGCAAATCGGTAGCAATTTTCGCCGTTTCGCAAGAAATTCTTCTCGTCCGCCACGTTCTGTTTGCTTCATTCATGGCGGGGAATAAAAAGAAAAAAAAAACAGCCTATGATTAACGCGAACATCCTGCCCGGTCGTAAATTGTTTAATCGTCGAATAAGGCTAATCATTCGAGGTACGGTTATAATTAGCCGTTTTGAATCGCGCCGGGACTTCGTGTGGGCAGATCGATCCGTTTCGTTCCGTACGGTCGTGAATACCTGCCGGGATTAAGGCGCTCGCGATATGACTCGGCCACTCTTTGGGATCGCCTTTCGATTCGAATTCGCGCGCGGGCAGGAGAGTGTTGCGAAACTGCGCGGCGATTCAATCGAAACGAGCGGATTCGAGAGGAGAGAGAAGAGATGCACGGAACGGGGACGATGTTGCGGAATCTTGCATAAAACTGCCGGGGAGCAACGATCGAAATTCGATTCATCGAAGTTGAATGAAACTCTTTGCATCGTCCGGATTCGATGGAGCGAAATTGCTCGATAATTCAATACGATTGGCGTTTCTGCTTGGTTATCGTATCGTTTAATCGCAAGCTTGCTGGGATGCTTGTTTCGTTCATCATTCGCTCGTTTCGCGATCTGTTCGTAGGTTTCATTATTGAACGAGTAGTAGTAGTAGTAGAGGGCGAAATTGCTGGTATATTTTAATAAATGTTATTCACTAATTAGAAATAGGTGATATCGTTAAGCCTTTCCCACCGTGGAATTCCATTTCGAGTCATTAGCTCACTCGGCGTTCGTGACTCACATAACGAGTCATCGTACTTGTTTATGACAACCAAGAAATAACAAGATTCAGATTGGAAAGGGTTCAAATTAATCCGCACCTACATTTCTTCTCACCGCGAGAACGCGGGGAAGAAACGAATGACAACTCTTCGGTTAATATCGATTTAATCACTGAATTTCCATGCTGACCATTAAGATGAAAGAGAAGATCAGTTCTCAGAAACCTATTCGACTGACGCCTCACAGAATATAAGACTTCTCGTCCTTTTCCCTAAAAGTTAACTCATTTTTCATCCACGCGAATGAAAATGTATACGCAAATTACTTCATTCATAACACCTATTTCTACAATAAATTCATTATTCAATATCCGCCGTCGAAACAGCCTATCGAACAGCAATATAAAAATTCCTTTTCGAAACGAATTCCATTGCCCGGAACAATTCGAGAATCCCAACGATCCTGCGTCCGTCAAGCACTTCGCCGTCTATTTCTGAACTGAAACGGACCAAAGCAACAGTCTCATTCCCCTCAGCTCTCGCTCGATGCTCGCGCGGCTCTAATAAGATCCGCGTGGGCTGGCCGTACCACGATTTCACGCGCTCCTCCGTTTCGAACGATTCGGAATAGCGCGCGGCGTGCACGCAGCACGCGATTACTCGATCGACCCGGCTATCGAACGATGCCTCCATCGGAACACGGGGCCAGCGGTGCCGTGAAAACCGATCGAGTTTAGCGTTAAGCGCTGGTCTTGTAACGCGATTTTTCCCGTTCTGCTTTACGAAGACAGATTGCGGCTAATTAGAAAGAGTCTCGGGGCCGGCTGTGTCCGCCGTGGGCTCGCCGCGTTACGTTCGAGACGATGTACGCAGCGATACCTGGGTGCACCTTGCGTTCGCGGAATCGTGTTACGGTAACAGGTCGCTGGGAATGGTTGATCTATTAGCGTTGCCGTCGGTTTTTCTGGTAGTTACTCATGGGATACATTGGGACGAAACGGAGATTTCGAGTGGCGAGCCCTTTCGGGGGAAATGTGGGCGTCGGTGGATCGACGGAACGGGATCGTGTTGCTCGCGTGTACGATGTGCACAGGTCGGGCGCAGGTGTTTTCTGGGATACAGTTTCGAGGTGGGCTCGGCGGAGGATAAATTGTATCGGTCGTGATCCGGGCGTGGCCAGATGAAATTGATGATTATGAGTGAACATTGCGCGTTCGGTTTCGCTTAAATGTGGATACGTTTCGGTATTTGGAGCTCGACGGTGTTGCGCGTCCGTTCCTCGATTTATCGCGGAGCGGCCGTGGCGTGTTTGTGGAAAACGAAATCGCGAAGATACGTGCAACTGAACCCGGGGGAGATTATTATGTGAAGCGTACGATGGAAAATGTATAATGCAACGCGAGGCATATTATTCGGGCGAGGCTGATGCATTGCTGAGTGCAATTGCATTTACTGTTCAAGGCAATTGGTTAAAGCGATGATATGGAAAAATAAGGGTTTGCGGATTAGGTCGATAGAGTAGAAAGACGAAGGCATTGTTGTTGAGATTTAATAATGTATGAAAGGATTTGTGAGTTATTTCAATTTCTACGAATAACGGTTCTATCCTTGCTCTTTGTCGACGTAAGATTTGACTATTTTTCTTTAGTGACATTTATGAAAACCTTTGGTACTCGTGCACAGCAAACGGGATTATATTTTTATCACAAATTTCTGAGCTTTACTACGTGTAAATATAATTATTCCTGTTCAATTAATCAAAACCATTGGTGCACCCTTGCGCAGCAAACGAGACTACATTTCTCTAACAAATTTTCGTGTCACTATAAATGACGAGTTCGAACACTAAATCCCAAAGATTCAATTACAATCTACCTGCGTATCATTAATTATTCCAATGTTCTAAAACAAAAAACCCTGTAATCCTCCTCACATCTACAAAAATTCGAGATTCTAATCCGAATCACCGCGAGCAAATCGCCGCGGAGTTAAACGAACGCACTGGAAACATCCAGCATCTCGGATCGAGCGGTTCGAAACGCTAGCCGGCGCATCGATCACGGAACGCGTTCGGTTCGCAACTAGCGAGCGTAAAGCCGGTACCAATGAGCGTACGGAGTACGATATCCTCGTCCAGGACGTCGTCCGCGTGGCTGAATCTCTCGAAGACAGCCGAGATGCTTCCCGGCGATAATCCTGCCCCGCTGAGAGGCTCGATGCTCGTGCTCGGTCCATAAATCGAGCGACGCACGCTCGTTTCGAAAGGGGTAATGAATGTTGGTCGCGTTGCATCGCGTTGCATCGCGTTGCATCGCGTTGCATCGCGTCGCGTCACGTCGCGACGGCCTGCCGCGCAATTGATAGGAGAATCCGCGTGGCCCGTCCTCGAGGATCCGCGTAACGGATCGAGCTGAAAGCGAGCGGACGCGCGACGAAATGGAGCGACGCGACGCGACACGTGACGAGATGAAACGACGCGACGCGTCGCGACGCGGGGAGGAAGCGCGATGAAAACGAGACCCGCCGCGGGGAAACGGGACGTGATGTTGCGATGCCCGGGTAAAAAGGGGCATGGCTCGATGAGATGGAACCGTGGGACAGTGAAAATCGACGGCGCGGAACGATAGAGAGGAATGAAATGGAGAAACGTGATGTTTTCGAACGAGGAGGCGATATCGGAGATGGGATAAATTTGGTGGGATTAACGATTAACAATTGCGACTATATATTTGAATTGTCAATTGCGATTAGCGATTAGGAATTGCGATTGAAGCATTTGACTACCAATTGCGATGAACCATTAAGAATTGCGACTAAAATATTCGATTGTCAATTGCAATAAAGAATTAACAATTGCGACTAAAATATTTGACAATGAATTGCGATTGACGATTAAGAATTGCAACTGAAATATTCGACTATCAATTGCGATTAACGATTAAGAATTACGGCTAAAATATTTGGATTATCAATTGCGATTAACGATTAGGAATTGCGACTAAAATATTTGACTATCAATTGCGATTAACCATTAAGAATTGCGACTAAAATATTCGATTATCAATTGCAATAAAGAATTAACAATTGCGACTAAAATATTTGACTATGAATTGCAATTAACGATTAAGAATTGCGACTGAAATATTCGACTATCAATTGAGATTAACGATTAAGAATTACGGCTAAAATATTTGGATTATCAATTGCGATTAACGATTAGGAATTGCGACTAAAATATTTGACTACTAATTGTGATTAACCATTAAGAATTACGACTAAAATATTCGATTATCAATTGCAATAAAGAATTAACAATTGCGACTAAAATATTTCATTATCAATTGCGATTAACGATTAAGGATTGCGACTAAATATATGACTGTCAATTGCAATTAACGATTAAGAATTGCGACTGAAATATTCGATTGTCAATTGCAATAAAGGATTAACAATTGCGACGAAAATATTTGACTATAAATTGCGATTAACGCTTAAGAATTGCCACCAAAATATTTGACTATCAATGGCAATTAAGCATAAACAATTTAATATCAGCATGTAACAAAATCTTGAAGATATCAATTACGTAAGGATCTACAACACAAGATATCCATAATATCCATCAAAACTTAACACCCGCGACAAGTGATTCGAAGGGAAGATTTTCCACTGCAAAACAAGAGTCACCTTTCATTTTCACCTCGATCGTTATCACGCTTCTTTCCCACCTGCCATTAAAAGCTATTTATAAACGACCACTCAAAACTCTTGAATCGCTATTGTCCATACAAAATCACACCCCCTCAAAGAAAAGGAGGAAAGTAAAGAGCAAAGAAAAAAACGGAAAAGCGAAAGAAACGTTCTGTCGCAGCAATAAGTATCCTTGTTCGATCTCGGAGTGCGTGTCAAAGCAAAGCAATTATGAAGCCAAGATTTATTACAAAGAGGCCGAATGACAAGCAGATTCATTCAACTGTCCTGCAACGCTTTCAACGAGGATCCCGAGCGTACGCGAAACGCACGGGACGAAATTACGTTGAAATGAAGTCCGTCTCGTTGAATAATAGGCATCCATGTTTAGATGGAGTCCCCGTGAGTTAGATGCAAGATTGAGTATACATACGTGTATGCGGTCCCCTTCTGTGACTTCGGTTAAGTAGAATAGCGCGACAGCTGAGGAGTTAATTTCTAGAATATCTGTCAAGCTGCTGAACCGTTTCAATTTTTTAATTATAGTTGCGCCGGAAAGTAGATTAATTGGTTCAATGATAAGTAAGACAGGCTCTAGACCAATATTCTCTGTTCTAGAAAAATGAAAGCAAAGATATTTTCCAGACGTTGAAAGGCATGGTGTCGAATATTATAAACATATTGCATATATAATAAGTTCAAAACTGGGATCTACGATTCTACTGTACCTGTCGATCTTTATTTTCGTGCAGGAGAAAACGTGCGATTGAATTGACTTATTAATTGCAAATTCGTTTTATTGAATGCATGAATGTTTTCACAATACGTATAGTCTCAGCAGGTGTTGCATCTAATCGCAACGAATTTCCTCAACTCATTGCAATTCGTATCGAACACGTTTCGGAACTAAGCTCCTCGGTTAGAAAGTAGCTCTCGTTCCGACCATTATTCCGATTTAATTCTGCGGTTGCGTAACCGAATGCACGCGCCAGCAGCGGCGGATACCGCGTGAAATTCGCGGCGGTTCGAAAGACGAGTGCGGCCGGATTGCAAATGGAAGTCGATCGGGTAGACCTGCAGCTTTTTTTCGTTCCAACACTTAGCCGCCAACTTTGTCGCGTATGCCAAATATACCGGAGAAATGTTGCTCAGAATCACGGCTGTATACGTGTATTGAAACGCCGTTCCTAGCGGCGTGTCACCTGTGCTACCTGTGTCCATTGAAGGTAATTTCAGTTGCCCGTGTCGAAGGGGAAACGATATTCAAAGCGGCCGATAGACGGTGATCGTGGTCGCGGCCCTTGGCTATGAAATTGGATCTGCATCGAAAAATGCTACTTTTTTAAACTGCATTTTAAGAACTTTTCGTAAATAATCAAATTAGTATTGAATAAGCGGGCGATAGTGTGAACGTGGAAATTGTTTTACTGTTACGTATGCTGGATAATGAATCGACATTTGGTACCGTATATTAATTGTACAAAACTGCGATATTAGTGGAAAAATGAGTAAATTTGTGATTGTTTTTTTAAATTTCTTGGAAAATATATATTCATAGATGCACTACAGATTTTATGTTACCGCTAGAATTTCCTAATACAATTTAGTTAATACAATTTTAATTATATTGGCTTGCGAGGTACATTGTTTATTGATTCGTTGTCGCCAGATATTTTGTCATTCAATGGTGTTGAGCGCAATTATCAATTTTAAATATTAAAAATTAAGCGACAGACGAGTGATTTGATGATAAAGGAAAAGCCTTCGAGTTTGATATGTAAAGTACGATAAATAACATTTGCCTGCAGAATTAATCACTGAATTTCGACAATGTTTTCTACGCTTTTCAAATCGGTCACTTCGTGTGCGACAATCTAGTACATATTCCCATAATGCAACATTAATGTTAGCTAAATGATATATCAGTAATATCCCATCTTCGTTTCATTCCTTTAAAGACCATCATCCTCCTTGTATCTTTATATCTGAAATCAGTTAGCATGGGTAAATCTCCATTTACTCTAAAGACTCAACTTGGCAGACTCAATTCCAACCATGACCCCTAATCGAATCTCCTCACGCACGAACTCTCGAAACATCTCGTGAAAAGGTTAATCTTGCCTCTCTAATTAACTTCGGCGAACTTCACCCCGCAGTGAATATTAGTTTTCCATCGATTAATGTTTAATTACTTGTTACAGCGGATTCCATCAACGACTAGCACCGGTAATTCAGAAGATGAACAACGTAACAACCGTGCGACGCCGTGTGCTTGATGATGGGACCCCGATTATCTCGAACTTTATGCCAAAAAAAAATTGAAGTTATCAGAATATATCGCGAGACCCGTCTACACAATAACTTACCAACTACTTTTATCATTATTATTATTATAGTAAATTAGCTGGTGTTCATTGCACGATTAATGCTGTTTTATAGGTTTTTATAAAAATTTCCTTGCAAAATTTTTAAGAGACTTTGGAAGCTAATAATTTTCGTTCAGTTAAGATTACTAATTAGTGATTAGTGTATTTTCATTGATTGTGTTCGTTTGAAGTACTTTAATAATTATCGACTGAATTCGCTCTGTCTGCAAATCTAACATTGCAAATAAATTTCTGTAATTCAAACTTGTAAAGTTCGTGCAGGAATAATCAATTTCATTTTTCGCTACTTTTTGTACAAATCTTCTATGATTATTCTTCTGCCTATTTTGAAAACTATAATATGTACATACACATCCTTACATAAAAATTGATATAAAAATCTTTGACCTCACAAGAAGAAGTTTTTAACAATTTAATGACACAGTTTTGCAGAGGATAAAAGAGGATTGTATTTTCATGGCAGCAATTAATAGAGCGCAATCTAAGATTTCTAATAAATATATATGGACATGTATTTCGAGTACGTTAAAATACTTAATGGCTGTTCTTGTGCAATATTTTCTTATCGTTTCTTTCATCTGCCTGTCTATAAAAAAAGGAGCCCGGATTTCAGCATCTTGTTTGTACAAAAACCGCGAACGTTTTCTATAAAATTCCGATCTAAATAGTATTACCGTTTTCTATTTAGTAAAAACGCGATGCCTCAACGTAAAAGATAACCGTTTCGCTGTCAATCACACAAGTTACCGTCTTCATCGGGCACCAGTGGATCTACGATGCTGAAATTGAGGCCAACTGTTGCGAATAAATTTGTTTTCCTACGCCGTACGAGCTTGAACTTAACAGTCGATCACTAAAAGTCAGGATAAAAAGGTACAATTCACGTTTATGCAGCCTAATTATGGTTCTTGCGGGGATGTTTTTTCAAACGGAACGATTAGCAGAAATGTTGTTTTAGAAATCAGCTGCCTGAGATATCTGTACGTTTTGTGTCATAAAAGGCTGATGAAATAGTCCATTTTTAAACGGAAAATATTTACGCAATTACGGATTCGTTATGTTGATGAATATTACTTTAGTACTTCAGTACTGTATATTACTCGAGTACTGTAATATAATTTTTGTTTTTCATTTCTTATCGCGGTACTTTATTTGAGGCTATTTGTACGAAATGGAGTGGAATTTATTAGTATTTATTGAAATATTTGAAGCGACTGCGAAGCCGTTTACACAAGCTATGGATAAGTTCAGTTTGCAAGAAATACATTTAAATATACGAACATTTCTAGTTTTGAATATTAATAACTCGTTCGAAGGGAAGCATATTTAAATAGTCTAATAAGAATATTAAAGACAGAACATTTCTCGTTAAAGATGAACGACACAAATTCCTTTGCTTGCAATTAAATCAACAAATCCGCACAACTTTGGAAATTCCAATTCCAGACAATTAAGAATTATACAAAGCCTACTGGCCTACTTCATTCGAATTAATGTAGCAACATGGTTTCTATCCAACGAATTCGGTTTCATTTTATTTTCTGTTTACGCGTTATTATTATAAAATGAGTTGGTGCTCGAACCAGTAAAAATCGAATTAAGATTTAATTAAAGATTCCGACATGAATTATTCAAAAACATCTCATTACTTGTTTCATCTCTGGAACCAACCTTCAGTTTCGTCACGTGGATTAAATTTTTTGCACGATTTTTTCAGGAAACCCATTACTCGATAAAAACAGAAATTGAACGCACTATATTCCAACGAAATAATATATTACCGTCCTATGTAACTATACTCCAAGGAAACTAGTCCACTTTTAAAGAATCACCTTCGAATAACGAACCGTGATGCCTTCAGAACGACGATGCTTAAAAAAAACATTCAATAAAATATCGTCGGCAGTGGCTGCTATCCCCGCACAGTTCCAATCGTTTCCAAGTAGAAACTCGCCGGCGTTTATGATCGCGCTCAATTAATACATTTTGATCTCGAAACGGTGGCATAAATTAACGTCGAGCAACGTAACTTTTTCGCGACCCTCAACTATCGACGAATTTTTGCGACCACCTGGCAGATTTCTCTCGTCTCTTTCAGGAGTCCCGATCCACGGTACGATTCCACGGCTCGCTTTCTAAGGCAGCAATTAACGATAAGGTGCTCCCAAGACCCGAGACTTTTTCGGCCTACAAGACGCGAGATGTTCCCATCTGGTCGATACACAGCAACGCCGTTTTAATACGCGATAGTTTGTTACCGACGAACGTATCAACCTTTTCATGCGTTGACGACAGAAACGTTTGTCGAATGATTCGGGACTATCGACGTTACTCCGTGCACCATTTTCAAGAATTCTTACTTCAGGAATGAAATTTCATGTGACGCAATTAGGTAACAGAAGGATCCTTACTACCATTTCAGCACGTCAATCAGATTTTGTCACCCCTATTTTATTTACTCCCGACTGTACGCTGTTTACTTGTAAATATACGAACGAATCGCAACGCAAATGAGAGCGATACTTTATCCACGCTTACCCTTGCAAGTTTATAGTTGATTATCGTATCTCTCCTCGGTCGACTGTTATTTATTATACGCTATATCAGTGTTTATATCAGTGGAATGTGACTCAACAGCGAATCGTATCATTCATTGGCAGCCAAAATTTCGTTACGGTAAATAGAATTCCTTCGCGTTCAACAATTTCAACAAACCCATCCCCGTAACCGCGTAATTAATCATTTATTTCCGATACAACTGATTACACAGAACCGTCAAGTACCCGCGACTTTGCGTAACCCCACGTTTTCTCCGCGTCATTAACGGCGTCAGAGGCCCGGCCTGTCAATCGGACTTCTCGGTTGACGATTCAAATTCCCTTAGTCACTCTAATTAGAGGAGAGATTGGAAATAGAAAGATCGCCGATAATCGGCGGCGTTTCGCCCGGAGGAAACGCGCGTTCGTGACGCGGTGCGCCGCGCGTTCCCTGCGTTTCGAATCGATCGTCGAACGATACCAGCAGGAGATGCTGGTAGTCCCGATCATGCTAATTGAAATTGACAAGTCAATTCGCTGATTGAATCGCTTAAACGGAAATCGAGAACGCGCTGATTAACCGTGACTACCCCGTTCGAACCGAGGCGTTTGGGATTTGCAAGCGTACCTCCTTCCGGGCGGAAACTTCAATTCTTCTCGACGGACGACGGTGTCGAGGCTCGTTTTTTCTCCTGCATTTGCACCCGTTACGTTTTTCTCGCGAAAAAAATGAGACACCGTGGACGCTGGAAGCGACGTTCCGCGTTCATCGGTTTCTATTACTATCGCGAAACACGTCAAAAGAAACACCCGCTTCTTAAATTAAGAAAAGTGCGAGCATAGAACCATTATCTTTAAAACTTGAAAGTGCACGAACGAGTATCTGAGTCGCTGTAATTGCAGCACGTCCGTCTGCGTTAATATGGCGAATGAAATCTAACTTCTACCTCCGCGCATTTTACTCTCCGTCGTACCGCGCGCCGTTTCCGTGAACATGCCTCGAACATGTTCAGATTGATGATTGCCACAGTGGTTCGGACGTATACACTGGTCTTGCCCGTTGCGCCACTTACGGCAACGGAAACAAAGTGGCACAGGCCTAAAATTTACGACACCGTAGCCTACGATCGTGGATCGTCTTGGTCGATTTCGTTTGACGGGTGATTTATGGGAATTTCGAGCCAGCGCGAAGGGCATTAAAAAGTAGCTAAAACGGTGTGGATCGGGGTGCCTCGATGATTTGGTGATTGGAGAGTAAATGACGGTCGTGGTGCAGCCACGGTGTTCAAATTTATCGTCGACACTTGCGGCCAGTGGAAGAAACTATTTACGACCCTCGGGGGTGCTGGGAAGAATTTCAGGCGATGATACGTAAAATAGCGGAGAATTGCAATATTTTCTTGACAAGTGGCATTTTTTAATACGGTTAATTACACCTTGCATTGTATATATCTCGAAGAGAAAATTGGATTATCGTCACAGCAATTTTATTCCCCCCCCTCCGCAATTGAAACGAGCCCTCCTGTAAAACGTTTCCATAGAAACTAATTTACTTCCAGCGATCGTGAAGTCTATATCCAGTAATCTCAATTCAGCTTAATTCGCGCGAATAATGTCCAATTTTTACGCCGATCTTCGATCCTCCGAGAATCCGTTTCCATTCGAGCGTTTCCCCGCAGCAATCATCGATTTCACGGAAAAACATTTTCCCGTCCACTCTATTTCTTTCCGCCGCGAATCACCGTCGCTTCGATCGCTCGCGATATCTCGAACGGATCCTCACCTGCGCGCCGGAAATAAAAGCAGTCGAACGAATACATCATATTAGAGCGCTCCCGTGTCTCTTCGCCGTCGACGTTTCCATCCGGAAAAGTTGTTGCCCTGTTGGCGATTAAAGCGTTTAAGATTCCGTGTCGAGATTAAGGGGAAGAAGACGAAAAAAAAAGAAAAAAAACGAGACGCATTAACCGTCGTCGCGGTTTTATCGTGTTCCGTTCATTTTAGTCGGACTGCTTCGGACAAGGGGAGCCGAGATGTTCCGTTCGAATCGCGCGCCGCGTTTCATTTAATATCGCTGCTCGACGTACACGCGTTACTGCCGAGGTCGTAAGTGGTCGGCAAATTCATTAAGATCGAGATCGTGATTCCGGATCGGCGTTGCAAGTTCGTCGAACTTGTATTAAGGTGACAAAGCGAGCCGTTAAATACATTGCGTCGGATGTATTTCTCGTAATTCGACCGAAATTGCGTTTTGATTAGCGAATTTGTGAGTAGACTTTGATAGATAAGTTATTCGTGTATCGTTGGCAATGTTTATACGCTTGCGAGACGTTTATGTTTGTTTATTTTTCTTTACCTGGTCTATTCTTTAGTGCCCTTATCAAACGTTTCTTCAATATTTCTGGATAATTGTGTGTATATGTACAGCGAATGATGCGAACTAGTTAACGAATAGTATTGCAGAAACATTAATGCCTTTCCTTGTAATAACGAGCGGCACTCGTGTTACAATGGAATAGGATTCGAAGCGGAATAAAATCCGAGTGTCAATCGTGGTAGTGTTCGTTTATGTTAATTGTCAAAACCGTGCGTTTACCTAATGCAGCGATTAGTCAACTTTGGAAAAAATGGTTCGTCAAAGCGTGAATTATTTTGCATCGCGAGGAGACCATGATAGAAATTGGAAATACTGAACATATTGAAGCCACGGTCAGGTATAAGAAACGAGAAATCTCGTACGACGTTAGGCAAAGGTGCAAACTCGCCGTGTCTCCAAAAGGTCGAAATAAAGTTCACTTATCCACCTATCTGTCCATTAGCTCGTGCGTCCATTTAATAGTTACCTATCCACCTGTTCGCTTAATCGCGCGTCCACTTATCACCCTATGCACCTGATGTCTTCACGAGTTCATCTAATTAGATACTCGTCGTCCCGCGAATCTTATCGGGCAGAACAGCCACGATTTATCTCGATCTCCTCCGTTGATCCAAATTCGAACCTCCTTTTTCTTCCATCGAGTGATTTCAAATTACTTCCATCGATCTCTATTCGCAGATACATTAAATAGAATATATTATAATCTTGAAGAACGGTTAATGCTAGACAATTACTGCGCACCACATTTACTGATAGATCTACTAAAAATCAGAGGGGAATTTGCAATAATTAAATGAAAAGAGTCTCGCAAAACGTCTCAACGTATAACTTTATCTTGGAATTAGTGATAAATCGCAAGGAGTATCTAAAAGGATTTCCACAATCCGCTAAGCTTACCATTAGACGATCCACTATTTCTAACCAGTTTCAATCATTCCACCAGATAACTTTGCAACAAGCATAAATCAACATTTCCATTCCTACAATTTCTATCAATGCACACAATACACAAAAAAGAGGACAAAGTTCCAAATACATGATATTAATTGCAAGATTCACTTAGCATCCACAAAAGAATTTCGTTCCAAACACTTTCCAACCAAACTCTATCTGCACACTAATTTTTCTACTTCCCCAGACACTTGCCGGTCAATTGTTCCTACCATCTCGCCCTCGAAATTTGATCACGTATCAATCCAGAAACAACCCTTGCCCCTCGAAGTTTCCAATAATAAAAAGAAAACCCGGATCTTTCAACGCCCGTTCCATTCATCGGCCCGTCGCATTCTCCCGTTCCACTTCGCGACCATCGCTTCCTGGGCCCATACATCTCGGGGACGTTTCCCGCGAACGACGAGGAATAAATCGGGAAAAGCCGTAACCAATCCGGCCGAACCGCAATATCTGTATCCCCTTTGCTTGTCAAATTGCCACGGCACGAAGATAAAGATTGCGGACGCACAATGCGCCGCTCGCGGTTACGCTTGCGCGCAGCAAATATGGTGCAACCGCATGATATATCAGGCATTGAAAGCTGCACGATCGGCGATGCATCGAGGAGATTGCACGCGTAACTATCGAAGTCAGCGGGTTAGGAAATCGTCGTCGTCGTCGTCGTCGTCGTCGTAGTCGTCGTTGTCGTCTTCGCGGAGAAGACATCGTCCCCCCAGCGTTCGAGGTACGCACCGGCTGGCGAAGTAAAAGTCGACGGGAAGAAGAAACGCGAACCCGTAAACGTTCGCAACGCTTTACGCTGCCCGGTTGCGTATTTGACGTGAGAAAGATTTCCGTGACCGGGAGCCACCGGTTACACGCGGTTCTTGTTGGCCGAGTTTCGTCGGCCGAGCGAAGGTGATTGGTCTTTCGGGCGCAAGATTTTATGTCGAATCTTCGTTAAGAAGAAGGAGGGTGACGGGGAAGAAACGCGTAATTTGTATCATCGATTTTTTGTGGCGAGATTATATTGGTATTGGTTGCGGCAGATTGACGATGTAGATGTTTGGAGATTTGGTTTTTATTTGTTTACTCGGGGGAAATATATTTTGGTAAAGTTAATACGTCATGGGGGGTCGATGACGTTTGTTTTTGTTTATTCTACTAGTTCCATTGGAAGTCGAAAATAACGTAGAACGTATAAATTGGTATTACAAGTCAGCTCTACGCAAGGATCGATTTTTTTAAATTGCTGCGAGAAATTGTCGAGAGATATTTGATTTCAATCTGTTCGATCTGATTGCTCGAATTTCGGTAATCAGCCAGTTGGCAGGAAATAATGACATATTTCGTTATCCAGTGAACAATCGAACGAAACGCAGTTGTTACCTAAACCCAAATAGCCAATGCGTTATTCAACACTAGAACTACCGATAGATTTGTACACTATTCAAATGGCACACGTTTAACGGATTACGAATACGAAAGTCGTTCAATGGACATTAAATAGAAATATATAACTGTCATTCTGTCTAATTAAAAATCGTCATAAATTTCTGCAACGATACGTACAGGTTAATAATTTTAACGCAAGAAATCTAATATTAATAAACTCTCGTGCATTATAAAACAGGCCACCCTCATCTCTCGCTAAAAATTCGCATACTACATTTCACCCAACGCGAGCACATTTTACGATTAAATTGCGCTCCGTTTAGACGTTCCGATTTCACAATTTGACGAACGAAAACGCGACACGAGATACGTCACATATACGAAACGTTCGCCGGCGGATCACAGCCAATGGACAGAGAAGCGGCGCTGTTAATTTCGAAAAATGAGCTTCCCCTTTAATGATCGGAACTCGTACCAATTACACGAGCGTACACGGGGGCCACCACGGCCGAACGAGATTTCTCTCGATAATCACGCTGGACACGATCCCTCCTTGATCTCGGCCGCAGATTTAATCAAGCGCGGACGTTTCTGGCGGGGCTCTGTCGCTGAAAAGTAACAAAACTGCGAACTTTCTTGCGGGCTCATTACACACGTCAATTTGAGCCCGTGGACGCTGACCCAGTGAATCGTAGCTTTCGTTTCACTCGCGCCAACTGCGTGTACGTATTCGAGTTTCACGACGTGTACCGCGGCGTACGTCGTCGTTATTTCGCAACGGCACGACGGGACGATCGACAATTTCGTAGGAGGAGGAGCGGAAAGCATGATGCGAGAATCGACGTTCTCTTGAGAAGTATTCGTTCAATTAACGTTACTTCGGGTAAACACGTTTCGATGACGTTCGTTACATCTATCTAATTACTTCTTATTTAATTCACGACTACGTAACCCTCTGCAGACAATCGATTAGAATCATCCCGTAGCGGAAATGTACAGTTTCTTGTTTGCAAGATTCTAGTGCACGAACAAGATTAGACATTTGATTATTCATTTTTAATTAGACCAAGCGTTCCTTTTAGCAAGGAGCAAGCAAATACATTTGTAACTTGGTCGTTAATATAAAATCATATTACATCCGTTAGCAATGCAAGCCTCGAGTCATTTGCAATCGCTGCACGGATTATAAATTCCGTGAAAGGGTTGAAGCGGGCCACTTCCAGTTGGAAAATCACGCGAAGCGCCTCGACGATGTCCTCGCGACACCCGTTCGATAAATCGACCCATAATTAACACACAGCTCGCGCACGTTCACCGGGGAGACGTTCGTCTACCCGAGGCAAGGAAACGTCAAAATCCGCGGAGGAAAACCGTTCTCATGAATGTTCAGCCGCGGATCCGCTCGAACGGCGGAATATTACGGGCTTACGAGTGGAAGAAGACAGGGCAGATCGACTAAATATATTCGTATCCGTAGATGGTGCCCCCTCGGAGATAGCGATATCTCTCCGTGAATGCAGCACGCTGCGCTTGGACGTACATACATACGTTCAGGTTAATATATTTATCCTGGCTCGCGCGGTTAACGCAGTTTGCCGCACTACACTTGCATATTTACCGTCCCTCTAACGTGTTCCCTAACGCGCGGAAAAGCATTATACAGGGTGGGTACGAAACGAATGAAATGGTACTGCGCTCGACGAACGAGATTAATTTATGGCTCGAACTGTGATGCATTCCTTTATTTTTGGAAAGAAAATTTTTGTACACCCTTGGGTGTACTCTTGGTTAAACTTTGATTATACTTTTCGGAACGATGCAATTTGTTTATTCGTAGTTAATAATTTTATGTTACTAATTCCCTTCATTAGTCGACCAAATCTCCGGGTATCTATTTTATTAGCGCGTTTCGCTCGATTATAGTATTTTGTGGACTGTGTGCATTATATACATGGAAATATCTTCGGGTTATAAAATTAAATTAAATATATCATAGTATTGAACGGTAGAAGTTTTCGTGTTAAAATTCAACTGTTTCCGTCAGCTTATTGTTTTTCACCGTGTATTTATATTCACGGGTCGAACAACGTTCTTGGTACACCCTGTATGTTGTAAGGGAAAAGGAAAACCGTTTCAGAGTAACATACTTTGTCCTAGAAACGAGTCAGCTCGGAGTTCGCTGGAAATGTCGGAAAACGCACGATTATCGTCCTTGTATACATATACCGTGGCACTTGATCACCTCGTTGACTGGGTGCGCCATTGGCTACTTAAAATTGGATGGAAATGCCGTGGGAAGAGGGTGGCGTGATTTAATTGCATCGATATTTACAATGTTGCAGGGATTATTTATGCTTTTAATGGGCGTTAGAGACGTATCGCGGTACGTTGAGTTTGTTCTTTTTTGTTTATAAAAGTAAAGCTGTTGCGCGCGTGCTATCTTGCAAACGATATTACCGCAGTTCCTCTGTATCTCATTGCGCGATATTCTCGTGTTTATTTATTATTCCCTTGTTTTCGCGTACTTGAAGTTCATTGTAATGGATTGCAATAGGAAATCAGTAATTAAATGGATAAAATCGCTCGCTTATCTGATCGCGCTCTCTTTAATTTTAAATTGTAATGCAACACGAAAACGAGCGTGCAATTAAATACACGTGTGTTCTAATAAACGTAACACCGGTGATTATTTTAATACATTAATCGCCGCAGTGAGTATAATTTAACTGGCGATTGTCGCGGGTCGTGAACGATACATTTTTTTGGGAATTTAAATTACGTCGAATTGAAACAATTTCGGTGTTCCCTGCGATGAAACAAATTGTATTTGAATGTTGTCAGTAATATTGCAGAATTTCGAAATACAATGGAAGCAAAACGGAAATTTTCGTCATTATTAAATTTGTGGAATTCAATGTTCGCCATGTCCCCGTCATGCTTAATTATCGAATAAAATAAAATAATAGCCGAGTGGAACGAGAATAACAATAATAACTGTCGAATGAAATTATCTAATGCCATCAAAAATAAATTATTATAATTATTGTTTGCAGCTTTAGATTTTTTAATGAAATTTTCGTAAGGTTTTTAACGAAATAAAAGTGATTCGTTAACGTATGTTGCCCAGCGTCGCCCAAACGAAAACGTAAAAATAAATTCACTCCTTTTACCTATCTCGTCGTCCCTTATTCGAGGTCCAGCATTCGCCACTCTTCCTTCAACCAATTGCACACTGAACAACATTACTATCTATGGAAAATAATTAAGCAGCAAATGTTTCCCAAGTACCACTTTAATTGCAAACAACTTAACAGTGCGAATGTATATTATATATTAGTAAATTCGACACCCCGGTTAATCAAGATCCATAGGTTTCCAACTCTCGACCACCCTGTTGAAAAGCGTGGGCGCGCGAAAGCTCGCACAATAACCTCGACAATCACCGTTGATCGTTCACCGATATCACGCACGTGCCCCTTTCTCCTATGCCCCCTTTCGAGGCCTTCTGTACAACCCAGTTTCAACCCAGAAAAATCGCGATTCCCCTCGCCAACTTGGAATAACCGTTCGCAACAGTCTCTGAAATAAGGATTAGAACTTATCACCAGAGTGAGATAAAGTGTCACGACCGATTGCACGAGAAATCTCGTGCTGCTGTTTCGTATAACGCATCCTCGGATTCTTTCATCTGGAAATGTTTGGGCACGTTTTCCATAATACCAACCCTGGAATTATTAATATCATACTAATTTAATTGAATACAATATTAGTTAAAGTTAATAAAGTTTCGAAAGCCTCGCTCAGGATATCCCAGAGATTTTCAACCCTTTTTATCCCGCGTCGCTCGTAGACTAATTACTACCTATATATTAATAAAAAAACTATATATTAGTGACAGCAGTTTTCCGACAGCAGAAAATATTCGTTTCATAATTATAGCCACAGACTCGATGACAGTTCAAGCGACAGATCCCCAATCATTCCTATCGCACCACGTTATCACCCGTGCGTACATTGAACAAATAAGTCGCACGCCTTTCCCCGACTCACCTGCGCGCCTGGTCGCAGCTCGAGAATCGCTGGAATATTCGATCGCGCCGCGACAACGGGAAAACGTCATTGAATATTTTCCACGCTCCCGTATTCGGAGCTCGGGGGGACCGGTCGCGGCGTTGTTCGCCTTTCTTTCGACGGCTATACGAATTCCAATGAATGGTGAACACGACGGCGACGGAGTCAGGGGCCGGGCCTAATGGATTGCCATTAGTCGACGAGGCTAAGTGGCCGCGAGCACGCGAATTTCCCCGCGATAATAACTCGATCGTTCGCTCCTACTCGCCCGCGCTAACGATCCATCGAGGTCGCGCACGCTGCGCGGCGTTTACGCTCGATCGCGATGCGCGGCTGGAATTAGCCGAGTGGCTCGAACGGTTTATGAATTGTTCTCGTGGCGAAAATGAAATGCCTACACTCGCGATGCCTCGGGCGGAGGTATTGTTTATGGTGAGATTGCACGCGGTTTGTTTCGAAAGCACGGACACTCCGTGTACCGTGGAGCGGAAGAATGTGATGGCCGGGTGGTGGGGGTTTTTTTCTTTTTCTTTTAGTAAGATTTTTCTTTTTTTCGCGACTGCTTTCTCGAATGGGAAGGTGCACAGGTTGTTTTCGCGGTGGACGGAGAGTTAACGTTTGAGGTAGCGATGGACGAGGATAATCAATTTTGGTTAGCTGTTACGGTTTCGTCGTGCGTTTCGTTGCTTCGTGTTTCATGGGCGTGTCGATGGGTCGATTGGAAAATTTGGTTTTTTTAAATATCGTGGTTTATGATATATTGCGGTTATTTGTTGGGAGCGCCTGTATGCGGAGTTGCGATGTATAACGCTTTGGATAAAAAGAAATAAAAGGTGACAGAACAATCCATGGTGGAATGTTCTTCTTATCGTATGCGATTTCGTGTATTGCGATTGTTAATGATTCGTTAGTGCTCTTAACTCTTGCCTACGATACTTTGAACTTTGACATTAGTCACTTTCCGAAGATTCAAGTAAAACGGTGTCAATAATTAGTACGAAACAACGACATCGCACCTGCACACCGACGCAGATCGTTTCAAAAAATATCACGCGAAAGTGAATTGCCAAGAAATTAATTAATTACTGGCGAATATTATTAACCGTTATTTTAATATTTTATTGGCACGCGTTCTAAGTCGAATAAATAGCGCCACCTTAATTTATTTCATCTCTTACCGTTTCTCACCTGAAATTCATGCATCGCACGCCACACCTAAATTGTCTTCTTCTATAAATTAAACGTCGACTCTCGTCCACGTCGGACGGGACAAAATATTGGCCGAATGAAATACAATGGAAAGAAATAATAGAACGTAAAATTCTCAAACTCATAGAACGGTAATAACGATGGAATTAAGATCGCCACACGAGACTGATCTCTATTACTACCTGCAACAACTGCAATATTCAAACAATACGAGGGGATTCCGACGAATAATCTCCAGGCACACTGACCAACCATAACATTATCCATCGGAGGGGGGCAGAATACTTCCAAAGAGTGGTTCGAGAATACCGTAACATCGTGATTCTGAAACGAATCTCTCTCCCGAGCTGTAACATTGGTTAGACGGTACGATGATGTTGAAGCATCGTTTCGACTTAATAGAACACGATCGAGCGTATTCCATACCTCCGAAGGATCCTCGCCAGATTTATTCTACAGATTAATAGCTCGAAATGTTCCCTCGCGATGCGAGGAAACGTTTTATCGGCCTGAAATTCGAGAGAAAAGAAAACAGGGAAAAGAGGAAGGCAACGGTCGAACGTTGCGTTATCGAAATTCCGCGAGCACGATGATATTTGAAAGCTGTGCATACGAAATACAGTCGTAACTCGACGTTCAAAGTTAGACGTCATTCTGCGTGCGCGATGAAGTGCTCGAATGTCGGAGGCCCCGCGCGAGTTTCGACGAGGGAAATTTGCGGTATGCACGCGGGTGGAATTCGGAAACGAAGCGCGCTATCCAGGTGTTTAACTTCGATTAACATCGTTTCCAGGAATTCGACGAACACCGCCGGCCCGTAATTCAGTTTCCGCGTTAAAAGTTTGCCTGCGTTCGTACGGAATTCGTTTCGACGTGCGGCGAAACGCGACGTCGATCATTCGATCCGAGAATCTCGCGTCTCAGTTTTTGCGCACGTCGCTTGGCGTCAGTGAGATATGGGAAACTAAAGGATATTCGTTTGGATATTACAAACAGATATTTCGAACGAGCTTTACGCTCGAAATGATGAAACGGGCGAGGTAGAAGATGTTTGTCGTGCAGTTGCAGAACGTTACTTAATGTTGCTCAACGCGCGGCTTAAATTAACTAAATGATCCACACTTAAGATCATAATTCATAACTTCATTAGCATTACGACAACTGCTTGCTGGCCATCTATCAGAGTCGACGATGCGTCCCTCGGTAATTTTCCCACCGATCCAAAGTTAATCCCGCAGTTATTAACAGCGGCGTGCTTTCGTAGTAAGAAATTGCGCAACCTTGCATAATGTCCCCGATATTTATGAAAAGTCCGTTTCATTTTGCTTTTAAACGGGCATCGTTTGCAGGATACAACGTGCAACATATTTATCAAGAGAAAAGACGAAGCACTGTAGCAGAAAATTTACGATGCACGTCTCTTCGTCACTGTTTCATTCTGTAATACACTCTATTCTTCAGAAATATTCTATTCTCGGATACGTGTAACAATTTGCCCGAAATAATTAAACAAATTAAACTCTCCCCGCTCGCTCATCTTTCCCGAATGAATCAGTTCAACTGATCGACCCTTCCGCGCTCTCGTAATCCCAAAACAAACACAAGTATCCGACCCCTCTGTCACACCGGTTGAAAAGTCGATTATTATTATCGTTATTACATACTTGTTACATAATATACGTCCAACCCTTCCACACCAAACGTAACGCAAAGTGTCTCCCCGGCCCCTTTATTGCAGCGTCGAATAAGAACGATTTAATTCCCGATTTTCTCGCTTATCCGGATAACGGGCAGGTACGTGGGCCGTGAAGGCACCACCGGAGTCATATTTTCTCGATCGCGGAAGAGAGACGGCGCGGGTTGAAAAAGGGGGAGAGCGCGAGGAAAACGTGCATCCACGCTATTAGATATCCGCTCGCTTTTGATCGATACCCCGCAATTTCGTGGCGGCCTCGCGAGCACACGGCGGTAATTCCAGGAATACGAGTGTATCGGGCTATAACGGAACGTGGCTGGGAACGAAATATCGTTGACCAAGGGGATCCCTGTGATATCGAACGGCCGCGATAATCGAGGGAGCCTGCGGACTAAGCCGGATCAACGCTTAGAATTACCGACGGGCCTGAACGTTTGGTTGGACGGCCGTAACGTGTTTCGTGTAGAAGTATGTGGACACGGGCTCTTTCATGGGGTTTTTGGGGTACTTGGCGGCGACGGAGGATCCGGAAATGATGAGACTGCGGGAGAACAAGTGGGGAATTCAACGCGTGCTCAGGGCGTATCTTTGACGCGCAGGTGGCGACAGTTTCGATTCGGTATTGATTGACAGCGTGGAATCGTTGGAGCGTTGGTTTATTTTTTTTAACCTGTTCGTCGGTAGCGCTGGGGAAAAGTATTCGATCGAACAGGACTGTGTACAATTTTATGGAAACACTTGCTGGGGAAATTGGGCAAAGTGAATGGTTGAATTTGGATGAATATTTAATAGTAGTTGAAGACTCCTGAAACACGAAGGGATGAAATGTCGTAGGTGTTTAGTGGTTTCGAATTCGAGCGTATTACTGTGTAGGTGTTCGAGGTACTAAACGAGGTATGCATGTTTGAATTTACCACTTTCATGTGGTTTGCTTGTATAGAAATGGTTCTCTGTGACTGCAAGGCTTTATTGTTTTTAGCCGGATAAATTATTTCTTCGCAGTTGCTCGAATGAAATATTAATTTTAGAGGTAATATCAAATTATTTCCATGTTGAAGAGCACGATGAAAATAGAATAATTATAAATGGGAATTGTTTTACTAAACAGTAACCTGAATGAAGGAATTAAGTTTTGATATTCTTTAGTACACAATAGCCCATAATAAGATAATATATTATCAAAGCCACTACCTTTGCACAATATATATTTGCTCTAAATAATAAGGTTTGCAAAAATGCATTGCTATACTTAATGAGCAAATTGCGTACGCGTTTCCTATAATCTTGGCGATACAAATTGGAAATTACAATAATTAGACTTAAAAGATCACGATTAATGCCCAAATGGGAAAATTAAATTACGAAGGTAGTTAACCATTAACGAACATGCAATTAACTAAAGAACAATACACAGTTACCGCCGAAGCCCTTCATCTTGGAAGAATAAATTTCCACTGCTCCATCGCTAATACACATTTCATTAAAAATTCGCTGGTTAAATAAAATTTAGAAACGATATTGCGAAAAACGTAACGTTAACGAGAACGATATAAATATTAATATCAGCTAAAAGCGACGGTGAATTAATTATTCGAAACAAACAGTTTGATTTATCGTGCAACATTTCCCGCGATCATGTCAACAATATTTGATTACAGGAATGGTTCGCAACAACCATAGAAGAATATTCGGCAACATCTGATTAGAAGTCTATTCAAAGGTTGTCAAACACGATCGTGAACGTAAAAGCTACCTCGATTTATCATTAAACTGTCATGTCGCGCACGAGGGCCGAGATGTCGTAAACGAGCGGGCATTTTAGTGTGTCATAAAATCAGAAGGAAAGCTGCTCTTCCATTCCGTGAATATCGCCTCGTTTCCCCGGAAATTCCGTGCAATTAGAACCGTCTCGAATCGCACGCGGCTACGTATCTTCTTCCGATGGCACAGTTCGTCGATGTGAAATTAATCACGGTTGCCTAATTTTCTTTTAATGCGCGACCACTTCTTTCCGTCGCGGATGAAGCTGATTGAACTGGTATTTCATAAGAATCAAAATTACTACCTGGCATGCGATTTCCTTTAGCGATTAAGAAATGGAAAGAAGTTAAGTGGTTCTAATCCGTCGTAAACAGTAATAATAAAATTCGGTTCTTAACGGAGATACGTAAAGTGAACATTTCTGGCATTTCTACCTCCCCCGTTTCTTTTACAATTGAACTCTCCGACGCAATCGTTTTGTGAATACCGAACGTGGGAAAAATCTGTGCAACGATTTAACATTGTTGCTGCAAGACGAGAATAAAGATTAGCCGGTAGAGATTTCGAGCGACAACGAATTAGAATTGAAAAATATTTGTTCAAATCCCCTCGAAACTCATTTCCCATTAATCATTGGCACGAACACATTTGTCATTTTAATTACACCCCGCGTGGAATACACGTCGCGCACGTGCCATGGCGTTTTCAATTATTCACCTTAAAATGACAAGTTTCTTCAACGGATCGCGCGTTCCAAATACCTTGACGCTGACCGAGTCTGTTAAGCTTTTCCGTAATATTCTCTCTTATTTGCATAATATTAGACGCCCATACGATTATCGACTAAGCGTCCCCGCTAGGACTAAATAACGCGATAAATTGCTACTGGTCTTTACCTCGAAATGTGTGCCTCGCGCAGAACTGTTTCGAAAGAACTTCGCCTCTAAACGAGGAATGTCCAGCTGTTTGTAGCTACTGTTGCCTCGAAATCATCTACATAATTAATGGGAAAGGGGCGACGGGCGAAGAAAAAATATCTGGTCGAACAAAAATAAAAAATAGCCTTTCTCATTTACATTACGACGGGAATTAATTTCTTCTCAAAAGTGTTCGCTAACGACTCGTATCTGTGCTAGCTACGGGGAACGTTTTATAATAATATTTAGCACATTCGAATGGTCGTTCCTTCTAATTAAAAACAGTCGCAACTTCTACTCGTTAGTTCACTGATTTTTCTCAATTATTTGTTTATTGCAATTATACATAACTGAAACTGATTAGTCACAATTATAAACTGGACTCGAAAGTGTCGCGCAACGATATCCAAATCGAACTCTCCTTGAAATTAAAAACCGAAGAAAATCGTCGACCGAAAATGCAAGCAAACATTTCGCTCACTACCTCGGCGAACGCAAAACGACCAAACACTCGGAACTTAAATGACTCATTCCGAAGGCGACTAATTAAAGCGCGCAGTGAAAATTGCGGTACGACCCTCGCGCTAACAAGTTCTTACCACGCGACAATAAAATCCCGATTCGAGGCTGCGATACGCAATTACCGTACGCCGGAAACATAAATCCAAAGAGATCACTCGATCCGCAATGATCCCCGTCCGCTTGACAATAATTCCTGTCCCGTTTGACTCCCGTCTTTAATCAACATTTTACAATCCGCTCTCGGGAACCCTTCGCAGTTCTCCGCGTTCTCTCGTTAACCCGCCCCTCCCACGAAGAAGAAACCGGGACAACGCGAATCGTCGAGGGTCAGCAATCGCGTTCGCGGTTTCGCGAACAATAATCGTCGAGCGTTTCGTTCGCGTAACGAGAGGAAAGGGATCGCACGCGGATACACGCGTACCGCGAGCGAAAATTAAAGCGTCCCGAATGGAATGCGAGGCAGCTGCACGACCGCGACTCCGCTCGATGCATAGAGTCTCGAAGCGATTCGCGGCGCACAGGCGGCGAGGATCTCTAGCGAGCACGCGGAACTTTCTAATGCCTGCATTAATATTTTTGTGCCCGGGAGCTAGAGCCGTTGCGTCAAAAGGTCGACCCGCGTCGGATCCCGTACGTGGGGGAGCCGCGTGTTGCACCGGGTGGGGCGCGACTCCGAAAAAGGAGACCAAAAATTGCAGTCAATTCCGCGGCCGGCGGATTGTCCCGTTTGCTCGCGCGGAATTTCGCCGCTCGGGAAAAATCGTGTTCGACGATCGCGCTCGGCTTGCGCCCTCGAGGCGTTCCACGTTCGACCGTGTACGACTGTTCGTTGAATTCTCTCGTTTGTGGTTGAGTGCGAGCGCGTTCATTGGGCGATACGATTCGAGCGTATCGCGGAGCTTGAATTGAAACGGCTAGCCGCGTTTGCACGCGGCGACTGGTGTCGTATTAATATTAAAGGGTTGCTGGGTTGTTGAATTTAGTTGGGGGAATCGTTTTGAAGTACGATTGTACAGATTTGAGGGTGGTTTAATTACGTTTGGTAAATGTGGTTGGGTTAGTTGATAATTGATAGGCGTCCAGTGATAGCAGTACTAAGATGGTTTTATAACTTGTGTAAAATAACTTGCGACTCCGCGCACAGACGGTAAGTATCTTAACTATAAAGAGATATACAGAATCCATAATATCGCCGTTCGATATTATATCTCTGCAATAGTGGATATATCGCCACGTTATTCCGTCCACTTTTTCAAATATCGCGGCACTCAAAACGGCAATAAAAATAAACGAAACATTATACGATCGGGCGTGGAATATTTTCTAGCCGCGAAAGTATTAAGAACGTTCAACTCGAAGGGAATTATTTCTCATTGAATTATTTAAACACCATTCGACGAAAGCAGGTAGCTTGATATGAAAATTGTCATCTATCGAGCGTAGAAAATCTTGACCCCAAATTCGCCGAGTTCGATGGAACAGAAATGCCTGTGGCTCCTCCGAGAATGTCGCAACCCTTGCAAAGTCAACCTCAATTCGATGCATCGTTTGACGGGATCGATGTGGATGTGCCAGCCACGCATTTGTACCGTTCTAACGTCCCATTGATTGAACCGCGTTTATTTACGCTCTGAAAGGCTGTTTCTTCGTTCATTAAAGTGTACCTTGCGTCCTTCCTCCGTCTCTCACGTTTAACGATGTTTTAAGCCGCGATTACGAGGATGCTGGGAACAACGTTCGATAATGAGAGCGTTAATTATCCCGTTGTCCGGAAGGAACGTAGACGGTTCGTGACTCTGTTGATATCGAAGCTGGAGAAATAAAAAAAAAAACCGATCTCGTGCTCTCGTTTAAGCGTTCTACGGGAGGTTTATGGGACCGCCGCGATACTCCTTCGTTAGGATTATGAAGAAGCGTAATTTTTAAGTAGATAATATCCACCGGGGCACGGGGGGATTGGAGCTTGGTAAAAAATAATTTGACGTTAAGCCCGACGAATTAAGGATCGAGGAAATTGTTAAAAATTTATTGCGCATTAAATAATAGCATTGCACCAAATTTTTGAAGTTTCCATGTTCTTTAGACTGTTCTAAAGGAAGTGAGCATTTAAATTATTACATATTTCTGTCCCGATTAATTCGATGCAGCTCGTAATCAGTGTATGCCAGAGAAAAATGGCCGAATCGCTTGTACGTCGATTGTGATTGGCATAATTGACACGGAGTATACTATTAACAAGTATTACTATGTAGAAAGAGTATTTTTTTACTCCACTCTTATAGACAGGTTAAGTAAAACGAAAAGTATGTTGAGTTGCAAGCGTCGGCTTCTGCCGATCACTACTTTGCAGAATCATCTTACGGAAGATCAAACTTCTTCGCTGATTGCTTTAATAACTATCATTGGGACTGTCCAAATAATGTAATGCAATGTAGCAATATGTAATATACTCGACTAATTAAACGTCAATCGAGAACGGGGAAATTAACGATTTATCAAACTGTTGGAAGATCGTTTCTATTTCGAAAGCCCGGCCCACGAAATGTGTTTCATATTCACAGAAATGATTAGTGGAATCAATGATATTGTAAGAGAAAATCAAACAACTTAACCGGATGAATATTAATAACTTCCAAGCACAATTTCCATGGATATACAGAATTCAATCTCGACCATTCACTCGTAATAATAATAATAATCCTGTACTTCGAAGCACACTTAAACTAAAAATCCAAACTGCAACGAAAAAAAGTAAAACTATCGACAAGATAGTTTCTATCTTTAAATCAAGCAATGAAAATTGCCTCCCGCCTGTAAACGGTTAAACTATTAACATGCACAGACTCACAAATTTATTCACCTAAAGTTAGCACATTTGTTCATCGGTAAAAGAATAATTTCATTAACTTTCAAACGAACGTAAACAGTAAAACAAATATATTCTTGGATTGACTTCAATGGAGCGAGAATAAAGGTAGTGGAATGATTGAAAATAATTTCAAAAAGTACAAAACCTGCGCACGAGTGCGCCAAGCGCTGTGCGCTCAGCTACTCCGTTAATATCGATATCGATAATAATCATTAGAGAAATAGAGTGCCGATCGATTCAAACGCCGATACCGATAATACCCAACTGGACACGTTAACCACGATTCCACTAATAATCCCGTTACCATTTTCATTTTCATCCTCCGTGGCTATCTCTTCCCGGCAATTAAGCACTCGGTGCGCTTCGAAAAATCGAATCTTGTCCGGCGGTTCGAGAAATCGCATCCTCTTGGTCGGACGCAGAATCGTGTAGCAAGCACGATCGCCGACTAATCTCGCGCCGCTAACCGTTGAATTAGCAACAAAACGAGCCAGCGAGAAAATTACATGCCTCTTATACCGAACGCGTACAGTGAAAGGTCACCGAGCCCGAGATCTTCCCTCGAAAGCGATCGTTTCATTTCAGGTACGTACTGTACGTACGTACGTGTACAGGGTGCTCCATACCGCGTGGGCAGAATATTCGAGGGATCCCGTTCATCGCGATTTAATGATTAACAAGTCGCGTTTGGTTGAATGTTCGAGCTTCGTGAGATCACCTGGATCAACCTATTTCTACAGCGCGCACTGTAGCAAGAAGAGCGTTCCACGTACTTAATTTTTATAGTGAAACGATATTCCTGGCATTCCAAAATATTCCTACCTTTAACAATAGGTTCCGAGAAAGTAAAACGCCCTGCCAAACTTTTTCCATCAATTTCTTGCAACACCCTGGGTTACGCAGGGTGGCGCATCAGCGTATGATACTTTGGGAAAATTAGTGGCCGCCAGATGTTTCGATTCATGTATACAAAAATTGTAGAAGCTATTAGTAATTTTAAGTCGAAGATTTATAAACGTGTCCAACATCGAGCACAACGAAACCAGATTAATCGCAAGCAGACTCTGCGATATTAACATTGCTCGCATGCTTATTTGCACTGTAAGAGCAAATGTTTCTCTCCAAAAACTTGATCTACTTAATTTGCGAATAAAATAGAACTAATTTAATCGAAACAATATCATCATTGCCCCCCTCAGCTAAAATGACCTAGCGTTATTTCACCTTTCAAGATACGTTCGTATATTACAAGTCCCAATAGATCTTTCAATTTTCAAACGGCGTCGACAAGCCCCACTTGACTTTCCAGTGGCTTGAAAAAGGCTTGGCCCTGCGACTGCAGCCATCAAACGCGCATGAAACGTTCGATCGCGTCAGGGTAGAACAGCACTTCAAGGAACCTATTGCTCTCCGAATCTGCGATCCGTGAAATTCACGGGTTCCCTAAACCCGGCGTTAAATTCCGCCGCGGCGAGTTCCGTTCGCTCGCGAGCCCCGCGACGCTTCCACGATCGCGGAAACGGTCCCGAACTTTTGACCAGCGGTGTACGCGCACGTCCGTCTATCGACCGGGGGTAATTGTCGTTGATAACGGTACGCGATGCGCGCGTAACGGGCTGTCCTGATATATTATTGCTTTGTTCTTGGCCACGGGTGGGGTCGCCGCGATAACGATAAATCGTTTACCGTCACGCCGCCGCCAATTACAAGCCTTGCACGCCCTCTTAACCGGCCCCGTTCGTCGCGTAGCTCGATCCCGTCGCGATCGCGAGCCAGGCAGGTTCCGCGGGGAGGATCGGCGTCAAATGGCGCGTGGAGGCGCGATAACGAAGCGCGATGAACCGCGACGGTTTATCGCGAGAGAGGAAACACGAATCGTGATGGATTTTGTTGCGTGCGCGGTGAAAATCGGGGCGCGCGGAGAACGAGGGACGATCGGTGATGAATGGGCGCGTTAACGGTCGGCGGGGATCGCGAGATTTCGTTCGCGAGATGAAGCTGTGCCGGGGTCGAGTGAACCGTTCCCCCGCGAGCCTTCCGAGCGTGTGATTGAAAGTGGAGATCTCGGCGGCTGGTGAAGAGGCATCGATCGACGGGGGATTTTTAAGAGGACGATGGTGAATTAGGATTTTGCTTTTTGGTATAAGCAGGGTGTTGACTGTAAGGCGACGATTTTTTTTTTTTCGCCGGCTCGCAGTTGTCCGACGAGGAAAAGGTTGGCACGAAGGTTGCGGGGTAGAGAGTGTACAGTGAATATGAAGTACAGTGAAGAAAATTTGGAAAACAGTTCGTGTTCACGGCGAAATTATAATCGCCTCGGGTAAAACGATTGGGAACGCGTATTTGCTTCTTTGACATATCATAGAGGACGTCGATACGAATTCGAAACGCATGTTGCATGATATTTGAGCTAACATATTACTCGATTTACAGTAGTGGGGAAGTGTGAAATATTTTAGCCTTTCGTCGTGTTTGACTTCGGGACAGTGCAAACATTATTTTTCCTCGAAGAGATGAATCGTTCTTTTCTCGGATGGCCGCAGGCGGGTGAAAAATCGCGCGACGCGTTAGAGGGAACACCCTGTATATACACGGGCGTACGCCATTATTAACGGGGATGAGACGAACTATGCACGCGAGCCGCGGACGAAAGGTGTTCGGGACAAATTGCGTAAAAATTAATTGAGGTAGGTTGGCAGTCGTTTAGTATCCGCGCAGTTAACCCCTCGGGTCCCAATGGGTCGTGCGCGTCCGAGAGAAAGTGCGAACCGTCTTACTTGGAGATAAGTGCGTATTAAATTCTGTCGACCTGGAAGTTCCACTGGAAATTGTATATTACATATTATACGTTACACGTTGTATACTATATTCAAACGTTGAATTTCTATCCGCAGCAATTTCTCCGGTTCTTATCGTTAATGTACACCGCGCGCTTGGCAATCCTGTTTCTGGCTAAGTAAATACTGTTCCGTGGGAAATGGCAGGGAGCGGGGGGCAAATTGCGATTATCTTTCCGGAATAGAAATGAGCCGAATGGCGGACGGAAATATGTGACGTTTGCCGATTAGGAATTTAGCTTGGGCTCCTATGCTCCGTCGTACCCAGAGTTGCTTGCCCGTTCGAACCACATAGGTAATTATCTGGCTAGCTCCGTTCCCAGCTTGTTTTCGCCCTCGGACGGTATGCAAAATAATCTCGGCCGTTAGTGAACGTAAATAAGCCTCGAATTATTAATATATTTGCAATGTTTAATAAGATCGGGACGGGCGCTGCAAATTCATGAATATAAACAACAGATATAAAGGTGGATACTGTTTCTACCGCGTTTATCCCTTGGACTTTGAAACTAGTTTTAGCAGCGGAGTAAATGATTGTATTCGAAGTTCTTCTTTTTATTGCTGCAATGTGTATACACTGATAGTAATAATATCTAATACGCTTGTTTCGTTAATTGCATATTGCTGGGGAAAGCTTACTTTTGCCGTTCGATTGCAGTTTTTAGACAAGCCTCGGTCCAGCTAGTTAAATGTTACCTACTTTTGTCTAGAAACCTTTATCAACTCGTAGCTTGTAGCTTGTGTAACAAAACTTCGCCAACAATATCAGTTGAATTATACAAAATTCTCCAAGACCCCCGTATGAAAACCATGCTTCCTCTCCTGTCGACAAGGGATCACTAAAAGTCACTAAAAGACGCTGGCCAATCTTGGAATCGCGAGCAGTTGTCTCCGCGAGCAAAGTGGTAACTCGACAGCCAGCCGAATTTCACCTGCTCCGTTCGATCCGGCCAAATTGCTCCTGCGTAGCGGATGGGCGAACCGGAAACACGCTTGGACGAATCCAGTGGCCATGTTTTGCGGCTTCTTCGTGGGACGCGATCAAAGAACACGGGCTGTTGGACGAATCGATGCGCCTTGGCGACGTTTTGTGGTGGAAAATCGCCGATGACGAAGGTCTGCGCTGTTGGGGATGAATATTATACGACGCTGCGACGTGTGAAGTTCGAGACATGGAACGGTCGAGTATTCGTTTTAATCATTAATCCGTTCGAATTATTCTGGGATGTGCACTTTGATCGATTCGTTGAAAGGAACTTCGATAGCGGACTTCGATTTTAGAGTAGAGAGTGTTCATTGCTTATATTATTACATAATTCATTGCTCGATATTATTCATTAAAATGTATCTCAAAAAATGTCGTTACTATTTTATCCATCGTGCTTTAAATTACGATAGGTCGCAATGCTTCGACTAATTGATATTACATACCCGTACGAAAAATCTCATCCTTGAATAACGAACAGATTTAGCAGACTCTCGTCAAACAATAATGATAACAAGAATATGCAAAACATCGTTGCCTTTTTAATTTTCCGAATGAAGAATGAAATATCTTGCAACTTTATTTTCAACTTGACACTGCGACGCGTGCGAAACCCGATTTCAATTGTTCCCTTTCTCCTGTCTAAATCGTAAAACGGTCGATTCACAATTATTTACGTTTCCTATCTTCAGCTGCACGCATTGCCCCCGATAATAATCGACCCAGTGCGCCTCTCGGACCTAATCAAACTGAACACGATTTTCATACAGATAACTTCAATTAGCGCGCCAATCATTTCCCATCGAAATGCCCACCAACGTCGTTTCGCATGATATAGCGCATTATTAAACCTCCGCGTAAACACATTGGTGCAACTAATTGAGCCAACAGTTTATGATCCGCGTAATTATCACCCCGCCATTCGATCGACAATTAATCGGCCCCGCGATGCAACCGTACGTTGTTACGGCAAAATAGCTATATATATATATCCGTTTCGTCGAACGTTAAACGTCTCTCACCTCCGTTGGAAATAAATAGATAATAAGGAAGCCGCCTAACATTTTCACTTTAATCGTCCACACCTGCGGCTTCGTTATTCTATTAAATTGCCTTCATCGACAGTTAAACGTCTCACTCGACGATAGTTTTATTGCGACGCCGCAGAACGCACACGATATATCTGTCCCTTTCCTCGGGCTGGTGAAATAGAAAATTCTTGGACAAGCTTGCGCCTCCGCCCGTAACGGTACAGCGACGTGACTTTTATACGCGTCAATTTATCTCTATTGAAAGTTCGTAAAGGGGAACCGACAAAAATTTCACAACGGCGTGTGTACACATTGTACACGTACATACATATACGTGTACACCTTTTGTATCTTAACATGGCAATGGACAGTTATCAATGTACATCTTCACACCGAGTGTCTATTTATGCTTCGAGTTCGATACCGCGGTAGAAATATTTGGTAACGCTTGCACAGAATCTCATTTCGTTAAATTTCTTCGAACCTCGTTGCAATAAAGGCGGAGGAAAACGCTCTTCCGAACTAAACAGTTTCATAGCGTACGAGAAATCGCACAATTCTCATTGAAACGATTTCCATCAATTGCGAAATAAATAAGAAAGCGAGAGAGCGAAGATTAAAACTTCGACACGTATAACCAGTCAATAACGGAAAATAATCGACTTAATATTTTTATTAAGGTGTCCCCGCAGAGTCCAGTTAAAGAGAAAAGCTCGACCTTTTCGATTCGACATGTCCCCGCGAGTTATCGCAATCATTCGACGATCGATCTTCGTATCTCCGCGGAATTGAACCGAACAGGTATCTCCGAAGTGATCGGAAATATGAGAATACACCGCGGTGTTCTTCCACGAACAATTGAGTTTCCGTGATTCACGAGACGCGCGTCAGCAAATTACGAGACGCGATTCGAGTTCTTCGCTCGTTCGGTGCCAGCTTAACGAGCGACGCGTTTCCCTGCGATTCGCTCCGCGACAATAAATGTCCGCGGACTCGCGTCGTCCGTCTTTCGAAAACGGTTCCCCGCGTCACTTCTCGTTCCATCAGCGCCTAATTATCCAAATCGACCGGGGAGATTAGTTACGGGGAACGAATCGTGCAACGTGGCACTCGATAACTCGGCAAATGTTGCTCGCAGATCTAGAAATATTTCGGTAGGCGCCGTGCTTGTCGTGCTGCTCGTATCTGGAGGCAATTGGAGTTCTTATTTCGGTCAAGACTGAGGATTTCGTTTAGGTTTAGACGATGGAGAATTTTCAATAAACGTTCTAGATTCTAGAGGAATTAAATGTGCTTCACGTCGAGGTACTCGCAGCGATCACGGATTTCTTCGAGTGCTTCAAAGTTTTAAGAACGGTACTTCTATAGCTTCTTCTTTACTTATTTATATTTTCACACAATGAAATCTTCAATAAAAGAAATCGTCGATTTTCTGTCGGCTCGCTCGAAGCGTCGAAAGGGAGGAAACTGATGAAAGAATTCGAGCGACGCCGAAATAAAAATATTTAATAATATAAAATTTCACCTCTCCAATTGCCAACGCTATACCATAAATGACAAATCGTACGGGACCCCAAGGGTTACTAAAATTTGCCACTGGAGTGCGCGAGAGGACCCGAATTTCAATAAAACCATTAACGATATTGAACAAACGAAGTAATCCTAATTCGACGAGCAACCGTCGTGCAATGTATCCCCCGAAAAATCCAGCCGAGATTAACATGCCAAAGGCATTCTCGATTCTCCTCGTATCATCGATCAGCTCGTTAACGCGTCCAGCTGCATTACAATTACCCCGTTAATTACACCGCTAATTACACCGCGTCCCATCAATGTCGATTTCTCCTGGCTAGGATTCGTCTGGGTGGTTCCTTTGCCGACACTGTCCTAGAAAGTACGGCGCGCGGCGACTTTTACGAGATCGCTATCGTCTAATGATAACAATTTCAACGAAAAGCAATAATGTGTAATAACCGTGATGATCGTGAATGATCGGGACAACCAGGCCGGTGTTTTCAAGTCGGCCGAGGCAATTTTCTTTCGTCGCGACGAACCAGACGGACCGAATTCATCGATGTCCATCCATGGATACCGATCTTTTCGTCGTTAATAAATAGATCGATTTCCATGCTCGGTGATTTCGCGACGGGCGCATGAATTGTAATTGGTCACGAGCTGGGATAACGATGATATTTCGTGCCGAAGGATTCAGAAACAATTACGACCAGTGACACACCCCGATGATTGCCTTTCGATAATCTTTGGGATCGTGCGCCATTGGTAGCTCGTGTTCGATGCATGCAGATAATTTTGATTACCTTAATCGTTCCATTATTTTCATTCTCGTCGTTTAATCGAGGCAGCAGATTAGAAAGGGGGGGAGGGGGTGGAACTTATGGGCAATTCAAACGATACGAAGTGCTATAGATTTGTCGTTATCCATCATTATGATTATTATTGTTCGTATTATATTATTAAATATTCGTAAACAGGAAACAGTGATCGCGAGCGTGATCCTCAGTTTTTCGCTTTTCACATTATAAAAGTGCGAACAGGGTTTACGGAGTGTGTAAAGATTATGTACACGGATCAGAAAATTGGAAGGGATTGTATAATACTTTCTAAATCGCGCTTCTTCCGATTTTTCACGGGAAATCGTTTAGGCCAGGTGTTCTGATCGTTATCGATCCACGGATGATCAGCCAGGTTCTCCGAAGTTCGACAAATTACACGTATTACAATGTCGTAAACGGCGGTGTATTATCGTGGTGGTTCGTTGGAAATTAAAAATATACCACGATCCTTTCTACGTTTACGAAAAGAGGTAAACTCGATCGTTATTTAATACTGTATTTTCTTCTGCGCAAGAGATTTCCGGCTTATGCCAGCGTAAAAAGGGTAGATTCGAGGTCGACCGTACTTTTATATTGCATGCTACCGTTTCTGAGGATGAACGAAGTAGGAAGTATCAGCAAAAATGGTGTACGAAACGTAACGATGCATTCTAGAATTCTATTCGATTCGAACAAAATAGAAATATCTTTCGTCGTTTCATTTATAAAAATTATTTTCCAATAATTATTGCACAATACCCAAGACTGACAATATCGCATAGAAAATAACATTGCACAGAAAAGAAATGCATGACACAATAAAGGGGTTAAAACTGATCGATCCACAGACGTCCACTGTTTCTGGCATCGAAAGTTTCGCGCATAAATAGTTTTACCTTAAAAATTCCCCGATGCGAATGTCGATCCAAATAACGAAAGAGTACAACGAGAGAGAGAGAGAAACAGTAAAGATATAACGCACTCGAAGGAATAAACAGTGCTCGATATCCCGTGGAATTTTCGCAACAACGTTCAACTCGAGGCTTCGAACGTTTACCCTTGTTTCGATTCAAGTGAAACTCATACGCGCATCAGCCGCAAAGCGATCCGTGAACCTTAAATGGTGTTTGATTAGCTCCGCGGCTTGTGCAGCAGTAGAACACGGTGTCTAATTGCGATGAAAGCGATGATGAAGTGGACACTCGGCCGAGTGAATTATGAGAAACGACTCGGGGAGAGACTCGGCGCCGGGGCCTCGGGGAACGAGTCACGGGGATACGGTGACTCAGAAAATTCGTTCACGCGATGTTAATATAATTATTCGCCGGCGAACGGGCTTTTTAAACGCTTCCGAAAATAACTGTTAATAACTGTTTTACAAAGGTTCCGGCTGGAACAGTTACGAGGTACCTTTATTCTGAATAACATAACAGTTAAAAAGGGATCGAGATTTCTGTCCATATCTGTTTAGAGATACGGTTCGTACATCGATCCTCGCGTTAGATGGATGTCTCGGTATTAATTAGCGCGCATGACTGGCCGGATTACTTGTGCCTGTATTTTTGTTTGAAATTGTTTGGCTAAAATTTATCATGGAGAAAGTTCATTTCTTGTACGCAGAAAGTGTTGTGGGATGATTTGTTATTTGTTAACATTACTGTAATATATATTGTTGCTTTCCTGTGTATACCAGGCTAACATTAAAAAATGTTAATATTCGATTTGTAATGTTAAATGCCATACTTGATGTTCGAATATTGAATAACAAATAACTGTGATCGACAGAGAAATTCTGCTGGAAAAATCATCCGCAAACCTATCATTGGTAAACTCATCACATATATGTGCAAAAATTACAAAAACGATTAGATTGTAAAATGCATTCCCTGTCGGCAAGAAAAACGAATAGAAAAAGAAGAACCATAATTTAGCATAGCAAAATGTCAGAATAACTAAATAACTGAATAATTAAATTATCCAGAAAATGCAAAACAAAAACAGATTGCAGCACAAAACAATTTAAACGCCTCGACGCTATTATTCGTCTTGTTTCATTTTCGCGTGTAAAACCGGCATTGCAATACTTACTACAACATTTAATAGGATGGTAGTGTAATTAAAATAATGTCAAGGACCCGCTGGGCCTTGATATTGTCAAATCGCAGAACTACCAAATAACGGAACACACATACATACATATGTGTATGTAGGTCTGGGAAATAGATCCCAAGTCAAATCTGATACGTGACTGTGAAATAGCTTGTACATGCTTTAATAACGGAACGGACAGATTGTGAGACGGTGAAACTAAAACACACTCGAATCAGGTTTATAGAAATTTCCATGGCTATGGAATGTTGGTTAACAAATTGGTTGATCTACGAAAGATTCAGAGCACGTAAATCGACGCGTGTGTAGGTTATCAAACGCTACGATAAAATCATAAATAATAATGCAAAATATCGCTATTCGTCCTTGCAGTAATAATTTCTTACTACATACTATAAACTCAGCGAAAGTACGTATCGATATCTATTAAATTAAAAAAGAGATCCCGAACATATCGTATCTAATACGATAAAAATAAATGCCTATATAAATATTGCTGAATCGAATAACTTTTTGCGTGACAATTTCACATAAATTTGTTCTAATCGTTCCCGAGTAATCACCCGACTAAATGTGAAGAATTTTACATAAACGTTTATGTACCCCGTATAATGTAGATAACAGTCTTAGTTAGAGGCGCATATATTATAATAATAATAATAATAATAATAATAATAATTTCCTTTTTATACAGCTAATTAAAGTATTGCAAGAGGTAGACCTACCATCTAGTATAGTCTCGAGCACAGTTTTATTATCTAAATGAATTCCTTGATAAACGCACGGTGGAACGGTCTCGGCGCAAGAAGAAAAATTTCTTTTCTTGGTGAAAGATATATTCACCGGAACAATCGTTTTCATTCATCTTTCAGGCATACGTCTCGCAGGCGCAAGTAATCGCGCGGATTCATCAGACACGCTCCACCGCCCGACTCTCTGTACCCCCCTTTTTTTTTCTCAGTCTTTTTCTTTTTTATCACACACTGTTTCATAGACACGCAAGAAAACTAGGCGAGTTTCTTTGACAATTAACGGTTTATCTCGTCTACGAAGTTCAGCGACGTTGGAATTTAGATCGTGTTAGAGGCGAAGCGGAAGGTATTTGGGTCAAGGTATTAAAAGGCAACGTGTATAATTCGGGTCTTTTTTTCTCTCTCAGGCGAATAAGGGAATTATTATTGCGATTGAGCCTGGACGTCTCATTGTGTTATATCGTCGGACTTTCTCGCCGCGAAACTGCTATTCGGGTATCATGAGTTCCGTAATAAATTCTTATCGAGCGACCGAATCGGGTATAATTGTATGGTTTACGAGCTGCGAATGAGCTGCAACAAATGTAACCCACTTTGCATGTCTGCAACGCGGGGATATCGGTGTGCTCGGACTGGAGATTTTTATTTCTTTCCCTTTCTCTTCGACCGTCGATCGGATCTGGACAGACTGAGAAAATCTGGATGGAAATCGAATAATGTCGAATCTCGATTTTCCGATTTACTTTGAATTGCTTTTCGCGACGAGAGATACATACTCGTTCATCAGGAATTAAAATGTTTGTAGATTCATTTTTCAGAAATATTTTCAGACTATTGTGCGACGGAGTAAGTATTTGATTCAGTGTCCGTGTCAGTAGTATGAGCTTCTCTACAATTGTATCAGACAAACATTCTAAAACGTTTGCAATTACAAAATATACAAACTTCCTCAACCGAATTTAAATGCACACCCGTTTAAAATTAAAGTCCATAGACTTATTGTTATTTTATTGAGACATTAAGAATTGGAACGTCAAATTAGGGAGGCGAATCTTAAGAAACTCAGACAACTATATTTATCGTAGGTACATTTTACATTTAGATTGCACTTCAACTTAGACTTTCACGTATAAGACAACATTTTCGAAGATTAAAACGGTTTATAAATTTTACTGGTGCATACTAATCAAATATATGGACTATGCAAACAAGTATTTAAGTTGTTGTTGATCTTAATATCGAAGTTATCTGCTGGTACATATCAAGTTTCAGCCATTGAAGAAATAAGATTAATTATAACTGCATGCGGAATATAAGGTATTAGTTAGTCACGCCTTGGTTTTTGTAATAGCCACGCCTAAATGTGTTTGATAGGCAAACTTTCATCCTTATAGCAACGATATACACATTAACTTTCTAGTTAGTTACATGTTAATCAGATTTCAGGATATAATAATACGCATTCGTTTCTTGAATGCACAAGCTACTACAAACAATGGTTAAATAACGTTAAAATATTGCGATTGTTCCCTTTCTTTTATTAATATCGAAGCATATTTTCCACGGGTGCACTTAACTGTTATATGATAATATTCTTGTAACGAATTTTATAATATTCCACAGTGTGGAAGCCACACAGAAATATAATACAGCATCTATTTACAAGAAATTCAAGAAACCCCATGGACATCTTAAAATAATTCTTATTAATTATTCTTAACTTATTCAATGTATACAGCAAACACCCTGGTTAAAAATTCATCAATTATAGATTTTCTTCTCGCCCGCATAATTTCTCACTTTAATTATTTACCTTTGAATAGTCCTGTAATAGAATAGTTGTACTGCAATAAAGTCAGCTTTGCAATTGCAGCAAATATTGGACGGATACATTTTCATGAAAGCATACAGCCATAATTGAGGGCATGAAACTACCCTTAAACGTCCTGGTTTTACTAACACAAAACACAAAACACAATAAAATAGTTAAACGTACGAACAACCGAGGAACAAGTTATTCAAGCACATCTTGAACGAAGAACTTTCTTGAGTTTTTATGACGAATATTTTTTATTCGTTCGTTCTAATTATCGAAAATCGTCTGCCCTGCTCACCTTAATCGAGTCGACCAAACGAAGCTGCACATTAACGTTCAACCTGTTCAAACGTATAAACGATTAAGTGGCATCGACGATTCAAGGCCAACTGATTACCTCCACCGACATTTAGAAAATACTTTCCCCGCTCGTTGGCGATTATCGATCGGTCAGTCAGCACAGTAGTAGATCCGCGTGGATTCTGCGATGTTTAATAGCATTAAAATACATCATTCAGAGGGGGGCATAACTGATGGAAATTGCGTGTTTCTAGGATTCCGCAAAAAACTCGCACGGTTCGCTACAGTGTTTCACCGACGTAATGAAGACCGTTTCCTTTATTCGCTCGCTAATGCCACGACGGCCTCGGCAGGATCGTTAAAGGAACATTCGGCTTCGTTAAAAGAGACGATTATATATAAACGGGAGAGGAAACGTGCGACTGACGCAGATGGAAACGGGGCAGCTCGATCTGCGAAGCCATTTCTTCTTCTTCAATTAAATTGAAAGGAACGATAACAAATCGAAATGATAAAAGTTCGAACTTTGGCTAGTATAAAGTTTATTCCAGAACCCGAACCAGACTGTAGACTATACATACGTATTATAATCCAGAGCTTTATTAACATTTACGAACTGCAATTGTTTCATACGCGCCCATACATATTCTCTCACGACTTCCAAACAGAACTTCACGGAACACCTTGCATTCATTTTTATCTGACAGGACCGCAGTTCGTCTAAAACCGTCACAGTTTGGAATTCCGCAATGGTTACCGACGAGATCGCACGTAAACGTTCCATCGTAATCGATACACGTTCGTTCGTATGCCCTGTCGATTAAAGTCATACGATCGTATCTAAGAAGCTAATACCTGGCCCGTCGGACATTTCTTCGACGGCTATGAATGCTGCCCGCGATATTATTAACGGTTCGGCGATCGTGATTCCTTGGATCGGTCTAACTCGACGGACGGTAGGGAAGAAGAAAGGAAAAGACGAAGTAGAAAAAAAGAAAACACGGAGACGCGGGGGAATAGGAAAAAGTGCACGGTGACTGGGTACGCCCCGGGTGCTCTGTGCATCCTGGGGCAGCAAAGTGTGACCGGCGCAGCGTGGCCGCTATCGATTCCGCTCGGCGTTTCTTTCGATTGTTCGGGCCAGTTCATGCCTGGTATCGGTACAGAGTGGAGTACAATGGGACACCGTTGTGTGTTTCGTTCGTTACCTAGACGCGGTCACTCTTCCATTACCGTCGTCGTTATTGTTGTTGCTGTTATTATTATTATTGTTATTAGTCTCGCGGCGAGCTGGGGCTACTCAGACGCGTCGAGTCAGGACGATGGCCATTGGCGTACCGCGGCTGCAGTGAAATATCTTTATTGTTATTTGTACGACGGGGTGGTCGGTGAGAGATATTAATTGCAGGTGGACGTCAGGTAGAACTAACGGTTGCTCGGTTTCGGGCGGAGGTTTGAAGTTGGGGTGGCTCGTTCGCGCGTGTAGAAGTTTTGCTTTACTCTGTTTGCCGTTCGCGAACTTGTGCTTGCGAAAGTTTGGGCTCTGCGTTTTATCAACGCAATGAGCTTAGACCTTATTTCTTTTCACAAAGTTGGAATTACTTAAATATCGATCGCTTCTCGTCGAGAGTTACGATACCATTCGAGTGTCATTAGTTCCGGAACAAACTCCGACCGAGCAACCGAATCGGCTACGATTACATTACGGTTTACCAGCTGCGAATCGGCCGCGACGAATGTAACCCACTTCGCGCGTCCGCAGCACGGAGTGCGAAACCAATTAAATCAATCCAATCGCCCTGAAAGCCGGTAAACCAAAACGGAAAGTATCGAATGAATCGACACCAGCCCATTTGCTCCCCGATTACGAAAAGTTCGACAGATCGCGAATGGGTCGCGTTCGTGCGTCACGCAAAAATTTCATCGGAACTCATCGATTATCCGGGTCGCGCGATTTAATTAACCGCGGGCGCAGTTCGATAGCCGTCGAGCACCAGGAAGTCGAGACGAATCGGCGAGATCTGAAACTCGCGACGCCAATGGATGATACGGCCAATAATATCGAACGCATCGTGTGCTATGCTTATGGAAACGAACGGATTAGAGTGGATCAGCTCGTTCCTGCGGACTATCCGATTCTCAGGCGTGGCTGAGCAAACACAAAAGGGGCACCGAGACGCGGAATAGGCCACCGTCGGGACAAACCTCCTTCCGGTTCAACGGAGAGGCGCAAGAATCGAGATTCCCGCGATAACTCGAACGATTTAGGCTCGTGCATCGTTGAAAACGGTTCGACGATGATATTTTCGCGCCGTGATTCGCGAGTATTTCACGGCTGACCTGCGCGGCCAGGAGAGAAATCAGATTGCTCGAAGGATCTCGCGCGGAGCGATCGGGAAATGAAGTTGGTGTTTAGAAAATTAAAAAGGGGCGAAGCGTAATACGATACAATGTAATACGACACAAGATAAATTTAAACGGTATTCGGTTTATGGCGATATTAATTGCCTAACCGCGATATCCGTTTCGATGACACAATTGAAATAATTGCGTCCGCTCGCAATTTCGTTTACTACTTCAAATTACGCACCGCGGCAATTTTCAATTTTCATTGCACGCGCGTAAATATCTTGCGTTCATCGCGTCACCAGTAACCAGCGATGTGGTGACGTTTAAAAAGAGATCGATAGATCCTTTGCACTTCGTCTTAAAGGACAAGGACAACGAATGCTTCGAGCTTCGATTAATAGCATAGGAGTACAATGGTACTGCGTTGGAATTGTGTTTAATAATTATTACCCGCATTTTACTGTCCATATATTCCTTTTAAAATAATGATGACATGAAATTTCCCTTTAATTATTATACTGTACACCAGTTGATACATATACAAATCAACAACAGCTGTTTCGCCATAAACTAAACTACGTATCGAAATTCGTTTACCAATAAAATATTCAGAACCAAAAATAATTGATTCGCCGCGCTAAATTCGCCCGCATTCACTCCGTCATTTCCGAATCGAATTATCATTAATACTGTCAGATTCAAACATTAACGTGACGCCAAATGTCGTGACACTGCAGCCGCACAACGAATAGCGCAAGTCGTTCTCTCGCGCATAACAAAACGCGAAAAGCCGTAAAACATCCAGTCGATGTTCCCAGCTACTTTTAACGCCGCTTTTCGACCAACTATTCACGCGAGTTCCTTCGTCTGGCGACGTTTCATCGTTCTCCATTCACCGATCGTTCGTTTCGAGCCGCCAGTGCGCCATAAACTAGAAGCTTTATGAACTCCACGCCAGTCCCGTAAATCTGTGCCCGCGGACGGCGCGAACGTGACGTTTACCGAAAATCTCGTCGTCCCGCGGCACGACAGTCGTGAATTTATCTCTAAACGCGAGCGCCGGGGTTCCTATGGCCGCGTGGCCGGCATAAATTCACTTTACGACGCGGGGAAAGCAAGAGATTCGCTTATTAAACGCGACAGTGATGACCATAGCGCGTGCATAATCGCCCGAAAGGAACATTTCCGCCGTTGCGATGTTATTTATTGCTTACTTATCGACGACCGGCTGAAGTCCGCGTTACCAGTTTCAGTTACCGGGCAAATCGGCAAATATGAACAGCGGCCGCCCGCCCTGCGTCAGTTGAAAACGACGTCAATTGATCGTGGGGGATTTCATCGTCGAGGGGATTTCTTTCAAAGATTTACTCGTCGGGTCGTTGCAAAGTCGTATTAAGCCACTGAAACACTTTCTGTTGCATTATAATATATTTCTACTTGCGCTGCGACAAGACGAAGATCGTTTTATTATTATTTAACGGAGAAATATATGGGCAATATACGAACGTCGCAAAAAAGGAAAGAATCCCCGAATATATATAATAGATCGTTAATAAATCATATAATAAATCGTTTCGAATCGTTTCTCTAGTCCCGTGTAATGACATATACGTAATATAAATTCGCGAAAAAACACACGAATCGACCAACAATAATCTATGCCAACTTTTCCGTTCACTTCGTTTCAATCGTTTAAAGACGGCACAATTTTTGCTTCAATTATTTCACTTTGTCGGAATCCTCGTTCCTTTAATGTTAAGTCCTTTCGTAACGAATATATAAAAACTATATTTCACGATCCAAAAAAACTCTCGCGAAAACGGATCAACAGTTATTCCGTAATTCACTGCCGTGCAATTGTGCACAAACTTCGCTGAACGTCGAGCGTACCTGAACAAAGCGTCCCGCAGACGAAAATTCGACGATCCGCGGAACAGTTACGTAGCGGGTTGCAACGAAACAACAAAAAAAAAAAAAACAGCCGCTGAAACGCTCAACGATTTCACCCAGAAGCCATCGATCACGATTAATCGTATGAATCACGCTGTTTTGCAAAACAATCTCATCCGTGCCATAAATATGATTCCATTGAACCGCCGACTCCGGCCGGAACGCGTAAATCATCGTGTACGCTCCAGTACGCGCAATCTCTCAATTTCGCTCGCAGCGAGGCATTAGTCGCGTCGAATATCGCATTCCTAATTAATCGCGGGGGCCCTCCCACCCCCCTGCCCCCTGTCGGAGCGTTATGGTGCCCCGTGTCCGCGGGCACCAGCCAGGCTGATTTATAGCGGGGAACGTTGTCGCGCTCGACGGCGAATTAAGCGTAATCTCTGCATTCCTGCACCGTTATCGCGATGGGATATCGCGACCGCGCCCATCTCTAGGTGAAAATCGACCTTTAAACGCTGGATAATGATGCGCACCTGCTGTTAGATCCTTCTATCTGGAGGTGGGATCGGGTTCGATGAATGCTCGCAGGCTTGCGAGCCCGAGTTGATTTCAATATCGACGCTTCGTTTCGCGATATTTCGAACGCTGCGCGGAAGTATCGACGTTCAACGAACGTCCTGGTAGCTCGATTGAGACGGGCAAAGGTGCGCGGAGAGCGCCTGTTGAATTTGAGAACGCACGATTCGGAAACTCGTACCTTTCGGTAGGAGCGTCGGAAGTGCGGATATTCGAATTCTACGTCGGGCGTTCGACGCTTGTAATTGTTAATCTTATTCAGTCGGCGTTTAAGTGCGCGGAATGATGTAAATTTGATTTGCTACGGTCGGTTTCGGTCCGAGAACTAATTTAATTGGACGATTTTTAAGGGAGAACGGCCTTAGTCTGCTTTAGGGAGCTCGAAGTATTTCATTTGAAGTACTCCGGTGCGCGGGTACGCGAATCGTAGAGAATTATTCAGATTCAACGATATACCGGACCGCGAACCTCATTGACCGAACACAATTTTATGAGAAAAATCGTTTCCGATACTTTCTCTTGAGCCGCGAGATAAAGTTTGCCCATGGATGCAATTAACCTTCATCGTACTAAGAGCCGAGATTTTTATGAATGTAATGATGCTACCTTTGATGAATCAGAAGGTATAATTCATCCAGGCCGCGTGATTCATTCGCCGTACGGTCGTTCCACCGCTGATCACGTTGTATTCAACGTCTTTTAACAATTATGAATGCATTAAGTTTACGAGGGTCTTGCTTAAAGGGATTATTTCGAAAAATTCAAATAACACCTCCAATTAAGAAACGCGGAATATCTTTCGAGGGCCTAATACGGGTATACGGATAAATTCGAAATATTTCTCGGTATGAATTAAACATCGTCCCAATATCCGGCGTCGCGTATCATTTTCAGGAACGGAAAGAAATTAATTATCATTGAACTGATGTTTATAGCTCTCCCAATTAAGCTCATCGTAATTAATGACATTCCAGCCGCAATTTTTCCCGGCAATTCTAACCAAGATAACATTTGCCCTGCGCCCGCTTCCGTTCACCGAATCGAACATGGATTCCCTTTCAAATTAATGATATACACGAATGTTTAGTGCCTGATTTATACCCGCCCGTCTACGAATTTATCACCAGCGTGCTTCTAATCTACCGATCGAACGATTTTATCTATTTTTACTTATCCGAGACCAGCGACTCGGGAATACGTCTGAGCGACTTGTTACATTTTCAATGGAGAATGGATGCGTCTTAGAAAGTACAACGAGTCGATAAAAATCAGAAGTGATGAAGCGAGTCGATGGTAAAGAGTTCTCGTTAGATGCGATATCATAGGATAACTGTATTCCGGATTACAAATATAATTCAAACAGTGCGTGTACCCGTGATTATGAACGTGGTTTGAATGTAACGAATGAAATTGCAATAAATAATAATCGGCGATTGTAATAATAAAAAAAGTATGTCGCAATTCGATTTAAGAAATTTGGGATGATCGCCTCCTTTGATTTCATTAAAATTCCCCTGATAAAAATTTCTACGCTGTCTTTAATGCTTCCCATAAACACAGGTCGCAACACTTTACGCGTTTCAGTAAACTGACCAACACAGGTTCCTCCTCGTAACTTTAAATCTAAAAGAAGAAAAACGGTGTCTCTGTGCATATGCTCCGTCAATTTAAACTACAACCCCTTCTCCGTTTAAACAGGAACCCACGTAATCCCATAAATCGAAACGCAATCGCATCAACGTGCAAACTTGCTACATTCCGCTCACCTGAACTAATTCGACCATTACTCTACCAACTATATATTCGATATATTCACCAAGCTAGCCCCACGAATCTACCACGACGAAAAATCAGGAGCATCGAATCGAGTGATCGCAGTCGAACCGCTCGTTCCTTGTCCATCAGCCTTCGATTCCTATTCAGAGACGAAAGACGGGGACCGAGTTTTGCATCCGTGTACACGTTTCCTTCATTCTCATGGCGAATTCCGTGGCAGCACCGTGGGCACACAGGTGAGGCAAGAGTCGAGAGCGGCCGCGGATGCTTGTTAATCCCAGGACGATTGCGATAGTTATTGGTCACGGTCCGGCGAAGAAGAGGCGCCCACAGGAGAGGGCCTCCTCGTCCTCTCTCTCTCTCTCCCACTCACTCTCTCTCTCCGTCCCTCCCTCGTCTCTTTCCGCGTTTCCGTCTCTGTCTTTCGTCCACTCGGTGCACCGGCGCAGCTCACATACGTTTACAAGATTTTTGCTTGGCCCGTTTCTTGTCCCCCTTACTCCAGTCCGTCCTCTCCGTCGGCGTTCTCGTTCGTCCTGGTCGCTTCCTTCGCTCCCGAGACCTACTTACCTGAGGATCGACGGAGAGAGAGGGACAATTCTTGGCCGTTTCCTCTCTGCCTGCACAAGAGGTGGCACCGAATGACCAGGGGCGTACACCAAGTGGAGACGGCTCGCGCTGTTCCTGGCCTTCGCCGATATATTTTGTCCTACTAAGCGCGAAAATGGTAACCGTGAATTTCACGAGAAAGTAGATGCTCTCGTGTCCGGCCACTTTCTGTTGGAAGTGCACACAGGCCTGGTGTTGCGGGCAGGTGTGCGTCCATTCGCTCGGTGTACGTTTGTGTGCGTGAGACGTTCGCAGAGCGTGTGTTTTTGGTTCGGGGGCCAGACATCTGGATTTACAGCGGGGACTCGTTGTTATTTTAATTGCACTGCTTGACATTTCTTTTTTGCGGTTGGGACACTGGTCAGACTATTTAATTGATGTACTAGGTAGTAATTGATGTACTATTTAAGCGAAGAGTCAGTTCGTGACAGGTAAGTATAAATGAAAAGTCACGTTGTTTCTTTGAGTGAACACACATATGCGTGTCGTCAAGAAATGCTAATTAAACGTAGATCGGTAACTGGTGATATATTTCCTGCATTTGCATTTCGACAATAATTCTTCGTGCAACAATATCCGTGTTTTAAATACAAATTGAGTTACATTTTGATTCGATTTTCGTACATTTTGGTAATCGTGTATAAATAATAAACGGAATGCTTCGTAGTAATCGAAATATATGTTGAAAATGTAAATACAATAATAACGAAAACGTGGGCCATCGACGTTCCACGCGGCTCAACGTGTTAATTAATTTCATTGCTCGATCTAATTCTGTCCCTGCCAGGGGCGCAATTGAATGATCAGTGAGACGATCAACATTAATTGGGCAAAATCTGAACAATGCTTCCCGAAAGGCCACAACATCTTTCGTTTCCACCTTTTCGTCGAATTTTATCCCAAATTCTCACAGGGATTGAAGACTGTTCGAACAATTTCCTATTAATATACGGTTCACTCGTTGCTCGACGATTAAACCGGTCGAATCTCACGGTCTAATCAGAGATAGACCCCACGCGGACAATCGAAGCCCACGAATTAAAGATTTCTCCGCTGGATCTCTCGGATTACGATCGACCAAAGGCTCTCCTAGACCGAGCCGAACGATAAATCACTCCTCTCCCACTGATCGGCCGGTGCGCGTGCAATTTGTCAAACTAACGAACCGAGGGAATAATGAAAATTCTCATTGGCGTCGAAACGAGGTCCCATCGGTTGCGATGGAATAGGCGATGAAGGCGTGGCCGATTTATACGTGGAAAAAAGAACGCGAATATCTGGAGAAAGGGAGAAAGAAAAGGGTAAGAGAGAGGGCGAATCTCGCGATCACGCGGCCACGATCGAACAGGAAAGAAGGAACCTTTTCGACGTAATTTCCGTGACCCGAGCGCGCAGCCGCGAGGTCAGCCCGATAAATCACTGTCAGGTTTCAACGATTCGTCCATTGATAACCGGACGTTGCGAACAGGGAAGTATTACCGGCGAAAGACAACCGGGCGTTCTCGAAACTTGTCCGTGGATACGTGGAATAGTTTCGCCAGGCAGCACGAGTTCCGCAAACGAGTGGTCTGCGATTTTTCTTGCCTCGTCGAGGAGTAATTCGAACGTGGCGATTGGTTTTAGACGCCGGAGGACGGAATTGGGCGCTTGAATCATTTGGAATCGAATGAAATAGCGAAGTGTACGAGGAAGGGGGAGAAACGCGATTGTAAAAATGATAAATATCGTGGATCGTTGGGATCTATGCGCAGTGACGAAAGAAGGTATTGCGTCAGGCCGTGCCATTGATAATATAATTTCTGAGAGCTGAGCTCGCAACAATGGAAGCTGTCACGGGCATGATTTATTTGTTTAGAAACGTATACTACTGTAAATAGGAACCCTCGTATAATGCTGCATAAAATTGATTGATTCAGAAACGCTTTTAGTACAAACTTCTTATTACATGAATCGTAAAGCTGAATCTGTATCTCCAGTAACTTCTATCTTTAACATTAAGAGACTTTGCGTAGCTGCTATTTCTGTATAAATAATATTTCGTGAAACGGGTAGGAACCACTTTCCATTATCTTCACCGTGAGTTTAACATTTCTTTTACAGAATTTACAAAATAACGTCAAAAGGTAGTCAAATAATTTTACTAAGTACCTTCATTTATCCTCTATTTTTAATAACAAATTAACCTGAGTTTTGTATTATATAGTACCAATACGAAAAGCAGTCGATGAAATACTCGTAGCAACAAAGATCGTTGCTTGCGTTACATTCAAGCAGGTTGGGGGTACATACCTGGCCGGACCACATACAAAGTTAATTAAAATTCCTCGACGTTGAAATTTCTTTTCTTTTTTTATCTTTCCCGTACAGAAAGGCCTAGGAACGTGTCGAACAGCCGCGAATCGAACGTCCTTCTGTCAGTACAAAATGGGACACGTCAAAGAGCCGTATCCTCGTATGAATTCACGTCGCTCCGCCCACGCTGTTCGTTGCCCGATATGCAATATTTCATCGTAATGTCACAACGGGCGAGACTCGACGCACGCTCATAAATAAGAGGGAGTCAATGGAAGCTATTCTTACAGGGTGCACGCCTATTCGCGTTCTGTCAGCGGCTGAATTTAACCCATTCAACCCGCGATACCCGGTGAAACGAAGCGTAGAGTAAAAGTCTGTTAACGTTGCCGGAACTCACGACGTTCCGGGTTAAATATTGTGACGATGAAATGAGATGTCTCGGATCGTTCGGGTAGCTGTGAAATTCCCGCAGACACGTGGGGAGAAAAAATGAGGAGCAATCAGGAAAATTGAACTGTGGAAGTATTAGTTATGATAGAATAAGAGAGAAGTTTTATTATCGGCTATAACCCTTTGGAAATTAAAGTAATTTCGAATAAAACAGGTCACCTGCCCTTTTCCAGTCAATTCGGTTTAAGTATTGCGGATCAGATGTGGTTAATGCACATTTGCGAAAAATTATACTGAAACGATTGGACGCGTAAATATAGCTTGCTATTATTTTTCAATTTCATTCGCAGCATCAAATTTTTGGGTTAATCGATTATTGGGAAATGTCAGTGTCACAGGCAAAAATATGATTCCGCTCTGCCACGTTTCTGCAGCAATTGAAAATGTCAGTAATTGTGCATGCACGTTGGGCATGTTTTGCGAATCGGACAATTATGTAGGAGTAATGAGCGTTCGTGACTCGTACCGTCGGATCACCTGGCGTGTGATCTGTAAAAAGTACTCTAAAAAAAGGCAAGGTTAACGAACTCAGCTGGAATTTCAGTGGCGAATGTACACGTATAGGTGTGCACGCTCGTGTGAATGGACATTGGTCCGACAATGGTCTTTCTGCTTTAAATTATCCGAAGAAAGATGGACGTATGTGGAGCAAATAAATTAAATCGTTAGACAAACGTAAAGCATATTACATTATACGTATATCATTAAAAAAGGGATTATTGTTTTAAATTCTCCGATCAAATCGTCATTGAGATATTTCTCGCGTGTCAAAAATTACACAAAAATCTCGCTCGAATCTTCGATCCAATCCACAATTCATCCGCGTTTTCGATTTCAGTCGTGGAACAAGTGGAACGACTGGCAAGAGACGCAATGCCTTGAAACGTGCAACGAAACGGCGCAGAAGCTAACAACATCGATTAATTATTAATTTCAGCGCGTACATTTATCATCCGCAATGTATTCGCTTGTTCAGTCGAAGTTATCGTAATCCAATACGTAAACCTATTCCCAAATTTTGCATACTAGCCAATTAACTCTCCCTACCAACATCAAAAACCGTGCACCTGTTGTCGAACTACCTTTCTTCCGAGTCCACTTGCCAAGAACAAACAAAACACCATCGGAAGCCCAGAACTCGTCCATCACACCATCCACCGGAGTCCCAACAAAAGAAAACACGCACACACAGCCGCACACTAATCAAATCTCACACCGCGTTCATTTAAAAAAAAAACCCCCCTAATAACACTTGACCATTCAGTGATTTACCGGCACGTACGTCCAATAAAATCGTGATCAAGATAACCGTACGATGAATTCAGAGGTTCGTCTAACTCCTCTTATTCACCTGGACGCAAGGCGCACACAAATGACTCACGCACACGTACGCGAAAAGGGATGGAAGGCTCGAGTCGCGTGGTTCGATGCCCTTCCCGAACCAGTTCGTGAGACGTCAACCAGTCGTCTACGAATTCAGGTATCCCGTATATTTTTATTTCTTCTCTTCCCCGTTTTCTTTCTTTCGCCGTGGTCCCGTTTCACAGAGAACTTCCTCGTTCTCCTTTCTGCCCGGGCGTCCTCCGCGCGAGACACGCGCGAGACGGAATATCCGTCTCAATAGCGCGTCGTGGGTTGCGGGTTCTTTTTTTTTTTTTTACGCGTGCACGACCAGTTTTCGAGGATCTCGCCTTATCAGGAAGCGGTGGGGGCTTCAGGTGAGACGGCGGGACAGGTTGTCGCGCGATTAGTCGCGTCGCTCTTCATTCGGTGCCAATTAAGCGACTAATGGGCCGAAAGTGGCCGCGGCGTCGAGACGTTCGGGTCCACGATTTTTCGGAACGACGGAAATTTATGGGAACCCCGGGGTTCGTTGAGATCTAATTAGCTGTCGCTCGTTGGACGGGCTCCTGATTGGAGTACAGAGTGTTTGGTGGATCGTGGAAGAGAGATTCGTTGGCATTGTGGATAATTCAATGGGATTATTTAGAATAATGTGGATCGTTCGTGTTTCGTATTGGCTTGTTATATAGTAATACGATGATCAAACCGTAGAGTAATATATACGTGATTATTTTAAACATTTAGGAGGGTGGATTTATTTGTTATGTTAAAAATACTAGAACTCTCGACCCATACGATTTTCGAAATCAATTCAATCTCGTTATAGTTTTCTTGTCGAGCGATCAATGGCATTAGGACAAAGTTATACAAAGTATATGTGATAAAATACCATATAAATTATTTCGATCGTTCAACGTTTCTTCAATTATTGCCATCTTATACGAGAACCCGTCGAACATTAATTTTCTTGACAAATTGCTCTCTTTTCTTCCAAATCGACCGAACGTCCTGCGAAATATATATGGAATCGGTCTGCACATCGAAGCGCATCCTGACCGTCGTCTCGTAAACATTTATCCCCCCGTTGTATGATCATTTGCCGCAAAGTTTCATCGTCGAATTCCAATGCGGTTCGATAATTGCTTATGATTAGCGATGATGGAGCGTTTCGCGTGGCGTACAATGACGCAACCGAGTCGATCGAAAGGTCGAAATCTCGTTCTTGCGCTCGCATAGGAATAACCGTCATTGTTCCTAATGACAGGACAAAGGATGGAATTAACGTGAAGGGTGGTACAGTTATGTGTACGGGCGGTAGAAGTTAATCACTTTGGCCGAAATTGTCGCGAGAACCGTTGGTGGTCTAAATTGTAAGAGAATAATTTTGTATTCAGCTTGGAAATCGGTGTGAGTCTTTTGTTTCCTCGTGTGACAAACAGTCTGAACTATTAGTCAACTGCTTCTTCGACGTAACTTTCAAGATTCTACACGAATTTATCGCACTTGGTTGTGGAAAGTTTTTCGTTTTCGTTTATCCGAGGCTTTTTATTGCTCGCGATGTTTTTTGTGCGCTTTTCACGATTCACTTTATGTCGATTCTGATGGGAGAGTATTGAAGGATAATCGACGATTTAGAATATTGAAGGACCGAAGATTTTTATTACGCGTAATAAAATTAAGTATTAAATTGTTTTCACATATTACGGTTCACGATGATAATTAAATTCTATTTTAATCGTAAGTGTAGTTACGTTTAATTGTATTGAAGGCACTAAAAGTTTGATAATTATTGAAAATGAAAAAAATGGTAGCGATTATAATAATAAATTAAAAATAGCAATAAGAAATCGAGTAAACCAGATTGTATGTAAATCCAAAAGTATAAATTCTTTGATACATATCAAGCCAAGATTTAAGTATATATTAGCAATAATGATAATGTTCTTAATTTAGAAATAGTTAAATTGTTATCTTATATTATTTAATAGTTTAACGTACCGTATGTTCATCTTTCATCGCGAGGACGAGTTGAGCATAGAAATATCTCAGATCACCATAAATATTCCTCATTCCTTCGAGACTTCCTCAAAAATCAAATGTCAAGGGCTCCACTTGCATCTTCATTTCCGATTGAACATTCATCAACCATACGATTACACATTTCTGCATTTTTATTAGCATTCCACGTTTCATATAACTGTTCTCTCACACAACAGTCTGAACTTTAATAAAATGTTTGGCATTTCGGCATAATCGTTTTCCAATAATAGCACTTTTCCTTCTATTAACGTTGAAACACTCATAAAAGAAATTTAAACCTACCAAAAATTCTATACACTTGTACATCTACGTCAAAAATATTAAAATCTTGGCAAATTCTTGCGCGAAAAGATTATTCCGCGTGTTCAAATTGTCAGTGTCCAAGAGCACGTACGAAGAAGAAAATGTTTAAAACAAGAAAACAAAGAAAAATTTCAGTGGTAAAGGACTGATCCTCCTGATATTTAGACCCCGTCGAATGAAATCTCGCCACATGTTCGTCTAACTTCATTGTTTCGCGTTTCAACCGAATCGCGTTCGACTTTCTTTCGCGATACAACCAATTCGAACCGCAGTTTTTGTTGTTTCGCGAATTCACGAAAGGGAAACTATGCAAAAAGGTTATTTGCAATTCATAAGGAACAAGTGAAACTTACAAATTGGCGAATTCTCTCGCCGCTCGGTGCGCCGATCCTTATCTGTTCCCCGCGAGGAAGGGCGAGGAGTTTGCAAACGTGTACAAGGCTTTATTATTTCGCGTATCGGCCTGGTTAAATTTGTCTCGCGACAGTGGGCACGAGGAATGCCTAGAATTCGTGCGAATTTTCTCCATCCATTGTTTAGAGATCCCGATCGGTGTATCGAGATTCGTGTTTGCCATTCGATTGTTGTCGAAGCGTGGCTGACTCTGGTATTTGACTTTTGTGAAGGTATCCGTGGTCTTTCGCGCAGGTGGTTAGTCATTTTTGTAAACGTCCGACGATTCTTTGCGGCGGGCTGTTCATTTATTCGTTATTAGCCGGACATTCCATTCATTGGTCGTTTAAATTCCAGGACGCGTATGATATTCGTTACCGTAATGATAATAACAATAATGGTAATGGACAAATAAGTATACAGGAAGGAGATTATTTTCAACGTGCTACTTTGTACCAGAATCGCAACTCCTTCCTCCGAATAATTTACGTTCGAAAACGTTTGCTATTGAATGGAAAGATCTTAACCTGCGCAGTATTTGGAACACATTTTTTTACAACGGGCACAATAAACATACAATATGAACGAATACAATTCTTACTGTTTTGTGCTCGTCTGGGTTCACTTTCCAATATGGATGCTCGAGTGTCATGCGGATTTTCTCCATTGTTTAACCGCCGATCGAAATCTCAATACCGTAGTCTGTATTTGCAATTTGAATCGGAGTGAAATCTCCGTCGCTTCATTCGGTATTTATTTCTTTTCGCCGTATACAAATTAATGGATGGACGTAGCTTCGCTACTCTCTAAACTTGTTATACAGTTCTCATTTTGTTTGACGTCCCTGCCGAATGTAGTGGACAACGATAGAACCAGCGTCCGTTTAAGTAGAATGATACTGGACGCGGTCAGACAAAAATCGACGATTGTATAAAGCGCTTTCGAGACGGTGTAAACTCGAAGAAAAGTATTATTTGGTGCTATTAAGACTTGCATATAAATGGTTCTGGTATTTAATTAACATAATGGCATGGTTGTCCATGTAGAAGCTGTTTAAATGTATTTTAAGTTACTGTAAAATCTGCTTTAATCGGTTCAGAGATAAATTTTATTCGCGTGCGAAGATTATTATCCTAATGTAAAGTAGGCTTATAAAGTAGTTAACCCAAATTGAATAACTTAACGCGTATAATTATGGAGAAATGAAACGCCTGCTATTTTTATTACAAATTCTAGAAATTGTCTCCGAATTGAAGCCGAGACAAAGGGGAATACTAGCTTGCCAATTCAAGAACCCCTTATCATCTTTTTCACTTTAACAATGCAAACTAATAAATTATAACTAATTCTACCAATGAAACGACATGCAACGAAATTATTTGAAATCGATTTTTAATCAAATTGTTAGGAAGGTAGGGTTTTCAAATACGTTGTACTTGCACGTACAACTAATTAACTATTACTTTTATATGCTAATATTTATATTTAATGGACTGAATAATAAGCGACCATATATGTGTAGATAATTGACTAACCCACGTGAACTTCTCTAAAATCAGTAGAAACATCCATTGTCTGCTTCCTTATAAATCACTGAAATAAAAGTTTCTCAAATCCATATGTGACACCACTGTAACTATATTATTGCCATAATAATTTTCACATTATATCACGTGCCAGAGTTGACTATGTAATACCTGTACCGGACACCTGCACAGTTTTAACCATTCTTGACAGTTCTATCTAATAGCAAAAGCTACGACAAATCGAACTCGTAATATTTCTATTCGGTTCTTATCCTGTGCAACCAATTGCACTCGTGCATTTACGTGCAGCTTATAACACGAATCTCACGCATTATTAAATAAGAAAAAAGGGTTAACTGAAAATTGCTTTGCTTTCGAACAGCTTTGACAACGAATATCCAATCAGCATTTTTTTTACTTGAATCTTATCCTGTGCTACGTATCGCCCACGTAAATTTTTTATATTTTCACCTGTATCTTACAACGCAAGTGTCGCGCATTATTACAAAAACGGGGTTAACTAAAAATTGCTTCGCTCCCGAACAGTTTTCACAACGTACACCCCGTTGTTGTCGCACGACACTAGTATAATATCCTCCCGCAAGAATGTGCGCAAAACTTCATCCCCGCGTCGCGAGCACGTAAGTTAATCCCACGACAATCGACCGAGCCTTATCGATAAAGCGTAAATCGACGACGAAAAAGAATCGAAGCAGTCTGGACAACAATATCGGAGTCCACGCAAAGCGTTCGACTGGTTTCACGTGCACACAGAACAACCAGCAGGCAACTGTAAAATACACCCAATCCCGAAGGCCGTCCACCTTACGCTTATACCGGGTGTCCCGTGTAACCGGTCCCGTTCTGGTCCCCGGCGATCGTTATCGATTTAACGTTAATACCTTTACGTAACGCCGGTGAGTCGCGTACACGCGTTCCATTTTGACAGACACCGGTTTCTCGTTCTCGTGGCCAAACGATTTTCCGTTCCCGTGCTGCCAACCGGACGAAAATCGACCGAACCGCCGACAAACCTGCATTTTCAAGCTTGGAAAATCACCTCTGCGTGAAATATAATAGGATCATTTCGAGGATCAGCATTTTTCTCGCCGATGTCAGTCCTTCCGTTCAATTCGAACTTGAATTTAAGTGTAAGTTATGTTTCATTGAAAAAAGACACTCGGGGCAACTTATTTAGAGACCAGGAACAGGAATTGCTTTCATTTCGGAACTATTTCAATTCGTACAATAGGTGTAAAAAAATTTTGGATACGTTATATTATAAGTTTTTACACGAAACATTGAAAATTATGTGGGGCAATGGTTTCGGTTGTTCCGATCGGCGAAGCTGTGAAGCCTGTAGTGGTACTTCGTTATGGTAATATGTAACTGCTTGAAACCGTGACTGAATCGTTTAGTACGTATAGGAAAAGTATCTAAGCAATAATTCTTAATGGTTCATAAATTTATACCGGTTAAGTGGCAATAAAGGATTTCCTTTCAGAACAAACGATGTACTATTTGTTGGCGACTATATCGCATTTCCCATTTGCTATGTTAATAATATTAATATCTAAAGCGAAAAATAGATTCAGGCACGGCGAACTTGTCAGTCACGCAGCGACGACAGTAATCCGTTCAAGAATTCCGGGCCCAAAAACATTTTCAGTATCCAATACCGTACGTCAATATTCCACAAACGATTACAGCGATAACACAGACTTTGCTTCACTCTTCTGCGCGTTTCTTCGCAATGTCCGGTTTATTCGCTTTGGCGTAAATATTCCGCCATCGACGATTCATTGCAATATATTTATTTAATGCCAGACGACTTAAATCGGCAAATAAACACCGAAGAAAATGAGATCTCACAATTATTGGTGAATTAATCATGGCACACCCGTCCTATATACATCGTTAACCCTTTGCGATCTGCAGTCGGTGATCAAATTATTAGAGCCGCGGTACGACAAATCTTAGCTCGTTATTAGAGATCAAATTATGAAATCAATATTCTCGCATTGGATAATTTCCGTAATAACAATTGCCCGTTAAAAATGCCAACAAAAAATATACTTAGCTCGCGTAATAATAAAAAAAGAAAACGAATTACTTTAACATAAAATCGTCAATTGAAGCACGTGTCTCCAATAACTTGATCACCCGCCGTCAACGTCAGCCGAGTTACCGTAAAATTTTTTATTCCGCAACTCGAAATGCATATTCCACGTATTGTACAACACATCAATTATTCAAACCTATAAATACCTCGGAGCAACTAAAAGTAATAAAGTCTGACGTTTCGTTTCGCCAACGACAGAAGCAATCCTAATTCTTTCCTGCCGAATCGCGTACCACGATTATCCAATCATAATTGTCAGGGGCAAAGGGTTGTGGAACAACGCGATCCTCCCTATAAAAACCTGAGCCGGCAGGCATTGGTCGTTGCAACGAAACGATCGATCTCCAACGCGACTCCGTCCGCCGTCTGCTATTTTTACAAAATGTTTCTTTTAATCCCCGTTTCGTCTCGCGCACACCCGTCGTGCGATCGACGGCCGCACAATGAGCCTAGAAAGTGTGTCAGAGGTGTACGTTTCAATTCTCTGCCGAAGATTTTTCGCGGCGAGCGTTGCAACGCGGCACTGGCCACGGAACAGGTGATTAATAGCGCTCCTTGTTTCGCAGTAACGAGCATTGAACGAGCATTGAACGAGACGTAATGCGTGGCCGCGCGGGCATAATCGATTTCCAAAGCAGATACCAGGATCGGGCTGGATCCCCGTCGAAACCTTGAATATTCATTCGACTCGTGAGCAGCTTCCTCGAGACGCGGATGAAAATGTCGGTCGTGGGAAGCTGCGGTAACAGGATCGTACTTTCGTTCGTTCGAACGCCATTTCCTTCTTTCTTTTTTTTTTTTTACCTGCGCCCCTCTGTCCACGGTGTGTCCGGTGTATCAATCGACGTTAATAATTAGTTGGACCGATATTTAAATCTATCATTCTTCTTGCGGCCAGATGTTCGGGGGATTGCATTTCTAACGATTCAAAGATACGGATAAAGCACGGCTGCGTCACGGGTGTAAATGATTTTTAACGAGAATTAGGTGAAATAATATATTTCACTTGGCATAAATGTGGATGTGCACTGTTCTCGTAATTGCTGTATCGCGAGGATCGTCAAATCTGATGCAGTTGAATGTCGATATTAGTTTGATCGCGATAATATTTAATTCGACATTATTTATCGATGAGAATAAAGAGGAAAGTAGTACTGTCATTGTTAAATTACATTATGACTGTAAGGTCGATATTGGATTCTGCTTTTCATTTTAGATGGCCATGTGAAAGTGTTTCGAAATACTCTTAACACGCAGAATTATATGCAACAGTTGCATATAATTGAAAGACTATTCAATGATATTACAAATTTTCCAAACATTTGCCAATCACGATTGCCTTAATTTTAAAGAAAAGGGTGAAAAAATTGCGTACTCGTTCCAGATTGGAAATCTGTAAATATCAATCGTTGCGTAAATATATTTTTATAATACCGACGACTGGGACACAAATATTTGATAAACTAGAATCCAATATTTCCTGCGCATCGATATTAATATCTTTCAAGATAATTTAAGTTCAAACGTGTACCATGATTGACTCGTTCAAAATGGAGTGCTCCGAAGGAGATGCGTAGCTCGTAAGGGAAAGCGGACTGTCTATTGTCAGACATGTTTGCTCGAACGTGTTAGGAAGTGCTTCTACTTGTTGCACAACTAGTATGGAAGAATACGGTTGATTAGATTAAATGGAACTTTCCATGTCGTTAACCGTTACCCGGGCAGAAGTTGTTCAGAAAAATACTTCATTTTGATTTTCTAAAAAGATTCAGGTGAATAAAATACAATTTATCGTACTCTACTTTCAGCAAGCATACACATTTGACTCCACAAAAATGAAAAACGGAGCTCTGTTAAATAATAAATACACTGTGTATCGCTAAACATTTCACAAGGCTGACGAAATTATCATTAATCTTATACGTACACTAACTCCCGCGAAAAGAACATGGAAAAATGGAAAAGTGGGACAAAAATGCATTCCCAGAAAAAAAAAACTACGTAAGAAGATTACAGTTGGCCACGTCACGCGCAGTGAAACATATTTGCCGAAGAGGTCCCAACAAAAAAAGGGAATACACATTCCAGTATGTCAGCAAGTTATACTTAAGTGGAACATATATCTCCCGTTGGTCACGAAAGGGTTAAAGTATAATACTTAGCCAACAGTCGACTTTATTATATTATAAATCAATAGCTACCACCTCTCCCTTCGAACAAAATGTAGTGACTCGCAGATTTGTCCGCGTGTTTTACAAATTTCAAGAACAACGTTTCTACCCCGATCCTTTGATCCCTCTGACCCTCGTGCAGAAATTTCTATCGATCTCTCCCACAACTAGGACTCGACCTCTCATTCGAGACTGTTCTATTCAAGGAACGAGTACAATTTCGCAACTATTCTTCAGAAAATTGAGCAACACCCCAGGCAGTAAAATCGAAATGTTCAAATAAACGATATTTCTTCCTTTATATTCGTCACCGGCCAATACGCGGGACGTTATCTTGGCGTGAACGAACTTCTACGTCACTATATATTTACCTATCCCATTCAGTCGGCCAAGTACAAAGTTCATACGACTATAAACTAACTTCTGATCTATTGCCCCATCGTTGCACTCGAGCAATTACCAGATCTGCCAATATAATGCAAAATCGTTTACGTCGCTCGTAACTTATCGTCGGCGCGTAAAATTGACGAACCAATCGCCGGGGTCAGAGACCGCTAATTCCCCGTCGGTCGCGGGGGTCACCAATAAACTTCGTTCCGCGATATAAATTTTAATTGATTACGCAACCACTTCGACAGGGGGTTGCTGGCTGGTGAGGGGGGGGGGGGGGTTTGTCAGTCTCTTTGCCAAGAATAATTGCCATTTATTTCAACGCCAGGATTAGACGTTCGACGCGGAGTGCGAAATGCCCGGCTCGAACGCTGCCTCCCGGCTATTTATAATGTTTGACAAGCGGCTGTAGATAAGTAAAGCGACTTGTACGGGCCGCTGTTTACGCCCTGTAATTGCGAAAATTTTACGCTGCTGTCGGCGCCTGTAATGAATGGACCGGTCTCGCCGTAACACACCAACGACGAGGGATAATGGAATTTTGTTTGACTCGTCGAAGGGAGAGACCGACAGATTTCTTTTTTATCGAGTATTCTCTTGATCCTTCTTCTTCGTTCTTATTGTTCGAGGGGATATTGATTGATTTCTCTTATTGCGAGTTTGCTTTATCCCACGGTTCGTTTGAATGGGGCACACTTCCGGCGGTTTTATCGCGTACACTTTTATTCACATATAAATACGTTTTAAGTAAGACGTTTCGTTTAAACGATATCGTATTCTGTTCGACCGAAACTCTTCTCTACAATTCCAGGGTCATCGGAAATGTCGTATTGCTTATTTTACTTCGCGCTCGAATACCCCAAAATATCGACCCTAAAATAATGTCTAAACCGATCACCCAAATCGAATAAAAACTCCAGCCAAAACACAGCTCGCCCGATTTTTCCAAATTGTCTCGAATTTTCCAAATAATACTGACTCGCGTTTCGCGTTTCGAATGATTCACAACCGAATCGTGTCTCGATGCGTGGCGTTAATCGCGATTTCAATGCCGCGCCGCGGCCAGTCGGGCTGAATCGAACCACCGCCGTAAACCACCGTGCCAACCTCGACCAGAAGACCATTCTAATGAAAATCCCGATTAATTTCCACGAGCGACGTCTTCGCGGCCGTCGAGACCTGGACGACAGCGGATAACGCCTCGCGTCTTCGATTCAATAACAGCAGCGAGTCGGCGCACGTTGGGATGAACGACGATTCATTGAACGGCGAACGACCGTGCAATAAAGTTTAACGACGATCTCGTTGGCATGAGAGAAACGGGGGCAAAAATTGCGCCAGCTGTTTGAGGATCGAGGATCGAGACGCGAGTCGTTGCGAAAGCGTCCTCTGACAAATGCGCCCGGCTCGCGGGAGGAAAGCTGAGGGAATACGTGGCGCGTGATCGGTTCGTTTTCGCGCACAATTGAATTAATTATCGAGGCGGGGGCGAGAAATGATCGAGCCAGATTTCACCGTCTCGTCCTATTAAGACGCTAAATCACCGGCTCTCGTACGGTTACACGAAACTCGCATTAGCGGTTCATAAGCGGCTGCGAACTCGCGGGGATCCGTCGCTGATTGGCGAGAATGTGCAGCCGTCAGGTGTAACGACCGTCGAAATTTTATTCGCGATGCTTACCTGCCGCGCTCGCCGGATTACGAGGAATACTTGGAAACGCGGCGAACTGGCACAGGGTGTCTCGACGACAGGTGGATCGATTCGAGGTGGCATTGCCTGTGAACTGGGACGCGATGGTTGACGGAGAGTTTCTAGATGGACGATCGCGTGGCGGGCGGAATGTATGTGCGTTTCCAAGTGATAAGGCTGCGTGCGTGAGGTTCGGAAAATAGGAGTTTTAAAAGTCTAGTGTTACTAATTAGAGTACAGTAGAACCGCGTTTACCCGCAGTCGAGTTTAATAGTATTATATGAAACGGAGTTAGAAATGAAACGCGAGTTCTTTGAGCACCAGCCTTTTTTGTTTAAATGTCATAAATATAGATGGAAGGGAGAGATATTGAGATTCTGTTGTTAAAATTAATCTGTTATATTAGTTATTAGTATTTGTATGAATAAGCTTAGTTGGGACTTGAGTAATATTAAACGACGAAATGGTTTTGGTAAATAGTACCCGCAACTTTATCGTTTATTCTATACAATTCTTTCTATATTTTTGATTGACACAAGAAAGAAGAATATTCGTATTGTAATCACTACCTTGGACAACTGGAACTTAAAATGAACGCTCGATTAATGTTCGTGTTGGTAAAGTGATGCGCCCGACGAATCTTCTACAACTGTTTTCTACAATAATTGTGTAATTAAAATTCAACGTTTTTACGAAAAATATCAATGCAGCTTACACAGCCCGTTATTAAACCAGCTGAATTCCATTCATTCTTAATCACCGGCACATAACGCTCTCTAAACACTAGAACTACCAAGCAAGTCTAACTGACTTGTTTCAGATTTTTCACTTAAAAATTATTGATACGGTGTATAGGTAACGTTGTAGCGATTTATGATGGCTTTCAATAAGACAGAACGACAACTGTATATCTCTGTTAAACGTTCATTCGACGACTTTCCTGTTCTTAATCTCTCCACTGTGTGCTATCCGAATGGTACGCAAAATCTATCCAACGTTATAATCAATAAAAAAAAGAAATAAGTAACATAACAATAATTAAGAAAGAAATAAAATAATAAGATCAAATCAACCGCGTCAAATTCACGACCCACCGAAGAAACGAAATCCCCATCAAAATGTCTCACAATCGTTCGTCTCCCTCGTCCACTCCCGTCGCCACCCACGAGTCACAGCGTGTTTCGCGCAGGTGAAAAAATTCGCCTTTCGAATCCGCCACCGTGTCTTTGTTTCCTTCCGAGCGTCGATTGGGCGGCCGTTTAACGAGCACCAGCGTGTCGATCCAAGACAATTACACGTATCTATCGATCGAGGGTATCCGGGTGGGCAACGGGCAATCTAACGCGTAATCCGATCTACCGGCGTCCGACACGCACAGAAGGTGGTCCGTGTGTGCGCGATTTTGCTGCAGCTTGAAATTTATCGGGAGCCAGGTATGCTAACGACTCTTGGTAACCGGGACAAATTGGAGGCTCATAACGTGCCCGGTGACACCGAACGATCGGTCATGTTCGTGCGACCGTGTGAATACGGTGCACGGGAAATGCGGCTTATCGTGTTCGAATGTAGGGGTGAACGGGGACACAATACGCGTTTGCGGGATGGAAAATATCGGGTGACTGTTTAGAACGATTTCGAGGCGCGAAAGGGTTGAGTTTGGATCGGGAAGGACGTTGTCGATCGTCGTCAAAGAATGTGTGTTGTGTGCGTTTTAAATAAGCGAGAGGGTACGAGGGATAGAATGAGAGGAGAACTTTTTTACGAGATGCCTGCGACAGTAAAGATTGTTCGAGATTTAAGGGAGAATCGTTCGGGTATTGATAGCGACAAAAGGACGACGACTTTTTGTTTTTGATAGAGCTGTCGTGTGTCGACACTTTATTAACTTTGCGCGTGATTTACCAAAAGTAATCTGTGCGCATTTAAAAGTTTGAAACTGGTAAGGATAAGGTATTTTCAAGGCGGGTAGATGTTCTAGATGTCAAGTAGGTAAAATTGACGAGCTCCTCCTAATTCATATGTATCAGAGTGAAGTACTATATATAAATCGTTGTCGTCGATAACTACCACCCTCTGTTATTTCAAAGATGAAACTCGTCAATAATAATAATACTTCGTTTTCGATTTGAAAGTATAATCAGGAGCAAGGTAAATGGAACAGCTACAGGAAGAAAACGAAATGGTGATTTTTATTTTCCGTTTCACGCGAAGTACAAATAGAAGAAGGCCCTGAACAACTGGCAATTAAAGAACATCGTGGACAATCAGCGCCTTGTTGTATTTAACAATGAAGACGTGGAAGCTTCGAAGATGTGTTCCTTCGTAACTCTTTACAACTGGCTGTCAGTCGTTCGAATTCTGCGATTGCAGATGACTAGGCAGGATTCGTTGGATGGGGGACACTTCGTTTTTCGAGAACAGGATTGGGCGTTAATGTTTGGTCCGCTCGGTATTCGGATAAAACAAACAGATGAATAAGTGGAAAGAAGGGGGCATTGAATGTACTCGTTAGCTTCGCTCAACGTGACGGCATAATCAGCCATCTTATTTTTATTACTAATTGGGGTGTTAACGTTGCGAGATGAGCGGACACCGAGTGGTTGTTTGTTCAAGTGAATAACAGTAATTCACCTGCAAAGCTTTCCAATTGTAGAATGATGTTTTAGCAATAAATGACAGTATTTTTGTACCGCCACTATGAAAGCCTGAATCATACGTTTCGCGAGACCACCTGCAAATACAGTTCAATAATAATGTCACAGAATTTCCGGAAACCATATTTCACTGCTTCAGACAGTCACGATATTGATATCGATTCTTCAATAATTTCTTTTTAACCTGCTCCGCATATTTAATAGTTCGTTAATAGTTTCATTGACAAGAAATAATGATAGAACGGTCCAACAAATTTGGAACAACGTTAGAAATAATTTAATAACATTAACGAATCGCATCGAGATAACAAAACTTTCTACAGCGGCGAACAGCAGCTAACAGCAGCCGACGGCAGAACAAAGTAGACGTATTATTATACTCGGAGCTAACAAGATGAACAACCTAACGAGCCTACCCCGCGCGGCGTAATAAAGAAAACCACAAATAGATCCTCGTGAGTCGAAAGAAATGGCGTAAGGAAGAATAGTAGGTGTTTAGACTTGGCGAAGTTAACCACTAGGTTGTACGCGCCGTCACTTGCTTCATTGATCTCGCGTGTATACGTGAACCGAGGCGTGCTCATTATTCCAGGCAACATACAAACTTGGAACAACACCTTCCTGCTTTTAGAATAACTCCACAGGTTCGCGTAAGGAAGGGGAATAAATCTGTCCAGGGTACACGATGGAAAAATCTACCTTTTCAAATTTACCTGTTCTCACCAAGCATTTATTCATGTGTATAGAACGGAATTTAATTTCAGAGTTTCAATTATCATGTAGACATAAATTGAGACACGAAAAAGTACTATTCACAATGCACAAGTTTGTTCCAAATGATTTTTCAAACGTATCAGGTACAACGTATCGGTAGTGAATCGCTTAAAAATCAGCAACAATGGTTGCATTTCATAGAAACGCGCGCACGTCAGCAGTTAATACTACCGATTCTCTGTTTGAATAAATATTGATTCGAACGGACGACTTTCATGACTTATTACCAACATATTGTAAAACCGTTCACTGCCAAAAGTAACTGGCCGTAATCCATATCACCTGGTAATCAGACGCTTAGAAAATTGAAATAAAGATAAGCCTTTAAGGATAACGGGCCTGGGTGTTCTCGGCGAATCACCAATACTTGGCCTCGACGAGCAAACGTTACACAGTCCGATGTAGCTCGAACAATTATCGTAACGAACGAGCCATTGCAGGCCGCCGTTAAATAATAAAATTGACAAACGGGAACGCCGTTAAAAGAAAAGCACGCGCGAACGTATCGACAGCGGTGAACGCATGATTAACTTTTCTCGCCGCTTCCACGGCTATTCTCGATCTCGACGTAAACGCAATTATCCACCTACCTATTCGAAACGGCGGGCAGGCGTCGCGGCGCGCATAAATATCGCAGCGGGATAAAAAGGGAAAGATCGGTCAGCGAGGTGCATGTCGCGGTGCTGCTTGGCGAACGATCGAAACGGGGCTCGAGCACCGGGCGAACCAATCGCCAGGTGAGAGACACGCGTGCTTTATGCACGCCCCGCGATCCCAGAAGGACACGCCGAAAGGGTACGGTTGCCGTGGCTGCCTTATTAACGATATTCCACGCGCGGCTACAGCCTGCCGATAAAATATTATGCAAATCGCCGTGCTACGGCTGCATCGGAACAACCGCGGACCAGGTACAGGAACGAGGTTTCCACTTGCAACTGTTGCGCACGTGTGATCTTTCGGGCTTCTTGGTGAAACGTTAAACGGGGGCGGAAGGATCGAAGAGAAGAGTTGCAAGGGGGCGTGTTTATTCTCGCGCTGCGATTTTTATTTCGTAATATCGTTAGATTTTGTAATTAGAAAGGACGCACCTTTTGGCAAATCAGGTATACACCATAAAGACGGGTGGGACCAACAGTGGTCGTTCTTTGTTAGTTCAGTTGGTTGAAATGTTGCTCAGTATTGAACGTCTTTGTCTATTTTCGAATTCGACACAGTTTGCTGGAAGTTATGGTTGCAGTGATAGTTGGGATAGCAGCAGAAATGTGGTACGTTTTATTTTTCTTATAGAGTGCATAGGAAACAGGTGCAATTGTAACTTTTGCAAGCAGCGAAGAAGTGTTTTATGTGAGCAGGGAATTTTTTAGTGCGTTGTCAACAATTTATTTCTTTTCAGCGGTGCGTACGTAGGTGGTCAGTAACCGAAGGGTTAATCTAATATTCGGCTCGAAGGAATGATGACAGAGAAATTCGTGCAATGCGAATAACAGTGGAAAAAGACAATCGAGATTTCCTTCTAAATGGGAACAGTGGAAACTTTTCTCTATTTTTAAGAGAACAGGGCAGAGGGTGAGGGGTGATGATGCGTACAGAATTAATTGTATTATTATTTATATTAGAAATGTGAAATATTAACAATGCACCAATATTAGGGACAAATAAAATATATTTTTCGTAGGTACTATTTATCTATAATTGCCCGTTACTATCTACTAAAAATGAAATCGTACTTCTGAAAGAAGTACATAGAACTTTCTTGCCACTCCATTACACGCGCATACTCGCATACACTACTATTCTTAACCCTTCCAATAAAAACAATTCTATAAACTCTTCGACAATAATTACTGTACATATTTAAGGACACATAGCCACAGTAAGAAGAAGGACACTACTCACCGTCTCATACAGCGTAAAGTAGAACTATTCGTTTCGAAACTACTATCATCGTCGTTCATTTTAAAATTATCATACAAGATTACAAAATGCAAATGCCAACCACGCGACGCTTCCCTGCGCCCGAAAATCCTTCCGAGATAGAAATCACAGAATCGTGATGCATTAAAATCGCGCAGCCTTGAACACTTCATACATTATTTATATATATATATACATAAAGAAGTACATCGACAGTCGCGAATTTTTACGTCGACGTGAAGTTTCGAGCGAAACGTTATCGTTATTGCCGCCGCGTTACGGCTTCCAAGAACAACCGGTGTCGTAATAATTGTACGGAATGTCGATATCCAACGCGTGTACAGGCCATAATAAAGCGGCACTGGCGTATTTAGCAGGCTGTCGTGTAAATTACGTTGCAACGTTGAGTCGCTAAATTATCGAAAGGTCAGAGGTTCGAACCGATCATTGGTTTTCGATAAAGCTCCCGTAATCCCGGTTCCGCGAACTGTCGACGGTTCGTTTACGGCCACCGGCTTTCATTAGCAGCGTTTTCCACGCGGAAAACGTTTGGGCGGCGTCGTGTATCGCGTCAAGTAAGCAACCAATGACCCACCCGTTGTCGTGCGTAATCGCTGGATCAATTAACCGTCGTAACCTTTTTTCCTTTGTCGTTTCTCCCTTCTGTCTTGTTTCAGCGAACATTGTCGCGGCGGTTCGAACTTGTTCTCGAACGTTCAGCGTATAATTATAATTGGCATAAATTGGAACAAGATCAGATAGGAACTTGTTAATCGTTTTCAGCGAAAATACTCGGTTGGGAAAATAAGCTGCGCTCTCGCGCGTGCAGAGATAGTGGAATTTACGCGAAGCCTGCGTGGGCGGTACAGGGTTGTTTGTTTTATGCAAAATCGATCGATCGACGGGTGGTTGTGGTTCGCATATGGTGGTCTTGCGCTCTAGATCCCGATCGATATTATCGCAGCATTTATTTCTGAAATTGTTGAAAATGTTCTTCGAACGAACTCAAGAAATCCATGAAAATATCTAAATGGTCATTTGTAATTCGGAAGATTATAAATCAGGGGAATGGGATTCGCAAAATTCTTCGCCGAATTGTTCAAAGTGTCTCGTGTTAGAAATAATTACCTAATTATTGTGTAAGTACTTATGGTGGATATCTAAATACATTTTGTCTAAGAAATCGTGAAACCTGGTAACGTGAAAGAAAAAGGGAAAGAAAATATCGTCAATGTGTATTATATATGCTCGTGGGCAGTAACGTGTTAAGGCAGCGTCAGAGGAGGGCAAATTGTGGCTTATCAGGTGTCGAATGATAATTTCACGCGCAACCATGACCGAATTTCCGCGTTCGGCGAGCCACTGGTCTTGTATGATATACGAGACGATTAAGGGGGACGATTGGTACCTGAGAAATTGGAAACTGGACGTCCATGGGATGCTTTTCGAGGACCGTCTTTTAATACTTTGCGCTCTGCGGTTCTGGATCTCGGAAATTTCACCGAGGATATTGTCTCGTTAATGGAAAGAAAAGAAGGGATATAAAAAATAAGGTTTTCATTGGGTCTCATTGAATCTGTGAATTCGAAGTTTGAAAAAGGACAATTGTCAGGCGCAAATCTTTGATTTTTTATAAAAATATGCTACTTGAAAAATATTTGTCAATTTATTGTTCGTATTTGTCAATAGTGGTCGGCATCTATGCTGTGAAAATAATTTTCAACTATAGTAGCTTCAACTTAAAATGCGGAAAATAAAACACAATTTTAAATGCAGGCTTCGTATTTTTCGGCCGCGAATTTACTTATCAAGTCGGCGAATAAATCTACTGTATTTCTTTCACAGTCCACTTGAAATGTATAATAATTTCGGAGAAACGATTATCGCGTGATTCGCCAAAAATAAAATAGCCATTTGCGAAATACGTTATCCCAAAATGGTAAACCTTTTCCCTTTGAAAAAAACAATTATCTTTCGCCGTTCTTTTCTATCTTTAACTACCGCAAGCCAGTAGCGACATGTGAATTACAATTGACGAATAATGGTTGCACTATTTCTGTTCCAATATTCCCTTTATTCGTTTAACGAAAAACCTCGTCGCACCTGCTTGTTGTTCAACAAAAGTGATATTTCAGTCAACCAAACCATCCACCCTGAATAAACCATAATCGATTAATTCCCACAAACCACCGTCCGCGACTGTTGGCAAATCCGCGCGCGTGAAACGGTCGTAAACGCGTTCGAAAATTTCGTACTTCACAGCGGCCGCGATTCCCGACAGAAAAAGTCAGCGGTTCGAAAAGCGATCCTCCCCGTGGTAATTGCACGTTCTCCGGTTACGGCTAAATCGCCGAGTGTCGGATCGAATTTTACGGTTCAATCGTTCCGGAGGCGGCGGAACAACACGCGGCCGGTCCAGGTGACACAATCGTGCATACGACGATTCGATATTCACGCGTCGCGTGTCCACGAGGTATCGACTCTCTTTCCCGAGAGAATTAAGCCCGCTCCAAACGGAAACACTTTGCGCCGTCGCTTTTCGCAACGATATTCGTCGTTCGCGAGCACTTTCGAACGGGCGATTCGCCCTGCAATGATTCGCCACTGTGCCTCTTAGCGGATCATTATACGTCACTTCAAATGCGCCGGAGTTTTCGTTATTCAAGTAGCGATTATCCACGATTTCGAGGGTACAAAGTCAATCGTACGTTTTAGTTATGAAATCGATCGCAAAGGTGCTGTATCTTTTTCACAGTGTTTGCGTCAAAACCGTGGAAATCACTTCCAATCGTTTCTCCACAGATCTCAATTCGATCTTAACTCATGCTGGTAATTAATGCGTAGATATTAATTATGAGAGGGATCGTTATCGTGAACGATAGCAGAACATGGATCTCGGTGTCCTGGTTATTGGCGTGCGTTAGTCATTGAACAGCTGTGCCAGTGTGTCTCTAAGGCTTTCTCACGGGACACACGAGTGGCGATATGAAATATCCTGTCTGAACGGGGCTTATTCCCCTTTCGGACGATGACGTTCGGCGATGATGAGGAAATTCGACACGCTGCCCGCGATAATCGAGCACCTGAATCCCAAGAAGTGCTGCGGTAATCCAACGTTCTTTCCTTGCGCCATTTACACATCCCTCGTCTCCTCTTTTCGCCTTTCTTTTCGCCTCCTCTCGGTTTGGAAGACTTTCGGGTGGGTTGCTTTCGAAAGCGAAACCGTGGAACGACGGTATTGATCGATGGATCGTTTATTAATTAATATTCATTGATATTCATTAACCGAGAAACTTATGGTATTAATTCTGTTAAAAAAATTATCATATGCCAAAACTAGAATATATGTACCTGTTTCCATTAATTTCACGAACGAAACGAACGAAAGCTAGATTCGCTGTCTACCAATTTCAAACGAAGATTACTCGAATACAGAGATTCTCGTGATAAGTATATGTGCTACCTGGGTCTGGGTGTCCGAACATCGAACGAGAAACCGATCGGGAACTCGTGCACAGGAAAGGTAACGGGCACAGGGCAAGTTTACATAAAACGTAAGATTTTACGAGACTCTATAAGAGAGAAAGTCGAATTACCGTGCAAAATCATTTAGACTTCGCGCAGACTCACGAAGAGCCGCCATAAAATTCGCTCCCGTAAGTTTCCTTCGAGCGATTCATCTTGAACGAACGACTCCGGTTCCCTTTCATTAACCCGCGAGAAAGAGATTTCTGGCCGATCCTTTATTTCCGCCGGCCGCAGTTTCGAAATAAAAAGAACTCGCGCTTTTTTGAAACAGTCTTCAAATGCAGCCGTTTCGCACCGCGCAAGTAAAACGTTGTTTTCACTTCAACACTTTTATTCCCGAATTGTTCGACAATTCCGAATGAAATATTTTCTTCTTCTTCTGCATCCTTCGTCGTATTATAATTATACGTGGTATGTAAATAATCGACAACGTTCCTTGCCATCTGATAACGTTAGCAACTATTATAACAGGTATAGTGCAATATTTGTTGTATATAAGAACACCCCTTGTTTCTTACCTCTGATTAGTAGATCTTTTTAGAATCTTCGAAGGTGTGTAAAGAAAGTAAAGGTTCTCGCAATTCCATTGCAGACAAGAAAGAATGAAAGAAACAGAGGACAACAATTAAATGTCCTAATAATAATTCGATTTCCTGCTCTAAAATACATATGCGGCCGCGTGAACTTTTATCATTATTATTATATTAAAAACGATAAATATTAATAGCAGGCTCTCTTTGTTTGCTTGAACATATACGAAGAGGAATTAAAATAGAACAAATTTACCAATTTAGAGAATTAACCAAATTATCATGCGCCCGTTTTATTAGAATATATTACCACAAATTATCCCTATCAAACCACCGAGTAATTCACCAAAACTCTCCCCCTAGAGGAATGCATGAAAAGCACACACGTACACACCAGTACCCCAGGCACTCGATGCCACAAATCAGAGGTACCAGTGCATCGTGGGACATCGTAAATCAAGGAACAGACGCGTGGAATAAGCGCATTACTAAACGACCCGCTGGATTGAGTTATCGCGTAATTAACACTCCATTGCGCGGTCGATTCTCATTCGCGAAATCGACGGACTAACGCCAACTAACCGTGTGCACCGATTCTGCTACGAAATCGAATCGAAACGAAGGCGGACGTCGTTGCGGGCAACGGTGGTCGTGCCCCTCGAAAATAAACTGTCCCGCGGAGTTAACGGGTGTACGGTGTGGAAAAAATCGCAGGGACAAACGACAAAGAACGATTAGAGGCGGGGTGGCGGCATTGTCGGCTGTAAAATACGACGCGGCGTGGCGTTTTCGACAGAACGCGATAATGGAGCTTGTAGACAGATAAGAACGACCGGGGAGAATAGTGCGAACTGTGGCGCTCTAATTAGCGACACGTGTCGCGACGTCTACCTGCTCGAAGGCGATAATTATCGTAGTTCGTTGGGAAAAGTTTGGTGCAGCGTAACGTTTCGCGAAACTTTACTTCTCGATTTTTATTTCCATGGAATCCTCGTTTATTTGACGCCTGTTGCGATGAACAAGAAACGAATGTCTCATATTTTGGCGTAAATAATAGTAATTTGTATATTTCTCTTTGCTTAATTGTATTAAGATAGTATCATGGTTATGTAAAAATCTATTTCTGTTCTGTCCAAGGATTTCAAAAACGAGTTCGTTCATTTTATGTATGAGTGCGGTCAGTGCGGTCAGTTCTTTAGGTTTTATTATTATTTATTGTAATTAATAATGAATATTGCGGGGAGCAAGAAAGGTTTAACGCAAAGATTTCAACCCGATTTGCCAATCTGAATGATAGCTTTCTTATTAAACGAAAAATGTTATTGAATCGCACTGGGCGCAGTGATTATCCAGAAGCAGCATCCCAATACGATTCGAAAAGTGACCCGTCGCCATTACATCGAAACCCTCATGAATATGAATTCACGAAGAAATACTGCCACTATAAAATCGTAAAACCAATGTGACCCACTGTACAGTGAGAGAGCGTGGCTCAAATCGACCACGATTCCCATACTGGGCGATCTATTTAAACAACACTCGTCCGTGTCGCGGTTATACGAGAAAAACGAAAGGAAAAAGCCTTTACCACCGTTGTACAGTTACATTTATACGTTTTCACGCGCTCCTTCATCGGCATATTTAAACGGTGCGTCAATATTTCACCGCTCCTCCAACGTTGCCCCGCGTGCCGTAACTTTTTCGCCCATTATCCTATCCGGCAGCCTGTTCGACTAACGACGACGCAAAAAGTCGAACGCTGAACAAACAAGACGGCTCGGGCCGCGTTCTTGCCCGGCGAAAAGCGGTGATAATAGAAAAACACGAATACGGATAGCATGGGAAATTGGAGGCCCGCAGGAGTTGCTCTCTGCGGACGCCGATTTAACGAGACGCGAAAGACTTACAGGGTATCGAGGGAGATTTACAATTGGAAACTTTAAACGGCGATGCACGGTTCCCGGTGGAACTGTTCACGGATGGTACGGTTGAAAATATAGATTTTCGAGGGTGCGTAGGTTTGATTGATTTTGTTACGCACGCACGCTTCCTATTTTTTAATACCGAGCTTGCGGAGTTCGATAAAGAAGTTGATTTCTACGTGAGCTTTCGAGTAGTTCGTAGGTAAAAGTTCTTTGCGCTTTCTGAAACGAATACACAAAGATTGGTGTTTTCAATTTTGAAGGTAAACTGTACCCAAGGCTAGGAATGACGAAGAGGATAGTTTGGAACATTATTCTTCCTTTCTGTTTGTAAATAGTTAAAAATTCGTTTAAATTGAAACACGCTGCGCGCCGCGAACGAAACGGAGGCAGACATTTACAAAAGTTCTCCAAGGTATCGGGGTGAATATTTCATGTGTTGCTTAACGTACGGCGTGGGCGATATAGCGAAAAGAAAATGATTCCAAGAATTTACATCACGAAACCGTGCAAGCATCCGCGAGCCAGCAAGAATGCAGCGTGGGCAAAAATCGAAAAAAACGACAAGGTGGAAACGGCGAGGAAGTAGGACGCGTTGAAGGAACATCCTCCGGGGCTTCTAGCATTGTTCCTGAAATCGAATTTACGATGGAACGCGCGATATCGCCGCTTTCGAATAGCCGCTGCCCAACTGTGCGAGCAGAATCGAATTAACGACGCGATTTCTAAACACTTTTCTCTGGAAGCGATCGCGAACCCGCCGGGAATCCGCGTGGCTCCGACTGGCGTGCACGCGAGCGATATGGATTTTCATTAGCCGATCCTTCTGTCTGGTATTTCATTTCGTAAAGTTCTCGCGAACGCCAGTTTGTCGTTTCACGTTCGAACGAACGACGCGCGTACATGCACGTTTCTTTCAACGAGACATTACGTATCGCTGTGAAAATCATTCAAATGTCCTGCGTCGCTTCAGTAATGATCGTACACAGTGACAAACAAATTCGTCCGGATCGTTTCAAATTTCAACGCGTTTCGTGCCAAGCCCCCTTTTGCCTGACTTGTCGTTCAGGCCATTTGATATTTCGACAAAAGATCGATTTATTATCACACACTATTTCATTTCTATTTCACACTATCTCATCGATCGATGAGTGTTAAGACTTCGGCGAGTCGATCATCAGACTCTAGCTTTACGACACGATACCTGACAATTCTATTCAGAGACATCTGGCATCATAACTTGCGCTCCGCGGTGGCTTTCCAATAAACCTACCCTGAGCCAAATTGGCATGCCCCTTTTTTGCTTTCGTTCTCTGAATAGAGATTAGCGTATCGTAAACCTACGCCGCCCCAGTGGAGGAAATCAACGGCCAACCCTTGGGCCCACGCGCCCGATACCGTTAACTTGGGCGAGCCTACCTGGCTACCCAAAACTTGCCAGCGAGGCCTCTGATTGGTCGACACTCGTGCCACACATTAGTATATAAGCAAGCAACTTTTCCAATAAATTATTATTCACAAAGGAACTACGAAAAGAACAACAACTCTCTTTCCTTCCGCAAACTATACACGTGCCGGAAACCGAACAGTCCGGCTGGTCCTTCGAGAAGCAACATACAAAACCATTAGTCGGCACACACCTCGTGCAAATTACCAACAAAACCAGAACGATCGCAAGATCAACCGCTGGTATTTAACAATGAGCTTGTTCTTCGTTCTGTACCGCATTTTGCATAACGCCTCAATCTTTTAGTAGAAATATTTCTTTACGGAATCAAATTCGTCGTAAACATATATTTCCAGCGCATTAAATAAATATGTCTGAGTGTACCACCCGCGGTACACGTGGCACGGAACGTGTTACTGCATCGTCCGGATGGTCGTGCGTTCGTCACTGCTTTCGTTCGAGTTTGCACGACCCGATCCAGAGCGTCGATCGACGGGACGCGTTTACTTATTCGAAAGTTTTCAGCTCGAATAAAAACTGTCAGGACGGCGAAGCTCTGAGCGGACTGAAAAGTTTTAAATCGCAACATTATACTGACGTTCGAATTTCGCGCGTTACCCCAGTAATTGCGTGGACGGTACGCGAATGTCGCAGGCTCCGCGTTACAAAAAATCCCTCGAAATTAACATTCGAACGCGTCCAGCACACCTGCACAAGCTTGCACGATTGCACGCGAGGTAGGCGCGCTCCGCTATAAATAAATCCGCTCGCAGTCAAAGGGTTAAACGGCGGTCGCGATATCATCCACACCGACGCGTTCGACGCGGTCGCGGCATTAGAAAGGAATCAAAGTGTCGCGGGATACTGGCCGGAACGCCGTCGCGGAATTACCAAAATTTTTCAAGCCGGATCGCTCCGCCGCGATTGAAAACGCTCCGCCGCGCCGAACGCCGAAACGTCCAATAAAGTCGTAACGCGTGAAATTTATCACGCGACGCCAACGGAACCGGCACACGCGGATTTATTAAAGGCGCGAGAAAACGAGAAAGAAAACGGCTCGCGAAACACTGACGCGCGATACACAGGTAGACAGGGAGAAAGAGAGGGGAATGGAAGAGATTGGAGAAGGTCGAGCAAAAGTCTCTCGATGTTCGACGTGTATCGCGGTTTTCCGTCGATTTTTCTACGGCTGTCCCTTTTAGCAGCGAAACACTGACAGGCCGGCACGGCCGTTTGCCGTTCGCCTATTTACATCGCGGAATAAATTACTAGTCAGCGCAACACAGTCGTCGCGGGCTGGCGTAAAAACGATAAAGGGTTATCGACGACGGTCCGCCGATGTCTGTGAGAAAATCCGACTTAAACGCGCTGTCCCGTGCCTTTTCTCTCCCTGTGTCCCTCGGCCGCTTTGCGAACTGCAGCCCGGTGAAGGTAGAGGAGGGTGAGGGGGACGCAGGGGTATACACCTGGTAATAGGTTACGGTAGTGCAAATCGTCCGTGCAGCGAGCTCAGACGCGAATATATTATCCAGCCACGCGGGTAAGCCGGTGTTCCGAACGGCGGAATGCGGAGACGAATGGAACGGAAAAACGTATTTGCAGTTTCGACGGTGGTCCCCGTGGAATTTGAGGCGGATAGGATGCGCGGAAGGGTTCAAGAGGCACGAGGTGTTAACAGCGGAACCGACGAACCTGTCGGAACGACGGTTTTTTAGATTCGTCGCGCTGAAATTATTAATATCTCGTTCGTGAGATATTCGTTTCATCTCGTCGATGCGCGATGTTAAAGAGAAGTGATGAAATAAAATAAATATCTCGCGATCTTATTTATTTCGTGTTGCAGGCGCCGCATAGGCGTGTTACAATGTTGAATGGTTTGTTGAATCCGCGAGGGAAAATAAACTGGTCGGATTAATTGGACAGGGTTGAACGATTTTAGAAACTTGGAATTTTACGAAATCGTAGTATTCTTGAGAACTATTTCTTAACTTTTGGGGATGCTGTGCTGTCTTCTTTCGCGTCGCCAAGGGTTCGAGTGTTAAAGGCTCGAAGCATATCGGAGCAGAGTCTTGCGAGGGCAAAAATTAATTTCCATCTGCTACCATTGCGATCAAATAAAAGGGAACAATTAGACACGCGCGATCCTTCGTCCCCATAGAAAATAGCCGGCCATTTACGCCACGCTAACAGGATAAATTAAATCGGTCGATACGGTTGTCAGTCGTCCGTACCGATGACGTTCCTTCTGCTCCGTCTCCGTTCCCTTCCCCGAGGGAGCACGTCTCTTGGAAAATCTTCACGTGGCGTTCGCGAGGCAAAGTCCATCGTGATTTACGACGCATTATCCACGGCGGTAACGATGGCCACGGCGAAATTAATCGCGAGCGGTAATTATTTTCGTTCTGTTCGGTTTCTTGGTAACGACCGACGTCTGCGATGAGAGAATGTCCTTCGAGCGGAGATCCGCGCGCGCCGCTGCATCGTTAACGATTGAATTTAATTCAAGGGGAATTGGAACGATGTGTATTTAGTAATTTCGACGGTGGCGATAACGAGAGGGTTGCGGTAGATTGTAAATATCGGAAGGAGAAGCTCAAAGGGTAAGTGGACTCGTTAATGGCGAAAGAAATTTAACGATCGATTAATGGTTAATAAAGTTGGAAATTCGAGAACGCATCGTGCTTCTTATTAGCCGTTTGTTCGTTCGTTATCGGAACAAATTTCGTTGCCATACTGTCGGTCTGTGCAACAATTGTTTCGAATCAATGGCACGCCGGCGAGTCGTTTAATATTTGCACGAGCAAAGAAACGGTGCTAAAGCTTTGCCCAGCGGTGTACGTATATACGTTGGAACGGTTCGTCAGTTCTGCCTGGAGCAGTCGGCGAATGAATTATCGGATCTGCTTGGCGAACCACTTAGCCGGCACGGGGGCAAATATTGGCAGAGATGTTTGAACGTTCGAGATGCTGAGGGCGATTGAAGGAATGTGTTCAGGGATCGCTGAACGGATGTTCGAATGCTGTTACTTGGAGGAAAGAATCGGGTTGCGTCCTGAAGTCCTTTGTCAGCTGCTTTTGTTGGCGAAAAAACATCTCTCGCGATCTTTGGAACATCGTTCGCGAATTTGGGGGAAACGAGAAAGCAAAGGAGCCAGTTTAACCCTTGGCATAACGAGCTGCGTAGGTAACTAATCGCGTCGGATATTAATAAATTGAATTACAATAATATCGGGGCTTAACTAACGAAAGAAAATAACACAATTTGGTACGGTCATGGGTGACTCATGATTTCGTGCACAAATTATCAAGGAAACGTAAATATTCAAGGAACCTGCGCCTCTGGCAATTGAGATGTCCAGCTGAGCGAATTAACACAATGTTTCCAAGCGAACGGTGGAGTAATCGTGTCGGTGATATTCAAATTAGACCGATACAAATGCCCCGTGTATGCGTGATTAAAAATAAACGCGTGAGTCGACGTAATTTCACGGTTGCGCGGTTTAGTTAAGTCGCGTTCGTACGCGCGAGCCATTACTTTTACGATTGTGGGAGCACGATGGCGTTAGGGGAGGACAAAAGCTCGCGCGAAAGGTAAACGGGTTTCTCGATTGTTGACGGAGAAAAAGAAAGAGAACACGCGTTCGAACGAACTCAAAAACAGCGAAGGCAGAATTCGAGATTCCTATTTCGCGAACACTATTTGGACCCGTTGACGTCACGGACACTGTGTTTGATCGGTCGAAAGCGGTAGCCGGTTGAGAATGACGCGTTTATTATATTTAATGCGACTTCGCCTTTTCCTCGTGAAGGATTTTTCAAGCTTTCGCATGGAAGTTTTACGTCGCACCGTGCTGGTCCTTTTTCTGTTAACGGCGAACAGTACGTTGGACATCTTTGACCAGCCGATGAGCCTGTTATTATTAAGAATTTTGTTCGTATGATTTATTGAAATCGCGTGTGCAGCTTTATTGTTGAGTATATTCACGGACAGACGCTTGATATTAGTTTGGAGGAGGAAAACGAAATGTTTAGTTGGTTAACGTGTTTCAGACAACGAAACACGAGAATGAAACGTGCTGAGAAACAGGTTGCGTTATGACCAATGTGGAAGGAATTTCGAATCAAGCTGTGGAACGTTCTACGTGAATAATAGAAGAATATAAATAGTCGAACTATAAAACAAGAGTAATTTCGAGGACACCAAAATCGGTGCAAACGGTACTTGTGGCGCACAGAGAGAATACGTAGATGGAAAGCGGATCTAATTATTATGAATAATTTTAGTAAAATTTTGCAGACAAAATTATTGCACGCGTTTCTCACTGTATACACGGCAAAAGAAAATCTGCTCTCTATTAAGTAACGATACCAATAATTCTTTTCTTTTACTAATTTCTATCAAATATTGCACCCCGTCCTGCAACCGAATAGCAATAACGTCTTTTGCAATCTTTTCTTTTCAATTAATGCCTGCCTTTATTACAAACGAGATAATGTTTAACGAAAAAATTTTTGAATCACCGTGTCTCGATATTAATATCGCAAAGCTGATACAGTGCCCTAAGAATCGTTCGCAAAATTATTAACGAATCACGCGCACACGAATAGCTGCAGCTCAGAAGTTCATTGACAACGTTTGCCTGCTCGGTCTGCGAGGCAACGTCGATGAACTTGACTGAAGGTTTCACTTTTCTCCCGTTTCGTGGAATTATCGAGAAGAGCAGTGCATGAATAATTCATGCATGCATAGTTCCAAAGAATGATTTGCTTAATAACTCTTGTTTTCCTGTATAACCGGCTATCGTGGCTTCTTCCTACGGTTATTGTCTCTGCGAATCGCACGAACCTTGAACCCTCCTGTTCAGCCGCCAGGAACAATCGAGATTTTTCCGCGACGCAGTAAAAATTTTATCACGATTCCTCCGGCGTGATTGTGCAAATAAACACGTTCGACGCGATACGCTAGGAACGAACATTGTAGCGATGAAAAATAGAAAAAAGAAACATTGCGATCAGCGTATTGTCGTATCTGGCTTTTCATCTTCGCGGTCGGTAAACGTTCGCCATTCTTCCTTAAAAAAAATTTCTAATCTCGTTACGACTTTCTAATCGTGTTTTTTTTCCGCAACACATAATCATCCTCTCATTACCTCCACCGAATTCCATTTGAGATCGTGATTTATCCTTTCTGGTATTATGTATATCGTTAATTGCTACGAGGCATCGTGATTAGCTTTAAATTGTTGGAAGCTTCTTTTCATCATATTTCGTTGCCACACGTGTGTCTACCTGTTTCAATTCTGTACCTTTCGATATTTGAAAACTGTACGCAGTTGATATCGCCGTACCGAGGTTCAAATTGATTGTAACGATTATCAATTGCAACGAGTGACTATAATAATTTGAATAAATAAAGCTGCAAAACATTAACCCTTTAATTTATCCAGAAACGATAGAATATTCTGATGTTGCCAATATATTTGCCGAGAAACGATCGAAAGATAATTACAAAATACATCTCGGTTCCGCGACAAGCGTTCGCAATTTTAATTTCCTTCAAGTGTCGGGTATCGCGGACGTTTCCTCAAATGTCCAACGCCAACTAATTTATACCGTCCATTAAAGCAACAAGCTTCCGTGTTACGGGCCTCAATCTTTTCCCTCGAAGGCCGCGCTATTTGCATTAACACGGCGGGGGGAAAAAAGTCTCGGCGAGGGCTGACGCGAACGAGATTTCTAACCGCCCACGAGAAGTCGTCACGCTCGTTGTGCGTTCCGAAAAATAAAGAAACGAGTTTCCGCGGAGGAGAGATTTCTAAATGCTCAGAATTGCGTAACGCGGGCGTTACGATCGGTATCGGGAGCACCGCGCTAAATATTAGCACCGCGCGCGATCGCACGCGGGTATCTTAAGTAAAATCGACGATAAATCAGCCGTGAATCTAAGTGGCCGTTCCGGTCCTGCGCCGCGGACGATAAAGTCGCCGTGAAACGTTCCTCCTTTTTCCCGATTTCCCCGCCTTCCGGCCGGGTAACCGGATCAGAGATTTATACCGGCCGGGAATTCCAACTTTTTCACCGCGAAGCCTGCCGCGCTGAAACCGCGGCACCGCTGAACGTCCCCGTAGGTTCTTGCCCGGCTTTTTTCCCCCCAGGTGAATTTCAGCGGTGATCGACCGTGTCCCATTTTCACCGTAATCGGCACGGCCCGCGCTTCGAATTTTACAGCCAGCTAATTGCACGAAAGAAGGAGCACTTGGCCGACGACGCGCGTCTGCCCGTTCGTTTGGTACCCGCAGGGAAATGAAGCTTGAGACATGTATGGCAGAGGATATGTAATAAATTCTGTCGATTTCGTGCGGGGAACGGAGCGGCTAGGAAGATCAATCATATCGCGGTGAGTTCGAAGGGCGTTTCAATTTCGGTGAATTGTAAGATGTAATGTGTTTACGAATTTTTTGTACGAAGATGGAAATATTGGAAATATTAGAGACGTTTGAAGATGTATTTTCATGGACTGATTTGTGGGATACTATTTAATTGATACAGGTATCGAAGGGATATCTGGCGAGATAGTATCTACGTTTCGACTGATTGGTTGAATTGTAGAGAAACGTTTTTTATTAGGGAAATTCGTTGGATTTAGTGTTATCACGTAAAAGTGTTCATCAGGGGAAAAATCGATTTACGACGCTTCCGTCAGCTTCGTTCGGTTCTAACGAAACGATAGTCTGTAGTATTCTCAGGCAGTCGTCAGACTATTTGGGTGATATTCATATCGTACAATTTTTTGGATACATATTCGTTCTACGATTCGAAGTTAACTGGTTCGAACTAAGGCCTTCGTAAACGCTTCGCGAAGTAGAGCACGATGCACTGTGCTCTCAATAGTAATTCGTAGTTGCGCTTAATTATCATCGAAACATATTCAACCACACAGTCTTGATTCATTCGAATTGAATTCGCCACACGTACGTGGCGACCTCGCATTTTTCGCAAATAGGCGTCAGATGACGGAACTCGACGTGGATTAAGCCCACGCGCGGAATTTCGCTTGGGGCTGAAATTATGAGCATTTAATTTATAGAATATTATTTATGACGTTCCACGTCATGGTCAACGCGAACGATGAGAAACTTAAGCGCGAGTGCGCTGAAACCTGTAGAATGTAACAAATTTCGTTCGTCAGGATAAGCCGCGGCTGGGGGGACAAGAAATTTGCCGGCTTTCTTTTCCGTGGAACCGCGCCGGGCATTCGTTGCGTTAAAATGTTAGATGTGCGCGTTAATTGCGCGCAAAAACGTCCCCGTTTTGACATACTGACATGGATCACCGTGCTCGGGCAGAGGGACAATTTCAACGCAATTATGTAATTATCGTAGTGCGTTGGAAAGATTATTTGCCACCCTTGGAGGAACACTCAGGCGGAAGCTTGGAGATAGGAAGTGATTGAATGGTTATTAATACCTACAGGATGAAAGAGAATTGAATACAAAATTATGCCTGCCTATTAAGAATTTGTGTAATTGATTATCTCTTTTCTTTGGTTTAATTTTAATTTTATTCTTAGCAGAATGAAACAGTCACTTGCAATCGTTTCTGTTAATAATGACAAACCACCCCTGTTTTTATTCTTCAAATAATATTGTTTGTTTTAAAGAGAAGAGCGGTGAAATGATTTTTACAGAACTTACTTTAATCGAGTAAGAAATAATTGTTAACGCAGAGCTTTTATAATGAATCTGAATTGATAATGAATGAATTGAAGACAGAATCGAGATGGTTCGAAAATATGAGATGTAAAATGTAATATAAATGTGTAAAATGTATCTGTCAATTTGCAGCGGTGTATTATTAACGTGTATTATTTAAAGAAATCGGAATATTAATATCGCCAGTTCTCTGGTAATTCATTCTACATGTATTACAATATAAATGTTGCTTAAACGAGAATATACATATTATAATAATTTGAAAAGTATAATTATATACATTTACATTGCAAAAATCTATTTTTATTAGTTAAGTGTGGAAGTTCCGTTATTCTTCAGCATTTCATTTACAGTAAAACAAGTATGCAAATCTCGATCCTTTCAAAGTCTATTTTTAATAAGCGCGCAATGAACTTATAATTAAATCAGTTATGTACTCTTTTCTTGGAAACTAGAATGTCGAAACAACTGTCTATGAACCCGATGAAAGGAATCAATCACTGTGCAAATGTCAGATAAATTGTATACAATGTGAGCAACAATATTATCATTGTATATTATACATGAAACGTAATCGTCACTTCTTTTAACTAAATACTCAGCATTCTCCATTGAAGAGATCCATTTTGGCTCCAATTAAATCGAGAAATAATTACAGAATGTAGATTTTTATGGTGCAAAACGAAAACGTGTTCACAGTAATGAATGATTTGCATAAATTAAACGTGGAAAAATAAAAAATTAACCTTCGACCATAAAATTGAAATCATTGTCCAAATCAAAATAAATTCTCTACGCCCAACTCTGCCTCTTTCTCTTCTACAAATTTATGCAAAGATCTTTCATTTTTGCGCAGCTTGAAGCACGACGAGGGTCAACAAATTGTTGCTTTTTGACAAAAAAAAAAAAGAAGAAATAAAATTACTACAAAGACTTTTGGCCCATAGAATCTTGCACAAAATTGAAATTATTCTAGCAAGTCACAAAGCCTCGCGCATCGATAGACTCGCAATTTCATTGTCGCAAAAACCTAATTGTACCATTTAGAAGACATAGCGTGCAAAAAGTTATCCAAACAAAAATGAATCTCGGTCTGCGCGTCGATCTTCAAGTCCAATCGAAATCGCTTCCCCTCGAACAGCGAAAAGAAAAACGAAAAGAAGACACATAAATAACGCGCAAATAATGAAACCGCGAGGAAACAAGCTGTCCCGTTGGAAAAGGAAAAGCCCACGGCCCAGAGCGGCCTTCAATTTGATACGACAGCGACTCGCAACGCGTTTGATCCCAGGCTGATTAGGCCGTTCCCGGTGCACCTACTCATTAATGCACGTACCCGACGAAGAAGAGTCAAGCACAGACGAGTCGCGTTACCTTAATAGACGTAGCAAAACTAATGGATGACAGAAATAAGAAAGCGCGGCTGCACCGTGGCGCTCGCTGCGAGGCCTGGCGCAAAAACACGACGCTTATCGCCGCCTTCATCTTGTATTCAGTTTTTGCGGTGAATAATTACGACAAACCATCATATAGTCCACGGTCCACGGGCTTGCCCCTTGTCTGGGTTTCTCGAATCATCGTACGAAACGCGAACAGAGCCCTGCGCAGAGGACTCTCTGTATCCTACAGAGTCATAATTTCGAAAGCCCCGAATGTCGAAAGGTTGCGTTACGAAGAACCCGAATTTCTATCAGCTTGAATTTCGGGACGTCTAGGCTTCGAAGGTCGTGAATTCCTGAGTTCTAGGAACGCCGATTTTTATCGGCGCCCGAACGAAACCGTAAACGAAATTATTCGAACGCTAACTGATTACCGGAACGAGAATAGAAACGTTCCGGTGCCAAATTTGCTCAATCTTGCCTCTTCATTTCGTTTCTGTCACGGTTAATCGAGTACGGTCCCCTCGGTGTTCCCGGATCAAAATATGTGTAACACGTGGGACGATTTGCAATTAGCGCCAGTTCGGTTCGTTTCTTCGTGCGCGCGAGACGATTGCAACGTAACGCGCGTGCCCGTCGACGTTCGAGAATCGAAGATTTCGTTCCTCCTTCTTTTCTCTTTGCGCTTGTCCAACGACGATGATGAACGACCGTTCAAAAGAGACCGCGCGCTTCATAATCAGTAATCAACGTTCGCGTCTTGCGCGTGTAAAGTCTTTTCCGCGGGTAATGGCGAGATAGGATTGCGAGAGTCGCGTGTAATTATCGGAATTTTCCTATAGGAAATAATTGTGAAACTGTTAATTGAGATGGTTAATCATAGAAATATCGCGTCGCGTATTCGTGTTTTTTCTTTAACACATTCCCACGGTAGAGTACCGTTTATCACATTTTATTTGCTACAATTAGTTTATGCTGATCTGTGCATGAACTTGCCGACTAATTGATGGAGTTGAATAACGATACAGCTATTATATTGTTTATGGTTTTTCTTGGAAAACACAAAAAGCGTTATGCGCTGTTAAGATGAACGTCAGATAATTATGAAATTGCTGACAATTCTTCGAAGATAACTTGGTAACTGAAGTTCAACGTTTCTCTGGCGAGAAAGCCTAAAGATTATTTCAATATCGGAATAATTCATAAACTGTTACGTTTTAGCTTTTAAAAGTACAAACGGAATAATATACTCTTATAACGAACGCCAACCGCTATCGGCGATACAAAAAGGATTCTGAATAAATGAATTATCGGGTCCATAATTTTTGACATATTCGGAGAATCCGTCCTCCGCTGTTGATCGATTAAAAGTGTCACGTTGCGTTTCCATTACAATTGCAAATACTCGAGCGTGCAGCGTGCAGTCAACACGAAAGCGGCGAAATAATTGGCAGGCTTGCATATCGAAAGCGTAGATTTCTTTCGCTCGCTTCAACGAAGAAATCCTGCACAAGGTTAACGAAATAAGCCCAATTTCTTTCGACGTATCAGCCGAAAGGATTCCACGGTATTTCCTGTCGGATCTCGCTTAATGGTCGACATTATCCTCATTAACCGATCGTTATTACTGACTTCGGTTACGACTTCAGTTCACTTTAACGCAATGGCGTAACCAACCGCTCTTTCAACGCCCATTTCGAAACGTTTTCGCAAATCCTGCCATTAATACGTATTAATACGTACAACAATACGTAAAACAATTAAACCCCACGGCAGGTAATAATAGCGTGACAGTAAAATCTATAAAACATTATATCAATCGCGCACGAATATATACAACCGAATAATAAAATAATATACAGAATACTGGTTATTGCACTTTTAATAATAAGTACACGAACATTATTATTCATCTTTCCTCCGCGATACGACAATGAAATGTTCTTTCACGGAACGCCTCGTTATCTACTGCGACGCTTTCGTTTCTCGCAGCGAGCCGATTTTCACAAAAATATTCCCCCCTCGACAGTGGATTAACCCCGAGCCCTTCAATTCCACCCTGACGGCTGATACGTTCACCCTTCCTGCCTACGCCACTGAGAGATATCCGCAATTACGTAGCGCGGCCCGTTTCACCAGAAACGCAGCCTGTTAAAAATCGTTCACCATTTCCGTTTCGTGCTCTCCCCGTTTGCCCGCGGCGATAACTCGGCGCCACGAATGCGACAACGACGCGACAAGGGGCACCCGATCGCGGACGATTCGACAGAAAAGAAACCGGAAGCCGTCGGCGTACGTCCGCGTACGCCTCGGATCCGTTCGCCCTCTTAATGAAGCTGTTTTTCACAGCTCGTTAAGCAAAAGCGTTTCGAGGTAATTAATTGAAGGTAGACGAATGAGACGCATCGACGACCAGCGAAACTTAATAACGCCGCGTTTCGCCGAGGCTGCAGAACGACAGCGCGCGCGCGCGCGCAGAGTAAACTGTGGAACTGGTTACACGTTCGCTGTAATGCGTGTGTTTACGGCGTTGGATATTTTTTGTGCGCGCGTGTGTGTGTTTTTCTTTATTGCTTTCGGTAGGCAAATTGTTTGGAGAGCGATTCCGTTGACGTTTATCGAAATCGTTTACGGTTATTTGTGCGCGCGATGGACGTTCACTTCGAACGTTTAAACGATTTCTCGGCCGGTCGCGGCGTGCGCAACGAACGAAGGTGTTGGAAGAAATGTATCCGCGTTGAGCGAGCAGCGCGGAACGATAACAGATATTTGGGGAATGAATTTTTTTGCACTGCGATGGCAGCGTAATTCGTGTTTTTTTGACGAATTCATCCGGGACAAAACGCGACGCTTCTGTTTGCGCAGCTAGTAAAATTCGCAGCAGCGGAGGTAGTGGCACCTGGGCTCTTCGCTCGGCCCACGATTTTAATCGTAAACGTAAACATTGGTCTGTTTTTTTTTTAAATGTAAATATGTATCGAAAAGTACGTCTACGTTTGCTTGCTTAATTGATTAGTTCGTATGGACGTTTGTATTCATATTCGGGTTTTCGTTTAAGACCCGAAGAGATGAAGGGGTTAAAATGTTTATCAGTTCAGTTTGCTCTATCATTCAAGTTTTCTACGAATATTATATTTACAACATCCCTTGCTATTCTCTATTATTGCTGCTCTCATTTTTAACATTAGTTAAGAATACCTGTAATTGCGATAATAGAGGCCCGAATTCCACCAGTCAGTCCGTACCGTAAGTAGTGCCAATATTTAGAAAGAAACTCACGTTGGAGGAAGACACTTTATTCGAAGGTAAACTTTGAAGATTAGTAGATAAATGAAAAACCGTTTCAAATATTGCGAAAACTACTTTGTCCTCTTCAGAAACGTGGAAACTGCTTGCAGAACGAACTACTATATTAAATTCAATTACAATTACGCAATAGTGCGACATTGAGAAGATCAAATCCGACCCCCGAATTCTTTTCTCCTGCGAAATGCTACATCGAGAAACAACCGTAACCTTTCTTTCCCACATCCAGAAGCTATTTTTATAATAAAAAACACAAACTTTCAACGCGAGGGCGTTTGTTACCGAGCGAAATAAATTGCACAACGCTGCCTAGCTGTGCGTAGCGAGGCCTTCGAAGCTCGCTTAAACGAGAAATGAATTGCCAGTGATAATGGAAACGTAAAAATCCACGCTTTTCTCTACGACACGACAAATCTTTAATGCGCCGGCATATTTATCGCGGCGTTTATTTATGATCTCGTACTGAGGTGTCGCTTGTTATCGCCGCATTATTAATTCGAGCAACGTTTCAGCGTCGAAAAGAATCAGATCCGTTTTTAATTGTTCAAGATTTTCATACGGCCCCTCCATTGTCGTCGAACGGTGTAACACGGCGCGTTACTTAATCGCCTATCACGATCGATTAGCCGGCTGTACGTAATCCTGTAACGCGTTTAAACGAAATGAATTACGGCCCGTCTGTGCGGATATGTCATATTCTACTTGCATCACGATCACAAGCGCGCCGCTCGCGACCTGGCAAAAAATTAATGGGAAACTAATATCGATTCGTTGCAACACAATCGTGATTTCGTTACGCTGCCCCCGGTAGCATTAGGTTGGGGCAAAATTCGATCGAAAATATTGTACGCTCGATAGTGGACATTTCGTTGTCTCGATGTTTTTGCTGTTTTAATTACGCTCGTGTCGCAAGAACAGAAACGATTGGGTGTTTCGTTGAAATGTTGCTTGAACGACAAGTCGCGAGCGCGATTAATAATTTGCAAATATCAATCAACGATACATAGAGAAAGAATATATAAATATTTTCGAAACGAGCTAAACGCGTGCATACGTTTCGAACGAAATCGATAAGATAATTAAGCGAAGTATACTGCAATATATTATTATTTAATTGCTAATTAAATATTGCTACCGTCGTCGTCGTTAACATTACCGTTACATATTATCATTTCATTTCAGAACGAAGTGAAGCGGCTCTCTGCACTGGATGGCTCGTCGTCGCGTATTCCCTTGCAAATTACACCGGCCAGTAATAATCATGGCGACAAAAACACCGCGTCCCCGTCAGTATCTCCCCTCCCAGCGCCGCCATTACGAAACCAACATCATGTAAGTACATCGTTCCGATTTCGACATTACAAGCCGCGAACCCACCGAGACCGCGTTACCTATCAATCACTTTTTCGTGTAATAATCGTGCGTCGAACGGGTCGGCCGCGGCGCGAGCAAAAAGGGGGAACGAAAACGAACTAACAAGAAAGGGATACAAAATGAACGAGAGGGAGAAAGAAAAAGCTTCCACCGCGGTAAACAGCTTTTAAAGCGTATCGTGGCCGGGTTTCATGCGTACGCGCCTCAAATCCCAGCACGCTTATCGATCGTTTCTTGCCCGCGTAATAATCGATCGTGAATCGCGAATCAAACTGGCGGGGGGAGAAAAGAGAATAATGGAGGAAAGGGGGGCACCGTACGAGCGGAACGAATTGTTGGACGGGCTGATTTCGAATAACAAGATAAATTGAGATAAAATAATTGCTCGACTCGCAAGTGGTCGACGTTGATCCCTTATACTTTTATGCTATCCCAGATTTACTTTTCGCATCGTTTGACAAGATTTTAAATTAGTTTGTCGCGAGGAAGGAAGCTTGCGATTACACACGCGAGTTCGCAGTGGGCGATGGGGTATCCGCAGGAAATATATTAATTTCGATGGAATGGTGCAACTGCGAGATGCTTTCGGAATTATTAAAACAAAGGTGGTTGAGATTTATAAAACATAGAGGGTAAACATTGCAACACGACTCTACTTATTAATCTCGGCGAGTGGAAAATTTATTTACCGGTATCGACGGCGAATTTAATATTATTACGTCGGGCTCCGAAAACGGGATCAGTGGTCGCACGCCTGTATGCACGCGCAACATCGAACGAGTAAGTAAAATTGCAGAGAAGAGGACGCGGCTTCCACCCATTAAATCAGGGTCATTGTCGCGTCCTCGACTACGGTGGTGGCACGATCGACGCGTTCGCCACCAGCGTTACAAGCCACCAACGGCGCCGCCACTGCACATGAAAAAAAGCGACACTGACCCTAATTTAACAGCCCGAAGCCACATCTCGTTCACCGATTTCACTTACCCGGCTCTTTTTTTTCGCGTCAACGAAACGCCGCGGCGCGTTCCGCCCTCGCGGAGGATGGCGAACGCGCCGCGTGTATCGCGGAGCCCGGCCGATCGGGACGGTTACATTAACAGAACCGATGGCTATCGTTCTGTACGCGCGATTAAATTGATTTACGGGGAAACGTTAACGGCGGCGTTTTATTTGTAGTTCGTAGGTTGGCCGGCCTGCACACGCTCGGACAGTGGGTGAGCCCGGCCTCAGGAATTCGATGTTATCTGCTGACAGATACGAGATCGACCGTTGCATGACGTGCCTTTTTTCTCCCCTTTTCTTTTTCCCCCTCTTTTTTATCCATTACGATCGCGCCGGTTTCCTCGCGTTTCGCGGGCACGATCGGTACGATCGTACGTGCCCACGGAATCGTACGGGCAGAGAGGCGAGGCGGAACAGCGGGGAACAGCGGGGGTACAGAGACAACGGACGCGGCGGAGAAACGATAGATCAACGGGCACGGGTGTCGGTGTTGGACGAGGGTGGGAGAGGGACAGAGGGTTGGGCACGCGAAGGTGTATCGCGACCCGGTGGGGATAAACGGGAATATTCGTGCGATTTGCATTATAAACGGCACGCGAAGTCGCTGGCCATTATCCAACGGGCAACGATTACGCGGGGAGGCTGTCCCGCGCGACGATATCGCCTCGACTGGACGGAGATTACGGCCGTAATAATAATAATGGTAATAAACGAGATGGAAACGAGAGCGCAACGCTGGCCGGCTTCGCGAACTCCGGGGCGGGGTTGGGTTTTGCGCGGCTCGGCGTGGCTTGCGTCCGACGGTCGCGACTACGCCAATGTCGGCGGGATCGATTGGGAAACGTTGGCGAAAAATCGGGGATAATCTGTCGGTAGGTGCGATTGCTGGGTCGGCGGGCTGTCAATCCGATAGACGGTGGGTGGAATGCAAAGAATCGGAGTCGCGCCCTGTTTTGTAATGCGTAGTTCGCGTTAAAAGTCGAACGTCGCGCGACACGGGTTATTTACAGTGATGGAGAACAATTGGCGCAACTGTGTTGCTCGCGGAGCTTAGAAATGGACACGCGCACTGGAATCGTTTGTTCCGATACGTCGTTGCGGACTTTCGTCGTTGGCGAAGCTGGTCGAGCTTCGGTTCTTTTCTTTTCTAGCAATGACTGATTTTTATTTGTGCTGCAACGTGGAGGGTTTTATGTTTCTTTGGAGGGGGTGGGGGGTTGGGGAGTAGATGGACGATAGTGGGCTACGAGAGTCGACAACAGGTCATTGAGATGAGGATAACGCTGGCTTGCAAATTGAAGGAATTGAACGTAGCTGTTATCAGTATTACTTTTTGCTCGGCTTTCGTTACAGTTGTTAAACAAATGAAATAATATGAAACGAAATAAGGAATATAAAAATGATCATTTGTTGAGAAATAATGTATGTAACAAATGAATCTTAAGGTAGTAACATTTTTCAGCGGTGATGTATTTCAAGTTTCGACCGGTAACAAGAAATGGAAAGCAAAAATGAAATGTTATTTTTTACTAAGATACTACAATGAAACATTATGAAGCTGTCCCAATTGTTAATATTACTTGAGAGACGAGCAATTAAAAAGATTCAAATCCAGTTTAGTAAGGGGTTAGATAACCGTTTACTTGATTATTACTTGGATAATACTTAAAAGACGAATAATTTGAAATAATTAAATGTCAAACTAATAAGACTCTTGCCTTGCATCTTTTGTATTTCGCAATTTATCGTATATAGAATGTATTTAATTTTTGTTCATCTACATGTAAACAGTACATGCAGAAGCATCACGAATTTCTATCGCCCTCGATAAATCCTTTAACCGCTGAAACCATTTTCAATTAATTCTTTCGTGGAATAAAGAATTATCATCATGTTCCTCTCAGACGGCAAAAAAGTTTCAGTTTCTTGCGAAATCGTTGCATCACGTACAGTAGAACAATCGTTTTGCTAGGTTCTCCTGCAAGCTCTATTTCTATTTAATAAGAAAGATGTACAGTAACGTGCCTGCACACAGCTATGAAATAACTCTTTGAAATCTACTTTTACCATAGACGCTAAGAAAACCACAAATTGACGCGGCGAAAGTCGCCATTTAATAAAACATACAGGGAGGATAATTTTTGTAATTAATTTACCACAAATTGAATATACGAGGCACGTTTATGCACCGAAGCATTCAATTTCTAAACGTCTCACTAAACATTCCCTGCGCCTGTTTCGGCCATCAGGCGGGCTGAACATTTTCATTTAAACAAAGCTTAGTCATCCATAAAATCGCGAGAAGAAACAATGAAGCCGACGAAGAAATATTGAACACGATCGTCCTGCTACGAATCATTGATCGCATGAACATGACGCACGAAGTCTGCAACGCGTTTTATCGTGAAGCTGGCTCGCGTCGAAGGTAACTTATCTATTGTATAATGCTGGCTAGTCGATATAAATCCTAATATAATTATAAAAGAAACGACAAATCGCCGGTCATTATGGCAAGCCTTTCAATTTACGACATTCCGAACCTAGTGAACGATCGTTCGATTGGTGCAGATTGTACAAGGGCAGCGTAAAAGATCGTGACTAATTGTAAGGGGTAACAATTGAAGCACGTTATCCTTATCATACGAACATTTCGAAAATTTCCCTAGCGCAATTAATTGAAGGTTGCAAGATCTACTGTTACAGACACATTACTCGAATTAAATAAACATTGAACAAACACAAACGTAACGGCGGTATTGCAAATGAAAATTTAATATAGAAAGAGTATTTAAAGTATAGTAAATGATAATTTTCCTGTACACATTAAATTGATATGTTTTGAAAAGTTCATTAGTTAATACAAATAGCTTTCAGCTATAAAAATTTGTAATATTTATCACGTATTTCTTTCCTGTGGAACAAAATTCAACTAACATTCTATTTACCGTTATCTCTAATTTCTTTCAAATGTTTAACCACTATTTTATATTCCTTTTATCCCGATGTTAACGTCTTTCTAACGCTGCCTCTGGAAATTCTCAACACTTCGCACGAGGATAACTTCTCGAATAATATTAACTGGCAGTGATATAATCCTTTTACAATTTCACGCCACCGTCGCCGTATAATAAATAACAATAACAACGGACAAACGGAGGGATCGACACGTTTGAGTCCAACCGTGGAACGGGTCCCTTCATTGAAACAAGTCGCCGCGCCGACTTAATTGAGAAATAACAGTCGACTTTTTGCCGGCACGCTAATTTCACTTCAGTATTCGACGGTGGCTTCCTGTTCATCCCGATCCCAAATGGTCCAGCAGGGCCGGTTTCAATTAGATCCCCGGCACACGAGGAATCGAATAAAAACGCGGTTCTGTCTGTTCGTTCGTTTTCTTGGGACCGGACACGCAACGGCCGGTCCCAGTCTAGCCAGAGAAACCAGAACCGATTCAGAAGATCTGTACTCACAATCAGTGGACGCAAGAAATTTTCGTGTAACACAGAGATGCTGCACTGACGGCACCACCAACGAAGCTCCACGACTGATTATATGATCGTTCTTAGTTTATTTGACATCAGCATTAACCCTTTGCTTCGGGATCCCTCTTTTTCTCTGAAATTGATTGTTCAACCCTCGCGCACTGTTTGGTGTCAAGTTTACCAGAAACGAGGAGGAAATATTTGAATGTTTATATAATTGTAAATAATTATGCAGGTGTATCGCGTGTCCCAAAACATATACACAGACCAAATTCCTTGTCATTCGCGAAGGGTAGACAAATTAATGTTACATTCACTTTTCTAAATACCATTATATCGACAAGCGATAGTATTTAACGCGTGCTATAATTTTACGACGGTGATTAGAATAGTCTTGACAATTACGATTTTAGATGGAATTAATGAAGTTCGAGGGGGATGGCTTTTATCGAATGTAAGTAAACGATGATTTACGATTCTTTAACGGGTTTTTTTTTAGCAGTTCCTGTTCTGGAAAGAGACCGTGATGCGGAGGTTATTTTTATTACTATATTAGTCATTATCATGAACAGTTGGGTGTTATTACCTTATCATGGAGAACGGTCTGACCGTGATAAGTCAATGAAGGAACTGGTTCGAGGAAGTCAATAAATCATCGAATGCTGGGAGTTTGTAATCCGCCACAGGGGTGGTCAATCATTTAACTGTAGAAGTGAGACGTTTGAAACACTTCGAAATAATTCTGTCGCTTAAAATAGTAGGTTTGATTGAAACAGTACGCGGTTTCAGTCAGGGCAGTACTTTACGTTGTATTTCCATATATTGAATACAATTTGGTAAAATCAATTTAATGTTCAATTTAACGGAGCTTCCTTTCGAGGATCGTTCTGATTTAAATTTTGTCTCGAAAGGAAATTTATTCCGACAAATCTTTAATCGTAGTAGATAAACGTGTGGCAATTCCATGCGTGAATAATTTTGAAGCCATTCTAATTCCCCATGGGCATTCTTGAAACATTAAGATTGAATAAATGTTTCATATATTTAAACAAACGTTCGAAAAATAAAGCAACAAACCATATGATTTAACATCGAATTCGTTCAATGACCAATAGTAAAAGTCTCGACTGTCTAAACAACAATATCAAAAATGTCTTTGGCAAATGATCCATCCCGGTGTAAATAAAATAGATACGATTATCCCATCGATCTTCGACAGGTGTGTACCAATAAATCGAACGGTCCTACAGGTGGCGCAGGGCACAATTCAGATTGAACACCTCTGACACCAGACGAACGCCAACAAACCATAAACAAGTTCACGTGAAATTGCTCGGGGAACATCGTTGCTCCACATATCTGCCATTCGATTCGATTGCTGTTCAGATAAACCGTTTGGAACGCGTCGAGGTAAAATGTTAACGATGCATTAATGACGACGGCCAATTAAGGTTTTTAATTCGACGGTTGGGGGCAGGGGGGCGCGTCGACGAATATGTACATATACTTACAGAAAGAGAGAAAGGGAGAGGCGGAAAGGTGGTGCTGGCGTAAGAAATCGGGGGAAGAGGATTTATTTATTTATTTATAACCGTAATTTCTCTGGAGAGCTGCGATTACCAGTCGCAAATGTTCTCAAAAATTACACGGGCCGAGCTGAATCGCTATCTGAACACAGATCGCCAGGGGGCAAGCGTTTTTATGCTATGGAAACGAAACTTTCTGCGGAATACCTGCCTATCGAGCTTTCATCGGTTTCTACACGGATACCGTCGTGGCGTTGTGCATTCTCTCTTCCTTCCCCGAGAAGGTAACCGTTCGTTCGATAAACTATAAATAAATAATCGGGGCGGCGAAAAAACGAGAAGATAGTGTAATATTATATTCGAGCAGATGTTGCATTTTTTATCGCGCAACGAGGAAATATTGATTGCGGTGCTAATCGTGATTAAAGAACGATAAATGTTTGTGATCAAATTTTATTGCAGCTTCCCATTCAGCTCTGTTGCTTTATTTTGATAAATCGAACGTTTATAGGTGACCCGCGAATGCAAATAATTACGTGAAATACATATATTGAATAGAAATAAATGCATATCTTTCATATCGTATTGTAATACATAAATGCAGTACAATGTTTAAAAACAAATGACTAACAATAATGGGCAATAAAACTCCTTAACAAAAATATGATTGAAGAAAAATCGAATAACGTATAGACAATAATGTTCAAAACAATCACCCTATAATAAAACGTTTAGGGACTTGATAAAACAACAATAAAATCTATTTAATTGTGTTTGATGTAACTATAATATTTCCCACCTATGAAACGATTTCACTTTCTCTTTCCTTTATTTAGAGAACAGTGGAAAAAATGTGCAGCTGAAACACTGCTACCAATAAGTAAAATTATGAAAATACAAACAAAAACCTTGCCCGGCCAAACTATGCACAATGCAATAAATGAACAAAAAATCACTACTACTATCGTAAACGTTCCAGTCCCGATAAAAAATAAAGAAAAGAAAAGGTCTGCAAATCCCTTTAACATCAACGGTAGCACTAATCGCATTCGTTCATCAGTTTGTTGTTTTTTCTTTTCCGAAATAAAGGTTCGAATCGCTTTCACTCCGTCCATTATGGTCCGTCGTCGTCTCGAAGCCAAACTGGACCCCCGTCATAATCGACCGGTCTGTCATTTGTGAACGCATCGAGGTTCCAATTCCGACCGACTAAAAACTGACTACAAGTGACTTTTCAAGTGGCGCGGCTGAGAATACTAGACGTCCGCCAGGTAGACCGGCAGGTATGTACGAAAGAACGATTACGACGGGGCCCAAGACGCAGCCATGCGCGTCAAAAACTCTTTGTTGCAGTCCCCGAAGCTATAGCTGGCCGACGTTTCAACTTTTTATTTTTCCTTTTCGCCCCGGTCGTCCGTGTAACTTCCACGAATTACCGCGAACGACGCGATCGCGAGCGAGACTAAAAAGTGCCGGGACTTTCGAAATTAAATTATTAACCAGTTGCGACCGATAATGACGATAATTGATTCGTTGAAGTTTGCTGCGTAATTAAGTCGGATAAAGCTTTTGGAGCTCCACCTACATTTCTCTTATATTCGTAATCACGTAATCGCTTCGGTATTATTGTATAATTATTGCTGGATATTGTTATCGACATGAGACTTGGCTAGCTTTAGTTGAAACTGTAGGAAAAGAACGTTTCTTCAAGGACGATTGTGACGTGAACGATTGTTGAGACAGCGTTCTTGCAAGGAGCTGGGCGGAGCTGTTAAAAAACTTGTGGACCAAAAATTCGTCGGCAAGAAGAATAGTGGAACTGCAACGATTCAAAGATTTATTGCCGTTACGTTCAACAGGATGGTAGACTGTTTTATATACTAGACTTTCAATTCAAGTGGTTATTAAAGGAACAGAGCTTTCGTTATTCTCCGCGCTGTACTAGTGCAACATTTAATAACCAAAAAATAATGTTACATACGAAAACACGTTCAATCGTAATTAAACAAAACCGGTAACCCCATATCTCTGCTGTACTATTATAGGAAAGGCAGAATTAAATTAACAAAATAAAGTGAATCGCCTGGCCTCGAAATATTCGAATCGATTATTAAATCTATAAATAATATTATACATGATACAAAAGACGAAATAATCCACCGGTACACCATCACATCTCTGAAATCGGGGAAAGAAACGACGATAGTCGAGGTTTACCTTTTAACTTTCCATTCGACTCGCCTGGAACTTAAAAATATATATATCCCCCTGACCATTTATTGCTTTCGTTCATTATTTTATAGACAGTTATGCATTCCCCTTACACTTGAATGACTCACTCTATTTGCCATTAGCGACAGAGGATGAATGAAACGATGTGAGAAAAGGACGATCGAGGGACGTGAACCGATATTTCCGGCCCTGAATCCTGGCATTGATACGCGTCTCCGATTTTCAACGCATTTAATGGGCCGTTTTCTGGAAAAACAGTCGGAATTGCGAGCGGCGTGTCGCCCCGGGGGTAAATTCACTCGATAGAACGAGGAGAATCACCGACAGTGTTCGGTACATTAATTCGCGAAACTGTGCAACACAGATTTCATCGAAGATAAGCTCCTGTTGTCTTTAGTTGAACGTAGCGGGATGTTGTTATAAATTGAGCGTTATATTGCCGCGCCACGAAGACGCGAGAATTCTAATCGCCCGAGAGAAATGCGGTAATTGGCCGCGATGATCTTTTTCCACGGAGATGAGAGGACGAGTTTTGAATAGAAAGGAATCACTCGATGGTCGTTGAACGATATTTTGCTCGATTCGTCGAGCATGGAAGGTCGCCTTTGTATTCCATTTGAATGACTGATTCATTCTGGTAAATATTGCACACCTACTCGGTTCGTATACGCTGTACTTGTTGTTGGTTAAGCAAAGAATGTTAACGCATTCTTATTCCAATTAAATGATTTACTGAGTGTCGCAAATATTGCACGTTTACTCTTTTATGCGCGACGCGTTTATCGCGGGTGGGCAATTAAGGGAACGTTTACACATTTATTCTGTTTATGAATGCGCCGAAATTTCTATTCCAGTTGCATGAACGATCAAAGCAAACGTCGCATGCTTATTCGCCCTTGTGCACGAGCGCGCGTACATTTTCCGAAATTTATAATTCATTCGCGAATCGAGGAACGTTCGATTTGTTCGCCAGCCAGAACGCACGTGGCATCGAAAATTCAGTGCACTGCAGTGATAAGCGATACGCGACCTCGAAATGGACCCCGTGCACGAGTGGGCAGCGCGGAGAAAATAATGGGAAACAATCGTGAGAAAATGCATTCTAACTTCTAATCTAAATGAACAATCGACAGCTGCAAACACTTGTCATAAATAAAGCTTGATTTCACAAGCTACCGCTGCCGTCGTTCAAGAAAAACGTTCCATGCCCGCAATACGGGCACGTGTATATTAGTTGAAAGCTATTTCTGTCCTTGTAAATTTTCATTTATTGAATTTACAAATTACAGCCTCCGATACTTAACACAGCACGATCGACGAAATATAGCTGCGTGATTGGATAAAACGCATACAGCTGCGCGCGGTTCATTGAACGCGTGCAATTGAAAAAGCTATGTAAAAACGTTTTATCAGCTTTAGAATTGGAGGTGCCCGTAAAATAATAATTTGTCCATGAACGAGTAAATACGAAAAAGGTACTGTTTAATAATCGTTTCTATAGAGAATACTGTAAATAGTATTTCTAGCCATTCTATAGACAATACTGTAAGTAGTATATCTAGCAATTCTATCGACAATACTATAACGTAAAAAAGTATACATCTTGCGATGTACTGTCGTAATGTTACCAACGAATATCTTTCCCATAAATCTTACGCTACAGACAATTACTTGCAAAACGTTTTCTATTATCCCTACATACTTCTGTATGACTTTCAATTCGCGAAAATATTTAAGCCCGCGTCTGCTACTTTCTCACACTTTCCCGCAGACAATATACACGCGGCGCTATGAGAAGAAAGAAGAAAAGAAGCCGAACAGTCAGTCAAATTATAGATAAGCGTTCATCGCTGCTATTCTGACAGGATGAAACGACGATTGTCGTTTCTCTCGCGGCTGAGTTATAACGCGCAGCCCATCTCCTAGACGTGCCATCGAGATACGAGAAACAAGGCTGATTTCCATGGCGAAGTCGGAGCTAGGCTATTTACCCGCGGTTCCGTTTTCAGTTAATCGCCACGCCGTCTTTTTTGCCGTCGCCTTGAACGACCATTCGAACAGCTACGAGGCCGGACCACTCGAAAAGCTAAGGAAGAGTGTTCCGATCAAGATGTATACAGGGTGGGGTGAAAATATATAAGGCAACTGAGAATAATTGAAACGTGTGAAATTAATTTTCCCCGCTGATACGGGGAAAATTATTATTGTTAGTATGCGATTTATTATTTGTGAGATGACACTACGTTAATTCGATTCGCACCTATTCATGACACTAAAACCTCTTAAACATTTGTTAAAGTCGGTATATAATATTGATTATGCTTCTAGAGTCGTTTATAAAGCGTAAATTCATTAACCACGAGCGAACTAAATATTGTAACAAAGTTTAGATCGTTATTTACACAATAAAATGTATTCCAATTGACAGTTTTTGGTTTCTGTCATCTGGAACAAATGTCTGCACCAATTGTACCTCAATTAATTAAACAGAGTAGTCAAAAAACTGTACCATATTACACACGGTTACATCAAATTTCAACGCAGCCGCAACGAAAATGTTAAAAATCAAATCCAGAACCTACGACGTAAAAGTTCGTCCCACATTTCTTCTTTATTTTCACCGCACATGCGATACGCATTATTTCATTATCCTCGTCGTAATCTATCGAGAATCATCTCTCGTCGAATCCCACCTGAATTTTCTCATCGCCCTGTTACGCATCGCGTCTACGCACCAGCCGCGAATCACTCCAGTAGAACTGGACGACACCGAACAGACGCGAATCGTCGAACGATTCCTTCCTATACACGTTCTTTCTTATCTCGCACCCCGTTCGCCTTTTTCCACGTCGACCGATCTTCGACGGAAATCTGAACAAATTTCCGAGAAACATCGACGCGTTGCAGCCGAACGTTCGCCAGATATTCATCTTTACGATCCCTCGTTTTGCCGTCCCCACTCGATACGTTGCCTCACGGTATATCCAGTAATTATATGATATACAACCAATAAATCAGCCACGGCTAATTAGCGCAAGGAACGTACGCGTATGGGAAGAGAGAGAGAGAGAGAGAGAGAGAAAAGGAGGAATATTCCTAATTGTCAACTATCGTTGCGCGCACGTGATGCAAATCCTCCGTCGTGTGTGTGCATAGTTTAATAACTTCCTCGCGGAGCATCGGTGGCGTATTACCGTTACGCTAATTACAGTTTCGCGTTGCAGAATCGTGGGGCCGGATTAAACGGAATTGAAATTCGATATTCATCGTTCAGTTCTTAGTTCGCGAATGTAATTCCGGGCGTGCGTGATTATTTATTAGGAAGACAATAGGCGGGACAACGTTTGGTCTACGATGAGTCGACGAGATCGGCGCGAATTTCGACACCGAGATTGCTGTTCTTTGGCCGCCGTGTATTTAGAACTGTGACTGGTGCATCTCGGAAGTGCTACCCGTTACGTATCGCTTGTAATATCGCCTCACTTGTACGGCCCGGGCCTTTGTTTCGCCGAACGATAATAATGTGTTCCGCGAGAGAGGGTCGGGGGAATATAAATAATGCAGATGTGCGTTGGTAAAGAAAGCGTAGAAGAGTATTATATTAGTGTAAGTGGGGCATAAGTGGTAGGATAATTGGGTGCAAAATTATTAGAATTCGAATGATTTTGTATTTATTTCAAAGGCGACAGGGATAGAACTTGATTGTTCTAGAATATACACCGACGAAACAAAATCGTAAGTAAATGAAGGACGATTTAAGCGAATTATTGCTTCAAGAATTTTCGTTTCGCCGGAAATAAAGTCGATGAAACTAAATACATTTCGGTGCACTCGTTCTCGTTTTAATCTGCAAGGGTGCAAGGCTGCAAAGGTGCTGGCGATACGGAGATTCATTATTTTCGTTAACGCTGTTTGGTAATAGTTCTAAGACCAGTTGCGAAACGAGGTATACGAGACTCGTTTAGCTGTTTGTACGCGCAGGCAGTATAATATGCAAACTATGCGCAAGCATAGTCAAGTTGATATTGACTATCATTTACGTCGATTTATCGAATTCTAATGGCGAGCAAATGGGCTCGAACGTTCTGTTAGAGTAGTCGAGCAATTAACTGTGATTCTAATTGGCTAATAGAGCGGAGGTGTGCCTTCGTATCTTTCTACGCCTAGGTGAAATATGCGGCAACGAGAAAATACGCGATTACAATTACAATTATTCAGTCTGATCAGTTGTGTCGGTTCCTTCAGAGCGTAAAATATGATGAACAATTTATATCGACGTCGATCTTTCGTGATAATTCATTGCAGCAGGACTCGTTGCAATTATTCTGGCGGCAAGTGGTCTTTTGAAAATCCTCCGACACGAGAACACTCTCCTGAAGCAATCCTCCTTCGCGATACGCTTGCGAGTAACAGCAAATGGTTATGTAGACCAAAAAATTTCGACAACAGAGTTACAGCGGTAACGGTCTACGTTCATCTTACTCATTGCGCTTCCACGGATAAGCATCTATTAAGTAGCCTGGACATTCTCAAAGTTTCTCGAAGAAATTCAAATAAACGAACGACGTGGCGAAACATTAATCGCATTCAAGCGGCGGCCTGAATTAAAACAGCGAATTAAAAACAAGACTGCAACTGCTGCTCATATTCGAACGACTTAAAATCCATAGCTCCTATCCGTAGCTCGATTTATTTGAATCGAAAATTTCCACGTGACACCCCGACATTTTCGTTCAACTTCCCCGCTAAGAAATGCCAAGATCGACTTTTCCCCGTCGACACAACAATTCGAACGACACATCGAAACTGAAGAAGGGGTATTCGAATGAATCCAAACTTCATCACGAAACGAACACACGAGTAATCAAAGTCCCAAAGTGTTAACGAGAAATCACGTCGCGTATTTTCTTCGTCCAACGATTTTCCATCCGCGTCCGCCATCCCCCGCCGCTATATCCTTATCCAACCGATTCCACGAGGGATTAAATCGACTGGCGTTCAATAAAATCGTTTCAATACCGGATCAAGGTTCCCCGCGGACGTGCAGGCTTGTGCACGCTCGCGCACATACTCGTACGCGAGAGGTAAGGCCGCCATGCTAAATGTAACATTAGATCGTTCTGGTGTGCCCGGTACAGCCGTATAATTATGAAACGTTAAAAATTTACAACGGCCGCGTACGTACGTACGTACGTACACGTTGCACCGATGTAAACGTAATTACACGGGTGCACCGGCGGCCCGGTGTGCACCACGTACGCGGGTACACACGTTACGGTTAATACATGCACACGCAAAGGACAGTGCAACACGCGGTCTCGCCTCGCCAGACCGATAAACGACCGGCAAAGGAACAGCTTGTCGCGGCGTATCACGGTTTCTCTGTTCCGAATGCAAATCAGAGAGCGACGAGGTAAGGGATTAATAAAAAAAAAAGAAAAATAGAGAGAGAGAGAGAGAGAGAGAGAGAGAGAGAGAGAGAGAGAGAGAAGTTGCTTTTATCGGCGTTTATCTAAGGCGATCGTGGTAATGTTCATATCGGAATCGAAACAGGTGCTTGGATAACGTTGGACCTTGGCGAATTAATGGATGTTAATTGGATTGCATAACTCGATTGAGGGGGAAAAGGATGGAAAATTGTGGCGCCGTTTGTAAGCCGAATCGGGGGCCGTTTGATTGATAAATGTTCGTTCGCGTTGAGACGGTGTGGGGGAACATTTTTGTTCAGAGAATTGAAAAATGTTAGTAAAACTTTACGCCAACTGTTGGGAACGGCGAGTGGAAATGTCGTTAATCCTTACATCGCACACGGGTTTGTGTGAACCGATTCTGACTTCGCATCGGTATGTTTAAGATACGTTGGAAAATTAGTTGAAGGACCAAGATAGTTCAGAGTTGCACAGGTGCGTAGACAGTTAGTATTGAAATAACAGGGGGAACCTTTCGCTATAAGCAAAATTCGCAAATGAACACAATGTAATGTCAATAAATTCTTGCAGTAATTATCGTGCTCGGCAAGCGCAAATGCATACGCGGCTTAATACTGAAGTAATAGAAGGCAGATTTTGTTAACAAGACTCACGTTTTAACAGAAATAATCGAGGAACATTTTTCTTAAAGAGATTCGCGACTTAACCGGATACAATGTTAATAAATTTCGTTACAAATTCTAATACCTGTCAAGTGAGGAATCTATCTTATGCACAACTGACAGTGAGTTCAATTCTGTGTCTCTCCTGTGTCTCTCCTGTGTCCCATCGAGGGAGCAAACGCGAGAGAGCTCGTAAACGTGCATCATCGTTAGAAAAACGAGCAAATCTATATTTTCAAGCAGCTCGTCCCATCGGCTATCATTACAGGAACGGTTGTTAAAAGGCGCACAGTTACATATCATCGCCACGCGTGTACACGTTTCCACGAGTCGTTCGAACAGTTATTACACCGACGGCATTATCCGTCGACGTTTCTTCTTCACTTTCCATTGGATGAATTTCGTCCGAAGTCTTTTTGCATCGGAGAATCGGCAGGAAATTATGCATATCTCCGGACGCGATATTTAAGTCCACTGGAGCGAAACAACACGACGGTTGGGCGAGAAACTTGGGATTCAATGATCCTTCCAATGATTCCTCGACATTACTCGAGAGCTCTTTGTCCTCGAACAGCGGAAAGTGTTTGTCTCGATTTCTCTAACGCGACTGCAAGGTTGCGTCTTCGAGTATATTTTTATTAGGTAAATATTCGGGGGAAGGTGAAAAGGCTTTCATAAATAGATCTATGTAATATTCAGAATGTTACAAGCATTTTTGAGTACGTTCCAATTAAGCGCGACACAAATTAGGAATTTTCTAACGAGATTCGCGATAGATTTTCGTGGAATGTTTTCTGGTGGCGGTGAGAATTCAGTTCGCAATCTGTCGCAACGTGGAAACCGATATAAAAAGGAAATCGTCCGAAAGGCCAATAGCCCGTCGCGTTAGGCGAAGTATTATATGACACAGGGAAACGATAACATCTTGCAACATAATATCTGTAATTTCCGTGTATTTCAACACTTTAACCCCAATTGACCTTTTCTCGTATTCTTCCCCTCCAGATCGTACAGCTCACGAAAGTTAACTCCGAAACGACCACACATGGACGCCAAGCGTCGCCCGACATTTCCACAAAGGGAACAGGCGAGGGGTGCAATTTATTTAATCGCATTCCAGAAAAGGGACACGCGAGATACTTGAAAATAATCGGTGTCGGGGCAGCGAACGCCGCGCAACGCCCAGCTGTTTCACCGACTCCCAGACACGAATTCAACCTATGCAAATGTTACTATCATCGTTTTATTTTATTTAGTTTTTTTTGTTATTGTTGTACCGAGCAAACCGTTTTTATAAGCAGTCTACTCGCCGAAACCTTTCCACGATCGATTTCGAATGGCTTGCAAATCTTTCGTTTCCTCGGATGTGAAAAGGTTCCAGTTAAGAGGTACCTTTTATTCTGCTCTTTATATAATGGTCAAGTATTGTAAATTATTCGTTAACGAAACGTGCACACAAGTTTGTCTCATTTCCACTTAACTTCTATTCACATTAAAACGTTCGTAAATCCATTCTATATTAATAATATCAAAAATAACTATAGAATTTCGTTAATATTAGTAATCGTGTTAGTATTAACTGTTCACAAAAATTCCCTCTCTCTCCATCTCTCTCGTATTATTACCATAAAACCTGTGAAAATACTTCTTGCGTCTCGCATTTTGCAACATAGAAACAGAGAAACCTCAGGAACTTAAAAAAGTGTAGCAAACTGAATTTACCTTTTCCAACGCAAGCAAATTTATCGAAAACAGAAAGGAAAAGCTTCGAATGACGAGAATTCAACAAAATCGTCGTAATCTGTCGATGAAAACGGTCTCTATCGATCGGTTTTCCGCTTCCAAGTAAAGTGGAGTACGTATCGCGTCCAGAAATTCCCGTTTATCGCGTGTCGCAATCGTTCTGCTGGCAAATCGCCTCGCGAGCGTCAGCTTCGACACCGATCGAGATTAATAATTCACGAGGCCGTCGGTTTTGCACTGTGCCGATCTAGTTTCGCTACCGTGGCCGGATGGCGTATAATTAGCGGTGGACAAAGGATGTGGAGCAGCGTGTGCAAGAAAAAGCGCCGGTTTCGAGATGGAGTGAAAGAAAGTGACCGATACCAATTTATACAACGTATATACGTGTGCATATAATATCTGTTGCCGCGTTAAAAACCGATCGAAGAATGAAGAACAACGTGGAAGAAGTTGGATCGTCTCCTGTAACCATATTTAATTTGAACTAAGCTGTCGATTGTTTTTATTTTTTTGTTTTTAGACAAAGTGATTAATAGACTTCTCGCCTTTTAATCGTAGTTCTTTCTGGTTTGATTAATCCATCGCGTTGGCACTTGATTTTTTGTCACACCGTTGGACGTCGATTAGATTTGACCAGGTACAATTAGAGTCGATTGTCAACCGAGGGAAAGTATTACGATTGAAGACAATTTTGTAATCGGATTATATTATTACTGTACTAAATTTAAGTTCTGTCATAGAAGCTCATTCTTTAATGAATGTTTCTGTAGTCTCCAAAACTGGGAAAGTACAGAACCCATGGAAATTTACTTTTGCAGAAAATAAAAGAAGTATCTCGACACGCGTACAGAATAGTGCATACGTTAACTTTACGTCAACTTCAAAGCAACCTATATAATTAAATAATATTGGCAAAGCCAAAGGTTCTTTCATTTATACATATAACCAGCTCACATACCGTGTTAACAAAAAATTGCCCCGACCATCCAGTAAACTTTGCAATTTTCCACCGCAAAATAAAAGTCCCCGTTCAATTGAGAATTTCCTCCACGCCAGAAAGGACGAAGCATCGCATAGAATGGACTGCATTTGTTAACTATTTTCTCCAAGTTTAGAAACACGGAAATAATCAGTGTCGTTCCAAGAAGTGATTGCAAATTCTTGCAGTCCCCCGCAGGACGAACCATCGCGTCGCTCTTCGTCTTTGGGCCTCGCGCGAGGATCCATCGGCGAGTCCCCGTGAATCTTCGCGGGCGTTAATCAAAGTCGTAAACACATGCCCGCGAAGTACACGTATTATAGACGCGTTGAAACGGCTTGGACGCGGAAAGATATTGAAATCGACGCGTCGGGACGTGGAGCGTAATGGAGAGTTTAAAGAGTGCGCTTAAATTGCAGGTTGCCTGAAAATGGACCTGCCCCGGTGATTTATTACCTCGACGCATGGTTTTCGGGCTTTTATCGCCTTTTATTGGACGAACACGCGAGACGCGAGCCGCCTGCCTCAGAAAAATGAAGACGACTTGCTGTGGGACTGTTAATTGAAGCATTACCCGGCACGTTAATTTTCATGCCACGATGTTGTTCCTTTTATCGCTTCGTTTTCTCGTTCTGAAGCAGGCGGATGGATATTTGCAACGGCAGTTGCGCGTATGCCGCGCATTGTTATAATCCGATTATTTTACACGGGCGCAAAGTGTTTAATTTTATTGAACAAACGAAGCGTTCGTTTAATTGTTGCAGTCGGTTAGCGATTAGAGAAAGATTCGAGCGACCAGGTTTTCGTATTATTTATTTAATAATAATGTTTAATCGCTCGCGCACGAAACGTGGATTGCGCTGTTAATTCACTCGGGCCACTCGATTTCCACAAAAATTCGTTACATGTACCGAACTCGATCAAAATTTAATCGCTGGAAATTTCAGGCCTCTCTCGGACTGATTTCTAGTTTGAGCTTCTCGTTAAATTGCAGTCGCTCCGCGTTTCAACAATCTCCACTTCCAAACTGCTTCTCCCGTTGCAGAAAGACAAACGGAAGTACCGCGCGTAAAACACTATTCCGGTTCGCTGTAGGTGCAAAAGAAATGATCCAATCGTCGCAAAAGTTCGACCCGTTAATTATCCACGATCGATAAACCAGCCCAAAAGGATGTGCGTCCCTCTTATTTTTTCCCCCTACGCCGCGACGGTTCGCGCCCGTGTAAGTGCCCCGTTGGCATAATTAAGCACCGGCGTACATACGCGAGAGACGTCGAAACTGGGTCTTGTCAAGGAAGTGGTTTATGTGTTGCACGTGCACCACCGTAACGCCGTGTGCCGTGTGTCCATTAATATACGTGCCTTATGAACACGACACCGCGGCACGCTAGAATTTCGTGGCTCGCCCATGGAAACCCGGCCGCGAGGCTCAGCAAAAATCCATGGGAAACTGGCCCCTCGCGGTCTGCTAACCGACCGAGGACGCCGATATTTCAAGTGCTTCCCGGACTATAATTAGACTCTTCGAACGCGACGGCGGCGGCTGGTAAAATTCGACGCGGAAAATTCGACGCGACGGCGGCGGCGCGTAAAATTCGACGGGGAAAATTCGACGCGACGCGGGCCGGTCGTCGTTGCACGAGCAGCGGGAAATCAGGAAGACAAAGCGATTGGGGGAGGCGGATAATGAAGAAAAGGGGTCAGCAACATCGGGATCGATGCACGTGCACGGGAAAACGATTTCGCACGGAGCAACTATCGGCATTTACCGTTAACGTGCAAGCACGTGTCCGCGGCGATGCTTTCAACGGGCCTGCGTGCGCCGCACTTGCCGCGGAAAAAGGTGGAAGGAAAGTGAAAGTATCGAAGGAAAACCTTAACAATGTTTCCACGTTTACCGAGATTGTCAAGGTTGCCCGATCAACGACGCGGCTCCGTTCAGAATTTTATCTGTCGATCGTTACGAGCGACGGATTTTTTCCCATTTTTCTTTTTTCTCTTTTCTTTTTCTCTTCGCCAATGCCGTGCATTATCGGCGCCGGGTATCGCGCGAAATTATTCAGAGACGTTAACGGTTCGCGGCTAGCGCACGTGGGCGGAGTTTCGAGAGACCGTTTCTTTCCTCGCTTCTCATTTTCGGAAGTAATTTCGCGACGGATCATGATCTCTTCTGGCCCGATTCGGGTCAATTTGATGTTAAACGCTTGAAGTGTCTCGCGCGTGCGTACGCGCGTCGCGAATGAGTCGGGATTTTTCGTTCAAGCGGAGCGACGAGAAATTAGCATCCTCGTTACGTCTGGCACGGAATTATAAATTATAGAAAGGGCTGTCGCAGTCGTTTCTACGAAACCCGTCTTTCAAACATTTACACACCCATGATAAACGGACAAGTTTGAAACACCAAAAATAAAAAAAACGTCGCTGCCGTTACCTTCAATTCCCGTTTCTCCCTCGAAATGCACCGAAAATAAACGACCCAATCGAGGAACGGTTCGAATCCGTCTTATCGACGAGCTCAAAAGCGATCCATTGAATCCCTCGCGAAATACGATCGATCAAAGATGACCCCCTAACCGGCTCCGCTCGGCAGCTCGAGAGAAATTCGCGTCTCCCTAGCCCCTGCATGGACGATTCAAAGCGGCGAGGAAGAAAAAAATTGCTGAAAAATCTTCCAGCGCAGAGATCGATCGGGGAAGATTCCGCGCTAAAACGCGACGGCCGTTCGAGCGATGAAACTGGTTGGAGAGGTTGCCCCGTTCGAGGAAGTGTACGACGGATCTCTCACGGATCTCGTGTTTGCTCATCTTTCGCCGGGATCGAGGCCTGCGTCAAGGACTGGCGGACAGGACTCCGATGATCCCCGTTGGCACAAGCGAAGCCGACTCCGGTGGACCGGTGTGTCCGTGTGTGCCCGTTCGTTTGTATCGACGCGTGACGCAACCAGATGCCAGATTCACCGGGGGGATCGGGTTCCGCGGACGCTACCGGCTAACGGGTCGCCTATGCGCTCGTACCTCCTGGTCCAGGTGTGTTACCAGTGACGTCGGCGCTGGTGAATGCGTGGCCCGTCACTGCTATCGGCGAGGCTCGAGGGAGTTGCTTGAAAGCGCGACCGACGGAGGCGCGAGTTGTCGGGGCGCAGATTTGATTCGGTGTGCGTCGATCGGGCTGCGAAACGATTCGTTGGTTTTCGATGGTACCGGGGAAATGTGACGGGGTTTCTCGCGATTGGTTTTATCGATCGTCGTGCGAAAGGTTGGATGAATCGCTGCACGGTCGCGAGAGTGTTGCCTGTCGATCAGGGAAGACCGTGTATCGGTAAATTCGTATTTCTGCTGGGGGGAATATCCCGGCTGAGGGTAGACGTAGACAAGTTGCGGGGTTCGTTTAAGGTTCGTTTAAGGGGTTGTTTAAGGTTCGACGAGTATTTTGGGGTTGCATGTCGGACGAGGTGTCTGACACCCTGTTGCCCACTTAGTGTATCGGACGAGATATCTGAATGGACGAATCACCTTATGCACTTTCGCGGCACGACGTGACTGCCGTACCGACTAAGAGATCCGACACTGATTCGAGCGCCCTCTGCTCATGAACGGCGATCAGTTGAAGCAATACTGTGTATTAAGTAGCGTTGGGGACAGGAGTCGTGCGATTGTGCGAATATACGTGAATGGTGTAGGGAGAATCAGAGAAGCAATTTTCAGGAACGAGATATATGAATTCTTGTATCTCGTCGCTGTCTGTGTCGAAAGCACCGACGAGATATAGTAATAGACGAATTAGCCAAGGTCTTTTTTCGGCGACGAATTAGCCGATTTGTCTATTCGTAAAATCGCAGCCTATTCGCTCGACGCTTTTATCGTGTATTTAAAAATTGTATCGCAAAAGGATAAGCGATAGAATTGGTAAATGTTTCGTTATCTCTAATCTAGTATTTCGTATATACTGGAAAAAAAAAATAGTAATTCACTGCACCAATCATTTTCTATACACAACACTAATAAAAGCACCGTAGAAGCAATCACCTTCTGCAGGTTCGATAGGTGCCTTTCGCGACTCAGGAACCTGTTTGGGCATTTCGTTGTGATCGCAACGCCACTTGAAAATCGCGATCGCTGAAAATGCTAATTAAAACCTGCGTGCAAAAGGAACACGAAAATACATATAGCAAGTACGTATCGCAAGTATAATTTAATATTAAAGCTACTCTCATTCAAACCGCTTTCAATCGTACGCGACGACAATAGAAATCGCGATTTGCCCAATACGATGATGAGTGCTGGAAAGAATAAACTCTAACTACAGCATGCAAAAGCGAGCACAGTGACAAAATAGTAACAAAGAATGGCTCTCCATCCAAAGGATGCAGAACCATTGGTAGTTGCCCTCTTGAGAGACAGTTTGTCGGGCCTCTTCGGCATTTAGCTTCTTCTTTTCTTCGGGCGCAATGCCCGCTGAAACTTAGCCTAGGCTCGAGGCTCTATTCGCAAACGAACAAAAAAATTAAATAAAAGTCTAAACCGCGCAGCTAAACGGAACACACGTGGACGTATCACGACCAAATACAATCGTAAAAATTGCGATCATGGAAAATCGTAAAGATTGCGATTAAAATTGTAATCGATCTTCGCCTACACGCGCAGCCTCGAGCATAACGTCGCGTTCGTTTCGAAGCCAAATCGCGACCGCGACCGCGAAGGATTCGAAAAATCGATAGGCAAAGCCAGAGGCGAACGCATTTTCGTTCGCGCCACAGCTTCACCGTCGACTTTTCAAATCAGATTTCCTGAAACAGGTTGAACATGCGAAATATTGCCTACCCGATCGGAGACTGTGTCAACCTGCCCGGCCCTACCTGCTTATATCTATCAGGCACACCAGAAGGTACACTACCTATCCTACCTAGACCTATATTTAAAAAATGGCAAACCATTCACACAAACACACGTCATTCCACGATTCTCAATCAAACGCCCGGGTGCAAGGGCCTACACTACAGAGACGACCCGGGACGCCTCCGACACCCGAGCTTGGCATACAATCGTTCACACTCTAAGGGTACGTACCAATCCCTGAAATCGGCTGACAAAGGCTAGCGACCATTGCGTAAATATGCGTCAGCGTATTATTTTTTTATTACTATCGTATCAAAAATTGATTGTTGGGGGATATTATATTTTCTTCTTCAACCAACAAATTGTAGATATATAAGGTTTGTACTGTACTCTATAGTTCGCGAAATTTTCATAATTCGTTATAGTATTCAATGTATATATTTGCAAATTCTAAAAGATATTTCTATTCATGAAATCGTAGTTTCAGTATTGGAATAAGTTCATTTATAGTTTTTCAGTTATTTCGCGAGCCGACGCAATTCCACAGCCTAGCCACACACACACAATGTGGAAATACGTCGTGCACGGTGCACTAGCAAATGTCAGCCGCCAAACATTGTTATTTTAAAAACCATATGATCATCGTGCTCATTGCCTTTCACTCACCCAAGTAGCACCTGGGCACGTGAGTGAGTTCCTGGCAATGAACACGGAAGGGGTTAAACCTGAAAATCCTGATCTAAAAAAATGATTAGTAAGCGTAAAATTGCAATAGGTCTACACGATTTTAAATTTCCTTAAAAATGACTCGACTTTGTAATTTATGAATTATCAATAAAGATTCGAGAATTACTGATAACTAATTTATTTGTTAAAGGAAATAACTGTCGTTGAAACTAAATTTACTAGAATAAGCAATGTAATTAAGAAATAAATGTAATTAAATATTTAGGTGAAAAAATTGCAAGCTGTTAAATAAGCCTCAGGTGATTCCTTAATCGAAGTGAATTGCTCAAGATTTCTACTCCGATTTGAAAATCTACCCGTATAAAAAGTGCCTTCTTGTACATAATATGTAATGAACTTCATACGAAAAGGACTCGACTATAGCATATAAAAATGAATATTAAATATTATCATTATGCTATGCATATTCGATGCTAATTTTACTATACGTATAGTTATATTTATTTATTTTGATACATGATTATTACAATCATGAAACACTTGCAGCAACGAAGTCGGAGGGTATCCGACTTCTGCACTGCTCAACATTGAAAACAAATTCCAATTGATTACCAATGCAATGATAAATTTAATATACAATGTCCTAAATATATATGTATACATTTGTTCAATGTATTTATTAATGTCGTAATATGTTTTTATTGAAATAGAGGAACCTACAGTAACAGCGGTTATTTGATAAAATATGATATGAGTAAGAAATATTTCTATGGTTCTTAATTTTTTTATAAGAAAAAACGCGGAGTACAAGAAGGCAGATCTAACCTCTTCTAAGAAATAATACACAAGAAAACAACATTGAAACTGACGGGTATAAAAGCTATACTCGTAGTCACTATGCTCACAAAACTACTAAAAAATACAACCAGTCACCCGTGCCGGTTCGGACCAATCGTCCTACGGCATGATTGGGGACCGGAGGAACCAAAACGCATGCCACTCACCACCTCGTTGATCATAAAAATAGAGGAAGTAATGGTGGAACACATCAGGAACATCAGAGAGGCATCTCAATTGAACGCAATCGGCAGCAAGTATGCAAACTGTAACTAAACAGGAAAGCGAAGAACATTAAAATCTACCGTTAAGTCTACAGAATTCAATTCTTCGCGGAAAACTGAGAATTGCTTAAAAGATACTTACATTTTTCATTTCATCAGTGTGGCATAAAACATCCCCTTCAGTGATGCACTGACTCTACTTCCGATGGCGAATGTAAGGAAAAAATAAAAATAAAAGACTACGTACGCGATCGCAAATTATATCGGCGAACAAATTAAGATGCTACTTTCGCGATTGAAATAATTGAAAGGAAGCACCGACGCTCCGATAATAGTGTAAATAACTAGTACGCGAGAAACACTGACTTTACAATCGCGTGTAGCTAAAGTGTAAAAAAAAATGTAAGCAGAGCCACTTGCTCTGAAAAAGCTAGAAATCTTCGAAGCAAATATTGACTCTACCGACCGCATTGCGCGCGGTCACAAAATTTTCTGAAATAAAACATATTCATCCTATCTACTGATTGTTATCATTGATATTTATGAAAAATAAATATTCACGAGAAGTTAGTAAACATGCATTAGAAATATGTAAACGTGCATTGGAAATATATAAACATGCATTAAAAACATACAAATATACATTAGAAATGTGAAAATAACCAGTAGAAATATGTAAATATGCAAGTGCGTCTTAAAAATATTCAAACATACATTAGAAATATCAAAAAATATCCAGTAGAAATATGTATATATGCAAGTGTGTCTTAAAAATATTCAAATACACATTAGAAATATGTAAATATGCAAGTGTGTCTTAAAAATATTCAAATATACATTAGAAATATGTAATTTCCTTTAGAAATATGTAAATATGCATTGGAAATGTGCAAGTGTGCATTAAAAATATGCAAACATGCAAGGAAAATGTACACGATAAACAATGCAATAACGAATTCAACATGTTATTGCATATGTTTTTAAATATAAAACATAAAAACATATGCATTATTCAAAATGTACAAAACAGTTGTGCCTATTCCAATTGTAATTACTTAATTGTAATTGGTATAGAAAATCTAATTGTTTTCGTAAGTATTTCAACTGTTGTTGTTTCATCTTAGTATCACACATCATATCAAATCATATCATATGAAAATATAATTAAAGTGCTCACATAAACAGGCCTTGGCAGCATTCAATTATAATTCGGCATCATTGTATCTATTGGCTTACTCCTTCCTCTATTTCACATAATTAGCTCTCTCCATACTCCTGTACCAAAGAAAAACAAGGAAACTAAACAGGGGCACGAAAATAATGATAATTGTAATATACTAAAGCAATGATTCAAATCGAATCTGTAGAAAATATAAATATTCGATTTGCAAATGTATAGGCGCACGATGTTAACAAAAGATTTAGTATGGTAGCAATAGATCTCGAATATTCCTGAATCTACTCGTAATTTAGTAATATTATGCGAAGGGGTAATTAGAATTGTATTAAATAAGCAGCAGCGGTAATAGAGTGCAAATAATTCTGGTATAGTTATTATGAACGCACCTTACTGAGACGTCATCCACATCTTTTGTCAGCACGGCGTCAAAGTAGTAGAATGAGAACCCGTTCCGTTCCAGCGACGATGAGAACCATCATCCGTTGCCGTTTAGCTATGTTCGACATCCGATTAAAGACAATGACCATTTTCGTCTACGATTGCTTGCGCTTCCTCTAAATATTTCAACGTATACATTAATCAATAAGTATATCTTTATGTTTCGCGATAAATTAATGAGATTTTCGAGAAAAGACAACCTGCCTGACCACAGGCAGAAACAGTAAAGAAATGCTCGCAAATAATTGCTTGCATCATGTTACTACTTATCTACAGCAGGACTGCGTATCATAAGAGTTTTGTACGCGGTACGAATTGTAATTTAATAGAGATATATTGCTACAATTCTACTTATTTCAACGAGAAATTTGAAGAACGCTTACCTGCCAGCGAGAAGTTGATTTATCAACATGGCGCTGCTTCACTCTGATCCTGCGCAATTCCGTTCGAAACTGTCCCGTTCGCGCCATGTCTCAAAGCAAGCGAAAGCAGCGCCATCTACCAGAACAGAATCCAACTGAAATCAGAGATAAATGTATTAAGAATCGCCAATATTATACTAATATGGCGAGAAACCGCAGAATATGCTGCAAGATAATGGAATTCTGAGCTGATATGCATATACGCGTACGTAAAAGATAATACGTACATGAGTACTCGAGTCGGTTTGAAAATTCGGTTGAAAAGAACCACGCGGCGTGGTTCCGTCCATCGCAGAATATTTTCTTAACTTCTTTCAAAGTATTCATTAATATTACCAAAGAAACTACAGAAAACTTGGAAGACAGGGAAATCAAAGCAACGCGTATATCATTTCCTGTTTTCGAGAATATATTAGACAATGTGACATACCATAATTCGACGAACACTCTGAGCACGTCTATTCACTACGGGATCCATTGCGCGAAAGAGGCAGATTTTTGAAATAGATTGCGCTGATTGGCTGGTAGCTCGTTTAGTGCTGAGGGGCATTGTTCTTTCTTTAAGGCGGGTGTTTTTGAATATCGCGTCGAATTGCATATGTTTTGTTACAAGTTTTTCAGAATGGATATGAGTCGAATAGTGGGATACAAATATATTTATCAGTAATAATAAACACATCTGAGAAAGTATGGAATGTTCCGTTAATATGTAGTACAATATAATTTTGGATGTTAGGTCTATTCTGTAGGGCAATCATAAATAAATTTATCATACTTTTTATTGGCGACAATGCAACGTATTATCTATTATTGATAAAATAGCGCGTGAAAATTGTGAATGTCGATAAAACGATCCATAAATTTCTGAAATATATCGTCTATAGAAATATCTTACCACCACTGTCTGTGGTAGAAACTTTTCATGAATTTCCAGTAGTTGGAGCCCCCGTAGTCTGCTTTCTACTTGCGATGGAAATTATTATTGAATAATAGGCAATTTGAGCTTGTTTAAATTGGGAAAATTATATTTTTGTTAATAATCATAGCGCACAATTTTTTTGTAGACAGTGTTCTTTAATTATTATTTTTATATTAAATCCACATCCATCATTAAGTTCACCAATACTCAAATTGAAATTAAATTAAATCTATATAATATCAAATTTGTTTTAGACCATTAATTTTGTTTATTTCTTAAGTTTATTTAAACAAATTTAAATAATTTTTGTACCTATCTAGTCCTTAATGTCGATTTCATTTGTTATATATTAATAATAATAAAAAATCGAGAAAAGCAGTGAAAAAGAAATATAGAAGGGTAACTTCTTATTCCATTGGAAGGAAGTTAATTACTTTTTCTTCCTCTTGTTTGCAACTTCGCCTAGTAAATAAATTCGAAATCCATTTGTGATACAAGTAAAAATTATCCGTTAATAATACATATCCTAATTCCCTATGGAACAATTAGAAATAAATGAACGACGCGTATATTCGTCATCGTAATACCCTTTTCCTTCCATTCAATCCATCATGTCGTGCTCAATACATGTGACATATCAACAAATCTTAAAACCACATCGTATATCCTTCTCACACATTTGTCATACCTCATTCCCCAATATAATCATATAAAAACATTATATATAGCACAAAAACATCGCGCAAAAACACTCTAATTACCCTTATATTGGGTGTTCCCCTTTAATCTATCCACGATATCTTTTTTCCCCAAATTATTCATTACCGAAAAAGCACATTTCGAATCGAAAGTGCATTCAACCAACAGTTCAATTACATATTGATTCGACAATCGTCACTCTTCTATCTATACCAGATTATTCTTTTAACGATGTATTAAAGAAATCGTACAATGTTAAACGAAAAACTCACATCGAATGCAATCATTTGCTTATTATGACTTCTAATCAAACGAACCCTATCATTTTATAAATTACAGTATGCATGCGTGCTCTTTCAAACTTTACTATTTCATTTACCTACCTTAGACAAGTATGTAGATAGCTTAGAGAAATAAACTTGCAATTATGTACAAGCTTTCTGTAAAAATAATTGGCCATAACTTTTAAAAATTATCATTGATAAAATAAAATTAACCCTTTCGATACAACAGTGAAAGGCAACTCTTGTACCTCGTGTTATTTGCGCTTAAGGCAATCGTACGAATCAATTTTACAAAAGTACATCGGTCATTATGGAAGGTATCAAGCAGTGCTACCCTAAAGCAAAGCAGTTCGCTGGTGCGCCATATTTACAGGTGTCTAGAGTCACCTTTCATATACGTCCAGCCAACGCTCAAGTTGGGTCGCTAATCACCTCCAGCACGCAGTGAGCCCCCTAAGTCGCAGGACTATGGTCCCCATTACAATTACCGACGAAATGATCGATGTCGTTCACCAAAGAACATACACATTTAACACGACGAAAAGATTCGCAATACAGAGTCAGAATATGCACCGCGTATGGCTACAGTCGCATTTAATTACTTATCGTTGTCCAGTAACAAAAAGGTATACGCAATGCGACACCCTGTGTACATTTGCAGTGGCGTACAGGTTCGCCGCAAAGCCACCCCGCTGTCTCAATTATCGTTCATCAATTAACACAAATGGACATACGTCCCGTGGACATTTTTTTAGTCGTTCATGGAAAAAGCTGCCGGCGATCACGGAAATCGTGCCGATATCTCGTCTATGATCCCTGTCACGTTTCCGTTCACCGTGACGGCGTATCATTTGCCTAAGTGGTTACGGATTGAGGGTCGCCGTCGTCCTAATGGCGGTTTACGGAATTCGCCGGACAAAATTGGTGGAAAATGGAATTAAAAGGCACCGATACTATCGACGCCGCTCGAATAGTCGAAAACCATAGTTGGACACTGCGGGCCGCTCGTGGCTTCAGTCGTTCGGTTTTCCACGTATATTTGTGACGTGCTTCGGGATAGTTTGGATCTCGTCGCGACAGCATGATGAGTACATCGCGAAACGATTATAACTCTCAAAGAAAGAAGTTGCAGACAAGTGAGTGGACGGTAGTGGATGTAGGACGTGAATTTTTCTTTTCATTTTTACGACAATTTTTGGAAAACTGATTTTTCATTGTTTTATACGTGTATGCGTAGAGGGTGTAGTTTGAAATTTATTTTGAAAGCTCTAGGACTCTTGTAGCGTACGATCATTCAGATTTCGTTTTTGTATATATTTAATTTTGTGTTTATTTCATTCGTCGTTTCGTTTACTCGTCTATCGTTTATATTCTGTTTAAGCAGACTGCTGATTTTGAAACTATCAATGTATAAATTATTTTACATATCGTTCGACAGGTCGATACGTTTTCCTTAGAGAATTTGAAAATCTTGATTATCTTTAACTGCAAGAAACGTTCAGTACCGCTGCTTTTATAAATCTAATTATTGCTGCTTACAATCAATTAATTCTACGGTATGTCACTATTAAAAACAGCGGTACCTGCTAACTAATTACTGTCAATCAGTATTACGTCCTATGTAGTTAGAAATTACGAATACCACTTTGCAAACAATTTTTATATCGTCCAGAATTCTCCTTTTTAACGCGTTCTCCTAGGATGCGGTGAAACCTTTTTCGAAAACGTAAAGCGATCGTTCCGAGGTTACTGCCAGAATACAGGATTGCATGGCTTTCGATACATAGTGACGAGCGAATCGATTTTGGATAAATTGGTTTGGTGCACGGTGAGTGAGGCTCGTACATATTTCTTTTCCGTCATTAATTAGTTTCAGCATCAATTAATGGTGTTATTTATGTGCGCATGTTCAATGTACAGGTCTGCACGTTCGCGATTATTTTCTGCGTAACATTGATGCTACGATTGTGGCAACATTTCTCCGACAACCCCACAGTGACGGTAATTGACACATCGAATCCCATAAAAGGATTGCATTTCCCGGGCATCACTATATGCAACAACAATAAAGTTTACAAACCGCACGCGGAGATGCTCGCTCAGAAATTGTAAGTTAGAAATTTTCTGCTTTCGCAGCGGGTTAATAATTTAAGCTCGTTTAGAATTTCATTCATTTTCATCTTTGTTCATTCTGATTTACGTGAAAATTATGTAAACGTGTCAACGTTTTTGTTAATATTCGCAAGACATTACTTTGAGGAATTTATGAATGATACGTGGTCAAAATATCGTTTTCTATTTTCATTATTTAACGAAAATCATCGGTAAATAATGAAACAGAGACGGTTATAAAATTGCAGCGTTCGAAGCGGTAGCATAGGAATTGCAATTAAAAGGCAACGTTTTTCTCTAGTATTACGTCTTTTTTAAACTTGCTTCTAACTATGCATCTCGGGAAATATTCGCTCTTTAAAGGAAACTCCATTTATAACTATATCTTTCACTGTTCCTACAATCTAACTTCTTATATTACAGCGAGAAAATGAGGAACATTTATTCTGCCCGTTTCATTATGGCCATATCAAATGTATACCGCGTTTACAACCCTTTACTTCTCCGCAAAATACCATTAAACAGTGCAATGAAATTAAAAGGAAAAAAATATCGGGCGCTCTGTGTTACTCACTTCCAATTTAATTACGAATTGTATGAACAACATTTCTTTAAAAATCACTCACAATTAGGAACAAATTATACCTTTTCCCCATTAACCAAGCTATAATTAGTAAAGCTTTCGCTATTATACAAAATTAGAATCCAATATTAAAAAAATTGCATCGCAATACAGCAAATATCGGACGTAAGCCCTTTTAATCGCAAGAACCCATGGAAATTACCTAATTACAATCAGTTCGCTTCACTTACCACGATATACACGATGTGCATACATAAATGACATAATGTCGCACGGTTTTCGAGAAAGGCAATTCCGAAGAAGCTAATAACAAAATGTTCGCGACGCGATAATATCTTCGGTTCCTTTCGCATGATTAATATTTTTACCTCCTAATATCTTGTGCCTCCAAGAAAACCTTCCGACAAAACCATTTTGCATGAACGATTCGACAGAAATGATATCAGACCTCGTGAACGTAACGAGGCCATCACGAAGCTGCGTGCTGCATTTCATAAAAACAATTTCCTTTGATAGACTGGCGTACGGATTCGATATGGACATGAGCAACAAGCTGTTCGCTTCCCTGATGAAACTGATACGGCCAGATAGAATTGAAATCGATAATGCAACCGCGTCGTGGGCTCTCGATATCCTCGGTTACAGCGTGGAAAAGCTCATGCTTGAGGTAAACATCGCCTCCCTCGAATCTTTATAGAATCCTCCGTGGCCGTGGCTTATGGGAAATGATGTTCCTTCCAGTAGATAAGAACAGAGTGTATACTTCAGTTCGTCTTGCAAGTAACGCGAATAGTTTCGGGCAGAAACGTTGGCGCAGAACAGCTTACGCGGAGCAAATGATAATTGAGGAACTTTTGGTAGCCATTGTCTTCCCGTTCGCTCGTTCGTCTGTATTGGTTCCAATTAATTTATTGGCTTCGTTACCGATGCCGCGCCGGTGGTAATGATAGCGCAAAGCGTTGAGCGAGTCATGGAAGATCATTGGTAGTCGATAAATTTTGTTGTCGATTGTTTGGTACACAATTTTCAAATAATTGACATGATGGTATAAATTCGTTCTTTTTATTTCCTTCACCGACACAACATTATCGGGGCTTTAGAATCCTTTTCCCGAGCGGTACTTAAAGCGGCCACGGGATAAAAATATGCGATGCATTTCTGTTGTTAATGGAAAAACACGTACCTTTCAGCTGATGCAACCGTGCAATTTACTCTTAGTAAGATGCTCCTGGCTGGGACAGATTTACGATTGCAGCCAAATCTTCAAAACGGTGAAATCGAACGAAGGTTTCTGCTGCGCATTCAATTATCATTTTGACTTGTCGCTCGATTACAAGTAAGGATTTTTATGAATTTGATTAAAGCGGATCTCTATCTGTTGAACCTCGTGCGAAATTTGTAAACGTATCGCGGATAAGAAATATAGTTTATTTGAACATTCCGGTTTAATAATCTAGCCTTTCGTTAAATTTCGCTTTTCTCATTTCGACGTTCAACATTGTTGTTCCTGTCGTTCTAGCCACGAGCATGCTTGGTTGATGAATATATCCAGCACCGCCGAGGATCTTCAAGAACAAGAAACCGGCGGTTTTCTGCCTGGCGTTGACGAAGTTCTGGTAATTTATTTTAATAATTAAATCGATCCACGAACGTAATCTCTTCTAAATTTTCGTAAAATCTTTACGGGCCTATAATTACACGTGCTCTACTATGCCTTATCTAAACTCGTTAATCGCAAAAGCCGGCTGAAGTTGTAACAGACAATCAAATGAAAAATCGACACACCTTCTGCGAAAATACTCGCGCGACAAAGCAACATCGGTACTCGATTGTTAATACGTTAATGATCGTTTATGTTCACTTTATGCGTCAGTTCGCGCCGGGAACCGGTCGTGACGTCGGTCTGGCGGTCGCTTTGAACATCGACGGTAAAAATTACAAAAGCTCGGTGAGACAGTACGTGGGTGCCAGCGTGTTGGTCCACGATCCTCAGGATTATCCGGATGTCGGGGCGCAATCCGCGTCTTTGCAACCGGGCCACGTAATGTCAATGGCGCTCAGTGGTACGAAAATTCAAAGCTCCAAGGAGCTTCAGAAGATACCTTGGCGTACGCGGATGTGCCTATTCGACGGGGAGGTACGTGCGAATTTAATATTTATCATCATAAGTTATCCGATAAGCCGATGCAGCTCCGCTGCGAGTTATGTTTAAAATCATGAAATTCGTCGCGATCATTTATTTGTTTGGTACGCGGGCAAGCGCGACCAGGGAACATCGGAAAACGTTGTAAATGTTTAATGAAAAATATAATCTGTGCAGACAAAAATTTGTAAATGCACGTATTTGTCGTATTTCTTTTTTCATTTCGTTATATCATATCTTATACATAGTTGTGTCGTGCTAGGTTATTTCAATTAGCACATGATATTAATCTTTCCGTAATTAAAAAGCTGTACTACAATTTCTTGGAGGCTATTTGTTTAACGTAGCTAAACGAAGCTGAGAAAGCTTCAAAAAGGGTCTCGGAAAAGTTTCAAAGTGTAAAGGAAACTTTGCGAAGGTAAACAAATACCAGTTGTTAGAAATCTGTTTGTTATATTGTACACGAAATTTCTGAGAAGTAATTTGTTGAAACAACTGTTTTCGCTGCGAAGCTAATAACTGGAACATTTATTTAAAATTCTCGTTTATCGTTGAATTTTTAATTTTTTCTCGTTAATTGCTAATTATTTCGATCGATCTCTCGTAGGTATTTTTCGAAATTCGGCGCAAGCCGCAGTTCCTCTGTTTAATTTTTCAAATAGAAAATTTTCCGATGCCCTGCAGCATTTTTTAAAGCGGACGAAAAACGAAAATTCAATTTTTCATTCTATTCGACGTTGAATACCTTTTCATTTTTCTTTGTACCGTGCGTTTTAATATGTGACGCTTGTCGACAGCGATATTTTAAAAACAGTGAAACATTCAGGCTCTAGAACGATAAGTATATTCATTTTTAATTACACTTTCAGACCGCAGGAGAACGGAAATACAGTTATCAAACGTGCATTTCGGAATGCTTGCAGAAACAGATTTATGTTTCTTGCAAATGCTTACCCTTTTTTTATCCAAATGAGCGTAAGTAATTTCGTGAAAATTATTCACTGCACCAGTTACCCCGAAATTCATATCTCATGACATATTACCAATATTCACGCAATTTCTTAACAGATCCGAACGAGCGTACCTGTTATTTGACGGACGTAGACTGCATCTTGGCACATAGAAGTAAGTAAAGAACAAACACTGAACCTCATACTTCTAATAAAAAAAATAATAAAGGAGTGGATTTAATTAACTAATCGTACAGAAATGCTTCAAAATCATTACCTACAGGTATTCAGTCGCTCGAAAAATTAGTAGCCTTTGGCAATGAAAACGAAAATTGTGAACGTTAAAACTGAACCTCTGTGTTTTACAATTTTTAATAGCCTTTCAAGGAATATATATTTTTCATCACCTGTAATTGTAAAGCAGGAAATCTATCACACGACAAAGCGTCTCACAGGAACGACTGTAACTGCCTTCCACAGTGCAACGATAAGTTTTACGAATTAGTTTCTGAATCGATACCCGGGGCCAACATAGGATACGAATCTGAAATGACGTAAGTAACACGCTTGTAAAAAAAAAAGAAAAGAGAAATATAAAATAGCACATCAAAATCTAACGCAAACGTAAAAATTTAAGTTCAGCGTAACATGAAGACTACAGAAGCTCACAAATTTGTCTAAAAAGATATACGTAAATTGTTCAGATTAATTAATACATTACAGCAGCGTTGATTTCTGTTTATCAACTTGAACAATATAAAACTCAATGGAAAATACGAAACTTCGTTTATTTGTGTATGCAAGAATTATAGAGTCGAAACGAATATTATAATTGACAGATAATTCACGAACAAATTCGACAGACTTTCTCCGCGATTTCAAAAATGTTTGTCAGTTTCGTTTAACGTGTTACGTACTTGGATTCAGATGATACGCGTGTACGTTTTCAGACGGGGCTTGAACATCCAGAATACCTCGTTTCTCTACGTGTATTTCCGCGACGGTACGTACCTCGAATACCGAAAGCAAACTATCTTAGGATGGGACAGCCTTCTCGGTAAGTGAAACTTCTTATAAAGTTATCTACTCGTTCGTGGAACTTTTCCATTGAGGCGTGAATGGCTAATAACAGAGTATGGCTAGGTAAATTGGGTAATAACGGAGGTTTTTTTCCCCTCTAATTTCGAGACGCGGAATACGTTCGCAAAATTTGCCGAAGAAAGGAAACGACGGAGAGGTTCGTATCAGAAAATGAGGGAAATTGCGCGAAAGAATTTGCAAATCTCTCGTAGATCTGATTTCAGATATGTCTCAATCTAAATTTTTATTCAGAATTTCGATTAAATTGTAATTGCTCCTTTGTGCATCATGAAACGCAACAGTATTGGCGTTTAAAGTGAACATAAATTTTCAAGCATGATAAAACATACATAATGAAGTTATCGAAAGTTCGCGAAGCAATTGTTTCATCAAAATTACGTATTCAGCACAATTGTGAGCTACGCCGCGATTGTAAAATATGCGTTTCTTTTTCGAAATTTATATAAAAACACTCTGTGCCATTGCATATTCTTTAATTAACGGCCGATGTTCTTAATTATAAATAGATTATACGAAAGTTATTAAAACGTTAGTAACGAGATATTCTCACTTCGATGCTTCTCATTTTAACTATAATTGAATACTGACTGCGAGCTACTTTCAGCATCTTACGGAGGAATCTTTGGCCTTTGCCTCGGTGGTTCGGTGATAAGCTTAGTAGAGCTTCTTTACTACGTCATGTCAGACTTGTTCAGCGTTCGCAGGAAGGACGACGAACGACAGAATTATCAGAATCTCCCACCTGCCACGAAATTATTCGTTTCCGTGCCCGTTAGTCCAGATTTAAAGAAATACGACACGTCGACTGTAAATAAACGCAGGTTCCTTATGAGAAATCAACGAAATCAGAAAGATTCGAATAATTTTGACCAGAATTCGTATTACGAATGATATGCATTGATTGAGTAGTCGGATGTTATCCATTAACAAATAACGCGCGTAGGTACAAAGTTGTAACCAGGTTCTCAAATTGCGCGATATTATGTAGCGGAACCGGTGAGTTAGAGATTTTATGGTGTTTAAAATTGTGTGCGAAAAATGTCGAAACTGTGCACTTTGTACATAAACGTAGAAGAATAGCGTTTTGTGCGCGAATGATGCGCGTGAATGGAACAATTCGTATTTAATAGATTGTTTCTGCTTGGAGAAATGATGAAGCACTAAAATGAATACCCACATGCCCGATATATTTCGTCGAATAATATCTGTACCTCGCTGTCACCTTTTCTACAAATTTACAAAATAAATTTCGGCGTCTCACTCGCTCTGATTCTTGTACTTCTTCGCTATCACGATTACGCTGTCGTCGCTAACGACGAGCATCGTTTTAACGCTATTAAAATCGATTTGTCGCGTGCAACACGGTCTATGAAACGTGCACACAAAACTATCCGGCGAACTATAAAGTATTGCCAGATAAAGGAATAATTGCAAATAAAGGAACACCTTGTCGACCCATACCTCATAATATCGTATCCCTTCGATATATTAATCTAATATATTAAAATCTAATATATTCTAATATATTAATGCGAGTATCAATACTTCGTCGTTAAGAGTTATTTGCGGTATAATTTCTGCACGAACTATAATAATAATAACCGAACACTCATTGCGTCGACTGCCGTTGAAAGAACAAAACAGACACGCAACGAGCACGTACAACAATTGAAGGGCTCGCGCAGGTGTTTTATTACAATGGTATACGTTAACAAACCTAGAAAAGAACCAGGTACAAGATTACAGATAACCCTCCGCCGTGCATTGAATTTCATTCGCGACATTATTAGACACTTTTCCGCGTACTGCACAGGGTACGCCAGTTCCGAACGTACCACCCCTTCGAACAGCTTTGCCGGTCGAAAGATGCTTCAGATGTGAAAGGAAACGTCTGCTCAGCAAGCAGTACAGCACAAAATTTGCCGAACTCGATATCGCGTTGAGGAGCGTCGCGTACATGCGAAATCTGTTGGAAAAGAAAAATCAGGAAAACCATGCTCTACGTTTCGCGTATCGACGTAAATTGGCCATCGGCAATAATTAATGCCCCCCATGCGTTCCGTTCATTTCTCGCAGACGTCTCGGTACTCCGGAAAAGCTTTCGTTCCGTCGTGGCGTGTTTCAGCGCGGCGAGATTCAATTAGCCGAACAATTTCTACCGCGTTATCGAACATTCTTGCGGTGGTATCGATTTTTATTTCGCAACGAACGCGAGACTGTGCTTCGAGGAAATAAAGGTCGATGAGAAGCGTTCGTGCCGCGCTGGCCATACTCTAGACTCTCTTGTGCCCGCTTGCTATTGTTATTCAAAGGCGACGCTCACCTTTCCATGCAATATTCCGGAACCTTCGTCGGGTCGCCTCCGTAGAGGAGAGACACGGCGCTGCGTCGCGATGCCAAATGAGTTGGCACCTCGCCGACGAGGAACACGAACACGATGCCAACAAGCATCACGGTCATTCGCGCTTCGTCCTACGGAACAACCAAACTGTCCGGCTAAATGGGTGTACCCGACGATGAGCACGATTTAGCGCCGGGAGGTGGAGCATCTAATTGAGCCGGCAATAATTTACCCAGAGTTTTCTTCCGCTAATAGGTTCGACTCAATGAAACCTTACTCACTGCTCGTCTCGTATCGCTCGGCGAACGACATGCCGGTGACGATAAATGCACGCGAGGAAAGAAGCGCGCGATGTTTCTCAAGTCGCAATTCCATTGCGGCTAATACTAGTTAACGCGAGGAAAGATTCTCGTCCGTCGAGAACTTTGTTCGACCTCGACGTGTCGAACCACGAATTCGATTCGACGACGATTCCACCAGGCGGGCGAATTCGAACGATTTGCGCGAACGATCTGAACGTATTTATAGACAATCGAATCTCGTGCCGGATACAAATGATTAATTATAAATAGCCGTGCCTAATTTTTAGTGGTTCAGCGTGACGCTTGAAGTTAATGAAATATCGGGAACAGCTGTAGCTTCGAGCCTGCCTAAGACGGGGCAAATATTTATAGAAATCCGTGTTTTATTTGATTATTCTGTTTACTTTGAACGCGTCCCTGGAAACAATTTTATACGTTGCACAATATGTTGTACGCTGTTATATATGAATATTATTATTGTACGTATCTGGATATTATTATTATTATTATTATTATTATATGTGAGTATCTCAGTTAGTTCGAACACGGATTATAATTCAACTCGCTATTTATCACTCCCGGTTTCTTTCTTTTTAACGAAGACACAGTATACTAGCATAAAGATGAATAAATTGGGACTTGTAAAATTTCCAAGCTGCCATCGAAGGAGAGTAAATTTTCTCCGGGCGATGATAGTTACTTTAAGGTACGATATTTATTGTATCGTGCTCGTTTAATACGTCGCAATGGGTGGGCAATATTTGCTGCCACAAGTTTGCATCGAAAGAAATTAATAATTTAATAGAGTTACCGAAGCTGCAATTGCGTTGACCAATTTGCACAATTTAATTATAATTCACGTACCCTCAGACAATTTCCCTCGCGCACATTCTTGCGCTTCAACACCAATTGCCTCCGTCTCAGGGTCTTCTTTACGGACAGACACATTATCACGTTCGCAACCAGTAAAATTACAGTCGGTGTCATACCAAATAGCAAGAATTGCAGCCAGTTTTGAAGATCGTACAACCTGCGAACCCATTTCGTATACGGTTTTAAGTGAAATGGAACGCGTGGCAGAAATTGACAAGTGGCATTAATGTTAGCAATCGTGCTAACAAATTAAAGGATAAAGTCTTTGTATCTATACGGAAACAGGAAAGATATTATTCTTGGCAGAAGAAAACAGATGTACAGCAGAACGAAGAATGAAAATGAATGCAACACTGAAGTAAGGTTGAATATACGAGTATCCCATATAATTTGATAACACGAAAATGTGGTAGTTCGTATTCTGCAGGAATATTATTTGTAACTGGCACTGTCATCTACTTGTTTTCCCAAGTTATAATTAACGTAAACACACTTAGCATGAACTGGAACACGATTGCAGCGAGATCAAAGGCAGCTGCATATGATGGAATTAAAGAGTTTCAGTTTATAGAAAGTTAAAACGAGATTCGGATATTAACAAAAGGGAGAACATTTTTCTTCATAACTATTTGATGTAGAGGTATTCAATGGACAATGTACAAACATTATTGTTATTATCTTAGCGCAGAGTCGGTGAAATAGTAAACACCGGTTACTTTACATTATAGAATGTGTGTTCTATATTTTATTCTTGAAGCACGTTCGTCCCTTCCTCCTGTGCATTAATTAAATTTTTAATCTTAAACCAACTTAAGTACGCATTAGAAAGGGATGGAGAAATTTATAAGATAATCTTCCCTTCTTTCTTAAGCACATCAAAAAATGAAAAGTTGAAAGAAGAATGTGAAGTTAATTAAAAAATTAAATTTGCAAAGAAAGTTCTACTTGTTCAACAACTCTCGGATTTTCGTACCAACGCGAATCAAACATTACGCGTATCGATCTATCGAAGCTATAATTATATCTGCACCCCTTTTCAAATTTACTTTCTGTGAACAGCAGGTTTCGTTAAAATACTTTGCAAAGCTTCGAATTTTCTTGCGAATATTAATAATAGGTTGAAAAAATAATACTGTAATCTAAACGGGACAGTATTATCTAAATTCTTTCTTAATTATTCAACACTTGCACGCAAGAACAAATCTATGCACTTCTTATCCGCAGACAAATATTTTGATTTCTAAATATAACTGTCCTCTACTCGAAATATATAACAAAGTTATAAGTAGCATACGAAAAGGACATTATACCATTTGTAAAAATATCTATGCCCCTGAAATCGTAAGAAGCATAAGCTTGAAGGAAATATCTAATTATAATAGAAGCCCTTCTGACCCAATGTCACATGATTTACTCCTGTCAAAAACAGCGTATGTATTTTAGATTGAAATGGTCAAGCAACTACCCCGTACATAATACGAACGACGACTTCAGATCCAAGAACAACGTTGCATTGTATACGACGAGTGTTAACTTTTCAAACGAATAATGAATTTCCGTTCAGCCCAACCAGTTTAACAACATATGTGAAACGATTCACGCACGCCCATTTAACATCGATAGATTCTGTCTGCGTTTATTACAGTTATTTAATATTATTATACATTACCGGGAATGGAAAAACGTTGTGGTGACCAGGTCCCCTTGCTCGTTGTAAGTGTAGATCAGACAGTACGGCACGTTGATCAAAGTGGCGAAACAGCCAAAGAAAGTCATCAACTTTCTTGCCAACAGACGGTTGCAGAACTTCGGTGGCTTGCATCTCGGTAGACTGGCGATGAACACGTTGGATCTTGTTAAACATTCTTAGCAACCACTTTTACGTGGTCCAGGTATCGATATGGGAGGTTACAAGCGTAGAACGTGCAGGACGATCAAGTTCGCTAAGTTGTTGAACATTTGTACAAGCGTAGAGAACGAATTGGACGAATTTTACAACGTCTATACAACGTCTATACAACGAGGCAGAAACGTTTCCGACCACGTCAGGTGGTCAGTACATTTGATGTGCAAAATACTAGGAAGAAACAAGATAATACGATATTTATTTTTAAAAAAATGTTACGCAGACTATTTTTATATAATAGGGAAATGTTAATTTTCAAGAAAGGTTTCTCAACGTCAGGTAGCTGGATATTTTTCCAATCAATTGTAACTGACGAAACTTTTCAGTCAAATTGTTAGTTCATGAAATTAGTATTTGGGATTAATCAACTTAACTGTGTTCTTTTTTTTCCTTTAATTTCGTTACCTGTGAACTATCGCCAGCCTGTCGACAGCGACACACATTGTCGCCCAAACCGTGAGATTCGACGAAACTGAAACGACAGGTAAATAAACGAACGCGTCGAATTCCAGCCATCCATTTTTGCACCAGAAAACACCTCTCGACAAACCGGAGAACAACAGCATAGAACAGGTGACAATATCGGCGGCTGCGAGTACTGTAAAATAAATGGAATTGAAAAGTTCAATTAAACGCACCCTCCTCTATATGTATTTGTTCGGCAAGTAATTGGCACTGTTCTAAATTCTGCGAAAAATCGATTTCCAGGTAGAACGGTTGATTTTGTCAACATTCATTGGATATACTTCAAATAATTATTTTTATGAATGCTTCAATCTACCTAGAATTAGTTTTCTGGTTGTTTCTTTTACTTATAACAGGTAAATCGTGTATTTCGTTTGTTGAATGTTTAGTATCGGAGATATATCGCGAATCTTAGGTCTTCGTATAAGCGGGGACAAGGTGGAATCCAATTGTCTTAAACTGTCTTTGAACTTATTCGAATTGAGCCTTCACGAGTTTCTTCTTGCACAATAATTTTATAAAAGTGTCGTAGCCATTGTGCCTCGACGTTATTACAAAAGTAGCAGCATTTAAATTGCAAACATGTAATCAGCAACGACAAAAGTAATACCTTTAATCAGTCAATACAATAACTTTTAAAGGATCTTTTTATCTTTGTTATCTTCGTATCGATATCGATTCGTCAAGACACTTTTCAACGTCGCTGCAACGTCTTTAAATTGCTTCACCTGCATTCTCGGCCGTAAGCTTGCCACACACGCTACGTTACTTTCTTCGTTGCATACGGACAATGGAGAAATTTAGACAATTAAACAATAAGCTCCGTAAAGTTTCGACGCGAAGGTACAAGCACGATCGACCGGATCGTTCCAATAAAATGGAAGTTTCGAGTTATCGTCGTGCACGCGACGCCGGTGACTTTCAAGACGGAAAGAACGATTTTGGAAGTGGGGACGGGAAGAAATTCGAATAGTTCCAAACCGGAGTCGAGGCAATACGAATTTCACGGTGGCGCGTGTTGCTAAGCTTTTAAAGCGGCTTGGAACTCGGCCCGACCTGTCAGGTACGTGAACACGGACGTCTTGAAATCTCCCCCGCATAGAACGCAGAGAATTAAAGCGTTCCCGACGATACCAAAGAAAGATGCTATGGGGACGGCGATGCTGTACACAATTATGCTGTGAAGCGTCGGCTCCACTATCCATAGACTGACGTCGTCCAGAAACGTCTCCTGGTTGTTATGCAGCGATCTGTAACGAATTCGGTTCGTGAAATTTATTGCCACTCTGTATCGAGTATTACGCGATCGTGTGCTTGGAATAGCGTCGTGAGATTTATTGTACTAGATGGCATCTTAAGTTGTACTTGAGCGCGATTTAATTCTGTTTCGAGGTTCCACCTGTCTTGGAGTGCGAAAATAATTTATGAAAGCTTATTTGAGAAATATTGTCAGGCGCTTCGGCTGATTTTGGTTTACTCAGATTTCCCTTACCATTTCCTGGTTGAACAGTAAGTGTTACGTTAACTTAATTTAAGCGTTCGACGTATGTAGTTTATTAGATGATTTGATTATAAGTTGGTTAATATTTCCAATTTAGAGAATAAGACAATTCTGGAAGCCTAATTCAAATGAAGACTATTGAAACAATTATTGTTCGAAAAATTCCAGTTTTAAAATAGGTATTGTTCAATCAGAAGTAATTCTTCGTTGGTTTTTAACTAGAGAAAAAAAAATGAATGGCTCTAATATATTAATAATTAATAATTAAATTGAAACTGATCGAAGATCGTCCATCTGGAAAAGTTATCATAAAGATAACCAGGAATTGCCACGGAATATTTTGCATTGCTATTAAGACAATGCACAGCAAAGACCAAATAATGTTCTCATTACGACCAACGTCATAATTACAACTAACTTTAAATATCTACATAGCACAGTACTTGAATACCTTTTTCTCTCAAATATTTGCAACTATCCGTGCACCCGTGTACACGAGCAACTCGTACAATGATTTTAACGAGAGTATTAAACTATTATTTTCCCATTATTCCCCTCCGCGAATCATCAAAACTCTCACCATTGATTCGGGCAATAAATGCATAATTGAAAATACAAAATTAACTCGCGCGTGCATCGCTTGATTAATATTCAATCGAACATTCATCCCGTTAACCCGTTGCAGCTGCATTTAAAGCAACCTTTATGACGCACGAAATTATTGTTGCGATTTCGCGATACGATTGATGATAGAATATACAATACACTTGCCTTTTACAAATCACCGCCATTTGCCCACTAAAATTCGCAGGGGGTTCCACCATTATTTCTATGCTTTCAAAAGTCAAACACTCCGTTCAATTCTTGAGGTACTCCCGGGGACACCAAAGAAACGATCGTGAACAAAATCTTGACCGAATTTATTAACGAAGCAATGGACTATCTGAAAAGTTGTTGAATTAGAATCGAATACAGTATAACTATAGAGTATTTTATTCAAGTTTATACAGTTTTCAATCTTGTTTATATTATAAAAAGAATATTTCAAATATTTTGCATTATTCAATAACAACAAAATACTCTTCGACGTACGCCAAAATAATCGTTTATACGAAAATAATTTTGGAGAAATTACTTCAGTATTAAATTATTACAATATTATTAATTCAACAAAGATACATCGCCCATTTTCTGTACCTTCTTTTGCCGTAAAATAAATGAAAGCGGGGAAGGCTAAAAGCAATATTGAATCGTGTCACGATATCAGAAAGGATTTTCAATCAGGTTTGTCGACCTGATATCTTGTGCAAAGATTAATCTTGCGTAGGTGGATTGAAACTTGCACTGTTTCTTAATTAAACGTACAATGGGCAGCTATTCAACTTCTTTCTTTAAATATTTTTCCTCTACAATCTACGTTCGCAAAAAACGTTTGACGTTCCCAAAGAATATCTTCCACTACTTAGATTTTTCTAAGACAACCTCGACCTTGACCCCTCGTTTCCTGCGATACGAAAATGAAAAAATATATCCTGTGAAAAATTCCGCAGAATTTGCTAAAGAGATTGTTCTGGAAACGAACTTGCATCTCAGGTTGTTTAAAATAGCGCATCAGATGCAGGCAAGATGGTCCCCGAAGACCCGTCGCCTCTTGTTCATGCGTTCTTTAAGGTGTACGAGATAATTATGCAACTACGTTTCTCACGCGGTACAAAAATAGTATATTGAGAGTTATTTTCTAAGGATATACTGATATTTTTCCAAGGATGTTCTGATAATAATGGGTAGGTGTTAAACGAAAGAAACATGATTAATAAAATATCATTTATAAAGACTAAAGGTAGGATCAACAGCTTTGAACATAATTCAGTTAGAAACAAATATGCTGTGTTTACTTACTGGTTCTACTGCTTAAATGTTATAAACAAAATTATTTCAATCAACCCTTTAGCATTCGCCGGTATTAACTCGGGACTTACCCCATTATATACAAACATTTGCTCGAAAAATCATCCACCGATGGTAATTTTTCCGCGATTTTTGTCCAACGTTGTCGTCAAGCAGACGTATCGTTCGAAGCGTATTTGTCTATCACGCGAAATCGTGCTATTTATCACCGCGCGGAGAACAGGCTTAACTATCCGATTGTTTGCCCCGATTATACATTTTTCTGGCAGTCAGTAAACTGCGTTAAATCTACGCGAACGTATTATCTGGAAAAATTGTTTGCGATATCCAGTCCCCCGTGAACGGGAAAATTTAATCACCCCCGTTGAAGCGCCTGTCAAGTTCCACGAGTGTGTCACTTTCTCCTTCTTTCTATTTTCTACTTTGGCGTATTTATGTTTGAATTCTCCAGTGATTCGCGCGATTCAGATCGCAGGATCTCGCGGGACTTCCATTCGACGAAAATGTTTCACTACAGTTTGCTCGCGGAGCAAAGGATTCGCGTTCGATTATTTTACCGAGTTCGACTGAACGAATCGTGCTGCTCGATATACTGAAACGAAGGTTTCCATATTCCCGATTGGAGGCTGATAAATTTCTGATAATGGGTAGGCAAATATTCTGTGCATTGAATCGATATTCGTTAAATGTAGTTCTCGAGTTCGACAGCCATTAGATTAGATAGATCTGTTATTAGGCTGCGTGTATTTCCGTAATTGTGATGCACGGAAAAGTGTCAACTGTATAAGTAATATCATATGCATGGTGTATGCAAAAAGTTTCACCTATATGTACTTTATTGCTTTCATTCATCGTGACATAAGTTGGCACATGTAAAAGTGTGCATTGCGATAATGTGTCGTTGAAAGTAATTAATAATTAAATGCAAAACAGGTGCATAATATAATATATTTATTATATGAATTAATGTGTCGATGAAACATATTATCCCAGTTTAAAGCGACAGACCTTTATCATAAAATGCGACAACAAATATAACATATAATAAAAAAAAATAAGAAAAGAATATAATAAAAAATGCAGGATTACCCAGCACAAACTAAACTATTCGTAGTTATTCATTCTATAATTATTCTAAAACCGAACGACAATCGAGGGAAAATGAAAATTCCCAAACAAGAAATAACAAATTAATGGAAAATTTCCCAAAAACAAGGTTAATCGAGCATTCGATTCAATGTCCACGCGGCGTTCGAAAATTGAACCAATCGCACGGCGCCGCAACGATCGAGCACGAAAATTCTTTCTGAACGATCGTTGAATTTCATTGACCCTCTCCCCCCTCCCCCCGTAATTTATGAGCAGCGGGGTTGGTCTCAATCATTATCAGAACGTTAACGAACGAGCTTTGATGTATCCATGGTGACAACCGCGATAACAGCTATCGATCCCCCACGGTACTTAGGGCCGCCTTCCGTCATTCCAGTAACGATAAATTAATGGCAAGAAAATTTCGTGACACGCGTTCCTCCCCGCAATATAACCGAGACCGATGCCACGCCGGTTGCCAACCGGAGCGGCGTAACTTTATTTCCGGAAATTTCGCGGCGGTCAATGACCAACTAATTCGACCCTTCAGCTGAACCGCAATTGGCCGCACGACTCTCTGGGTCTTTCTTTTCCACCCCTGTTTCGTCGTGCTACGTGGCCGCTCGTTTCCAGCTTACTTATTCCTTCGTTCAATGGGCGACCGGATTGTGGGAACCGTCTGTACGCTCCGTGGCACGTGCTGGACGGTTCCGTGAATTTTCTGGACGGCAGCGGTGGGCAGACAAAGTTTGTGCCACCGTGTGCTGAATTGACAGCTGCGAAAGTGAATGAGAGTGTGCTGAAGCGTTGTCGTCGAGAATATTTTTTCGTGGATGTCGGTGTTCTTGGCTTGGACCGATGGTCATTAATGGTAAGAGACATTAACTGGCGACGTTTGTTTCGTTCGCTGCGGCGAGAATTGGTCGACGCGTCGCATGTTGGAGGAGTTTTTGACAATTTTGTAGTGGAAGTGTTTCAATCGTTTTACGATACTGATATTTCGTCCGCGGTTTGCAGGGAAACTGCCTTCTTTCCTTTCCTTCTTTTATTGAAGTTTTATTATCTTCCTCTTTCTGGAGATCTTCGTATGCCTCTGCAAATCGTTTCCTGAGACGATTCTGCGAACATGTCAGGGAAAGTATTATTGAAAAAAGAAGGAGTATTGTCACGATCGAGTTGCTGCACGACAATTATTCTTTTCTTACCTTTCAATAACATGGAATAAAATTAATACCGGCTAATTATTCGCGTACGAAATTACCTCAAATAGAACAACGGAATATCAGAAACAGTTTTTAATCCCCCATAGCGATATATCGCTGCGGAATGCGATCCATCGCGTCCGAATCTTTTTCAACATTATTTTCGTGTCTCCCGCGAACGTTGTTAATTGAATTCCCCGTTTCACCGAGCGGCACGCCAGCGAGGCATACGCCGCCCGTTTAATCAGGCGGCTATTTAATTAAAATTTTAATTACCATTTAATTTTCCCCTGGCCGCCCGTGCTCGTTTACTTTTATTTACGGAATTATCGCCGGAATCGTGTTTCGCGATCGGTTACCCCGCTCGCCCCTTCGTCGTTCCGTTATTTCCAGCGGGGGGTGTTTTTTTCCCTGCCATTTTCGCAAAAACACGCGCGCCATTAGTCAAAACCAACATGCACGACAGCCGCAGTTTCGCTCTGCCTCCACGGGCTCTTTGATGGATGAAATTGTTAGCGTTTTCCCGAAATTATTTGTAGAGTGGTTTCTATTTTTGGCCTTTGAAAAATTAACATCCGTTCCTTCGTCCGACGAGTTTTGTCCCTGTTTTTCTCGATTCTCCCCGAACTCCCTCGGTCTCGTTTCGCCGCGATCCGGCTGCAGCGAAAGCACATCACTCACGTTGTTCAAGTGCAACGTAGGAATTTCAACAGATTCGACTGTCGCGAAATTCCGGGAAAAAAATATTCGCCGGAGGACCGATTAGAGTTATTAACAGCTACTGTACGTGTAAAAAAAGTGAATTGAATTTTGCACATGGGGATGTTGCGTCATTATTTTCAAAACGAGTAGCGTGTTGCATAACATTAAATAGAATATTTACAACAACGAAGCGTTGCGAATATATTTATGACGACTTGTTCAAAGTAGTTGTATCTGCGAGGAATAAATAAAACTCTTGAATATAGGGCCATTACGTATTCCAGGAAAATGATTTTTGGAAATAATTTTTATTTGCACGCACACGACGTTAATTATAAACAATATGAATAATATGATTTAAACATTTACAAATAAAAATGTCGCTGCGATTTCCATAAAACTGTGAGCCTCTTATCAAGAGCTTTAAATATAAAAGAATCGTATGTGGCGATTATTATTATTATTCAAGAATCATTATTAAGAACAATAATTCGCAGTTCGTATCCATAACAGTAACGTGCACCAAGATTAATTGTTTAAGCTGAACGACTGTCCGCACTGTTCGCGAACTTCTGCATAAACTAAACGAGCTTCACCCGTAATTACTTAAACTGCGTTAAAACTCTGTTAACTAGCACAGAGGTATACTTTTTAATACGAGATCCCAAATGGATTTCTTCGCCCTGGATGAACGTCCAGTATCGAAAATAATGACAAGAAAATGTTGGCAAAGCGATTACTTACGGTGAATCGCGAAAGTCTGCGTACAGCTTCGTAGTTTAAAATATTATTACTTCAACGTTACAATATACTCACGCAATAAACACCTATAATAAATAAATCAAGGCATACGTTACATGTTAAAACATTTTCTAAAATGTGCAAAATTTCAAACAATTCGAATGCACTGAAAGTACGCAGCCGGCGATCATATGTTCAAAACTCGAAAGACTTAAAGGGAAAACAATTCGACGCAAATATGTTAAATACCGTGTTACGCGTATTATTGTTAATAGTCATGACTGAACAATTTTTTATTAAAAAAAAAAAAGAATCGTTCGTCCTGGTGTTATACCTTGCCACGCTCGTCGGGAGAGGTGTCGCTGACACGCGGTTTCTCTTTCGACATCTTAAGTGACGTCTAAAGATAGGAGCATTGTCTTGGAAGCGAGCTTCTTTCTCTCGTCGAACTCTCGAAAGGGCCACTGATCTGTGAATAGGTCTTTGCCGTTTCTGCCTTGCCCCTCTTATAAATCCTCCTCGTGCCTCGTCGTCAACCCTTTTTCATCGGGCGTCACTCGATGCTGTTGACACAAAGATGCGGTTGCCAGCTGGCGGTGAGCTCGATTTATGAACGAAGGCAGAAATTTCACAATAACGTCTCGCAAAGGCATGCAACCGGATCGTGACGTTGAATGTAGTAGCGTACGCCGAGGATGAAATAATAACTAGCTCGTTACATTAAATATTCAGCGATGGGATAATTAATTATCCGTACCAATGACATCCACCGCCTAGGCGTGTTAATTATTTAATAATTAATCTTATACATGTATGTATAATGTCCAAGTGTGTGATATTGAAAAATTAATTCCCACAGTTTCTCAGCTTATTAATACGCGTGCAAGGTGTTACCATTGTCATTGTGATGTATCATTGAATGAATTGTTATAACAAATAATCTATAATAAAGGTCTACTGAATTATTCGTAAACGAACTCTTCCATCGAATTACATATCAAGTAATTCGCGCAAATGTGCAGTTACGTGAAATTTTTAATATAATTAGTCTGCTTGAAACAGCCCTGCTAAAATTATTCCGAAGCTGTATAGGAAATTCGTTGGGAGGCAGTCACGTAAACTCATCTCCATAAATTTAACGTATCAACGAAGCTGAAAGACGGGGCACGATTTCGGGTAATCTCGTCAAATATTTCCAGATGTTTATCTAAAATATGTAAACCGAAAGTTCTCGCTTCCCTTTGATAAACCCACAGTGAGTGGTTCCCCGATAAAAGGAATGACAAATTACAAATGGGTACTGTTCGCGAAATATAAAAACACCCTCGCAGAATTTTTCGTGACACGGTAACATATAGCTTTAACTTGTAAAATTAATGATTACACGAACAGTTCAACGGTCTTAATTAAAACGTTCGTCGTATTTTAATGTTCCGAATAAATTCTGCGCCACTATAACCGTACCACAGTAAATCATTAATATTTGTCCAGTTACATATTTCATTCCCTTCATAAATATCTTCTTCTATGAAGCGACACGGTACGTTATCATAAATAGCAGCAATATTTCAAATTTTTTGATAGAAATAATATTAAATACAACGTCGTATAATTCGCATTCAAATATGTTTAATTAATAATTATAAATCGTTCACCATTACATGGAAATAAAAAAATTTATCGCCCGTAGTTCGCCGGAATTTACTCTCGTAATATTTCTAACCCCAGAAACACCCCAGCAATTCTCTTGTATTTCTTCTTTAGGCGTGCAATCCGAGCAAGTACGAAACAGAATAAAAACTCTACGATTCTCTCGACTCCAACGATATTTCCACTTCGAAGGCACGAGATTTTATTGTCGGAAGTCAGCTCTTCAAGGATCGTCTGCCATTTTACGACAACCTCGGTCCACCTACTACCCTTTCGTTCGGTCCTCAATACTTTACGACGATTCAGCTTTACTCTCGCGGCTCGACGGAAAATTCCGGACGGAGGGTTTTTCCTTATCGAATTCTGATTAAAGGGCAGCAATATCCGCGAGTGGGTGCATTGCTCGTGTCGCGACGAATTTTACTTAACTGTCGGGAACGTTTTCATCGGTATGCACCCGGAAAGGGTATAATCGATAGCTCCTTCTGATCCTTCTCGATTTCACCGATCAATCCTTAAGCAGACGGACCCGTGTCTTTTACTAGAGAGATTCTTCCCGTCGTTGACGAATTCCATTTTCTTCCACCGACCGATCGTCGTCAATCTGAACCGTCTCGACTACGAATGGCTTGACAATACGTTAGATTAGAACGATTTCTTTCCCAGGGGATTTTAAACGGAGTGCTACGAATTCCAGACCATTTCTCGTTGAGAGGGCGAAATAAACGAGAGGACGGTTTAGGGGAGAGCAATAATTTATAGCGCGAAGGGTGTATTGTACGTGTGAGACAATTTGTCTATCTCGATTAAAAATTAATGGCGCATAGTAGATTCTGGAATTAATTAATTTAAACTATCCAGAGTTGCTTTGAATACTTTCGCACGTTTCAGTGGAAATAAGTGTAACGCTGTTAATATATCTGTTTTATTTGCGCTCATTTATTTGTCATGCGATTCAGAGTGGATACTGATTAGCATGCTTGTATTAATATTTTCGAACATCTTCATTCACAATATTTATCAACGATAATCGCAACTATTTTAGATTGATTATTCATGCAAGATTGTCAATGAAAGATACTCGAGAAAGTTAACGCATGCTCGTAAATTATAATTGTGCATATAGAGGGCATGTAAGGATGAAAATGATGTCAAACATCTATCAATCTCTGCCACTTCAACCGAACTCTATTAGCTAGCGGTTTGTCTACTGTTTAAGGCAGCCTCTCCGCAGCTGAATCAATCTTCGTCGATGCGTCAGCTAATTCATGCCGACATGAATGAATTTTCCAATCAATTTTTACCGAGCTATGTTTTGTCACAGTTGACATGAGTTTTCTTCATTTACATTTCTGGAATAAATTAGTAGCCATTGAAGTTTCCCAATTGTTTCGGACGCTGAAACTAGTTGATTTATTTATTAAAGTATCTTCGTTATCGTATCTGCGGAGGGGATGCAATGAATTCTGAACGAAGCATCGGTTATTGATATTATTTAATTTGTAAATTATTTCTACATTCTTCTCTCACACAGATACATACGTTCCCTTGTATTCTGCCCCACTTTATTTTCCCTAAACCTTTAATTCATACACGTTCATACGTTTCAAAATTTCCTCTTTCATACCGTGTGGTTTTCAAGTATTTCGAAATATTTTTAGTTCATTTAAATAGAATTCGAAGCTTTGCCCTTCGTCCCTGTTCCATTCTTATTATACACCTTTACGTTCCCCGAAATTGTAGCGCGTACAGAATGTCGAACCAGGGGAAATTGTTATTGGTATAACAACTGAATGAACGCATAGAATAACTGAAAATATTTAAAAGGAAGTGAAACGAAATTTTGCAAACACAATTTTGTATAATTAATTGAGAGATATTACCGTAATGCAATGGTGCACTTGTATTCGAGAACCATATAAACGTATTGTAAAATATTAGCGTAAATACAATGCAATGTGTGGGTAAGTAATGGTGATTCAATTTCATTTTCCAAGAGGATAATACAAATACATTCTACATACATTCTACTGCGATCGTCGTTCAAAGCAGACGCGTTTCATAAATATCGTTTATTAAAGAGCGAACGTGTAATATTGAAAAGTTATCGTATAAACTTCATTCTACTTTGTGACATATGAGTCTGAAACAAGCACGTAGATTTTCATAATTCTCCCATCGTTATGAAAACAAACGTCTTCGTAAATTCCACGATATCGTAAATTCCTGACAACAGTTTCACTCTATATTCTCAGTAATCCACATATTTAATTTTCTTGAATACAACATTGGAATCATTGTACTTTATGTTTCCCGTTCGTGTAGCATATAATAAGTTTATGTCGTCTGTTACGAACTGTTTGTTAACTGTCACAACATGAAGTTTTAAAATAATATACCAGAAAAGTGTACGTTTATGAATCATGTGAAAATAATTCTGTTATACTTGGATTCTCCATAATTAATATTTTCAACTATTCATGTTCGTCAAATCTCATGAGCTCGAGTGTTCAACTGCTCAAATATTTGAATACACAAATGTTAAAACTTTTCAACACAAATATACGTGCATAGATCTATCTCGATGTTATTCCAGAATAATGACGGATAAACCAACGCAAATAATTCGACTGAGAGGAACACCGATTGCAATCATTGCAACAAGTTTGCGATAAATTCACGCTCTTCTGCAAACCCCTTTTTTTCTGCAAACTAATGTCGATTTATATTTCCCCTCCCCCCGGTTCTTGCTCGGACAGATGGAAAAGAAACAATTGTGCAAAAACTGCGTTGCAGTTTTTTATGAATTGGAGCTTTATTTCCGTCGTTGCTTTCGCTGACACGAGTGCTTTCTTTCTGCGTGTGTTTGTTACCGTCACGACCAATAAATAGTCCTTTATTTATACAGAAGTCGAGCGATCACGTTCGCTACGCTCCGTTCTTGTTCAGAAATGAACGAAACTCGTATTTCTTTAATATCAACCGTGGATAAATTCGATTGGAAGAAGCTGTATTTTTCCTCGTTTCGTTGCGTTCATTTACGCAGCGGGGATCGGTACCTGGATTTGTTGGACCACGAGCGTCGCGAATCCGATGGCGGAATCTCTGGAAAATATGACAAATAGTTGGATATTAATAATAACACAGACAAGTGCAGAATAGTGATGTATTCTCTTCCATTCAATCGTGATCTCTTGAAGCAAATCAGATTTAAACTCCGCACACGTTTCTGACCAAACATCTTCGCAGATATCGAAACGAAGTTTCAGTCACATATTGTTCTTCGCGAGCCAGCCGATTCCAAACGTTTCATTTGTCGCGTTCGTAAAAATACAAAGCATCATCTAATTTACTTGATAATTTACTTTCAACTTTCAACGGTACTCAATTATAATAAACATAAAGAAATTCCCGTCGCGTTAACGGTTTCGTAAGACGCAATATTTCAAGGCATTAAGCCCGAGGCGATAAAATTATCATTGTAAACTGTCCCGTCTCGGGGAAAGGACCGTAACGAACGATCCCTTCGCAGATATTTCACATTTATTGTTGAGCGATCAATTCGCCCCAACGAATTCCATTTGCCCGGCAGTATCGACCGCAGTAACGCTCTAAACGAAAACGAAACGAGGGAAATACGAAGCAGCCCAGCGTCTTCGTCCGTAAGGAGACTCGTGCAATCCTCCAGCTCTCTTCCGCGTCATTTTTCCCCCGATCCACCCCATGGGAACGGATCCAGGGGGCCGAATTCTGCGGAGAACGCGGCACGCTCGCGACGATCGCGACGGAACGTGAGTATAGGCACCGCGGGCCAGAGGGGAAAGGTCACTTTCGCCGAGTTATCGCCGGTATCGGGGGAGAATTCACGGGGTGGATCACGCTTGCGCGTGCCGCGCACATTTAGCGTGGCGAGAACGACGCGCAACAACTATTCGAGCGTCAGTTTTCAGCAGGTGCTCGCCCTGGCGAAATGGTCGTGCCGTTGCGCGCCGCTCAGGAACACAACGACGCCGCTTTCCGTTTCGCGAGACGAGTGCACGTCGACGGGATATCGCTTGGACCGATACGAGAGTTGTCCCGAGGGAAGAGCAACGGTATCTGGACAGGAGAATCGTCGAAGTACCCCGCGAGGTGCTTTCGCGTAAGTCCACGTGAATCTCGGTGGTGATCGAGGATCCCCTCGGAACGCCGCGACTTCGATTCGTCGATCGACGATCGACGATATTGTTAGGCGCGACGCGGTGCCTCGAATGTTTCTCGGTTCGACGAATCGAGACTCTTCTTTGTGTGACGAAGAAACTTAAGCAACGAACGACGAGTTTCAGCGGCCGCGAGTAATCGAGATTCGGGGAGTTGGAAAAGGGAGGACAGTGCGAACCCTTTGGAGAGATTTCGACGTGTGCAATATAGCAGCTTCCGATGGGAATGCTTGACGGGTGAACAACGAAACGAACACCGCGTTAGAATTGAGAGCAAGAACTTTCATTTTACTGCGAATCTTTTCGTTTCGTTGCTTTTATTTCGACACGTGGGAAGATCGACGAATTTTTGCTCGAACCAGGCGTCCGCGGTATTTGGAAACGAATGTTGGGAACGGTTGACGAGAACATAGTGGCGTTCTCGAGGCGATTGTTTATGGAACTGGACGGTTTGCTATATGGCAACGTCAACTGTGCCGGGACATCATGAGGCTGTCAGGAAAAACTCCGCGGAGCTGCTTGATCGGATTTCCATGAGCAGCTGCCCACCCAGCAGCTTCCCTGACAAGTTCCAAGACTTCTTCGCTGCACTCAACGAAGACACGGACGATCTGCCAAGCATGCTCGAAGACAAGTTGATACCGAGGTATGTACGCGACGCGAATTCTCCTGTTCCTTTTCTTCTTACCAGTGGCAACATTGAACTAGTTCTTTTAAAATGATTTACCTTCTTCCCTTTTCATTCGTTAATGCGTTAAATGGTTAGATTATTAATTGTTATCGTTGTTTTCTTTAATTTCGATCATTTAACGGCTAGCTGAAATTTAATTTGTATTTAGTTCGAAGTGAACTTTGGAAATTTAAATAATCAATCAAATAGTATTTCGTTTATTGTCACATCATTGTCGAATGTCGTACGAGCATCGTCGAGGATGTTTAATTCACTTCTTAATTAGCGTTTCTTTAAGAATCGTTCACTTCTTTCTATCTTGCCGTGCACGTCGAACGACGATCTCGCGGTCCTTGCGATTTTTGGAACGAGGTTGCTGCTTCTCGGAAATAGTTTGCTCGTTCGTCCCGGTTCGATTAACTGAAAGTAAATTGTACCAGGCGTAATTAGTATTCTAGGGTTGTCTTCTGGGTCAGCTGCGGTTGAAATTATTTGCTTCGCGCAAACAGTGCAATCCGTGTACGCGCAGATGTACACGCTGTGTCAACGAGACGTATTGGGATCGAATTTGGCAGCGGCGATAGTTACCGTGAACAGATATGCCCGGGGGTGAATTAATATTTGAACGAACGATTATTGACTGCTCGATTTGTGCCACGTCATCGGGAATGTATTAGCTGTTCATTATGCACGACGAGGGAATCACGCTTGCAGTATTGTTTTAATAGTTGTCTACTTTGAACTAGAGAACTTGCGATGTTTTCTTGCCAGTTGCGGATTCTAAGGAACACTCGACGAAAGAATCTAAGAATACGGGAATTAATTTGTGCTACAAGTTCTGAATGGATTTCAACATTTATGTAGGAATATAAATAGAACGATGCCGGAATGGCATTCACGGTGGATGCGGCTTAAAATAAAATTAAGGCAAGCTTCAGAAATCGAGACATTAAACTGTTCGGAAATTCTGACGGTGAATGGGTCAAAAATAATTCGAAATACATCGTGCGTGAGCTTTCGATTGATAATAAATTGCTCGGACATGGAACGCGTCGGCCGGTAGCAACGGAACGAATGGAAGAGAGCATTGAAAATGTGAAATATGAATGAAATCTTCGTTAAATCGACGATTACGTAATCTCTCAGTTGAAACAATTTTGCAGCTTCGTTAGAAACGTAATTCTGTTCAATAGCAAGCGAAAATAGTCCCACCTGCAGTTGCGAACAACAGGATATTTGTTCTGAAAGTGGAATTACGTGGTATTGTCATACCCTTGAACAAAAATAAATCATGCGATATAAAAATATCCTTGTTGCGAGTAACCGTATGATAATTCTAAACGGACCACTAAGTTTTAAATTATTATAATTTCAATGCGCAATTACCACAAGTAGTATACAAAACATTAGTAAATAAATCAGCGTCCAATAGTTTCTGCGATCCAAATCTTGTATGTCATTTAAAATAAGCGACGACCTCGTTTCGTTCGAACTACCGTGCTAATAATTATCGTTCAATGAAGCGGTCGTGCTTATTAAACAATCGAATAAATTGCAGCTCGGGACATTAAATCTTTCATCCGCCCAGAAATCGTTCAAATCCACCGGGAGAGCGAATTGGCATTTACTTACTAACGATGGGCTAATCGTGCTTCCACTCGCACTTCCTTATATTTTCGTGTTCCTTTCCTACTCGACCGGACTTCCGGCCGCACCACCATAAACATTCACCCTCAAATATTCTCAGCCCCGCTTCGTTCTTCCGTCTTCGTCATTTGTTCCCCCTTTCTTCCCTTTCTTTTGCACACTCCTCCCACGTCGTCTCAACCATCCTGAACCTTCCACCCTCGGATCCGGGAGAAATCCTACCTCATTATCGTTTTTTTATTTTCTTCTACCCCGTTTTTTCCGCCCCGCTCGTTACACCTACGTGGTCGTAAAATTCCTCCACCCCAAACGAGCCCCCAAGTGTACGGACAGCGGAAGAAGAAAGACGAGAAACGAAGATTCGAACGCACGATCTTCCTATTTGCGAAGAGCGTTTGCAAACACACGGTATCAGACTGTTGTTAACATATACAGGATTAAGGAGACCGCTGATGTTGCGCCCCGAAATTAATTAATAAAAATATCGTGATGCAGAAAAGAAATGCTCGTCGAATTACGTTACCTCGATCTGTGCAATTATACAGCGATCTTCCCCTTCGCTCGAGTTTAATTTTAAGCGGACGTGTAAATTGATTGAAATTTGATTATATGAAGGACAAACGTAAGTACATCGTATTTTACGAATTTAGGAATAATAGTATCGTCGGAAGAATATGAGGATATAACACGCGAACAATGTTTTCCTCTAAATAACAGATCACCTTTTTGGGAGTTCAATTTCGTATATTTATTGCATACACCTGTGGAAATACCTATCGTCCAAAATAACGTTCGGAATGTTCTCGGAAACATGTCACTCGCCGACCCTCGAAAGTTGCAGGGCATAGGATACGTGTAACGGAAAGGGCAAAGAGAGGGACACTACGAATGTCTCCAGCACGGAACATCGAAATTGCATGCGAAGATATGTTGCTCAGTTGCTCAGGGGTATACACAAGGAGATGTTCATCAAAGCTACAAATTGTTGAAGCGTCTTTGAGATACGTTGCACGAAACGATACGCAGTTGCCTCGCGTGGAGCAAAGTTTAACAAATTTTCGAGCCCCGTTGGTATTATCTGAGGAAATACGAATAAGTAGACTATTCAACGTCGATTTCTTATGAAAAGTTTAGAGTAACTTTCTCGCGATATTCTTCCTTGATCACAAAGTTTAATATCATTTTTATACTACAGTTATAAAAGTTAATAATAATTGTAGCTTATAATAACTTTGCTTATTAAATTCGTCACTGTGCAGAACGGTGGAAATTAAAAACTTATTGATATTCGCAAAAAAAGATTCGCTTTCCATTAAAGATTATAATATTCCAGTTACTTTCGAATATAATTGCGTTGCTACTGATTTTTTATAATGACGATGCATTGAACATCAGTCAAATTTCCGCGGAAAGCAAAGCGGAATTTCGAACTTAAATCGAGCTGAGTGGACGAACCTGGAGACATCCCGTCGTGGTTACGAATGTCACCGAATTCCCCGTCGCTCGATGCTTCCTGTGCAGGAAAAGTATTTCTGCGCTTCGTCCTACGTAACAATATCGTATCGTTTATGAGGAAGAAGGGAAACGAGCTCGTAACGCGCTACGGAAGAATCTTCATTTTCTTCTAGGGAATAGATTCTCGATGGAGCCAGTCTTCTACAAGTTTTAATGAGTCCCCCGCCAAAGCGTAACCAATAACTGTGACCTGTTATCCACATTTTATACCAGCCCGTTCGAGGGTATCGCAGAACGGAAGACTTTCCGCGGTAATTGCACTGCAATTATTCTCGTAGCCCTGCAGTTAATAGTTCGTTCTGTTTTTGTAATTACTGTCATTCCCACGGTGCTTTGAGCTTGCACTTCATTAATAATCCCTCTAAATCTGAATTAAAGATTATTAGAGACGATTGTCAAGCTTTTCTTTTCCATGGAAGGCAGTAATTAAAAATTACGGGGACGAAGTATTATTTATTATCATTTATTGGAATATTCGGATAACGATAGGTTAAAAGTTCCCCTGGTGATTCGACAGTGTTGCGCGAGTTTATACGGCGGTTTTGAAAGGGTTATAATTTGTCCTGCTATATCGGTGATCTCTCGATCCAGGACGAATTATAAATCTTGCGGTGTTGCGCATACGTGTGGATAATTAAGTGCAATTAAATTTGTAGAATTCACGGGGGGTTCCTTTTGTTTATCGAGCTCCTCGGCCCGGTTCCATTGCACCAGATATCGTGCACACCAGACGTTGAAGGTGGAATTATGAGCAATGTAATTTTACCAGCTAAATTAGTCACTGTTTCAATGGTTGTTCGCGTGTTACGAATGAAATCTCGGTGTTTATTATTATTACCGTCAATGATAACATATTATACCTACGGATTAGAGTTTAGTAAGATTTTGTTAATTCTGTTGGAAAAAACACTTGTCTGAGTCTCTGCTATCTGAAATAAAGTTGAGCAACTTCATGGTGCGAATAATTATTTAGACTTACATTCTATTATCAGCACATTTCTACTTATAAAGTTTCCGTCCGTTTCTTTGTGGAATACAAATTTTTACATAACTTCTAACAGCGTATCAGTTTCAGAATGGAATATCCCTTCACTTTTCTTCCATGCAGTATTATGAAATCGTAAATGATATTTCTTATGAATATGTAACGGATCTTATAATGTACTTATAATACTTTGCGATTTCTCTGTGGAACGAACTGAAAATTTGCCATTTCAAATTAGTTTTAGGAAAGTCACGCTTTCGTTTGCTTTATCGTTCAAATATTTCGTTATATTCTGTTCATCGCGTATTTAATAAACCTTCAAATAGAAACTAAATTCTCTTATCACATGCTTATATTTCCACTGCAAGTACGCCTCTGTAATCAACAAAATTTCATGCAATTATTATCTCATCGATGTCTAATAACGATAAACCGTGTTTGCATTATTCGTTTCGGATAAAACAGAAAAATAAATATTACTAAGAATTCACTCGTTGGAACAACTGTGTGTGCCCGTTATATATATATAAACGTCTACAGCGAATTAATCATCATTAGCATTATTAGTTCGAGCGTCCGTATGAATTTTTCTGCTCAATCCATTTACCAGAGTAGGGTCGCAATTAAAAGTCTGATTCAGCAAATCTGCAACGTTTCGTTAGAGTTTGACTCGCTCCATCGTGTGCCCTCGAATCAGACTGATTACTCGTCAGCCATTCCATCATCCATGTAACGCAGTGTATCACGCTTGGAATGTTCATTTAATTAGAGTAGAAACTTCGAAAATTGCATCACGCTTGGCGTTTAGCAGCTCTAAAAATAGTTAGACGTATTGTTACTTGGAGGAATCGTATTCCATTTATCTATAACGCTATCTCGCATCCAATCCTCTGAATGGTATTGTACTGTCCACCATTATGCAGTATGATCTCACGGGGAATATGTGATTTTCACAGAAAGTGCAATTCGATAATACGATGTCACGTACGATAACGGTGTGAAGGAAAACCTTCTTTTCAAGAAAATCCAGTTTAGCATAGATTACTGTGCGAAAGGTTGAAAACAATAATAATAAAAAAAATAAATGAATATTCTTGTGAAAACATGAATTTTTACTGCAAAATATTTGTGGCAATGAAGCACGAGTGCGGTATGTTTTATAATACCACCTGGTTTTATTAATTTTGAGTGTACTTGAGAGTAATTCAATCTCGGACCGGCAGACAATTTAATTACTAATATATGTATGTATGTATAATAAGATAAGTGGGCGACGAAAAATAATTAACGCAAGCTAGTATAAACGTATACGTGATAATAATGCCGAATTATTTATCCGTGGAACGAAATGAAGACTGCAACAAAAGGCGTGAGAAATTATTTCACATTAATATTCATACGATCTAAAATAAATCCATTTTCATACAGCTGCGAAAGTAATTTATTACGAACAGAGATCCGCGGGGACAATCAATTATTTCAATAGTTACATTCGTGCATTTTACTCACAAATTTATCTACGCACTGTGTAAAATCGTTTCGTTTCTGTACACCGTCGAAAGAAATTGATTAAAATAATAACCCGCGCAAAACAAATCCAAGAAACGAATAACAATTGTATTTCAACAGTTTTATACACATTTCGCCGCAAATATTACTTGCACCGTGACAATACCCCTCCCAACGGTCCTACATCATAAACGAAATATTCTAAATCGCTGTTCTTAATCCCTTGGAAAATTAATTTCGTCAATATATTCGCCAGCTCTAATAATACCAACGAAATTATTACGACCATTGTTGCACGTGTACACTCGAGCGGAGCAAATACGTTAAAGCCATCCTCTCCAATAATTTCCATCCCCCACCTCCCAGCAGCAACCCCGAGCGTTATCGCCAACATTTTGCGCCCGTATGATCGTCCCGCGTGGAATTGCGAACGGTAAATGGGGTAGCTGCAACGGTCCAGTCGTCGACCCGCGGATCAACATTAGGATTTTATCGCGAAATCACATTTTCCAACTTTCTTCGTCCGCCCCATGCACGTTCCCACTGCGCGATGAAACCGTGCAAGTGTGGGACGGGCCGCGACACGCGCAAGTCGGCCTTTCCCAAGGAACGAAGCCACCCCGAGGGGAAGACTCTCAGATTCGGTTTTACGCGGGTGTAAGGCGATTTCGTGTCAGCCCGATACGCGACAGATAAATCTTGAGGATGCGAGCGAAACGAAACGGCGCTATCGAGCCGGGTGGCCCCTAATTTAATCGGCCAACTCGGCCAAGGATCGCGATAGCGATGCTTGAAATGTGTATCGCATTAATTGGACGCTTCGATGTTTCTTTCGGTTCTTTCGAATGGCCTTTGCCCGGGGGCCTGTCCCTTTATTGGGAGTGGTATTTTATTTAACATCGTTGGGGGAGTTAATGGCGATTAGTTTAACGAATGACGCGGGGTGCGCGTATACTTTAGATCGCTGCGAAATGAAATTCGTATGGCAGTTCAAAATGCGGAGGTGTCGCGTGATAATTGGTTCGTTGCAGATATTGTTATTATGTTGTAACTATATTGTTATAACTATGTTTAAGAATAATTGCCAGAAAGACCCTTGAATTTGTCGAACGGACATTAAACAGTGCACAGTTAACACAACAGAAGAATTAAATGTATTCTAACAATCCTTAACATAGAAACGCGCATAAACGAGCCACTCGCCCCCCCCCCCCATTCTTACATTCGTACGAAGAAATGGTGTGATAAACAGCAGCACGAGCCTCGAATCGAATTAGCGAACGCAGGCAATAAAACGAGTACCGTAAACGCCACCAAGCAAAGGCCAGCGCTAATTTCGATCCAAAGACCCGACGCGGTGGCAGGAAAGTTCAACCCTTTCATCCGGGCCGACAACGAAGAAAAATACCGAGAACCTTCCAATTATCCTTCTCAGTATCTTGAACATCTGGCAAACGCCGCCGGTGTGGGGGGTGGGGGGATGGGGGGGGGCACGTTATCTAGATGCAAATTCTGGCCAGTAAGCTCTCCTCGTTTGGAAAAGAAAAAGACGCTTGCAGCCACTTGACCCGGCCCCTGTTAAAATAGCTCGTTCGCGTGAGGAAAATAAGGGGGCCCACTTATATACGTTTTCTGCTAAATCATCGCGGTCCTTTCAGAATGCAGGAGGCCTCGAACGCCGATACGAAGAGCAGGCGATGGAGCAAGAGGGCCTTTCAGAGGCGGAGCAGCGAGGTCGAAGTTCGTCTGCATCGCACCTCGTTGACGGGAAACCAGGGACACTCGAGCGTGGACGGCCCGAAATCGCCGACCCCTTCCAGAAGGCGTAGCTGCAGCATAGCGGTGGCAAGACCGACGCCAGACTTGCACAGGTATGTCATCCTCGTGGGCACAGGGTGAGCGATTCGATTGTGGTCGAGGAGAATATTGTTTCGAGAATGGTGGACGAGGAATTGTTCATTCCTTCACAGTATTCGACAACGACGAAATGTACTTGTTGTTGTAAATGTGGAACTTGGTTCTGGTCGTTTTCATTAAGTTTCGTGGATCTTCGTATGTGCGAGATGAGAGAATGGCAATGAAACTATGCAATAGAGATTTGTAGTTTGACGGGGTTAAGGTCTGTTTGGTTGAACGGGGAATTCGGTTTTTTGGTCATTTTGATTTAGTACAAGGAAAGAATGATAATTAAGGGTGCAATCATTTCTTATCTTCGAAAGGTTTATTTTGAACGATACGCTTAATTTGACGTGCTTCGCCGTGAAAGAATCGTGCCTGAAATGAAGTGAACATTGGATAGGAGTGATCGTTGTATGGTAAATGCTTATGGAGTAATTTTATACGGCAGAATTGTATGCTTTGGAAATTGTGAACAGCACTGCATCGTGACGAAACCATTTTGAACGAAAATCGAGTCACACGACGAGTAGAAAAATACATATTTCGTTTGGAATGTAGGGAGAAGTGCAAAATTTTTACGACGAGTTAGATATTGACATCGTAAATTACTTAGATACTGATCGTTCCTGAAAAATACATTTTTATTACAACAGAAACTGACGACGCTAAAAAAAAAAGTATTCGCAATTTAAATAACGTTCGATACGCCCATTGAATTAAACAAAAATTCTGTATTTTTATTTTATGGAGACACCAACGAATCGTATTAAAACACGCTTACGTTTTTTTAGGAAATGTTTCAGATAATCTTTTCTTACTTTTTCGAAGGAAAATAGTCGGGCCTTTTTTACGCCAGAGTATCATACAGTTAAGTTTTCGCATCTAATCATGATAGTACGTAGCCTTTTTCCTTTCTAATTTCAACGCTTTCGCGATCGTTCATGTAATTACTTCCTCGAATACTTTAAACTTTGGAGAAGTTTTAAATTATCCTGAAACTTTTTAAATTACCCGTCCCTTCTCATATTATCTTGCTGGCCTGCTCCAGACAGTAATTTATAAATAAACATTGGTATGGCTCTGTTGAAACGTAATATCCCATTGCCTCGTAAAAAGTTCCATATATGTGTAGTACAAGTTAATATCACGTATTTTTCTCATTACGTATTAAATAAAGCATCGATTTTCAGTATTTGAAACATTTGTTGGATTCGGCGGGTTTGCGTATTTCATTGTTATCATAATTTATGGCTGTCAAATTTCGTTACATTGGGTGTCCATTAAATTCTGGTAACTCTGAAACATCTGCTAAATCGATCTGAAAGTCAAACATTCGAACAGTGAGTAAATCGAAAAGCGTGGGCAATCAGACTGCAACGTAACGCTACTGCAAATCCGTTTATAAAAAGATCTCAATTTCAACCTTCGAAAACGAATTATCCCTCGCGTAATACAATACAACAGCAATAACAATTAATTCAACGCCGCGCCAATAATTCGACAACCCGTAACCCTGCTAAATCAACAAAATTATTACACCCTGCTCCACTCCTCAAACTGTGCCAACCCTTTCTATAAAAGCGCCACCAGCCCACTATCACTGCACCATTAAAATCGCTAATTTTGAACCGCTTAAAGACGATCCCTCTGAATTCACCTTCCTATTATTTATCAATTATGTAACATAATAGAAATTAATCGTAACTGAGCAGCTTGTTACGCGTAGCAGTTAATAAAGCTTAAACTAACGTCCGCTAACAAATGACTTTTATGAAACACAGATTCCTGCAGGCGGAGGCTGGTCCATGGGGTCATCTGTCGCCATCGCCCAGGAGTCCTACCCGAACACCTGCAATAAGTCCAGGAGCGATGTCCTCCTCCTCTCACCTGAGCCCCGGAACAAGTCCAGGTGGCCCGAGCCCTACAAGCCCCGCTGGTCCAGCTGGATCATCGTCAGCGTCCCGTGGTCCTGGGCCAAAGCAATATCGGGGAAGGACCAGCAGCATGCCAGCGGTTCCACGACACAGGGTATGTTAATTATTTATGGGCATCGCCCCTGTAACCGTTGTTAATTCGCCGGTGCATGGCCAAGCATGCGGCGTTGCATCGGGGATAAAGGCGGATCGTTGGAGGATATTAAAATACTTGTCGCGACACTGCGGTCGAAGCATGCAGGACTTGCTGATGGGTGGTTTAGGGTAGCGATTTTATGTCCAGATATTCGCAGGACGAAGCTTAATGTTAATGGCATCGATTCGATGGTGAGCGAGTAGGCAGAGGTTCAAATTAATGAAACGGAAAGATGGGAACGTAGAATATTTTTATTAGTATTAATAGTGATAGTATCGTTGTTAGTATCTTTATTATATTATATATTTATTTTTATAATTAGATCTTAACGCGATTGTTTTGTACTACAGAATAGGTTCTCGTGGGAAACGATTTTTACCTTTAACGGTAAAGGTAAACGACACGATAACGAATTAAAAGTCAGATGTACGAACTGGACGTTTGATAATAAGAATTATGCAAGTAATTGTTTTAAACAGTGCGCGAAGAACAATGTCTAGGATCGTACATGTTAGATTTTATTTTATATTCTCAATCAACCGAGTAAAAAGGCGACTGTAAAGCTCTAAGGTTCTGGGGTAAGTGCTATGGGGTTCATCACAGTCCTCTTACCAGAAGGCATTGCCTTCCCCACTCCGTGGCCAGATCCTAGAGGAACAGAGTCCTTATTCATTAACAATACGGCGTCGGGCCGCTTGTCCATTCCGACCATTCTCTCTCCTTTTTAAACAGTACACCCTTCGACACTCGATAACCGAAAGACCCAATGTAGTCAACAGCCATCGCCTGCCAACAGGATGTTTGGACTCATTCATACAAACTCCAGACCTGCCATAAATTAGTCAATCCTAGGACATCCGATAGCTGAGTGGCGACGAGCCACCAGCCATCGTCTGTCGCCCAGATTGCACATTCTCACAACAACCTCACCGAACGCCCATAAACTAAGACCCTAATATAAATTATACCCTGAATGAATACTATTCCACCAATCCAGCCATATTCCTTTCTTTAAAAATACGCTGACGCTAACATACAGTTGAAGTGACTGAAAGAAAAGCTCGTTTAATATAGAATAATTATTATCCATGTTTCAATAACGAAATTGCGATTTTAAATATTAATTATGACATCGATTGAATAGTATTGTACCAACAATTAGTGATGTGGAGCAAGTAGAATGGGATAAATGGAGCAACGATACTCGTGCCTTTGTTCGAAACACCAAATACGTAATTCCATCTTTGCGAGTTACTTTCGTATTCAGCCTAATGACACCTACGACATTTTAGAAGTGGCACAGTAGAAAGAGCACACTGTAATGCTAATGAGGGTATTGTAGGCAATTCAGAATTTTACATAGTTATATACGTTCAGCATTGTTTTAATATATAAGATAGGCAGATGGGCAAATATGCAGTAGCAGGTTATAGAAATTTTTAAGCAAGAAGGAAAGTCACTGTTTGAAAGATTGACCTATTCTCCTTAAAACTTACACTTGGAAATGTAATCTGCGAACATTATGAGAACAAATATCAACGCCATGAAAATTTTTACGATGGTCTCGTACACTTTTAAATTATAATAGCAAAGGATACACTAAATAATCTGTTCCTCGTCGTTACAACATTACATCTTTAACTACCATTGCCATGGAATCTGATTTCTAGTTAAATCTAATTCCGACTTGATTTTCGAGAAACTTTTATTTCCTTCTGAATACAAATCTCTCGTGCAACAATACCTGTGTCTAGCTAAATAAATACAAAGTACTGCAGCGTCGCAGCTCAGCTCCACGTTTTATCTCACCATCAGTTGCTCTCCTCCCCTGCGTCTTATCGTTGAGTTTATTCGGTCCACTAATTCTTTCAAACCAATGGCGACAATCAGTAATGCAATGCAGTAATTGAACCCGCATGCCATGTGCGCGTGTCACGTTCAACTATATCAAAGTGCAATTGAATTCAATCGAAACACGCGCAACGGAAATTCACTTCAAACATCCCGCCGCATATATCCGGCTGCCTCTCGGACATCTGCCAATGATCGAACAAACCCATGAAATTTCACAACGACCCGGCGTTAACGCCATAGACCCGTAAACCGAGCATTCCGCGGCCTAATCCTCACAGTTCTACGGAACGAATTGGTGCGTTAAAGCCGAAAGATCCCGTTTAAGTTCGCAAATCTTCATCCCGAGTTGTTGAAAAGCTCGGCCGAGCTATTTCTTCGCTTACAGCGGGGCCTACGCGTGCCAACAAGATCAATACCGTTCCGGTTTCGTTAATTTCTGGTTCTGTTGTCACCGACGGACCGAAATACCAGCCACGCGATACCCTCGATTGCCAACTATCGTCGACAGCAACCGACTCGTCTCTAATTCATCGCGAATTGATCCGTTGCGTCGTTGGGTCGAGCAGGAAAGAAGGAGCATTACTGTCATCCGGAGCGAGAAGTCGATCGATCGGAAAAAAATTGCACGACACTTTCGCTTTTTATCTATCCAACGCTATACACCCTTTTCAGCGCACGGGGCTAGGGGTTTTTAAACCCTTAGCGAATAGATAGGCTGGCTGCGAGTGGTTGGGTGTTTCGCGCGGAGTCTGTAGCTCGACGGGATAACAGCGTTTTTCAATACGAAAGTTGTGGTCCCGCGTGGCAGCGGTTCAACCGATCCATTGTATTAAACAAAAAAGAAACGTCCAGAGAAAAATACCATGGAAAATCCCGGTCGACGGGGGTCCGAAAGGGTCGTTCGCAGTCAAGCCTGTTAGCGAGAGAACGTGATAGGAATATTTGTTCTTCTGATTGAATCACGGTAAGGGTTTTATCAACCCCCCCCCCCCCCCATATTGACGATGGGCGCCCTCGCCCCGGGTGATTCTATCAGCTACGTCGAAAACCATTTTTATTAGTCCATTGATAACGGTAATAATCGCATCGATCGGTTTGCTACGGTTCGCCCGGTGCAATGGTCGAAACTCGCTCGTTTCTGACGGACCCCTCCCGAATCTGACGGGCCGTTTAACGGAATCGCGAATTAAACACGGAAAACGATCGTGTCGGAATACTATTTTAATACCAATTGTCGGACGTTCGACGTGAACAATCACGATAAAAATGCGGGACGATACAAGTGCGCTCGGGATTCAATGGCGTGTCGTTTTTGCAAAAGTGCAACCGGGTGACGGTGTTGGTAAATTTCGCGTCCGTTGGTCCTTCATCCCTCGATCTCGATGGCGAAGCCGACTTTGTGGCCGCCCCTCCTCACGTTCGCGCAGTCGACGTTGAAAGACATGCTCAACGTGACGTTCTCGTCGATTTTCTGCTGCAGGCTCATGCCCAGTTGTAGATCGGTGTTGAATTTGCAACGGAACATCGATCGTTCGTCGATTTTGCATCTCGCCGCCGCGCCAACGGTCCACTGCTGGAAATCGCCGTTTTTCGCCAGGATGCCGTTCAACGCAGCGTCCCATTCCGGATTTACTTGAAATATTTAGAGAAACGTGATTATCATGTAGAGAGTGAACTCCATTCATTCGTGGTTACCAAATTAACGTAAACTTTTGTGCAAAACATTTCAACGTAGGTGTGAACTGATTGCGAGTGGCAAATACAGACGTTGAATTTTTTGCAAAGTACAAGATGAATAAGATTTTTAAGGTTGAAATAAAGAAAAGGGATGTTTATGTGAAATTTTGATGGGGTCACATAAAACTGACCACAATGCAGGGGTTAATTATCGCAGTAGAAAAGAAAGACGGATATTTGATTTTATAGCCAATAAATCACTACTTGAAGGACTTTCGCTGGAATAATTTAAAAAGAAGCTCAAGTGTTCTTTTAAAAGGAATTACGTATAAAACTGTGTACAAGGTAATGAATTCTATTCACTTCTATGGTATATTTTCTCCCACTCCTTTCTTTCCCAAGTATATAAAAAAGAACCGTAACAGCTGGTACTAACATTCCTCAATTATTTGTCGAAAATATTTATTTCAAATATTACGTCAAACAAATAGAAACATATTTCCATAGTTACTCAATTGAGAAACAAATTTCTGTCAAGCTTCTTCCGCTATTTTAATCTACCCTCTGCAGACATCGTCTGCGATATTGTATTTCTCGTACGAACGTCGTAATTGCAAATGATTCGCGCTGCCGGGACATGCTCCGCGAAATATATTCCGGTTCCGCTATTTTAACGGATCGCGAGATCACCGGGTGGAACCCACTGTTCACGAATTCAGGGTGCAAGCCGTGCCCTTTCGGTCGAACCTACTGACGTTCAGCCAGCTTCATCGGCAATCTGAGGACGCAATGATGCTGGTTGACGTCCGTTTAAGTTGTCATTTGCTCGCGCTACGGATCGTTAATCAGCAAGCACAGGTTTCAATTGATCGACTGTACGTCCCTGATGGTGATACCTATACAGATAGAGCCGCGCTGATGAGATATCGAACCACTCGCCCGGAAGAATCTAATATGCAATTCGTTCTTCGTTAATGTCAGCGACGATAAATGTTATCGTAATCACGGAGATATAATCTGATACGCGAACGCAGAAATTTATTGCACGACGGCGAACGGTGGGCGCGACTAGAATGATTACATTTAAGAAAATAAAATTGCAAAAAGGAACGGAAATGTATGGAAGAATATTCAAGGAATATTCTTTCCCTCGGGTAAAACGTTAAAAAATAGATTCTAGCTACATTTTTGTAACAGACAATTTGTAAAACCCTTTCGCGTCGAACTTTCGCTAATTAGTTCCTTGATACTTCTCAGCAGCTAATAAATGATCCCCCGAACAGTATTCCTTTTTTCGTGTACCGCATTTCTACGATTAAACAACCCGCTGCATTTATAAATGCCGCGAGTCGAGTCGCAAACGAACAGAGCATCCCCGATCAGCCTAACGTAATCCCAACAAAACGCGGAGGAGCTCTCTTCCGCGTGTCAACCGCGCGCCGGGGAATGAAAAAGAATAACGTGCACGCGGGACAAAAGCGAATCCCTACACGTGTGCGTTCCTTTGTGAAAGAAACGAAGAAAAAAAAGGAAAACAAGGAAAACAAGGAACGAAGGAAGAGCGTTGTCCGAGCGAACAGAAACCGCTCGGTACGAAATTAACCGCGGGTGTGCGCGCATCTTCCTCCATGTCCACCCAATTTTTATCATTCCCTGTTGTTCGACGAACTCCATATCCACAACCTCGTGGCGCAACCCCGGGTCGCGACGTCCATCTCCGCGCGGTTCGCGCGCCGCCACGAAGATACCCGCGTGACCTAAAACCGAAAGCTCGATTAAAATTCACGGCGCGGCCAGGGTATTTTCCGCGCCGTCGGATTCGTTCGCGCGAACGCTACTTCGCCGACGGCGCAAGATTTAAACACCGCCAAAGCGAGCAACAGGAACGAAAAAACGAGAAACGAATACGCGAGAACGAGCTCGTCCGTTTCGTTGGCCCCCGCGCGAGCGGTCGCGAACATTGCAACCCTCAAACTTGTACCTCAATCGAATTAGCCCGTTTATTTTCCATCCCCAACCCCAGACGGATCCTTGATTACACGCGTGAACCGCGAACGCGGCCGTTCGTAAAATATTCATGGAAACGACGAGAACGCGGCGTCCTGAACGTTATCGCGGCCATTCCGACGCGGGCGGCACGCTTGTGCAAATAAAGATAAGGCGACCGCGTACCGACGCGCACCCCGTTCAGGTTCGTTCAGCAGGCCGAAAATTTCGATCGCGATCGGAAATCTGGATCTCGCGTCGCGACAATGACGAGCGGCAGGTGCGTTCGTTAATTATGCGAAACCCTAGGGACACTGCCTACGCGACGCCCGCGAAGAATCGAACTTCCCGTTCCGCCGACTCTCGGTTGCCGGCGAGTGAAAAATTCTTGGAAAATTGTGCTCCATTCTCTTCCCTGTTATTTTCGTGTCGAATGGCGTACGGTTCTATCAAAACGTTGGACGCGAATTACGTCATTACACGGGTCCCGTTTTCTATTTTGCGCAGAACGCGACGGGGTATGGCCTCGGCGAGATACGATCCGTTTCGAGTTCGAGGAGTTCGAAGATTTTTCCTGGAACGGGAGGAACCTGATCCACGTAGCAGGCGAATTTTATTCGGAATCGAAGACTCGCTTTACTTTCACGGAGGGACGTGCTGAAAACTCCTTGCAGATGAAACAATCGTCCTCGTTCCAAACTCTTATCCGTTTGACTTAGTTGGCGAACTAATTAATTTCGGGGTGAAAAAGAAAGGTGTGAAGTATGTAACGGAATTAAATAGTAATCTTCGAGAGAACTAATAATTTTCCCCGATTGTTGAATATATAAATCGATGTGCGTAGCGCGATAATGCGCGCCTTGTACGGCGTGGCCGCGATCTGTTGTTTCCCTTCGATAATGCAACGCCGTGAGGAGACGGCAATCAGTCGTAAGCCAGAAAACGAACGAAAAGGACGCTCGTAAAGATTAGCATCGACAATAAATGCAAGGGAAGCAATTTTACAAAAGAGCAGGGTGTGATCGGCAAAGTTCATGCGTATTCCCTGAACCTACATTACCCCACATCCTACACCGATTAACTTTAACGTTAAAGAACCGCTGATTTGTGTTCCACGTTTTTCCGAGACGAAATTGTTTTTGCGAATAGAACTGTCATTTCCGCGTTTACCGTCATATCTTCTGCGCTATCATAATGTGATCCACGATATTATTTTCCCGTCGTATTGACGCGGATTAACTAAATAACCGGAAGAAATCGTGGTCACCTACCTGTATCGTTGTTTCCGGACTACGCGGGTAAACAACGACGCCAATATTATTGTTTCATCTTAGCCCGAGGGAACAAGGTATAATGTTTCAATGTTTATCGATTAAAACTCGATAATCCTTCGTCAACATGGACAGCATCAATGAAGTTCAAGATTATCGACTACGATATTGCGTTTCGTTGTCCCGCTGCTCGTTCGGAGGCTATCGGCAACTTGTTCGTTAAGCCGATCAATAATCGACGGAAAGTTTAGAAATTCGTATTATAGTTTAATTGGTTTTGGCAGCCGCTAACTCGCCAGATAGTCACGAAAGGGTGGAAGTGAATCTTTTATAAAAAAAAAAAGTCTGCACGGAAGTGTCGTTGCACGAGATCAGAATGAACTAAGGCTGAGAGAAATCGAGTGGAAATTATTTTTAAATAGAGGGAGGCGGAAAAACGAGGGATGAAATGATTACGAAACAACAATGAAATACCAGATTTTGTACAAGTAGAGGCAACCTCGAGGCAGAGAACGATTAGAAAAATGTCTATCCTGCTGTCAAGTACGAACTTTCGCGATGCACCCTCTCTTTTTTCGGTGTAGACTCATGTTCGCGAAACGAGACTGCAACCCACTTATAATTTTCCCTGGGCGTAGCTTCCTTTGTGACGATCTCACCCCTTTGCTCGCCAGGCATTCACGTAATTTAAGCAACGCAGACGAATCAAAGTTCGAGGACTGTTTAACGAACGAGGACTCTGTTCGTTCGTCGATCAATGAATTCGAAGGAAGGATTCGCCCGTTCGTTATTACTTCTGCGATCGGTACTCCTTTGCGAAATATCTTACTGTTATTATCAGAGAAATGAATTTCAACGACCGATCGATCGTTTTCTTACTTTGCATGTGACAAATTAATTTAGGGCAATCAAGCAGATTTTGAAAATATTTCTGCCTCAAATATTTTAAATTTTCATCCCGGAAAGTAGTAATAATTATTCTGTAATACGTGTATTGAATTTATGAAAAGTTGCCATATTTTGATCACATTTTCGAGGTGCTGAATTCAAGATGGTATGGTCATTATTGTTTTCCTCATTTTTATAAATTTTGAAACGATATCGAAAAGGATTAAATGATCAAGGATAACTATGATGCACATGTGTGTATTGATTCAATTCATTTTCCTATTAATTATTTCTCAGAAATTTGTTGGCATGAAAGCACAATATAAGTGCCTTCGTTCATTCGCTTAAAATTGCAAAATTATGAGTAATTAAAAAGATATAAAATTATAGACCTTATTACGATCTATTTTGTCAACATTAATAATATCCCCAAAAAGAATCGCACCTCCTCAAAAATAAATTATCCTACAATCGATTACCTGCACCGATACTATTCTTCGAAGATTCGAAAAATCGGAAATTCGCCAGCGACCGCGGTATAGTGTATCGAAAATTTTGTAACCTTTGTATAACAATGAGAGTCCGTGCTCGTAAGGTATCGACGTGCATCGAAAGTGAACACCAACGTCCTGGTAACTGAAGGCCAATGCAACGTCGTTCTTCGTAATTTTGTTCGTTTCCGAATTGTAACCCCCTTGGTAGCCAATCAAAAAGCCTTTGACAGACGTGACTATAGAGCCCAGCACATTAATGTTCGTATTCATCTCGCTGCCTACGAAAAGAACAAAATCCTGGTTGTAGATTAAACTTTACAGTGAAATGGAACCATACTTTTTGGGGGGTTGCTAATAATTAATGTCTTCTTTGATTAAGATTTACAGGTGCACGATTTTTACGAAGCTTCTGTCAGAACAAATTCTTTGCAAATTTTTCGAATCGTTAAAACTTAAAGCTAAAATAGTGATTTGGAAATTCGATGGCTTGAAAGGAAATGTTTCTTTGGCTTTTAATTGCAACCCCTTGCTTTTCATTTTCTTTGAAGAATATTAATGGTGGTTATAAAAATTGCTTAATTCGTGAATTTTTTATTTCGAAATATTTAGAATTTTATTTGTTATTCATTCATTTTTAATGTTACTCTATCTGTCGATTGTTATATTCTTGACAACTCTGTTAGCTAATATATTCGGAAATTGAAAAGAGAATTATGCAATAAAATGTTCTGTTATCAACAAAATTGCCAGTTTGGACGCAAATTATTTTAAAAATATATGCAAAACAGAAATATTCCGTCAGCATTCTTTTCATTAACCGTTTATAAATTCATATCAATTCCCTTGTTTTCTGGGGCATCCAAAGGAATCAGTAGCCACTTTCTATGGTTTCAAAGTATCATGGTGCATTAATGAAATGCATCCAACAGCGGTTTCCGTATAATGGAACAAGTTTCGCGTCTATTCCAAACCTTGCGCCGACGAGTTTACTGCAACAACAGGCTCATGAAACTCTAACATTTGTTCCCCCGTCGTTTTACACAGTCCACTGATAAATAAACGTTCCGCGATTCAGACTGTTGTAGTTCTAACGTCAGTTTAAATCCGACGCTCGCGTCACAGGCATCCCACGTCAAACTGCTGCTATTATAATTAAAACTCGAAATTCTGAGCAATCCACGTGCAAGAACGATTCCAGGTTTTATCGCCGAATATCTGATAGCTTGTAATATTGAATCGCGTGCAAATGTCACTGACGAGCGCGAAGGTAAGAACGACGTTTACGTTTCGCGGAATAAATTGTATACTGTGTGATAGAAAACTGTTAGAATCGTAATTATGGAATTTATTTAAAGTTGACGAAATTCGAACAAATAAACAAAAATATTAATCGTAAATTATTAAGAAAAAAACAATCTTGCGAAATATCGCGACTACTAATTTTTAGGAATTAATTATTAAATGGCACTGTCCAATTGACAGCGGACTAATACTTGAGAATAAATAATTTTATAGAAAATATAGCTACTAACATAAAAAGATCAGATCGTAAATAGAAATTCTGTAATTAACCGAAAGCAGAAGGAAACAGAATTTCTTAAAATTAGTTCATCGAGAACTTTGTTACGTTCTATTTTATAGGAAACGAAAATAGAATATAGATTGAAACTTTCAATAGAAAATTTCTATTTAAGTCACAAGTTCATCATTGATCCGCGATGGGTACGTAAATCGTCGAAGCTGCTTGATTTCTCGAGAATTTCTGCACATCTTCACCATTCGGCTATAATTCGGATAAATATCGGGACAATGAAGTGAACTAACTGATGGAACAGGCTGCATTGACGTGCTGCTTGTTGCAATTGGCACCAACTTTTATAGCTTTGACGGCGGTCTCCGGGTTGTAACTTATCTCCGATTGTAGGCCAACGTCTTGGACGATGGTTTCCGGAATATTGAAGCCCAGGGCGACAGTACCTTCTGTCGACCATTTCTGCAAGAAACACCCATAGTCCTGCGTTTTGTACTGCGCCTCCACGGCACCGTTCAACTGCAACGAACGAATTGCCAATCAATTATTGCCGCTAAACGCGAAACGTCGAACCACCGCAATCCATTACTTTTAAATGTTTAAGAAAACCAGTTAGATTTCACTTGAGAGCTACCGAATTTCGAGTTGGACGTTCAATGTACTTGTTGCGCGTGGAATTTGCATAAATGCGCATGGCATATTAATATAAAAACCGACGAGGCTGATTCTTTAAGCTTGGAAAGCCCGAGCTAAGATTCTTAGAATGCGTGAACTCAGTATAAGCTTTATCTCGCTGCTCGACTTTTATTATAGCGGCGTTTATTTTCCATGATATATTTCGTAAAACCTTTCAACTATAATTTAAAGATTAATAAACCTTAATAAGTAACTCGTTCGAAGTACAGTCATAAATCATTCCGCAAACCATTAAAAAACTTGCAGAAATTATTAGAAACTTTATCTCGTAATATTAACGGCTAAAATAAATCTAAAATACGTTTACTTTTTAAGATACGGTACCAAAATAAATTTTAAGTATAGTTCAGCGCAATCTACCTTATTGATAATATTGCAATATATTGCACAAAGAATCGTGACGATGCTGTTACATCAACATCGTAAGCAATTTCAATTGTTGTTTTCTTCTATCGAAACGACGTACAGTGCCCACTGTTTCATATATGGAAAGTTGCTGTTAAAAATTTCGGGGTACCCTCGACGATATAAGGGGCACGCGATATTCTCAAAAGAAAAATTTCAACCACCCAAATATCGTAGATAAATATCTACGTCTAAATAGACGTTCTCGTACCTTCGATGTCTCGTACTCCAAACGCAAATCACTGTTCATTTCCACATTTCCGCTGGATTTCGCTCTGACATTCAATTTGATGAGACTTTTTCCATAATGATAGCCAGTTCTGAATACGTCCCTCGCGCTTTTGCCCAGGTCCGAAAAGCTCGGCACACTCATGACGCGTTATTTTCGAACGTTTCGACACGAGAGACACGCCAATTGCTATCAGTTCAGCTGTAAAATATGCTCGCTTTGATTCACGGTAACTTTCTACAACAAATCTTATGCAAAGAAGAAGCTTAAAATATGGAATGGATATTTCTATAAGAGAATAATAACTTCGGAGACTTATTTTTCATTTCTTATTTTAAGAAACAGAAATGTGTGCAGTCGAAGCAAACTTTTGCTCAATACCGTGTACCCATTGAACCTACTATAGCTTTCATTCTATTTGCATTAGTTTCGCCGACTTTAACATCGAGAAATCTAAAACAAATCGGATAAAAATCATCGATCATCTTCGCCACGGAATCTTCGGTCATCCTTGTCGAACTTAGTTAACCTATCCCGAACTGCGTTAATTATTCGAAACAATGTACAGTTGTAAATAACGCAGCGGTGCGTTGCGGATAGAATATCAACGAAAAAGAAGAAAAAAACGAAAAGAGAGAATACACTCGTTGTTATACAAAACGCAGACCGCCTCCGAAATACCGCAATGTGCAATAAATACGAAAAACTTTCCCCGAATGAGTAAAGATCGACCGTGGTATTTTGATACAAGAAGCTCGGCTTAAATCGGTCGTCGAACACCTCGCTACAACTGCAATTAACGCGGCAGGTGTTATTGCGTTCAACCTGCTGGCTAACTTACACGAGCCGGATTACTTTACCGAACCGACTGCTTTATTTCGAGGACACCCTGTGTAACCCTCGCCGAATTACCACTCAACCACTCGTGACTCTAGCCAATTATTCGCACCGCGGGCCACTTAGCACGAAACGGCCGGCACTCGAAACGCCACCGTGGAACAACATCGAACAATCCGACGATTCGTTTCGCGGCGAGGGCTGGGGAATGTCGCACGACGACGGTGAGCACGTAGAAAGGGTTAAGGGGCATTCACCAAACCGAAACGTCGACGTAAATGGTCTCGGCGACGAACACGACGATCCCCTCGGTCGTGTGCAACATCGCCGTCCTTAGTTAATCTTCGAAACGACGGTTCACTGGACGGATGCGTCGTTGCACTTCCTGGCCGACGGATTTTCTTTTGAGCCGCTTTGACAGGAATTGAACGCAAACAGGGTGACGTTTCACGCGTTTGATGCACCGCGAAAATTGTCACGAGCCGCGTCGCGGCAGGCGTCGATCGCTCGATGTTTCGCCGGTTTTTACAAACCGAGATTTACTTGGAGGTGCATTTATTTTCTATTCTCGATTTTGTTCGGAGCTGGATTCGAATTCGATTCGTCGAGAAAAACTGGTATTATTTCAAGCGAAATTGATTAAAGGTGAAAGCCATGCGGTGTCGCGTGTTTGCACGAAAGTGAATGTAAAATAGAAGGAAGGTTTGTTTAAAAACGACGATTTAACCGTGGAGCATTAAAATTCGTAGAACAGTGACTGCAGATATTCCTTTCGTTTCATAAATATGAACGTGTTACATCGGATTTTAAATATCGTTGGGTTCGATTGATCAGTATTTCTTCGTTTGTTTAATGTGGTGAAAGGAATAGAAATATTGATATAACAAAATTAATATCGTACGCGAAACGAATGTAGAATAATAAATAGAATATGTGTGAAAATTTCAATTAAACGATCGTACAATTTTATTGAACATCTTGCAGCAAAATTCTAAGACAAGTTATTCTTTAATACTTGAGGCATTTAAGTATCAAAGTACAAGTTCAATATTATTATAAGTTACATTTTTATTAATACTACAACAATTTGAAACAATGTTACAATTGATACATTAAGTGATAAGCTATTACAAGTTGTTGATTAATGAATATCACGTTAGCTCTCTGCAAATATATCGATGCTGATTTTCACACAAAATAAGAGGTTGAATATAATAATTCATTCAGACTAAGTCGCGTTCGAACAGATCGAGGCATTAAGCAAACGCTCAACAAAGTGTGCTTATAGATTGCCCATAAGACAGCCATTCTATGGCCTTAATAAACACTGTATTCAGTAAAATTCACAAGTCTGAGCTGACTTTTATAAGTTGCCTTTTTATAGGGCACAGCTATTCCGCCAAGAATTTATTGGCGAACATGTGGGAGAGCACTGTTTGCAGTCTGTATCAAGCTACTTCTTCGGCTAATAAAAAAGAACGAGCCCATTCCGTTGAAGTATTGGGTTCATAAGAACGTCGTAATAATTCTTCTTAATTCTCTCTTCATCTCTGTAAGAAATCGACACTGAGAAAGGGAAATATCAAATACCGTTTAAAATGTATTGAAAAATATTATTCGCCCGCCGCTTCGGTCATTCGAAACGATGGATTCAATTTCGTTAAATGCAGTCTCTCAACATTTCTTCGACTTCCCTCTTGTTTCGAGTATCGGCCGAATTTTCTGAGAATAAACAACAGACCGACGTAAACGTTAATGTGCGTTTGTTTTCGTCAGCAAACTGTTTCGTACAATTACGTACAATTTCGAACGTCGCAATATACATACTCCGTAGCTCTGACGTGATACAAATCGACGAAAATAAATCTGTAAATGGCATTTAAAACGGAAAGGCTTTCTCTGGGGAGACGAATGTCAGAGGGTTCGTTTCTTTATGGGAGTTTTCACTCGCGCACGCGCCCGTAGAAAAGCGTTAGGGAATGTAAACGAATTGAAATACAGAATCAATGAATCGCGTCGAATCGAAACAGGTAAATAGACGTTCATAGTGGACAATATCGGATTCGTGGAACAACGCTTGAACAATACTTCACAGAAAGCTATGAAATCAAGATTGAGATAATCGTTTTGAATCCGAATCCAAATCGAGCGCAGGGAAAACTTTTTCACGACGTCGGATTGGCCAGATTGACGAATATGCAAACAATGCATACAGAATATTAAATTGCTCGGTGTACATAAGATTTTTGAAAGTTTACTGCATGATAATATGGATGCACGCACATATATTAAACTAATTTTCATCCCACTTTATTGTCTTATGGTAAAATCTTCACGTTTCAGTCCATCGAACTGCCCCTTCGCGATACCAGCTATGTATATTCAATAAATTTCATCTGAACAACTTGACGACGTCTATGTAGATGTATATTTCGTAACGATTAGACACTTATTCTCCCCTTTCACTACCCTCTAAAGTACTCGGTAAACATTCGCCGTGAATTCTCTCGATACACGTCACCCTCCGAAAACATTGTCCCCGGCAACATCTGCCATTCGAAATATTCACCCTCTGTCGTTTACCTGTACGTACATTAGGACACAGGGTGCTTTTTATTTCATTGTCATTTTCTGTCGATACCCGAACTTTTTGTCCTATTAATACGCGAAGGAGACTTCGGACCTGTCTAAATCTGTCTCCGAACGGGACAAATTTTTCGTCCCACGCGTGCAAAACGTTCTCGAACTTGTGTCCTGCGAGTCTGACGACAAGAGAAGCAACAGGGCGCTGTAGGTCTGTATTTGAAGGGTACAGTAAAGTGGTGTTGAAACGAATCCTGAGATTGCCATTAAGTGATACTCTCAATGTGTCTGGACTTTTTGCGAGCTTGTTCTTTTACAAGCCATTCGAGTTTTACGTGTATTTCTTCAGACTGTTCAGAGAGAGGGCGATTCAACAGGGTAGACTACTTGGCAAACAGAAAGAAAATTAGTCGTGAAACGTAGAATGTCTGCGAGCCTTTTCATGGTGGGTCCGCCCAACTTTCGTATATTGCTTGTGATTCTAACGCACGTTACTTCGAATCACGTTCACATTCGATTTCATTGACTTAACAAAAAGCAGATTTACGCAAACACTAATCGATTTCGGTTCGCGTAGAAATTATTTACAAATTTATTTAGGTGCAGATAGTTTAATCGTGCAGAGAGGTATAGTGATAAACCGAAAATATTAATTATACTTTCCAACATTTCAACTAGTAGCGGGGTTTTGGAAACAAAAATTCCATTCGAACAGGGGATGAATTTTATTTGATTTTATTTGTTAAAAACAATAATTTATCAAATTAGTTTGTCCAACCAGAAACTTCTAAGTTATTATTATAATAATAGGAAAGTCTATTTAAAATATAAATTCATTACACCGATCGTCCCAATTCTAATACAGTTAACGTCTTATTTGTGTGAACTTTTTGAGCCAAATATCGCGCTGACAAGAATAAAGTATCTCGGCAACGTAGAAGTACGGCAGTATATTTACACGTGTGTATAAAAGAAACATTCTCGCCGAGAATACAGAGTTCATCGACGAAATTTTCTGCCAGATCCGCATTTTCTTGAACTCGTTACAAGAAATCAGGCTAAAACGCGAGACGTCAGTTTGCAACAATGCCCCTTAATTCTCTTTAACAGGCACGCTGGTGCACGGGGATTCACCTCGGCCCTAATCTTTCTTCGAAAGTCCGCCACGTATATCGGTCATGCCTTCGTCGTGAAACACGAATCGATTAACGGAAACATTTATATCGAAGCTACGTTAACCATCACCGGCGTTTCAAAGTACACACGAAAGTGCTCGAAACGTTCTTACAAAATTACCCTTCGCCCCCGGTAATTACAATAATCGCTTAACCCCCTTGCCAAAAAACTATGCACAATTGCCAAAACAGTTTCGTGACCCGCGCATCGACCAAATCCGTCAACTCCACCACCCTTTTTTGATGCTACCCGAATTTCGTCGTCGAAGCGCTTGACTTTTAAATTTCTACGTTCAAATTGTTTCGCGAAGCTAACCGACTCGGCAAACGAGCGGCCCATATGCTGCCCGAACTTTCCAAACAAATGATCCGAAGAATAACGCAATTGTCCCCGGTGCACGAATTAGGAAGGTTCGTCGAGTGATCGATTATTTCTCAACATCAGCCATTAATTACGCCACCTCCCCCAAGCCGTCCCGTCGCGTCGCGTCCTTATCAACGTCCGTATCGACCAGCGGAGAATCGAGATAGACGTTGCTTCCCCATTGAAGGGCCGTATCGTGTCGATTAACCAGAATTGATTCTTCCCGTTGCAGCCGATGCTCGCCGAAACGAAACGCGGTGGCGCCGGCGGGGCCGACGAGGGTGAAACCGAGGATGGCGTGGAATATTACAGGCTGAGGTCGTTTTCCATAACAGCGAACGGGGTCTATAACCTCGGCGATTCGTTGAAGAGCCGTCGCAGCAAGAGCATCAACAGTGTCACGTCATCGGGCACCAGTTGCAGCAGCACCAGAGAGGCCAGGCTATTGAGGTGAGGATAAATAATTCGTTCGTCCTCTTCACCTGTTCGGATTGATCGCTCGCGGTCGTTCGGCGACGATAGGGGACGAAGCAACGGCAGAGAATAATTCGTGAGAATGTGTACGTGCGCGACTGTCATACGTGGCGATAAGTGGTGGTAGACTGTTTCTTCAACGGTGGTATTATTTGATGGAAACGTGTTCTGGAGATAGATCGTTCTTTTTGCGGGGAAAATTGATTTTCGTTCGGGATAAAGGAATTTCGTTCGGCTCGATAACGAACGAACGCGTAATATCAAATCTAAGCGAATGAATAAGTTCGCGCTCGTGTATCGAATGATTGAACGAACGACCGGCTGTCGTTGGTGTGGTTCGCGTTCTAGATTTTATTTCGTTTTCGGATCACCCGATCTTTTATGCCGCGGGCGGACGGAACGATAGTTGAACGAGGGCCGCGATTTCGTGGGGAGAAATAAATAAGAAATGCAGGATACGGGGTCTTTTTCTTTACGCTGATTAGATCTCGGGGAAATCGATTTTGAAAATTGGTTGGGTTCGAATCTATTTTACGTCTGTTTTACAATCCTTTTATAGCGGTCTTTTATATTGTTCGAGTTTCACGTGCCAGCGAGCTTCCAGTCGGTTTATGGCGAACGAAGCGTTCAAGACAAGGAAGAATTATTATTTTTAAACATACAATTTAAACGAGGAAAAGGCTGTCGATCCTTGAATATGTTCGGATAAGTTGAAAAGAGTACTCAGTTTTCGACGAATCATCCACATAATATCTTTCTTAGAAATGATACAAACCAATTCAAACCGTTCCCCTAAATTTAATACTTTGCGAGATTTTAAAACACACACATCCCTTCGACGCCTCTTTACTACTACAATCGCCATTAACGCCCACCAAATATATATAAATATAATTGGCAATTCAAGCAAAATATACACGCACGTTCGATATCATCGATGAAATTCCAGTATTCATAAATTCCAAAAGAATCGAAGCTTTCCGCTCAGATGATATCCCTCGTTCCAATAAAATACAAAACAGAGTCATAAAAATATTGCAACAACAATATACGTTACCACCAAGGTCCTCGAAAAATACAAAATACCGCGGGTACTCGAATTCACAAATACGCGTGATCAAAACAAAATGATTTGCTGGCCCCCTCGAACTCCCGTCGTACGCCTTCAACTTGCCTTCGTTGTGAAACGTCCTTTCGAGACGAGGACACGACATGTCCGATAGAAAATTTGCAACAGCTTCCTGGCCGCGTGACGCCGAAGAAAATACTGTTCCTCCCGTCGCGCTGGATCCCCTTGTGCAAAGAGGCAGATCCATAAATTCTGTTCCCTTGTTGTCGTGCTACGATATTCAAGCGCGTAAGCTGGCGATACGTCGATTGCCATTAACGAAAGCACAGCCGGGGAACTTTCGTGCGAAAGTCAGCTGATGAATACCGGGCATTCGACATTACTTCTAGAAATGATAATACGTGATCGCGGAAGTAAAACGAATAGCTTTCAAGCACGGTCGCGTTCGATGCTCGTCCGCGGCTTAAATTTATCTGTAAGCCCCGATAACGCGAGCGGCGATTGCTCGCCGATCATTGAAATGAAACTGCGCGAGGCGACTATTACGGCCCGCCGCGGGAACGAAACGTAGCTCGATGGAAAACGTAATGCTGAAATATTGCTCACGGTGTTCGAGTAATCGCGATGCAATTAGAAAGAACTTAGTCTCCGAGTAATAAGTTGCACCGTGATTCTTCTGCTTGCCTGGAATGAATGACTGTTGGAAAAGGAAAGAAGGTATCAGAGCATGATAACATTATATTAATTAGTTTCCTATATTTTGTCACATTCGAATTGAAACCTCGTCGTTGTTCAACTTTTCACAATTCCGAAACGATAACACGGTATGTCAAAACTCGAAATCATTATATTTCTATAAAGATAAATGAATCACGCGTGAGCACATTTGTTAATAATTATATATTCGTAGTGGTAGGCACGCGTTTAAGCGCATTGTAAAAAATTGTTGCTCGCATTTCGATTGTGGTGTTCTATATTCAATTATTATATGATTATTGCATTAATGAGAACGTGGAACGTTTCTTCTGCGCCGTCTTTATGTAACAATTTTCTCTCGTTGTTCGTATTTGAGGTTCAGAAGCAACTCGCCCTTTACGTCTGTCACGTTTAAATCAGCGCTCACCCCCTATTCCATACCGTAATAAAGTGCCACGGGCTCGGTAATAAACTGCACCCCCTCGTTTTTATCTTGTCATTAAGCATGGCGTACACACACTGCCCCTTGTCTCGGGCTGGCGACAGGCAACTTCGCTTTTGCGCATTTAAATACCGTTATGGATTATTCCGTCCATCACAGCAGACACGCCCGTGTCCCTTTTACATCGGTCAGGACCTTAAAAATGAACGGATTCCGTTGGCGAGACCGGGACGCCGCGGCGACGATTCGTTTCGCGAAGCTGCACAACGTTTCGGCACGTTGACACCGTTGCGCAATTAAATTTAATTAGACCACGGAAACGGGACCGGTGAAAATGTCGATGGAAACTGCAGTTTATTTCCAGATCACTTGGCATTAAGCGGCGCAGAATGAACAACCAACAGGAAAATATCGCGGGGAACGAATTTACCGTGGCACAGAAAACGCACGAATTTATTTTTTAATTTGATTCAAGTCGCCCCTATTTCACGTGCAATTTACACGCGTGTTATTAATGCGCATTCAAAATCACGATTCTTGCTTTACTGCAAAAGTTTTATGACACCCTGGGTGTCAATTTCTGCTGGCCCTCGAGGATCTTCGAATATTCTGAGGTCCCCTCTGTTCTATCTTTCTCTTAACGGTGGACTGTAATTTTTTTGTCTTCTGATGGGATGCCATAACACTTTGTCTTTAGTGGAACAGTAAATGATCGGAGACGTTCAAGGATCTACGTACTTAACTACCGTCTTAAATACATTTTTGGAACGAAGGTTCTTATTTCTAAATCGCTGCCACAGCTTGTTGCCAACGCATTATAAAGCAATTCGTCTCGACAAAATAACTATCATTTTCTCAGGCCTTCTTTCATTCCTTTGTCTAAACTGTTTGAAAAATCACAGCCGATTGAGATCATTAATTTTCCTTTCCTCGCTTTCCTCACAAATTTATTAGTCGAAACGCAACTATTTAATAATCGATCTTTCCACGAAACTGAAATAATTCGCTGAGAAAAGAAACGGAAAATCGTCCGAACTAATAACAGCGACAAACAATAGCACAGAAATTATATCCAAATATGCTACTGTCGGATAATAGAATTATTCAGGGAGATAATGTATCGCTTATTGGTACCCCCAGTATTCTGACCTCGGTCTCGAATCTCGCGATCCTCTTCTTTCCCTCGCGAAGCAATTAACATCGGCGTAATTACCGTCGAGCAATTACACCCGGCACTGTGCTAGGCTGACAAGCATGACGAGGCTCGAAAGATTCTTCGACGTTACCGTTCCACTTAAACAGATTAAAGGCTCTTGCATTCTCCCTCTGTCTATCTTGCATTATACCCCCGTCTGGTCTAGCAGAACTTTCCATCGCGACGTCCCTCTGTTCCTCGAATCCCGAAAGGTTATCCCAGCCCCTGAACGGTCGATCGCGTGGGCGGTGAAATAAGATGTAATCTCAGCGAGTGCTCTCCGATAGGAAAAATCGCGAGAATTATAAAAAGAACAATGGCGAAAGGCATCGAGGCGCAAACGATATACGATTTAGTAATATATATATATATATATATATATATGTAGTAAATTGCGTCTTCCTCAAGGAAAAGTTTAGGTAATGAAGTTAACAAGTGGAATCGATTTTTCAGAGCTTTCGGAAGTGTTGTATTAAGCCTCCCACCATGCTTCCTAAATTCGGCAATGCAATAGAGACGTTATTAAAAGGGTAGCTAAAGAATTACTGCAGAAACGAAAAACCACTTGGAAAAAGTTTGGCGCACACGTATATCGACAAATAACATTCCTCTCCCCCTTTCGTGCAAAGCGAACAACACTTTGTTATTGTATTATCTTTGCCACAATCTAATGGTCGATTGAGACGAATAATCCTCAAGGATTGCAACGAGTTGTTCTGAACTGGTGATCCGAGAATAGATCGGTCTCGATATTAGGAAACTTCGTGTTGAATCGATGAAAGGCTAAACGACGTCGTTCGAGAGTTTCAGCACAGTAATATCGAAGTAATTGCGCCGGTTATCATTTGATGAAAGGAATGAAACAAATAACGGGGGAAAATGAGGATCGGAAAAATAGAACGAGGGGCGGAAACATCGTAGGGGATATTGTGCAGGCTGGCCGGAAGAGGGTTGCATTTGTCAAAAATTGGAACGGCGTTTCTCTATCCCGCACAACGCGGACCCCGCGGCCGCAATGCGTTTTCCCGCAGCCGGAAAATTATAAACGAATCTACCTGCAGCTGCGAGAAGAGAATAAACACGGTGTCTAGACTTTAACGGCACGCATTTAAATGGCGGGGATAAAAACACTGGAAACGAGTAGACCCGACGTAATATGTTAATTTATATTACAAGATTTATTAGAATGTTGTGTTTCGTAGTGACTTAAAAAACTATCTTGAAGGTATTAAAAATGTTAATCTTGCCACACGGGCACGTCGCGGAATTTTAATAAGGACGAAAATAAATCACAAATAAGGAAGGAGTTAAGGCAGATTTTGAAAAAGTGTTGCACTTTATCAGCACATAATACTCGCCCGAATTGACGTCATTTTATATTCACAAAAGTCGCTTCACTTTCATAAAAGCGAAAGATAAAACGGCAGAAAGATAAAACCCGGCAGAAATGGAACAGACTGCGATAAAGCGGACAAGTGACGCTCGTTGCTTCGACTTTATAACTTGTGACCGTCGTGAATTTCTGTTTGCATACGTTCATCCGTCCGGGCACTGAATATATTGGAAACCAGATATATTTGCATTTTATCAAGTGCAATATTCGTTGAAATCGCGTTCAATTTCAGGCGTATCGTAATTGTAAGCGTGGTCAAAAGTGGAATAGGATTAGTTCGGGCGGGCCGGCTGACAACGCGTCGACCTATTTCACTTAATCCTTGGTCTAACACGCGAACATTATTTTGACGAGAATTTTAATAAACAAATTCAAACTAAAATCCAGCAGCAATGTTCAGCGGTTATTAATATGCAGTTACTTACTGCACAATTTTTGTATCATTCATTTATTTGCATAAAAACATATTTCCCGATACGTATTTAACTAAGTCACCGCCATCACGAAATACTATTACAAAATATTCGAGATAGCTATTACTCTCAGAAGACTATACAGACCGTAATTTACTGTAATAAACGAAAAGCCACTTAACGATTAATAAAGAAATATCGCATTGACCGCAGGCACATCTAACAGAACCAACGAAATAAACGTACCCGCACAGAATTAACCAGACAACGAGAAAGAAAATACATTGCTCCCAGGCTTTTCAGCGACGCCAACTTCGTCAAACGTCCAAAGAAATCCTATCGAAATCCCTGAAATTCGTCGCCGTGCCTGCCAGCGAATCTTGAACCATCGTTCAAAGAAACCGACCGACAATGAAACTAAACTCCCCGACCGTTCCACGGAATATAAGACGCCACATTGTCCGCCGACCGTCAAACGGAGGAGGGAAGAAAACCTACGAACGCAGAAGGGCGTGTAAAAAGAAACGACGACGAAGGGCGTACGAGTCGCAACGAACGAACCCTGTTCCCCCACGTCGGTCGATACGAGTCCCAGACTCGGTCGCACATTCGCAACGACGTTTTCGCTTGGGGTTTCTTTTATTTCTTTGTTTCTTACTACTCTCTGCCGTCACGTTTCAGCTCGGCGTCGCAGCTCTCTGGCATGGAGGCCGAGGAGGACACGAGCAACGAACGAGTGGCCACTTACAAAGTCGGCATGCTGGGTGCATCGGGGGTCGGGAAAACCGCCCTCACCGCGCAGTTCACCACCAGCGATTACATTTGCGCCTACGACACCTCCCTCGGTGAGTACGGCCGTCGTTCACATCCGTTCACGCAACAGTTGCACCGTGATCGTTTAATAAATTCCGCGGAATGTCTCGTGGGGAAACGTCACGTCGCCGTGGGCCGCGTGCGTTGGTTTCTCGATGGCACTCGGAAGCAACGGAGCCGGTGCTCCGTTCCTCTTTCTGTCGAGTAGGAATTATGGGACGCGGAACGGCGCGTAGGATAATTTGTCGCGGGCGAAGAGAACGTTGACGAGGAGGAAACATTAGCGCGAAACGTTAAAAAGGGGAAGGTTTTAAATTAGGGAAGTTTATAACGAAGCTGGGTAATGGTATAATTATTCTGCGGATGTTTTGGTACGCGTGACTTTGCGTTCGGATGATTGCTCTGATTCTTCGCTCAAAAGCTTTTCGAATATTTAAAATACTTCTGGCTTACGGTTGCTTCATTCGGTTTCAATCTGTTCGACACGAATCTATTTCAATCGTCTGCAATATTTTTTACGCTTGACGTTGGCGTTCAACGATTATCAATTGTTACGATCTTGTAATTGCAAAGCGGGCAGAATTTCGGGGAGGGAAATAAAGTTTCCCCTACGTTCAATTCATGTGGGATCGATTTTAGCTGCGGCGAGAATTTCTAAAACGTTTGCCCAGGGCTGCGTTTAATACCACCCGAAGTTTACTCTCGTTCCCAAATTACCCAGCAGGTCTGGTACTTAAACTCTTGGCGGTGTGCGCGATATCGCGATCACGAATGAACCAGTGAAACTCTGTGTTACAATATTTCTCATCTGAAACGTCTGAAGCACGTTGATCCAGTGTTTCTGTCGCGAGAAATGCCTGCGTGAAAGATGCATGGAAGCATTCTTGGCCATTTTACATTAATATTCCTGTTACCCGATTTTTCCAATTCGACGCAGGTTTTTTTTTTAATGTGAAAAATAATGTCTACACTTTTTTCCTCCGTCAAGTTAATAATACAGACACTTGTTTTATGATGTCCGCACGCATTTAATATAAACTACCTACGCCTGTTTGGTATAGTACACGCAATCGCATTTTTCAAAGGATAAATATACGAGCGATAAGTGAACAAAGTTGCGAGTTACTGTATCGCACATAAAATATAATAGGTGCTTCATCTTGCAAGATTATTGAACCTTCAGTTCATTTCAATTGAACGTCGCGTAAGCACTGATTGAATGAAATGTGCAAATATGTTTGAAAGCGTGCAACAGTAATATTTTCCAGCAGTTAAGAATGCGTGTGAATTACGATATGCAAATCCAAAGTATCGTTTAATCAAGCACGCATCAATGGTTGCCTGGATCTGCATATTCCACCATATTAGAGCACCCTTTGTCCCCGTGTATTAGCTCCTTAATTACGGAATATTATCAAGCCGTGCTTTAAAGCACCGGAATACACCCTCGAATAATTGAATTTTCCACATTGTCTACAGTAGTTCGATGCAGTGCTTACTTTTCAAACAAAATTCCGTCCCAGAAACATTTAGATCCACGAGTAAATAATTATTAAGGTGCACAGGATAGATCGAACATCGATACAAAATTTAGTACAACTCCATTCAACCGCAATAATAATCAGTACAAAAATCTACCCCATTGCTTCCCATTAAAATATTCCAACATCGAACAAAAAATAAAACAAAATAGTTCGTCAAATGATTCCAAAGCTGTTACCAAACAACGTACAAAATGCTGAGATCAATCTCCATGCCATGTACTTACCAACGCGTTTCAAAATATTCTAAAACCCGAAAATGGAATAAGACCATAAAAATATCCCATTACAGCAACCGACGCAAGGGAGCCTTTACCTTAAATGTTTTCTTAAAACTTTTTGTCCCCCACACCCCCCTGTTTTATCGCCCCATCCATCACTCCACCTCTCCTCCCCATTCTTCCCCATGTATGAAAGCCCCGCAGCAATGAATCCCACCTCCCTTTATGAACTCACGTGTCTCGAATCGAACAGCCGGCTCCAGTTTACGGTCGATAGATTGTTGTTCGTTGCGCAAAGTGTTCACGAATGCAAATTACAGCGGCCAAACGGCGCTTTGATTCGTGCACGTGTTCCCGAGACGTCGGAAGAGGGTAACTTCGTTTACATTGGACAGGAATGAATGGTCGAATGATGCTGATTGTCCACGAGGCTGCGACAACCCCTTTCCATTCTGCATTAGCTGCTTTTCATTCGCGTGAAAACAAGAAATCGTATCAATCCTCGCCCCGCCGGATCTCCGGCATGCTGATTTTATTAGCATAATCGACGCGACACGCAGGGTGCTGCCGAGACGTCGATGCAATCGCGAAAAGGATAATTCATCGTGTGCAAAATCCACGAGGATACGGTACGAAACGTTACGTACTCCTTGCGATTTCTCTTGATTCGGATAAACTTTAATTCTGCCGTTTGTTATTTCGTTGCGTCGCTTTACAACCGTGAGATCAAAATTTCGATGGTGTTTTATTAAAAAAGCCTAAAAAAATTGAGAACGGCGAATGTCGTATTGTCCGTAGTCGAATTCGATTTTCTCGAAAATGGATTCTTGTATGGAAAGAAAACGGAACGAATGATTCGAGCAATGGAAATCATCTACCCGCTGCACGGAAGCTATCGTTGTATATACAGTATTCTTCTCAAATGCAAAATAGACGACTCCAACACAGACAAAGGAATTCGATTCTTTTCAGCGAACGGATACACCTTAGACACTGCCTGAATTTACTTCTTTACGAAAATTCTGAGAAACGCCCAATGCTGTACAGGACGAAGAGTATGCGGCCTTCTATCATGCTTTCCACGTACATTTTTCAGTCGCGTATCCAATAGCCGACACTTGAGTTTGCTTTCACGCCGAAATGAATGGAGAGTGGTAACGTGCTCGCCTGCGACAGACTTCGTTGCATTCGATTGTTATACCATTCGTTTATCCGTCATTTGCTTAACGTCGAAACGAAAAAGAATCGATACAAGTGAGAACGTATCGGGCGTCGATAATTTAGAATAACATGTACATACAAATAATTAATAATAGTGGCGTGAAATTTAACCAACAAATCGCGACTAGAGAGGAAAAGAATACGTTATAAACCCAAATATATTATAATTGCATATAAATATATTAATTATATATAATAATATTAGTTTTGAGTGACCCGTTTCAATAAGACGAAAAGGGAATAGTTCTTTACGCAATGACTTCAATGAAGTATTCGAAAAAATTGTACAGGATAAAACGAATGGCGCATTTTCTTCGCTCGCGATATTTTAGCCTCCGTTTGGCAATCAGGGTCGAGGAGGGGATGATCGATTGGAAGTACCTTCGCATAGGAGCTGTCAGATTTGATGTATGTATTAATTGTCAACCACCAAACCTTGTGAATCTGACGTGCATCGCGATTTTTGCCCTACGTATATCAACACTTTCATTCCAGTACGTAACGAGAAAAATTCCTGGCGCTATCCTGATCGATACAATTTCCTCCATTCTATTCTCGATACTTCGCCGTTTAAATGCGACGGGAGGTTAAATGAAAAATTGTTACGTGTCGTCCGTACAAATATCACACGAATTTACAGCGTTCGACGAAACAAAGTCTGCCAGCGAATGGAAAAGAAACATTGCCATACCAAAGAAATTACATTCAATCGTGCTTCTATCGAACAATCAAATTGATAACAAAATATTGGACAGTAATCGATAACTTCAATTCTTACGTATTCGAGAAGCCAATTGGATTCTAACAAACTACGTACAGCAGGAGAAAATTATTTAGTATACGGATTAGTGATACGATTATATGCTTTCATTCAGTAGTATAAGGCAACGATATAAAATCGAGTATATCTTTTGGTTACGCGTATCAATTGTATACATATCTGTGATCAGGCATATCTTTTAAGTATCACGAGCGAATGGTACAGCGAGGTATAGTTTTCTGCAGCGGAGAACAACGATCGCCTAGCGGAGCACGTATATTTCAGTAGTGCGTGTCAATGATACAGTCGAATATATATATATATATATATATCGTGCAGATCAATCGTACAATTAGACATATTTTTAGAATAGTACAAGTCGGTGATATGGTCGGACATATATTTCAGTAGTATAGGTGTACTGATATATGCGCGCATCGATTCTTTAAGTAGTATAGGTCAACGTGCTCGAGTAATCCGACCACCGTGAATATTTTCATTACGGACGCAACTGCTATGGTTTCCGTATTTATTCGCATCAATTCAACGAAGTTCACGCCGTCTTTGATTCTTTTGTCGACAGAGGAGTTAATTGTATAAGTTAACAATAATTAATATGTGCGAATTACAATTTTTTTTTTAATTTAATAATTAATTTAATTACATTGTCAATGCTTCGAGATCGATAGTATTGCATTAAAAATGTCAAATTTCTATCATTCTACGTGTACTCCTGAAATGATCACGATAATTGGCTTCGTTGTGAATAGTCACGACGGTCGTAGTATGTATTCGCCATTGTGTAAGTACAAATCGCAGCCGATCGGTTCCATAGTAATTATTATCCTTTTCTTTCACGGAAGATATTACAGTAAATGGAAAAAACTTGGATAATTAATTTTTATCTCGACTCTATCACTACATAGCAGCAACTAATTATTAAAATATAACTTTACCGAAAGAATAAATAAAAGTATAAAGTATACTTTTATAAAGTATGAAATAAAACTCCTGCCCCGTATTCTTTATATAAATGATCCTGCGTTTTTTACCAATTAAAACTCGTCGCCTTTCTTAATACTTGACAATAAATAGCAAGAAAATCAGTTTCACGCTACTGCCATTAATACTGTTACTATTTTGAACCCGACAGAACATCCTTTGCCTAACGCTACATGGACCTACACGAAGAAGGAAAAGAAACACGACAACGCGAGAAGGCTTTATACCGTGGAACAATAATGAAATAAAATTGCTGCATTTAATTAATTACGTTCGCCGACGTCGCATTTTTTTCACAAAGTTATATACATGCGGCGCACAACGTAACGAGGCGAACGACGGAACTTATCTCACCGAAACAGACATTTCGAACTCTAGCGAACCTCTCGAGCTCGTCGAGCTGCTGCAATATCGATATTCACTTGGCAAAGTTCGTAGCCTAAAGCTGTCGAAGAGTCAAACGTGTCACTAAAGCGGGAGTCGTCTTTTTTTCAACATGTCTAGGGCAGAGCCTCAAAGTAACAAGGACAAGGGATGAAAATTGAATTTCTCCCTGTGGGGAATATCCTGGTAATGGTGTTTCTTCTGTTGGAACAAAATTTAAGGGAGCGACGAACTAGCAAAGTAGTTTTCCATAAATTGCAGACATTCGGGTGACTTTACTAGGGGATTCTTGGTACTCCGTATTAAGAACGGATTCAGACAATTTGTGATACTTAAGCGAAGTATAGCAGCCTTGCCACAAGTTTGTCGAGCTGTCGTCTTTAATAAGCGCGTTACAAAAATGGCAGCGCGAGCAGAATTTAACTAATTATGATAATTATACTCCGAATTCAATCGCAGGAGTTTTATTTATAAAAAAATACAAGCGTATAAAGAAATATACTAAACGCACACTGTCAGCCAATTTTCCGTATAGTCAGCAACGTTGTATTGAAAATCTAAAGCACCTTTCCGAGTTGAAATAGGTCGAAGGAAAGTTAATTAGTATCGGTCGATATAACGTGAATTCGAAGGTAATGGAGAAAGGAACCGGCCCAGCGATATGAAAACGAGAGGAAAATCGCCGGAAAGTTTTCTACCGCGTTGTACGAAGAGAAACGATCGATCACGAAAATAATAACTTTCCTCCTTCCTGTCAACAGAGTTACCAAATCACCGTTTCGATAAATTGTTGTAGGCACTTGTTACAGTTCGCGATCGAATTGCCAATTCAGTTAAGCTCCGACGATTCTGCACGTGATACGATATCTACGAACGAGAGACCATCTGTGCTGTCCGCACGCTGGACTTGAAGTTTTCATTTTTCTTTGTCGCGGGAGTAACTGCGTGCCGTTATTGCGCTACGTCGCCAAGATATCGAAACTTTTATTGTATTACAGAATTGTTTGTCCCGCGAAGCTGAGATTCGTCTGACAACTTTCTTGCCCCAATCATAAATTATTTGGAAGGTTTTGCGATTCGCCTGGACGGACACGCGCGAACTCCGTTGCACGATTTAAATTAACCTTCGCGATTGGAAACCGTTGGCTTTACGAATTTCACGGTTGATCGCATAACTGTAAAACGTTTGTAATGAACCGGTTCGAAGTCAACAAACTTTCGCCATTACCGACGAACAGATGGAAGTAAATGAAAAAAACTGGACGGAACCGTTCTAATTAACGAGAGCATGAAATTGAAACGCAGTGCCTATTCAGAACAGCCTGAAATTGAGATACGAAGCAAATATAAAATGTTACGACAAACGACTGTACCCTCGTTTAAATCGTCCCGTCTTTTTATTTTTATCTTTCTCACGTTTCGTCTGCTGATATCAAAAAGGAGTTGGTAGAAATATATATTTAATAATGTTGTAAGGATTATTTTTTGTAAACATCCATCTGTATGTAACAGAGGAGCAGCAGAGGTAATAGCAGTTCTGTTTCTATTACAAATACACAACTAGTCTATTAATAAATAACTCTCCTGGGCTCTCGCGATCACCTGTGTGTATAAATATACGTATACCGAGCAGGTGAGCTCTCCCACGACAGCGACAACTCTGACGCCACTATTCGGCCACTTATTAATCCACTCGAATACGTTAATTCTATCACTCTTACCTTCTCTCTCATTCTATTTCTCATTTTCTGAGAGTCCTCGGGTGGCCCCTTCCTTCGCACCGTAATGTCAAGCACACGGTTCAAACTTCCAAGATCCTCGGCCAAAGGATCTTTGTCTTTCTATTTTTCGAAGGCATGTGCATGCACCGTAATCATAACTTTAAAAACTATACAAGCAATTTATTAAACGAACAAATAGACAAGCAAGCAACGATACGTATTTCGAAAATGAAGGATCCTCTACCCCGGATTGTGTAACCGATTAAACACCCTTAGCGAGCCGCAAAATAGAAGCAACGTTCGTTTCAAATGATCCCTGTGATTCGTTCCAGACGAGGAGTACGGACAGAAAAGCGTTTCCGTGATGCTCAATGGCCAGGAAACGGAATTAGAAATCATAGATCATCCCGCGGCGGAGATGTCGGTGAGTGCAACTATAAATTTAATAATCTACTCTCGTTTAATTTCTACCCGCCCCAGTTACCATTTAATTACGTAGACTCCGTTTGTTCGCCGTTTTACATTTTTCCTCTTCCTTTTATTTTACACCAGCTTACCCGCAACAAAAGCATTAGTTTCCTTATTTAGAAAGGCGTGCGTACCTATGCTCGACATCCTGTTACGCTTATTCGAATGAAACTTTATAGGACTGCGTTACAAAACGAACGTACAAGCGAACGTAATTGGATCTTCTTCCTTGTGTATACAAATATTCCGTTTCTTAAAGATCGGTTCATTCGTCGCCGTTTTTATTCAACACATCGGAAATAAACGATAATCTATATTTTCATCATTTTCATCAAGGGAATCACAGTTGCACTGAACGTGCAAGTGAATATCTGGTTGAAAATAATATGTAGCAGACGCGAAAGAATTTGGGCATCCAATGTTCCATTACAATTTCGATACTGGTTAGAACATTCGTATATAAAGCTAGTCTGGCAGCCAGCCTCGGCTACGTCTCCATTGTAATCGAAAATACGTGAAAAATGATATTGAACAGATGGAACCGCGCTTAAGAACTGCATCGATATAATCATAAATGAAATGATGTTCTACGAATTCCGACAGAAGCCGTGCAGAATATTCCATTGGAATTCTTTCCCGGCTTCAGCTGCAACGAAGTTGTATACCAGCTCGATTGCGCGTAATAATATGAAACCGTGTCCAAATGAACATTACCCGTTTGAAATTTGGAAAAAGAGTCTGGCCGAGACGTAAATATCTGTGTCGCGATTCTGTTAAATGAATTAAGCGTTGTCGCTCATTTTCGCCAATTAGGGGTTCGTTCACTTTCCAGCGCCGTCTGAATTCGAGAAAGCATCGAGCAGTAAAATTCTAAAAGGAAACGCGTGTTCGCTGTCTTTATTAATTTTTCAATATTCGGCTTGCGTCGCTTTCCTTGTCTCGCCTTGCGTGATACATGCACAGATATTTATACGGCGCGCTCGCGCGTGTTCGTAAACGAAACGAGTCACAAGGAAAGTTTCGTGTTAAAACAGAGGAGAAAACTGGAAAGAAAAGGCGAAGAACAAAATGATCCTCGCAACCTCGACCGTTCGATTACGAAAACGTGTGTCCAAGAATAATCGAGTCGCCTTATTCGATTCCTTTCCAAGCACGCACGCCCCGTCGTAATAGATACATTTTGCCCCCCTCTTCGTAGTTCTTTCCCCCTTTTCGAAAATCGGTTTATTGCGTGACCAGCTTCCCCAAGATATATTAACGCGTACGTCACGTGCTCCTCGGTAATTTCATTAGGCCGCCCGATCTTACTTAGCTTCTTAACACTCGGGGATGCCAACACCGCGGCGCTTGAAACAGAGACGAAAGGATCGTACGTGGTCGTAAATTAAATCATTAAGTGGCTTTGTAATCTACTAATTGAATACGACGGCGGGACTTCGGTCCTGTTTCTTTACATTTCACCCTTTCCAGCGAGTCGAACGGCCGATTTCTCTGGTACGAATATCGTATTACTATTATTCGTTTGCAATTTTTGCCCGACGGTTATAAAATTGCCATTTCGGTGCTTGCACGCTTTTTTCCTCGGCATCCGCGTATATATTTTGTATCAATTATGAATGAACAGTTATTGTCAGTTGTCGGTTCTATTCTTTGGCTTACTATTTTTGCAATTCACTCTCGACTCCGTCCCTACGTACATTTCTGTACGAATGTTGCATTTAAGCTGATCGAAAGTTTCTTTCAGATAAATTGACGTGCTAACGCGGCGAAATTAATTCGCACGCAGGGTGAAATGTTTAAGAAAATTCGAACTATTCGAATGTAAACCCATGGGGTACAAAAATTCCGAATAAAATTATTCACTGTCCCGCTTACAATTTTTACGATCGAACGCTGCCATTGCTATGCGAAATATACAAAATTGTATATGTAAATCGAAGTACGTATTACTATTCCAACCGTGATAAAATCGCTTGATCGAAACTCTGGACATCTACGATTAATACATGAATTTATATCACGTACGAGTACGATATCTATTTCTGTTTCTATGTACGTTAACCTGTATCTTTACTCTTGCCCAGGTCGAAACCTTCTGTTCAACGTACAATCCAGACATCTACGTGGTAGTCTACTCTGTGGTGGACAGACGAAGTTTGAAAATGGCCGAGGAAACGTTATTGTATCTATGGAAGAGCGATTACATGGCTAGCCGTGGTGTAATTCTCGTTGGGAACAAAGTCGATCTGGAACGGAAACGCGAGGTTCCGTCTGTCGGTGAGTAACGTAACAATAAAGGGGTTAACTTCGTGATAAGTTAAGGGCAGGGACGGCATCAGACACGGCAGCAACGAGCATCGATACGACGTGGAAATTATTCGAAACATTTATGAACGCGTCGATACATTAATTTCTTGATCACGTTGAGCAAGAAGATTTTCTTTCGAAGACCTTCGCTGCTGAGCACGTGAATACACGTGCACCCTTGGATATTCAAGAATTATTGTTCGACGAGAATCCATATAAATGTTTTCTACGACATCGTGTCGCTATTAAAGAAATTATGTACATAAATTGCTCCTCGGTATTACTCTAAACTATACTGCACAATTGCACAATTCTTCCACTGTTTCGCATCTCGTGCATCTGCGATAACGAACACGATACGATAATAATGATAATAATGTAATGAAATAGAGGAATTTTCAAACCAAAAAATTGTTAGATCAAAAATATGAAACTTTACCAAACAGTTTCGTCCAAGTAGTACATTCTTTTATCAACAATGAAGTTAACGAAAACGGTTGAAGCGATTATTTTCATGGTTTACTGCCCTGTTTCACATTTAGTCAAGGCTGTTCGCTTTATCAGGTTTCCTCTAGCTGCTCATTGAGCGGTGCTCGGTACTTGCGACAAAAGCTGACATTTCGCCAATTCGCGTGACAATAATTGTCCGAATTGTGATCGTGCCTCCGTGGCTGGTACACATTAAGGGTACAAGGAGTCGTAATAGCGCGAACCGGAAGTGTACAAGGATGACGATTTTCTTTCGCGCATCGCTGCTAGTGCGCCGCGCGTCGAATTTAACTTCGATTCGTCCGTTGGGCCGGAGAGAAAAATGAAACTCATCTATTCTCGTCTTCGGTGTCACTTATCTCCCGTACGAGACAACTTGTAACGAACATTTTCGCGATTACCCTGTCGGGAATGCGTTCGCGGGGAAATGTACGAAGCGTGCTGCGTTGAGGATCATCGAAATTTTTTGTCACGGGATATCGCAACCGAATGGTTGAACTATTGAAAACGATGGAAGTTGTTTATATAAATTGAATAATCCCGACGCGTTCATCGATCCGTCGCATCGAACGCGACAGGAATAACGGCGCAGCGAATAGAATTGGGTTCCACGAGCGAATAAATAAATTAAACGTTGCCTTCGAATTCGTAAATCACTGCGTATATCCCAGTGGAGTATCCAAGGGGCGCGAACAGATGCTCCTCGAATAGCTGGACACCCTCGTGTGCAGACCGGGCCACGATGTAACGAGGTCGTAAAACTGCCCAGGCGTCGAAGCGCACGCACTTGTCTCGGCTATCCGGGCGGAAGAATTGATAGAAAAGGTCGCGAGAGAAGGGAATCCCGTACAGCCAGGGATTTTCCTCGATCTGACGGACGACTATACGATGCAGAGGGTCGTCGAACTTGTCCGAACAAACGCTATTGTCCTGCGAGTAAAAGAACGCGGAGCTCCATTTAAACAAAAATTAATTTCGCCTAGAAATCTCCGCTGCAACTGCAACTTCGCGAAAACTATTGACACCGCGTAACATCCTTTTTTATGTCGAACAACTTTTCCGAGGGCCGTTCTTTTTCCATAACTTCAATCCCCCGTGAGACGTTCCACGGTTCTCTCTTAAATTCAACGTGAAGGCGAATCAAACGGTCAACGAAGTTACGGTTATTTAATCCCAACGAATAGCAAGACAATACAGGCACGCGAAATCAGGAAAATAATGAATAACAATGAAATCGAACGTTTCTGTCGCACAGTTGGTCGACGACTGGCGAACAACTGCGGCTGCAAATTCATCGAAACGTCCTCCGGCTTGGCCCACCACGTGGACGAGCTGCTGGTCGGTATTTTGGCGCAGATCAAGCTGAATCCGCAACGGGACAGGGACCAAGCGACGAGACGAAGGAGGAGCAAGCATCGCCGGAGGATCCTGAAACACCTGCTTGGCTTCAAGAGGAAAACGAAGAGCTGCGAGGATTTGTTCATTCTCTAACGCATCCCCGTAGACGGGAGACGCGTGAGAATTCGATTCAACGATCGTTCGATTATTATCGTCGAGTGAGTAAGATATGTAATGAATGGGAGGGGTTGGGGGGGGAGCGTGATGAGAATTGAAGAGATTGATGGAAAGTGCAAGTATGAATTCTCGATCGTTGGCTGCTGGGAATGATGTTGCACTGGGTTGTCCAATAGATTCGCGCGATGTTTGGTTCAGTTAATCGGCCACTGGTTTTGAATTAATATTTATCGTATTACGATACATCGTTGGAATTGTTCGGTAAGTTTCCTTGCTGGCGATGCAGCACGAACGTAAAAATTATGCGCCGTCGAGACGACAGAAACGTGTGTATCCTCGAGGTACGTGATCTTTTTCTGCAGTTTAATTGGAGCTTTTATTTTCGATTCGTCGAATGGCGTCGGGACTGTTTGAAATGAGATCAATTTTCGATCGAACGTAACAATACGGGAGTGATTAAAAACGGTTGAAAACTTCGAGGTGCGTAATTCTGTTGTGCATTTTTATCTCAGAGAGTTCGAGAAACGACGATGTTCTTCGTTCGTTTCGTATTGTCGTGTTTGGACGAAAACTTTCTGTCCAGGGGTGGGAATTTCGACGACCTGCGTCGCTGGATATTTGAATTGAAATAGTTGACAATCGCGGTCGAAGAATTTGTCCGCGAAACACGTTGAGAAAGAAAAATTAACAAACTTCTGTTGACCAGACGCTAATTATAATCGGTTCCGCAAATGACGAGGGAGTCGAGAAATGACTTTCGCACTTTAAACGTTAAAATTTGTACGGACGCACCGCGTCTTGAACGCCTCTCTGAATTTCTAACGAGAAGCATTCGAAAGCTCTGCTGGTTGCTCGGTTCAAGATAAACCTTCGATATCCTAAGTTGCCCAAATATCTTTGAAATAACATCTCGAAGGCAACGCGAGGTTACACACGTTCGCGAATATATTGGACAACTCAAATAATGGTAAAAGGAGAAGCGTTTGTATTTTTCGTGAGCGAATGAAGACATTTTGGTAGTCTGAACGGCGAATCTGTATATTTGGCGAACGCCGGGATAGCGGAATAAATTGAATGATGTAAAGAAAAACAGTTTCCACGAGGAGATGAATGGCAAAACTGAGATAGAAAGAGAGTAACTGCGCTATTTTGAACTTCGGATGTATGTACGATTTTATAGAGAAGCAAGTCGACCGGCAGTGCAATTGGGCGAAGAGAAATCGTGGATTTATAAAAGGATATCGTGGGGTGTAACGGTGAACGGTGTCGAATTTCCACGGCGTAATAATAATGATTTTCGATTTTACAATGAAATGCCTCGTATGAAACAGTATTGTAACACTGCGATGAAAATTTTAAAGGTACGATTAAGGATTGTAGGATAAGTGATGGAAAAGCGAAGTTCTATTGTAGCATATCAGGGGTGTACTTTGTCCTTGATGCAATTCGATATATTATATATTTGCGGGATTCGTTGCATAAATTTGCTTGCATAAATTGAATTGCGCGCTGTTCGAAGTTAGAACGGGCATTCGATTTCAGTGTACATAATAAAATAATCTGTTCATCGAATTTGTACCAATTTTTATTAATAGCAATCTCCACGACGTACACGCATACAGGCAGAAATTTTTCTTTGTTACTTGCGTCGCCACGTTTCGGGTTTACGTTAAAGTATTCGATCGATTTCAGCATTGAATTCGTATTCGTTACGCTAAAACTATGAAACAGTTCGAGCAGAAATTGAAAATTATCGTGGAAGAGCCGTAGGGTGAAAGTGGAATTAGATTTGTCAGTTCGACGAACATTTTGTTCAATGAATTTCCATTCTCCTATATTATACTTTCAAACTCCTAACAATACGTTCCCATTGTATTCATTTGCAAATCCGAATGGCGAGCAAATGAAATATATTTCTCAGTTTCGTGAAAATATAATAACAGTAACAAACAACGAATGCGTTTGATATTGTCACGTCATAAACAGCAAAATATGAGAGCCGCCTTCTAAAGCAATTGTTCAAAATAAATGTAAACCGAGGTACCGTACAGAACAATATTAAGCTTTCAAATACGTTTCTCCTCCTGTTTATTAATATTTTTTACCTCATCAGCTTGTTAATTGACAATAAATTAATCGACCGACATATCTAATCGTTTAGAAACGTCAATGTCCACGTTTATCAATTCTACTACCATGTCTAAAATCATGATACAATTCTAATTTGTAGAATGCAACGATTCTAACATCCTTAACACTTTTGCTACTAATTACCAACACTTGCTACAGAAATTCTCCCATGTATTTTATTTCCACGTGCGAATATCAGTTAGCGTTTAGAAAATTCGCATTCAAGTATTTCATTAAGAACTAATTAGAGAAGTACAGAACGACAAAAATATTCTCACAACGCTAAAATGTATACATACACTAATGTAGAATTAAGTCTTTTCCTTTTGTATGCTCTAAGGTTTCATCGTCTTATTCGTCTCCTTCGCACGCTTCAAGGGACAAAGTAGTTCTGGCTCGCAGATATCGCGAACGGGGATCATTAGAATGGTTAATTGACGAACAAACGAAACTACGATTGCTCTCTCGCAGCGCATTTTTTTTTAAACGACAAGTTTATTGTATTGTTTAGCCAAGAGCCATCGCGGAATAGTTTTAAGCAGGATATCCGTGAATTTACCAGTTTTTAATGTAGCCCATCGCAAGCGGAACATTGGTCGTTATAATTCTCGAACAAAATTAATTAACCCGCGACCATGAGAAAGTCGATGTCAACTCGTTATCCAGTTTATCAATAGTTTGGTCGAAATAATTTACTTACTCGGGGATCTGTTTCGCGATACGGCAAGAGTGTACTTTTATTTGCTGAAGGCAATTAATATGAATTTATTAAAATTTATCGTGTCAAACGTGAAGCAACTCAGTTAACGGGTTAAGAACAACATCGAAAATAAAAGACACATATGATTATGTGTGGGGGGATATCGGAATTGCAATACATATATCCATGTCGAATTTTTGTAAATCGGAGCATTTAAATTCTACCTAGAATCATACCAAGCTTTACAAATCAATTGGTGGAATAAATATTGAAATTACTTTATAAAGAAATCAAGAATTACATAAGTTGGTTTTAATTTAAAATTATTCTGAAGTCTTTATTTCAAGAAAAGATTGGAAAGTATTTCTTCGACTCAAAGTTTCAGCAAAAACATAATTTTTGTTTAATATTCGTTTCAGCTTTATGTATATTTATAATAACACACATTCAGTTTATTTATTTGCTTATTACCTCTATTACTTCTCACTAACATTGAATGGTTATGTTCTATTATTTTACTTTCATTCGACGCTTTTCAGCAGATTGCCATATTCGTAGGTAAATGCAATAATAGCAGCACAATGAAAAAAGAGAGATCATTAATTTAAAATGTGACAAAACCAGAAAATATAATTCTTAATTGGTGCTAGTTATTATTATTGTATTATTATTCGACATATTTAATATTAATTCTTAATAATGCTTCGTTTATAATGAGCTTGGGTTTATCGTTAACTAGTATCTTTGTCCATCTGGAATATTATCATTATTTCCAATTTAAAAAAATGATAGTAGTAGATAACTATGAATGCGAAAATTTAAAATTCAATGCAATAATCGGTCATTCCATGTAATTACAAAAGTTCGTGATCGTTTAAATGTGGTTCAAATAACGTAATTATAATAAACATATTACAAATATAACGGATGTTCTTTACAATTCGACCAATGGATAAGGATAAATATAACAGCGTTGAAAGGGCCAGGTAAAAATAGTCCCCGGATTAGATTGTTGTTAAAGATTTTATAAATCTGCCAAACATTTGAGAGTCGTAATTTGTTAAACATGTTTGCATATGTGAATCCGCGTATGATCCTCGATGTTTCAAGGCGAATATTCATTTCTTCGTATATTTCGTGAAATGTACAGAGTTGTAACGATGAAATTAATACGAACAATTTGGTAGTAACTGTAATTAGTACGTAATACTATAATTAATAATCCTTTGCTATTTGTAATACATTCTCTATTGTCAAACGCTTTCGCACTTATTTTAACTCTAGAAAATGTAACAGAGGCAAGTTTATTCATTTGTGAAATATAAATTTCCATCCCTTTTCCTAAATTACACGAAATAAAGTCTGTACGTTTCAATACAAACGTGAATATTTATTAATATCAATAATTCTTAATAATATGTAACCGCGACGAGGTAAAAAGTAAGGTTTATAATAAGCTACGATCTCCAATAGATGTGAAGATTATTCCATAAGCAGTACATTTGTTCTAAACAATTAAACAATTGGAATTGTTAGCGGGCAAATTACACGACAAAAGATACCCGATTGTAGTAACTATATCGAGTTGACTGTAACAACTCGATATAGTTACTACAATCGGGTATCTTTTGTCGTGTAATTTGTCCGCTTCCCTTTCATTTGAGACGTAGTTGATTAGAAACGGCTCAGTAGAAGCCGAGATAATTGAATTTGTTTAAATAAATTATAAACAAATGCGATTACACCCACTTCCTGGCCAGATACATCAATGACGAGAGGACATAAATTTAAGCCAGAGACATCAGCTACCATCTCCAATAGGTGTGAACAGTATGGTATGCGCAGTTCAATTGTTATAAACAATTAAACAATTAAAATTGTTGTTACGGTCAACTGGATATTGTTACAGCAAGGGCATATTTTTGTCTTATAGCTTATCTCTTTCCCTTTCATTTGATATCCCATTGATTAAAAAACAACCATCAGGAGCCGAGATAATAATTTTTTTTCAAGTTTTTCCTTATTTATATGTCGAAAACGGTACATGTGGCGCCATCTCGCGTTTGCGGCCTTTTTCGCAGATTTCCGCACCGCCAAAACCGAATTCCAGGATTACATCGTTGATTTAAAGAATTCCGTTTTTCTTGGCTCCTAGTGCGTCTATCTTAACCCTACTGGTCTTAAATTAAAGCTACGAAACACAGCTATTTCCTCCATTAGTTTAAACAATATGGATTTGTTTGTTTAGTAGTTATTAACAATTGAAGGATCGGCAAAAATGCACTCCGGGTTACTTCAATTATCTCGGCTTCTGAAAGTGCTAGATTAATCATCGACTGCTTAAAATGAAGGTAAAGGATGCTGCTATACGGCAATAAACTATTTAAAAATCCTGCATGCGCTATTTAATTGCTATAAACAATTAAATAATTCCTTTGACAATTGTATCGAAACTATACTCGAGGGCCTTCCCAACAGTGAAGCCGCTTGTTCCTTGAACCGAGAGCTTCAATTTGAGACGTCGTTGATTAGAATCGGCTCAGTAGAAGCTGAGATAATTGAAATTGTTTAAATAAATTATAAACAAATGCGATTACACCCACTTCCTGGCCAGATACATCAATGACGAACGGACATAAATTTAAGCCAGAGACATCAGCTCCCATCTGCAATAGGTGTGAACAGTATGGTATGCGCAGTTCAATTGTTATAAACAATTAAACAATTAAAATTGTTGTTACGGTCAACTGGATATTGTTACAGCAACGGAATATTTTTTGTCTTATAGCTTATCCCTTTCCCTTTCATTTGATATCCCATTGATTAAAAAACAACCATCAGGAACCGAGATAACAATTTTTCTTTAATTTTTACCTTATCGATATGTCGAAAACGGTACATGTGGCGCCATCTCGCGTTTGCGGCCTTTTTCGCAGATTTCCGCACCGCCAAAACCGAATTCCAGGATTACCTCGTTGATTTAAAGAATTCCGTTTTTCTTGGCTCCTAGAGCGTCTATCTTAACCCTACTGGTCTTAAATTAAAGCTACGAAACACAGCTATCTCCTCCATTAGTTTAAACAATATGGCATTGTTGGTTTGATAGTTATCAACAATTGAAGAATCGGCAAAAATGCACTCCGGGTTACCGGGTTTTTTAATCAATGGGATATCAAATGAAAGGGAAAAGGATGAGCTATACAACAAAAAATATGCCAGTTGCTGTAACAATATCCAGTTAACCTTAACAACAATTTTCATTGTTTAATTGTTTATAACAATTGAACTGCGCATACCATACTGTTCACACCTATTGGAGATGGTAGCTTATGTCTCTGGCATAAATTTATTTTGTCTGGTCATTGATGTATCTCGTCAGGAAGTGGCAGTAATCGCATTTGTTTATAATTTATTTAAACAAATACAATTATCTCGACTTGTACTGAGCCGGTTATAATCAACGACGTCTCAAATTGACGCTCTCGGTTCAAGGAACAAGCGGCTTCACTGTTGGGAAGGCCCTCGAGTATAGTTTCGATACAATTGTCAAAGGAATTATTTAATTGTTTATAGCAATTAAATAGCGCATGCAGGATTTTTAAATAGTTTATTGCCGTATAGCAGCATCCTTTACCTTCATTTTAAGCAGTCCATGATTAATCTAGCACTTTCAGAAGCCGAGATAATGGAAGTAACCCGGAGTGCATTTTTGCCGATCCTTCAATTGTTAATAACTACTAAACAAACAAATCCATATTGTTTAAACTAATGGAGGAGATAGCTGCGTTTCGTAGCTTTAATTTAAGACCAGTAGGGTTAAGCTAGACGCACTAGGAGACAAGAAAAACGGAATTCTTCAAATCAACGATGTAATCCTAGAATTTGGTTTTGGCGGTATGGAAATCTGCGAAAAAGGCCGCAAACGCGAGATGGCGCCACATGTACCGTTTTCGACATATCGATAAGGTAAAAATTAAAGAAAAATTGTTATCTCGGCTCCTGATGGTTGTTTTTTAATCAATGGGATATCAAATGAAAGGGAAAGGGATAAGCTATAGGACAAAAAATATGCCGTTGCTGTAACAATATCGAATTGACCGTAACAACAATTTTAATTATTTATTTAAACAATTTCTCTAAAGAAATTGAGATAATTTTACCGGTAGTAAGTTTTGAAATAAGTCGCACATATTTCATTTAAGGGATGTGAAAAACAATACTCAACAAACGTATTTTGTTTTACATTTTATTACATAAAATATATATACGTTTATGCTTGTTCACCAGTGGGCATAGATTTGATAATATCGGAGTTTCCAGGGTCTGTAATAGAAAGGGTGCACACACGGAAATATTTTCCGCAAGCGGTACCTAATTCTATATTGTTTCCAATATAGTGATGTACGCCAGTTTTCGCCAACATAGCGTAGTACTCGATCTCTGATTTCCTATTGAACAAAATGAAAAATATTTGTAGCGTTCAGTTTGGTAGCTTAAATAAGAAGTGCCTCTGCACTTACGAACAGAGACGTGAGACTACTCCGTAGAACTCCCATTGCGAGTATACAAGCCAATATAAATAATATAAAATATATTAAAATGTGATTCTTTTGTGGGTAATGTAACAGGAGAGCTACTTATAACATTTCATTCAGCTAATAATGATATTGTTGTAATTTCGACCATTGCACATACAAAGTGCTAATAAATATATCATCACATGTATATGTGACGCTGTTATCGAACGTGTTAATTTGTAATTTACTTTTATTCTGTGCAAACGAACTATTTTATATTGTTCATACTGCTGTGTATTTATTGAAGGAGTGCTACATCTCAGTCTCACCTTAGCGGCGGAGTATTATTGGCAATGATGACCAATTTCGCTTTTCCTTGACGAAGGGACTTCAATGTCTGCTTGTAACCCAGGACGTATTTTCCCGATTTCATAACCAGGGCCAATCTGGAGTTAATGCCCTCCTGGGACTTTTTCTATTAACATACAAAAATATACATATATGTAATAGGCTGCTAGTTACTACCAGTTGTTATTAGTAGCTATTATTACGGTTGTCATGAGCTATACAAATCGAATTAAATTGTTCAATTTATTGTAAAATATATTTGTTCTGCAAAATTATTAATACGGAGAATTGTAAAGTTAATACTTTTGTTTATGGACTATGCTATTAATCATAGAACTGCTACGAAGTAAAATATAATTTCAGCGCATGCTTTATGAACTCAATGGAACACGTGCACGATTTCAAGATATGTACTTACTTGCTTCTTTTGGGCCACCATTTTGTGCACTTAATATAAACTACTGCTGAAACAAATATTTGAAACATATTTAATTAGTATTTTCTATGTTTATGAAACGTTCCAATTAGAAAAATTAAGATATAATTGTAGCACCTTCTCAGCACGCGTAACGCTATGGAACACGATGAACGTGAAAGAGTTCGATACTCTCGCGGCTCATCGAGTTCGAGATCGCCACGAAATATAAATGATATAGAACAGTGTTCCCATTGCAATGTTACTTTACACTTATATTTTTCAATATTGCATTACACGAGCACGTTAATATGCGACAATTTTGCACCAAATAACTCATATTGTAAAAATTATTAGTATACTATTGTATAATTATTGTATATACTAAGTATTGTATAATTTAAAATAATTAGATTTTCATTTGTGTGCTATGAGCTATGTATTTTTATAATGTATAAAAATTAATTAATTTTCGTATTGTATGTTATCAATAAGCATTAATGTCATACGTCCTTTTCTTATTATTTAAGTTTTGTTTTCTCCTATTTCTTATTATCTATTATACTGTATAAAATTAAGTAACAATTTTTAGTATAAGGCTTCATTAAATTAGTCAACAAGTGGAATATTTATTCAATAGATGGACAGAAAGGGAAAAGAAGAGAGTGAGAGAGGCACAGTGATATCGCAAAATTGTTCAGTGATATAATAACAGGTGCGAAAGGAATATTGGATGTGTTATCAACAGGACTGGTACAGTACAGTGAACAGAAATATATTCCTGCGCACTATAGAGTGCAGAAAAGACAGGTCTACCACCATAATTACATCCTTAAAATGAAATTAAGTAATTTCCAAAAAAAATCTTCATGAAATCATTATGCTACAAGGCCCACAACTGTAAATAGTTTATACTCTTCATCCACATTTGGTTTTATGTGAATTTACAATTTTTCTTACGTCTTATCCGATGATAATTTAGGAATATATTTTTAATACTAGACTTATCCCTACGTGCGATAGTAGTAGTTTCAAATGTATCTCTTGCGCTGACCGTACATGTGTTCATCAAGATAATAATTGGTTCAGATGGTGCCAAATACTTAATATTCCGTCCAAGCTTTCGTTTCCATATTCGTAAGTAAATAATCGTAGATATATTTGTAGTGAAAAATATAATAATTTTGTATTATTCTCACAATAACAATATGTAACTTAACAAAAACAATACGTATATATATACAGGGTGTCCCCAACTTAAATGTCAAAACTTCGGGAGCGTATAAAGGACCGATAAACTCAGAAAATAAGTCCTTTGGAGATTTGTCCGTCTGTACTCCGTTTTGGAGAACATCGCGAAAAAAGAAACGAAAAAGTTTTCGTTTTTCTACTTATTTATGTACACTTACTTATCTTGTTATCCTTTATTTAATACAGATACTGTTCAAAATGATGACTTCCTGCAGCAATGCAATCATTACATCTGCACCTAGATTAAACATTACTTTAGTAATATTTGGTGCCAAGAATAAGTAGTCTGAACTGTTGCGGCATGACTATGTAATGGAAGAAGAAGTTCAAAGACAGTCTACAGCATTTAAATAAAGGGGAAACTTTATCCAAATTGGCCTGGAAATTACTCTTGTACCGTTAAATAAAGTATAACAGGACAAGTAAGTGCAAATAAATAAGTGGAGCAAGATTGAGAAAATCTCCAAAGGACTTCTTTCTTAATTTATCGGTCCCCTATATGCCCCTGAAATTTGGACATTTAAATTAAGGACACCCTGTATAAAGAAATAAAACCCAAACCTTTGTCTTTGAAATTGATATTGATCAACGAGCATGCGAAATAATTTACATAAAGATTATAATTAATATTCATTCCTCTTTTATTTCAGAAATATATTTAACATGGATCTTAATTGTAAAGTACAAACTTACGATTGGGGAAAATATGGAATCGACAGTACCGTCGCAACGTTAATGAAATCAGCTAATTCAGATTTTGTGTTAGACGAAAAGAAACCATATGCCGAATTATGGATCGGTACGCATCCAAATGGGCCCTCTTATATGAAACATCAGAATATATCTTTGGAAGAATTCATCAAGAAAAATAGCGAGGTATTGGGAAGCAATGTTCTGAAGATGTTTGGCCAACATTTACCATTCCTTTTTAAAGTTTTGTCCGTGAATAAAGCATTGTCGATTCAAGTGCATCCAAATAAGGTAATACACGTGTTTATATTTGCTACAAAAGCTTTATGCTTTTATTATATATTTATTACCGAATTCTATAGTAAATATATTATTTCAATAACAGGAGAAAGCAAGAGAATTGCATCAACAGTATTCAAGTATTTACAAAGATGCAAATCATAAGCCTGAGCTTGCAATAGCGTTAACACCATTCGAGGCTCTGTGTGGTTTCCGTCCTATCAGAGAGATTAAAGAGCATCTACAGATCCTCCCAGAATTACAAGCTGTAATAGGAAAAGATAAAGTACTTAAATTTATGACAATAGACGAAGCAGGTATCACCAAAGCTTTGAAAACGTGTTTTCATAGTTTAATGACATGCGAGCCTGGAGTAATAACATTGCAGCTTAGAAAGTTACTTGACAGATTGTCTAATTCGGGTAAGCTTTATTAAAACAATATTTATAAGGAATTTATCGTTTGCCGATAATAAGTATCATCTTTTTATTGTAGACGAGTCGCTAAGGCAAACTTTACATGCTAGTTTGTTAGAAAGATTGTACTCGGATTATCCAGGGGATGTTGGATGTTTTGGCATTTATTTCTTTAATTTTATAACGATGCAACCAGGTGAAGCAATATATGTCGGACCAAATGAACCTCATGCATATCTTTCTGGTGGTCGGCATCCTATGATACATTTTAGATTGAGTTTTATAACATTCTTTGCTTTAATATTTTATTTGAAAATTGTATTTATAGATTGTATGGAATGTATGGCATGTTCTGATAATGTAGTTCGCGCAGGATTAACGCCGAAATTGAAAGATGTGCCGACATTAATTGAAATGTTGACATACAACTGTGAGCCAACGTCCGCAAAAAGATTTCAACCTTGTCGCGAAGACGAATGTACAGAAGTATTTCGACCACCTGTACCAGATTTTGCTGTTGCTAAAATTACGGTACAATTGCCTCGTAGAATGTAATCGATAGGCAATATAACACATTTTCATACGATAATGATTTTTCAGATTCCACCCGGAAGGTCTTCATATAATATAATTCCTAGAAGTACAGCTAGCATTTTAATTATCATAAACGGAAAGGGAGAAATATCGTCGTCGAAAATACTTTATCGAGGATCCGTTATATTTATACCGGCAAACGAAAAGATCGGGATCAAAGTTTTGTGCGGATGTCACCCGATGTTGATGTTTCAAGCATTCGTAAATGTTTAAAAGTAATAATTGGATACTTCAGGAAGAAACATAATAAGCAGTAAACGGTAAATTTGCACGCACAAAATATAATTGCACAGTTTAAATGCTTCTTAGTTTAAAGCTAAAATTGTTGACCATCATATATTTTATCTGTAGTTATAAGTAATCGAAAGATTCAAAAGAAATTATCATTAGAGATTATACGCAATATTCTACTTTTCAATGATCTAGAAATATGTTTTCCATAATAGGGCATTCCATAGTTAATGTCGAATACTAGAAACTAGAATTGATGTAGGAATATAATGCTTCCCAGTATTGATGCATGAATGCAAAAGATTAGGAACAGCTGTGTGCTGTGGAAGCATCTATCATTAGTAATTCCTGCCATAATATGTATTACAAGGTGGATTTTAACTTGCAAATAATGTTATCGAAGTTAAGTAGTATTTTTATATTGGGAAGAACGTCTTCTCCTGAATTATATATTATATTTTGGACAGGGTATATTAATGTACATAATAATATATGTACACATTATTCTGCTTCCGTAACATACGTCTTTAAATCTTTCTATTCACATTCCAATGGCAGAAGATTCTATGCAATCAACCCTAGTCAATTTGTTAATTATTATTTCCTCATAATTGTTATTGCGTACAAGAAGACTATGCACAATGTTTCATTAATTATAAGTTCCTAACTCTATCACACATATAATGGCTATCATTCTACAATGCCTTATTTGCGACAGAAATATTTGTTTCTCCTTTGTAATACAGTATTAAGAATGAAATAAATTATTTTTGGATGTATATGAATAATATATTGATTCTTATGTACAGATTTAGAAATATTTAAAATTCTTATAATAATTACGTATTATAAAGAATACAGTGCATTGCTTTCCTTTATTTGTATGAAGTATAAATATGTGCATTATATATTCTTTTATTATAACAAACAGGTTTTCATATTTACTACATAAACGATTCATTTAAAATTTGTAAACGGTGCTCATGTATATCAAGAAAATAAAGAAATTATTTACTTCATACAATCGTGAATGTATCCTTCATATAGACACAAGTTAATAAAATTAGTAGTGTCATGCTCCCTGGGAAATTCGATTAAATCAAATGAATATCTCACAGCCTCAAATACGAGATAATGTAAAACATTTTGATTTTCTTTCTCCTTAAATTCACACTAAGCAAATCAAACAGTAAAAACGAATATATACATGCAAATACCATTTATCTTAATCATCATCTGATTCGTCTGCTTTCCTCTGACTTTCAGAAGGCTTTTCATCCTCTTTATAATGTCTGTATTCTGGTTTCAACTCCCACATATTTCTGTGAGGATTTTTCAGATTATAATTACAAACTTCATTCAATATTTCCTTCAAATATACCTAATGAAACAGAAAGAGTAGTGTAATGAAAAAGATATTAAACGCATACAGGATATCGTAGATTTATTATATTATAATAAAGAATTACTTACAATAGGTTGCCTAGTAATTTTCACGAGATCCCTTATATTATAATACTGATGTTTTTCGAACGCAGCAAACAACATATCCAATACCGCGTCTTTATCGTCTCTCATCTTCTTACCTTCTGCCTTCTTCTTCTCCGCATATTCAATCTGTAAGAAATTAAATACAATGATAAACGGAAAACATATTCATATTAGTTAACTCGTGATCAGTGACGTGGGGTCTAGTAAGACTTCAGGTTTTGCCACGTTATTAATAAACAACTGCAGCTCAAACACTGCCACTTACACGATGCAAATGAATTTTTGCATTTCTAAATATTACTAAAAAGAAATCATTCTCCGGGGGTCTCCCAGACTCCACATTACCGGTTACAGGTTTAATTATAAATATTTCGACTGAGGTACATACATTGTGTTTGTGGTCAGAAACAGGCTTGAAATTTTGGACTACCCTATCTAACTGTTGAACCTGTCTTTGAGGCACTGACGCCCTCTTAATGCTTTGTAATTTTAATTTCATGTAACAATTATCAGCTGAAATGATTGTATATATATTTAATTAATAACATTTTCTATAGATATGGTTTTTAATACATCATCAGAGATAATCTTTACCATACGGTCTGCACTCCAATTTTTGTACAATCCTTCCTTCCATGTAAAGCTTTTCAGTTTCTGGAACTATAGCATCTGAGCTATTCGACGCTGGAAAAATTATACATACAGTTAAGTTTCTTTCTACTTTACAGTAACCCAGAATCTCAGAGTGCCAACTATAGAATAAATATTACAGTCTCTATAAAGAAAGTGAATTAACACATTCGAGTCCAAATTACCCAAACATTATGGGTCGTGCAATACTTTTTCCCCTTAGTTAATGACCCAGCATTTAATTCTTTGAGAGAAGTCCTTCTGCTAAAGGACTGCATACTATAGAATAAGATGTCCAATGGCTTATAATAATTGTTGCTCTCAACTTAGATTGAAATGTTAAAGTAAAAGTATATTATACAAAGCATTGCCTGCTAGTGGGATGGGCCTTATTAAATCTGCTGGACTGAAATGTGTTAATAAAATATGTTGAAGATACTTACGGGTAACATGAGAAAATACACCTAACATTTGTTTCGTCACTGTCGTAACGTCTAATCTGTGCTGTTTCGGAATTTCTTCCTCTCCAGGTTCTTTCAAGGCCAAAACTGCTTCTGATAACTTTAACGATACTTCTGCCTTTTGTCCGGGGTTCCTATTAGATCATACGAAACATTAATGGTCTCGTAAAGATTACAACATTCGGGGCATAAATACAATTGAAGACGTACTTAGTTATCTTTAATTTGCCAACTTCTATATTGCCTGGAGCTTTCTCCCATTTATTTGCTATGTATTTAGGTACTTTTACAAGCCACACACCTCTGCCAGCATTACTTAAGTCTAACTCTTTTTCCGTATGCGATGCATTCGCTGACATGATTACGTTTTCTTAATAAAATAGTCCCTATAAAAATCAGGTACAATATTGTGTATAAAATAAACTCGTTTATAACGTATTGTATATCATACGATACGTCTATATTTTGGTTACTTTATAAAAATACATTCAGGATATGTAGAATTATTAATTCTTATTATTGTAATTCGACGGTGAACAACTTAAATAATACTTTCACTTAAAAAAATAACGCTTAACAATCTACTTGTTTACACGACGAGCTGACAAAACCTTGTCCAATGTTCTAAAAAAAAAGTAATTTTGTAATCTTCGTCATGATTCATGGAAACTGACCTAAACCATTGAAAAAAAATCTTTAGAGTAAGTAAATACGAGAAAAGTCAAGTCGTCGCTTCATGTAAAATCCATCTAGAATTTATTCCTGAAATCAATTAATTTTTGTTATTATTCGTACCATAATTTTAGTTATGCCTATGTCGCGATAAATTCATCATTTCTAAATCGTAATACGATTATTGTATTACTGTACTGTCTCATGCGATACATCCTTAACAGTATAATAAATTTGAACTATTACCAATATTTATAAACTGTTTAATTTTGTAAGTTTTTTTTCATTATCGGCTTTAAAGTATCTACTTTTGCAATACTAATACCAGTGATGATACAACTGAAAATATTTTATATTTTGTAATTACAAAACTCCGATAGCTCTGTGATGTTAGTATCCTGTCCTAACTTTTATAATTCATATATTGGTTAAGCAAGTAAATGATTTGCTATTGTCTTTCGCATTTACGAACAACTCTGTTTCAAAGTATTGAACCACAAGTTTACACGAATGAAAAGTATTTCTTACCATTACGATACAATTATCATATATTTAACGAGATACGTAATCAATTACAACAATACTGTTAATCAGTATCCGAAGTATAATTGAGTATCGTTTACAAATTAATACAATTCCATTAATCTTTTCTGTGCAGAAGTTACAATGGCATCTACATGCATGATTATTTGTCGACAAATTTCAACATCGTCGACGCGTCATGGTAAACGTAACTTTCGTATGATACAATTGTACAATAAACGAGGTAGTCGTGAATTTAAAATGGAACGGCACAGTAATCCAAACTGCGATATTCCAATAGATAGTAAGTTGTTCTACTTCTTCCTTACTATTACATGTACGAACATAAATGTGGCTTATCGCTTTCTACGATACTTAAATGAATTCGTTTATATGTAATATGTACTTTTAGGAAGAGGCGTAAAGACAACAGGAAAATGGGTGAATGATAAATGGGTTAATATACCAGGAATGATACCAGAACTTGTTGTTCCAAATCTGAAAGAGTTTCATTTGAAGCCATACGTATCGTACAGGGTTCAAGGCGTTACTAAACGCGCATTTACGGCTAAAGATTTATTTGAACAGGTGTACGCCAGTAAAATTAAGGAAGATTTTAAGAATCGCGAATTAGATAGTAATGGTCTGCCGTTAAAACCTAGTGAAAATGAGAAGTTGACGGCAGAGGAAGCTAGGATACGAGCTGAAAGGACGGGCACAGATATCTTTAAAATAACTGATCTGGAACGTTGAGTGTTAGAATTACAATTATATAGACATTAAACGTAATATGTTAAAGTTTAGCTTGAAATAAAGCAGCATTACTTCATTATTTTACATAAGGTTTTATTCAATATGCTGGTACGCACAATGTATACACCTGTTGACAGTTCTTCAATTCATAAACAGTAATTATTTACCATCATGTATGTGACTTCATGGAAATCGTACATTAATTTAGTATAAAACACTTAATTTGTTCCAAATAGAACAAAGGGATATTTTAATTGTGAAAGAAATTTATTGCATATTTTCCATTGATTTTGAATTATCCGACTGTTACACGACATATTTTAACACGATACGCATTGATGGTAAATAATTACTGCGCAAAGTATTTGTTTTCTGTTTGGTGGACAGTATACCGTTAAACAATAATTTCACGTTGTACAGCGTTGGAAAAAATTTTACCGGTGGCAAAAATGATTCTGCAAAATTAAATGGGCACCTGAATGAAATAAATTTATTTTCTAGAGCGGTACACGTTTACGAAACCATGTCTATTTCATGCAATTTTGACGTTTATCATTCCACAAGGACACAGATGGAAATACGCAACAGTGCCGAAAACTGATTTTCAATTCCTGAGTTCTTTTAAAAACTGTTCCTGAAATGTCTTTTTAAGAATAATATGCCGGGACAAGATCTTATATGATTATGCTAACTTAACAACTATTTTTTTTCGTTCTTACTTATCAAAAGATTTTTGAGCGAAGTTTGATTGTTTTCTGTCGGGTAAAAAACTGCGGAAAATTTGAATATTAAAGTCGTTGTCAGTTGTGCGCGGCCGGTATTGCTTTCTACTGACTAGACTACCAGAATCTAATAGATATTTGTTTAAAAAAGTGCTGTATCCGTATAAAAAATGTACAAACATGTTTATGTTAATATTCATTCATTCCAAAACCAAAATCGCCAAATAATATCACTGTAGAAAAATCAGTAATTATTAATCAAATTCGTAATCTATGTAGAAAATGATAACGCATATAAAACATATAATTTAAAATGTAAACAGTCATTTCGTTCATTCAACATTATTGTATATAGCAATTTTATTTAAACATCTTTACAGAATGCAGCACTTTTCATTATTTTTTATTTATTTATTTTTTAACAGCAGCTACGATTTATCACTATTTATTGTTTTTATTATTTCTTAATTCGCTATAACGATCATAATGAAGAGTGGAATGATGAAACACCTAGTTTTGTACAACATTATATTATTAGAATAGTTATCAATAAAAACGTATAACAAAAAACTTTAACGTGGTTTATTTCATTTATTAATTCCACTCTTCAATAAATTGCATAGAAAAGCATAAGTGGCATAGTTCTTGCACTTACGTATAGTTCGAAAATGAAATTCTTTTTTCGAGCCTTTTTATAAATTGAAAGATTACTGTGTTTCTACCTTATAGCATATTTATACCTTGTCTTTCAGTTGAGCACCGATTATAATCCTTATTCCGTTTTCTAAATTTTATTCTATTTTATCGAATATCTCAATCAACTCGTATGACACATACGAAAGTTATAAAATTTGTAAATCGATTGCTAATATTGGATCGCCTTACCATGTACTATTCTTTGATTATGTTTGGAATTAAACGCTATGAAAATGAACGACGTGTACAAACAATGCATTGCCATAATTATATGATAATTTGGTGAAATGTATTCAGGAAGCACATCAAAAGCACTCTTCATTAATTATGATTAAAATATGCACGTGTATACACGTTGTATGTACTTCCAATTAAACATAGCCATTTTGAAGCAAGACATATGCCACCCGCTCATGAATATAAATTTGGTTGGTGTTTTCTCTTGTTAATTATCAGTCTATGATATAATTGGATATTTGGCTGAATAAAATCAGCCAGTCAATAAGGCAGGCGCACACGCTACTATATGACAAAGATTTTTAACAATGTCACATAATTCATTATACACATATTCTATACATACATATGCAGTCGTTTCATGAGTCAAGTATGCGGATGTACGAAGCGATATGTAATAAAGAATGATGCTGAAAGGAAAACCTTGGGGCGGGGGACAGGAGTTGAATAAAACGGATTATTGAAGAGGAACAAATATTTGGCATTTAGTAACGTGTACCTTCCATTTAATCAAAGATTTTGCGTATGAAAGCTAAAAGTATCATGGAGAAAATGATTCTACAAAGAAATTCATACGACGTTTCTCGCGAATACTTAGAAAATAGATATAATAAAATACGTAATTGTAAAAATAAAAATACTGATATGGAAAGACTAGGAAGGCAATACTGCTTATTGTATTTCGTGTATCTAAGTCTAGTCTTTCAGACTCAAAATCTCCAACACTACAAAGTACAATACAGGGTAGATGTTCATTCCATTGGATCCCCAACGTTTTCGAAGATGGTTGAATGAGGGTTGCTTCCAGTGGGCCATAAGAAGCCACCTACACTGCCAGGTGGCAAATATGATGCTCCTCCACTGAGGCCCACCTGATATATTTTCTTCTTTAAATTATTTTACATTTTGTATGTAAATTCTGTGTTCGATATCTTTATTATGATATATTAAGAAATAAAATCTAGGAAGCCAAATAAAGGGAAAGGTGCTACAAATGATATGCATTATCCAAGCTTAGCGTTCAGGTGTTCCGCATTGTATCGTTTTGGGGTTCTTCAATCGCAGTTGTGCTAATATATGACAGTTCTTTGAATTGCGTTGTTTTTTCGAAATGTGTATCGGTGCATATGCTAGGTCGTTGTTTTGAGATGTGTACTTAACAGGCAAATAAGTAACTATTTCAAATTGTATTGCACAGTTATCAAAATTTCACTACATTCTCTTGTTGTTCTTGTAGCTTTTTTCAGGTACGTGTTTTAACGATGCAAACGCTCTAAATATACGTACAAACAGCAGCCCAATCGTTTTGTAAAAGAAAAAAATATACAAACTATTTTTGTTAACTGTACATTAACGTTCATATCGGGGTTGGTACATGCACGAAGTAAGGCAAATTAGAGTGAACAATAAATTGCCAAAATTAAAGAAAAATAATTGTTTATTTGCATCTAACACAAATAATTGTGCTCTCGTATCACAAATAACGTCTAATCGCTAATATCATAACCGATACTAATAATATTTACATCGATACATCGTTGTGAACATGATACACGCTCACGACAATGTTAACATTATGAAAGGAAACAGTAACATAATACTCTATGTTTGAGTTCGAATATAGGTACGCAATTTTGGCACGATTTGAATTTGCTCCGAAAGAACAATGACGTCATGTATCGTTGGACAGATACCAACGAGTTATTTTGCGTTCTTTTATTCCGACCCGATAACTTTTTTTTATTAGGCAGTTCAACTCGAACGATTTTTTTTTTAAAGGTCTATTTATAGAATTACCTGTTGGCTCCACAGCAGTGTCCTTTCTGCTAACTGACAATCTGCTGCTAGTCTAGATGGTAGACTTTTCCATCTTTCCTCATCTCGTTTTCTTTCTCTATCAAAGTCTCTATCAACGTGTCCCTGAGATAACGGCGGTAAGATCTGTGTTCTTTGAGCTAGCTTATAACTGTCTTGTCTTGGTACATGGTCAGCGCGTCTACCCGCGGCACTTGTTGATACCGGTATAGGGGTCGGGCTACCACCGGCCCTGTGTTTATGATATAAGTTTCGTTTCTGTTGTAACATTCGTTGCTGTACCAGTAGCTGTAACTGTGTGCTGGAATCTCCACGAATTTTGAACTGTGATTGAGTTTCTGGCGGGGTAGATGGTGGTCTCAAATGTACGAGATCTAAATGGCCTCTCGCTTTGCCAGAATCTATCGGAACAGAGCAGATTTTGATTTATGGACGACTCGTCAGAAAAAAGAAAATGGATGATAATCAGTCTGTATAGTATCACTTTTTTTACAATTTGGTACCTTGAATACTTCGCTGCTTAGTTGGTCTGTCTCCACCACCTTGTTGACAGAATAGTAATCTAGGTCCACCATCAGATGCTCTACGTCCTTGTGATGCTCTCGACATTCTACCAGTTATTGGCGATGGGCTCATAGGTGGTGGTGGCGTGCAGGAAGGTAAACTACTTGTGAATGAATTTGCCCCTGTATAATCTGGTGGACAACCAGAGTCAAAACTAGATTCAAAAAGCTCCGACGATGAGCTACCGCTACCACCAGCGATAAACAGTGTGGTTCGACTAGGAGGATCAATAGAATCCATAAGTGGTGTATCAAAATGCTGTTGGTAATCACTTAATCTTCGGTTGACTATTTGACTGTCAATTCGTTGGCTGATATCATGATCTAGGCCTAGTCTATGTTCCTCAAGTTTTATTTGAGCCTCTCTCAACTCATCGCCACTTGGGCCTTCCTCCAAATCGCCTTCTGCGCTGCAGCATCCTTCATCGGTTGAAGAGCTTGTCGAACTAAACCTCTTCCCGCCCCTAGTTGCATCTTCCCTTGTTCTGCAAAGAAATACATAGTACGCATTTACTATGATATTCGGGCCATTAGAAAAAAGAAAATGTTTGTTGTGATAGATGGAGGACGATGCTTTAGCCGTGAGGAATTTTTTATAGGATATGCATCTTCCCTACCTGCTGCACTCTTCTTATGGTTTATTTTTTAGTAATATACGTAACGTTTTGGTGTGTAGAATCATGAATACAATTCGATAAATTATAATACAACGAAAATGATATGCAAATACTTCGACAAAAACGAAAATGAATATATACGCGATGATAATAAATTCCAAATTAAAATAAGGAGAAAGCAATGAAATAAAATGAAAGAATTACCAAAAATAAAGTGACAGGAAAGGGCTCCCAATCCAACCTGTCCTGACAAAATCTCCAATTTATGCATCACCATCATTAAAGATCAACGTCCCACTAAGCTATCGCTGTAAATAAAAATTGTATGATTAACACTTGATCGTTTGGAAGTGTTTCTTCGACAGGCCGGATTGGAAGTTAAGTGCAACATTATTTTTATCGAAAGTTCGTATAAAACTGATATGCAAAATGTTAAAAATTCAAATTATACCTCGATTTGAACTTGTCCTCTTTTGTTCTAGCAACACTAGACCAGCAACTATTGTTCGTTGTGCTGCCAACACGATGTTGTTTCAGCCTTTCCAACAGTAAGAAATAAATGGCAGCGTGGTGATCGTAGCTACTATTTCTTAGTGACTGAAAGAAAGAAAGACACCAGTTCAATAATTAAGTGAGCGATTAAAAAATATTCTTAATCGGCATATTGGGCAATTGAATAGTACCTCTTTAGTTCGTGTAATGTCTATGCCTAAGCTATGCATAAGTCGAAGGATTTGTTCGTTTGGTTCTTGGATAGATGACGACGGCCTCGTTACGATCATTGAACAAATAGTGTCCGCTGATCCGGCCATCCAGCGATGTCTCTTTATTTGTGGAATGGTATATCGTTTTGCAGGTTCCAGAACTAACATCTTTCGTATTAAACTTTCGCAATCTGTAATAAAAGTTGAGCAAGATGTTCAAATAACATTCAACTGTGGAGACGAATTTCGTAAGAAAATTTTTGCCGTTGCTAAATGTACCTGTACTCATAAAGTATGGAATTCTAAATCTACCGCTCAAGACACGATCTCTTAAAGACTGAAGCGTAGATCCATCAAAGGGCAGTGCTCCGCATACTAATACATATAATACAACGCCTAAACTCTGCAACAATAAGAGGAACAATTGCATTAAATTACGTGTCCCAAATAGCGTGTATCTCATGTGTACATATATACATATGCATAAACTGCTTACCCACACATCAATTTCTGGACCAGCATAATGTTTCCCGCGAAACACCTCTGGTGCTGCGTAAGGTGGACTACCGCACCATGTACTTAGCCTCTCACCAGGGGAAAATCTATTACTAAAGCCGAAATCAGCAATCTTAACATTCATCTGAGCGTCTAATAGTAAATTTTCAGCTTTGAGATCACGATGCGCTACACCAGTCGCGTGGCAGTATTCAACCGCAGAAAGTATTTGAGCAAATGTTGCACGTGCTCTGGGTTCACCCATTCTTCCGTATCGTGCAATATAGTCAAATATTTCTCCCTTGCTTGCATATTCGCACACCTAGAAATATCACGGTATTATATCACATCATAAATTATTTAAATTTATTTCAGAAATGTTTTTGATCATACCATATATATCATATTCTTTGTTTCCATAACTTGATATAATTTGACAATATGCGGATGTTCTAACTGCTTCATTATTTCTACCTCTCTGTAAACTTTCTCCAGATTGGTAGGGTCCAGTTGGGTTTTGTCTATGATTTTAATAGCCACCTTAACAGAGAAATAATGAATTTTTAATTGAAAACCAAAGTAGTCCAAGAAATGCAAGTCGTATATTGCTACAAGTTGTATATCTACCTCGGTCTTGGTAATACGGTGTCTGGCTAATTTCACCACTGCAAAGTTCCCTTTGCCAATGGTGCTTTCGATATCATAAAATCCTACACGAATTTGTTTCTTGCCTTGTCCCACTCCGGAATCCATATTTTTGTTTAAAAAATTCTATCGCAATAAGTAATTTCGCGGAACGTTTGTTGAATTATCTCTCACGCTTTCTCCTTTGCAATTACTGAAAAACAAAAAATGAGGATACATTAAAATCTCCCTGAAAAAGACTAGATCCATTCGAAAAAAGATTCACGCAGAAAGCGATATGTATATAAAATCTTCTGACGCCCGATCGTTTCTTTTTACGATGCACGGATAGCATAAATTTATGGATAAACAAGTACATATTTATATATAAGTATGTACAGTAAATACAAAAGTGTCCCGCGATAAAAATTTTTTAATACGATTCGCCGACGTACAAGGAACACTCTCAACTGAAATCATTGGCGCACATCCGTATTGTAATTGATAAATGAAAACTACATCGTTCAATCAAGAAAGACTGTTGAAAGTCCGAAGGAAGTCTTTGCAAAAATAAAGCTTCCCCGGAATAGTGTAAAAGCATCCCGCAACAAGTACAATAGGTATTCTCGACTGACGTCATGGATCGACAACGACCTCTTGCCTATCGACGGGTCCAGGATCGATAACCGTCGATAGTCCTCGATAAGACGATAAAAGAAAAAACTAAAAAGAGCACGAAGGTGAGGAAAGAAAAGGCCGAGTTGAAGACCTTCGATATATCCTATGTATATGTGCACATAAGCTAGCCCGAACAGTATATCGCGACCCACTCGCGAGCACAACACAAGGGATACACAGTTTCTAACGTTGACTGACAAGTGCTTGCTTACTTACGTTCGATCCTGGCCAAACTTTGCCGGGTACACCACGTACCGAACCGGTACAGAACCGTTTCTGAAGTGAAAGAAACGCGTTAGCGGTGGTGACCTCGACGGGTACGTAAGGTCGGAGAGCCGATGCCATCGGTAAGAAGTCGTCCTTCACGTTCACGAGATTTCGAATCTCGTCTCAAAGCAGCGACGTTCCTACGACGAGAGTCGTAGGAGCTTCGCGTAACGCGGCGGTTCGATACCGACTGACTGACGGCCATGTTGCTACCCCCCTGCTATGTCAGAGTGCCGGGCCCCCCACCCTTCCTCGTTCGCTCCCACTCCACCTTTTCACCCCCTTTTCTATGTCCCAGCCATTCTTAGGGCACCCTACCACTACCATCCCTATCAAAATTCTACTCCCCCCCACCGCCATGCCAGACTCTTCGTAATATTCTAACCCCCACCACAATTCCCGCGGCTACCCGGTTATAATAAAAGTCATGCACGCGCGCGCGCACACACGTTATCTTCGACAATTGACGTCAACGTACGTGCTACTATCGTCTCATCGTTAATTGCGCCTGGGTGTATGTAATTGCAAGGCAAATACTGCTCGTGTACCACCACGTGGTCTACAAAACACCGACTTCTCTTTGTTTCTATACCTCGAGCGATTTTTATCGTTGATATACGCACGCACCGCGACGCGACGTCCGTACGATTACGTGCACACCGTCAACACAATTCGATCCGTCGTTCTAACGAGGTTCCTCGTATATACGTACTACGAATTCGCGGCCGAGAGAAAGTGGAATACTAGTACATATACGGTTACGTGACCGGGGTTACGTATCGTTGATTTTAATGCATAGGTACATACGTACGTGATTTTTAGGGGGTGGGGGGCAATTTTTTACGCGATTCCGCTTGGTATGTACATACGTACATACGTAGTATGTAAGTACGGTTGACGGATGGTTACATAAATCGTACGTATTAAGTGTAGTAACAAGCAATTTCTTGATCACTTTCATGGCTTATTAATGATATATTTCAGAATTAGCTACTTATGAAAGTAACTGTCACTTTTTTCAGACGTTTTTATATCTTTCTTCCATTCTTCTTTCTTGGTGAAGTTATCTTTTATTATTAAGCCTGTTTCTGAAATATTTCTGGGACGAAACGTATTGCATTGGCACAAATGAATAATGACACAGTTTAAAACGTTTCCACGTAAAATAATGTTAATTGTTTCCAATACATTATTTTATTATTAAATAATGAAACTGGCTAAGAAATAGCGGTTTACATATCTTTAATTTCTGTTATCCACGTGGATAACTTCATTTCCCGATTCTCGTCAGCAACCTCAACGATTATCCGTCATCGACAGCCGAAGATAATTCATTCTGGTAAATACTGGTAATCTTTTTTCTGCTGTTAAGAAATTGACGTCAAAGCTGAGGTTTTTTTTTATAGCAAGCACTTTTTAACAGTTTATCAGTTGTCCGTTTCGCTGATTATATCTGAATTATGCGGCAATGCGTGAAGCCCAAAGCGTAAACCATTTTTAAACGGAAAAAGTATGTATATGTAAGCGGCTCAGTGCGACCAGACAGCACATACATATATTCATTTGTTACGGTAGGTCAAGGGACGTGTCGCGCGATAACTCTTTTCGTTCTCGTTATCAGAACTTCCAAATCAATGATCAGAGAACAACAAGATTTCTCTGTTCATGTTATTGATTAGATACAAACCTTACTCCGTTTACTTGTGACAGGTACTGCGCTCAGAGAACGTTCAATAATTTAATTGCATTTAATGGGCATCGCGGCGATCGTTTGGACAATACATATAATCTATATTAAAAAATGCATTTGTGCACTCATGATAATTAGCGGCAAAGATGCACAGTTGTATCGCGATACAAAGTGGGACATTATTTTTAAACTCGAGCATGTACGTACGTCATAAATTGGCGTTACGTGAGTTTTAGTCATCTGAAGTTCATAGGAAGGTGATATTACTTACATTTTTAATCAATTCGTCAGGTTATTTCGTTGCGGAGGATCGATGCACGAAATAAGCGTACCTAGAAAAAACGCACCTGTTCTTTTTCTTAACTCACTTACTCCACACTTTGAATCAACTGGCCAAAACAAAATGTCCACACGGCATTAGAGAAAAAGATTGCCAAAAAAATAAATAGTGCCCTTACCATTTCAATGACGTGTATTCATATCTTTCCATAATACACTATATATTATACACATGTCCAGTACCGAGGATATATTTTACGAACAATTGTTTTATATTATATACATATTACATATAGGATCGTCTACTTTATCGCCAAATGACTGGCGTTTTTCTTTAAACATTTGCCACGTACTTGCAGTTTGCAGAATTATTCCTTCTCACGTCTACTTGGTAATCGGTAGCTGGGAAATGAAATATTCATGAATATCGATATAACGTATTTATCGCATGTTAGGCAAAGGTTACAAGAGAGACTTTCCGTATAGAGGGATGTAATAGCTACGGGCTTATAAAGTTATATGTTCTGTAAGCGCTCGTTTGTATCGAAATGTTCTATATTTATGAACTATACGCTCACGAATGTTATCACGTTTGTAGTAGGTACAGTCAGTCCCACAAGTATTCGTATCCTCATTGTATATACAAGAAATTTGTTGCAATAAAGCGTTTAAAGGTAGATTAAAACTCATATATTTTTTATTATCGATTACTCAATTTTGTTCAAGTTCTGTTTAAATAAACTTAACATACGAGTTCGTTGGAAAACCTTAAAAGCGTCACACAATTTCAACTAATTTCTTTTATTGGCAGCTAGTATAATTGTTTCGCAGTCGATTACGTTTGCAACCATGTTTTTTTAATCATCGTCGTACGAAAGGGGTAATGATAAATAATGACGGATAATGTAATGGGAAATGACCATCAACCATTACTTACAGTGTCATTAATGAGCACGTTTTTATTGAATAAAACTGTCGTTCGGTTTATACTTTATCTATATAATCGTATCGTCGAAGGATACTCGCGTTATCTATTTTTTGTACGGGTAAAAATAAGTCCGTATAAATTCCATTCTGTTCCAAGTTCTCGATTCGCGTGTATTAGTTGAACGGAAAAACAAAAAATACGGCGGATTGACGATTGTTTTGACGTGTGGCAATGGGTAAAACTGATGGACAATTATTTATGATTGACAAATACAAGAATTTTAATCTGTATTATAACTCATTCATTTATTATTTAGATAACTTTTTAGTTACTGATTTAATGACAATACATTCGTGTATTACGCACGTAGTGAAACAGTAATATCGATGATTGGTTAAACTTCGTTAGAACTTTAATTATTATTTTTGTCAAGTATATTTCAATCTAAATTTAACTCGGGTCCAATCAGCGGTATCAAATATTCATATTATTTATTACTATTATTATTTCTATTTATAACATCACCAAATACAAATGAAATTTAAATTAACATGCATGGTTTCAATATATAACTATGCAGTCTGGTATCATTACGTTTGCTCACCTGGTCACTGAACTGTGCTTCAGCTATTTATCGTAACCCAATACTAAAATTTCATTTAATAATTATCTAAATTTAACTTGTTCTTAATTAAACTGATCGAACAGAGACTCCATTTTCCTCCAACTATCGCATCTAATCCCCCCGAGCACATGGAAAACTTTAATAATAGTATTACAGTGTCGTACCCCGTCTATTTAATTCTTGAAATATCCAGTCCAGGAATAAAGTGAAACGAAAATTCAACGAAAAAAGGAGAAGAAAAAAAAGGAAGAAAGAGTTCGCTTAACGCTCGACGCCAGCTTCACGAAATTGCTTCTCCTTTTTTCTTTTTTTTTTTTTTACCCGTCGTCGAAATTGAATTTATTTAAACGCGACCGCGTCGAGGCCAATCTACATATTGATAACGTATTGAAAATAACGCGTGCTTATTGCCAGCCAGATTTATTTCCTCCCCCCTACCCGTGAATGATCGTCGCAGGTTCGCAATAAACGATCGAGTCAAGGTAAAAACGATCCACGACCGGGCAACAAAAGCGCGAGCACGATTTATTCGGGTTGCACGAAACGTAAATTTGTTCAGGCCGACCTGGCTTTCGAGCGTCATCGCGCGTCTTTCATCGACGTATTTTCGGCATCATGCCACGAACGGGTTGGCGTAATATACCCGAAATGCGTCATAATTAAAACATCCAAACGCTGTGCCGCGATGCACTCGGCGAAAGCTCATGACGATCACGGAAGGAAGTCGTAACGGCGGGGCTGAACTTTTTCGTCGCACGGTTTCGCCCGTGGGAGCTTCCGTTCTTCAGGTTTCGTCCCTTTCATCGGTCGTCGTATTTTCCTGTTGCATTTTCTGTTTCTCCTTTCCATCGGGGGGCTGTGTTATTTTTTTGTGTTTTTTGTGCGTTCGTTCCCTTTACGTTTGCGTAGAATCTTCGTCGTTCTTTCTTTCTTTGTCGCGCGTACTTTCCTCGCTTGTTTTTTGACTCTGTGTTTCTTTGCACGGAACAACACTGTTAGATTCTCCTTGTATTTCATGCTTTTCGGAGTGTGTGTATCTTCGTTTCTATGTTTCTCGACCTTTTGTCAGGTTTTCATTACTTTTCCGGCGTTTCGATTTTGTTGCTTTTCGCTTTCGTTTCCCACCCTTTTTCGTTTCTTGGCGAGGAGCTTGTTATTTTTGTTAGCTTTTACGTTTCCTTGGATGCTCGACGCCTGTTGCTGTTATTACCTTTGCGCATCGTATCGCCCTTCTATTATTTCTTTCCACTCTCTTCATTTTTCGCCCCTCCCTCGATTGAATTGTTATTTTTCCTATCATTTTTGCCGCTCCACCGAAACTTTCTGATATTTTTATACGAGAAAGAACGCAATATGTATCGTGAAAGATCCGGAAAAATAATAATTGGCGAGTCGCTTGTGTAGAAATCACTTTTTCCAGCATATTCTATAAAAATTCCACTCGCTATAGGAGTCAGAATATTCAGAAAAAGAAGTTTCCTAAATATAGCAGAGTATATTCGTTCCCCGATGGACTATTTATTCTCGAATTTTTGTATGCAGCATCGAGACACAGCCATGAAGAAAATAGTAGCCTCGGAAAAGCTTTACACACGGCATCAAATACTTATTATTAGTTTTACTTAGGAATGCGCGCGATCGCCTATCGGGACAAATATTTTGCTTTCTATTCTTATAGCTTTTGCGTGCCGATAACGAACGTGAGAATTCACGATTATATTGAGCGAAAAAAATAAACAAATTTTTTCTTTCTTCCAAATTTCCGTAACAATCATTTACATTTTACCAACCAGATAAAATGATAATTACACAACAAGAATAGAGATACGCGCGTGTGTTACAAAACGCAATATCCACGTCTTCGTACGCTTCGGACATCCGGAAGTGCAGTATGACGCAGTTGAACCGTACAGAACGCTAAGTCACCATAAGCTGTTGACTGTATTAGAAAATCTAGTAACAGGATCAGGATAATAGGATTACGAAGGTTGGACTTAAACTAACGTGCGCGCGAAATAGTAGATACGTGTACGTAGAGCGTTCGCGTACAAACTGTTCGTGTTCGACTTCTGTTAGTGTTGTCTGTCTAAGGATATTTATTCTGTCTGTTGATAATTTTCAGCGAGGAAACAACCCGGACCTGCGGCTAGTCCGCGTGCCACCAAACTTTACGCGTATTCCGAGTTTAAAATAGCGAATCGTATGTACGTACGTCCTATGCAGCTCGTAAACGATTCCTCAAAATAAATTGATCGCGCAATTTTGTCGTTCACCGCGTATTTGTTTATTTGATTAAACAACACCGAAGTGTCGTTGGGAGTATTCGCCGTGTGCCGTGTGCTCGCAGAATATCGGAGAACGTAACAGGGTTGCTCGACGAATGTCTTGAAATAATGTAAAATATTTCTTTTTATCGCGTACCGTTTACGCTGGTACGGTTTCAACTTCCGGCCAATGAAATTTTTCATCAGCCTGTTGCACGGGCGAAATTTCGATTAAAACAGACATGGACAGATCGGGAACAAGAGCTGGCACGATGTATTTATTATTCTTGCGATCATTTTTAATTGATTGATCGAATAAGGCGAACATTTGCTGGGATGCACCGTGCACATCAAGTATTTCACGTTTCGAATAAATACCAATCAATTGTTTCCCCGACACGTTCGTTTCACGACTTTCATTATTTTAACGCTTCCTCGTTTCGGCTGTAAAACTTGTTTCGCTTAAATTAAATAACAATCCATCGACAGCGTCGCTAACAAGGCCCATTGAATAACCGATTATTACTGAATAATTGACGAACTGATTAAAATTAATGCAGGCGTGTAATTTTCAGTCGAAAACGGGCCAGCAAGGAAGCAGAAATAATTGATAACCATCGAACATAAATGTCTGATTCGAGGAGACGTGAAGTTATTGGAATTGTCGGTTATCAGCCGGGCCAGTAATAGTCACGTTGAAGAATGATAACGTGAACCGAGAGTAGAACTTTCAATGAACTGAATTATCAGTGCGCGGCGCGCCACTATTAATAGATAAGAGTTTCTACTCCATATTCGTCGTTTCAACATTTTATCTATCTGCGCGATCCAAAAGTTGCAGTAAACAAACGTTTCGTAACGAAACGTTCGCTTTCCCTTCGGCCATAACCGCACGGCTTTCCATCTTTTTATACAAGTTTTTACCATTCCTCGGCTGGTGTAATCACACTTTCCACTTGTACAGAAACGTATCTTCCCATTTTAGCCACTTTCTGTAATAACTAACTCGAAATCGTTATATACTTCCAAGGAACAACTACGCAGCATCGCTGGGGGAATTAATGTACCGTTTCGATTGTACATCATTGTCGTATTGTGTCGGTGCTTCGAAGCTTGGCGCTTTGTCGAAGGTTTTTGAAAAGGTGTCGAGTTCGAGAAGGAAGCTCGATAAGTAGTGCAATCTTTTTGCAGAAGACCTTTGTGTTAGAAATTCTTGGTCTATTTAAATCTTTAACTGTACTTTCCCATTTTTTATTTTTAGAACGTTCGGTTTTAGTTTTATGATTGGAATTGAATTGATCGTTTCATGGGCAATGGTTCGTCTTTCGATTCTTTAAAGCCTGCACACTGTCTACACCTGTACTATAGGCTCAGTTGCGTGTATAAATCGATAGTAATTGAAGTCAATAATACGATTGAACGCAATTTAGGACAAGACAATTCATGACATCTGAGATTTAAAGTTTGAAGTTCACGTAACTTCGAAACATGTTACAAGACCTTTGCTTGTGCCCTTTGGTCTTCGCGATCTTGCAAATTTTATAAAGTCCTATCGGATATTAAAATGTCTAACATTTTATTTCTGTTTCGATATTAAATTTGTGAATCGCGTCAATCTTCATTGTAATACTATTCTGAACAAAATTTCATAAATTGTTCCAATTGGATGCTTGATACTTCGATACTCTTTTACACGTTAGACGTTCAGATTTTGATTACGATCTCTATTGGCTCGTTTCGCCAAACATTAGAATGCTCAGTTTAAATATCCCCATTTTTATTTATGTATGTGCACAGTGTATCGTCGTTCCTTTGTCATAGCCGCTTTCTTTAGCTTTATGTTAGCAAACAGATATGGTGCACGGTTAAGTAATCTAACGAGGTAATTAACACTAACTGGTACTTGTGCGTCAAATGTGATGCATGAACTGGATGGAAGAAATACATCGTGAATCGAATGTGGTGCACATGCGTTGGACGGGAATAGATGGTACATTAATTTAAATACTGATGTTATAAACATAGACGTCGGATAAAATATATTTTAAACGCCAAGTGATATCTGCTCAAATATAATGTTTTTTTAACAGCCCGAGGCATAAAACGAAACGCTCAAGCAGTACATCAAGTAATCCTTTCATACGATATTACACGTTACAAAATAAATGTATTTTTCATTCCATCAATCCAAAACTGCCAGTACCGGAACAAATAAAACGTTTACGAAATAAGAAATATCAAAGCCGTCTTTGGAATCCCATTAAAGAAAAAGGAATCCCCGGGAGAGAAGCAAATAACGTCGCATAAAATATCAACGATTTTAATACGCGAGCCCCGATAATCATCCATCCGCACGTACCACGTCGAGGTGCGTCGAACGAAACAACCGTAATACTTCCATCCACTGTGCTCCATTAAAAATATCATACTCTATCAAGTCTACCCACTATCCTACCGCCGCGTCAAAATTAAACGTGCCCACACGATCCCCCCGGTCGTCGTCGTTCGTTCAATTTCAAAACATTTCCACGATTCCAAGCCGCGCAAGGTGTACGCCGCGGGCGCGCGCGCGCACACACACATACATTCGCCCACGTTATTACCCTTCCACGCAATATTCCTAATCCGCTGAAAAAAAGCACGCAAAAGTCGCCGGCTGGAAAAAAGAAGCGTCCCACCGGTGCGGCGCGTCGGAGCAGCCGCACTAGGTCACACACGTAGGCAGGATATTCGGGCTTCGTGTCGCTCGTGGTTCCTACGCGCTTTCGACACGGTCCTGTTTGACGTCATTCGATGACGTCAATCCCGGGGGCCCCACCGGATCCCCCGGCCCTCCTTCGAAGCCCGCTTTATCGCGTCAACGTAAGAAGACACAGACGCCTCCGCCGTTGCGCCGCGCCGCCGCCGTCACCTCGGCCCCTTCCACGAACTTCGCCTGATACGGTTAAACGAGCAAGATTTACGAAATGCCACCGCTACGTTCTCTTTTCGACCATCTGCAAATAGAACTCTCGAATCAACCTGAAATAACAGGGGGGTGGGGGCGGCGGTGGTTCCTGCGGGAGCAACGAGAATATAATGCCGGATTCCTGGAAGCTCGCTGGAACCTTGACGGCAACGGCCGGGGTAGGGACGAAAGCAAAGAAGAAACGGGAAAGATACGCGTACCGCGGGGCCAGGATGGGAAGTGTCGTTGTCCTTGGAGTCGAGGGGACGTTGGATTGGATTGTTGTACGGGGATCCATCGTAAGCGTGGGTGATTGATGTTTCTATGGGACGGGGGAGATGGTTTTTAGCCCCGGCGATGGGGTTTATTGGAACGTTCGATGATATTGTACCAGTAAGACGTATTGGAGGGCTTCGGGGTGTAAACTGTTATTTGGTTTGCTTGCTTGGCAAGGTTTTCTCGTTTCGTTTTTTTGATTTTTAACGCGGCTCTGATCGACGAGTGGCCGTTGCTCATGGAGGGAGGGTTTTTTTACGAGGATATTCTGTATCGAAGTGAAGAACGTTTAATAAGAGTCGGTTTAATAATTTGGTCGCGATTATTCATTTTGCGTTATATATTTAGAGTGCACAGTAGAGTCTGACACTGTACGCGCGAGTAGTTTTCTTTGAGGCAGTTATAAAACTTGGAAACTAGAAAGCGTAAAAGTTCGTAGTATCTAACTGCTACTGGTGAGATGACGTTTCACGGAATCGTGTAGGACCCGATGCAATAGACAATAATACTGCGAGGTAATATAAATCACCCTGATAATTACGTTCAACGCCACCGAATGACAAAACTCTCTGTGGCAGCTGATAAATATTGAATAAATAATTGACGTCGGAAGCCAATGCGATTAACTCCACGCGTCAAATTGAATTAGAAAATTCTGGTCGTTGCAGAAAAGCTACACCTCTGATAACACGATCCACGTGTAAAACGTATTATTTTACAAGAAACTGAAGTAACAATTGGTCATACGAATTTATCAATCTTCTATACTTTTCGTTTCACGCGGTTAATCACTCACTCGGACAGAACGGCGCGGCTCATATTGTGTATTCCCCTTTTCAATACGTCGAAGATCGATTCGAAAACGAACAGTTTTGAAGTATGCGAGGGATCGCAGCCCTGCCGGGCAAATACTTCAGAGAGTTCGGATGGTTCGTGCAGTTTCTTGCGAAATTTCCAGGATGCTACGGAGTCTTGAGCATCTTGATTCAAATTCGATATTCCAAATATTCGCACGCGCTCAGTTCTCACGCCTACGCTTCCGTGTACCGTGTAGCAGTTCCTCTCTTCTCTTGTCAGGACGCGCGTTGACTTGCGATTTATTTCGGTCGCCACTTTATCCAAACTTATGTGACAATCGCGTCCCGACGGGTATCCCGGATAAAATTCGCCCCGGGGAGAAATTAGAACTGCCGGATCAAACACTGGCTGCCAGACGACTCGTTTCCGTTTTATAGATTCTACGATCGGGGAATTTAATAGGAATCTGTTAATAAACATTTCAATAGAACCGATTTAGATGCACAGTGCCATTGGAAACGCGCCCGAATCCGTTGGACAAGAATTTTCTTTGGCTTACAATCGTTAATTGATTAATATTGCGTTTGTGTGGTGTTATTTTTTTATATTCTTTTTATTTCTCATTTCATTTTGTATGAGCTCACCTTTGTCGATTAACACGTGCACCGTTCGAATGGAATTATTTATTCACTGGATTTTTGCTCCATAACTGCAGTTAATTTGTTGTTAATTGCTCGATAGCTTGAATATTATCTCAGTCATTCAGACATTTTTATATTTTTTCCGGCTTTTATTACGCGTCTTATTACCTCCGTTACTATGTTGCAGCGCAGCAGATTAACGCTGTTCGCGGTGATGAATAGATAAATGCGATAATACACCGCTTTGCAACGTAGGAAAATATGGAGAGAAGTTTAAAGAACACACAGTGGCGGATTTTTTTCCAAACAGGAGTAAAGAACATTTATGTTATACGACTCCCTGCATGACTGCCGGTAATAAATGATTCAGATCGACAAATTCTCAGTCGCGAGATCAACTATGGAAACTGTATTTCCATTCGTTCGAATTCTAACGCGAAATTATCTTTGTTAAACAAATGTTAGATACGTTTTGAACGGGAATGAATGAACAGATGGAAACTACGAATAAGCCTGCATTTTGGACAATATCAAGGAAGACATTTATCACCCATCCTTGCTTTATCAGAAAATGTGGAAACTTCTCGGTAAGGTAATGGTTTCGCGAATACGGCAAAGTCAGCGAAAAAGTAGTTTCCCAGGTACAAAATAAGTCTTGAAAGGAATCAGCCTCAAGCTACATGTTTTTTTCACAAATCACAGCGTTACGAGACAAAAAAAAACTTGCAATTATCTGAAAGTCATTACACGCATTATGAGGGAAAAACGCGAGATCACAAGGTTCGAATTGCATATTAAAGTGTTTTTTCTTCCGTTTCGCGATATTTTATTCAATCATGGCATAAATTAAGCGCGTTACCTCGAAACTGACTAAAATGGATTACGTGAAATTGTCATCCTTCGAAACGAATTAACAAGATATAGAAAAATAAGCGTTTATATGAAAAGCGAGACGGCTCGAATAACATATTTACGATGAATAAAATATCAATTACATTTGTACTGACGTAGGCAACTGACGAACTGTTTTGAAATTGTGGGTTTCGTTATTTCGTGCGATAAATAAGAAAATGTGCACCAATTTCGCACGATAATATTTTACCCGCCTCTACGAACACAACAGAATGGTAATAATTCATTTTCGCGAACGTCTTCACGAAACGAATCACCGCGTCACAGATTTTTGGCATAAGCCTCAACGTTTTTCAGAAGAGACGGACAGGAACATTGATTTACTAAATACCAGAAACAGATTTTTTTCTCTACGAAAGAAAACCTTGCACCAATAATAAAAAGGACCAAAATAGCAAAAGCTATTTCATATAAATTATATCGCTCTAGCTCGAGTAACAAAAACAACGAATAATATTTCAATCTTCCCCTCCTTCAAATACAAACGACAAAGCATCACGTGTATATATATATATATACATATATTATTATATATATAATAATCTGGGGACTGGTAAATACAAAAATCACCAATCGGAATAAGGAAATTGTTTCCCTATCTTTTCTCAACAACTTACGCACACAGATTTTGCATAAGAATGCCTCGTCATATCTGGTATCGCAGTTCTGACGTGGGTCCCGTGGTTTTAAGTAGAACCACTTGAACCTCACGAGGAACAGGAGAAGAAGAAAAAATAAGATGAAACTAACATACGTCAAAATAGGTAGCTTCGCCGAATCGAACAGTGATCAACAGTTGACGGAAGCACGGCGTGATTGATCGTCACGATAACGGTAGGCTGTGATAACCCAAGCGGATTGTTTCCCAATCGATCGATGGTGTGACGTGCGCACTATGAATCGAATCCTTGAATTTCGAGTCATTCCTCGTGGACTAAATCCAAGTCACGGGTACACTGGTCATAGACCATACCTGCGTCATTTGGTCGACGTAATTAGCAAAAATTCTAAAGCCCGATCCGTCTGACGCACAATACGGCGAAACGCGCGACAAACGGTGCGAACGATCGTTTTGGTGAACCCACCGAATTCCTGTTTCAAATTTATTGGTATTGATCGATGTTTGGAATGTTCTGCCGATATGGTCCCCTCTCTTTTCTTCCAAGGGAAAATTGTTCCTTTATGCTGAATAGTAACAGTATAACACATCGATGTCTTTGCTTTTCACGCAACTCGTCTTACGCGGTGTATTATATTTTTCTGCTTTTTATGTTTTACACCTAGAATAGGACTGTGGGATTTATAAAAAGATCGAGAGGGAATTTAAGAATTGGCCAGCTTCGAGACGGTTCGTTGTATAATTTTTCGTATCTTTTTCGGGGGGATCTCTAATTTTATGTATCGAACGTATTTATTTAATTCGTCCAGGTGGACGACGAACACGCGTAGAACGATGAAAATAAAGACCAGGAGTTGAATAGTCGAGTTACGGAAACTTATTTCCACGAATTAACACCTGCAAGTTTGTGGTTGAATTGAACGGTGCCCACCTGCGTCTGTAGCATGCGTGAATCCACTTCTATGCGCCGATACTTTATCCGTTGGGCAGCGGAAAATTAAATTTCGTCCTCCAGCTAATCTATATAAATCAACGTTCGTTTCTTTCGAGACTCAATCTTAAATCTTAAAGACGTTCAGTCTTCATTTTAATTTTACTTCCGTTAACGACAAATTTTAATTTTCGACTTTTCGACGTTCAACGACATCAGTCGAGGCCAGTATCGTCAACGTTCACCCCTCTCGCGACATTTAATTGCGGCCAAATTAAATCGTTCGTACGCCATGACGATTGCCTTCGCGATAGACGCAAAACATCAGGGAGCCTACTAATTAAGCTACCTATCAGTTCAATCATTCTTTCCCGTCGTTGATTCAATGGCAAACGCGTAACACGCGTGCGTAAATGTACGGATCACTCGTGCGTAATAATCGAGAGACGTGGCGAAGGTCTTTGTAAAAATATATCCGGCGGTCTTTTTATACGACTTGCAGCCAACGGCATTTTCTATGTTTTGACATTTTCAGGCTTCGCACGGCCTATTAAAAGAAATTATTTTTGTTCTTCTCTATTTTAGCTGCCGCAAGTGCTATTGCTTACCCTTGAATTCATCTCGCGCATACGAGTAACATGTTAAATTGTTTTTGTAAAATGGTTTGACCACGTCGTTTCAATTTTCAGTGATGAAAAATGAATATTTCCTGCCACAAATATGTCGCATCGAAATGATTGGCTGTTTATTTAATTTGTTTATTATGAGTTCTATATTAAAACATGATTCGGTGAAATATTTTGTCACAGGCACGGTGTATTTGATTTCGATCGGTATTAACGTTATATTAGCTTTTTTATTCGGGGAAAATAATTTGATTATTTTGTGTTTTAATTTTTTTTGGTGGGGATTGGTGGGGCTAGCATAGTTAACACAAGGGAGGTAATTATCGTTTTAAGACGCGGATGTGTAGTTATTAAGTAGGGCTTGTTATTCCGGCATGTAAACAGGATTATAGCGAAATCTTATTGTCGCTTGTATGCAAATTTACAAAGTATGCTTCATGGAACACGGAATGTTGGAAAGTTTCATTATGTACATTAAACGCACGTTGCGCTTCGCTGACTACATATCTGCTAATCAGAAGCATTGTAACGAACATAAACAACAACAAAGCATAAAATTATGTTTTAATACGCCGATATAATTGCAAACCTCTTAACATTCATGAACGATTATGGAGAATTATTATATTTCACTGGTGGTTATAAAAACGGTGCTCAGAATTCTCCACGGAAGAGGAACGTTTAAAATTCATTATTAAATGGAAGTATATCTTAAATGTCTCAGGTTGAACATGTGAACAGACTAATAATAATTCGAAAGGACTGTACTTGAAACAATGAAATCATCGCTGAAATTAGAATGTCAATTCTGAAAAAAAAAATTTAATGAGTAGGTTTGTTTTTTAAAATTACAAACTCTATGACAGATTGGTACGCGAAGGTTAAACGTCATTTTAAATTAATTACGAGCAATCTTCATTATCGAAGAATAAAATGATTTACTCGTCGAGAAATGTACCGAATGAATCACAGAGTAAAGCGCTGGCATTGAAACGTGGAGTTTTGTCAAATGACGTTCGAACTGCAAATAATTGAAATACCAAAGTGTCTGACAAATGATGTTAAAATGAGTGTTCCACACAGGCGGGACCCATTGCCGCGTATCTAATTTCTAATTTTTCGTTTAGCATACGTCCTTTAAAGTCCCCTCCTTTAGATGTCACGGACGATTTGTAGCTGTAAAAATACTGTGACGTCAAGCTTCGAAATTGATCAATCATGCTTGCGAAATTCCTCGAGAATTTTCTCCTAATTCGTGCTCCGGTCTTCGAGCTACGTTTATGCGAGTCATCTAATGCTCGCGAACAACGTAAGTACATTGCCGTTCGAAAATTGTTCACTTTATTTCTTGCCGTAAAAGATACATCCGTACAGTCTTTCTGTCTCGCGAGAATACAAAGACAATTCTCTGGCCTGTATTACATAGAAGATATACTTGCGATAATAGTAATTCGCACCGACAACTTTGTGTTATCGACGTGCCTTATTTCCCACGCAAATTAAAGAGAAGTTACGACGGTTTGCAGTACTCGTGAGTACTCCTATTTTATTTTATTTATTGACACGAGATACCTTCAATTTATTGCACAACAAATCTCAACGTTCAATTCATGAAATCAGTATTGTTCATGTAAAAAACACTGAACATCAACAGAAATAAAATGCATCCCCATTATTTAACATTATGCTACAATATTATCATTAACGATTCGCAATTTTAAATCACACCGCGAAATTCCTCAACAAAAACACCACAGCATCGACGGTTCGCACAAGTGGTACACTTCAACTTTTGCAGCCGTATGTACCTGCTACCTGAACGCTCGGCGCGCTCGTACGATGAAAAATCCATTCCACGGTTTACATCACACCTTGTCCATCCAACCTCGAGGAAATAATTATCGCGACAGACGGGACAGACGCCCGGCGCGATCTAGGGACACCGTTAAAAAAAGAAAAAGAAACCAACCAATTATAATACCTCTACGCTCTTACCTTGCTGAACAACACAAGGTGCAACAACCCGTGCCCGACAGCACCGAGTTCCTTCGATTTACAACGCTCGCCGCACGCGGACAGGCCAATCAGGCACAGTACCGAGATGGAATTCCGATTGGGCATCGATTTACCTCGCCTCACAATCGAGAATATTAAACAAGATCGATAGGCCACGTGGCACGTGCACGCGCGTGTACGTGCACGGAATGCCAGGCTGTGTGGGCGCGTGTAGCGTGACAGGTTTGCTCTTGGACTGTTACACCGCCGCGATCGTTACGACGTAGACGTACGTATGACATTACAGCGATATCAGGCGAGGGTGTACGCGAAGAGATGCGATCTCGAGCACCTAGAGCATGCACCCGGGTTCGATCCGGTCGCGTTAAGGGGATTGCGCGAGGGAACAACCGAGACGAAACCTTTCCTGTGAACTCTGAGCACGTTTTTTTCTGCGAAAAGGTTTCCTCGGGCGTCACGGCGATTTATTCGATTCGAATGGGCCGGGGGCAATGTCTCTCTATCCCCCCCCCCCTCCCTCTTTCTCTATGTCTCCGCGAAGCTAATCGTTCGATGATGCCCGACGAAGTGGAAGGACCGTTTTATTTTCAACCCCCTCGCGAGTTCGTTCGAACGCGCCTCGTTAATCTGCGAACGCTCTCGCCTGTCAAATGCCACTCGACCATCTGAATAATTGAGCGTGGTTCCTTATCGTTTCGCGTACGTTTCACAGTTTTCTTTTCCTGTATTTCCTCGCTCAAATAGCCGGGACGTGCGGGTGCGAACGGGGAAGCGCCAATGTTTGCATTATTCGGGGGGCGGTGGGTTTTCGATTGGGGCGAGGGCCGTCCAACGGCTTGTCTATTTCGGTCGCTTTGCAAAAGGGTTCCTGGTAATCGTCGCGACACGGGGGGAAAAATATTCTTTCCCGTTTATGCTCGACATTCTCGTTTCGAGAAATCCGCTCGACGGACGTCGGTCTCGCCTGAATGCGCGTCGGTCGCGCGAGGTTGAACCTCGCGCGGTTTTCCTTTGCCGAGCGTGAAGTATTTGCGCAAATAGAGAGCAGATAAGGCAGTTATGCAATTTCCGCGAATTTTTTGAAAGTTTCAGGGGCGATGCGTTCTACTTGGAACAGCGGGCACTCGTGTTTGTCGTCGCAATTCGCGCGTTATCTGCGCTCGAGAGTATTCATTAATGGAAACTGTACGCCGGCAACGGAGGCGGTGGGACATTTTGCTTCGCACCTTTGTCGTCCGAATGATTTGCTACGTTCACAAATACTTGTATTCTATTCATTCAATTTACTCGCGGAAAGACGACAAGGCCAACAAAATAGTTTGCCGATGAAAGTACGCGAAAGTAAATTAACGGGCGAACTCGTTTGGGGAAAATTGTTGAACCGATTCTATTTTCCATTTGTCTTGAAGTACCAAAGAACCGTACCGGCCATATAAAAATACCCGCGGTAAAGGTAGCGAGAGCGTGTTTCGCGTTTCGTTGGTAAAAATGTGAAAATGAATGAAGAGAAATGTATAATGAAATGCACAAGGAAGAACAATCACGTTATTTGGTTTTTTTCGACGTGTAGCGTTTGAAACGTTCCTCGGCCCTTCTATCCGAAAGGGTTGGGGCCAATTGAATTTTCCTGCACGAATGAATATTATCACGATCTCTCGCGGAAACGTCCAGCAATTTCGCGAAATGAATCGTTCGCGGAATAATGACCGATATTACGTATTAAAAAAGGCTGGCCGCGACAAAGGCGAGCGATGCTCTTATCTACGACAGGCTACTATTTTCAATGACTCGGATCTCTGGAAGAGCTTTTCATGCCCTTCGCTTCCACGTTCTATTGCCGCCAGTGTAAAATACGCTGGCTTTTGTTGCACGGAATTTACAAGGGCAAGATATTTCTAAAGGCGATGCCCTCTTTGTGTCTCAGCTAAGGCGGGCACACGCGTGCAATTGTTGCTAACGATAAATCGCGAGAACGCTGTGAATTCGTTATTTTCTCAATGCATCGATGCATCTGCATAATGCACCGTGACTACTGGCATTAATTTCTCATGGATCTTTAACGAACGAACGCTGATTGTCAATTTTAATAACGACGATACTGTACTAGTAAATAATTTTATGGCAAAGCAATTGCAGCATTCAGTTCTCCTCATTTCGCATTGAATAGAATCGTTTTTATAAATATGATTGATTGATTTAATCGTATTGAATGAATTGATTTTATTCAGTACATTCTTACGTCGGAATGGGTACCATTATTTTATCAAGAGGGTTAACGGGGTAAACGTTGATAATGTCAAGTGTCTGGTTTAAGTGGAATTGGTGGCCCTCGGGCGACAGTTGGTTTTGAATAAAAATAAAAGAAAACCTGGACTATGGTTTCAATTGAATGGGGGGGGTGAATGAAATTCTTCGGCGGTTCACCAAGATTTTATTTTGCCAGGTAAGGGGTTAATTGTTGGAGAAACGGGGAGTTTATTATCGACTACTGTTGAACGAGCTGCTTCCTAGATTTCCCGTTGGCAGCATTTGCACGAGTACTGCAAAGTTGAAATAGAGTGGCGGGAATTATTAATAGGTGAACTTCGTGTCCATCTATACCTGAATTGAATTATTTAAAGAACCGACGGAACTTCTATTGAAAGAAGATATTTAAAAAAAGGAGCTGTACTTAGCACAGCTTAATACGAAGTAAGATACGAGTAAGAATGTTAATACGAAAATGGTTTTGTTAAAACAACGTTTATGTATTAAATGAAGTAACAAGACCGTAGTATCAAATTTTTCTGATATAAAAAACTATACCTCGATGAACTATCACACGTGCATTTTAATGACCCTTCTTTTACCCGAACATACTTGTCCCCGCGCCTTCTTCAGCCTTCATCCCTATCTAAAAGAAATATCCATTACGTCGTTCGGGATTTCAAAATTAACCCTGATATGTCCATTTTTAAGAATATTACACAGAACATTAATTAACCAAAATAGAAAAAGACACGAAAATTGCAATTTCTTTTCCCGATCATTTCTAATAATACCCCCGATAATATAACAAATAAAATCATCAATTTCCCACCGCTCTTTCTAAAACAAAACCAAAAGTATAAACCTAACAAACTATCTCCGTACACCACCCTCGAAATACAAGCGACAAAAGCGAAAAGAACAGTCACGCAGAGGCAATATTTCCGTAACGCCGTAGCGTCTGCTCCGCCGGAAGGCATTTGTTGCATTACCGGAAGCGGAGGATATTCATCGTGCAACGTCGAGCCGCGTGGCCTCCGCCAAGCTGTGCCCGGACGATCTCCAAGCAGGGGACGACAGTGCAACCTTATCGGACGTTTCTCGCGTCCACGAAATGCACGAATTCACCGCGGCGAATACGTTTCGTTATAATTACCGTGCGTCGTTATCGCGCTGCTGGATCGCCGCCAAGAACGCGATAAGGGAAGCCCTTCTATCCGCCGTAGATAACCGGGGTGAAAGCTCGCCCGGTAGAAAAGCGCGTCTCCCTGCGAAAAATCGATATTATCCAGGTTCGCTCCGCTACTGAACGAGGCCTTGCTGGAACGTTATATTTAGATGTGGACCCTTCCCCGGTCATCAAGGTAGCAAGGTAGAATAGTGGACCTTCCTCGATTGCCCCTGGAAACCGATATTAACGTGGTTAGCGATGGCACCGTGTGCCACGGATCTTTGAAGTGCGCACGGGGCCGAACAATGAGAGATTCAATTTCGTTCGGGATAGATGATAGATCTTTGTACGGTATCGTTGTGTGACAGGTCGATTCGATTAGTCGACTATATCTTAACCAGGCATTCTATCGTTTCGCGTATTTTTCTTCTCCTTATGCATTTTTTAGGCAACCGCGATTTCTGTCGTTTCAAGTTTAATTCGGTTCGATAGAGTCCGCCGAACGTGCGAGCGCTGATTGCCTTCTTTCTTTGATTTTTTTTTTTTTTTTTCGGTGACGTGTATACGCGTACGGCTGGAGATATTGTTCTGTTTATTTCGTAGTTTTTGGGATACCGTATAGGTTTTTGTATGGGCAAATTGGTCGGGGGAATATTGTTCGGCGCTATTGATTTTGGAATTTTTGTTCGTCTGAAACTGTTGTGCTCGTTTCCTTTTTGCTTCGGTGCAAGGGATTGAAATATTTTCGAAAGCAACGGTTGATAACTGCTGCAGAAAAGCTGTGACTGAAACAGTTACGGGGAACTTTTGTATAGAACAAGCGCGAATAAGAAATATTTCGGTTATTTCACACCTGTCTAATTTCGTATTTAAAGCGTTCCAATATCGTTCAAATTATAATTCATATTATTCCCATGCGTTCAGCTGCATTAGAATTAAACAAAATTGGAATTGGTAATCAAAATTCTTTCGCAGAAAACGTTGAACAAATTGTTGAATGGAAAATATTACATGCTTCGTATCAAATTAGAAGCGTTTCAATATCGTTTATATCACAATTCACGTTACTTCCATGTATGTATTAGAATGAAACAAAATACGAATCGCAATAACTATTCTTCCACGGGTAATATTAAACAAAATACCGAGTGGATTTATACGTTCGCGAAAATTAATATCCACCAGCAGTGATACTTGTGACATGACAAATCCTATTGGAAAACACGAATCGCGTTCTAATTTTATCGCTTTCCCAGGAATAATCCTTGACCGATATTAGAATCTGAAAGCATAAAAGTTCGTGTGCACGGTTTTCCATAGCAGCTAAAGCAGATATTGCCGCGTTCGTTTCTATATCCCATCTTCGTTCATACTTCGAGTGTCGTATATCAAGCAACGCTGAATATTTGCTTTTCTCAGTACGCGGAGCGTACGCGCGCGTTCGTCCAACGGAGAAATCGAAATCGAATGAATACACGACTTACGATCCAATTGTACGTATCACTTACCGTTTTAATTAAAACGAAAGACCCACATATTTCCACGTGAAGCGCAATGCATGAATTTGCTCGAAGCAAGTCGTTCATATCGTGGTCGTCTTTAACAAGTAAAATCAGACACCACTGGTCAGACATGCTCTTAAATAGAATTGTGTACGCTGCGCTTCGTCTGTGTAAGATAAAGTCACGCACATTTTGGCCGTGTCCATGTGAGATACAAGCTCGTGTATCGATGATCGTAATTATGTGATGTACACGGGGGTTTTATTTATAACACAAGCGGTGACAACGAGAGCGTATTACATCGCGTATAGGATAATGAATGAAGGGCCAAAGGGATGTCCTTCGTACTTGTCCATTTTCTTTTTTTACTGCATGAAAATTTGTAGCCCTTTAAATTGATACGATAACTTTCCCTTACTTCCCTTCCAAATTCTCCGCGTTACACAGTCGCAAGTTGTAATCACATAATTGTACAATTGTGTCAGTTCAATTATATTTTATAATAGTTTTTTTCTGTGATATGTAATTGTATAATATTATACAGTTGTATGCGTGGTTATCTGCTTTATAATCAAAATTCACTGTCCTTTTTCTACGGTGTTCGTCTGCGAATTTTCTCGTTTCCAATGCATTCATTACGTAGGTACGCCCGGGGTGGCTGTAACAAATCTACGTATTCGGAGCATTATCGGATTCTGTGGTTTTTTCGTTTTTTTCACCTTGTTTTTCTTTTCGTGGCCTACATACGAACGCGTCAAACATCGATTTACATTGCATCGCGCATATGTGGTGACTTGCGAAAAAGTTGCGTTCGGTACGAGTTTTAGACACCTGAGGCTCCGTTGCATATTTTGTGCAGGTATGTTTGCCCCGTGCTCCGTGTGCAGTTCGATTTGCAAACACTTTGATCAATTCGCTGAAAAGTATGGATATAAGAGCTACGGAGGTGATAGGGGGAATGACGTTTCGTATAAATATATGCAATATTTTCGTCCTTCCTTTTTATTTCCAGAACTAAAGCGAATACGGTATATGTGTTGATTTAAAGAGTTTTCAATCGAATCCGTTTGGAAATCGATTAACACCGTGAAACATTCCGTTTGGGACGAAAAATGGGTCAGAAAGTTACAGAATCGCACGATTGCTGCGAAATTGTATTAACAGTGCAGTTTTCTTGAATTTATTTTCATCGTTCAAATTATTTGTTCTGTTTTATGTTACCATTAAATTTTAAGGATGTGGCGCATCGTTCAGCGATTTATTTGTCGTCCGGTGTGCTGAAGTCTCGAACACTCGCTGCGAATTTCAGAAACAATTTAATAGCAATTTATTTATTTCTTTCAGTCTTCTACGTTTTGCACTTTGAATGTTAAGACAGGGATAAATAATTGTAAACAATTTTGAGGAATTTTCTAATGTATTCAAAAGATTAGAAAACGATGTGAATATACAAGATCTAATCTTAATGACAGATAGATTATCAAAATAATAATTCTTTTGTTTACGATTATCAACGATCTGGTTTGTACAAATTCCGTCACACAGACAGTTTTATCGGCGCACAATAATTTATGCAGTTTGAATGCCAACAAATACATACGTATACCTCCTCGTTCCATTAATCTTCTCCTATAAATTACTCCCACTTCAAGCCGAACAGTCAATACGAACTTTTGTTCCTTAATGAGGGGATGACCGTAATAAATCGTCGAAGTATTCTACACTTGACACGTGACACCGTGTCGAGGAATTTTTCGCGGTGCTTTCAGGAATTTCGTAAAATCGAGGAATAGCTTTAGAAAAATAGAACAAGGGTTCAACGGTGCAAAATTAATTTTCAACTTTTCTTCTTTTTTCCTTTGTACGATAATTCATCTACGTTTGTATCGCGAACACATTCGACAGGCACTGACACAGATATTTACGAAGATGAAGTCGTTTGTAGAACAGGGAATACACTTAAGAGTGGCGTGAAAAGAAGAAACGACCTGGCCAAGAATTTTCTCAGCCAACAGCGTCGAGTTTTATTATGAGAAAGGTTGAATTCACTACCCTTTCACGGGATGTTTGTGAGGATCGTTCAATGTAGTCTCTTCCACGAAGCGTTTACTCTATGATATGCAAACCATTCAGGAAATATCAATATCTCGACATGTTTTAAAAACTCGAATAGAAAATAAACATTGATCCGCACGCATTGCTACATAAAAAATGGATTTTTAAAGGTTTAATATTGTTTAAATCATCTTCCCGTTGGAAAAGTATAATATTTTTTTACTGGTGAGAATCATTTCTTTTCTCAGGGATAATGGCAATAATTCTTTTTTCGAGAGAAAATGATAATAACGATTTCAGGTATTACAGAAAATGTAGGCCAAGGTGACAGACGATTGAGAAAGTAATATTACTATGATTTGGAAGTTAATAATTATTCCCAGGGGCGCTGGCACTATCATTTCTATATAAGTAATTTTGATACAATTATGCGAAATAAGTTGAAACTGAAATTTTTATATATATTATAACAGAATATTCATTTCCATTCAGTCGTGAAAAATATTCCATCCTTTGCGGAGCTTTGAGTATTAAATTTTTAAAGGAGAATTTCATATTTCGTTCATACTGTGCTGCCAGAGTCAGGTCAAACATATGTACCTTTGTGAAACCATACGAATTGATAGAAGAGGCTCATAAAGTTAACAAACGAACATGTTTGCTAATTCCCGTGTCAGATTTATGTAAAAAGAAGAGCAATTCTGTGTAGTTTTTTTAAAGCTTCGTGCCACACGAAATCGTTTTAAGAAGTAACTGGTTGTATAGACTTAATTTCGTTCATCCCTGTCACTTCACACACAGACGCGCCTACACATACATGCAAAATATACCTGCACTCACACTATTAATCATTTCATTTCACCGGCAAAAGAATGTCAATAATTTCACACAAAGCAATACATGAAATACATACGCACGAACGTTTGCATTTTATTCTCGATTACTACTCTCGCCCGAATCCACGATTTACAATATTCGGATCGATTTGCGCGGCGAAATTCTGGTAAATTTGATTTTATCGCATAAGCGAAAACGTATCCGTAACATATTTGACGCAAACCGACGTTTCCTGCAGTTTTGAAAGCATAATACTCGCAAATAATTATTCCGACTATTATTCGGTTACACAGAGTGCAACAATTATAAATGTTTTCATTGACGTTCACACGAAACCAACCAATGTTTACGCGATGCTGTTTCGCGTATGCTAAATGCGTGTAACACAATCCCGTTACGAAGCTACTATAATTTGCGATTCAATGCAGCCCGGATCGCGTAAGCTCAATGATCCTGTCGCTTGCGCAGATTCGTGACCGACGAAATTTTCAAACTCTTGCGTCGATGAATCGAACGTAAATTAATTCCGTTAACGTTTCGTGTTCTTTGGGCACACTTCCATATGCCAGCCGTTGCTCTTTCTAAACGCTGCGTTGGCTAACTTTGCAATTATCGGAAACTGGATTAAATCCGTCAGACGGGGACCGACATTAATGCTAACATCAATTAGTTCGGGTATCGGTCTTGCAAATGGAGCGTCGCGTGTCGGGAATTTCGGTAACATTTGACAATTCATTCTGGTAACTTTGCTGGCACTTAATTCGTTATAATTCACATCGCGGTGTGCAACCGCCTGTAACAATGTGCGAGTCGGTGTACGAAATATGATACTTGTAACGCACGGAAAGAAGTACAGGTTGCTCCAAATACAGCTACATTTCGTAAATCAAGATATGTAATATTTCAAAAATTCTTGAACTGCAACGATATCCCTGTCCAATATTAACATTCTGCAATAACTAATATTATACTCCAAACGTGAAATATTTCACCATTAACTTTTGTCGCCATAAATAATGCTCGGGTCTAATATCTTTCGCAAATTGACACTGATTTGAAGTGACGCGTTTCCGCGCAATTTAAATTACACCCTAGTTCCTTTCGACGTATCGAAAAAAGAAAAAAAAAGAGAAACAAGAAAGAAACGCTCAACAGGGTTGAAACGAACTCGATCGAACGGTGCGAGTCTGTCGGAATACCAGCAACAGGCAATTTCTGGCTTTCCAGAGCAGGTCGCGTCTGCCCTATATGCAAGTATATACATAGATACACACCATTGCTACCTGGAAACCTGTACGATATGCCTCTGTGATGTATTGATTGGAAGCTGGGGCTACAGGTGGCTTTCTGGCGCCTGCGCCGTGAAGAGATATGAATAAGCTCTCGTTTCCTTATTAAAATCCCCCATGAGCTTGCTGGGGTAATCGTTACCTGAGGCCCGAGTGTGTGTCTCTCGCTCCTGTTCTCTCACTCCCCCTCTCTCGCACACCCCTCAAGCACCCTGTACTTCAACCCTCTCTGTCTTCCCACGGTTCTTTCGCTCCGAACGTTACACGTCGACGATCGTCGAACGGGGACGCTAGAGTAATCTGTTGGCATCAGTTTGCCTTTACCAGAGCGGTTCACGGAAGCACATTTTCTTTTTTTTAGTCCCGTTTCCTTGTCTTTTATGCACACTTTTGGGAATAAGCCACGAGGAATTCGGTAGATTTGCCGGGCGAATATATTTAATTTGCGGTTAAGAGATATTTTTAATAGTTTTCGCGTGGTCTTTGAAATTCTTCAATGCATCGAAGCCAAGAACGTACGTACGGTGTTTCTTTTCGTTTTGTCGCTTCCGTTTTGGCGTGGTAATTTTTATTGGACGTCCCCGTTTGTCATTTTATTTAAACACTAGTATACATTTTTGTGGGGGTCTTGTATTTTGCCCTTGGACGCCCACATTTTGCAATCGGCATTTATTGTTTTCAAGTGAAATTGACTTTGAATAAACGTTGCCCCGTTTTCTCGCTCTCTTTAGTTGCCCAGTAATTAAGATCTTAGCGTCACCTGTGTTAAATTAGTTCGAGGTAGGCTGTTACTTCCAGCTGGGGTTCTTCTGTTTTACTTCACTCCAGGTTACTTACCTTATCCCCATTTCCCAGTTAATCGTTACCCGAGGATTTCAAATCGCCTGTTACGTTCAATCCATTTTCCTCCCAATTTGCACCTTCATTTGTTTCTTTTCTTTTTCTCATTTACGAGCAATATTTTCTGTCGCACCGTATCGCTGCGGTTGGAAATTGGACAGCTCATTCTTTTAGCTTCTTTAGGCGGCCCCTGACAAAAATTGAAAAGGTACACGCGTTGATTTCGTCTCGCGTTCTTCGCGTTTCATCCCCCTTTATTACGTTGACAACTACCCTTCTACCTGTTTCATGGCGACAAAGTAAATAAAGAAAATGTTTGCTCGTCTACTGCTTTCTTGATCTTTTTGTTTTTTTCCTTTGCTGGTGTATTATTTTCAGCGGTCAACAACAGGAGACACTTCATTTTTTCTTCATTCTGGTCTTTACAGTGTCTAGTTCTTTAATCCCCTTTCCGATCTCATTTATCCGCCCACAGACAGAGAAACATACGGTGCGTTCCTGTATTTGCTTTTACGTTCCACTCGTAATGAGAATCGATTAGAAATACAATCGATGTTACGGTTCTTGTCACATTTCACATTTCTCTTGTAGTATTCGTTTACAATAGTTGAATTATCGATTACGGGACTGTCCGATAGTTTCTTGGACTTTTGACACTCGCACAACAACCTGCATTATTTGAAATATCCATTTTCAACTGTATTATTCTTCCTGCAATCCAATAGAATAAAGAGCATAGTTAGGATAATATTATTTTAATATTACATGTTTCTCTTTATGTGACAGTAGGTACTATAAAGTAATGAGCTTTTGCTATTGTTTCGTGCTACTTTACTTACTGCTAATTATGCACAAGTTTCATTTGTCAACTTATTTTTACCTTCCATTCCTTCTCGCTATAGTAACTGTGTTGGCGTGTTGCTTGTTTATTCTTCTTGTTTACAAAAACGTGCACAGGTATGTGAGCTGTTCTGCGTAATTGGAGAAAAAACGCACATGCATAGGATAGCAATAGAAATTAATTGACAATCTACCCGTCTTTCCATTCTTTCATTTATATCCACTTTCATTGTATAATTCAATAAAATAACAAGCATGCTTCAAGTGTACACAACTTTACGTAACTTTTATATTACTATCAACGTTTAGTTACTAGAATCAATTGTCCAATGATATTTCAATCGTTGCTCCGACTAAAATTTCGAAAAACAAATGATATTTCATTACTGTTTCCATCGAAACCAGTATCCCAAAAAAAGTAACCTAAGGTTGCACTGCAAGAATAATTCATGGATACAGTTATATGTTAACATGACGCGATCACGACGATTCTACCATCGAGATAAAGAATTGTTTCACGTCGTGAAGAGCCATCGATCTTCCTCGAGTCCTCTTACGCTTGTTCACGGGTGATGTACTCCCTTTTTGCGCGAATCTTCTTTGTTTAGGGATCAGGTGGGGTGCCCAGTGCCCTAATGGAGCTCATCCGAAGACGCATGAAAGATTCACGAGTGTTGCGAAGAGGGTGTACAATGAACTCGCGTGCATCTTTTTAATTAACGAATTGAACTTTCACATTTATCGAGGCGGAACGCTGTTTTTTCGTCACGTCATTGTGATAGCGCGACGGGATCGTGCATTGAATTAATCATCGATCAGTTAGAATCGCAGACGTTAAATTGATACTGCTATTTGGTTAAATACAATTGAAGATTATGCTTGAGAAGATTTATGATGTAGGCAGTGGTATGAATATTTGTTAAGGTCGTGATTGAAATATCAGCACGAGCAATTGTTTCATTCGTTTTTACCGTTTGGGAATATTGTGGGACAATGTCGAGGCAGCGTATGTGCATTTGGAAAAATTGTTCACGACGTCGAAGTTTTCTGAACAAAAGCAAATGACTTTATGGCTGCGTTAAATTGAATTTGCTGTATGCACGATGTTATGTGCAAAATTTATTATTAAATTAAAATTCCTTACTTCTGCACTGACGTAGACGATCCTTTCATTTCTTGTTCCAAGTATTTGTTTAGACTTAATGCGTCACCGATTTGCTACAGTTCCATCAGCCTTTGATTCATGGCGCTGTGCTATTTGAGCTTCTTCCTCTACTTCTTTCGCGGTGGGAAATTTTTAAGTGGCGACCCGAGAACAGAAGAGGAATTCATTTTATTCTGTTCGCATCGTTCGTTTCCGAAGTCATGCGAAATATCAGAAGGTTGGTATCGCTTCGAGATATTTTATCTTCGAACAAGAAAGGGAATAATATATTTCGAGTACAGTGACGTTTCTTGGAATATTTCATCTAGAAATAGTACTCCTTGAAAATATGTTTCGGAGCAGAAGAATACTTCAAGTGCCATAAAATTAAACTATCGCGTACACCAAATTTAAATGGAACTTCTTTTGCACTTCTTGTGTATCGCGGAAGGCCAGAAAATGTGCAGGAACATTTCTAGAGGACTATTCCCAATGAAACTTAATCGAAGGACCGGCCTGAAAAAACGTATAAATTACGTCGTAGGAAGTAGCTGTTCAAGAGTGCTTAAATATGCAAATGAAAAGAGTAAACGGTCCACCATTGCTGAGAGCTAATTTATATTGCACAATGGCGTTCCTTGTGCCCTTATATTTTAAATAACTATTTTGAAGAAATACAATGCATAACATTCAGAATGAATCGCAAGAAAATGTTCAGAGTGTTTGCAATTTTGCAAGAAAGGAAAGTTTAATTAAAATGTTTCGCGAATTTGTAAAATACCTTATATTTTGTTGTCGGTGCATCCAATTATGCCTTTTTATAGTGCTTGTTATAGTTGTTTGTGCAATCTATTTCACTTGGAAGGTAAATACATTTTTCATTCTATCTTTTTCATAAATTCGAGTCGCCTAATGAATAAATATTTTTATCGTATGAGGAGTCATTTTTGGAACAGTGTTCGGTGTCGTAAGCCGCGGGTAAAAACGATAAACTCGGGACATATAAAAGGGATAAAAAGGGAAATCTTGCAGCTGTTATGCCCTATACAAAAAGTGCGATAAAGTATCCAGTAGTATTCCACGTTGTTTCTTTTTATTGCACGCTGCTGAATAATTGACAGGTTCATTGATTCTCCTTTCCTTTACGAATCAACCCATACAACACGAAAGTTCTTCAGTACGTATAATTCTCCCTTTCGGTTTCCCTTCGCAAGGAAACACGCGGATGATTCATTTCAGCCTAGTTTCACTAAAAATAAATCATTCGTTTCTTTGCAGTTCGCGAAACAACAACAAAATGTATAATGTGCCTATGTTGATTATGAATTGTTTTGTTCCCGGTTGCGAATCATTAACTATTGTATTTTTATGAACTGGTAATTGTGCAGTAACTATTTTACGATTAATATAGGACAATACCACTAAATAAAAGTGAACCTACATTCCAGGGGTCGTTGGGCATTCGATATATTCCATTTGAAAAGTGGAGCTTTCCGAATCAGCAGCAAATGCGTGCTTTCGAAGCGATTTATCACAATCGTAGCAACGTTATCTACTTTCGAACACACGAAATAACACTTCACGGTATTTGCAATCGTAAATCATAAAAGCTCACAACGAAACGCTGCCTAGTACAATCGATTTTAATCCAACCATTTTATGTCGAGGCTCTGAGATTTTCAAATCGAATCAACGCCACGACACTTTCTTCGCCCCGGGTGAATAAAAAAGTTTGCAACAGAAATCAACACGCCAGTAAGCACATCCCCCTTTCTTCGAGGAAAGCGATTCGATTCTCTTACGAAAACTACGCTCCGGTTTCTCACGGTTGTTCATGGAGGCATTACCGCGACTTTTTTTAAACGTTCGCGGGGAGGGCAACAAATCTGTGGAATCGTTCTATCCTCGCGCGTATTTCTCCACGTCGCCTTGCAAGCTGGTACGCGCCACCTTGTGCGCTGCGCCCCCGTAGCGTCGCGACGCCTGAGATATAATAGCATTTATCAAATTGCAGCTGCACGGTCGTGTGGATTTCGTTTGTACATTGTTCCGCGAAACTTCCATTCGCGCACGTAATTTTCAACTTAATTAAATCGTATAGCGGCGTATTCGAGCGCGATGAAAACTAGTATTCAGTTGGAATCTGCTGCGAGCAACTTTTTTCACAATTCGCGTCGCTGCCGTTCGTTCGGTTTACTTGAATTATTCATTTATTTCGAGAAACTTAAGCATGATTGTGTACGTTCGAGGGTAGTAGAAAAGACAGAGCTTAATGGTCGAATAACGTGCTTGGTTACCCTAAATCGAGCTTATTTATAGAAGTACCGATGAAAGAATTGGGTGGATTTTTTTTAGCGCTGCTGAATGTAGAACGACGAATCTAAGACGCCTTTCGTTCGAGTATTAATGGACAAATTACGTGTTTAGTTTGGTTGGGAGAAATTCGCTTGATCGGACGTGGAATCATGCAATTTAGAAATTGTCCATCCGTTTGGAAACTCGAACGTTGAACATTTAAGTACTACTTTTTGAAACGGCCATTCTTGTATAACTTTCGCAAATACCCTTGTATTCCTATGCTTCGCGCTTCTCATTACTTCCCATTGGTTTTCCGCTTCTCCTTTTACTACTGCCAACTTTATTCCGTTCAACAACGATTATCCTCTCGCTTTCGCAATGTCACGTATTACTTTAAAAGACGTCGATGTTTAGATTGTTACGTTTACCAGTATCATTTGCCCACCCTGCAGAATTATTGGGCAATAGAATCGCACAAATTCTTGGAACGTAACGCGTTTTATTCCACCCGATGTTCAAAAAACGAACGAGTACCTTCACAGATATATCGAATCCTCCCCGAACAAGCTTCCCAACAATTGCGAAGCGAGGCAGCAATTTTTCGCTTCCCGACAAATCCGATTGAAGCTATTATTTAATAAATCCCCTACAATTCGCAACACCTATAATAATTGGGTTCAGAAGCCAATCGGTGTAAGTCCATTAGCATTCAAACCGAGATAAATAAGATTTGTGCAAATTGCTTAAAGCATAACAAGACTACTGACGCCGTCGCGAAAATAATGACTTAATTGACTTATCAGCTGACGGTCTCAACAATAAAGAGGTTTTCCGAACAAAGCAACTCGTTTTCGACGAAAGTCGACTTACGCAGACTGGTTTCTGAGCCCTCCAATTTTATTCATACACGCGAAGACGCATTCGTTCCGTTAAAACGCGGTCGACCACCAAGTGGTATCCTCCAAAAATCCTGCATCGATCGGTGTCGCGAGAATTCCATACGCAACGGACGCATCGTTTCTGCATTCTTCGCAATTGCTCCAAACCGGAAGCCGGTCGTTTTATCCGCCCGGGAGGAGTGTTTCCGGCGAACCAGCGTGGCCACCGTATTCAGCCAGGCCCGCTCGCGATGCAGTTGCAACCCGATCCTTCCAGCATCCCTTCGGCCCTTCTGTTCCTCTGTATCGGCATCGGGAGAACCGCCAGCGATCTTCCGTCTGCCCACGTTTATCGTGTGTATACATGTAAAGGCGGAGGGGGACGGCGATGCACGTCTGCGCGATGAGCGCCGAGAGACGAGCAAGCCTCTTTCGAGGCCGGTCCGACGTGCTTTTCCACCCTCGACGACAGTCCTGCCGCACCACCGAAACGTGCCACACAATCGTGAGTAGATTTTCTCTGCACTGGTTGAACACACACTCTTCTTTGTATCCCCTGTGCCGCGTCCTTCGTCCGCTCTTAAACCGTGCTCGCCGGACGCTTGGTATCGACAGACGTATGCACGATTCTGTCCCCCCCTTTCGTTCGGCTCACTTGATCCCCCCTTTTTTTTTTGAATTTCACCCCCGTCGTTATTGCGAGCAGAGGCATCGTTTCGGTAGAAATATGATTTGCTCCCGCGGCGCGTAAATCGTATAACGTTTGTTGCTCCTCGTTTCTCTTCGCGAGGCGAATTCTTGCGGTCGCGACGATTCCTTCCCGTTTTCGTCGAGGGAGTGCTTGTGTTTCGCAAAGGATGTTGATACTTCGGGGACACGTTTGAGACGTCTCTCAAACGATCAAGTAAGGGGTGGAATCGGTTTAAGAATCGGCAAAGCGGCGCGGCTCTTTGTATTCCGTCGTACGAATATTTCAATGTACACGGAGGATCTCGTGGAAGGACAGGTGGCAAAGGACGTTAGACCGCGTGGACAAACGAGGTCCTGGAAATAAAGATCAATCCCTTCTCTGCCCTCTATACTTCGATTCGCCTCTTGGGAGAAAATCGTCGCCGAGTGACACTTACGGGCGATCTCGATTGGACGATCCCGAGCAACTGGCGACAAAGTGATACCGAAGTGCGTGTTTCTTGTATTTACAATTTTTTTTGGTAGCGATGTCGATCAATTTTCGGCATTTATTCGCAATTAAATGCGATTTGCGAACGATCGTCTGAGCAAGTATGCTTGGCGGAATATTTTCCATATGGTGTAACCGTGGGAAAATTTGGCTGTGATCTAATTGTAGAATCGTCAATTTGTCTGGTACTAATACGACGATCAATTAATTTCGAACGCAGGATTATTTTATTCTCATACATATCCCAATAGCCAATATTTCGTCTGAGCATCGATTATTAGACCTCGTTGATATATACCTGTTACAACTAAAATCAACTAGAATATTCATCAATATTTAACATCTAATATTAATATCGCATCGCATACACAATAATTTATTTCACGTTTCTCGTATCGAACGGAACTATCGCAGCGAACGTTGCGTTGCACTGAACCGTCGCGAAAAATTTACGAAAATTCCCATTAAAGTTCCATCGTCGAGTGGCCTCGCGGCGCGGTTAAATCGAGGATGAATTTTTCAACGATCGAAGGAGAATTTCCGCGAAATTAACACGCCCCTCCGACGGTCGCCACGTAAATCAGGAAACGCGGTTTTGCTAACGGTCCCGCAGCTGTTCCTAAACGATCCGGGAAACACAGTTAGCAGAACGAGATTATTGGCGACGGTGTCCCGTCAGATCCGTCGTTTGTTTTTCCTATGAAGCAAACAGAGTTCGTGCGCCAGCCCTCTGCTTCCACGAGGTCCGTCCTACCCCATGACATTCGTGGCTCGGCTCGGGAACTGTTCGCGTGTATTTCTCCACGGCATCCATGCCGAATTCAACGCGAATTCATGGCTGGAAACGTGCGATCCTAGTTGGTATTTCATTCGTCGTGCTGGCCAGGATACACGTGCGATGCGCAGCGGGATGAAACGTGTGTTTTCCGTTAAAGATTTGTGTTGAAATAAGTGATCCGATCGGGAGAGGAGTCGAAGGGCTCCCGAAGGAGGAAGAACGTTCTCCCGAATGTAAGTCTTTAAGATTTTGTTCCCTTGGCTCGACCGGACGTGAAAACCGTACGAATTGTTGTGTCGTTTGATCGTTGGTGGCGGCGAATCTAGATATCTTGAACGTGCTGTCTTAATTGCAATTGTTTTACACAGTGGATTAATATGTGGCGCTTTGAACGCGTATTTTTTTGCCTTTTGATATTTGTTCTGTTCTCCGTCGATGTTCCTGAATTATTTTGTATAATTTGGTATTATTTTGTATAATGGATCGGTTCTTGTTCAGATCAATGCAAACACGTGGAATATTATCCGTGTCGAACGTAGACGAATTGAAATGAAAATGTGAAGGAGGATAATTGTTTTTTTCTGTTTATTAACGGTGGTTGCACGGTTCTGTATGATATACAATTGTGCACAATCAAGTCGCAGGTATTGTTTGATGACGCGGAACCACTGCGCATTTGCAAGAAAAAAGAATTATACATTCGACTCATTCGATTAAGCGGATATGAATATTTTTTCCGATTTGACCCAATTAAATTGCTGCGCTTCTGTGCAAAAATAATTTCTGATCGATTGATCGTTTTTCGTCGACGCTATATTTAATATAAATTTATCTTACTATATCTCACTTATTTGCGTTAAAATTGATTTACCAAATACTGCAGCGGGTTTACAGGGACAGTAATTAGTACCGCAACGGTTAAAAAATATTACCGGGATTCGCTGATAATTGGTTCATTTAATATTATCAGAGACATAAACGTTTCTCAAGCCGAGCCCAACACAGCGTACACGCACATACTTTTATGTATTAGAAACTGCTCTCTGTCGAAGGTGTCTCACGCGAAACGTGTTCACCTGGCAGCACAGTACCCCTTGTCCCCCATATTTTTTTTTTATAAATGTGATCCACGTCAACACACACTGAGCACAAAACACCACTCTGTGTGTATGTGTGACAATTAATGTTACCCCATTGAAGCTGCAGCAATACATCTTGCTTCTTCTAAGAAAATTACATCACGAGTTACATTTCTTTTCCTTATGGGGGGATTCGTAATCGACGATTAAAGGCGACAGGATAATCTACAAAACATTTCATGTTCGGTGAATTTCTCTACGCAAACGCTACTAGCAGCCCGTTTGGCTTTGCACCGACAAACATTGCTCATTTTCTATGTTCTTATACATAAAACGAACAACAGGTTCGTCGAGAATTATCATCGAACGGATAACCGAATTGTTAACCGAAATTTTCGGGCAGGACTTCCGAGCAGACAGAAATTTTGTGAACGATCCAAATGAAAATTGTTTGCCGTTTCGCGCGCACGCTATTTAAATTGAGACAGTTCTGCTCAGATGTATGTACACGCGATTTGAATAATTATCATTCGGATCGTTTGTTGTGCGCATCGACCGCGGGTATTGTACAACGTCCTTATATTCACGTTATAATAGTCGAGCACAAGGGGATTACTGAAACAGATTGGGAACGTGAAGCGAAATCGTTTAGGAATGAGATTTCGTTCTTGAATATCACGGAGAATATTCAAAATGTAAGCGTATCAATGGAATAAATGAGGTTCTGCGTTTTCCACAGAAAGTATCTTTTCAATTTACGTCTCGCTGAAAATCCGCCACGATTTAGAACGCAAAAAGTACCAGCCTCGTTTGAATGCTTCTCTTGTTAAAATAGTGCGTTCCATTCCTTGAGAAATGCTGACCCTTCGCGTGCACTGAATTATTTCTCTTTGTTGAAAGGGGGAGTCGCAGAAATAACAATTTTCGCTCTGAAAGGCAGGCGCTGGGTCAATGCTTCTGGGAAATGTCATATTGTAAAAATTAATTGCAATCTGGCAAATAACATACGCGTTCGATTATTCGTCCAAACGACGAATCGAGATTATATGGCTACCTCGTTTCTGATTTCCAACGTCGTCTCGTTTCGCTCGAAGATAGGGAGGACTCTTTGAAAGTATACATCGCGCCTCGAATACGATGCGCGAAGGAAGAAAGATAAGAGTGGCTTAAACTGCGAGAAGGAAAATCATCGGGAAATATATAAAACTGCTAGCTTTCTCTCGTTTCCCTTATAGTCCCCTCAAGATCGTATAAGCTTTTCCCCTGAATATCATAGCGTTCCTCAGAGTCTACGGTTAGACGTTCGTTGTTCAATTATTTGCCGTAAATGTCTCTCCTTAAGTTCAGGTGACACACATTTTGCATTGCCGCGCATGTCTGAATGGTTCCACATGAATACTGTAAACGTAGATCTCTATTCACGGAAATTAGGTTATCGTTGGAAGTTACCCACCACCGAAACGTAACGAGCCAGAGCAGCGTTTGTATTTTTTTTCATTTTATCGAATTTCACGCGGATAGCGAAACGAGCAGATAAGGGAGGAAAAGAAAAATGATTCCAAGCGGAGCGTCTCGCCGTGTCTAGCGTATCTCGAAGTGTGTTACACTCGGCCCTCCATTTACGCTGTATGCTTTACACGTAGTAAATAATTCGCGCATTTACGCGTACCTTTTATGCGCTGCCAGATGACGTACGTTTCCGTTCCATTCGACGAAACTTTTATCGTTCGATGAGCCGCGTTGTTTTCATGTTATTACGCCGACCGTTTCGTTTGGAGCATTTTTGCCTGCCATCCGGAGAAATATTTCATTCGGTTCCTCCGCACCTTTACTCCTCTTCTTTCCGTTACGAACATTTAGGTAAATATTTTCACATGCACCATGTTTTCCCCTTACTTATTTTGTTCCCCTTGACTGGCTGAGCCGTGCGCGATTCTTCGTCGCGCAAAAAAGAGCCCCGCGAAACGACCACTCCGCATAACATCGACGGACTACCGTACATAGCCAAACGTTTATACAAGTTTATGAACTGCGAACGCAGTGCCCTTTATTTTTGCCGGTAATAAAAAGATGTACGCGAGCCCGCCTGAACTATAGACGCGAACGAACGAATTTGCAAATACAAACTCCCGAACTACCCCTAAGAAATTTTCTTTCGTTACGAATAACATTGCTCGTTCGTCGCGAAACAGTCGAAATTGCAATGATCATTACGATCGTCGAGAACCGCTCCGCGCATATTTCACCCTTTTCTTATTTTCGTAACTGTTATCACCGCGAGGCTCAACCTCTTGCGGTTAATCACCCGTCAGGCTTTCGATAAATTTCAAACTGCCGGTAAACGACAATGATCCGCTCGATCCAAAGCCTCTCTCGCAGTCTCGCCGCAAGCCCCAATCCCCGAATCAAAGTTCCCGTCTACGGGTCAAATTCGAGCACGCGGAACGGTATGCACCTTCCATCCGTCGAGACGCGGCAGATTCGGCTCGACGAGGAAAAAGTTTCGACGCACTCGAGCATTGTGATACAAGTCAGTGCGCACCCCGAGCGAGCCTATTGTTCGCGACGAAAGGCGGTCGCGAGGGCCCGCTTTGATTTCGAGCAGTTCGCCGCTGTTTCGCCGTTGCTTCGTTTCTGTTAATTCGTTTCGCAACAAACCCCTCCCGTCTGTTCCAACCCCGCCGCGGCCGCAAAGCGATACAATGCGCGTTACCTCGCAGACCAAGGGTGGCGAGCTACGTTCGGGATGACTTTTTCACGCATCCGTCCGGTGGGGGGGGGGGGGGTGGCCGCGTGTAACTGGGTCAATGTTTTTCGATCGATCGTTCGGTCGTCGAGTTCGATGCGTTGACGGAAAAAGGTGAAAGGCGAGGGGTTGGAACCTGTTGGCCGCTTCCGCGGGAAGAGGTGCGACGGGAGTTCGAACGAATTTTCTGATCGTTTGAATACTCGAAGTGGCTACCCCCGACGGCGTACTCGTCGAGCCGGGAGTGGATGGAAAACGGATGCGGGCGAAAGTTCGAGCTTTCCTTTCTTTTCTTGGGGGTGGGGGGCGATCTGCTTCTGCTCGTTGGACGAGGAACGCGTGGGTTGTTCGATTGAAGGAATTATTTTAGCGATCGACTCTTTTCGTAATTGTAACGCGTGCTGGTTGGTGTTTGCTGCACGGTGCACGCGGGTGAGTCGAATTTCGTCAATTGTTATATCAGAGTGGACGCGGTGATATTGGATTTTATTTATGCGATCAGCGCGTTGACTTTTTTTAACGTATTACGAAACTCTTAAACTTCGTTCGAAGGCAAAACGATGAATTATTGGATTTAAGATAAATTGACCCCCGCGAAAAATGTTTGTCAGTAGATTTAAAAAGTGCTTTCCAGTTGCTGCCATATTAAGCAATCAACAAATTATAGAATCACGCATTTTTCAAACATTTTCACTTACTAGGTCCTGTTCATTCCCAAGCATTAATTCCATTTTAATTGAAGCAAGACCTTTCCGATAAGATCTTTCCCCTTCATGTTTCACAAATAATTCGTCATTCTTCGAATTAGGAGAATTGAAATCCTACTCGTCAGCTCTTGAAATATTACTTATCAGTTGAAATCTTGTTGTTCAAACACGAAACATCTGCGTTTCTATATACGTCCTGCGCGTATCCAAGGGACAATGTCGAGCCTGGTCGATTCGTGTCTGTCGGAAAAATCGTCGATATTAATCATCCCGTGCAGTTTCGCGGTGAACCACGGAAAGGAATTTTTTCCTTCGCGAGTAATCACGTTCCTCCTAATTGGAGACCTCGAATGCATACGGTGATTCGCCGGATCTTCCTTCGCCACGGTTCCTTCCTCTTCGGCGGAATCGATCGCTCGACTTTCGTTCCCCCGTCCATGGGCGACCATTGGAATCTGTTTTAAATCCAGGCTGATAGAACGAGAGGTGGTATTCGAACGCGAGTCGCCCCGTTTGCTCCGACGACTCTATCGACGGCGCAATTAGAGGGATTTCGAGCTGGAATGCCATTAGGAGATTAATAGGTTTCTCCTTGCTGGTATTGATACCGATTACGGGAAAACGATTTGTTAAAAACCGCCCTGGCATGGTTTCATCGATTAGCGATTAACGGGTTGAGTGTTTCGTAAATTGTTTAAATAGCGTTGCAACGCGTACAGGTACGCTTATGTACTGCGATTCTGCGCAGGTCTTGTCACAAAACTTTTGTTACAAATAATGGTTACATCGGGCGGAGGTGATTGATCGAGCCTATTCAATGTTACGGGGCTTCTCATTGTTGCACAGAGAATAATATAAAGCATTATCGAACGGTTCGACAACGTACTAAAAATTATTTAAAAATATTCGACATCTTATATTCCGTTCCACCCTCGCGTGGATTTCCCTTCAAAGAATATTTCACGAACGGTGGGAGATCTTTCTTCTCAGATTTTGACAGATTTGGACGCCTTTAGTTGGAAACGATATTTTATTCGACGGGACTTTACTGAGGAAGTTGCAAACAGATTTATGGACAGAAATATTGTTACAACGTCGGCAGCGACAAGTGGATAGAGGAGAGATAGCTCAGTTAAATAATTCGTCGCTAAACGTTGCCGCAAAGTTCTCCTTAGTTACACGGAATTGTATGCCAGAGTTATGCCAATTTTAAGGCAGCTTTATCTCGGACAAATTAAGCAGGTTCTTTACTACGTTTCCTATGCAATTATTCATAATTATCATTCTTTTTATCCAATTCCTCTGAGATATAAAAGAGACGTCAGTTTTCGAATGTTTCCGGTGCACTTAACTTCGATTTAATTCGCGTTCGCGTAAAAGCACGAAGTAATTCAAATTACGGCTGTCCTTATTTCTCGCGTCAATGAATGTTCCACGCTTTTCGCTCTACAAGCATCGCCGAATTATTTACTCGCAATTGACCATCCTGTCGGCGGGTTAGCAAGGTATCGGTAGCGAACGGAAATCGGATATAATCGCGACGAAGCTCGACAGGAATGAAATTTTCCCGGCCGGAGATTCTTTCTCGCAGTCGGTTTTTATCGTCGACGCGTCGCGACGCTTCCCGTCGTTACGAATCATCCCCCGCGCTCATTGGCCGATCGTTAATTTTCAGCCCAGAGCCCGATACCGTCGTTGGTAAATCGCATTTTCTCCCGTAATTCGATTATCGATCCCCCACAGTGCCGTTAATTAACGACGGCCAAAGTATCGAAAAGAGGAGAGACCATGGTGAAATCGAGCAGCCGTCTGAACTTCGCACCTATTTTTTCATTTCCATTCTACTTGCGCTACAGTTTCAGAACTTCCGTGGCTCTCAGAATTTTCAGTACTTTCGGAACTTCCGGCCATGTATATCTTCCATCATATTTTTTTCTCTCTCTCCCATTCAGTCCGCCAATATGGTTTCTCTATCCTTTTCCAATATTCAACTTGTGCTTCGAAGTTACGATTGTCATTGGTATCGATAAGACGCGTTGGGTTTCGAACTCTTTCCACGGATTCTTTTTTTCGTTCGGCAGGAAATAGGGAATGTACAACGGGTACAATTGGCTTCGTTGCTCTTCGCGATGCTGACGCGTTGCTGGAAATTAAGTATGATTTGCATGCGTGAATTTAGAAGCCTACTGCTCTTGTTATTTGCAGAGTCACGTATAAGTTTTTTTCAACGAAACTCATATATTCTAGTGTATATTTTCGTTAGAGTATGCGGAGACTAAATGTAAGTCTCTCTTTAATTTTCCGTAGCTGTTAAATAGAATTGTTCACCTGTTCGATTGAATTTTGAACTCGGTCGTTCCTTGTGAGCGGTTGAACGAATTTTCCACGAGGAGCATCCATTGCCATTAAAATGAATAACTTATTCGGCGAGAAATATCGTGCAATATCAGCAGGCAGATTGTGGACGTTCAATTAACGTACTCAATGAGTTTGGTGTCTTTAATCGAAGTTATTATGGTGATCGCTGGTAATGAAGTTAGAAATTTATATGAAGACGCGTTTTACATAATCAACGAAGGTCCGTACTTTAAACGTCGTAGCCGGATGCTTTAATCTGCATCAAGATGAAGTGTTTAATTATAGTCAAATCGAGTGATCGATCTCGTTGCGAGGTACGCACATAAATATCTGCGACGGGTACCCAATAAACGTTCAATGCGAATAACTTTCTGAATTTTCGTGAAACAACTACGATCTGAAATCATTTTATCGATGGCGAAATTAATTGCAAACGTCTGGCAGCAAATATTTCATTTACCTTCGAGGGTATCTGAAAAGTTCAAGGTAGATCTGTCGAATTTTCATTTCTATTTATCTGTAAAAAAAATTCACGACTCTTCAATGCAGCAAATAATGTTGCGTGAAATGCGTGTGTTCTGTAATTGTTAATTGTTAATAACTAAGCGAAACGACCGGTGCCAGTCAGTTTGCTGGCATTGAAGTCCTGACGTATAATATAATACTTTCATTCATGAAATTTTATATTACCGGAGGACTTGTTATTCCATCGGGTACTACGTACGTATTAATTGAAACAGCCGATTTATTATTAGAATGCAATCAATTTAACGGTGCCAATTTCCAGTATAACAAAACATTCGCTGCATCCGCTGCGATTGAATTAATAGCGTGACGTTGGACAAGTTGTTCCAGAGACCCTTAATTAGTCTGCGCCGTTAATTCAAGTAATTGGAATTAATTGGTATCTAGTTCTGTCTGTCGATTAAACCAGTTCGCCCGTGATTATATGTTTCGACTGTAATGTGGACGGGTCGTGCATCCGTGAGGATGGTCGAACATTATGCAACATAATATTACACTACACTAATGTTGGAACCCCGGTAGACACGAAAAACGAACGTACAATGTTCCCATATGGAGACGAAAAATATCGCTGCTTCGTACCACAAAAAATGAAGTTACTTTTAACAGAAATTACAGAGCTGTTCAAACACCACGTTAATTTCTCAAATTGTAAACTTCTGAATTAAAAACTCGTTTCGTCTTCCGGGTGGTAAAAAATGTAGTTCATTATCCGTTTACATTTATTTATGCTTGAAAATATTAACAGGTATGCGGCGGTAAATGATATTTGATCAATCTTTTCTACAAAATAGGATTATAGTTCTAATTAAAAATTGTTCGACCTCCGGGCAGGACTCTACCCTCTCCTCTCATCCTGGTATATTAAATGTAACCTTCGTTCAGATTGCATTTATAATGCAGGCTTCCCCGTTTCAATTTATAGCCGCGCATAAATTTCGACGCCTTCTGTTCCTCACGAATTCCTCTGAAACGCACATTTGCCGAACAATTTGGCACCCTCTCTCCCTTCAACCCCTTTTCGACCCACGCTTTCGTTGCTCGCGCGCTTCTTTCTACCTGGCAACCCTTTGTAATTGGAGTACGCGCGTCGCGTGCGCTCGCGTTTCGCGAAGAAGGTTCCGCGCGTGTTTTATCGCGGAAATGCAGCCGATTCAATTAGGCACGGGGAACACGAGACGCTTTCGCATGCAAGGACGTTGATGCCGCGGCGCTGGAAATGCGATATCGTTCGACGGCGGTTCGATTAAACTGGAAACTATCGCTTTCGGCTCGATACAATTTCCTAAAGGAGGAATTTTTCCGCGGAAATGCCGTCGCTCTTGAAGCGAACGTTTTTCCAGCAAAGTTTAACGCCCGGATTCGGCGACGACTTTTTGCAAGAGAGGTTTGAGAAATCGCGAGGGTGGAAAAACGTGACGGTCCGCACGCGCTGTAATATGCCGGGCTTGAACGAAAAAGATAACGATAATTTATATTAATTTGCGCGGGGCAATAACACGGGAAGGTGATAGAAGATATTTATTTTGTGGGGTGTAGCGGCTTCTGTTCTGATGGAAAGCGATGAGACTTCATATAATTTCTGGCGCGGCGGAAACTTTTTACTTCGCTACGTTTTTCTGTTTGAATCCCCGACGTTATAACTTCGGTAACACGCGCAGCGGTGCACCTGCTTTCTATTTTTTTGCACGGCGTTTCGCGTAGAATATTAAATATTCGACAGCCTAGCGCAAAGTAATAAATGTCGGTTGCGCTTTCTTCAACGTCACGGTACTTCGGATATAAAATTGATTCAGGTTTACGGTTTCCGAGAGTTTACTCGCGGCAGACGAGTAATTAGCGAAATGTTAAAAGATGTGTAAGAATCAAAACCAGGGGGGGGGGGGGGGTGGAATGAAGGTGTAAAAGAAATGCTGTATTTCTGTAAGGCGGTACAAGCTTAAAATGCAACGTGTTTGCTCGAAGGTCTGTGCAAGACTACCGCATGGCCCAGAAGATCCTTGCGTCGTCACAGTCAAGATTCCGTAGGGCCTGATCTAATTTATGACGGGCCTGGCGTCACGTTGCCCGGACCCGACGTCGTCGTGCTCGCCTTAGGGTGCCTATCCGCAAGCGGCTACGCCTCGTTCGTGGAGCGGTGTCAGATTTTCTAACAGATGTCCGGCGACTTCTGCTTTGCGCTTATCGGGTACAATTATTTTTCGAACCACGCTTATTTGCGAAGAAACGTTGCGTCGTTTATTGTATGTCGTATCTCAAGGACACGTACCGGGGACAAAATGATTCTGCCCGATTCACCGTGCATAATTGAATTTGAACGCGTCTTTGTTCATAATTTCTGTAAACAATTTTCGAAATGTTCGTGATGCAGCAAATTTAATCGGCCCTCGGGCAAACTTTCATAAAACGATTACTTCTCGTTAGCATCTTCAAAATGAATCGTCTCCCCCCGGGGGGAGAGCGTTACGACGAAGTTACCTGTTAAATTGTAAAGTGCTTACTGTTGCATCCATTAAGGGGGCTTAACTTGGTGAAGAACGGCCTATAAAAATCCGGGAAAATTGCGCAAAAGAGTTTCAGCCGGTGGAAACTTCGGTGGATGTTAAGGAGAACGCCGTTTCGCACTACAGCTATCGATTACGACGATGCTGTTTCCGTTTATTGTCCTGTATTTGACGCCACCTGATGATTAGAAGAGTTTGAAGAGATTCAAGAAGAGATTCTTGATTGGAATGAATTCGAATTAAGGTTCAAGATTTTGTACTCCGCAATTCAATCGTAATTAGACGAGAAATTAAGCACGCGATAAATCAAGATACAGTCCTACGGAGAAGCTGAAAGGTCGACACGTTATCCTTCATTTAATTTTATGATACTTTTAATTCATATTACATCGACACATGATCTCACTACTGCACACCTTATTATTACCAATCCTCTTTATCATTCATTAAGCTTGGAATATATTTTTTGCCACAGCTCAACGTATAATCGGACCGCTAATTATTGCCCAATGACATCATTCCCAACAGTTAGTCAGAGCCTGACAAGGAAAACGGACATTCGAGAAAGAAATCTGCTCGATAATCGTGGATATAGCTTTCCAATTAATCATTCATTCGCTTGAGAAATCCTTCGCGGTCCCAACGCGCGACCCTATCGATACTACAGAAATATCGACAACAGACGTCCGCACGAGTATAACAGTCCTTACAAGAAGGGCATGCAAAGACAATTTTCTCACGGAGGATAAAGAAATCTTTCTCGGATACCGCGTCGGGAACGATCGATCGTCCCCGCTCGGACCTTCCGATTCGTACCAGCGAAACCCAATCTAAATCCGCGTCACATGCAACCCGTGTCTGCCTCCGCAATTATTACAGGCTTACGGATAATGATGCAACGACCACAATACCGGTCCGCCGTCTAGACGATTCCACGTCACGATTTCACTTATTCTAACGAGCATCGTCGTCGTTCACGTCCTTCTGGCCGATTCGATCTTCGAGTTTCCGTACAGCCGAGGCCGCGACGAAGTTTGTCGCCAAAATTTCGAGCTCGCTATAATTAGGATCAGATGTTTATTCATCCGGGCTTATCGCGCGTAGCAACGACACGTCTGGTCGGACGTGTAATCACGTCCCCGGGGCTTGTTCGCAGTTTCAAACTGTTTCGCTTTCTCCGCTTCTGTATTTATTGATTAAACTTCTCGCGCTTAGCGTTGCTTTCCCTCGTACGAGAATGGTAACGACTTCCCGTTAGCACAACGCCGGTCGGTTCGCTAGTTTTTGGGTCGTTTATAAACGAGGACTTTTATCTTCAATATTGCTGTACCGAGCGACGCGAATACATTCACGTATGCATACATACTTCGTACTAAGAGTAGGATGCGCTGTCGTTATGTTCGATGACGAGCCATTGAGTCACCGAGAATACGCAAGGTCCGCGGATCCTGGTCTAGTCAGAGTCAATATTGTGCACTAAGGTAACAGTCAGCGATACGACTACTGCCAAGCGTCAGACTCCGCGTTGGCTAAAGCGACGCAACAAGGGCTAAAGTCAGCCTTTCCCCCCTGAACCTCATAATATATATAGTAGCGGAATATCAATTGTACTGTAAGAGATTATACTGCGAGCGGCCTTGATGGGTATCTGGGGTACGTCAGCGCGGGGCCCGATAGCGCACGTACCCACGGGACACCATGGGCCGGAGGGAAAACGTGACCGAGGCCCTTGAAGCCATGGCGTCGGGAAAAACCCAGACAGCGCGTCTCTTTGGCGATCACGATGCGGCAGAGCATTCTTGCATTCTTGCATCTCGAACAGTCCTGACAGTAGTTTAGCGGAACATTTAATAAAGAATAGCTGGTTTAAGCGTCTTAGATAGAGCAGCCCTATCTATTTACGCGCAGCTACCTTCTAGAACGTATTATTATGTTGTATTGTTGTGAATAAAAACAGTACTCTTACAGTACTTAGAATAGTTTTCGACACGACGCGTATCATCATTCTGTCGCGCAAACTCGCCACGGTATTCTTACATAAAATCTCCTTGCGAAAGTGATTGTTGCGCACGATTTCGTTAGTTCGGCGACGAATAGTTTTCAGACAGGGAGATTGCAGGAAGGTGGATTTAGGATTTAGGAAATAAAAGACGAAAGCTATCCGGACGACTATGCGTGACTACTGACGCGGACGGTGAACGAGTTAAAATGCATTCGAAGGGAGATAGCAGAAAGTTATGGAAATTCTGGTAGATGCGAAACGTCTGAATTATTTGTACGAAAATAATTTTATTTACCATTCTCGAGCTATTGCAAGCTACTTTTTCTTCGGTACTTTCGCATTTACTTGTGTATTAATCGAATATTATATATCTCTGTCTTAAACAAACATTCAAAAAGATATTCTGCGTAAAAATGAAATTATTCGATTGGAGTAGCCAGAATTCCGTCGATGCTGTTTCCGATTTCATCCGAAAGAACAACGAAACTTCAATACATATCACGATTCGTACGGAAACAAACGAAACCGAAGGAACGTCTATCCCGTTGTTCAAAAATTGATAATCGAGTCGGTTGTCGATCGCGATCAAAGTTATTGCTCCACGTATCATCGTTCTGCATCGAGGAGCCATTGTTACCGGCCTCGCAATCTCCTGGGAATTCCGACGGTGTCTCTGTTTCCCTCTAATGGACTACCACCTGTTGAGAGAGAAAACTTGCCCACGGGATTCTTCCGCGGTTCGAGGACTCGGTACATAAGGTTATATCGAGCGAACCCGATGGTAAAATGATCCATCGGGGATGTTCGCAGCTGGAAGTGGAAGTGGATTTCATTGATGCGATACGGCGGGGATAGCGCGAGGCATTTCTTCCGCGTGATTATCGGTATTAACGTTTGGACCGAGAGGAGATCAGGTTTCATGATGATTGAACAGAATATAAGCAGCGTTTAACACGGAAAACGGAATGGATCGTCGAAACTTACGGCTACTGGCATTTAAGTTACTACGATGGAACTGAATATAATTTCATCGCGCCTGGAGAATAAAGCGAGAACGAAGTATCGTGCAATAACACTGCGGGTGTGTATTGGGCGATTGGAAGTTTCAACGTAGGGAGACGAATTTCAATGCGTATTTCATTGAGGTCTATCTGCCATTGAAGAAACGAGACAAATCATTCTACGAATGATTGACTCGCCGATTGATATTTGTAATTACTCTTGTAAGACAATTGCAAAAAACGACGAACGTGTAAAGCTGCCATTATTACTTATTTATTATTATTTCCAAAAACTATACAAATCAATACTGGAGCGTAGTAAAATGTAGAAGCGTGTAAAAGATGTGTCAGATCTATTTACACGGTCCCGACAAGAATTACTCCGTTTGTACTCTGTTATTTGTCAATGCGACTTCTACGTTCGACGATCGATGCAAGAATGCCATGCTGCATCGTGATCGCCAAAAAGGACGCCTTGTCGGGGTTTTTCCAGGCGCCATGGCTTCAAGGGCCTCGCTCACGTAGTTCCCTTCAGCCTACGGGTCCTATGGGTACGTGCGCTATCGGGCCCCGCGCTGACGTAACCCAGATGCCCAGCTACAGCGCTCGCAGCCGAAAATCCCTTACACTCTGCTTTGTAATAATAATTTTCTTCGTATTAAATACAATAGAATACCGGACGTCCAGTATAGAACGCAACGTGGCAGCTCAAAGGGACGCCAATAAAAGTAAATAACAGTTTGTTGCCCAACGGTGGCTAATAAAATCATGCGGCCTTTGATGGCCATCGAGATCTCGGACGATGTCCAATTGCTATCGCTCGAACGTATTATACGTACACACATAACTCGCGTACAGATACAAGCGGCGAAAGATGAGATCTCAGCGTGGTGCGGAAGAAAGACGATCGCCTCCCCCATTTTTAGCCAATAATAGGTCGACGAGTATCCAGGCGCGCGTTTCCCTCGACAAAGACCAGGATTCGCCGCTGCTTCGATACGAACCGGATGATCGCTATTTCGGTACAAGATTATGTTCACGACGGTAATGAATTTTCGTTGAACCAGGCCAGTTCTTTGCGGCGTTGTCGCGGCCCTTTGATCTGCGGGGATGAAATTCAGTCTGTCCGGACTTTGCAGTTAGAATGTGGCTAATGGGGATTGTTTCCTTTGTGGACTCGATATAACGAGGACCGCTTTGCGCACAATTATTTTCGCGGCGGTGCGTTTAAGCGAGCGAAAATTTCTCGCAAAAAGAGGTGCCTGTCACGAGTGCTCCCGTGCTGGGGACAAGGTATCCTTGCGGTGGTCGTTGCACGAATTAGAACGGAACATAAATCTCGCGGAGAGAAACAGCTTGGTAGTTCGTACTCCTTTTTTAAGTTTTTTGTTTGATTCTTTAAAGGGCAATTCAAGTGTCCCGCGAGGAATTGTATTCGCCGTCAAGGATAAGAAACCAACGAATTAATGCGCTTGATTCGAGAATCAGATCATTCTACTTTTTTTTTGTATTACATTCGTCGCCGTAAAATTGTCACAGGAATTCTATAATTATGATCCAATAATCCAAAATATCGATAATTATGATTCGAGGGAAATATGTGCGAAATAAAAATTAAAAGCAGACCTTTCGATGATCTCAATGTTTATTTGCATATTTACAGTATTCGATTCGAAGGATTCTGTTCATTGATTTTTCTCCTACACGAAACAAAAACTACTATGTTAAAAATAGAAATGACAGCCTACTATAGAAAGTACCTTGTTCTACCCCTGCCGCAAAATTCTACCCCATTAAACATTCTCCCATCTCAACCCATCGAAAGTAAGTTTACATGAAACGCGTTGCAAATAGGATACAGCTTATCAGCCGATCCCTGCAATCTACAACGAGTCGATTCACGCTAGAAAAGGGCGTACGCCGTTGTTCACGCTTATCGTCTATTACAAAATCAAGATTAATGGTCGACAACGTGCACCATTCTAATGCACCATTATAAATCTTTTTCGTAAAATATCCTAGCCGCAAAGACAGCAGATTCAAACATCGTTTCCAACCCCTTATTTCCGTCAGACCCTCGCTATTTTATCGTTTCACCCTGGAGTGTTTCAAACATATCCGTCTCATTTTTTTCCTCGCACTCCATTCCCGTCTTCTACATCATGGCGATCGAAGATCGGAACACCATGGAACCGGATAACTTCCACGTATAAATTTCGCGCGACCGTGCAAAGGTTGGCTCAGAGACGGTCGTGTCGATAAAGAATTCACCGTGATGTCGCGTAAAGAGACGGAAACATCGGTTTTCGATAACGCGGCGCGGAAATGAATTTGCGCTCTAATCGGTGCATCGAATTGATTGGAATGAACGCCACTTTGACGCACATCTCGCGAAATTTTCCACGCGATTTTCTGCCCGGACGCGAAACAATTTACCGCGCGGGGGGCACGTGTATTTGGGGCGAAAAGTAATTAACATAGCAAGAACGGTACGCGTGTAAAGGCAAAGGGAATAGTATTTCCCTTTTGCGAAATCGATTATATTCAGGTACAGTAGGTACCTCGGTGGAAACGTTAAGCGCATTGCTTTATATTTCGGTGTGTACAAATTCGTTACGTCTAGGATGTTATTATCATTGTTGCAAGGAAGTTTTTAATATAAGCGTGCATTTTGCTCAGTAAATGCATAGCACATTATTTTTGCAATAAAAATTGAATTCATACATATAATTTGGTATTTCTGATTAATAGACAAATAAAGATTGACAGAGGTATGAAATTATTATTATTTAAATACGAACAGTCATGTTCTCTAATCCTAGATATCTACAATTTAGTTTCAATAATTAATTACTCATCAAGATGGGCACCCTTTTAATCCTATTTCCAAAAGCAATTTCCTGAAAATATACAAAAGTCTAATTGAAACAACACTTTCATTATTATACCTTTTCATTTCCAAAATCGCAATGCTATTATGTTCAAGTTGATATTGCACAATTGCCAAACTGCCAGACATACCCGTTAACAAAAAACGAAAAACATAATTCCCTATACATAAGAGGAAAGAAATAAAAGTCGTGAAATATTTGATCTACCTGAAAACCTGTTCATTGAAATCTCTACACAATACTCGACGTGCTTCCGCCGTTACTGAATTCGATCATGCCTCCGACCGTGCGTGCAAGACGATTCCCCTTTCTCACAATGTGATTCCCGTGAATCGTGAGCGATGCTGTTATAACGTTGGAAAAATGGAATCTGCGAAGAATTCTATACCCGCGAGATCTCGAACGCGCTATTCCATGATAGCTTTCATTTATTTCCTAAGATCCCCGTTCGGGCGCCGACTAGGGTGACGCGTGGGATTTTCTATAGGGACATGCCACTTGTTCGAAGGGGAATAGGTCACTGGCGGAGCAGCCAGGGCAAATACGGGAGCTGGAAGGGTTTCGCTTTGGTACTCGCGCTTGACATACTAAATTTGAAATGTCAACTATGTTAATGTGGTCCATTTGTGCCTTTCGGTGGTCTTTTTGGAATTCTACCCCTTTCGTGCATCCTCGTTTCTCCTATTTTCAAGGGACCGCGTTGTTCGCATTTTATATCGAATACGGGCTCGTTCTTTCTTGGTAGTATTTTTTTCGTACAAGGCAGATTTACTGGATAAGATTGTGGTTGCAAATCGTTCTATATATTATTAGAATTTGTGACGAACGGGACTTGTAAGCTCTTTGACAGTTGTAACAACAATTTACTCACAACTGTGCAAATATCATAAAGATTGCTGTGAAATGATTTTGTAGATGTTGTTTGCACGTCAATTTGCAGTCCACTTTTTATTTACCGTAATATTATTTGGCAAAATTAATTGCGAATACGTACATGCATATGAAAGTTCAACGATGTAACCGTTAATAATATTGTAGATATTAGAGCAGTTAATTATTGTTACTAGAGTGCACAGTAGTTTTATGCAGTGTATCGCGAAACGTCATACATAGCTCCACGTCCACCTGTTTTATTAAATGAATCGAAGCTGACTATTTCCTATGGGTATAATCGATAACTAAATTGCACAAAAGTAATCTTCCTTTTAACTCTGTGAAAGATCGTCAATCTTGTAAGCTGCAGACGATGTTTGCTTATTTACGAAATCGATCCATTTTCTCCAACAAGAATACCCCACCGCTGAACACACCGAAGGCACGTTAAAATCACGTGGTCGACGGGAATGTGTCGTCGGAAAAATGTGTTTTCATCCGGGGAGAAAGCTCTCGAACATCGTCGAGATGAGAGCAATTTATGTGTCCGGCCTCGAGTGAGACACGTTTCCGGATCCGATCCTCGAATTCCAAACGTTCTCCAGGTGGTCGAGTGTCACCATCGAGAATGTAATCGTCGAAACACGAGTCGAAGCTGCGTCAGCGTTCTTCGCTTACGTCCACGACGCGGATTATTTTGCGAGCTTTGTGAAACGTGTGTGTACGTGGCGTGGCTTTTTGCATGGAGGACGTCGTTTGCGTCACGTGCCGGCTAAAACATGTCGTCGAAGAGATTCGACTTGCATAAATCGAAGGTCGACCCGGTTGCGATTTCTGTCGCTTCAAAGTGTCCACTTATGGTGGCCATGATCGCTATTTCGATGGAGGTTTAAGGAATATCGCCTCCAAAATGATCGGAGTGGAATTTGTTGCGATCGGAGAGTTATTTTATTAGCAATATAATATTCTTTGCTATTTATTATTCCATATGTTTGATTTAATATCTTGGCCGGCTGGAATGATATTTTTCGTGATTTATTCGTGGGTGAAAGGGTTTCTTGCAAGTACATTTTTTCGGTGCTTCGCGACATTCAACCTGGATCAAATTTTAGGGCGAATTTTTATTATTTAATAGTCGTATTCGAATTCTTATTTGATAGTAATTTCGTGAATTTTACTGAAAGGGGCGACGCAAGTTGTCTAATAATAGTCTTGTAATTACAACACCCTCTTCCGACCTTAACCAATATTTACCAAACGTTCCCATACAGTCAATAAACACCAGAAGCTACGTTACCCCAATTGAATTAAATGCCATGCAACCCTAGAAGAAACGAGAGATCTGGGAACCGACTAAATAATAATACGATCATCGAAACCGTCCCCTTTCACCCCGCACGACCATTCCCCAAAAGTTTCACTCTCAAGTCTTCGCGAGCGTGACGAAAAAGATATAAAAAACGATTCAGGCAGGTTCTGCACATCCCTAAGCATCGTCGAAAATTTACACCCCGCAACGTTGACACTTATTGTCTCTCTTAATTTTCCACCCTCCCCTCTTGCCACCGCATTCCGCCACCAGTCAAGGAAACGCTTGCTCTAATGGAGTTGCTCCCACAATAGAACCATTGTGTATGATCTGCCAATTCTCCAGCCTGTCGAGTTTCCATCTCCATCCCTCCTTCCGGCGTTTCCTCCCCCACGTTCGAACACTTGGTGACCGACCGGCCCGTTGTCCCGACGTAAATACAATATCGAACGACGGTTTCAGGGAATCGACAGTCCTGGAATCGCTTGCATAATGTACGACGCATCGAGCTGACGCGGGCATAAAGTTTGTTAAATCGTTGGTTCTCGGATGACTCGGCTGGCTGGAGGATCGAATAACGTTAAACGCTTCGCTCGAATGCGTTTAATTCGATGGAAATGGAAGTTCTTTTCCTGTGCCGTCGGTGGGTTATTTTTATTCTGCAACGTCAGCAAATTGCATTCGAAGAGTCTCGGCTTTTTTTCTTTAATGAACCGAATAGACTGCGTTTCTCACTCGAAAGGCAGGAATTCTCTTTTGTTTGGAAACACTTTGTTCAGGGCGTCTTCGAACGAGTGGACGAGAAGTTGGTTGGAGTGATTGTTTTGTTTTTTAGGGAAGCTCCTCGAAGGAAGTTGTCGATGAATGGACGTTTGGATATTAGTGGAATTTTCGTTGGTCGGTATTCAAACTCTCCGTACTTTATTGTTGGCGTAGCGGTATGCGAAAGGCACAGGGTGGATGGTGGTAATGTGCTAGAGTATCAATTAATATCGTGAAACATTATTCGCATTAAATGTTCGAGCAACAGAACCCCTTTATGTTGCACGCGAGGTTTCCGAAACGTTCAATAATTTCCCAAAAAGCTTCCGCAAAAGGACTTCTATATTCATCATTTTGTTTCACATAATTTCTAAACGAAGGGGTAACATTTTGCATTCAGACTACACATTTGAATGAACAACCGTCGACGACTACGTCGAAAATAATATACGGCGGTTCAATCCTTTTACAATTTCACGGCTCCTTATCAGTAATCGTAATACTTTATTTCGAAAGGTGCGAGAATTTGATAACGATCATTCATCCCTGATAATACTAACAGCGTTCCCAAGCCCTCCGAGCGAACGATCTTTGAATCCCCTTTTCCACCTCTGTTCTTCCATCTGAAATCAGAGTTTCGCAAAGGTGTTGCACATCTATTTTTATGCCGAGCGTCGTAAAGTTGCGGTTGCACACACAAAACCCACTCGTGACGATGGACAAGCGACGAGCGCGTATCGATTTTGCAACAAGCACGCTTCGGAGGCTGTTTGACCGATTCTCGATGAATTTTACTCGTCAGCCCTTTCATGTCTCCCGCCGTTGATTCAATAAAACGCGTCGTCTGTACGTGAATATTCCACAGATCACGCTGCCGTCCCCCGCAATAGTCTTGCCTTCTCTATTTCCCTTTATTTTCTTCCCTTTTCGTAATGTATATTCCAGCCGTCTCGTTTTTTCATCGATCGCACATGCTCGATAGCGCGCATTGTTTCGACTTTCGTTCCCGGTTGCTCGTGTAATAGGCGAACATCCACCAAATAATGGCGGCACGCGTAGAAATTCCTCGATAGAAAAACGAATCTGTGACGTTTAATTAGATCGTTGGAAGGCTGTGACGTGCCCTTCGCCGGCATTTTCAACGGCGGAGAATCAATCTTAAAATAGACGGGCTGCAACACCGGTTGTTCACTGTTCGACCGATTAAGTGTGCACGATTATACGGGTTAATTAGTGAAACTGACAGTGATTCAGGTGTTGAACGTGGAAGATCGGTATAAATAAGTGAATTATAAACGCATTGAATGATGAATCTTTTATTTGTCTCTATGGGTCTGTCAGATTGATCTTTATAATTTTAAAAAGTTTTCTTCGAAATTAATTAAACAAGGTGTTAGTTCTTTTTCTGGAATTCGATGATTCATTTTTTATATCTGTTTAAATCGATGTACAAATTTCTAGCAGGTACTACGTTTCGTGTAAGTTGGCAGATATATTTGGTTAACGTACGGTTTCCTTTGTTTATTGCCTCGTGAAATAAATAATGGTTGGAAGATGTTACGAGCTCCTGACTTTTTTTTTACATCAATCTGGGTAACTTTTATTAGACGAGATACTTAAGGTCTACTGTACACAGAATATACAGTGTGCATAAAAAATGTATGCTTCGCAGTAAAAAAACTTTTCACCGCATTCGCTATCGTTCGTAGCGAGTAAATTTTGATCTCGGAACGTAATGCGTAAAATGTTACAAGAGGAATTGTGTTCCTTTATTTATTTTACGAAGCAATTTCAATTGCCACGTAATGAATGAAAAATGGACGACAACTATTACAGTTCCGTCTCTCTAAAATTTTACGTTCACTCACTGACACAGTGAGCACTAAAATGTTATAGCCGAGGCATAATGCTCGAAGAATTATTCAGTTGATTTATAAATCAACAATTTTGGTCCATCGAACGGTTTTATCTTGAAGACTGCAGTGTTCAATTAGTAAGCTGCGAAAGAATGACGTTCCAGCTTAATTTTGCATTAAATTATAATTATTTCCTGCTAGTTGTTCAGGGCAGGTGGACCCGTTTAATAATTAAGAACTCAATTTCCCTCTAATGGCGGAGGTTACGCTGCCAGAGCGTGGAAACATGACGAAAATTTCACGAATTAAAAGTTACTCCCGTATTAAACTCTGTTTGCGTCCAGAAAGATAACGCTTCAGTTTCATTTTATTTCGATGACTCAATTCTTTGGTTTGCCTGAGGCAAAAATGCGTTACTAAATTGACAATAATTGAAGTGTTCCGCGATGCGATCGCATGCGAGTGATATAAATGTTGACCAACGCAAATCAACAATAATAAAAACAATGTACCATTCGTGGCCGCAAATGAAGCACTGCCATCTATCTATTCTCCATCAAATCGTATAATTTATCAAACCAAACTGTCCAGTTAATTTCATCGTTTATAAATACTTCTCTGCCAAATGAAAACGATCGCTCTCAATCGTTCCGAAAAAAACCACGAGCCCCCTGTCCCCAATCCCACATCCACTGTCCACATCCCATTCTACTTTCGTCCACAACCCCTCTAATAAACCATCCAATTTCACCCCCATCAGCCTTCAACGTATCTGGCAATGCCCCAAAAAATTACAGTGGCACAAAAGAAAAAGCATAGAACTGAAATAAAATCTCTTCATTTCACATTCACAATTTCCACTATTCTCCCCTATCCTCTCAGCCATGCCTCGAAACCGCGATTCGAGAGCATCGCAGCCTAAAAATCACCATCAGGAATCGCCCGAAGAGCAGCGCGACCCTCATCTACATTCGAATACCGCGGCCGTGCCGCACCACCTCGCGATCTCGATTCGGCGAATCGACCTTCTGCCCTCCCCCATCGACCCCACGCCGTATCCCTCGGCCCGTCCATTAAATTGCAAAACGGACCGTTCATCGGCGGGGTGGTGCGCAGGTCTGGCGAATTTTCAGCCGGCCAGACGCACCACGAGAGAGCACCATGTCTGGTCGAGGCAACGCGTTATCACAGCAGGCGTTGTTGACCCAGTTCTCGCGAGCCGGTGACCCAGTTCCAGCTTTATCCGTCGACGATCCGCTTTCGCCCGTCTACATGTGCACTGGTAGCTATAGGCATCCCCTGTTGCGCTCATCCAGGCATCCCTTGTCGGCCAAACGCTGTCCCGTGTACAGGGTGGCGTCAGGTGGAAAAAGGGTGGCCGCCTGTTGGCGTGGTGTACGGCGGGGCTACGTTTGTTATTCGCAGAAACGCGTGATTGATATTTAACTGGTATTTAAGCGACGACGATGCGGTTAAATGCTACGCGAATGGGAGGTTATTGATGTTACATGGAAAGTTGTATAGAGTGGGGTATTTTGTAAGGAGCGACCTTACAATGAACGATTGCTGTTCACAAGCGGACAGTTCGTTGAAAGACGTCGAACTGACAGCCCTTATTTATAATTGGACGCGTGCGGAACGCGTGAAATTTGGGCATCGTGAATTAAATTTTTAATACGTATATTTTGCATGTTCATCTCTTTTATCGTGAAGTTGTTCGCGTTGTGGAGGCACGACTGTGTATGTACCCTATCGCGAAGGAGGTTCTGGAACGAACCTCCGATCGTTATAGGATACTGTATTTTGCAGTTGCTCTTATTTTCTGCTTTCTGGTGCAGGTTTTGTAAGCCTCCCGGGCGGCTAAATTGGATATTTCATTTTAAACAGTTTCTTTTCACCGTGACTGGAATATTTGAAATATTGAAAGATGTTCTGATAAATTTCAGAAAGAATTCTGTTTTCATTATTTTTACAGAAAGGATTAATACAAGCTACAAAGCCTTTTATTATACATGTAGTCTGTACATAGTTGTCTGATGGAGAATGAAGTAAAAGTCAGAGCTACTAATCATTCATCTCTGCAAGCAAAGTTCACAGTGCTTCATGATATCCACCTAACTCAGTATAAGACACGTGCGATTTTATGTTTGAAGAATATTACAAAATTAACTCGTTTTGTCAAAGATTTTCATGGGGAATTTATTATATAATAAACAAACGCAAAAGTGCTCGATAATAATAAATTTTATACGTGCATTAAAACGAAATAATTTTACACGCGCTTATTGGTATTTGCTTCTTTGGAAATGCATTCTTTGCGCGATGCAAAGCGAATACCTTTATGTTCGATGACACCCTGTAGTGCAGAGGGGTGACGCGCGCTCTACTATACACAGCCAGCCAACAGGTAGCTGCGCCGGTTCCCTGGTCCGTATAAATAGACACAGCCGGGATCATCCCTGGACCGACGTGGTTGCCAACCCCCCCCCTTTCTACCCTCTACTACCCTACTTCGTTTTCTCGTCCGCGTCTATCGTAAGAGCTGCACTCTCCCCATCTCCCTCTCACCCTCGCTCTTTGTTTTTCTTGTGCTCCAAGTGGCTTCTTGTTTCTATTTGGCTAAAAACCGCCAATGTTTTTGTTTCGCCCCTGTCTACACGGGGCCGAGTGCTCGGTTTTGTTCGCATTTATGGATTAATCGTTGGTTCTTTTAGCCACGGCTCGGCGCGGTTTTCCTTGTAGGTTTTGAAAACGATTTTCCCTCTGCGTTCTTTGCCTCGCGACGCGACGGAGGTGTTTGAATTTCGAATTTTATCGGGGGCACAATTGGTTGCGCATTTTCTAAAGCTTTCAAAGGAAGTTTGCAGTCTATTTGAATGACTGTTCGAGTTTCGATCAAATATCCGCGAGAAAGTAACATGGAGCCCGAATAACAAGTATATTTGATGCGCTGGAATTAAACGCGTTGAATAATAATAGAGATCAAATTTTTTAATTTATAATCCTCTCTATTAAAGCTCTCTGAAAGTTCCCGGAAATGGAGTATTAATGCGCCTCAGTTTGAGTCATCGTTCGTAACCATGTAATCACAATTATTGAAAACAATTTCGTATAGAATTTGTCCCTTCAAGTTTCACCATACAACCCCTGAAATGTTCACTGCCATGTACCAAGCATTCCTTCAGATTCGACAAACAGTTCCATGCGTTGTCTGCCATATTTCAAACCGTCTCTAAAATACCCCGTAAACTCTTCACCCACCCCCCCCGCTTTCTTCGACTGATTTACCACCCCCAGGTATTTTCCCCCTTCTCACTCTCTCTCTCTCTCCCTCTCTACTTCCACGTATCGTTTCCTCATCGATCCTTAATGCAGCTTCCCCCATTTTCTCTGCGGGATTTTTCTTGCTCGTTACTGTACTGGTCGATGCACCCCCCGTACACTAAGCGAGCGATTTTTCTGCTCCTGCTCCATTACGAGTCGCCCTCGCGCATATTAACTCCAGTTTCTTCCCCCTTTCTCTCTCTCTCTCTCTCTCTCGCTCTCTTTTTCTCCATTTTCCACACACTCTCGCGATTTATCGTTACTCTATTTTTATCCTGTGCCGTGTTTTCCTTCCGGTACCACGGCACAGTAATGGTTTTAATTGGACGATCGTTGTCCTGGCCCCATGGTCGCCGACGCGACGTTCCATGTTATATCGCGTCGTATCGACGGTGAAAGGGTGACCGCTGCGCTCTTTATCGAACAATAAAAGTGGCTTCGCGAAATCACTTATTGTAATCCGTTTTGACGCGGCAAATTACTCCGTGGACGCGTTCCTGTTTAATTTTGCACAAGGTTCTCGTTCCTTCGTGATTTTCGTTGCCCCGTAAGGTTCTTTTGTTTCGTTTTCTTGTTTTCGATGGCGTTGAGATACTTTGATCATTTTATAATTGCGACTTTGTGAACAGAGAATGCGAAATTGTAGAATATACACAGGCAATGAATACACGTAACAAGTTCGATTATTATATAATCTTTCACAGTACTTCGTTTCTTTAATGTGCCAGGCATTTTTAGTACATTCTGTTTCTCGTGCGCTATTTTTAAATAAAAATATTATATCTTTACCTCTGTTTTGTATTCAATATATTTGTTGTATTCAAAAGTTTGCTAAATGTCCGTTCGCGTTGTAACGCCCTTTACGCTCGCAGAAATGAAAAATTCACGATCTGTTACGTTCGCGAAATTAGCAAACAATTCGTTGAGCCCAGAACAACATTCGAATTGTAATTGCAAAGAAAATACAAGATCAATATCGAAATAACGAAAACCTACGAGATCATCAGTATCCCCTTCTCCAAAAATTGATTCCACATTTTTCAAGATAAACGTGTATACCCCAACACACGGTGTCCCTCCTCATCGTTTTCCCATTTCGAAGATAGTACGCGAAGTATCGTGCGCGCACTCGAGCGTGCGCAATTTAATGAAACAGGGAACTCCTCCTGGAGATTAAAGACGATTCTTTCTTACGATCGGTGCCCTGCCCGGGGATTAGCTTGATATTCTTACAACCCCCGCCCCTGAGATTGTTCGCCTAACGACTTGGCAGGGTGTCTTACACAGAGATTAGAGCCCAATTCTGTACGAGATAGTGGCGAAGTAGTGAAACTTCCCGGACGCGTCGCGAGATTACAGCTGCACGCAGTTTCGTAAAATTACACGATCGTCGTAACACCGTCACTGTCTTCATTAAGGCATCGAACATCGTCAGTGTACTCTAACAATTAGCAATTTTAACTTTCAACGAAAATTGACATCGTTGCCGTTCCGCTTCCGCGATTATCTTTTGCTGCTTTGACGTTTTCCTCTTACTTTGAACGTGACTGAAACACGAGGCAGCGACTTCTGACGCGCTGCCACGACGATCATTAAAGCGGTTCTCACGGTTGTAGAGCTCGCTCGACAGAGATCCGATTCCTTCCGAAAAATCAAAGGAGCATACCGAAAGTGATTAACTGTTGAATTAAAACTTCCCTGCATACACGGTTAACGAATATCAAAGCACGCCTCCTTGGTCGTGAAAGCTTCCAGAAATTCGAGCGAAGGTTCGCATCATTCTTCTGTCAAGGATCGATTCAAGAGAGACACGGAGAAAAATTCGAGAAATTAAAACCGAGACCAGTTTGCAGTGCAATTTCCTTTCTTCACCGAACCACCCACTCTGGTTGAATTCATTTCCACAGACGAATTGTGGCTGACAAGTAAACCGTCAGGGACGTCTGTTCATTAAATTTACAACTGGCAATCATTTATTGTGCGAATACAGTAAACTGTCTTTGCAGGATCAAGTGTGAACTAAGATCGGAATCGGGTTGAAATCGAATTGATTCGCGTGTACGCGTAACTATCTATTATTATTTGCGTCTGATTTTTCTCCTCGCGCGACGTTCCATTCTCTCAACAGCCGTCCCCTGTCGTCTGAAAACGTCAATAATGCTCGCCATTAATTTTGTCATAAGCAGAGCAGCCGGAACGCCAAGGATCGAACGTCTGAAATCGAATCTCCCCGGCCGCGTGCCGCCGCGGCTGGTTCATTTGACAGATGAATTGTTCCCCAATGCCATTGTTCAACCGGCTGCGTACTTTTTCACCTATTATCCCAGCCGCTTTTACATCGTATCCTCCATTGAACTTCGTTCCGTCGACAGCCGCTTGTCGAATTTCGCCGCGGAGAGCGGCAACGCTTGCTCATTTCGCGGCGGTTTTCGCGTCGAAAGTAACCCCATTCGGCGAGAGCTTTGCTTTCCTCGCGGAACAGCCAAGCACCGATCGGCGGTGCATTCGATACACGGGGGGGTCATCGAATTGCCAGTGGAAAGGCATCCCTCTGTCGCGAATCAGTTTTCTTTCAACAGCACGGGACATCGAGTAGAATCGAATTCACCCTTTGTCGGCGGTCCCGCGACAAAGGTGCGCCTCTCAGTGGCAACTGTGCACTGGCGCTTGGCATTCTTTGTTTCAAGTATTTTTCAGGCATGCTCGGGTTATCTCGAAGCACGGGGGACAAGATGGTTGATTATTAATCGCGATGTATCGATTGTCGACTTAATCAGAATTATTCTGGTTTTTAATACTTCTGTTGGGCGGCTGTGAAAAGATGGTTTTATATGGACTGCGATTTGGGTTCTTTAATGTGGCACAAGCGTGGTAATTCAATATGGCGTAGGATAACATAGACGTGGGTGTTTTAAGGAGTTCTATTTGAAACATTTCAAGACTGGTGTATTTATGTTGGCGCGTTGAAGGAATAGTTGCGTTTGCAATTTTGGAAAATATTGTTGACACAGACGTGCCAAGTCTTGTGCATTGGATTTACATTGTTAAGCTTGGAGAGATCGAATGGAAATCGTGGAGCAGTACTTTTGAATACAGATAAACTGAAGAGCGTTCGTTCAAACGAAAACTTTTAATCATTACGTTTTAATAAAGTCCGCTTTTACGCGTTCAACTACTTATGCACATTTTTGTACGCTGCGCTTTCGATGCTTTACGGTACAGGGTTTCTTCCGGAAGCTCGAAAATGCTTGAAGTCAATTTGTATAAACACGAGAGAAAGTAAGTACGTGTTCTTGAAAAGGCGTCGTCGTCTGAAATGAGAGGTTCCCCTTTCATTTATTTCAATCTTTCCCCTCACTTTTATTCATTCCCCATTCCAAAGCATTAGAATACGCGACAGGTAGAAAATAGAAATACCTGAATATCGGAACGTAATGCGATCTCGTCGAATTTTTTCGACTCCCTCTTTGTAACGTATACCGAAAAGCACATAAACTTGTCCATTACGATTTTCAATATCAACAATCGCGGCAGCAAAAGCAGAGCGTAACAAATTGCTGGCTCTCTCTTTGCAACTATATTATAAGGAATGGGCAATTTATATTCGACATGCTCACTATGTTAGGAAAGAACTCCATTCAGCCACGAAATGGCTGATGTTCCAAAAATAAATTGCATCGATTTGCAAAAAACCGTTCGCCATACCGCCTCCCTTATACGTTTCTGTTATCGCGAAATTAATGTACGTCTGCAATTATTACTGTTACAAATATAGGTCAACGATTACCTACTACTATTAGAAATATTAATTATCAATACAGGCCGATAATTACATATTGCTATTACAAATATAGATCAATAATTATTACTGTCACAAACATAGAGCAACAATTGTTACCGTCACAGATATAGCATCAGTAATTATTAATATCACACCAGTTTCCTGGATAGAAACAGGCATTCGCAGCCGCCACGAAAAGAAATTTTCTCTTCTCTTTCACCTTAACCCTCGTTACTCGACACAGTGTCCTCAAGGCAAACGAAAAGTATCATCGTGAAAAGTGCACTTCGAGGCCGATTCTGTGAACTGGACCATGGAGAAACGTTTATTCCGGCTAATTATTCCACCACGTTCCACCAGTGGAAACATTTAATTTTAGCGGCATTGCTAGGAATTGTTTTCCAACTGCGAGATTAACGACCACCATAATCGAGAGGCCGCGTGTTTCCCTTTCTTCCAGTGCTGCGTGCAAAATTTACGCTCGTTTCCTGCCCGCCCCTACAGACCCCGGCGTTTCAAACCAGCGCGTAATGAGGTCCGTGGGAGTGAGTCGCAAAGAGGAAGGAAATATACCGGAAGTCTTGTCGCGTTTAAAGAAGGCCAGGTTCAAAGATTCGTCTTGGGTCATCGTGGAACGTCGAATCTTCGATTCCTTTCGGGGATCGTCGAGTTGTTTTTAATCGTCCCGTTTGTACTTCGGGAAATCGTTTGTATTTATAGTACAATGATAGTGCGAGAATCGCATCGATAGAACAGAAGCGATTCAAAAGGGTATTTTACACGATTTAATAATTGTTAGTAGTCCAAGCAAGTTTTCTGAGGCATTTATTATCTGCTGAGTCGTCCGCTTGATAAGTAAATAAATAGTAAACAAATTAATAGTTTGTTTAATAAATTGCTTCACGTGCTTCGCATTTATTGAATATTCTGTTTATTTATATGAAATCGAAAGTATGGAAAATGGAATATTATTGTACAGTGTATAATTACAGTATACGTTAGAAGTATAATTCTAAACACCGAGGAATAAATTCATAAATTCCCTGATTTATGATAATTCAAGATTAACATCCTAATGGTGCAGAGCTTTCCCATAAATTAGAAACTACTAATGATTAATATAATAATTAATTCACGCCGGTAATAATATATAGAGTAATTCATGCAATTCAAAACATTTCCAAACTCGACGCAAGAAAAACCATTCAAGTGTCACGCACCGCTGCTACTATATTCCTTGTGCTTTTTGAAAATGGCCATTTGCCAGATTACACTGTGCGTTTCCGGTGTCGCGAAAATGTCACGAGTTCCGGCTGGCTTTTCCAAAGTACCTCTCCGAGTGTCAAGCGCGATTTCGTTTCAACTCTCGCGCGTATGTGCCCTCAGGAATTTTGTACAGGTAATCTGCGTGAAACCTGAGCTTTTCGCGTGCGTTCGAGTTGCAACTGGATGATTCTTTAAGAGACGCTCAAGGATACCGCGCAAGCTTCTATTTGGGGCGGGGAATTCAATCGAAGCAGAGTGACGAGTAACGAGAACTCTCTTTGGAAATCTCTGTTGAATCGATATATTGAGAATTTATATTATTATGATGGCGTTCGTGCGAAATACTGTTACGGTTTTTCGTTTGGAAAACGTAAATGTCAGCTGGCACATTTTTTGGACACACCGTGCTGTCGATGAATTTATTACATTTTATTTGCAGGGGGAAGTTTGATTATTTAGAAAGTGGGACATTTTCAATGCCGTAATTATTGTGGGATTATTTCCCTTGAAATAACAAAGGAGTTCAGGGAGTGCAGACGGATTTCTGATAATTTCAAACGACTTGAATTTTACTTAACTTGACCGAAGCGAAATCTTTGGCGCTTCGTTATTATATTCGGCCGGAGACATATTTTACTTGCAAATTCTGACCTGCTTTATTTGCGCAAATATTTGTAGCATAATCGTTCTTCGTCATTCCTTTGACGCTTTCAATATCGGTCTGTGGGGCTGAATCGAGGATTTATTGGAGTACATCTTTGATATTTCTTCTGCTGTAGATGTACAGTATCGCGCATAATTATTCAAACGATGCAGATTTGAATTGTCAATTAATTTGGTCAAATATTTCACACCGTATATTAATCTAGATCGTAAAATTATTATTCAAAGCAATCTGGTTTGATAAATGCATATATGACAAACCGTTTTCCAAATTTGTAAAGACTGTCTAACACTTATGAACGCTACTGTACATAGAAAATAATTATTTGAGTAAAGTTTATACTTAGTGCACGTTGATACAATAAATAATGCAATGATTTAATTAGTGCACGGCAACTACTTCAAGCTAACTTCGTAAGAACTTTGTCCTTACACTTAAATCTATGAGAAACTTGGGATTTATAAATTTCAATTATGAACAACCACAGGTTTGGGGAGTAAATTTTTCTGGCACGCTAGGAATGTCGTATTAAAAATTTTTAATACGGCAGATTCCAAAGAGAGATAAAAATACTCTCCATGAGTAAAATCTTACTTTTCCTTTGCCTGACCTGAAATTCACTCGTTCATCCCCCCAAGTTTTCCCTTTTCGTTACAGGAAATTGCCCTTTGAAACGTCGTAAGTTTCCTTATCCACTTTGAAAAAATTCCCTGAAGGCCAGCCAAAGTTTCTCGACTGCTTTAGATATATCACAAGTTGCTTTTTTCTATTAAAAAAAAAAAGAGGAAAAGAAAAGAGTAGGAAGTGGGAGAGAGACAGATTCTCTTCGACATACCACGAGCTTTTTTCTTTTTTTCTTAGGAGAAATTTCTTTGGCGATGCGTCGTGTTCTTCCGTCCCTTTGGAAGAAACTTCTTCAGATACACCTTACGTTTTCCCTCGTCTCTTTCTCAGAGGAAATTCTCCTGAAGGATGGAGAGTCATGCAAAGGGGAATTCTCCATGTATTTCTAGATCACAATTTCGAAGGAAACTAGTTAATTCGCTATTCTCGGTTAAAACTTCATTCAACCATTTATTCAAACGCGACTTGATAAATTTTCCCTCCTTCTGTTTTAAATAAACATTTGTTTATCTTCAGTTAAATTTATTGATAGAGCTTTCACATCGAAAGAAAGAATTCTGTTGCTCCAGCTAAGGCTAAATAATCATTTTCAATTTTTACGTCGGCCTCCAAAAACAGTTTCGACTGTAGAACGATTAATGTTAAACGTTGCCAACAGAATTTTTCAACAACGGCACATGAAATAACAGAAAATATTGGTCCATGTTTGGATGTTGGAAAATGATACTCTAAAGAAGAAAGAAGTTTCCGAATTCGTTGCCCGTAAAAATCAGAGCGCATTCGAATGATCAACTTATATTTGCCAAATGAATAACATAAATATTCCATTTTCAACTAGGGGCTCGTGTATATTGGAAAACAGCAAACACAATTAATACAAATATCGTCCGTGTTTATCTTCCGTGTTCCGCTTTTTCAATTATTTTATGCTGTTTGCTTCCAGCTTCGAAAACAAACGCGCACGCCCGTTCACCGTTTTAGTGAATATATTCGCTCACACGCACGTTCATTACCGTAATTAAATATTTGACGTCGCGTCGAGGAATTAACATTTGTCAAACGAATTACCTGAACTCAGCCAAACGTTGTATCATTTCTATTGACAACGACATTTTCTATTTCGTGTTTCTTGTTATTTTTAACAGCAAAGAAATTTCCCTGGCTTACAATCATGCGTTGTAAGGTGAATTCTTCAACTGATCGATAACCAAGAAACTTTTCTTTCTTCAATGATAAACGTTCACCCGGTACACTTGTTATTCCAGTCTCGATGTCGACAGAATTTCAAGCTCTATCACTTCATGATTAACTTGATCAAAGTTAAAGTTTCCTAAAATATATCTGAGAGGCACGATGGACAGGACAAGTTAACTTAATAATTTTGCATACACACCTATTAATTGAATTACTTATTAAATGCCTTCAGGTGTCGAGTTATATGATAAGAATGAATTTAATTAAAAACAAGCAATTCGTTTTGCTCAAAACGGCAGGATTTATAATCTCTGTCATTATTATTATTATTAACGTGAAAGCATGCACAACGTAGCAGAATTCTCCGCGAAATGAATCAACACACTAAACCCCGACAGAGCAGTCGGCAGCAATATTTGCTTCGCCTGAAAGACAAAGTAATTTAGAAAATGTTGCACGGAATCTGGAGTAATTTTAAAGCAAGCGTCCAAGCGCAAAGCGAGTCGAGAATATGAACGGTGTATGATAGTATCGCTTTGTGTGTCTTCGCTCAAGAAAGAACATTGAATGGAAAAATTAAAAACGGCTGTTTCGTTCTCTGAACGCGTGCGCAATTTTCTGCGCCCTTCAGAAAATCCCCCTGATTGTTTCTCCGCGCAATTTGAATTCGCGGAGAATCGTTTCTTTTTTCCTATTCGGGGAGAAATTTGCAGCACGTTCATACGCTTTCTAGGACAAGCACTTAAAGTAACGTGGAAAAGAATCGAGCAACAAGTTGGGCGGACGCCATCTCGTTTTCACTCACCTCTGCGTGTTTCGCGCTCCCTTTTCCGTGCGGAAGCCTGTTTCGTTCACGGTATCGGTTGCTCGGTACTTTTCTGCCCTCGGCAGATAGTCGATAATGGTGGAAATTATCGGGCCATCGGGAATGATCTTCGAAAAAGGCTGGAGATGGTTATTGAAAGTAATGGGGCTAACAAGAATTATCTATGGAATCGAATGGGTGAGAAACAAATATTTCATTCCTTAGTGTACATATTGCAGATATATTACGATGCCTATGTATGCTTCTATTTTTATTATTATTGTTACTATTATTATTGTAATTATTAGGTATTAGCGTTATTTGAATCCGATGTAGAATCGCAGTCCCTTCTCGGTACTTCCAATTAACTGTATTTAATTAATATTGACATAATTAATTACTTAATTGTATTTAATTAATATTGACATAATTACCAGTGGCATTTGTAGGTTGGCGAAGCCGTCAGATTATTTCTGCTATTGGCAATTACTTAATGTTTCCCACGTTTATCAAACGAAATCTATTTATGGTTTCGCAAAGTAAAGGAAAGTTCGCGTGCTGGAAAATTAGAGCTGGGGGGACGCTTCCCAGGGTAAAAAGGTCTAAGAACAATCCTGCAGAATATACGCAAATGTAATTTCGTTTCGAATGGGTATAACTGTTCAGAAATATTAACAATATGACAAACGTAATTCTGCTAACGATGTTAATATTTCCGGGGGGCCACTTTGTAGAATTAGTTGGCAATTAGTAGATATTAAGAAACTGGGACAACTTTATGCAATTTTCTAGGAACAATCAGCACGCTTATTCATTTTTATTCCTGCAAACAAGAATATCGTCCCTTTGGCGAGGAAATAATGAATTCCTGGCGCAATGAAATCTCGCAGTAACTTCGCTGTTCGTTTGATATCACTGGGGTTAAATTAATTTTCATTGCCAGAAATACAGCCACCGAGTTTCTTATTTCACCCTCGTAGAAACCATTCCCACTTTGTACAAGTAATTAACTTAATCCATTCTTTAGAAATATTTCCACCTGACAGTGGCGTTTAATAAAAATAATCGTGCTATAACTTGAGGCGCGCAGTAACTACGCTGCAACGACTTGCAAATAATTCGTTGTGTATTTAATAACGTAAAATAATAATCGTATTATTAGAAATTCTGTTCGCGTACGGATTTATTTAAACAAAATTTAGTTGCCTTTTGTAACCGTACCCGATTTCTCTTCGTTTATTTTGTTTTCATTTATTCGGCGACGTATCGAGCAATAAATTATTCGTTTATTATTATTATTGCATCACGTTACACGAACCGAATGCGAAACGAAATTTGTTTACGCGTCAGTTGCGGATGCTCATTAGAAACGTGGCTAATGTTCACTGAACATCGAACCGGATTCGAGAATATCGTATTTGAGTAATGATATCGGATTTCTGTGCTATAATGAGGGGCATGTTCGTTACTTATTATTCCGTTTCCGCGGATGTCTTCGAATGGAAACTGGAAAATTATTTATCATACCATCGTTGCAAAGTGAAGTGTTTTCCTCGGCTTTTAAAACGGCTGCCCCATTTTCCATTCAGGATAGTTTTGATACTTTAAATAGAGCAGACTAAATTTCTATTAATTCGATTTGTATTCGTTTCTTTTTAAACATAATCGTCGATAGTTTCGTACTCCGCTCCTTTTACAAAGTTTTCCTCTATTAATATTTTTTAACTATATTTCATACAACGACCTCCCATTCACATTTCCACCCAAATCATTACGCACGAGAAAATTATTTCCATCGCAAACGACCACTGTAAAACTGGTTTCTCGTTGCACGACGATCGAATATCTGTCGATTCGCGCAGAAAGTTAACAATTGTTTCAAAACATTTCGAACGAGCCAAAGCCTCGCAATTCCAGTTACGATGTACCGTGCATAGATTCATATAAACAAATTCATTTCACCGACGAACATTTCCCCTCGTTTTCGTCTCTCCCCGCTACTAATGTTGATTGAATACGTTACCGAGGAAACTTTCCACACCGTTTCGAGGCTACGCATAATTAGTCGCTGGCGAAAACAGCTGGCTCTCGAACTCGAGCAAGTTCGAATAATTTTTGCCGGCCGATGTACGCGTATATACATGTATAATTCGCAGCAAAAAATTGCGAAATATTTCTTCAAATGCAAGAGGATGATTCTTCCCGTTTCCGCGACGTTTTCATTGATAAAAGAAACGGAACAAGGACGTCGTGAGAAGTATAATTCAATTCAATTCATTGTAGAGGCTTCTTCGGAAGAGCGCACGGGAGCGGACAAACGGGAAAGAGAACAAAACATTACGGTGGGACGGTTAACTCTCGAGGAAGTTTCAATTTCTTCCCCATTCAAGGGAGTCCTGCAGCGGCTTCTGAAATTTTCGACTCGCTCCTCTGTTGCGGATAGCGACGTCACGGTGGCTGTGGTATTCTCGCGAAGCCACCGACTGACCTCCTTTCTCTTCCTGCTAACTTCTGCCGGCAAAGTTCCGAGTGAATTTACTCATCGGTTGCTCCGATACGTCCTGTTCACCGTGAGTTTCCAGGTAACGAACTGGGAAATGCGTCTGCCGAAACTGGAATGCCTTCTACGAACACAGAACCGAGCGTCGGTTATCCCTCGTCGTTCTCTGTGCACTGAAATTGATTGATATTGGGTCGCGCGAAACGATTGTTTCGTTATTTTAATTAAGAGCTAATTAAGCTTCAAGCGATCGACGAAATTTCGCGGTGTGCAGTATATTTGCTTTTAACGTTGATCGGTGCGAATACTTTTTTTGGATTTCATTTTTTTCGTATTTTGATATTTTATAATTAATATCGGTCACGCGTTGTATTTGCTTTCGACATTTCGTACCGTGCATCTGTTATTTTTCGTATGTCGCAATTTTTGTCCCGTACTCTCGTTTTTATTGTTCAATGCGACAGACAGACGTCGCTTATTGATGCTTATTTAAATAACAGAACGCGACTATAATTTTTCTACATCCCTTTGGTTACTCTTGGAGGCAATCGGGGAACGAAAATGGTTTTCAACGGTTTAATGGGGAAATCGGAAGGGCGATTAAAATGGAGGAGGGAAATTCGTATGCGTTTCAGTTTGCACAATTGTAGCTTGTGCTATGGCATTTCGTTGGATTTGGTTTCGCTAGGATTGAAATTAGAAGAATGCAAGATGCAATAGAAGAGATCATATCGCCGTTCTCGTAACTCTGTCCATAGGTACTAGTTTTCGTTAGACCGGTTGTGCGGTGCTGACAGGTAGATGTGATGACGACACAAAGGCGCGGAGCTTTGCTAGACTTACGGGCCTGGTAGATCGAACTTTACGAGCGTGCCTACCTGGCTCTTAAATTATCGGGACTAATCTTCAAAACATGTCGGTTTTGACTTCACGCCAATTGTTTCTTTCATTCTAACGACGATGCTCTTATGTTTAATTTTTATCGATTCTTTTGGTAATTTTCTGAAACATTTTGTCACTTGAATGCACTTTTGTATTGCAAATAACTGTAAACACTTCTACGATGTAATTATATGATTAGTATAATTCGCAATGTAAATAATTCAGAGTGGTGTGTTGAACGTTTCTCTTCTTGCTACGCGTTTAACTATGCAATTGGATTTTTCTCGAGACACGAGTAATTAGTTTTCTCTGCACACTATCCCTCGTCAAAACTTGATTCAAGTCAGTAATCGACGCATCAGGGATTGTTCAGCGTTGTGGATAGTGATTTGCTCAGCTAATATTACAAAAGGAGAGCAAGAAAGAAACGAACAGAAGAGACGATCAAATGAGCCGGGCGTAAAGGTTTAATTGGCGATAAAAGTAAATTGTGTGCAAAAGGAAACCGTCGCATTTTATGAAGGGACTGGAAGATCAGAGACGGATAATTGACTTAGCTGCGACTTACCGATTTGCACCCTCTTTTTCGGTCAGGGGCACAGACATGGAGATTGCTGCTTTCCTGGCCTTTATCGACGATTTTCGAATTAAACCACTCGCCCATTCTCGCGATTCCCCCTTTTCTTCGAGGCGAAAAGCTTCTTTTCCCCGCAACAGCACCGAAATGGCGGGGCAGAAAATTAATAAAATCGAAGCAGCCCGCGCTCGTTGCGATATTGGCAGAGTTTTTATCTTCCACACGACGTAGGGTCTGAGTTCTTTCTCCTCGAGGACGCCTTCTTGTCAATTTTGCCAATCGAGATTTCTTTTCGAGGGACGTAGTCGACGATGTTCTATCTTTGCGCGCTCATTCGATTTTTAAGAATGACGAGAAAGTGAAAAATTGATTGACACGGGATTCGATTTTGTTGGCGCACAAAGTTGCACAGAAATCTTAAATTTAATCCAGGACCCCTTTGAAACTCGAAGCCAATTTTCTTGAATGTGATTGCAAAATGTGCTGTTTGATTTTATAAAATGTACGGAAGGTCGTTTGTTAGTGGCTTCGATTATGGATGTTATTAAAAACATCTTATTATAAAAAACGGTATAATTAAAAACTCATTTACTTGAACCATATTGATTTATAAAAGTAGCAAATCGAGGGAATAGAACTGAATGCGGGGAATATAATATTTTGCAATAAACAATATTATTATCATATAAAGAGATACCAATGATCGGAAACATTTTTTTATTCTGTGCAATTTTTTTTTTTACTGCTGTATTCAGAAATTTCATCAGGCTTTTTCTTTCCACCACTGATATCACGCAATCTTTCGTCGTTTAATCTTCGGCTAAGTCATCATCACGGTCTCTTTTCACATTTGTCTAGCTGGTTTCACTCCCTCGTCTCCTAGTCATCATCGTCTCAATTTGTTCCAGACACTTTTTGCCGTCATCATCGTCTCAATTGCAACTCATCTCCGTCGTCATCGTTGTCTCCATTTACATTCGTTCCGCCCTTTTTTCTGTCTTCTCCATTCTAGTTTGCTTCCTTTCTTTCTCCTAGAAAAACCGCCCCATTATTCTAGTAATCAAAGGAAAAAGCGTTCAACATTGAAACAGGTTGTCGCTTAATCATAGTTAAAGTAATCGGTTTCGAAAAGGGCATTGATTATTTTATAATTATTACACATTTTTAAAGGTGTATCTTCTGTTCATTTTCACGCGAACAGAACTTTTCGTTTACCCATCTCAAGGGTGTTCGTGAATTTCCTTCGAAAACTATATGCACAGCACTTTCCGTAGAAAATATTTCGTATGGTAAACTCATGCAGCCGGTAATCAACTTCTCATCAAACATTACAAATTATTTGTCCACGGCTGGAGCGCTAATGATAAAATTCACTAATTACAATTTGCAAATTACACTATAAATCAACCGACAGGAACAAAAATTCGCGTACGACGGCGAAACAACGAAGGAAACACGATTTCATCGGCCACGGTTCGAGAATCGAATATCTCATCGCTAGTTCGTATTCGTCACTCCACAAATAACGTGCGCCCCGAGTACGACGGTGTATTGGTTCTCGTCAAGATTTATTAGAACGTAGTATATATAAAAAGGGCGGTCGAAAAAAGTCCGACTAATAACCAATTCGAAAAGTGGGTCAGAAAAATACGCGATTGCTTTCGTCGATCGGCGTTACCTCTGCGATCAGCGTAGAAAGGTTTACATATTGTTTATTCCAATCTCTATTTTTTCAATCAATTTTATACAAAGTGCCAAGTTTCTCCGGGTGGACCCAATCAATTTATCAGGCATCACAACGCCGGAAGTTCCTCCGCTTCCGTTCCAATTGCCCGCGCAGCGGGAGAGAAAAAGCAACGGAACGATATTAAATAAATGAATAAATGAACTGCAATGAACGATAACGAAGTAGCGAGAAATCGATACGGTGTCGTGGTACGTGAAAAGTATTAATGCAAATGATAGTCGTGCACGAGGTGCAAATGTTCGACGAAAATGTAGACAATGGTAGGTAAAATTGTTCGTACTTCTAAATACAATAACAATGTGTCAATGAAGTAGTGAAATGTGTAATATGAACGACTACTTATCATTAGTGTTATTGCACGGAGCGGTGAAATTCCTTGTTGTTTGAACGAGAGCAAAGTATAAGTAGAACGAGTCACTAATGAACAGACACGCCTTTAGTGTAACTATCATACAGATAAAAGACCAATATCGCCATCCGTTGATAACGAATATTCAGAATCGAATTTGAAATATAATAAAATAATACTGTAGATCAACATTTGTTCTTAATGTTCTTAACTTAATTTACTGTACACTTAAATTGCTTTGTAAAACAATACTTCATGAGCGGAAATGGAAAGAAATGTTTGCTCGCTCACAGTTTTAACGAGTTTAAGGTACATTCGTGGCGTACATTATTAGATAAAATTGTTAAAATGTTAATAATTACGTAATCTTGATTACTAATGAAAAATCTGCTTCTTGTTAATCGTCGGATATTCCGCGGCCGAACACCACGTTACAATATAAAACAATAGCCCCCGCCCCCCATTTTCTCAGAAACAATACACCCCATAATTGATCGAGTGCCGCGTTAATGATACGTATCCGTTAATTTTTCATTTTTGCTTGCTATTGTCAACTGGTATTTGTTATGAAACATGAAACGCGTTCCCCCTAGCACGTGGAAACCCAGATTTCTCCGAGATTCCCTGGTGTTGTCAGTAAGGTCACGCTTCCGGCCTTTTTCGTAGGCCACGGCGACTAATCGATAGAGCAAACTGTTGATTCAGACCCGGACGCTTCGGCCACGATTCTGAATTTTGTGCGCAGCGAACTACAACGATCTCGTGAATCAGACGTTGGAGAGTTCGGTGACATTCGAGCTTCACAGGCGATCAACGTCTCTGTCCCATTCTTGGCGTGAAATATGTTTTATAAATCGAATGAAATTCTTTCCTTCCAATTTTCATCTTGGAGAAAACAAAGAATTTTTAATGGCTCTCTGCATGATTGTATCGACGAATTATTTGTACCGTTCCATATTTCGCCAAGTATTAATATGGATTCCTAAGGTTTTATAAGTTATCAAAGACTCATTGTCGACAAGCAATTAATTGATTTAATAATGCCCAAACGAGCAGCGTGTGCAGAGTTATTCCACTTCCAAGGAAAATGTTCGAACGAACTGAAATGTAACAGCAAATTGATTGGAACAATAATGAGATAACTTTTCCCTCAAGTGTATTAACTTAATCCAATATAAACCTCAATAACTGATCAATTGTTTGCCCCACCATTCCTCGCTAATTTCGCAAAATACAACACCACCTGCAAACAAATATTCTTATTTCGCTGCATGAAACAAAAGCTCCGTTCACTCTTTGTATCCTGTATCGCCTTATCGCCAGTGGCTCCTAGAATTTTCCGCGAGCAACGGGTAGAATTTCAAAACGTTTCGCGCAACCGACTGAAGCGTTTTGCAAAGCGACAAAAGGCCGTTTCTAACGTTCGAAACAATATACTAGAGTCGTTTGACGCGAGAACCCCGGTGCAATGGAATTCGCGAGATTTCAAAGCGGCATTGCGTTGCAGGCTACGCGAAGGGCGTAGTACGTGATTTTGTATCAAAGCAACGACGATTTCTTTGCTGTCACCGTGCTCGGAAATTCACGGCCGAATTTGCGCCCCCCTCTTTATCGCGGTCGCCCGTTATCAACGGAGGCATGTCCACGGGGAACGAAATGGGAGGATAGGGTCACAGGTTGAAAGTTTTAAACGAAACTGGCGCCGCATTGACGGGCAACGCGTATCGTGGTATTTTGTTGGCAGTGTAATTCCTTTCGTTTCAATAGAAAGTTTAGCGAGACGCTTCGATGCGTTTCCAATTTTCAACCGATTTTGTCCTTCTACGGGGACATATTTTGTATCACGTGTGTATCGGCTGGGTCGTCTTAATGCTCGCATCAATGCAGTGGGGTTTCGTTAATCGGTTTCTGTTTGCGGGGCTATTCGTTTGTTCTTATTCAGGTTCGCGCAGAAATATTATAGAGGGTGATGAAAACGGGTCGTAAATTGTAGGGTGAACGGTACTCGGCGAATAATGAAGAATGATGTACCGTAAATCTTGAGAAATTATACGATATGATATAAGAAGTATTGGTATTGTTTTTCAATGAGTCACTGCTATTTAAAGCCTTAATGTCACCGCTCGTAATTGATTGCATTCAACAGATTTCAAATATTAAACGAATTCGTGAAACGGAGTTGATTAAATCTTTCTACGTCGATAAGTTTCGACCACTGCTTTTTGGAAATCGCGCGGAGGAGACTCGCGTACGTCGGTATTTTATATAAAATAATATAATCGCGCCCCTCGAGCTGCAAAACTGCAGTAAAATTCGTGGATCACGTCGGTATCCGCAGGAATTAGACACGGCTCGAGTGTTTCCGTATAATCCTTAGTTTCCCGTTCGACTAACTCGTTTTTCATCGGCGTCGCGGCATCTGCACCGTGCGCCGTGTTATTCCGTACAATTGAGTTTAAAATCCGAGCACACGAAACAGGGATATAGGTGCTCCAGAATATTATCAGGGAAACGTTGATCGATTAGATAACCAATATTTGCATTTAAATTGGAAACGGTAATTTTATCAAACTGTTACAGTATATTATACGTATTATAGAATATAGAGAAGCGTTTTATGCTTACTAGTTTTTATAGAATTATTTACGCAAGACTTAAGGATCGCGGTAAATTTATATTATTACAAGTATTATCTAATATTTATTAGACGCGGAATTTGAATTAATTTTAATGATGCTGTACTGTAACATTCTATGTTTTAGTTCTGAACGTATTAACAAGATTTTTGATAATTATACTTTTGCTTGGCATAACGACGTAGTGAAATTAATGCGAAATTAACTATAGATTAAGGAAATGAATAATGCTTCATATTTTTTTCTCAGCTTCCCTCGTATATTCTACTGGGTGTACCAATAAATAATCGACTACTTTTGAAAGAGACTCAATATATTCGTGGAAGCAATCGTCGGCGTCTTTTCAGATCTTTTTCGCTGTTACTGGTCGGTAATTTCTTAATTTCTGTCGTTATATCCAACGGAGACACCATAATTTCATACTTCTCGACGTACCCTACGATTCAACTGGGGGCTGCAATCGTAACTGATTAAATTCATCGCGAATAAGAATCAATATTTCCAATACTCCGACCTACAAGAATCGTATATTCGCATATGATAACTGCGCCGAGTGAATTGTTCCAGAACTCGTCGCAATTAGCCAATAAAATTCCTGGCCAAATACCGCACTGCTCACCCTCGCGGCCAATTTCATCCCAACAAATTAAACGCCCAATACCGTTCCGTATCATGCGCTCGACCAATTTTCCTCCCATCTTCGTGCCAATCCCGCGATCCCAAACTCAGACCCGGATCATCTTGAACCGAAAGCAAACCGTGACCGATGTCACGTCACGCGCCACTTCCCTTACATACCGCCGATATCCCCGTTGAGATACTGCGACACCGCATCTCTGTCCGCCTGTACGCCCCTTCGCGCAACAATTTCCTCTTTCATAAGAGCACCAGCACGCCGTTCCCCCGTAGCCTATTCGTCTTTTCTTTGCCTTCGATCCCGTTGCCCGTGGCTTCCCTTCTATTCCCGGCCGTGCTCCATCGTTCGAGGCTGAAACCCGGCTGAAAAAGCCTCGTGCACCATCGTCATGGGGGTTAATATCGTGGGCCAAGCAAACCCCATGCGAGATCGATGGAGCTTAGGTCCCTGGACAACGAGGGGCTGGCAGAGCTTCGTTGCTTCGATCGCTCCGTCGTTAAACCATTTTTTCTTTTTTTTTTTTTCGGCTCTGTGCGCCTACTTCGATTCGTAAGCAGGCTTCTGTGTATCTATGGGGATGCTTGGACTCGAAGCGCGACGCGGGGATTACCATCGCGGTGCGCCATGGTTCTTTGTTCGGCATTCGTTGAGGGTATGTTCGGTTAGTTGGGGCTGGCGATTTTCGGGTACTGCGGGAAACACGTGGAAACAGACGATCTATAGGAAATTTCATTTACGAGGTTTCTCAATTGTAATTGTTGTTGGAAATGTTGCAGGAAAGAAATCGGAGGGTGCAGATTATTATCGCTTAGGTTACTCGTTTTTTTAATTGCAACTGTAGGAATGTTGCACGAGAGAAATCAGGGGACTCAGATTATTGGTTAATCGCACACACTTGGGTGGACACGGAGTTTCACTTGGTTATAGAGAAAGTTGTACCTGCTTCGGATTTATTTTCTTCTTCGGATGAAAATTCTCGTCGCGTGATTTTATTTGAATCCGGGAATCGAGTTCGATGTCGCTTAGACGTCGAACGTCGTTGTTCCGCACGTTTACGACGGATTTGCCGTGGCGGAGGTGCGAAGTTATATCGAGTTACAGTTGGAAATTTCGGCGTGGAAAAATCTCGACCGCTGTGCGTCACGTTTCGCGGCCAATTCTGTCCTCGTCGACGACGGTTTCGTTGGTTGACGCGCGGCACGCGTCGAATGGAACGGTGCCTGATCGATCCAAGACACGGCGACGGCGAATGCAGAGCACGTGTCAAGGTAGAGTGGTGGTTGTATCGGTGGAAAATCTTCAGCGAACGACGTCGAAACGTGTCGCGTCGTTTTTTACGGGAATCCCGATGGATCGTTGCGTCGCTGGAAAAGTAATAGCGTTCCCTTGAAGAGCACAAACGGAGTACGTGGGAGTTCAGTGCGGGAATTTTTATTGTATTTGCGTGACATTAGGAATTTTATATAATTTTTAATCCGTCAGTGTCGAACCTTTTGTACCGTCTTTTAAATTACGGTGCGAGATTGGATTTGTATTTCTTTATATTATACAAGTTCTGTGAATTTTTAAATATATTTTCTCTGCTCCCAACGAAATATGTCACGAAGAAAGTTGGCCTTGGCTGTAGAAAAATGTGTAACTATTATCTTCGCGATTTGTAATTACTTCAATTTGGTTGGCAATGCAACTCGATACAGCTTCGAAACAACTCTGCTACGTACAACGTAGGTGTGATCCCCTTGCTGTGCTAATAAACACGGGTGAAATTTAATGGTTTTAAGCGATTTCTGCTAATTCGGTTCGTGAATTCTGCTATCGTTTACCATAATGGAGCGGTACTACTAATCGTTTCACTGTACACGCGGTACCACCACTAAAGTTTGACGTTCGGGGAGATAACAGGTGTAAATTATTGACGAACTAGGGGAATTACTTTTAGTGGAGGTCCCGTAACAATTCGTATTTTTAATTAATACATTCGTGTAATCGCAACAGAACGACGATCGGTCGAATGGAATAATTCACGTGTGTGTGCAAGGGAATAATTCATAATGCGCGTAATTAGATTTAAAAATATAATAGAAATGGTTCAGGTGACGGCACGAAAACTGTTGAGTCTCAGATTCAGGTTTGGAAAAGCAGGAGAAACGAGAGAAATGTGAGGCGGAATTAGGTTGGATAATCCAAAGTGTGCGGTACCAAATTTTAGGTTTCAAGAACGACGAAATATCATTTTAAAGAGATTGCATAGTAGCAGTATAGGTATAAGATTAAAGTCTGAACAGATTTCAAACTATTTGAAGGCTTTTAAAATATGATTTTGAAAGATTCACCGTAATATGGTTTATATAAATGTATATAATATTTGTTGAAAGTGATATTAACTTTTTACCAGGCGTATGCAGGGTTTATTTTACTAAATCAAATGATTAATTCGCGACAGACAGTTTATTTCATTGCCCAATATTATAAGCACAGCCAAGGAACAATCGAAACCGGAGTAATACTAATTATACTGTTATTGATTGGCTAGTCTGTTAAATCTATATTCAATATTTGCACATAAGCACCGCGTGTGTGTACTGTATGTGTACAAACATGAATGGTTGTGTACACAGCTCTATTGATGAAGGTAGCTCATATGTAAGAAGGAAGACATGGGTTACGTTTGTGTTTCCAACGGATTGCTTATGTTCTCAGTAGTATTTGCCTGGCATTGGTCAGCCGCGGTGTGATTTGTTCAATATTAAAGATCGTTTCATAAATTGGGAAACATTAATCGCGTTAATTAACAGATATTATATATTTGTTTATCCCTCCAAATTCGCCGAGGAGGAATTAAATAATTTAAAAAATGATATAATAATGGAATTGTTATACCAATTGTTTGGCAACAGTACCACCTACTTTGTTTTTGTGAACATTTGTCGTGGATCACTGTTTAAAAAATATATCAAATAACGTTGAAACGTTAGCATTTTAACAACAATCGAGATTTCGAATGCAGTTACAGATTATCGAGGTTCTTTAGAAATATTGCACGCTGGAATCTCATTAAATCTAGCAATTAAAAATGGGCAGGCTCACGTTAACAAGACCCGTATGCGGTATAATTTATGCAAAACTAATGACGTTTTTGAACACATGACTTTTTCAGACCACTGACGAACGTATAATTTGTTTCAAATTACGTGAACCTTCTCTGCGTTATCGATTTTCGAAATGCTTTGCAGCAGTAAAAGTAATTCCGTGCCTGAATTACACATATTCCGACAATTTATCACGGCTTGGGTAAACGGCATTGAAAATGAATGTTACCTTTAGAAAATATTTATTCGATTTAGAATTCGCGAAGAGTTTGCTCAATTTCTGAATTACTGCAACGGAAATGAATATTTTTCAAACCTACTACGAACCAGCTGCCCGAGTTTCAGGTAACGAACTGTGTAATAACGAGCAATATTTATCCAAGCTTGGAAAAGAACGCGTGTAATATTATCTTCAACGTTTGTTCTCCGTAATTGCATTTATTCAACGGCTCCCCCTTACGATCGAACGCTCAGTTAATCAGAGGTTAAAAATTTGTTCTCTTTTCTTTCTCCATTGGTACTTGCATACTTCGCAGATACCTATCCTGTATCTTTTTAAAACATTGCGCTGTGCAATTTTTTAATTGGGTATCGCTGTACGGCGATCCATGCAGGAATGACGTTTATGAAAACTCCATCGGCGTTTTATGGTCTTATAATGTCAGGTAATGTATAATAAATCGATATTATCGTTGCAAACCTGGCTTCATGTAAACGTAGTGCGCTTGTTTGATATAAATTCTCCGCGATGTAACAGTTTTATATTCTGTTTAATATATCTAATAGCAAGTACTTATATGTAATTTCGTATTACACACTTAGAAATTGAGGGTATTATATATAAATATTTTAAGGTCCCCGTTAAAATCGTGCAGTATGTTATTATACTATTAACAAAATTCATTAATTCTATTCATTATTAACATAAAGTATGGGGATACGGTTCGTATTTAATTGATAATTCGCTAATCTCTATTGCTTAATTTATTAAAAAGGATGGAAAACATATTTTAAAATAACGTAATTAAATAAACATCTTAAGGAAACATAAATTTTCCATAGAAAAGTTCAGAGGTTATAAATTTATCGCGCAATAGGTCGACCAATTAGCAGTAGTTGATAAGGAATTAGGAAGATTGCATTTAAATTCTTGTTTGCAGGAATTCTTGGAACAATTAGTGATATTAACATTTTCCGAGCTCTGTAAATTTTCGAAAATCTGTTGCATGAAGCACTTAGTGAATTAATTCTGAGAGAATATATTATAACATTCTCGCGTTGGCGGAAACAAATCTTCTTATATGAAAGCAGAATTTGTATTTCGTCTTTTACACGTTCACATTTTCGTTAGAATTCGTTTTGGGGATTAATATATTTATTACTTCTTTGGTCGTGTTCTACATCATGAGCATTGTGACCTTCTTTATTATTTTCATTTTAATGTTCCCTGGTATCTTGTACAGACCGTTTATATTCGTCCACATCGACGAAGGAATAATCCTATTCGAAGTACTCGCAAAGTGATGTCAGAGACAAGTTCCCGTGCTGAATCAATTCAGGGCTTCTGACTCGTGTCGGATTAATCTACTGTATGCTTTCATGTGATATAATATCACATTGATAGTCTACGTACATATTACAATACGACTGAATTATGTGGCTGGAAAAATGATCATCAATTTGACATATTTATTATTTTATATTATTATTATGGTATATTTATTATTATATTGCATGGTCTTCATTGTCTGTACGATACTAACTACATTTTGTTCATAATTTCGTTTGTTATTAAAATGGTTGCTCCTTTCCTTTCAATATAAGAAGGAATTGTTTTAAATATTTACAACAATATCCTTGAGTGACAATTTTACACGATCTTGATTTTATTATGATTCTACAAATGTCTGCTATTGTCATACTTTTGTTCATTCTTCCCCTTTCGGTATTGATTTCACCTTTGCTCGTGGTTAAAAGAATTGTATCTATTTATCATTTAAAACGATTCTGTAAGTATCGTTCTATCGCTTTCAATTCCAGAAACGATTTGTTTGGACGGATTTTGTTCTTTATTCAGCCACGGCTTATACTACTGCTGCTCATGCTAATCGCGAAACTTTTATAGCTCTTTTCTTTATGTTGAGTTTACCGACTGTGCCGTTTAAAACGTGCTCAGTTCCTGCTTCTCTATCACGATTCTGCCTCTGCATTTTTTTTTCATGTAGAATCATTTTACCGTTTTATTTTCGGTTTCAAGTTTTACTTTGTTCCAAAACCCTTTCTATCGTCCTGCCTTTTTTATTGCTGTTCACTCTGCAATTCTCTTTACAAGGATTTTGTCTTTTTTTTGTGCCACTTACATTCCAATTATATGCGACGCGCAGCTTTTTAAATTATTCCCCCCCTCTGCGAACAATGCACATAATTGGGTCGGTTACAGGGGATACAACTTCCATGTGCTAAAATTTCGAAACTCGTCTAGTTATAAATTATTCTATACCAGTAAAGCAGCAAAGTGTGCAATAAATATTTTCCACCCGAAAATCAAATATTCAATGGATCATTAACTCGGAAACGTGATCCACTCCCATATTCGTTCAGCGAAAAGATAAACACCATTGATATCTTTTTCTTCCACAATTTCAAAAAGAATTGCGACTTTAAATACTTAGAATGTTTTTAAACAAAAAGGAAAGAGGGGAGAAGATACATGAAGGAACAGAATGAAAGTACAGATAGAAAAATCGAGACAAACAATTCAACAATTACTAGGAAACAGACAACATCTAAAGCTAGCAAGGTCTATCCAGAAAAAGTAAATGATTCTACTCAAAAGGGGATCGCAAAAATGAACCAAGGGGACAAAAATTGTTGTAAAATTTCCCGTATATTACATTGTGAGCAACGGTAACATGCGTAGGCAAACAGGGGTGCAATTTATCGCCGTAGCTGTAAACGGGAAATGCGAAAGCAGGCCACCGATCGACTATCGATTGACATATGCGGTTTTGTGACGTGCTCCACATCGCAGAAATACGCGATGCGGTTTAATTTCGGGCTTAATTAGTCCACTGTCATCGCGGGGCTCTGGTGAAAATTTCACGATTGCCGAACGAACTCGCGAAATCTATGAATGTATCGACGCTACCTGTGATACTCTTGAAATATTGAAATCGGATTGAAAGTAGTTGCCGTTGTAAGCACCTTCCCAACTACGGTAGAACACTCGATTAATCGGCCCAATCGGAAGACAGTCGAACTGAATAATTTCACTTTCGATGTGTCCGCGACTAATCTATCATTTCTTTGCCAATTTTGTTATTTAACAGCAAGACGTTTTGAAACTATGAGTATTTTATAGTAATTGTTGTCATTTCATTGAACTGTTTCGTATTTCTTATCTAAGTTAATGCAGTTAAGGTCCATCGGAGAATTGAGTTTCTGTAAAGTAATTTGTTAATGAAGAAGTTGGCAAAGAAATTGTCGATTGTTGCAGCTATCTATGAAGGAAAAGTGTAAAACTTTCTTACAATTAGTTTCTTAAATACATAACTCATTGCACAGATAATCTTGACAGTCGAACAATTTTTAAAATACAAAAAGGAAGATGGAGTTATCTTTCCCCTATATTAACACAAGCCTTTAACATAATTATCAATCACGCTATGCCCGCGTCTTTATTCTAAAATCCATCTCCATCTCACTTTCAGAACAAGAAAGTTTTTATTTGTGTTAACTTTACCAAATGGCGTTACTCGTACATGAAACAATAAATATTCTTATTACTCATATAATTAAACCAGCCCGCTCACTTCACTTACACCGCTCCACATTATTCTACCTGTCCATTATTAAAAATTATCTCTACGGTCCCATTGATGTCCACACACCGGAACAATTCTGCCCTCAACCCTTTTCAGATATAATTCCATTGTGCCAGCCACTCGGGGCGAACAGTGCTTTTTCTGTTCATAAATTCAGCGCTCCCTACAGGTGTCTGTCGAACAATCATGTAATTGTTCTCCTCCCGTCTCGATCGCTCGAGGAATGTTTCTCCCCTGGAAAGTCTCGCGCGAAATGCCAGCTAATTAAAAGTCGAGCAGCGTCAACCATTTAATGAGCGTTCACGTGCCATCACGAATTGACGTCTGCGTTCCTCGCCTACAAAGACAAAGGCGTGCCCGATATCGAACGCGTTTCTACACGTAATCGACAGACTGTTAAAATTTTCTTTGTACCGGTCGACCAGGTTGCCTCTTTGTCGGCGGTCCACGCAACTGTTTGACTGTTGTTCGTTGCCCGTGAACGGTGCTCGCGTGAACGTTCGCTCTTCTCGCTGCTCTTTCAGCCCCTCGAATGGCTTATCCGTGTTCCTTTTAGCTGGAACGGCGCTTGACCGACATTCTCTCCTCCCGCGTTACCTTGTCACCGGTTTACCAGAAAGTAAATTCGTTGTATCGCTCTGTCCTTAGCGCGGCGTGGAAAACTTGCTTACCCCGATGATTTTTATATCGCGCTCTTGGGCCGATTTTTCCGTTTGTTTGTTGCATCTCGTTTTCAGCTGCGAACTTTCGAGACGGATCAAGAGCGATGAATAATTGCGATGGACGCTTGCTGAGCTCGGTTCGAGATACACGTGGGAAGGTCCGAAATTTTCGTGCAGGCGGTCGATATTGGTTGATGCTAATCCTTTTCAAGAGAAATAATTTAGTGGCGCGGGGAACATTTTTAGCGACTTCGTTCCGACAGAAAATTATCGACGTCACCGTCGGTTTAGTTGATTGGATATTTATTTGGAAAGTTCGTGGGTGATTCTATTATTATATTTCCGTAGATTCGAACTTTCATGGTAGTGGTTATCGGATCGAAGATAACAATTAGATTTGCGGAAAGCTAGAACCGTGTATATTTTCAGAAGCAAATAGGAACGTAATCAACGTGAACTGAGAGGGGCTGGAAATCGCTCGGAAAATAGAAAATCCACGTGAAAGATGAAATCCACTGCTTGTGAACTTGATGGAGGAGGATCAACGAGTAAACCAGGCTGAAAACAGCAGGATAATATCGAGACGTAGTGTAGGAAGGTATGCTGGCTCAAAAGTAAAGGAAAGAAAAGGCAACATTTCATTTCTGCGCTGTACCAGTACGTTTCCGAACTTGAGAATGAGCAAATGAAAAATAGTGACAGGCAGAAAGCGAAGGTGATTAGTGCGCCGCACAAATCTAATAAAATTCTAAAAATTAACTAATCCTGACGAAGAATTCACACAATAATCATACATCAGCCACGTTCGAACGACTTATATCCCACCCCCTTGTTTATTTTTCTTCGTGCCCGTCGTTAGGGCGGTTCATAATTTTCGCGAAAATTAACGCGGATAATTAAAGGAGAATCGCGGTTAATCATGGCACACACGGCGACCTAATTTCTAATATCCTGCGTGCCTTACGCCTCGAATGAGTGCGTGCGCGCATAAATTCCGTGGCACAAACAGCACGTGGCCACGCGCTTGAACAGCCTCAAAAGGAATTCCTCCTACGGCTCTGTTCATCCATTCGCGTTGCCAAAGCGTGGATAACACACGTCTACGTATTTCGTGAATCACGACAAAGGTGGCCTTAGTATGTATAATCTGTTCCACCCGCGAGGGTAGTCGCGGGGGGCGTTCGTGAAGAAGCTTTTGTTCCGCGCCATTGTTTGGTAAAAGGGTTCAAAAATACGGCGCAATATATAAATATTATAATACAATTCGGCATATTTTATTCATAGGTGAATACAATTAATTTTGAAGGTTCACTTAACACGTTTTTAAAATTGAACAAATTAAATAACGAACGATAGCTGTTCAATTTAAAAAAAAAGATTGCGCGTTCGCGTACGTTACAGCAGGACAGCTCCTTTGAAATTGATTAACAGTTTAATTAAGGAAAATGTACAGTTTAAGGGGGGTGGTTGAAAGCTCTGTTATAAATACAGGGGTGCGCGAATGAAATTCCTCGAATATCGACAGAGGCAGACGGATATGGTTAATCTCAAAGGTGCTTAATTAGTCAGCATAATTTTTATTGGATTCAAATATAAATCGTTGTCCGTACATTATACGAAAATAATAGAACACCGGTGTATTAATAAATCCTATACTCGTTGTCCCGTTCTCTGCATATCGAAGACTATACATACCTGCGTGAACTCTGAACCGTTCGGATATTAATACATCCCGTATTTATTGTCCAGCATTATCAAACGCGAGGAATTTGTATTATTTCCGACGGCGTTCGTATTCCTAGCTTTTAATGAAATCACGCGCCCCCCTCGTGGCCCCAGCGTGTTTTCCAATATGGCCACGAACGGAAACTCGCGACGAACTATCCGATTCGTTGTAAAATTTACGAAGCCATAATAGCCGGGCCAAAGTGGATATCGGATATCGACGTCCGCGCAACTAATTGAAATATTTGCCGATATTTGACCGGACGGCGAGCGTGTACCCTATTGAGTTTAAAAGTTCTGCGGTTGCGGCGTGCAACCAGCATTCTCTTTATCGTGTTCGCCCTCCCCCCCCCCCCCCGCCCTTCTCCCTGTTGTGCTGTCTATTAAAATATATCAGTTTTCGTGCGGTGCATTCGACGAAATTTGCCTCCGAGAACGAAAGGTTATTATATTGCATATTTGGCCGAGGCGAAATTCCTCGCGTATCATAATTAGGGAAACAAATATTTGGCTTAACCTCACGGTTGGAATGTTCTTCGAATATGATCTGGACATTGTCGATCGGTTTAGAATTCGTATGGGGGCGGGGAAATTTCGGGGCACGTCGCGGGTGCGATGAAGTTTTGTTGCGAAAGTTATGAAATCACAATTATTTCAGCGGACGAATAGTGGCGTATTGGATAATATTGAATGTTTTTTTTTTTTAATATTGCTTGCGGTTGAAGCGGCTCGTCGGTCGATTCGCCTTCCTTTAATTTGTCGTCGATATTTGCACGGTGGTATATCCAAGTTCTTGCAGGAGAGAGACGAAGAACAAGCGGTGGAATTATTCATCTTTTAATTTCACGTTCCATTGATCGCAGCGTTTTATCGGTACTCCTGATTCTCCTTTTGTCCTCTATATTTTATTGTCGACTCGAGCGTTTCCAGTGTTTCGTGGGGGAAAGTTTATTAAAGGGGACGGGGTGCTCGTTCAAACTAGGCGAAAACTCATTGGGCGATTAAACCGTAGAGAAATACGTCGAATAGGCTTTCAGGTTTTAAATGTTGCAGCGAAAATGTTGCGGAATTGGGATGTTAAGTTGCCGTACAGAATACGCTTCAATGGCACAACACTCGACCCTTCTCTTTCAATTTATTTCAAATGAATGGGAAACTTATCTCTTTCTGTTTTAATCTTTTGTCGAAGAAGTATCGCGTTCCCGTTTATTTAATACGAAACCCTGCCTCTGTTTTGAAACATGGAATGGAAAAAATCTCGGCTAAAAAGGAAAATAGTTACGGGAAATTATCATAATCCCATCTATGTAGGTTAGATGAAATGGAATCCACGGCCTGTAACTTTGCACGCTTCTATTATTTGCGCAGAACAACAAAAGTTCGTACTAATATTACAACGTTACAACGTTAAAGCAGTTTCAACGGTATTCACATTTCATATTCACAACCCTCTTAATATATTCGGTAATTAATTAACAGTTCGATACAAAGTATACACGCTAACACTTGAAACATTTTACACCGTAAAACCGAACCACCCCACCCCAATAAATGATGCGTGCGAATATATCAAACGACAAGTGCTATTTTTCTACAAAAAAAAGAAAACAAACACAGGTGTATTTCGCACCAAGGCCTTCGATTGCTCCAAAGTGAAACTAAAATGAAACCGCGCTAACAATGAACAGGACAAACTTGCCCCGGCTAACGCAATATTAATGGGACAATGAAAGCCGCTCGCCATTCTCCTCACGTTTGCCCCCACAAGGACACGTCCCGCGGGAACTTCATTTCCGTGATCGAGTCTCCACAAATCCTGAGGCATGGGCTAACTGTTGAATGCCGCTCGCGAGAGCTCGTTAACCCGGATTGAGGCGACGGGAGGGTTTGGTTAACGCGGCCAGAAAACTGGCCTCCGCGAGGCTCGAGCGTCTCCACGTGTCGGAAGTCAATTAGGTACGGCCGGAAGTTGGCCTGAACCGTAGAAAGGTGGATTTTCCGCGTGTCGACGTGCCCCGATGTAACTCGACTCCGTGGCGAGTTGCAAATTCAGGAGGGCGCTCGCGGGGTCACGGCGAAATTGATTGCGTCCGGGCACGGGAAATGGGGGGGTTGCTATTGCTTTTGTTGCGTGTTTATTGAGGGAGGGTGGTGTTGAAAATTTAGGGAAACTGCGTGGCGATGCTTTGAATAATGGTCTTTGCGAGCACGCCGTTTCATTTCTCGAGGAAACGTTCATATGGAATATCTCCGTGTCTATATATTTTTTAAGTTTTATTTGTCGAACGTTTGGAACTGAACTGTTGCGATGTTAGTATCAGGCTGGAGGAAAGTGTGATGCAAATTTAAAGTCGATTGAATTGTGTTAAAGTAAATTAAACATTTATTGTTGAATACTGGTAATTGTGATTTTTGTACAATATTGGACGCGAAGGGTGTACGAGGAGAATCGGAGAGCCGTGACGCTGAATTTACTGAGAAAATTCGATAAATAGAATGATGAGCAATCTTGATTGATAAAATTGCACATACCGGTTGGAGAAAGTTTCTTGCGATATTTAGTCGAACGAAAATACAGAAGAACGTGGAATAATTTCCAAAGAAGCTACCACGTTGCCAATAATTAACACCTACCATTTGTCGGTGGAAACTGCTCGCGTGTATTGAATATTAATTGAAGCCCTCGCAGCGCGTAGAATCGTTAATCTAATTTTAACGAACTTGCGAAAAACAGAGGAAGAAGTCGCGAGCGGAAGACCTGCGAATCGATGGACAGAAATATGAGCCTCTTTATAGAGGAGTTTGAAGTGGGGCATCAGTATTTGCTCGAGTACAATGAAAAAGCCCACTTTATTGGAACAAAGGATTCGCAATACGTTGTATCGGACGGGGAAATAAAAAAGGGGCGGATTGTTCGTTTAATTTTAATTAAACTTTTCGTCCAGTTTGAGGATCGCGCGAAACGGGAATATCGTGCAAATAAATATTTACATTTTCGCATACGCGACACGTGAATATTAAACTTCAAACACGAGCAGCTTCTTTCGCGCGACTGATAATAAAATTTATTGGAATGGAATCGATGCGTCGTTGGTCCATTATCGACGGTATACAACGATCGGGCTGTGAATTTAATTTCTGCGATATACGATCCTCTGGTGTTTCTTGTTTAGCGGAGAGAAGGAGAACGTGTCAAGCGGAAAATATATTCGGGGATGCACGAGTAGGAATTGCAAATGAAAATTTCGCGTGCGTAATTAAAAGTGATATCAACGATTATTATCGATATTATAAAGGAGATTATTTGAAAAGTGAAATACATATTAAAATGTTTGATGATTTCAGTAGAATCTCAAATACCTGTTAATGTGTATTGCACATATTTCTATGAACATTTTTACATTTTTATCGAATTTCCATTGAAAGTATTTCTGTTTCAACCCCGTTGTTAATGTACACTATTCATATATTGATTTGTACTCATTAAAACTGCATATCTATTAAATACCATATTATTGACCTGTACTACTTAAAAAAATACATATTTCAGCATATCAATGGTCTGTAGTATTACAGTTTATTCGGACTGGTTATTTATGACTACAAGTTTCCGTTTTATCCGCAAAAGTAGAGAATATCTGGGCAACTTTCCACGACTTTTGCGATCGAGTTTTGTTTGCGACGTATTTCCACTGGAAACAGTGATATAGCGCACACTTCATCGATATCTATCTCAAAAGCCAAACACAAGAGAAAGAGACTTTTATATTCGTGCGAATATTCTGACAATATATTCACTCGAAATTCTGCGTTCCACTTTCCCGATATTTTCGTTGAAACTTTCCTCCGCTTTACATTATTTCCCGCGGCTTCTATTTTAATCATGTCCAAGGAAAATCTTGATATCTCACGCCGTCGTTCGATTATTATTTTGTTCGCGTACTAATTTCGTTCTATTCTTAATCCGTAACACTTCGTTGCGTACTTTGTCGAATTAATCTTATCTTTAATGTTTCACGAATTTATCGGATACAACGCGATAAATTAATAAATGAGAGAATTTAGTATTTAACCAACTACCACCGGTAGATGCTGATGCACTTAATCGTTTCATCGAAACAACGTGGCTATGTATAATTTATACTGGAAAAAATAATATACGAATAATTGAAATGATTAATATGCATGTAAGACTTTATTATAGAAGAATGATTAATACTTTAATTAGTAAAATATTCTGCGTCCGCTTTCCGGTATCGATAGGAACTGCATAATTTCAGAAACGTCTCAGAAATAATTCCCCTTTCTTCGTCGAGCCGACTGACAATAATGCATCGTTATCCCATTGATTTCGACGTATCGTTATGTTATGGTAATCGATCGAGACGCACGAGCCATGAAAACGAATCGAATTTTCTGTAACATTGTAACAATTGTAACAGTAGTTCAATGGGCGTATGGACGGACCAGAATGTAAACGCGTTCATCCATTATGTCCGTTGATGAACAATGTCGCCTCGAAATCTCGATATTCACAGTGGCGCTCGTAAACTGCATTTAAGCAACGAAATAGCTTCTAATTGTTTATGACCTGGATCGCTGCTATCGGTGCGTTTAATCGATGCCGCAAAAATACGTAGCCGGTTTCACCGGCGATCTAATTACGCTGCAAAATAAGTGACTATTGAACGAAATTACCCACTCGATATTCGCGAATACACGCGTTTCATGTTGCACGGCACACAGTGTCGAAGCCGACCGAAGTTCCATTCGAAATTGGTGCAGAATAACGAAATGAACACCGAAGCAATTATTAAGTTAAGTTAAGTTAGTGTCACCGCGGGTCTGCCGATTGATTTCAAAATTTTATGCAAACTTGTAGACAAATGGTGAAAAGTGGAAACCTTGCAAATTTTTAAGTTAGACTGTAATTAAAATTAAATTAGTATTTCTGTTTTATCTCGACTGTCGTGTGATCACCTGGGTTATTTACAGTTACGGCTGATTCTCCGCATAGTTTTTAAAGCATCGTCGCGTTAAATTGCGACAGCAAATGTTTGAATATTCGTTATTTTTCTTATTCCAAACGGATTATAATTTAAAATTAAATCAATCGCCTCCCCTATGTATTTCTCCTTGAAATAATATACAGTAATTAATCAATCTGGAATTAACCGCACAGCCAATATACCACCGAGATTTGAATTACAGATAAACGAACGCGCATTAAAAATCTAATAAAATCATGCAACTACCGGACCGAACTATTTAACGATACACCAATTGCAACGTGGACTCTCAATTACAATTCGAAGCAAAGATTGGACATACATTTTAATTGCTACCGATGCAATTTCCTATCAAACATAATTAACAAAGTTAATACACCTATTCCTTGTTTGACAAACATTCACTGAATCACGTAACAACGTTAATTACTATTTCACCATAGGGAGCACTATATTTCTTTCGCTTAATCAGCGTTCCCACATGAACGAAGCAATATCTTCTAATCAACCATAATCCCCCTTTTTCCAAATTCATTCGTGCCTAAACTTCCTTCCCCTTCCAACCAATTTCGTTTATCCTCGTTAGCCCGGAATTTCTCCAACACCCATTTCCTCAAATTAATTGCATCACGAAAGAAACGACCCGCCATAAACGACGCTATAAAATTTTATTACAATAAGAGACACTTTGTCACGATCTCGCTGGGGAACCATAGAGAACCGAACGGATTGCAATTAGTCCGCGTGATTTTATTGCGTGTCGCTCGCAGTAACCAAGACGAGTCAGAACGATTTTCCGCGGGCGGACGGTTTTCCCATGGAAAACATCCCCATGCATTTGCGCGAGCCAACTCGATAAATGTTTAACGAACGGTACGTTTAATATAATTGAAAAACTTAAACGATTCGTATCGTCGCGGGATCGTTTATGGAAATAAGTCCCTCCACCGGTCTCGTCGTCGTTCTACAGCGATTATTTCGTTATTCAAAGCGTTCGCGGCTAGCGGCAATTAACCTTGCCCGTCAGGTAACTCGATTAAGGGGGTAGCTGTATCCGGCTGGATGGAGAAACACGCGTGGAAATTGATTTACTTCCTAGTTTTCACGGGGGTAAGTTACGGTTGCTAGTAAAGGAGTAAGATGCGTAAGTGGTTAATTGCGGCCCATTAGTGAAACTGGATACATTCAATCGAATTGCGTTTTGTTTGGAAGAGCGATCGTGGAAAATAAATGTTGGGTGGTGTAGAGCGAAGAGACATGGGAGGATGCAATTTCGAAGAGGTGTAATAATTTGTTACATATTATAAAGAAAAATCGTGGGTTTTTGTTTCAAGCCTGGTGTAGAAATAAATATTTTTCTGCGGTGCAACCGTCATTTCTGAATAAGTTTGATAGAAATTCGTTTCACGTAAAATTAAACTGCCAGGACTCTTCTGAGCCGAGAAACGTGCAACGCTTTAGTTCATTTTGCAGCTTCATTTCAGGTAGGATTAACGGTTCGATAATGCGTACATTCGCGTAATTATAATATCACTTTTTCAATTTTCATAATTCCAGAGAGATAAGTTTAACGCTATGCTATTACGAAGTTTTAATTACCTCCGTTTCGACGTCGTCCTGTTTCGTTGTTTGAAATTTGCCACGGCATATTGAACGAGCCTCATGCTATTCGAAAAATTCAGGGAAAACAATTTTCACGTAGAAAACTTCGCAATTCTTCAATTGTTACGCCACATTTCATTTCCTTCGCTGTTTCACTCCGACGATATACAATTTTTTTCTGCGAATGAGAGAGTACCCGATTTCTCGAGAATTAAAATGCAACAGAATGATCTGTTTTCGGAGAGACATTTTCAATTAATAATACGGAATCGTCGAAAAACGATGCCGTTGCACGTTTCGCTTGGCAAGTCGCGAAACGTTTAATCGCAGATTTTCCGCATGGCCACCAGCTAGTATTCCCTGTTCATTGTTATTTATCAACAATAAACGATATTCGTACGATAGATTACTTTCCATGCAAGGTGAATAGGGGTCCGTTAAAACAATAGCAACTACGTAGTTCGAATGCTCGTAAAACGATTGGCAAAATGATGATTCCTTTTGCGAATGGAAATGTGGGACATCGAGATTGAAAACAGAGTTACGTTCGCGTCCGCGATGATCGGATTATGCGTGCGACAGATTGACGCAACGACGTGGACAACATAACACTTTGTAATTAACGTTTTATGGGACTGAATCAACCGGGCGATTGAACTGCGCGCGTGCGATACTGCATTTTTTCTGGCGTTGTTAATTTTAGAGAAACAGCATTACCGGATTATTTGAATTAATTTAAATGTTCACGGGAAGTGGATAATTGAGAATAAAAATGAATTAGTTTTGTGTCTGTAAAGCAAGAACAATTATATTTCCGCCCGATCAATTGTGTCAATTTAATCGCTTATCGAATATTGATGTTGCAAAGTATTAAGCACGAAGTGTCATTGAATTATTCTTTAATGAAAAGTTCCAAAGTTTCTATTGCTTTGTGGTATCCATGCTTAATATGATATTATACCACAGGATGAAGTTTGGATCGTGCATTTGTCGACTCGTGGGAGGATTTGTTTAACAGGGAAAGTAACAGGAACTATAACAGCAATTATAGTTCCTAGATCGATCCGTTGTTTGTTCCAGACAATTAATCTGCGTATTACCCCAACGATATTTCAGACAGCGAATTTTGCCAATAGCAAACAGTACAGCGAACATATGTTGGCGAAACGTTATTGTTTATAAGCGTTATGATAACGCATCATTCCTTGAATTAACAATTGTACGCCACGTTAATGCAACATCTAAGTGCAAATATTCCAATATCTACAATAACCGAACTGTTCCATTGTGCTGTTTTAACAATAACCAAAACAGTACTTTTTAATATTGAGATATTTCTTCTTATTATTTCGCTCTTACCTTCTTTTCCTTTTTGTAAATTTCTGAAACCTAATGATACTTTAATACTAAATAGTGCACCCCCGCATTCTTTTATTCTTCCTTTCTTCTTTCTCTTGCCTTTATTAAATTCTGGTGCTCACTAAAAATTACATTATTTTATACCATTGTTCCCTCTCCCCGATATCATTTCTTAATCACAATAACCACTGCAAATTTACAAACAGGCTTAAGTAAATTTACTTTCTTCCCCTGTACACCCAATTTAATTAACAATCCCCATCGTCAAACATTAGTCGAACTTCATGAATAATGAATCAAACGTGATAAATTACACAAGTATCTTTCCAAATTAGTAAGTTTCATTTGAACTGAATAATATCGAAAAATTTCGCCCCTCAATTCTCCGTTCGCTTCTCCATCACGTATTCGGCACCTACGCCATTCTCCAAATCGTACACAACCGACGCATATTCCCAGTGCTACACGAGACAATTCGAATCACGTGGAACGATACTTCTGAAATTGAATCGTTAAAATGCCACGAAAACAGTCCGCAACAGCAAAAACCATTACCGGCAGCAGCTTCCACGAATTTCTCGACAATTTTACCAACGCTCGTCACGCGAGCAACGCGTTCGTGCACACGACCGCTGAAAGTTTCCACGCTCGTCGAACTCTCTCGTGCCGGTTCGAGTCGGCGGAAAATAGCTCGCATCTCCAGACTGATGGATGCGGAAAAAGATCTGTGGCAAAAGGTGGTTCGCCACGATGTTTCGAGCGGGCGGACCAAGCTGACGCTGGGGGATTCGAGTTTTTCCAGCGGGATTTTTCTCCCGTGTCGCCGGCAGCTGTGTTTTTTTCGTTTTTCGTTCCTGCTCGTCTCCCGGATAAGCGACGCTTAGGAGGGTACACCTATTAATATTATAGGAAGCGTCTGACGTTTACTCGTGGACGCACGATGGTAGGTGTTCCTCTCGGTTGTTATTATATTCCGCTTTGACCAAAGTTTTGGGATGCGGTGGACTCGGATTGAAGTTTTCCGGAATAGCGAAGTTCCTTCAGAATTGTCGCTTTGTTGTGCAACTTTGTCACGGAATTGTTGGGCGACGAGATATAGTTAGTTGATGGTCGGATTATTTTTGTACCCGTCTTTTCGAAATACGGTGTAATTCGAGATTCTTTCGATTAGACAAGGAGAACTGAATCGCGGCTGTAGTAGAGTTCAGTATATTGCAAAATTATCTTTGTGGAAATATTATCGATACAATAATAATATTCGACATATCGATATAGAATTAAGCAAACCATGCTATCTATAAATACGCAGACATTTAATAAATAAATCCACGTTTCTAAAACTCAATGAAATAACGCACAATTGTAAAACATTTCACAAAACATTTCGCTACTTCGACGCGTTTCCGGAACGACTTCAACTTATAAACGAGTCTAACGAAAAGCGGAACACCGCAGAACTGATAAACAGCAATTTTTATTAAACATCCGACAGCTCGAATGTCGAAAAGAATCATTGAACACTTTTCAATGGAACACTGTTTTCCCGGTTAAGTGTGTCAAAACTTTCGGCCGTTGCTCTCTTTGTTCGCCGCATACCCTACTTTGTTCTTTCTCGTCGATCCAGAACTGTAGTTGCACGCAGAACAATGTCGTCCGCCATGTCGTTCGTGTTTCCAATCAAGCAAATCCATATTGTAATACGCGGTCACCGGGCTTCGTCACGCATTTTTCTGGAACGAAGTGCCACTCGTCGTTCGTCGCCGCCACGTGTTGCACGCTCCTGCAAACACGGCAAGGCAAACAGATTTTCGCTCTCGTGCACGCGTAGCCGGCACGAAATTGCCCTTTATGAAATTGCAATTACGGACGGATAGTCGCGTTCGAGGTCTGAAAGGCTTGCAGGAGGGTTCGACTTCCGCACAGAGCTCCGGGTTAATGGAACTGATGGAGAGCGACCTGACACAACATTTTGCGTTTCGTGTATTTTCGTTGGCGATTAGAATCGTTTGAGATCGGCCAACGGATAAACGTAAGCAACGCGACGATGAAAGAGGGGGAATCTTTGGATCTGATTTTTCCACACTTCGTACTACGATATTGGAAGATTTATTGATGCAGAACGTGATCGACGAATTTGTCGATACTCGAGTACGGAACATGCAATTATTATTCATTGTTTTTTATGCAAATGGTGGTAAATACGTTTGGTTGGACAGTTTAATGTGTCCACTTGTATAAGAGTGATTGTTAGCTGGGTTGGATAAATAGAAGCAGAAGGTGAAATAGAATGATTACGCATTACGATTGCATCGCACTAATTTGTTCTAAGTATTTATTTCAATTAGATCCCAGACAAATTATAGAAATTTAACACACGATAGGTGTGGAGTAATTCCATTCGATGATAAATACGATTAATTACAATCCGATGCGATTTCGTATTTAATAAACTGCGCTGCTTACAGAGCTATACTTCGAAACAACTTTCTGTCTGCGTATGCATCGTTATTAAACAGAAACCCCTTTCTTCCGATTTCGCTAGACCAAAACATACAGTGGCCGTCGAACAGTAATTTTAATACATCCGTCGAATAAAAATGAATTAAAATATTTTTCCAACACACATAACGTAATTATGCAACGAGTTGTTATTTATAAAAACCTTTAACATCAGCGATATAACGAAATTAAATTTCGCCCGAAAACTTTTTACAGCCACCGCAACTACATGAAACAATGTCTACCCACATCTGGCACAAAAACCACCAAATTTCCATTCTACCAGAACCTTCTCCTTCATCAGAAACCTTCTCGTCTTTCTCGTTCCCCGCAAGATAGTATTTGGAAAAACTTTCTCCATCGCGATCGAGCTTTCTTCCAACGCTCTACCACCCGTAGTTCCAAAAGCCCCCCAGCCCACCCAAACGAAGGAACGTGACGTATCAGAAGATTCTAGTATCGTCGCAGAAAACCACCAGCCCGACCACAGGGTCGTCGGGGGTTAATCAAAGGGGAACGCAGGAAGAAGATCCCTTTCGTGCGCTCGTGTCCCTTACGGATAACGGCAAGGCTCCCAGTAAACATGGAAGCCGAATCGCACTCCGTCCATTTATTTAGGCGTCGGACGCGACCGCGGTGGCATATGCACGATTATGGCCGCGCGTAAACGATTCAGTGAATTACACGATGCCTGTGTCGTTCGCCGGTAATCAAGGGAAGTGGCTACGGAGGTAGGGACGCATCCGGCGCGATCCAGGGTTGGCGTCGATGGAAAGTGGCATTTGGGGATATTTCTGCCCCCTCGCCGCGGTGACTGAGTGAATTTTCCGGGAGGGCGGCTCGGCCGCGGGCAAAGAGTTATTCGTCTGACGCGGGGAAAAGGAATTTTCGTCGTGATACTTACCGCGACTTGCGCCGTATCGATGCGCGGCCCTCTTCGAGGGACGAGAAATCGTATATCGATGTCGAAAGAATTTCCTCTCCCCCAATTTATTATACAATATTGGGGAGCATTGAACGAGATCAGTTGTTCTTATCGAATTTTTTGGCTCGCACATTCGGCGTGTAAAACGAGGCAGGCATATTATTGATTGGAAATCTTGTAATCGTTCTGCGGAGAGGAGAGAAGGTTATCGAATAATTTGCAGAGCACGCTGGCTTGCGGTAAAATATTTCCATTCAGAAAGGTTTTCGACATTCGAGTTTCAACGTGGCGAACGATGATTAACGATACCAGGTGTATTTATTGTTTCTCTTCTAGGACGTGTACTCGATTTTAGCTCGGCTGAGTCATAGCCAAGTCATTGCAGCCTAAGTATGGGCGATGTGTTCCGACCGCGAGCATAAATCAAACACGGAGGCATAATACAATACGATACACAAAAATGCTTCTAGCTGTTATTAAACGGTCGTTGAAGAAAGGAAGAGCAAAATGAGCGGCGCGAGATCGATGTATCCTTTCGTACGAGCCTCTCGGTATTCACTTGGGAAATATCCCGAGGGGTGGCTCACCCCAAAACCATTTAGGGGATGCTGGCTCAGGCATGGGCACCAGTTTAAGGGCGGTTTCATCGACGTGGGCAAATAAAATGATCGATTTTAAACAGAATCGATATGTCTTATCGAAATTTATTTAGTGAACGCTCATCTTATACAATTCAAGCGATACTTCAGGAGCATCCACGTGCTGCTCGGAAGGTTGGAATTATTGAACAGGTGGCAAAGGCAGGCCTTGAACTTTCAGCCCTCGTGTTTGACCCTATTCCCGAGGTTCCTCGTGGAATTTCGTGGACATTTCCCAGCCCTTAAAGTTACCTTTTCCTTTTTTCCTTTTTCCAAGGCACGCCGAGGGTTGCATTCCCACGAGTACAGGGAAATGAAATGTTGCCAACCGCGTGGCCCCTCGGCGACTCGAGCAATGCGTTGAAATGGATTTTCTTTGTGTATCACCCCTTTACCCGCGTCCCTGTTGTCGTTGAGAAAAATATTTTGAACTCTGTGCAACGGGCGGAAAAAAAATTGCAGTCGACTTTTATCAAATTTACGGGAACGGTAAATTCGAAGCGATTCAATTAGTGGAGCAAGAGGCGCGAATAAAATTGCGAAGAAGAATTTTTAATATTAAAAACGTCAGGATAATCGCAAAGTAAATGGAAAAGTAACGGCATAATTGATTTATATCACTCTGTTCGGCAGAATTTTAATATGATTGTTGTTTGTTCGAGGGAAGAATTTATCGCAGAATTGAGTTCTAATTTTATTAGCAGTGTTCTTTTCTTTTTTGGCCGAAGGACAATGTTTCCTTGTTACAAGCTGACCTGATTTTCGGGCAACATTGTGAATTGTGTTGCTGAACGAGCACGATATTTCGTGACTCGTAAATTTCGCGATACGTGGCGTTATGCAAACGAACCTCGCGAAAATCAGGGCTCCTGCGAGAATCTCGTCTATCGTTCAGTTAGAAATCCTTGGCAAAATTGCAGTCTTTTCTCCGGTGTTTCTCTACCATCTAGTGGAATCAATATACGGCACTCCTAATCGTTCCGAAAATTGTGTTCATCCAACGAGTCTGTAGCAATTGAAACAAAGGGACACTCCTCAATATTCTCTCTTATATAAGAAAAGAAAAATGTATATGTACTGCCGACAAAAAGTTCGAGACCACTAGGCATTCCAAAGTTATACAAAAATTTGTACGACCGATTAGTAATTACTATCACTCTCTATAATATTACTTTCGGATGAAGTAATCGTAGAAGTAAGCCGTACAATATTTGCACCGCTAAAGAATTGATCTTAAACGTTTGGTTGCCAGTGTGCATTATACACAAGAGCAGTATTAATTGAAAAAAATGAATGAACATTATCCCATGCAGTTGTCTTTGCGAATAAATTAGCAAATTATAAACGAATTGCACGATAACAGGCTTGCGAATTAGGAAAAAATAATTGTGCCTTTCGTGGGTACTAGATTGGAAAGTCGGAGTTTTCATTTACGCTACACCTGTCTAAATGAAATTCGGGGAAACGACGCGAACGTTCCGTATTCGGAGCACAAAATATGTATACGCGCAAAGAACAAAAAGCTCATTGCTTTCGGATAAGCAGGGTCCCCCCAGCACAATGGTTATCCTGGGTGGAACACGATACAGGTAACAGCCTGGAATATTCTCAGCTGAAGCTGTTTCTCTGCTTCCCACAACCATCCCATAAGAATTGAAACGTTTGAAAATTTGTCCGTTCGTTTGAGCTTGCAATTAAGCATGGAATAAAATTCTTCGATTTACAAGAGGTACGCGATGGAAGTGCATAACGTGCGATCGAAAACTAGTAAAAGAGGCGAAGAAAGGAAAATAAATACGCGCAGTCGGTACACAATTTTGCTTGCAAGCAAGCAAAGTCTATGGCGTACGACTGGAGGAATAACAGAGCCGGAGTCGACCTTCTTTCCGCTACGTTCGGTAATTACAAAAACTTTTTCAATTGGGTCTCGATTGAATGGAATCTCAATCCCCAAGCGGGATTACTACCTACAGAAGAATTCACGGCTCGGATGATGATTTCTCCTGCCGAAGAATTGCAGGTCGAGGTTATTTATAGCGTACGCGGCTAAGGCGATCTCGTAGATTGACGGAAACAAAGCCCTTTCGTGGAAGATCGATGGTAGCTTTGCTTGTTCCTCCCGCAGAAGCCTCGATCTTTGCGTTGAACTGAATATCTGAGAAATTCTGAAGCGAACGCAAGAAATGCGGATATCGACAAATTGTTTGAACAGCTTCTGCAATTCGATATAAATCAAAAGCCGATCGTTTTACTCCACTCGCGCGGGCACGCGTATTTGTTCAGTACTACGTTCAGTTTCGCCTTGCAGATACGAATTTGAGAAACATAGGTTACATTTCACGATAGAACAAATAACATTGCCCTCGCCTGAACAATTTAACCGAGTCGCCGTATGTCGAAATAGCGAAAATGGAAGAAAAAAGTAAACGAACGTGTACTTTAGGCGTTTAATATTGCTCCACGGGTCCCTCGCGGATAATTCGCCATAAACCAAATTACCGTCACATATCACGGACGCTTCTATTGGCTCGATCATCGTCGAAAACGCGCGGCGTGCAAGCGTGGCGCATTTACTTAATATATCTTCTCGATCCGACGGCGGTGCACGTACGCGAAAGGGTGCGATGGTGCCGATGGCCACGCGTATTATCTCCATTATCTCGATTGATGTTCCATCAGCTGATCAGCGGGACAAGCGTGCATAATAATATGGGCCACGTTTGTTGGCACACAATACACTGCACGGTTGTGTACAAGTCTGTGCGTTAGTGGTACGCGGTACCGTCGGCCCACCATATATTTACCACCGTTGACACTCACATTAGTTGACCAGGCTCTCCTCGCTCTGTCGTCGATAACGAACTTCCGGTTAAATTTACACGACCAGGCCCGACGGCGTGGAAGGTGACATCCCTACCCTCGACGCTGGTCGTTCGGTATTCCGCAATATGCTTTGTGGACAGGCAATTTCGCGCGTGATTTAGGGGGTAATTCTAAATAATTACCCTATAATAATAACCGTTATCGACGATAGCTTCATGCCGGCTGGCTCGGTAGCCGGGATATCTGTTTATAAGCTTTGCGTCGCTGGTGCGTTGCTTGGATTCCCTTTTTTCGCTGCATTTCAATTAATTGGACGCACAGGTATTTTCGTTTCAATGATAATGCACTTTCGTTTCAGTGGCAATTAATGCCTCGAATATATTAAACGTATAATGTACCGAAGTATCGGAATATTGAGATGTCATGGCTGTTAAATGTGGCAGGCATTACAATCGATTATTTTTACAGTTGGAGATTATTTGTATTTTACCGTACTGGGTGCGACATTGATAATAGGTTGAACATGATTCGTTGCTGCGTTAAAGTAAAGTATAAATGATAGGCTGTTAGACGATAGACGGGGAGCCAAGTAGTAGAAGCCGATGCATAGTCAGACGTGCTCAGATTGACATTTTCTATTATCTGTTATTCTTCTTTACATAAATTCAGAATTCATTAAATATATTGAGCTAGACAATGATAGATATTATGGTGTTAATTTATATAATAAAAGGAAAGACAAATAAATAAATTTTCCCGAATATTGTCATTTCAATTCGACACTTTATATCTATATAAAATTAGTTTTACATACTTTCGCAATCATCTAATCGTTTTATTCGAACTGTACGCGGAATACACGTAATGTGCTAATAATTATAAACATTTTAAATCATTATTACTCTTTTGAGTAAATAAGGTACGTTCGCCTCTGTTCGAAGTAATTGTCCGTCAAGTTAATATTCAAATGCAGGCTGGCAAAGGAGCTCACCGTTTTCCGTTCCGCACGAATAAAAAATTACTTCCACGTCTTTGCTGTGCTGTCACACGGGTACGAAATTTCGTGCTGGTACAGACGGTTTGCTTTGATCATGCAAAGCTGTACGTCGCCGTGGACGACAGTACGCCATTAAGCTGCACTAGATCAATGGCGAAATACCACTCGCGTTAATCACAAGAGGGCTAGGAGGACGGGACGTTGTGATCTCCGTTGTTTAACAGGCTATAAACATCGTGTTCACATTCTGTTTGTAAATATTTGCCAGTTTCGAGTTTCAACGAATGTTTTTACATCGCGATAAATTCGACGGGATAGAAATTAAATCCGTGGGGAAAGCTGAGTTTCATGAAGAACTACTGTTTGCGTTAGCTCGCGTAAATTGTGTTGCTTTTGTTTTATTAGGCAGGTGAAAATAATGATATGCGCGACTATTTTCGTTTTTTACGAAGCAAAGCTTTGCGTACATGTGAACCGACATTTCTTTTATGGTGAATATACATATATATTTCAATTTCTCTCGTATGGCAACTAAAAAAAATTAAATCGCTTTCTTCGTAACTAAATGAAAATTCACTGGGAGTATCGAAGATTTCGGTTTTTAAACTACCTGATTGCATATCGACATAATGTATAAACCATGTTGCGAAATAAAGTCAACCTAAAGCTGAAAGAGTACCTGCAGTTTGTACGTGACAACAGCTGCGTTTCAAAGTGAACGGACTTTTCCGCGCACCTCGTTACATTTTCAACAAAGCATCAAAGAAAAAAAGAAGTGTGCTACGGGGGAAATGTGCAGCGTTAGCATATCTCGCGTTAATTACATCAATTAAGACAGCATTACGACATGTCGTAGGGGACTGTTCGTAATCGAGACAGGAAGTAAATCAACGGAATACTCGAACCGACAAGTCGTTTAACGTCGCTAACAACTTGCTAACGAGTACCCCTCGATACAGTTTGAGTTAATCTTCGAATTGGACGATCGTACGCAATATTCATGAACCGCGCAACTAGTATTCCACGATTAATAGCCCCGTGTAATATAATCTCAGTGCCGATACTAATTATATTTCTCATACATTGAATTAAACCCGATGCAGGACAATAAAAAAGCGTCGTATTATTTTTTAATATAGAAGGTGATGCACAAATATATGAATTATGTCGAACGTTTCGTGAATCTTCGCTTCTGACCGCAAAGAACAAAGATATTACGCACACTTCGCAATTTTAAATACGAGACGTACTTATAGAATACCATGATTTACGATAAAAATTTATTTCACTGCGCGACGTCTAATAACCGCCAGATCGGCGACGCAAGCGAATCAATTCTCCACAATTCCACGAAAATCGTTCGCAAAACGTACACGCACCCGTATATTGCGCGCAGCTCGACACAAAGGTTTTCATTAGAAGTTTCTTAATTGTGTTCCGTACGGCGATTCTGGTTGTCCCCCGATGCCGCGGCTCGAACGTGCACGTGGCCCCCAGACGAACATGAATTCGGGACATTAAACGGATCTCGCGGTGCAAAACGCGGAAGCACAGCAAACGCGGATAATGGCGAAGTTTTCCGGATTATGGGCGGCGAAATTGAACCGAAACTCGATCAGCCAGCCTCCCGTTTCAATTTAACGCCGTCCGCGTCCCGACGCGTGAAATGTATCGTGATCAATGAATTCTGCGTCTCTGAGGCACCAATTTTTAACCATCCATCGAGTCGACGGTAGTCCTTTGTTAGTTACGAGTGAAGTAACCGAGATTTCGTAAGAAAATCTTTTATTCCCGAGTGTTCCGGTCGAATGTTCGAATTTCTGCCAATATCGTTCGTTCGTTAAAATTTGTTGGCAGATTCTGGTTGATAGCGTTACAGATGGCATTTTCTATTCAGATGAGTGACGAAATTATCGTATCTATTTTGGACAATAATTGTATCTTGTATTAATTTAACGAGAAGCACCAGCGTATTCTATTATTCGTCCGTCGAATACTAATTTACGAATGAACGAATTTAGTCGTGGACAAGATGAACATGATGATTTGTAACGAATTGAATATTGAGCATGGTTAACTTTTTCTGTCGATGTTCGCCAATTATTTATTTGAATCATTATTATCCCGGTTGATAAATGGAAATATTGCCGATAGTGTATATGAATGCCTCTCATTATTACGACACAATATTCGTTGTGCCTCATAAATGCTAAGAATAAACATTAAATTTGGACAGTTATCGCAGTTACTTATTCTGACAGATTTATTTACCAACGACGCGGTACATTTTCTCAGTTCAACTTCCGTTGAACGTGCGATTTATTTTTCAGCAACAGTTTTAAATTACATAAGGTTAAAAACTTGTTTCGTCGGCCACGTTTTGTATCCGGCGAAGGATTTATTTACATTTTCGTTGAAGAAATTGAGTTTGCGCGACGAGGCCGAGGGAAATTTGCACGTAAATTGGAGAAACGCAGATCCCTGAGAGATTTCTTAAAAAAAATCTTTAGCACCATTAAAAACGACACGCTAACGTTGGCTCTGTGAATATCGGCGAAAAAGTGGCGGACGAACAGAACGTCGTTGCAATTACCTTAACAGGATGATACAAAATTCAATTCCCACGTGTAACTGAATTTCTAATTGCTAGACACAACATGTTTTGTAGACTTTATTAAGTGTGCTACAAGTGTGCTGGTATTGTCATTCAAATCTGTATTTATACTATAATTCTTCAAATATATTGTTGAATAAAAAAGACAAGTATATATATACTTGTATATATATACTTATATATTTAATAAAAAATACTTTTTTAAAAATACTTAATAAAAAAGACAAGTATATATATACTTGTCGAATAAAAAAGTATATATATACTTGTCTTTTTTATTCAACAATATATTTGAAGAATTATATTAGCAGTAATATATATATAAGTCTTATATAAGTCTTCCAAGTAGAGAAATTCTATACGAAACAAATTTTGCATCGAATTTCTAAACAGTTTCAAATACAATACATTTCGCTATTGCAAATAATAATCACTTTCTCTGTATGCAAAATATATTAATTAAATTCGTACAAAAATTCTCCTATCTTTGCCTAACGTCAAAATATCCCATGAACCTTTTTCGCGTGTGCAATATTCCATACTTAAACCGTACAACCAAAATTTCGTACAAAACATTTGATAAAATATCGATATTGATAACATCGAGTCCGCACATATTCCAGCGCACATGTCTGTGATACTTATCAGCCCAAACGGATACAACTTGCAATTCAGATGAAATATATTACAAGAATTAAGGAAAGCGTCAGAATAATACCGAGTGCCCCCTGACACATTAAAGAACAAAATAAGGAAACATGCTTGCCACACCATATCCAAAACTTTTGCGACATCCCCGTATATACATTTACCCCAATTTCTTCGCCCCTCTAAATTTCAATATGAAATAACCATTTAATCCGTCCCGAACATCAGCCATTTTCCATAACCGCACGTACCCACGTACCTACCTGTATCCATATTCCAAACTTCCCGTCACCACTACACGCACACATGCACACACACACAAGCACAAACGCGTAACCACAGCGTGTCCCCGTGCAGCGACTGCTGGTCGATTCCGCCGGGAACGATTTAATGGACGAAAATAGCCGGATCCCGATGGTTCGTGTCGTGCACGGTAATTTCTTAAATCAACGCGAACTCGAGGCGCACGTGGAAACACAGTTTGCTTTCCTTCGAGACCCGGTCGCGGTGTATTAATAACCACCGGGTCTCCGACGTGTCGTCTCTGTGGAAGGGAAATTATCCTACGGGACACTCTCTTCTTATACCAACGTCAGCTACGCGATGTCTCGCTTTTTTCCTTCCGATTCTTCCTTCCTCGTACCATTCACGGAAACCACTCCGATTTCGTGGCTTGATTAAGGACGAGCGTATTCGACGCGCGTTTCGAACGAAGAGTCCCATTCTCCTGCCGCGCGGCGCCCCTGTTTTTCCTGGCAAGACGCGTCTGAAGGGCCAGCGTGTGTACCACGGTGAATTTCGCGGACGAGCAAAAGACGCGGTGATAAAACGGAGAAATTCGCTTGTATCTGGAGCGCGAAGGGGGCGATTCCTTGGGGGCGCGTGAGGGTGTTTGACGCAGAGCTGGGGGGGAAAGCGGCGGACGTGGAGATGCGTTGCTTTGATCAGTCGTATCTGATTAATGGAGAATTTTAGAGGCAGATTTATATGTGTACATTCGAAAGAGAAGAAATATGGAGATAGATGAATTAGGTATACGCGATAGTTTTGAGGGAAAATTTGTTCAATATTGAAAATGGTGAAGCGAAAGCTCTGACTTTCTACGTGGGGAATTTTCTACAGCTGTATTGAAATAACACTCGTTCGATTGTATGCGCGCCCTTTAAAATTTCGATGCCCTAAGTAAAGAAATAGTATTTTTAAACCAGTACTGTTTTTGAATTAAACTTGTCGTTTGAATGAAACAGACTATCTCAGTTGTTCGAAGGTCATGTAAATATATTTCGATAAGAAAATTATGGGGCTATTTATTTATATTATATTATAATTATCAATCGCGCAATGTTTCCTCATAACGCTCGTCACTTTTTACGTTTATGCCCCCGTATTATTTCATCTAATTCCATATTATTGAACGAACTTATAATTCAATTCACTGCGAATTACCGTCCTCTCGTTTTCCATTCGATTTATCGTATCTACACTATGCATTTCGCAGCGGAAGAAGGTAGAATCGAGTTCGTGGAATTTTCTATCCTGTCCAAAGTGTGAACCTCGACCGAACCGGACCCGAGAACTAACTCTATCATCCTGCACGCGCTCGTGTCTCAGTTTCTTCTGCCGTTCGACCAAAGGAGAGTAGCTTTCGTACAAATTGTTCTTTCGACGTGATGGCGCGATAAACCGAGAAATACAGTTTAATAGTTACACGAGCTTTTACGGCGTTCGCCCGACAATCCTTTTTTATGACCACTTTCTGAAAGTAGCTGGGCTTCCAGATGGTCGAAGGTTCGTTCAAAAAAAAAGGGACACCGCTGCAGAAACTCGCGGACAAAGAATATCCTAAGTTCTTAAGGAGGTTGCTCGTATGGTTTCTCTGGTTAATTTATCGAATGCTACCTTGCATGTGATTAAGAATGCTGCATTCAGGGGTCGATGTTTAACCCTTTTTTCTCTGATGTTTTGAAAAGCAAATGTCCTCGATGCATAAATCAGTACAGTGTTTGTTAACATTGAAGAGCGTTTGAACACTTAGATATTGAATTGAATTATCTAAGATATGATTTATATAAATAATTGGAATAATTATACAGTGTTGTAGAGAACGTTTACATAGATTTTTTTTAGCGAACAATTGTTCAATGTCTGATGGCTGGTATATACGTACGGTGCATTCTTATTTCATTCTTTTTTTTATACCGTTTTGCCGGGAGAACAATGGTGCACAGCAGTGAAGTATTTTCCGACGTTTACGTGCACAGAGATTAAAGAGAAATCGTTGATACGGTTGCAGTAAAACCGTGAACGGACTAAGAATCGATGCTGTGATTCTGAAAACCGCGTGAACCAGATCTGCGCCGGTAATTATTAAAACGATGCAAGTCGTTGAAAAATAAAGAAAAAAGAAATCTTTAAGCAGCGTGATGGTGAAATTGTAGAATACCATAAGAGAATGATAATATTTTATATAAACTTACTTTTTCTTCTATGATCATTGTGAAGTATTTGTTAATTCGTGCAAACTAAAATGTTCAGATATCTTCGAACGAAAACTGTGTGACTTAAAAAGTATTTTCATAATCTCCTGTCTTGTTTCATACAGTGCACAAACAAAACTTCGATTGTTGAAAACAACTTTCCTACTATTTTCTGACGATCAAAAGGAATTACGTTACGCTTTCTTGAATATCAATACGAGAAATCTTTTCAGTTATTCCTTCGAATAAAATATATTACAGACAAGTATATTTCGTTACTGCTGTTAACGAGCCCAATATTAGCAATGCACCGTAAAATGGAAACACCGTTTTCCAAATAATAAATTCTAATTCCACTCCTCGTTGGAACATTTTCTGCTGACGTTACAGCATGCTGAGTGTAAAACTGAACAGCATCCTATTCGAAAAAAGGGCGCATTTCACAGTCGTGCTGAAAACCACACCAGCTGCCACCGCGGCTATGACGGAAAAGCGTGGAAAGTTTCGTGAAATGCGCCGTATCAATCGCGAGGAGTGGGAAAATATTGTGACGGTGTTTGTCAAATCGTGTTTTAGCCCGCCGCACAGTGTTATATCTCTTTCGTGAAACACCGATTTCGATATTCGTCGACATGTTGTTCCTCCATTAGGGCCGAATCGCATCGATTTTTTTTGCAATCGCGTTCCTTTTCATTTCTCTTTTTTTGTTTGGCGCTATCATTTATTCCATTTGACAAGTATTAATAAAAGATAACGCACAAATAAATTGGTAAACCTTTAATCGTTCGATAACGATATAAAGTGACAATCGTGAATCAAAATCGATTTTATTTACTAAAAAGATTTTATTTAGAAAAAAGTATATCTATTGTTTACGCGAATATTACAACCTCGAAACGCTATTGCGACAAATATTTTTGGATGAGCGCGAGAAGGATTTGATGCTTCGTGAAATATTTCGGAGGGGCAGAGAACTCATGTAATCTGCTGCACGTCGAACAATGGATGCAGAAAAATTGCAGCGCGTACGTGTTCGGCGAAAACTCCGGGAATGATTTCTGGGTCATCGGATATACAAATCCATTAAGTTCTGTTTCGCAATGTTGATTAAACGAAGAACCAAATCTCTCGTAAATTTCCCTGGATGTGCTAAAAATCGTTTCGCTCGAACGCGACGATACGCTTTAAACGCTGACCGTTCGTAAATAAATAATTGCAAAAGGTTACGAAGTTTCACCGCTCTGCAATACTTATTCGTTTTGTCGTTTATACCTTTTCGCGAACGTCACGGTAAAACGGATCGGACGAAATGTTGTCCGGGCAGACGAATAAATCAATTTTAGGGAGGCGCAAATCATTCGTGGCAGGAGGTAGCGATGGAATTGCACATTTCTCGCAATCACTTGTTTGCGAAACGAGGGAGAGTCAGTTGCGTCGTCAGTCATCTCTCGAATCGAATCCTCGTAACTTATTTTTCCTCGTTGCTATTTTCGCGATTGCCTTGCAACGCGACGGGAGTTCGAGGGAAGCTTCTTTTTTTACTCTCGACGGCTTCGACTGCGCTTTCGTGTCTTACCGCTGTAACTCTTTTTTTTCCCCTCGTTTTCATTGAACTCGATACAGGAACGTACCGGTGCGTTCGCGATAGAATTTTATTTTAACGAGACTGTTTGGCACTCGTTGATTCGTCTCGCATCGAATATCACTTTAACGAGATAGGCTATATTCGATTTTTTGTGATTTTATTTTTGCCGCCGAACGGTTGGAAAAGTTGCGGAGGGAAATGTTTCGAACAGAGCAAAACGAAGCTCTCATCGATCCGGCGATACTATTATTATTATGCGATCTACATTTCTGATGGTTTTTTTTAAATTCCGTTTTCATAACGAACACGACCAAGCTTTAAGCACGAGCTGGCCAGATTCTAATGTATAAATCAACGAGCCATTTTTCAATAGGGTAACATTTCACGTACGGACTACCCGTTAGAGTATATTACACCCATTTTAATTAAATCGCGACAAAGGAAAAGCTATTTTGAACGATTCTTCTAGCGAATGAAATAACCCCCCCCCCCCTCCTCCTCTTGTTCACGTGCGCGTTATCTTTTAACAGGTTGGTTTTATCGTTATTTACCGAGTAACGAATTTGACTCTCAAATTGCATCGGAAAATCTCATTTTTCGCTGCCATTCTTCGTTTGCAATATACTCTTTGACGTGTAAATGTAACAGACAATGCTTGAAAACGTCTCGTCGATTTCATTGAAACAGAAGTTTATGTGTGTGTGTGTGTGTGCATGACAGCGAAATGGTTGGAAAACTCGATGAAAATACACTTTTACGTATATTACAAACGCGTATTTCCGGGAAATGAAATCTCTCTTTCCAGAATTAAATTTATTCTGCTGTTTGTTATAATTCAGAAGTGGAAAATTCAAGTACCGGCGCAGATACGTGGGTATGTTTTATTTCTGGGGATTAATTTTAGTCCGCCGACGCATTTAATGAATTAAAACGAAGTAAAATATTGTTAAATAACCTTTTTTTATTACATTGGGAAGTGTTCGAATTGGAATTTGGAATAAATATGTTCTGAAGGAAATGTTTTAATACTGGGCAAAGGTAGAATGTGCTCGAAAAGAAAATATCGTTGGCAAACAGTAACTTCTTTTTTACGAAAAATAGTTTTGGTCACGATATCTATTGAATTTTCCCACTGTTTTTATTACGCAACTACATTTTATCTGAAAAAATTTCTGCTAGAATATTATGTGAGGCAGATTTTCACGAGAATATGTTCACGTTGCAAAGTACGACATATATTGTTGCTATCTATTCAGAATGAACATATTAAACATTACGCCTTACGTTACACCAACACAATTCTAACAAAATTCACTTCGTTTTGAAATCAAACTTTCGACAGAGTTCTTGTATACATATTAATAAATGATCCTAAATACTCGCTCGATCAGATCTTCCAGTCACGCCTTAATTAATTCGATAAAAATCGAATTGTTACCGTGAAATAAATAACTGCCCCAGTCATACACCCCCCTCGATTATTTCTGTCAGCCGTAAATCATTACTAAATCCAACTGCACAATCCGTCGTCCACCTGCCAATTAATAAACACAAAACTCTCGCAATAACTAACAACATAAAATATTTGTTAAAAACCGCTTCACGCAACCGCTTTCAAAAGCGTAACTCCCAAAGACACCGCTCAAAGGGCAAAAAAAGAATGCCCGTTCACAACAATCTTCCGCGCACCTTCCATGTTTCCTCCCTCCCTCCCCCAGCGAAACCTTTCACCCTTTCGCCCCGGATCATCTTTACACCCCGCCCAATAACACCCTCGTTCTGTGCTTGCGAACCTCGCCGGAACCAGCGTCTTCAGGCGCTACGTACGTTTCACGTAGCGACAATAAAGCTCGGGTTATGCGCCGGTGTCCAGCCTTCTATTATACACGGTGAGGCGATAAAACCAGGATTCTCTGCGTCTCAGGTGTCACCTTTCTATTTGTACCGTGCCTCGACGCCACCCACACCCCTCCTCGGCGATAAATAATTCCCGAGGCGTGGTCCGCGAGCGCGACACTTTAGTTTACCCCTCTTGCTTCCCGTTCCACCCTATTCCTTTTCTCGTCTTTCGCGTCGCCCGTTTTCATCCCTCGATCGGCGAGCATAAATTCGCCGACGGGAAACAAAGAAAACAATGTCGGCCTCTCTCCGATCGTCGGGGAACACGGAGCGCTCCCTCCTCAAAGTTCCCTCTCGACGACGCTTCTCCCTCGTGTTTTCATCCCCGTTCGATCCCGAGCCGCCAGTTTCCGGGTCTCGCTGATTCCTCGGTCCCTGCACGTGGCCCTGTTGCTATGACGATACCCTGTTGTTGGCCCTTGCTCGGCATCCGGGTTAACGGTGCACGCGATTTTATCGTCCATTCTTCTTCGCCCGTTCCTCATCCGGAGTGTCCCTCTTCGAGGGCGTTCCTCTTCATCCGCATTCTCTTCCCTTTGATTTCCGTTCGCCCGGTTGACTGACGTTTCACGGTTCTCTGTGCTTCGCGCGGCCGGAACAACGTTCCGCGTTTGAATCCGTTGCTCGAGAATGCTACGATTTTATTTGGAGATGGATTTTCTTGTTTGAGGAAGATTTTCATTTGGGGAAGACTGTTATCGCAGATAAATGGAGATTCGTTGTTGTTATTGTATAGAAATTGTTATTAATTATTATTAATAATAAGGCGTTAACGCGTGCCGTGCCATCGCGGATTGTATGCGTCCCACGCTGTCAAGACCAACGTTTTTCTTCACGACGTATATGCGGTGTGACATTCGTTAAATTTAAAAAATCATTGTGTTCATGAGAGAGGTACGAAGTTTAGCATGGCATACAGAAGGCGTGCACATTTTGGTTTTAACGAATTGTCGTCGTAATTGCTGCACGATTTAAGTCAACGAAAGTTACCGAAAATCGGCCTGACGCGGAACCTGTTAATGATTATTCCTGCGTACTGTTAGTTTTATTTCCGTTACTATGAATTGAGGCGAATTGGCAGTTGGTTATCTATTACCGTTGGACGCAGTTCGTTTAACTTGACGAGCTGCTATAAAAAGGAAACGGGTTGCCAAATAACTTCACGATTTCGAAGACGTTTTACGAACCACGTTCCCTGCATTTAAGAGCCACCTGTGGATCACTGGTTTTGTGCACATCGACTGTTGCTTCGAAGCTCGACCACGGTATCGTGATGTAAGGTGACACATAAATTGAAGTGGCCGTTGTGACGAAATAGAAGGGGCAGCACAGATTATGAAATGCTCAATTGCAGATTAGCTGAAGAAAAAAATACTAAAAATAAGTCGCAGCAAAATAAGTATTTGTGCAACATTTAAGAAAGCTGTTAGAAACAATATCTTTATTTCTCCAGCAATTACACTGTTCTGCGATAAATTGTTTGGAACTCCGCAATTAGGCTTATTATTATTTTTACTTTTTAATCCAAAACGAAACGCAACGCTGTATTTGAAGCTGGCACGCCCAGGAGGCCATCTCTTTTCTGCTAGAAATAAAAACGAAGAATTCCGAAGTTCCTTTAACCTTCATTATCAAGTTTCTGCGCGCGAAGGGGATTTAATTTTATCTGTCTGATCGCCGGCAAGAGACCGGTGAGTAGAATTTCCTTCTGGAAACACCGGAAGCTGGGTCCCACTGTCGTTTTCACCGTCGTCTAGATGAGTTTTCTCGAACGATGTTGGACGAGAGTTTTCACAGATTACTTTCGAGGTTGTACCTTTATTAAGACGCGGATCCAGTCGACAGGGGTGCAAACGAGTCTTGCATTTTAAATACGGGTCACCGGTGTCTGCGTAACACTTTCGCGGAAAAATCTTTCACTTCTGTCAAAATGCAATCATCGCACTGGGAAACAAATTTTCCGATCCATGAAAAAATTAGTGAGGGTTTTGTGAGGTTGACAATAATGTTTCAGTCGTAGAAAATTCTTTAGAAACAGGGTGGCATTGGTTATTTTTAAGTATTGAGGAAGGATAAGTTCTAGATTGAGAATTGGTAGATATTACTTTGTTCTTATATTTTTAAGCAACAATTGTGGATAATATTGAACTATTTGGATAAATATATTCGAGGAACTGCGCATTTTCGTCGTTGGACATTAAGTATGATGTCAGTGGATAGTATAATATCTTTGTTTCAATAATTTTTGTGGTAATTCATAGTTGAAGTAGTAGATGACCGTATATAGTCAGACGCGAGCAGGGAATAAAAAGTCTTACAGTATTTCAGCATTCCCACATTCCACGCATTAAATAATTTCAAGATACGGCTAACCATACGAAAGTTATTTGTTTTAATAAAACTTTACCTTGTTAATATTTAAAAAAAGGGATTAACATTAAAGTCGACACAAATTTTCTAAATTTTCTTATTCCCACCTCGTCATATCACTTAATATCGTAAACTGTGTACTGTTGCGAGAACATAGGATTGAGATTCTTCAGTGACAACAATTTGCATAGAAAATTCTCATCCTGAACTATTTTATAAAAAATGGAAAAACCGTTTAACGCTTAAAACATTGTCACAAATTTCTTTTCCACGATTCTGCGCAACTGTGGGAATAAAAATGGATCGCACTATCGCTCCGCCAACTCGTGTGTCATCGTTCATAACTGCAGTCGATAAATTTTTGACAAAATTCGCGTAGGAATCTGTTCACGCGTTAAACGCCCTCAGCATTTGTCATTCATTCGTCACTCGAACCAGATACATGCGTTTAAAAATGCCTGGTAAATCGTCAGAGTCAATCGGTCAGTTCTAAATGACGCGTTTATGTACAAGCCAACGGGCAACGTGCATCATCGCAAGAATTAATGTCACGTCACGAAACGTCGAATATATATTCCATTGGTGACACGTGGACATTTCACGAGGCGTTAATTCGAATCGCAATATGATGTCGCATCGTCGCCGCATTATTACAATTCGTAGTCGAACAGAAACTGTTCGCAGCTTCGTACGTGTTGCGTACAAAAGTTGGCAGAAAATACGGAGGATCTGTGATCTGGACATTTGTATTCACTGTGCCCTATTTATTTCGATTCATTGCAGCTGTCGCGCTGTGGCACACGGAGTAGAATATTTGACTGTCAATTAAGGGGATTTGATTAATTTCTCCATTGTACTTCAACGACTCAATTAATCTAATCCAACTTCGTGAAACATCGCGCACAGTTGAAAACGTATAGTGCATTCCAACACGAAGACTAAGTACACCTAATCATATATTAAATCGTTCAACGAGTAACATAACATCAATTTCATGCCTGACATTATCGTGCCCATCGTGAATTAATAATTATTTAACATATTTTTACGTATTCCACGCTGTACGACATCAATTAGATTCCTTTAATTAAGCGACGCAATTAACATATTTCTTCACAGGGAGGGAGCGATAACTTACTTCAAATCCCGATACAATAAAATATAAAATATTTATGTCCCGAAAGTTTTATACATATTACATGCGTTACGCGATAATATTATTATCATACAAACCATTTTTTCGAGGTACGTCTGATTAACCGCGAGCCGATACTACTTAAAATCACAAAAGACCCCAGGAAAATAAATCGCCTTAGGCAGACGGAAGCCTAATCCCCCGAAAATTGTTATCTACGTGGTACCCTATTAATTCAATGATTAGCGTCGCGAGGGAACTGTTTAATGTCACGTAGAGGGGTGGCAAGAAGGGGGTGATTTATGTATCCGTGGTGACACAACGTCGGACTTCAATCCGTGGCAGCGTGAAGTTTAAAATGAATACGAATTTCGCAATATGGTTCCGCGTTTTCCACCGTTGCAACCTCTCCGGCAAACTTTCCGGATTCTATGAAAATACGGCGAATTCACCGCCTGAATTTCCGTAAATATTTTATCTGACTGAAAGTTCCCCGACACTTTCGCGTTAGGCTCTTTAGAATCCCCTTTCCAGCTTTTAACCGGATCCTGTTTTGCATGCTAATGCCTCTTTTACTGTGAGTAAAGACTGCGAAATGCTTTCGAGGAAACGAAGGAAGTTTTTGGGGTACGTACAGTGTAAAAGGGAGATAAGAAAGGGGAGGGGGAAGTAAAATTGAGGGCAGTAAGGAAGCAGCGAAAAATTTGTCTAACGATGAAACAGCTACTTGCTGAAATGTATCGTATTTTGAGATTGGCGAATGGATTTTTCGTATTCATATGAAACTTTAAATGCAATGAAAACCTGGACATTGACGCGAGATATTATTCAATATTTAATACACCCGTTAAACGTTATAGAATGTTAGAATAGCCTTTATCTAGCGGTTGGATGAAATAAATGATATTGAGATTATTGAGAGATATTAATGAAACAGTTACGTATATTATAAAATATCAATGGAAATTCCTTGACAAGAATGTAAAGTACGTACGAGCTATTATTTTGTGTTAGAAATTCTCATTTAACGAATGGCGTATGGAATAATTCAACAGGAATGCACATTGTTTGCATTTCATGCTTTTATAATAATAGACATCGCAATGGATTCGGACAATTCGTCCAAAGAATTATTCTAAAATTATTACGCACAGCCGACTGGGCAGGCTGTAATTATTATTCATCCTTGCAACATGCTTTTAACGAGACGAATTTAATCACCATAATTTGCATAAGCTGCGCAGACCACGTGATCGAAATAAAGTCCAAGACGTAGAACAATGATTAAAATTGATGCACGCTATCTTTTCTCCGATTCGTTCGTCGTTCGACGTCATATCCTAAAATAACGATATAGTAATTGTAATGCTCATGCGACATGGAAGAGGCTTGAAATTAAAGGGGTAGAATAACTCGTAGACAAAGATGCACCTTCCTATGTGCACCATAAATCACGGCCCCTCGAGCCACGGTTAAAAATAGTTCTTGAGACAAGACAAGAGTCGTTTCTTTGCTCCCCAGTGAGTTAAAGCAGGTTCGAAGTGTATTGACGAGATTAAAATATTCTAAACAGACTGTGCATTTTAAAGAAATACGAAAAACTCAATTTATTGCCGTCAAATCATTTGCACAATTTATCGCACTCTGATCGACCTAAATCTAAGAAACAAAACCAATTAATCCTGTACCGGTCAATAAAATTTCTAATTTGCAAAGTCAAAATGAAACCACGAAGATAGTAATAAAATCTCAGTATAAAGTTCACTCTGAACCAAAATTCTGAAGCTGTAATCTCAGACGAGTTGAAACTCATAACTATACCGCTCGAAAAATACAAAAACACTTATCTAACCCCGTTTAATTCGTCCAACGAAGAGTTCGCCAATGCACGCTTAACTCCTAAACATATTCCGCAAATTAATCCAAAGTTTCAGGCATCGAACGTGTCCCTCCCGCAAGGAAAATACCGCTTTCCCAGGGTCAATTATCGAATCGCCCCCAGGCAAGCTACTTTCACCCCCTCTCTAATCCTGTTTTCCCGTTTCCCTTCTTCGTTTACCGACCTCTCGTATTAGCATACGAATGGATACAAAATTGCTCGACTCACGGTCCTCCCCTTTCCTGAACGTGCGGTGACTCCTTCTAAACGCGATAATTTCATATTCCCTATCACGTCGTGCTCCGTGAACGCGATTAACGTAGAGACGTGATTCGCGTTTAATCAATCCCGTCGAGGGCTACGCCCGTGGGAAATACACGGCGGATTCGCGAAAATGCATTGATATCGTCGCGGATACCTACGTTTCTATCGTCGACGTTTGATTAATGCGGAATCGCAGGCCCGGAATCATTAACTTAAACGCAATCGTAGCCTCGAGCGATTCTAATCACGTCGTTGTATTAATCTACGTTGATTCTGTAACTCGGGGCAACGTGTTAAATGCATGAATAACGAGACGAGCCATTACAATTACGTTATTACAATGATACTGATTCGACTGATTCGCGAATATCATTGGTCGGTTGCTTCGCCTCGAGGTCTACCTGGAAATCTTATTTCATTATTTCACTTTTTATGCCATTATGCCACTGCAATTTTATGACAAGAAGGAAGGGTTCAAAATTGTTTCCTGACTCCCCCCTTTCGAAAACGATCTATCTTCGAGTAATTTATTTAACGACGGGTTGAAATGCGTCTCGCGACGTACAGAAGGGCAGCGCGTTAAAAAATAATCACTTTCTGTTCCGCCAAGGTGGTTGCGGTATTTCACTCAGCAAATATTTTCAGCTGCCCCCCCGCCTATGCGAATAATTCCGGTGGGGCTTGCAAAGTTTCTGTATATAAGTATGCTTCCACGTGGATCGTTAGACTTCATTAAAGGCCGGCTTGGCCAGGTTAACCTGGTTAATTACATGGTGGGCAAGTTTTTAGACCATCGAACGACGACTAAAGAAGATACCCGAGGAACAGTAGTGCAACACAACAGTAAGGGGGCGAATATTGTTCGACACGAGTCGCTCCTCGTCACAGAACGTTTGTCCAACAAATATTTTGTTGCACGACGATAGAATTTTCTTCGTTTTTTTTCGGCGAACCAACGTGATTCGATGGGACTGAACGTTATCGATGCGCATTGATTTCGACTCACCTCTATGAATTGTAGGCTTCGAAGATTCTTGTGACACGAAGAGGAGGAAAGAAAAAAACATTTTTGTGTGTGTCTGTCTTTTGCAGGTCGGCCAAGCCCCTGCCATGCGATGTCGTTGCAGAACCCCAGACTTCGACATTACAGGTCGAATAGACAGACCAGATACATTTGAACTTTTGAGAATTGAAAATTGAGTTTCTGGCAACCTTGTTACTTGTTGAGTGATAAGAGGACAGACACACGACTGCACCCTCTACCTTTCTCTCTCTCTCTCTTTCTCTCTCTGTACTATTCTCCTTTTCATCTTCGACATATTTAGCCTGCGAGTAATCGTGTGCAGGATGTGATGGTGTGAAACGGGTAGCCTTTTGTCCAGCAAGCTAAATTTTTTTCAAAGAACATGGAATTTCGTTTTAGGGAACAATATATTATTTTTATTCGATGATATGGATAATATTGTTCACTTTGCTATAAGGAAATACAAACAAATTGAAAGATAAATTTAAGTTATACAAGTTAAGTTAGAATTGTCTCTTTAAATCGAATCAAATTGAAGTTCAATAAGCGTCTGCCTTTACAATTTCGATAAAGGGCACCGCCCGCTTTCTGTTCGAGCTACGACGAAAAAGCACCCTTTGTTCACGCCAAACTAGTTGCGCATCCTGTATACGGACTAGATACACCGGTACACATGTAAATAAAAGGAAGCTTGGTTATATGTCGCTTTCGCTGCATCCACGCTTTTGGAATGATGCTGGTAGCAATTTGCCGGCTTTATAGACACGTCTGTGTCGTTGTACTCGCAGAACGTCGCTGAGTTTAGCGATCGTTTGTGACGCAGCGTGACGGAAGAGTATTTTTGAAAAGCGAGTATATCGCCGTGCGTTGGTCGGTCAATTAATGTTCCCCGAACACGCTGCTACTTTTGCTTTTGCTTTGCGCTTGCCGACCTAGTGTGAAATTTCACTTGGAAATTGTGGTGAAAGTACGGCTTGTCGATGAGTAAGTGTGCCCTGGTTGCGCAGGAAGTTTATGGAAATGAAATATAAAACAAAGCTGTTTATTGCCTTTTCAATATGCGACCATTTTTCGACAATTAGCTTACTAGAAATATCCGTAGAATTTAAAGCACTTCTGTCATTATATTAATACAAGTTGCTCTGCTTTATCGAGATTCAAATTCGTGATACTATTATTGCCTTACGTGCGCAATTAAAAACTATTTACTTTGCGTAAAATTAGATTGGCCGAGGAACATGATAAAATGGACATTTCTATTTCGTAGATCGCAAGTGAACGAAAGAATAATTTCAACCTGCAACTTTGTTTCACAAATGTGACTGGAACAGTTTCCAGAATAAATTCTATAAACCACCTGCACAATCTGCCAGCAGCATCGTGAACGCAGTAGTTTGCTTTAAAACCAAACTGGATTACACTTCATTTTCGTTCGTCTCTCTTTATCTTAGCGGAGGAATGAGACACGCGATTTGTCGAGCATGCAAATAATTGTAGCAGAACCGCTCAGCTGGTTTCTAAAAACTCGACCGAGTTTTGATGTATAAACGTTCTGTTTGCATGGAATGGATTCACGTAAAACTATCGTCGAAACTTTGCATTCGTTTATCTTGGCTTCCTTTGCCCCGTGTGTGTAAAAAAATGGCGGACTAATTTAATTCTCCGGATTCCAGGACCATGACAGCGATCTGCTTCGTGTGTAACCTGCCGATTCTGAGCCATCAAGTCGGTCTTATATGGCAGGGAGGAAATGGATGGGACGATCTTGTCCGAGAACAGGTGGAGGAGTCCACCTTGAAGCAACGTCTTGGTGCGTAGTACATATATCGATATTCTAGTCGATCCTTGAGATCAATAGTATTTTAAGTTACACGATTTATTTGGAAACATCACCGTAAATATTGACAATCGAATCGAATTGTGACCCTATTCGTTTTGTATTCTTTTCATTGATGTGCTAATAATCTGCAAAGCGAAGAAACAATTTTAGTTTTGCATTGGAAATGGAACAATGTTATTTTCAAGGATTCGAGAAACTGATGCTTTGTGAAGGAAACTAAACTATATTAATCTCGATGAGTGTATTTATATTTAAAGAGAATTCGATCAAAATTAATTTTTGTGTAAAGAATTAAACAAGCAATGAGAAATAATTTCATTTCGTTTGTCTAATTTTATAATAAAGGAGGATGTGTAAATTAAATTTCAAATGCAATAGAATTACTGTAACTCAAAATCTAGTTAAATCTGTTCTGCCAAACACTTTTGAAAGTGTTCCTGTTTGAAAACAAGATGGGTGAAACATTTAGGAAGACCGTGTTCAAAAGTCGAAACAGGAAAAACAGCTCCGGTACCACTTTTACATAGAACCGCTTATATTGGTAATTGTTAATACAATCAATGATGTCAGAGGCAGCTAAATGTTCGTCTACATAGATTCCTCAATGAATTTGCAAATCGAATACACCCTCAGAATTAATACCACTTCGCGAAATGCCGTGCGACAAATATAAACGATACGCTATGTATATCAGCGGCAGTAGTGACAGTCCGCGCTTGGTCAGACGCGAAACAAAATTACCTTAAATGGATTACGCAGTGCACTGCCAACGAATTATTTGCATATCCCGGCGAAGCCTGTCCCAAGGGAAACGCTCCTAAATAACATCTACCTTCAATTCCGATCAAATTTTATGAACTTCCCGGGATTTAATCCGATGATTGAAATTCGAATACGACATTTTGAACAAAGAAAGGTACTCGACCGGTTCTGTGTGCCGCAAGTACCACTCGTCTTCTTTGCACAGGGACGGGAAGACGCGACTCGGCGACACAGATCACGTCCACATCGCCGCCGAACGAGCCACAGGAACCATCCGCGTCGAATCAACGTCGTCGACGATCCAGCTTGGCCCAATTCACAGACATCCTACGGGAATGGGGCGGTGGTGGTGCGTCCGGGAAAACCGACCGCGGAAACAAACTGTGCCGTCGCGAAACTCTTGCGGACATCGCGAAATCTTTACCATGGTCCAGGCAGACGACCACGGACGCCAGTCACTTGGAGAGATTACGGAAGAGGCGTGAGAGCTCAGTGGACAGCGGAATTAAGAGCCAGGCGTCCACGAAATCGAGAAGGGACTCGACCATTAGCGACTTCAAAAATGACTTCGCCAGGCTGTGGGGAAAGAAGGATGCGGCGCCCCAGACTCAACCCCCTCCAATGGTTATTTCACCCACTTATAGGGGTACGTAGATGGAACGATACTTTCTGTTTTAATGCCGATCGCGAATTAGGGTTATCATTATGACTGCGGTTAATTTTATGGTGTGTGACACGATAACGATCCTACTGGCGTTGGAAATGTGTTGGAAGCAGAAAATAGTATAGGATAGTGTCATTCATATTAAAGAGCGTACTATAAACGTTTATACAATATATATATATATAGAATTATATATGGTTGATATAATTGAATATTGCTGAATGTTTAGAGGATGCACTCATTTACCTACGTATATGTATACAAGTTGTTTCAGTAGATACAGTTTTAATGATACCCTAACAGAATAATTTATTACTACTATAGGATGTGAATGTTGCCCGGTGAGAATATTTTTCCTTCATAAGCGTCCACTTTCAAAATATTTAAAAACCCTCGCATAGTATTACACGGATTGGTTAAACGACGCAGAAAATTAATCCCTGTAAAATCATTGAAACTTCTCATACACCTGGCCCCAAATTATTGATCATTATCGAATGAACGTATTATTCGATTATTCTCGCTCTGTTTCTCTGACGATGTCCGATAGTACAGTTTCACGAAATCACTTATAACTACATGCTCTGCCAAGCAATTATTATCAAAATACCCGTTCAGCGTTCGGGCAATGCATTGTTCGAGTAACTTTCAGTAATTTAACATGGATTTACGAGCAACTTAAAACGCCGTGCGATATCACCTTTTTAATTCCATGACGTCATGCCAAACGGTTAAACGATTTTCGACGATTTATCTGTAATTGGAATATTTTTTCCAGGCTCGATGGATTCAAGAGGTTCGAGGCGCGGTTCAGGCGAAAGCGGACGAGTCAAAAGTCCCGGTGAACGGAAGCATAATTGCCGTCACCACAGGCGTAGACAATCACAGCAGTCGATGGACAGCGGCAGCGGCGTGATGCCGGCGAAATATTACAGAAGCGATCAAAGACCAAGTGCTTCCAGCACCGATAGCGCGGCGAGCAACGCTGTCAGGTACATAATGATGGCCGAACAATCGGATCCGGGGCTCCAATTTTGATTGTGCCGCGTGCATGCGGCCTTGTCTTTGATGAAGCAGTTCCTGGTGGACGGAATCCAATCACTTACTTAGTTGTGGATACGGAACGAGCTTCTGTAGGGGCTAAGCGAATGATTAATTTTGAATGGCCTGCCTGGCTGATGGAAATGTTGAATTGAAATTGCCCGATCTATAGTGCAACTAATTAGACGACAATTGAGTGACGTCATACGTGTATCGTTCGTTTTGATTAGAAGACACGTTAGTAAAAGTTCGTTCCATAGCGCGATACGTCGGCGTTTCGTTATTATTGAAAATCGATTCCCAATTTATTTTGCGTTAAGTTATTTTTCTGGGCAATTGTATATTTACTTTAGTCCGTACTGCTTTAGACATTTCGCTTTAGAAACTGCTTTCGAGACTTGTAAACGTCCGGTTCGAATTGTTTGCATTTTAATCGAATCATCCGAGGTAAAGATTTTCAATCCCGCCGAACGATTGCAAATTAATTTGTGAATGATCGCAAGGTGACTGAAATTTTTGTTGCTAATAGGGATACTAATTCAACATCAACCCTTTGTACGTGCTTTCAGTTAATATCCGTTTCGTGCGTCTACTAGATATTGTCGAACTATATTTTAGGCGAGATACAAAGCAGCACCACCACACCATAATAATTCCAATATAATTCTGATTGCAATTTCCTTGTTAAGAAGGAGCTTAATAACTCACTTAAGGCAAACCTGGCGAGGAGATAGGGCATAATTGCACTTTATGCTAACTTTATCAATGAAGCTACCTCCTGTGCCATCCAAGGTATCGAAGAACTTTGTAGGAAATAATTTACTTAGAAACTTGTTACAAATAACAACGTTGTCAGCCATTCCATAAAATGTACACCGTCCAATAATTTCGGAACCATCGAGAGCAATCGAAGATTGCCCATTTTATTTTCAACAAAGAAGCCCAACAGAAAATCTACCGTTCTATAAATTACACCGGAAGACAAACTAATCGTCTTCTTTATCACGCAGGGAACATCTGGAAGCTCGAAATTCCATGGACAGAAGCGACCGATCGAGCAGCCTCGAGGCGAAGAGTCAGCCTACAGTTGACAAAATACTGACACCCACGACAACGACCACTACGCTATTGGGGGAGAGCAAGTCGTCAGTGGTCACCAGCACCGAGTCGAAAACGTCGACGACCACGACGATCTCGTCGACGACCACGGCGGTGATGACGTCGACCACGTTAACTGTAAACTCGAAAAATATTAGCGACAACAAGCATCTAACACTGGACGCGTCCATCACCACCCCTACCATCGTGATGTCATCGGTGACACCGCCGAGTGTGTCGCCAACAGCCGGCAGCAACGTTCCGCTTCTTGGTACCTCGCCTTCGGGTAGTTCCAGCCCCGTTGGTTCGCCGAACGTTCACGCGACAACGCCTCCGTTGCTCACCACAAGAAGGGATTCGACAACTCAGGTGAGCCATCTGGGAGATTCTATAATTGTAAGATTATTGTAATTATATAGGGGGAGGGCGTAAAAAGATAGTCGATAAGAATGGGTTGTATATTTGAAGGGAGACGAGAATGAAGTAACGCTACTTTTTACTGAAGCATTCATATTCGGGCTGGTTTATTGTTATTAAATAAGTCAGAGGTAGCTAAATGTTACTGCCATTATAGAAGAGATTGTTTTAAATAAGACGCGTTCTTACAATTAATTCTATTTGTAAAGAGTACGGTGTAAGAAATATAAATGGCACGTTATTGCGGGCGAAGTAGTAACAGACAGCGATTGGTCAGACGCGAAATAGATGTAGCTTAAATGGATTGTGAAATGTTCTGTCAGCCAATCATCGATTCTGTTGCAGTGCTATCAAAAGGGAAAGGAGGTCTCGCCGAACAAACTGTCAAGACTAATACGACAATCAGCCGCCATAGATGAGTCGATGCCACCCGCACGGCGACGCGAAAGTCAGCCAAGTTTGTCACCGGATCCCGACGACGGAGGTACAATTATTAATACGAATTGCTGTCGACGATTTTCATTCGTGCGTAATGGAACGCTGACTGTAAATGCCGAAAAGATTAGTTGCACATTTTTTAAGGAATAATATCTGCAATTAGGTAGATAATTAAGCGTACACAGTCCTCGCCGAAATGATTTACGTTTCATTCTAATCGAGGCACACATAATCGAGGCTGATCTAAATTTTTAGTTTGAGTTCTTCTAATTAATGAATGCTGATCAACTTTGTTGTTATTGAAATGTCAATTAAAAATACGAACTGTTCCCCTTCTTGTTTTTCGCGTTTATATTATAATAATTTCGCCCACGACTATAACATTGTTTACGATGTTGTTGTTGCTTTCAATTTGGATTAAAATATACAAGAGCAGATAAGGAGGGATGTTTGATATTTTTTGAAGGTCGAAAGGCTCGTAGAGATTCTCTCAGTCCTGATTCCGCTTCTTATCCGCGACGACGCGACTCGAGGAGCCATCTGAGCCCTGATAGAACTGTCGATAAAAGGGATATCAGTCCTATCAGAGGGAGATCTCAGCTGAAACGGCAGTCGATTGCTGGTCGGTCGCCACCGAGGTATCTACATTTTATCGATTTTCCAATTTCAGTGTCCGATGGTAATGCCATTCCATCGAAAGATACTGTTACACAGCTGAGATTAGCAAAATAAAAAATTTTAAACGCACTTTGTTATACTATCATCCAGACGAAACAAAAATGCATGGCCACGCGATGGATTCTTTAATTCTTCTATTTATTGATTTGAAAGTTTGTATTTAATTAAAAAAGAAAATAGTTCGAGGGAAACGAAGTAATTATTGTTGGTTCCTATATTAATTCGACTTCAAACCAGTGACACACGAAATAAATTAAACGCTGTTCAAGTATATTCAATACTTTGCTTTATCGCCCATTAATCATGGTAACGATGTATAATCATTAGACATTCCGATTTTCATTTGTTAAGGAAACAATTAATTGGTTCGAAATACGTTCCGGGATATTTATTGAACAATCTATTTTCTCTTAACGTAAAACCACGGTGCAATTAATTACTTTGCATTACTTTTGCTTAAGGACACCAGACAGCTCCTCCTGCTCTTCGAGAGATACGAGTCCCTGTGCACGAGCGTCAGAAGGGGCATCACACGGCCCAATATCGAAGGGACAGTCATCCACCGATGAAATTTTCATTGCTCGTGGCTTTCGACGACAGAGCACCGTAGAGGAAAAAATAAGATGCCGAAACTTTCGAAGGCAGAGCTCACAAAGCGAAGAGGCGGTTCGTTTTCTTCTTTTCTCTTTTCACTCGTATATAACATTTACCTGCCCGGTAAATAATGTTCAACTACAGTGAAGCAAATATTCTTACGCATTTTTCACATGTTCATTAGGTTCAAAGATATCGAGGGCGAAGGGACAGTTCGGCACAAATCACCGATGGAACTTTCGCCACAATGACTGTCGAGACGTCGAACACCTTTTTCGACAGCAGCACACAGACCGGTGAGTCATTTATATCACGATCACGATCATTTGGTATAAATTATTAAAGTAATTTCATGCGGAATCAGTGCATTTAGTTCGTGGAAACAGTTTCATTTCGCATTTCTCGTCGCGGTTTAAGTAGTATCAGCCCCGCGTTGTCAGCCATGACCGTCAAATCTCTTTCTTTGAATCATTCTTTAACACATTTACGATGCAAAATGGATTTTTATCGTTACGCCATGACGGTTATAGCTACTGAAAAAATAATTGCCGTTCGTTTCATTAATTTATTATTCTTTGTTAGCTTATACCGAAATTTCAAATACGAAATATCGTACCCAAACCATTCTTCTATTCCACATCCACTTTTCCAATCGAACGCCGAGTCTGCTGACTCGCGTTAAATTGCATTCAATTTTTATTGCAAAGCCGAATCACTCCCCCATCGAACAGAATCGTAGTACAGTCTAATCCTGACGTCCAATCCCGTTAATACCGTTCTACGAACCTCTATTTAACAATGCTCCTCCGAAACTCGACTATCTCTGCAACACCCTACGATTCCGTCACGACGGTCGCAATATCTCGCCTCCCCCGAAAAGTCACCCAAAAATTGTCGGAAGCCTCGTCGAACCGTCGACGTCGGTCGAATTCCCCGCCCAACGATCACTCGACAACGAAACTCGAATCGAACAAAGCCATGCGCGCCCTGAGCCACTCGTTCGCCGCGTCTAACCGGCGTCCCGACGCCGTGTCAGCGTCTCCGTGAACGCAGGCGTGGTGCCAGCGGCCCTAGTTCCGACGGAGTGACACTGGGTGCATGACAGTCGACTGGCAGCCGAAGAGGAGACCAGCCTCGAAGAGCTGCTGCTTGCCAAGCGTGTGCGTGTCCTTCCCGCAGTTGGACACGTTTGCCGACGTATCCCGCTATCCTGGACGAGGAAAAACCGCCCCCGGACGGAGGGACAAGCACGGAACGGCCTGTCCGGGCCGAGACACCGCAGCGGAACTCAGTGATCGTGGATCGACCTCGTTGTCCTGATCGACGATCGAACGAAAAGTGTGGTCCTGTCAGGATCAACGTCGTTCTCGATCGTTCCAATACTACCAGAGAACGCAATCGTCTTCGCCAGACAGAGAACGATGCGTTTCTGTTAGAAAAGCAGAGGAAGAAGACGAAGTGTCGCGTGTTGACATACCTCGACCTCGTTCCTAGTCTCGAGGATCACCTGTTCCCCTTCGCAGTGTGTTTACCTTCGCGAGCAGTCCACTCCAGCGCGAATAGAAACACGCCGACAGAAGTATTCCGATCCGGTCGCTAGATCCAGCTGTTTCTATCGGACGGAAGGGCTGCTTCGATTTTCCATTAGGAGCGATGGGTGGTGCCCTTCGAGCGATGATCGAAGGATCGTCGCGCGGATCGATCGGTTGATCCGATTTTCGCTCGTGTGCAACGCACGTTCGTCGGCGCCGTCGGTCGTGCCGAAAATTCGCCAACCGACGTCTAACTTGAGAGATCACGCCAGCGTCTGGCCAGTAACAGGACGCAACCACTTGTGGCGGTGTGTGGCGGATATCGGTTATCGCGAGCAGTTGGAAGCCGGCCAAGGAACTTCGTGTTGAAGGGAATCGTTCTTCTGGACGTGCACACGGTATCTTGATGGACTCCCGATGATCTTGACCTGTCGTTTAATTCATGGCGCGCGTGTTAGTTCGAAGGTTCGCCGTGTTGTGTCTGTGTGATATGTGACGGGGTAAGAAGAAACGGTGCGTGCACGAGTGTGATGGGAAAAAGAACTCGTCGCGTCGACGTAGGATTCCGTTTGGTCAGCGACGGGATGAGGTTGCCGTTATTCGTCGAGCTGAGACATCGTCGAAGGTAGGATGGTTCTGTGTGCCGGGCTGCTTCATTTCATTTTCCGCTCGATTATTTATTTCATCGGTCAGTTCGGATAACGTGGACGCGGATAGATAAAATAGAGAGGGAAAGAGAGAGAGAGAGAGAGGGAGAGAGGGAGAGAGAGAACTTGTATTACGAAATGACTAATACCGCGAAGACTCCGTTGGAACAAGTTACGATGGATGATCTTATTATTATTAGGGCCAGCGTAAGAAATTTTAGCTGCTTTCTGTTTGCGTCGAAGTAAAGCTTTCGCCAGGTAAATTAAACTTTCTCGGATAATCATCGAAGATCAATTGTTTCAATGCGAAATCGTCAATCTATTGACCCCAAGTAATTTGTTCACCCACCGTGAATTACGGGTCGCCTGAAATGATTAATTTCGGACACTGCAACTTGCACGAGTCACTTCGCCTCGACGGTGTGCGTGCATCTTACGGAACGTCTCGAAGAATCCGTCGAAAACGTACGCAGTCGATTTCGTCCAACGTAACGCCACTCTGACCGTTGATTACAGCGGTTTTAATTAAATAGAAACAGCACGAGAGTGGTTGTACATAAAAGTTACGCGGACTTCCACGTCGAGAATGTTTTCAATTTTAAGGGTTGCGTGGCGAGAGGGGTCCAGGCAGAGGCGTGGATTGAATATTTATAACGGGGATAGTGTGTGCTGGGAATAAAAAAAAAAAAAAAAAGCGTTTCGCGCGGCTGTTAAGAGAGCGGCGAGTATTTTCGTAGCGTGGTTTTACGAGCCCCGTGATTAGCGGAGCGGAGAAATGCCGCTCGTTAGAATGCTTTTATTGTTCAGCCGCGTTCGAGCTTTCATCCCGCGTTGAAACACGATGCGTCTGTGTGCATTATGATCGTGGGAACGGGTTGCCCCGCGACTTTTATGCGCCTTCGTGATCGTTGTCGGCGGCACACGATTCCTACGAATCTCGGAATATTCCGTTTACGTGGACGGGCGTTGCGCTTTGATTAAACGGGGGAAAGAAATTACAATTGTCGGGTTCACGTTTTACCCCGCTGATGGTTTTCAATCTTGCGACGGTGAAAACGACGCGCAATAATAGATTGCGGCAGGTTTTACGATAGAATTAGGTTGGAGATAATATTATTTCAAGACGAGAAAGTAACATTTATTGCGTAGGTGAGTACGTTTTGCGTAGTCGCGAGATGGTATCATTTCAATGGGGAAACGAAACGCTTTTAGTCGTTAATCTTATATTATTTTTCATTCATTAAGCTAAGTAATCGATTAGGTTTGTCATTTGAGGGAGGCAATTATGGTTCCGTAGTATGCACGTGTTGCTTCCTTTTTACCTTTTTGTCGTTCAGCTAAATGCAATATTATAAATATTTTTTATTCGAACAGACGAGACGCAGCTTATTGATTTTATTTATTTAGGCGTATGAGTTTCCATAGGAATGTAACTAAGTTTTCTAGCACGCGTCGCTCCGTTTGGAATTTATTAATTTTAGTGTATCAGCGGGGGTAAAGAATGTTTTTCATCATCCTGCTTCTCGTGACTCTCTTAGCTACGGTATCGAGCTTATTACAGTAGACTGTGCAATTTATTTGATGAGAATCAAACCCTTTGGCGTAACAGTTTTGAGAGGAAAATACTTTGCGAGTATTGTTTCATCGAAATCAAGTTGGAATGCGCCCCGTGTAACTTTATACTTAGATATTTAGTCAGGAAGAAGTTTCTCGGTAGAAAATCAAACGATACTTTTTTATAATCATTGCATCCCTTGTTGTACGTGTCCAATGATCCTACTAAAATGTAGCGCAGTTAATTGCTCTACGATAATTGCAAATGCAACTGTTCCCGTTTGAGAAAAGGAAAGGTGTTTCACGCTGTGAAGCAACGAATGAAACTGCTCTTTACACAGTTCCTTTGAATTTATCCTTGTATTATAATTATATTTGTGTTTCATTCCAGCTTCTTATTAACCAAAGTAACTTTGCGTATTCACTTATTTGATTAAAGTAATTACTAAGTGGCCATAACGATTGTCCTTCATAAGTGAGTTAATAATTAAAAATAATTATTACGAATAATGTATCGGATAATATACATGCCTGCATTACAATTACCTTAATAAAATGAACAAAAATCATCGAAATGCGTACAGCCAAATTGAATCAAGATAAGAGTTATTGCGACTAACCCAGAGTTTTTGCGAACAACACAGTTTTTCATTTCAATTTTCCCCTCGTTACTTATAAATTCCTTCAACCCTATACTTGATCGCCATTAGCTGAAAATTGTTCATCAAGCAAGCCCTCTTTTAGTTTTACCGAAATTACGAGAGTAGGAAGAAAAAAATGCCCTCGCCGTAACTATTCATATTAATCGAGCTCGTTTTAACCGGTCGCCCGTTAAAAAGAGAAACTACTACTCATTATTCCCGTCGGGGCGGCGAAAAGATGTTTCTCGCGAAATTTCCAACGAAAATGTAATTTTAACACGATCCACTCCACCGCCAGCGAGAGATGGCTCGTTACGAGAAAAAAAAAAGGGAAGAAAAATGTTGGAGTAACTCCGCGCCGGAAGTCGTTACAACACTTCTCCCATCGTTTCCCTGTTGCGCCATCCCCGACTTTTCATTCCACTTTCGAATATCCACCCCCGTGATTATCATCGGATGAATATTCTCCCCTTCCCCCCCAGCGCTCTCTCGCGACAGGAAAAGCTTTTCTTGAAAGTTCCTCGACTACTTCCCGGTGTGCCTTCCTCCGAGGTGCAGCAGGGTTTTGACAATGGGTCTCTTCATTCGTAAATTTAATTACCACGTTGCAACGAGTGTCGCACAATAGAGATTGCAGAGTGGTTCCAGGGTGAATAGCTTTCTTTAGCGACAAGTGGAAATATTTATCTCCTCTACTTGGTTAACTTCAAAGGCGACGTATTCAAGTTTCGAAATCGTTTTGCGGTTCGGCCTTTTCAGCGGCTATTACCAAGTTAGTTTAACCGTAAATGTACTGTTTTTATTTTTGTGGAAATGCTCGGGTCGTTACGAGGGTAAGCCGTTAGGAAAAACGGGAGAAATATTTCACCACGCTGAATAATTGTGTGTCTAAGTTTTATTTGCTTTAACTGTACTACGAAGGGGGTTGGTTGCAGTTAATCATTATGGCGATGTATAAAAAATACTTCTAATGGATTTTTCATGGGAGAAAATAAGTATACCGATTTACCGGTTTGCTTTATCATTGAATCACTTCTCACCTACATTGCAGGTTAATTAATTAAGTAGAGCAACCGAGCTCTCATACGCGGCATCCCCTTTTATACGTATAAATAAAAACCGCGTTATTCTTCGCGCCAAGACCAATATCAATCGTCAAGATTCCACACAGTGAAAGGTTTCAGTGATTCCTTGAAATTTCACCAATTCGCAATTCCAAGTCAAGACAGGAACAACAAGAAAGCGAAAGGGAGCAATCTCGCGCGATCGATGCGTTCAATGAAACAAAAAAATTCACCCTTAATTTCCGCTTCCTCGCCCAACCTCGCATCCACTATCTTCCCCCGCCAAATTACGAGACACATCAATCACTATCCATAACCAGAGGAACAGAAGAAAAAATGCCATCGATCCCACCGTTCCCAATCAAATCAGATCAAATCATTCATCACTGCCCAAAGCCATCAGCGACCGCGATCCGCACGCCAAGCTCCATCAACTCTGATATAAACTAAATCAGCCTTACCTCTTGACAAACCTTCGCCTTATCGAATAAACACCCTGACGCGGCACGTGGCTCAGCCAGCGAACCTTCATTATCGCAGCCGCTCATCGTTATTCCCCGCGACGTTCTCGCCTCGTGGTGTGTTCGCCTCGTCGCCAGTCCCGTTCCGTTTCGAGCCGAACGGAAGAAGCGAAACGGCGCGGCGAGCCGGACGAACGGTTGGGAAAAAGCAGGAGGCGACAGAAGAAAAAAGAGAAGCAGAAGGAATTGCCCTTAATTTGCGAACCGCAGACTAATGCAATCCTCCGGTCGGTTCGCGGCTCCATTTCGAAATTGCGTCAGGGGTTACTTCCGCCTTCTGCTATCGCAGCACGGAATAATAAGGTGAAACACACTCCCATCTGTCTGTTTCCTTTCCAGCCGGTCCCATCGTTCGTCTTCGTTCGCTGAACCATGGACACCGCGTTTCTCCCCCTGCCACCGTTGCTCGCTCCTTCTCGCGCTCGTCGAATACCCCTTGGCGCTCCCGTGAACGGAAACAGAGACAGATGTTAGAGGAGGGGAGGGGAGAAAGGAAGGAAAAAATCGTTGGAACCTTTCGGTCGATAGGTTGGTTCGTTTCCTTCTCTTCGGGCCACTTGTAGGCCAGGGAGTACAATGGCAGCGTTAGGTCGAAGACGATGGACTGCGAAACACGGAGGACGAGGAATTGCGCCCGACGAATGGAAATTCAATCGGACGGGCTGATCGCATTATTCCCTAATCCAGCCTCTTCCTCTTGGACCTGGCCTGGCACGAATGACGAACTGATGGGCTTTTAATCGAGAAATGTTAATTGCCCGTGGGGTCTGTCCGCACACTCGGCTGACCTCACCGTATTCGGTGGGTGGAAGTGGAAGGACGTTTTATTGTAAAGTGGAATCGGTGGGCTCTGGAGATGTTGAAACGTGGTTTTCGGCTTTTAGGTTGCGATTCTTTCGCGACGGGATTTTAATTGATCGGCGTTTCGGTTCGGAGAATGGGAGAGATTAGCTTCGAATAATAGACTCGAGGCAGGAATTGATTTTTTTTATATCGTTGTTGTTAAATGGTTGAAATACAGGGGCTGTATGAATATGTTTGTACAATTTTTTGGGCCAGTATTCGTATGTTTAACAGTGGTAGAGAATATCTTCGGCACGAAAACTCTGCGAAAAATCGAAAATAATGAAAGGTTTGGGAAATTTGATTCAACGTATTGGTAAAATATTTCGCCGGAATTTGTTGTCAGTTTTTTAACTTAACTTAACTTGCTATTGACATCGCACGTTGAGTTGCAGTACTTGCTTCAGATTAAACGACATGTACCATTGGAGAACGACGCGTTGAGTTGTACTACTTAAGAGCATTAAGCTTCTCTATTCCTTATGGCGGTGATACTTTTAATAGATGAGCAAAGCACGCGACAATATGTTTGGTGAACCAGATGTAAGTAACGCGCAAATAATAGCTACAATATATTCAACGTTATTAAAGCTCGAAAGAAATCTTCTGATGGAGAAGGAAGACATTAAGTTGTCGACCAATACATTTAGTTGCACCACTGGCAAAGAATGAAGTTGCACGTTAGTACTGCTTATGTAAGTTTACGTGTTCTATATTTGTAAGAACTATTTATAGTTTGTTCGATAAAGTTAAAATCGGATATTGTTAAGAAGAAAGCTATAGTTAACTTTTACATTCACAAGTTATTTAAGTATTTACAGTCTTGGGGAAAGTTGCAGTATATTTAGATAAAAATACCGGATGAAGACGACAATTTTTAACAGCGCTACGAACAGTATTGCGATGTCGCGTAAAGCACGCGATATTACGTACTTTGCGAAGTCGAATATTTAAAGATGAATCCCATTTTCATTTGTCCAGGCATTTCTATCGGTACGCAATATCGTCAGCGTGAAAAGTGGAAATCCTGTAATTCCAAAAGGAGCGTGAAAATCGTTCGGAGGAAGTTTCGTAACTTACAAAATAGCAAGTACGAAAGCGTAATACGTCCTATTCGAGAAAACCGTACTTCCAATCTGAAACTTCAATAGCTCTCTGCTTAATGAAGATCCTTTAACTTCTAAATAATATATTAAATAAACCGAAACTTTCTTTCCCAATTTCCCCGCGATCACGAACTTTATTAACCTGCCGTCGTGAACGAAAAGAAAAGATAACAACGTAATTCTTCCACAGAATTTCAAGATCATTTTTCGTCTCCTTTCTCAATTAAATCTAAACGCATCTACATGTCGATCGGTCGTTTAAAAACCCCGATAAAATTGCACAGAGAACGAACAGAAGCATTTAAATTAAACCTCGACGAACAAAGCAATATCGTTCCCTCTGATTCGACGGATCGACAAATCTGTTATAATTGACTCCATCACACACCCTACTTTTTCTTCTGTCCATTCTTTCGTTCGCGCGAATCGCCAAGAAATTCCGACCGCAATAACTGCCAGAGAAATAATTATCACTTTAGCGGCGCGCGGTCGTAATCGTCAGCGTCCAGCGATCCTAGGAATTTCATTAGTTTCGATAAATTCTGCCCGTCTAACCTCGATTGTCTTTCGTCATTAATTCCGGCGCAATGCAGCCGTATTCATTACTAATCCCTATGTAACACGCCTACTCAATTCACTCACGATCGACCGATGTACCTCGATTATCGTTTGAAATGTCGGGACTGCCGGACTTCTGTCTTTGATTGAAAATAGCGTTACATAAAAATCGAACGGTATTGTTTCTGACGGTCTTTGTAAAAAAAAAAAAGGAGAGCGGAGAATAGATTGATAACTCTGTTGGATTAAAAAGGGTTAATCAACGGTAGCGCGCGATAAAAGCAGTCTTTTGCCTGTCTGTCATTGCGTTCTTTCAAACGTTACGTTAATTTTATGTAACTTGAGGATAACAGGCAGAACGTTTGTACATTCTTTTGTTATGCGAGACTAAAAGAAAGGTTGTACGTAACGTATGAGAACGTCAAATAAATTTAGAATGCTTGGGTGGCAGATTTTGTAGCCGTATTTATATCAGATATATGACAGTTTATCCCATTTCGGGGCACAATAGTCTTTTGTTATACGTGGATAGGAAGACGTGGCTTTCGCAATGATACAGGGAGATCTCCACATATATTGTGTGCGGCAATTTTCAAACTAACACCTTTATTGAAAATCAGTGGAGATGATAAACAAATTGTGTTTCATATGTGATATTTTGTGAATTATTTTGGACAAGTAATATTATTTTTAATTTGGTAAACCCTTGGGTCAAGCCATGGATTTATGTATTTCATTAACATTTCGTTTGAGAATTAAGTACAAAAATTCACACAGGATATTTGAAGAAAAAAGAAAGGTAATAAAAATATGGAAGCAGTCGAACAGTCTATACGAGACTCTGCGTGTATGAGTAGTTCCATGCGAGGGAGTGACCGTACTTAAAGGAAGCACAGCACGAGGGAAACTTAGGGTCGCGAGATAAAGAAAGGGTGCTTTAGAAGCAGAGCTCAGGCGCAAAATCGAGCAGCAGAATTTTGGAGGCACGTTCACAGAGAATATCTTGAAACCGAATTGTACAAAGAAAAATAGAGAAAGGAAGAATGACCTGGAGGGAAATCTGAAAAGACGTTCAGCGAACAACAGTTTCGAAAGCAGAGAATTTTTCAAAGTAAACGAACCAAGGAATCACCAGTAAAGCTGCATTACAGTAAATTTGTATAGCGAAGGGACGAATAATTCCAAACGAATGAAAAACAAAGTTCTGACAACGTCAATAGAAAATCAGTCGAAGAAAATCCCAGAGGAGGACTTAATTAAAAGAACAAATTTTTTACTTGTCACAGATCACCTCGAAAAGATTTCATTCGTATCTTACAATGTAAATCTAATTTACCGTTGTTTCCCCTCGAAATTTCGAAAAAATTCTTCCTCCAGTAAATCGAGATCTACATCAAGCACACTTCCTAAAAATAATCCCCGTCGATCCAGCAAAGCAGTCAAAACGGTCTGACCTCTTCAGGAACTCGGTGTTTCTCCCCTGGCAAATCCACACCGCTCAAACTCCAGCTAAGAACGCAAGCTAAGCACCGCCAGTGTTCTGTACGAGCATCAGATTACGTTCACCGATCGATACCTGAAAGAACCCTTCGCAAAATCGAGCGTGCACGATGGACAGCCGCGTGAATTCACGCGTAATCGCATTTCACGGACGTTTTAATTGCATTTTCCATGTAAATTTCGCGAGGGCGGCGAAAAATCTGCTAGCTTTTCCCTTTTCCCTTTTCACGCCCATTTCTACGCTGCTCCCTTTTTTTCTCCGTTTCTTCTCTCCCCTTTTCTTTCTTCTTCTTTTTTTTCTTCTTTCCTTATGAACCGCGACTGAGATCCAGCTTTCAGGCATCGGATCCAGATAAGCCGGATGCTTGTTGCCTCGTGCGGGAAGAACCGGAGCAGAGGTTAAAGCGCCGATAAACCGGGCTTACCAGGGTGACGGGCGTGCTTCTGCCTCATAACTTCTTTTTCTCGGTCCGCCCAATTACTTTCGTTCGCAAGAAATCGCGAGCAGACCGTGCTCGCGTCATTGTTAAATCACACGAGCTGCTAGATTTGATTGCGACGATATTCGGAGTAGAGAGAAGCATTGTTGTATAAGCGACAGTTCGCGCAATGGTTGCCTAAAAAAAAAAAAAAACCGTGGATTGAGGAAAATGATATTCTTGTTCAATATAAATCTTGCCATCACTTATTAATATTGTGCGAGTTAGTAAAAAAAGGTATCGCTTTTATCGCAAGGCTGTTTTGGTATAAATAATGCCTTTTAAAAGGTCTGGGTGTTTCTCGAGGCGTGGTAGGTAAATACATGTTTGATGTGTCATTTATTAATGGTATTTGATAAGACCGTTTTGATATTGACACTTAGATTGCATGCATCGAAAATTGAAATTATCAGTGTCTTAAAATTTTCCCCAGGAAATCGTCATCGTAGAAGAAGTAATTGAAAGTAAACTGCATCGATGGCCAAAATTTATAGCGAAGCCTTATATTGATAGAAAATATTTCCCAAACACTGTTCCTGGATTTTCTTGAATCAATACAATTTATGCCACAAATTAAAGTTAGTTTTCGTTGGATCCACGCCATTTTCCGGACTGTATCTTGAATAAGCGTCGCTTAAATAGCTGCGATACGTAATTCTTGTCTCGTAGTTCCTTTCTTTACCGAGTCTCTTTTCTCTTGTCATCGGCTTAAGTCTGTTAAGACTCCCGATGGAAGCTTTGGGGATTTTGTGCTTGGACTACTAGAGCCTAGGTTAATTTAATGTCAACAAGTAGTTGGACTGTAGTTTGACGGAGTCAATAAGGCGTGCATACTCAAGGTATTGTACATTCAAGTGAAAGAGGCCGGTACTGGCGTCCAATAGTCCCTATACGAAACATTTAATGCGACATACATAAGGGAAGACACAGACTAAATTATAATTACGCACCATAAGTTCCTTTTTATCGAAAAACAATCGGCTAAGCTATAATATATCAAAATCCTTAAATAAAGTTTCCTGTTTTTAACAGAATTTCTAAAACCGACGAAACCGAACATTCCGCGTTCGAAAGCAACTGAAAGCTCGATATAAATAAAATCAATTGCACAAACGGACGAGTGCCGTGGCAGTAAATTTTCATCCCGTCTATCAGGCACGACGAGCACCGAGCTTTCACCCCAAAGGCAGGAGTAGCACTTCCGCCCTATCAAACAGAAAATCATTATCACCGTCGCAATCCCATAGCTTCTAATTCCTCCTATTTTCCTTCCCCCGTTCCGTTACTGGCACTTTTCACGTGGCCACGTCTCCCAATGGCAGTAACGGGATAAGTTTCCTTATTTATGCCACGGGCATCCCACGACAATACCCACGGCCATGGTACTTACGACTATTTTCCGGCCGTATTTCTGGAAGCCGCTTTTAAAAGTGCCACTCGAAGCGATGACGATAATGCCTATTTCCCTCTTCCCGCCTTCGTCGATGTAGAAGAAGAAAAGGAGGAGGAAGAGACCGCTAGACGATTGGATAATGTTTGTAATGAAAAGGCACTTGCAATCATTTGCGCAGAATCTCGCCGATATCGTTCAATAATGATTAGATCATGTATTCGACTGCCATTAGCAACGTTTATATTACTACTGACATTTTAAGGATTAATCTTTTCTACAATTTCACGGTTACTATTTATCCAGACGATTCGTAGACGAGCTGCAGCTCAGTTTCAAATTCTCTTCACAATTCTTTTCGAACATTCTCAAATATATCCTTCACCGTTTCTCATACGGTTTACGACCAACGTTTGCTCAAACTGACAAGTGCCCCACGATCTCCCGGCGAGATTGGTACGTAATTTCGGGGTTGCATGAACAATTCAGAGATCCATAATTACCAGTCTCGCCGCCCCACAGATGTTTCAATGAATTACACGACGAATTATCCCCGTTGCGGATCTTAATTAATCTCGCCTTATCGCACGCCTTTTTACAAGTTTCGAGCTTTATCTCGCTTGTCGTGTCGCGAATCGGCACGCAAAGTTCGCTTCCTGCTCACGAGAGCGTTAACCCTCGATCGTGTCAGAGTGCATGTACAATACAGAGGCAGGTGCTGCGGATAGGTGTGTAGGTGTAAGTGGGCGAGTGTTACGAGAGACGAGAGAAACAGGTTGGGTACGAGGATACTTCATTTTGTTTTAATGGTCGTATCGATTAAATCGAAGACTCGAAGTCCTCTGAGCATTGCATCGACAATTTCCTGTTTCGCGTTGCGCTCTCTTTCCAGGCCAGGGCAAACGTTTCCGGTTTTACGCGAATTGCTCACCGCGCGTTGTATTATTGGATGCTGGGTTAACGGATCGCGGTTCTGTTAAGTGGATCTCGTGTTTTATATCAGTTGGTTCTTTCGGCGTGATAATCTTCGAGTAGGATGAGATGTTACTGTGCAAGATATTTCGGTGGAACATTTCTCATTTTATGCAGTGAAATGTAGTTTATATTAATTACACCTTTCTTTCATAGATGATTGCAATGCCTGTGATATACGTGTAAATTATTGTATTATTTATTATTGCTCTTAGTGAAAGAGAAATATATAATAATTTAAATTTCTAACCGTTAATTCCGCCATCAAAATTGGCAATTAATTTCGATTGTCCGATTCATTTCTCTGTACGGCCCCTGTCACATTCCTCAGAATCCATATTTCAAAAAAGTACAAACTTTCTGCTGTAAAAATTACTATTGACTCTTAATCCATTTTTATATTTCCGATCATTCATATTTCCTTCGCTCCCTCTCCACATCAATTCCCTATATCCCTCACAACCCTTCGCCTTTCCAAGAAATAACAAATTTCATTAACGCGAATCCTCAGTTATCCCGATCCCACTGCACTTTCAATCATCCTTAAAGTAACCAGAATCCAATCATTTTCATGCCACCGTTATTCACTTCCAATCACCATTTCCTTCAAGAACTTTCGAAATTCCGCAGCGAGAAGGATCATCCACGCCAAAACTGTATACTCTATGTATACGTACACGTACAGTCAGTTTCATAAGTGTTAATTACTCGTTCAATTACTGCTGCTTATCGCTCGTTCAAAATTCACCTGAACGAACTGCGCATACGCGTACTCGTTCGCAACGAGACCTCGAACGCGTCGTTCAATTTCAACCAATATCCTTTATCGACGAGCGAGGGTACCGATGCTTGCGGGGCCGACTGTACTTATCACCAATATATCCCGTCGTCTTTCCGAAAAGCGAAATATTATATTCCACTCGACGGAATGGCCGCTTCCCTCCCGCCCCCCAACGATCACCACTTCCTTATCGACTCCTCCGCAGCCGAAATTACCGCGTGGCGTAATAAAAATGTAAATTCCTGCCCGTTTGCCCGTTCAAACAAGGGGCCGCACGGTCGAACACGTGACAAGAAACATCTAAATCAGGAGCGTGCTCGCGTGAACGAGCCAGTGCGTGTAATAATTAGACGGTTCCGACGGTCAAGCCGACGCCCCGCACCCTGACCGCCTGCTTCGCTCTTCGCGATATCAAAATTCCACGCTCGGCACGCGCTGGAATTCTTTATGGCCCCCATGGCGGCGTCACGAGAGAATGAAAGAGGGAGGCAACGGCCACACCCCACGGCCAGGGGTCGTTAAGTATAAAACACGGGGGAGAGGCGGGCGGGGGGGGGGGTAGAAATGTGGAGGAAGAACGGGATCGAGGGCGCGAAAAAAAAAAAAAAAGGAATAAGAAAGACCGATCGAACTTGTACAATGTTTCACGTGGCTCGGCTTCAACCCATTTTGCGTCGTCGGCGTGTATGCACGCGCAATTTACCACGGGCATTATCGCCGTACAAGTACGCGCGTGTTACGCGCATTCGCGTCGCGAGGGAATAACGACGGCCGCGAACGGGTTGAAATATTTGCAACGGGCGAAACGATGTAAAATATTCGATGAAAATAGGGGACGTTGTTAGAGATAGGGGCGGTGGGTCTGATAGGGGCGAGGAGGTAATCAGACCGGTGAAACGAAGACGCATTATTCCGATAGCTTCCGATAGCGATGATATTGATAGTGATTGAAGAGCGAGTGAACTAATCGACAATATGATGCACGTTACGAAGGTTTCTTTTTTTTTTCGTTTTCATCGCTGATACGCTACATTTCTGACGGCACCCGAATTATTTCTACTTAGATTTGAGCAAGAAAATTTCGGCCACAAGGGTATATTTGTCATTATTTTCTGCGTTGCAAACGGTGTCAACGTCGCGCCGCGACGCTGATCGACGAGCCATCCTTTTATTTTCGTGCTTTCTTTGGAAACGTACGCCGGACGGTTTATTTTCCCTTTCATGGCGTTTTTTGTCTTCGTTTAGCGGTAATTGGATTATTAGGGCGGGCGTGTATGCGCGATTTACGTGCAGTTTCTTGTTATGGATTTATCGAGGTGTTTTCTGCGGGGAAGAATGGTCGCTTGATGGAAAGGTAAAGGTGTGAGGCTCCATCGGGGGATAGATTGTTCGTTATCCCGTGTCGGCTAAATTTTTTCCGCTGACCATCAACCGTGCGTGGGTGATCACATTCTCTACACCGCCTTTTTAACTATGCCTTTGTTGTGCGCGTTTAAATTAGACGCTTGGTCACGTGCAGAGTGACATATTGCAAGGATGTTTCGAGGTTCGCAGCGAAACGTATTGATCGGGGGAAACAGAGGAATTGTGTATTCCGGTTTGTTAGAAACAAATACTAATTCGTGAGAGACTACTTTATTACGCGTAGTTGATTTGACTATTGCGATACTTTGCAGGAGATTTTAGGCGAGTTATGAACGCAATTAATGCCCAATGAACCTAACAGTATCGACAAGCTGTGATTGATATTTAATTAACGTAATAGTTCCAACGACGTTTCATCGATTTGGGATTATCGGTGGGGAAATATATTTTGTAACAGAGCTTCCAAAGTTGTATTATCGGTACGGAAACTGTCTACGCATTTGACCCAATTTCGCACCAACGATTATTACGATTACTTGCCGATAAATTAAACAGTTCTTAACCGTGTAGTGCAGTCTTCGAAATAAAGTATTCGAAACGAAGAAAAGGACACGCTTTATATACCTTATGAGTGAATTTTCAGTGAGGTGTTTTAATATGTCATTGCGGATGAGTTTTCGAAAGTATTTGAAAAGAACCGGCTGTCCAGTTGTGTACCCTTTACCCTTTTGCCTCGTGCTATTAATTTTTCCTCTATTCATGAGCTCTTCTAATAAACTCCATTCATTTTCTTCTTTTGAACAAACGTTATTATCACAAATGTGGAAGAACTTCAATATAAGATCATTATGAAATTGTAATTATAAGACAGGTTCATTAAAGTCGAATATATGCAGTTCAATGCGAGTTCGGAATGTTTTAAATCGTCATAAATTTATATATATCTATCATAGGTACCTGCTTAGACCTGTTTGACTTGTTCGTATACATTGCCAGCAATAAATGTAATTTCCACGAATGTTTCTATTGTTTCAAGAACCGTCACCGCTGTACGACAACAATCACTACCATGAGGAATGCCTAAAATGTAACAGCTGCGGCCAGAATCTCACGGGACCCAATCAAAAAAGGGCTAGACGGTGAGCAAAAAGGAAAAGAAAAATTCCGTCATGCATAGCAGTAACATAACTGCAAATGTCAATGTAACATCGTCCCAATGACGATGTCGTCCCACGTTGGAATATTATTAAACGTTGATCGAAATTTTCAATTTATACAGACGACGTTCGACTTACTCTCTTCGATAAACGTTCATTTTTATATTTCATTCTGATGCAATATAATAAAGTTTGTATTACGCGACGTTTTTCGAATAAAAACTTTCGAATTCGTTGAAATCGTACACGATCGACGATTTTTTCCATCCCGAAACGCGTTTCCCCGTCGTGGCATAAAAACGTCACGCTGTTGGAATTGCAATTTGGTTGATCGGGACCTCAGCAATCGGGACGTTTAAAACGCATCGTTGCGTTTGCGGCAAATTTGATTGATAGAACGAATGTTGCCTCGTATTTTTCCTTATTTTTCACTCTATTTTTTATTTCAAATAAAATGACACGTTGTGAATAGAACGCCTTTCTGAGAATACAGTTAATTCGTTCAAATGATTTTGTTCGTGCGATTCGGGCAAGTGAAATATAAAGTTAAATTGTTATACGATTTGGGAAAGAAATTCTGGCGGCGATGCGTCCTTAAACTACAAAGCGCGTTAAATATTCAATAACTGAAACGAAATTGCGTACAGACAAAATGTCTGCACGCGTTTCATAATCATAATGATAGACACTTGTGTCGTGGGGAAAAATGACAATACAATCGAGAAAATATTACAAGGAACAAGAATAAAATAAATTTTAAATCGTCCCGTGCTTTTCGTAAAATATGAAGGAATTCAACGATTTATAATAATTGATTTAAGATTATTGCCAAATCTGACGAAGCTCCGGGTTGTTGCCAATAAATTACAGATCAGAAAAGGCGAATGCATTAATTCAATCCAGTTGATCGTTAATCGCAATTCACTTAACGAAAGAATCGAAGTGCAGGTGAAAGGTTTTTCCTTGCAGTTCGTTACGTCGCTAGATCGAAGTCATTAATCGGTAACTCTGTCTATCGGTGGCGCACTTACCGGATGACACGATGGATCATCAATTTCCTCTGATCCATAGGTTCAAGAACCAAATACTTTGCGATCTTCACTTCGCTGACGTGGCGCTGATGGAGTGTGCGGACTTCATGCAGCAGTTGCGCAGCTTCAAACCACAAAGTTTAGGCTGGGCAGTTGCCCGAAGGAAATCATCGACCACCTTGATCTTCCCGTTACCACCGCAAGCTTGCTCAGGTATGACCAATTCATCCGTGTCCACGGATCTATCAGAATTTTATTAAAATGAAAATATTTGTCGTCCTTTTCACTGGCGATCGAAATGTATACGCATTCATAATAATATCTGAATGATAACTTACCTTACGTATATCTTATACAAGATATTGAATATCACGTGTATCAAATTGTTAATAATAATAAATCACGAATAATAATATAACCGTTCGTATAAAACATAGTAGGTACTTTGTATTTGTACGAAGTCTATATTTCTGGTTCGAAAGGATTAGTGGTGAATGATTAAAGATTTATTTTTCGCTCAATCCTATATGAATATGATTTCTGAAATATTCTTCTAATTTTCCAATGGTACTGTAAATATGGCAATAGTATTTTGGTGTTTCCATTTAACAGAGACAACCTGTATTCATATACTCGTTTCTCGATGTACGCAATGCTCTTTGCACGCTGCACTTTTTTATACATGGCCGCAGTTTTTCTGAAACTCTTACTTACATTGTGAATTATATTCACTGTGTTTAATGCATTGCTCTAACCATCTTTCGTTGATCTCAGTAAAGAGGAATAAGATTGAGAAATAAAATTCCGAATAAGAAAGAACAATTCAAAAGCCATTAAAAGTAAAAGGAGGGAGGAAAAAAAGTAGTGAGAACTAGGTATTGAAACTGTTCGATGAATATCAGATAAAGTGTTACCAGACTCGGCGGCAGCGAGTTAAGAGGAAACGGAAGTAAAGAGACTCAGGTGGCGAACTTTTACTGGTGTACATATGTACGTATGAATCAGAGCTACAGGTGGTTCCCCGTGTTTTGGATTTAACGGCTCTGCATACATGGTTGACTACGTTTGCCATTCGAAATCGAAATCGACTATCTCAAATTAAAATCAGCCCTACGAGTCGTGTTTAAAACTGTGGTCCGATTGTAAATGTGTTACGATACACGCTTCTGAAATGATTTAGTACGTTACAATGTATAATCAGATTAAAACATTATATTACATGCGAGTTGTACGATATTACTTATGTTTAATATAATACAATATAAATAATTTAGAGTATTAATTGAATTGCTTGAAGCAACATTCCGGGTGCAATTGAAATTACTCAAGAATGTGAAGTGAGGCAAAATTAGCAAATTATTTTGTAGCTTGAAACGAAGGATAGGTGGTACCCTATTTTATGTTCACTTGGAATTTATGGAATATGGAATTTAGATCTCCAAAGACCTTTATCCGTAAAGATGTTCGTTAAAACAATGTGGATAGTTAAAATTGAATTTATTAGTGAAATTTATTTTGGAATAATTTGATTTGCCATGGAAGAACGACAATTTAGAAATTTCATTCCGGATTAATACAAACTTGCACCCTTCTCGTTCGATTATGAAGAAAAATATTTCCAAACAATATAAGAGTACATTGAAACGTTTATTTAAGGTTGTCGATTACTCGTGGCGGTAAACAAAATTCGCCGTTTAATGATATTCCGAAGCATTTCTCAAAATATTTGCAGGTATGTGAGAACACAGACAGGCCCTCGAGTTAGTTAACAGATAAACATGCTTTGCATCGCGGATGCCATTTAATCGAATGAACGTGTTTTGTGTTCGGGAGTCGTCTGTTGCTCCAAGCGAAATGTTTGTCGCCGTTGGAAATTATATACGTATAATTCGCAAAAGTTGGAGTATCGTACAACCTTCATTTAAAACCAAGTATTGTCGACGTATGAATACAAATATAGATATTTGTTTATTTCTACGTAATTTCTCGTCGTTTCAACTGGAACGCTGGATACACGAACTAATCTAACAAATTTGTCAATACTGTCCCAAGAGACATTCTTACAATGAAGAACGATATTTCGGCGTGTGCCTCTTTTTCTACACGTGTTAATGCGAGGACAAAAACATTCTCCAAAGAAGAATAATGAAATGTATTGACAAGGAACTAAATTATGTATACGTTTATCTTCATTCTCTGTCCATTTGTACGCGTTTACACGTACAGAATTTATACTTCGTAAGTTAATTTTCACGTAACTAAATCTTTACTTAATCCAATATGTCCCGGCAACATCACAGCCGCAACATCGTTCGTGTACGGAATTAATAGACTTTATATGAATTCGGGCGAGTGCAATAATATTAAAACATTTCGTCGCAATATGGTGCAAATATTTATTCGATTCGTGGCATTCGACGAAATTGAAATGAAATAAAACCTTTTTTTTCCCCGAGTTTTGCGTCTGCAACGTGAACAACAACATCGCAACTGTATCCGAACACTGTTCGGCAATCGCGACGCTCCGACACATTCTCCTAAATAAACTAAATACTGATCAATGATTGTTACTATTATTATGTATTTCAAAAAACACAACGTTCCCCCAAAAAAGAGTATATATAATCAAATTACTAATAAATAATCAAGCTTAATTAGAAAACGGGAGCACTGTAAATTTACGAATTCAAGCTTCCCTTTTCTCTAAATAACTCGGACATTCCGAGAATCGTCTCTCGATCATTATTTTACTACGTCGAATCACACGATCCTTCACGAAGAAACAAGCCGTGTGAAATAACGAGAGGAACAGCATCGGCCGGTAGAAAGAAGTAAAACTGGAACTCTGTCATTCGAATTGCGGGGGTTCATGAAGGAGAGAGAGAAGAAGGTTTCGTCGGGAAAAGAAAGAGGAAAGGGAGATGTTGCGTTTCGTCCTAGGCCTGCTAGCGGACTCATCAGTAAGGCGTACTAGCAGGCCCTGCCTTAGACACAGGGACAGTAGGGAACGGTCGGTGGTTATATATATACTCGCGTGGGCCTATACAGCCACCTTCGGGAGCCGGATCGTCGTGCTCGTCCCCTAGCGGTGTATGTGGGAAGTACCCCCACATCACTCCCCCACCAGTGATAACGATATGTTGAAGTTATCCCAGGGTCTGCTGGCCGTTCCTCGATTCTGCGACGTCGATGCCCACTACCGACTTCGCCCTGTAACCCGCTCGTCGCGGGTGAGCGCGTGCTGCTTAAGGGTAACGAACGTGATCGAAGTCGGTAGCCATCGCGTTAAAGTCGCCTCCAACGTCTTTCCCCTCTCGGCGTCGTCCGCCATCCAAAGTCGTGCGCTGCTTGCGTGTTGATCACGTCGGGGTCACCAATTGCGGGGGGTTCATGAAGGAGAGAGAGAAAAGGTTTCGTCGGGAAAAGAAAGAGGAAAGGGAGATGTTGCGTTTCGTCCTAGGCCTGCTAGCGGACTCATCAGTAAGGCGTACTAGCAGGCCCTGCCTTAGACACAGGGACAGTAGGGAACGGTCGGTGGTTATATATATACTCGCGTGGGCCTATACAGCCACCTTCGGGAGCCGGATCGTCGTGCTCGTCCCCTAGCGGTGTATGTGGGAAGTACCCCCAACATCACTCCCCCACCAGTGATAACGATATGTTGAAGTTATCCCAGGGTCTGCTGGCCGTTCCTCGATTCTGCGACGTCGATGCCCACTACCGACTTCGCCCTGTAACCCGCTCGTCGCGGGTGAGCGCGTGCTGCTTAAGGGTAACGAACGTGATCGAAGTCGGTAGCCATCGCGTTAAAGTCGCCTCCAACGTCTTTCCCCTCTCGGCGTCGTCCGCCATCCAAAGTCGTGCGCTGCTTGCGTGTTGATCACGTCGGGGTCACCAATTGCGGGGGTTCATGAAGGAGAGAGAGAAAAGGTTTCGTCGGGAAAAGAAAGAGGAAAGGGAGATGTTGCGTTTCGTCCTAGGCCTGCTAGCGGACTCATCAGTAAGGCGTACTAGCAGGGCCTGCCTTAGACACAGGGATAGTAGGGAACGGTCGGTGGTTATATATATACTCGCGTGGGCCTATACAGCCACCTTCGGGAGCCGGATCGTCGTGCTCGTCCCCTAGCGGTGTATGTGGGAAGTACCCCCACAGAATCTATACTCGAATTTATGGAGCACTGCAGGCCATCAGTTTCTGCAGGGAAGAGGCGAGATCGGAGAAACGCAAAGGCGACAAGGAGACGGGGATGAACCGTGGCCGGTTCACTTTAAGTTCGAATACCAAGCCTGTCTATAAACAGTTTGGTGTTCTACCTTACAGTGAGTCGACCATGGTATCGGCGACGTTGCACGTGAAGGAAAACCGGCGGATCGATGAACGAAAAGCAAGGTGTACGAGGGGAAAACGCAATATCGGTGATACGTGCCTAAGTGGGCAGGGGAGTCGTGTTGCATGGCGAAGGAAAAGACCCTAAAACGGATCATCCTTTACTATGGTGACCCGATTGTCCATCAGGTTTGACTGAAAACGATGGATCGTGTTCCATTGTTAATGATTTCCCGACTGCGGGACATTTATGCGTTGCCGCGGGGTTTATGGCGATGTAGGGACGATTGGGCGGGTCGTCGAAAATGATTGCTAATTAATTTAAATTGTTTCCGTATAACGGGGGATAGAGAGTGTGAAACGAAATTGTGAGTTAATGTAGTGTAAGGTTCATCGACGTGAATGCTAAATTCGTGCTCGTGTTAGAGGAGAATATATGTTCAGTAAAACAATTGTACAATTTAGCATTCACAATTATATGATGATATAATAACATACTTAATTATTTATATACAAATTTGTATCCCATTAATTATTTGATTTTGTACAACTGTATAATAATTTTAGATATAAGCAGAGGGACGAAGAATTTATTGTGTTGGGAACCTACGCTTGTCACACTGCATCGTTATAATTAATGACGGGCCTTTCGGTTTTACCAAAAATTTATGACGTAAATTGGTGTATTCTGCCAATCAGATAAACGTATATCGACATTAAAAATGTATAAAAGTTGTTAAGGAACAACGAATACCACGTCAAATTTTATTTGCTTCCGCTTAATCGTACACTATTGTTATTATTAATGCCTCCAACAATGCATATTGTATTTAACCAATTTGGACATTGATCCAACAATATCCATTTAATTAATTTCGCGCTCAAATGAAATCGCGCTACCTTCGTTTCAAAATAACAATGAACTTCCCCACAGACGAATTCTGCAACGAGTTCCCGCACAACCTGGTGCCCACACCCGGCTACTGGATCGAGTGCTCCAGACAGCAGATCACTTCTGACACCATCTGGGACGAGAGCGAGAGCGGGGAGGCAACTGACACAGAGTTGACCGAGGTTCAGCAGGAATCGGACAACGACGATGTGCCCAGGAAGAAGACTACGATCGAGGAGCAATGGGAGAAGAACCAAGGATTCGAGCTGACCTCGGTCGAGCAGGAGACTTACGAGAAGTATTTCTATGGATCAGAACATTGGAATTACTTCACGAACGACGAGGACCTCGGCCCAGTGATACTGAGTATCAAGCAGGAGACACTGAATGGTCGAGATCAATTCAGGATCCTCGTTAGGGCCATCACTTACACCGTGCACGGACTGATTCCTGCCAGCTCCGTATTCGCCGACCGGTAATTACGAACGTTTTCATTATTTCGAGGGTATGGTTAATTTCGTAAGTACGAAGAAGACAAAGAATCACGTACAGATTGGCGACGCTCTTTTCAATGTGTGCCCTCTCTTTACGCCAAGAAATATATTAATTACTAATTAATTAATTACTAATTGAATACGGGTTCCTCGAACTTTTAATAATATAGTCATAAGAAACCTTGAATACAGACGAATCGTTATTAAACGTTGTACGTGCTTCAGGCCGCAAATAATTCAATAATATTTAAACAGAGTCACAATCGTTCCGGACCTCGACGTTATTCATTTTCTTGAAACAAATATACCAGAAGCCTCTTGTCGTTAACAGGTACAACCGGGAGGAGGTGGTACGCAGTTTGGGCAAAGAGGTGAACGTGAATCCGCCGTTAACACTGGGTCAACTGCCAGATACCCAGGATGAATTGCTCAAGCTGGATCAGGTGTTCATAAAGTCGGAGCTTAAAGTCGGCGTGCTTTACGTTCAAGAGGACCAGCGGACGGAGGAGGAAATATTGGACAACCACGAGAACTCGGCCCTGTTCGACGAATTCCTGCAGATCCTTGGCGATAAAATTCGCCTGAAGGGCTTCGACAAGTACAAGGGCGGCTTGGACACAATTCACGATCTGACTGGCTTGTACTCGGTCTACACGAATTGGCGGGGCATCGAAATTATGTACCACGTGTCCACCTTTCTGCCAAACGAGAAGCACGACGAGCAGAGGGTAAAACGAAATTTTGCTGCATTCTTAATGGGTACTCGAAAGATATAGGGAGGAGGATACAGAGCTGGAATAATAATTTGTGCGAGGAAGTTTTGTGGATTAAAAAGAAATTACTGAACGAGATATATAATTTTGAAATAATAGAATGAAAATAATTTATCGTGCTATAATAACGTATTACATAAATGTTTTGGATATTAGAACGTTTAAAGAAACAATTTAATCAGTTAATTAACCGGGCTCTGAATCATTTCTAAATCGCTTGTATCGAAAAAGAAATTCAAAGCCAATCCAATCTTTTGCCTTTTTATGATAATCGTGAAAGTATTAGAAATAAATTAATTTTTACGTTGAAAGTGTTCACAAATCGGGCAAAAATATTACATTTCACATAAATGTATTATTACACAACAGCCACATTGGGCAATTTATATTGAATTGACGTCAAATAGTTAATTAAAGATTCTATTGTTGAAATCGCTATTATCTAGCGAATAATAATCAATACGTAGAAATATGTTAAGGAAGTATTGTTCTCTAGGTACAAAAGAAGCGACACATCGGCAACGACATAGTGTGCGTTGTGTTCTTAGAAGCCGACAAGACTCCATTCAATCCGGCTTGTATGAAGTCCCATTTCCTGTATACGTTCATTCTAGTCAGAGTCAGCCCACGGATAAAAACGAAAGTTACGAGATATGAAGTTTCTGTGGCGACGAGGGACGAGGTTGGAGCTTACAAGCCTTACCTTTGGGAGCAAAATGTATTTAAAAAAGGTAGTAACACTGATAAATAATGTTCTTTCTACATTTTCCATCGTAGAGACGCGGCATCGCACTCGAAATACGAAAAGATGTTTGCAATTCGGAGATATGTAAAGAAAAAAGTCCCTTAGACATAATATGTACCAATAATCGAAATTACAAATTATGTCTGCGAATATTGAGAGGTTTAAAAATCAAATCCACGGATAATGAACATCTAAAGAATGATATGTACCGACGGTAAAAAGCTTGGAAAGCAGAATAGAAACGGATTTTATTATCCCTTGATGCAACAGGTCCCATGTTCCGTGAATGGCTTCTAACGAAAATCGTCAATGGAGAGAGAGCGAGCTATTCCGCGCCGAAATTCGCGAAAATGCAAGAGAGAACGAGAACACAGATGCTGGAAGACATCGTGGCCAATTTGGCTAATCACGTGGAGACTGGACAGATTCCAAAACCATACCGGTAAAGGGAGTATTAAGTGCAAACAAAATTACGAGAAATGATATAAGTAAAAGAATATAGGAATTCCAGTAAACTAAGTCAGATTTGTTTGAAAAATATTTAGAAATAGATTGATTTACATTTGCATTATTAAAGATTCGATTTTTCATTAGAAAGATATTATTAATGGAGATAGGAGCATGAATGACATGTTCCCTTAACTCTTTTTCCCAATAAGAGTATTTTTCGTTTGCGTGCAAATAATTTAGTAAATATGCATATTATATAAATGAAATTTATTATTTTAGACGCGGTTCTTGGAGACCATACGGTCATATGCGGCCATCCTCGCCACTCCTGGATTCAGTAAGAGATCAATTCGAGGATTACGATCAACTTGCCAAGGATTTCACCAAAGTATATTTGAACAATGAAGAAAACACAACAACAACCGCGAATTTGTTCGACGTTTCGTTCTTAGTGCACGGCCCGCAGAAACAAAAAATCAGATTCTTTGGGGTCAGAGCGATTCTAGCAGTTAGAAGCAGGTGATTATTATAAAAATTCTTCATATTGCGTTTCTAGTTACCGCGATTTTAATTAAATTTGAAACATCGCTAAGTAATTAAATATCGATGCAATATCTGCGAACGATTCAAGTAAAATCAATGTTCATTTGCAAATTCAGAAATTCAATGTAAATTTGAAATTATATTATTACTAAAAAATATCAATGTATCAAACTTTACAATCCTCTGTAATAATATTTAACACGATATTGACAGGAAACGTTTTCTTATTTCAACTCGACTTCATTTATTCGACTGCGAATTAATTAATGACGATTACACACAAATTGTTTTAATAAGGTTGCACGAATAATAATTCAACCAGAGATTAGAATTAGAAGATAGCTAATTTGTTCTACTTTTCTAGAGTATTTCAAGAAATGCTGTACGGAATTCAAGCTGGATTTGGCAGTCCTCAAGTACCGGTTGCGGAATTACTTGCCAGGCCAGTACCTACCTTGCTAAGTCCGCAGAAACCGAGGAGTTCCAATTTCCTTCAGGTTCCTGATGTGGAGAGCCCAAGGTACGTATCTTTCTAATTATTTGTTTTGTCAACGATTGTGCGTTTATTATCTTTGCGAGTCCAGTGTCGTATTTGAAAGAGAATATAGCAGAATCGAATAAAAGGAATGATTGGCGATCGGTTTGTGTGTTTGTATTATTTTAAAATGTAATTGACCTGTACTATGTATTAACCCATTTTTGGTCAACAATATAGAGAACAATCTTCTGCTATTTTTTTTTTAAGAATTTTCTTTCTTATGAACAAAATATTACCCGCTTATTATTCTCGCTTTTATGTTTATCTGCTCTTTATTCATAATTTTGTCTCGTATCAAAATATTACTCGGTCCTCGTAACATTCTAATTTGAAGTTCTTTGTTTTTAATCGTACTTATTTGATCTAAAGAATGGAATCATTTGGAGATATTTAAATAAGAAACTCTATTCTATTCTATGAAAGAACATTCTATTGCAATAGTATTGTTTAACCCTTTGAGTACTCGTTGAAGTCTACCTATACGTCCAAAGAAAGGGTTAAACAGGATTCAATATTCCACTGTTGTTTCACTATTTCATTCCATCGGTCCATAAAATGGGTTACACAAAAAACAAAACGAAGTGGAATAACACACAAGTAAAAAGTGTGACGAACTGGATTTGATTTAGCGATTTAAAAGACCGAAGCTAACGGTGAGATTCAACTTGCCTTTGATGTCGTTTTCGAATGTATACTATATACATATATTTATAGATATTATATATATTGTATATTTAATTGTAATTATGTGTATCTTTTACGGCACTTCCATGTCTCCTATCCTCACACATACACGTATACAGCACCGCATGAATATAAGTACTATCACTTTGACAAAAATTTCTTCTTTCTCTATATATACTATATACATATATACATATTATATATATATATGTACGCAGATGAAACTTTGCCATGCAAGTAAATTTCAATTATATCCGATGTCTCCTTCGCTATTTTCGTGTGTCTGTATGGCTATAATTGTGTGGCATGTTTTACTATCCGAGGCCAGATTGAACAGAAAAGACGAACAAATAAAATGAAGACAAAATTTTAGGCTCTGCAGGTCTGTCATTCGAATTAATATACCAGCCATGCGAATTCCGTATCTCATTGATTCTCTCAGCTTCGATTTAAATCGACGCGACATATCGACCAATACATTCTCCCCCTGTCTTCTTGATTTCCATTACTTTCTCTGCCCATACAGCTGCGGCCCGTGAACTGTCCGCCGTCTCTCGATTTCACAATTTTACCTAAACTCCGAACGTTTTGACGTTAAGTATCGAACGGCCTGGCTATCTGTCGGCATGCAACGGACGTGTTCAACGTGTTCGGGTCGATTTTTCGTGGAATTGTAATCGTAAGCTCTGATTCTTGTCCGCTCAGTATCTATTGATCTATATATATATATATATCGCACGCACGTTATCGATTTTTGCGATTTTTTGCGAACGAAGGAGACGAGCTTTCGTCGTTGTCTTGTAATTATTCGTCTCTTTTTTTTTCGTTGCTACTATTCGATGCGTTCAGAGGATCCGTTTACGAAACCCTTCACCATCGGAACATCCCTCCACTTGAATGTTCCCTGTCCTTGTTCCTTTCAATGTGGTCCCGTGAAAAATTTGTTCCTCTGTCGAGAAGAATTTCCCCTCCGTAACCCCGAGGTGCCGCTCTGCGGTTTCTGTGAGATACTGGCTCTGACTTGTTTAGACCTAAAAGTGTGCCCTCGTCGCCGATGGTGAAGCGTGCATTGTCGAGGCTCGGCACGATCACGGCCGGCTGGGGAAGAAGCATCAGGAAGCACGGAAGCGGAAACACTTTGCAGAGCGAGGATCGAAAGCGATGGGCAAGCTCGCAGGATTGCAGTAGTACGTTGAGTTGTTGAGTTGTTGAGAAAAATAGAAACGTGGGAAATTGGGTTTACTGTTTGTAATTGAAGTTCGGTTCGCGTGAAAATTCAATTTGTCTTAATTATCCCGTTATAAGGAGAATTATATTACTACTTTTGAGGGCTTATAAATATATTATTGGACACGTGTCGCAATTTGGAGCAATGGTGGCTAAATATATCAAAGTTATACTTTGCTGTAATTATAATGTAGTTTTAATTATATGTATAAGAAATGATTGGAAAGAGAATCCAGTTAAACGCATGAAATTCGAAGAGGCTCAGAAATTGTATGGAAAATCTGGTAGATTTGTAGATCTATACATTTTAGTTAAATATGGGCTTAATACGATAGTTAAGTGTGTTTTCTTAGAAGCTAGGTATTACTTCCAAATTGTCTTGCAATTGTTGACTAAAATTATTGTTGAATTTCAGGCAAAGAAGCGAAAGAGAAAGAGAAAGCCGCCCAACAGTTGGCGGTGCCGAGACTGAGCGTTTGCGCAGACGCGCAGAAAGTTGACCGAGCAAAGTTGGCACAAACCGAGGTAAATCTGCTTAATTACTAATAAATAAATGCCACTAATATTCTTCTATTCCTCTCAACATAAACACGTTGTCTGCTCGTAACACAATATCCATTATAGTTTAATCGAGAACTGCAGAGAATTATCAGAGAACTCCAAAATGTTCTTACTCAACGGTCCCATAGAACAGCGAAACGAACAAAGAAAAATACACACGAACTTTAATGTTTCTTTCCACGTGACCACGATTAATTTATCGCGTTTCGGCTGGCATGTTTCAAAAACGATTGCGAAATTTCCCACGGGATAGTACTGGGGTGACAGGGGGCTGCATGCTCTGCGACGTGAATTTTGTTGCGCCTCGATATCTCGATCCGTTCTCGAGATACAGTACTTTGAATAACGCGCGCAGATACGCACGAAACGATGAATGGGCCTCGGATTTCTCGGAAACGCACGGCCCACTATTTTTCTCGGAATTACGTCTGGCGTCAGTAATAGTAGTAGTAAACAAAACAGTGAATCGCTGACTCAGCGTCTGCAGCTGACCACTACTGGTCACGTGACCACCGTGGGGTAGGTCAGTGCGTGCGAGCGAGAGGTCGGATCGCGCGAGCGAGACAACGATAGCAGAGCGCGACAAATTTTTACTTCACTTTGAACAACGATATCTCGGAAACGAAAAGAGATATCGCGACGCGACAAAAAGCGTTTCAAAGGTGAAAGCTTCGCGCTTCGAACGGCGTAGGCTGGAATATTCTGTTGTTCCGCGCGGCTGTACGACGCGGTGCGGAGTATACATGTTTGGATCGATATTTAAGGAAACACATTTCGAACGAGACAAGCAACTAAATGCGCGCTGTTCATTTCTATTCATACACGGTTTCGTCTTCTATTGCAGTTCGATATCATCGAGTTCGACCCAAAGACGTTCAAAATTCTACTGAACTATCTGCAGACTGGCTCCTGTCCGCTAACCTGCAGCAATATACCTGGCCTGATATGCGCCGCGGAGCACTACGATCTGCCGGAACTTCTGCAGGCGTGTTTCCATCATGCGAAACAATTTCTCCGTATCGACATTGTGTGCGTGATGCTCTGCGCGTTGGAGAATTATTGCTGGCGTTACACGTCTGCCTCCGAGCTGGTCAACATGATTCTCGCCTTCATCGAGACCAGGGCGTATCAATTATTCAAACATCCGGACTTCTTAAAGCTGAGCGAGTCGATGGTTCAAATGATCATGTGCCGAGGCCTGGAGGTAGGCGAGATCAAAAAGTTCGAGGCGATGCTCGAATGGGCGAAGAACAGAGTCAAGGATAAGAAGTCGAGCAAAGTCGACCCGAAAGTTGAGTTCAAGTGCATCATGGAGAGGCTCAGTAGAGATTTAAAGCTGCATAGGATAACACCCCAGGACCTCATCAAGGTAAATAGATTAATTAATACAATCATGAATCCTAGCATTAATACAAGCAACGAAAACTAAAATGAAAATCGATTCATTAAAGAGTGAAAGAAGTCCTGGAGTTAATAGCAGTGTGTGATAATAATGAAATCTTTACAACCAATTGCGTGAAACAAATATATCATCCCATTGTTATAATTACTGTATCAAACAAATTCTCGTCACTGAGGCATACTAATAGTAATTCTGAGATAATAATATTATACTGATATCATTGCTAATAACGATACATATTAACGATGACAATAATGCTGATTTTCTGAACGCATTTTCAGATCGTCTTACCGTCGAAGGCGATCACAAATGAAAGGATCCTCGACACCCTGATGTACCAAGCGAACTCTGGCATCTACAGGAACGTCGATAGCTACTTGGAAGCGTACCAACAGAGAGTGCAAAACCAGGAGAGTTTCGATTGTGGCATGTAGGGAACAATGTTACGCAGTGTTGCGATTTCAAGGAACCCTTATTTTTCCCCGGGTAAAAACGGGTGGAACGACGCGTACCTGAGGAAACTAGACTCTAAACAAAAGCCCTCTAAGAAATGAGGGGCGATCTCAATCGAACGAAACGTTTCCAATTCTGGTTGACCGCGCGGTGAGCTGTACCCCCGATTGTATTATCGAGCGGAGGGCAGTTCCGTAATTAGAACGCGCCAGAAATGACTGTTCCCACTGCGACGGCCCATTGTGAACGATCGGCTGAATATGTACACGCATATAGTATATAATCAGGATCGTAGGGAGCGGCAGCGGATTTTAATTAAAAGCAAAAGTTCGTCGATGTATTTTATGATCGAGAGGATTGAATCTAGAGTTTAATAATCCGCCGATCACTTTTCTAGTTAAAATAAAACTGTTTCTCGACTGGACGAGGCTGTTCTGAACTGTCCAAAGGAGAATAAGCGAATAAGAATCAAGGACGATCTTGATACATGCAGGGAGGAGAAACCGATAGGTAAAATCAAAGGAGGACTTGGAGCGATCGGAAGGTCGAAAGATTTGGGACGGTTTTGTCGGGGAATAATATTTAGTATCGATCCGATCGAGAAATATCGTCGATCGAGAGAAAAATAGCGAATTCGAACTTCCAATCGTTATTAAATAGCGCAAAGCGATGGAGGGACAATGCACAAATTTCATATCGTTCTAAAGGATAAGGCAAAGGAAAGGGAAAAAGCGGTGGGGGTAAACGAGATTGCGTCGAAAGTAATCTGATAATTGACAGGTGAAATGAAATGAAAGAGGTGGAGGGAGATTTTTTGCTCGAGAACACGGTGATTGTTCTGGCTCGAGGATGGCGAAATAGGTTGTATCAGAGGCTGAAGAGTTTCGACGGCAACACGGTGCCGAATATGACAATCTGTATCATAAAGAAAAAAAAAAATGCACGCAAGATCAAAGAAATAAAGAAAAAAAATTTGAAGAAAGATGTTAAACGCTATTATTGATAATGCGACGAACTACTTAATAAGTTCGAGTGAATTAAACTATTACGTATACATACATCTGTATGCATGTATGTGTGTGTATCTATGTACGCATAAGAGTGACATTAACGATAACAATAATACTAATAAATAACGATAAGGGGAATAAATAATAATAGTTATATAATGATAGGAGGAAAAAGTAAGGCGTTGATGTTGAGTGTGAAATATAAACGATGCGGCAGAAGAATAAGGATGAAACTGAAACAAAAATATTCAAAGTCTGTTCTGTTTTCTATCGTAGTTTTTGTATCTTCAAATACTCTAAGGCAGATATTCTAAAATTCGCGGGAGCCGGCCGGATGCGATATATTAAATGTAATGTACAAAAGCGAGGAAGAAATTTGAAAAAGAACATAATTTCTTCTTTTATATTTTTGAGTGAAATGTTCAAAGTGAAATGCTACAAAAAAAAATACAGTGAACAGCGGGGAAGTAAAATTTCAATGGAAAATACGTGTTTAATTTGAAATATTTTCTCATTCAAAACTTTTACGTCAGTGCGAGGAAAAGATATGTACGTATTTCTGTAAACCGAGGAACGAACAAGAATAAAAGATCTCAATAGTCTGTCGTAAAACGTTCGAGCTCGTTCGACAGCGCAGCCCGGGCTGGCTCCCGAATTTCATTGACTGCATTTTCACGATTAAAACGAAAAGAAGGGAAAATGGAAAAAAAGACAAAACGAAAAAATTAATAAATAAATAGGAAACAAACGCGTGATTTCGGGGTACACGTTACAGGAGGCTGATTTTTCGTCACCGCAACAACCCCCTTGAATCTGTCGACGTTTCACTTTCGCTCTCGTTTCTCGACTGTCCTCGACGCAACTCCTCTCGAAGGTTCCAAGAAGAAGAAATATTTTTTACACGATCATACGTCGACGACACAACGCGTTTCCGATCCCCCCCACCCGCGCGCGTGTTTTCTGTTTCTAATAGGCAAGCGTGTATAAACCGTCTAGATACGATCGATTTAAACGCGACGAGAATAGGAGGCAAAAAAAACAAATACACGAGGCATTCGATAAAAAAGAAAAGAAAAAAAAATACACTAATCGATTCCCAAACATGGGAATCGTCCAACTGTTAAGTGTCTTATTGTTCAGGCAACCGGCTGGACGAAAGTAGATCCTCTTCTTTTTCACGCCGTCTCGCTGGCGAAACGAAAGCACTGTGACTATCGCTTGTAAAAATCGACGCTGCGTCCACGTTAAAAGGACGCGCTATCGTCGATTGAGCAGGATTTGGTATCACGGTCGAACTTCGATCGATAGAGAGAGAGAGAGAGAGAGAGAGAGAGAGAAGCGGGCTCTTTGTAATATTTTTACAGAAACATAGAAAAATCGAGAGGTACAAATGTATGGGACGTGCGAGCAGAGCCGTGAAACACCAGAGAAAAATTAATAATTACGTATGCTAAGTAAATATGCAACCGTACGTGTAGCTGTAAAACGAGCCAAATGAAAGGGGAAATGGAAAACAAAAATATATATACATATATATGAAAAACACGTGTTGTTGTAAACGTTCACGTTTGTAAAAAGGAAAAAAGAAGGCAAATCGTGACGAGTACAATGGACGATGATCTGTCGTGATCTGACGTGCGTGAATATTTCAATAGAAGTCTAATCTGCCACGTCTCGATATTGCAATTAGAAATTAACGTGAAACGAAAATTGAACACGCTATCTGTTGAGCGCCGCCGTTGGATTAAGGGAAACGTTTGATAAAGTCTTCGAAGGATTGTTATCAATGATTTAAACAATGCAAGATAGACTGTTTGTAATTGTGTCCAAAGATACGTATAGAAATTTATTAGTTTCGCAGAAGAAACATTGGTATTCCCTTCAATTGTCATTCAATTGTTTATCAATTGAAACTTCGTACTGGTGAACGGTGTTTAATTTACTAATACCTTAACTCATAATTTGCAATTTCCCGTAAGACGAAATGTATAATCTGTACGTTAGGGGATGATCTGTAATTGCGCAGTATTACGTGCACCATAGTTTATCGAACAAACGTAATACTACGTGCCACTGTATATGGCTGACGTATACAGTAATGTAATGTGTGGTTACTGCTTGACTAACGGTTTATCACTTACGCTATATGCAGTTAATCGCAGGTCGATACACGTGAAACGGTATACGCATTCGAGACTTGCAGTTCGTCGCTGGTCGATGGAATCAAAGTTGCTGCTTGTTTCGCTACATACGATGTTAATTAAAAAGAAACAAATGTTAAAGGACACTCTGCGACTGAGAGTTCGTTATCAGTCAGATACTGTTACGCGATTCGTATATCGTTGCTAACGATCATTGGAGAATATATATGTTCATTAGATAGCGCGATTAATAATTTGCCAGGTGTTTCGAAATTTCGAGATTATATTAAGCGACAAGATCAACGTCCAAAATTCTCGTCGCTTTGCTCTCACGTTGTCGTTCGTCTTCGTAAATGCGAACACTAGCAGGCTTTCCGTGACACGCGGTGTCCATAAGAAGTAACAAATTTGGGAATAAAAAGCTCGCTTTTGAATTAAACATTTTTACTGAATTATAGGCCGTTAGTGAGTAAAAGAAAAAGAAATGAAATACTCGTGGGCCTCGTGTAACTCGAAATTCTGCTAACTCGGTGTGTAAGCGTAAATGTTTTTGTGTGAGATCGAAGTGTACTCGATTGATCGCTGTATCGATCCGTCAGGCACTGTGCGGGCGTATTCGAAAAACACCGGATAGTAGATTTGTTACAGGAGTGCGATTAGGCACAGATTTGGGAAATAGTAGTCTAACAAACGATTTGATATTTCATTTTCTATGTGACAATATATATTTCATTTTCTTCATATTGGGAGTCGCTTGAAGACAAATGTTCACGTGCATAAATTCGTATTATTCCTAGAATCATGTGCGAAGCAGTACTAAATATCTAATATTTTTTGCTGTTTCAAAACTGAGTCAATTAAGTAAATTATTAGTCATTTCTTATTTTTGTTTTCTCTTTTATCCGACTAAACTATGTTATAATAAAGACAAATGGATTTTCATTGAAACTGGAAACTTCCAGACTACCATAGTTTCAATAGAAATTTGGCTCTCTATGTAAATTAAAATTTTACGTAATTTACACGTCCCGTGTAATAGGATATGGGGGGTCCTTAAAGTATACATCCCTGTGGATAGAATTGTGCACAATTAAAGTATCGAATTTTTGAGTCAATACCAATTACGATCAATTTTTGATATTTTAATTTTCTTTTACGCACACCCTATCGCGGGAATATGGTAGAAGACATCTTTGCATACATGCACAGTGAAAGTTTTATTTTTTACCAACTAACACGAGCTACCGTAGATCCGCGTGGCACGACACGTGTTACATAAAATCACAGTTTCTCCCGTGCCAAACGAAATGAAATATTAATTAGTCGCCGTATCACACGGACGAAACTAATTTCCCACGACATGGAAAATTTCATGGAGCCTGTACTTGAACACGCTCGATCGTCATTACGAATTTACGAATCCGGTGTGGAAACGTGCGTGCACGGATGCCCAATGCAAATTCTTTTCGAAGAATTCGCGAAGTAAAAAGAAAGTCAAAGATAAAGAAATAACGAGACAAATCGACAGATCAGAAAGCGACTGTTCGAAGCGACACGGAAAGAAACTATTAAATATCAAAAAAGAATTTTCATCGAACACAATTCTGTCCAGCCATTGCCGACTACTGTTCAACCGTAGATCTACTCATACAAAAATGAAAAGAAAGAGATATAAAGAAAAGAAGAAAGAACTATCTTAGTTAGACGAAGAGAGAGAAAAAGAGTGTGAATGAAGCTATATAAATTCGTATATAAATATATAATATATATATACATATATGACGTACAAACACGCGCACAAGTAACACCTACTCACACACACACACATACACACGCCAACACATGCACGACTAATGCAACACAAAAAGTCGACAATTATCGCGACAAAAACATAAAACACCATAATGCTACGTGGGCGAACTGCGGCGAGTAATGAATGTGTTGCATTTTCAATTCCAACGCGTGGAAATTCGTTTCCGTACGCGCGATCCATGTTAAGAGGGTTGTGTTAATTATAATGCAACGGTGATCGAACACCTCTATAAGGAGAATATTGTAATGGGAAATTGTCGCGTCGTTTTACGGAAATTCTTTAACCCTTTGCGCTTGAAAACTTTCATTTCGAACCGAGACTGAAATCATACGTGTGTGTTATAGATTTCACGTTGAAAGACTGTCTTCTATATCAACTTATATACATAGATACATATCAATGTTACGGAATTTTTATAAGTTTATTGAACCCGATTCGTCATCCCTCTGGAATGAAACGGTTCTTCTTGCGTTATTCCGATGGCACGTCAACAATTTTACTTGTTGTCGGGACGAAAGGAAAGGGAGAAGTGTAACTATGAAGGGAGGAATGTTACATTGGCGTTGGGAAGAAATTAAGAATTTCTATCGATGAGAAAATACGTGATATTATTATGCAGCAGTTAGTTGAAGTTGAAGAAAATTTGTTGCTTCTATTAGTGTTAGCTAGAAACTGAATGTTATGTTTACTATTAAATAGAACTTTCTTTCAGAGTTCAATACTTACTTCGTTTACAGTTTCGTGAGATACTAACATGAAATTCAAATATACATATATACATACACGCGTAAAATATCATTAGAGCATAAATTCTTAATTGTACAGAATTAATTGACGTTTGGTAACCGCCTTTTTCAATACTTTAACGTTTCCCTTCAGTCGACATTAACTCGATTAGATCAATTCTAATCATTCCTAATATGAACGCGCAATAAAAAGTCGCAAAAGGGTTAAACACTTTTCGAACGTATCAATGTTCGCATTATCATCGTTCTAACGCCAATCACTGTTAACAATCGCTGTCCAATTTTGACGTCGACTATCGCCGACTTCGCAACTCTCATTGTCATTGTTGTTGTTGTTATTGTTGTTGTTAATCTATCCGCCAATTTCTATGACTATATACGATCCTTAATCCAGATTGTTCACAATCGAGACGGAAGATTGATCGAATGCTCGAGTAAAGTAATACGGAGAGATCCTGAAAAGAACGATTTAAAGACCTCTTCGAACAGTCTGACTCCAAAGTGTAGAATTATTCACTTTTAACCCAACACAAAGTAACCACCATTATTAATCATCTCAACAACAAAAAATATATATATATATATCAATCCCGTAAGAATCTTTTGTATTAGGATAAAGTTAAACTTAGCCAACCAATCGAATCGAGAGAAACTACAATCAAAAAGCCACAACTCAGGTTTTTGTACGTCTTTATTTCAACTGCTCCAACACGCGTTACATATCTTCCGAGTATCATTTCAATACCTATTATATCTCTTTCCCTTTTCTTTTTTTTTCTTTCTTTTTTTTCAGTAATACTCACAATTTTACAGGTCCAGTAAAACTAGCGTTCTCGGTGTATCCGAGTCCCCGTCTAATGTTCATCGAGTGTTTCTCAAGTACACCGGTTACTCTCGTTGTGTCTGCGGAACACGAATAAAATCAACAGACACTGATAATTACTCGGTATGCGTGTTTCATGTATGCGTGTATGCGTGTATATAATATAATATATCTGACGTGTGTCAATGCGTGTAAAGTGGAGGAAAGAAAGAAAGAAAGAGAAAAAAAGAACAGATGGTATTCCATCGTGCGTTTAATGATCGGCATATAAGCGTTTATCGTTCAGATAAGATATAATGTACCTATAGAAAACCGAGCTGGTATTTTAATATCATCGCAAGGGAGCTCCGTTCGCTTCGGCAATTCGACATTATTCGGTGTCTCTTAAATATCGTCGTGAACGTTTCGTTTGTTCGTAAGCCGCGGCTCGAACGGAATGTTTCGCGGCGAGTCAACAATATCATACGGATTCATGTCCCCCCCGAATCCTGCAGAAAGCGTTTCGTCGTTCACGGAGACGGATATCGGTTTGCGCGTACGCGCTTATCCGCGGATGCGTTTCGTATTCTCGTGCGGAAGTAATAGATTAGATCCCGAACGATCGCGTACTTCTTAGAGAATATAGGAACGACTGTTGCGATCTCTGTCCACGGGGATACGGATAATATCCTAGATTCGTGGTGTTCGTCTGTCTAGTCGTATGCGCGGTGATAACGTACAAAATTCTGCACGCAACGTTTGCAAGATTCCATTTCCTTCCCTTCTCTTCATTCCATCTGCTGACGCGTCGAACAACCTACCAGCGAATTTTGTAAATTGGCAAACATTCGAGACTCGCCGTGTCACACTTGCGTGGTGGAACGAATATACAAAGAGGCAGATGAAATTATGACAAAGAAAACAAAAATTTATTGTATATGAAGCTACTGTGATGTTACTGTTGAATATAAAAAAATATATATATATATATACATAAAAAGATGATGTATTTAAAAATTGGGTTGAGAATGTTCTTTCATTTATACCTTTTACTGTTTGAAACACGACCGTGCATATACCTGCGCCGTGGATAAGAAATATATGAGAACGAAAATGTTAAAGGGTGGATTATACGAAGATTCGATTTTTAGCTTTCTTCTCCTGTTCGGTCTGTGCAGATCTAATTAATGGTAATCGTTTTTGTTGTTATAAAAAATATAACACGCTTTCAGAGAAAAATACTTTTTATTTCGCAGTTCACAGGTAACTCTTCGTTTTGGTAGAACAATCTTGTATCGGACCGAGACGTATTGATTTATGCCCGAGCGTTTTTGAACTTGTTCGAACACAGCCGCTGTTCACACAACGCAGAACGAAGGTTCGTGGTATGTTCAATGCGGTGGCGGTTAATTAAATTCGATTACTTTAATATATGTCTCTTCTTCCAATTTCTCGTTTTTCGAATGCATTTTTCCAACTTCTCGTAAACGTTCACGACAGTTTCTCGATTACGCTCCGTTTTTTTTTTTTGTATTCTTTTTCGTTTCTCAACATGCGTACACGTAAATTCGCATTGTCGCAGCTGATACGTGCATAAAAGTGTGCGCACAATTGTGCGAAAAATTTGCGTACATACAACTCTCGCGTTGTACTAATCGGTATCGAAAAATGTCGCATCAGTTTTTCTTAACTTCGGGGAGGAGACGATCCTCCATTTATTATTTTCGCCAGCCCCGCCGCTGTTACTCGAAGTCTCGAAATACTATGTTGTAAATATATGTATACGTGGTACGTTTTAAAAACTAGATCGTGTTCTTAGTTTTTCAGTGAACGAGGCGCACATTATAAAATCAGATTTATTTACAATTCTACAAGACCGGTTTATATTCCTGTACAAATCGACGAATCGCAAAGACGTATGCGAACTTTTAAAAAATTCTAATCACCATATTAAAACATTGCTTCTGACTGTAGACGTAAGCCAGTGTATTATTTAACAGATATACCACTTTCGTCACATAAAACATCGCTAACCCCGGTTGATCGATGTGAGCGGTGTTTAACCGAGTTACGCGTGTTTTCATGAACATTATTATTATTATTACGTATTGTTTGTTCGTTTGTTTTTTTTCTTTTTTTTCTGTCGTTTCATAGGCCATTGCAATTGCACGCAAAGCCTTGGCACAGTCTTATTAAAAACGCAGACCGTACGGTCAAAATGTGTTATGTACAAGCTTCTGTACACTTCGCTAAATCGTACAATAGTCACAGAAAATAGTCCAAGGGTTCCTGAAAGGTATTTCAAGACAAGCTAGCGTAGTCTTATTGTCAACTTTGAACGTCACTTCACCATTTTGCCCTAACACTCCAGTCTTTTGGTGTCCAATGCAGACACTTAGGATCTATTTTGATGTGCCTCTTTTCCATTGCGGCCGCATGTTGCTCGATAATATCCCTGTGAATAAACATGTTTTGTCAGTCAGATTACTGGAAGAAATCCTCTGTATGGAAAGAAGTTAAATTGTCTGTTTTGACTCGTTTTTTTTTATTTTTTATTTTTTGTTCCCTAACGACGCATTGACTATTTAGCCAATTACCTATTCAATGTCACAATATATTGTCCTTTGTAGTAATTAATGAGATTCAAGTTCTGTAGCGTCGATATCACGTCTTCTTTTTTAATCGACGTCAGCTCACATATTTCACTTATCGTGATCTGCGGCTTCTCGTTCTCTACTAATGGTTTTATATTTAGTAGAATGTCGAGTATGGTGTGCGCCCAATAACTTCTGTAAGACAGCAGCCCCAAATCAGACAGTGGCTTTTCAGGTGAACCCGTTTTGCCCTCAAATTTCGACAGCTCGTAGGAGAATTCTATTAGTAACTTTCCGTATCCCCTTCTTTGATAGGGTGGCAGTGTGAGAATACAGGCTACGTTGTGGTCTTCCGTCGATTCTTTCTCTTTCGAAAAGTAACCGACTATGTGGAATCCTCTGCTATCAAAATCTGTCATTACATAGAACAAGAAAGGATCTGTATCGTAATAAAGAGTTTTATGATCCAAGAATAATTTCGCTAGTAGGCAAAGGTTTTGTGCGTAATTCTTATTTTTCCGGCCGTCTATTTCAAAGAACGAGATCGATCCTTTTCTATATATTTCATTGCCTGGCGGATGTCTGAGATTGCATTTGACTAGGTGCCTCTCCAAACACTTCCGACTTTTTCTATATTTCAGACAGAATTCACAAATATATATGCACGATAGATTGACCATCTCTTGCGGATATGGACTAAAATACCAAGGTTTTATTCTATGACGACCTAGTTCTATCAGTTCGACATTTTTCATTCTAGTAACAATGTCGTCATGGTGATGCGCGACCAACGAGCCGGTCGGCCTTGGACCAGGCGTTTGCGGCGGCGCCTCCTGAGAATCTTCGTTCTCTATAAATACCGCCTTTCTCTTTCTCGACATTTTCTTTTGTAGCGCTGCTTGTAAAACGGCAGAACCATTGACCGGTTCGCTACTAATATTGCTAGGGCTAGGTGGTCTACTGACTGCTTGCTTTTTTGGGGTTGCTGCACCAGTTCCTGGTGTGGTTCCATCTCGACGAGGGTATTGGACTTTCCGTGTGTCCAAACAATCTTCCATAACCCATTCATCTAATCGTTTATTGACTAAAATATTGTACATTTAGTTAAAACGGTTGTTTCTGCACATAGATAATACACCTTTCTTCTTAAGTCGCGTTATACTTACAATCTACATAGTGAACATAATAACACTTGACACCGTGTACGTCTTTAACACTGATGATTTCAGCAAGAGCTGTGGATGACAAAAGGAAATTTTTGATAAACCCTTGTCGTTACATCTTAATCGATGGAAACGTGATACAAGAATTCCAAGAAGACGCAACAGAAGAATATACGTACGCAAAACTATTACCATCCGATATACCTAAGCATAACCTAAAAAGCTAGACTAATCACAATGTATGGAATAGATGAACGCCAATATAATATTCGATTAAATACGATAGAAATTCAGAAAATACAGCTCTACATTATTAATCTAACAGACGAGATTGGGTTCATGTAGAATTAGCTGAAATAATACGATTCAATGACACACTTATCGAAATGATCTTTGCCGTGCAAAACCATATAATATTTAACTTTGACAAAACAATAGGATAATTTTGCAAGAACGAAAAATAGTATATGCATAAATTGATTGTGAGAATTAGTATTTTACTCACGCCAATCATCCGTGCTGTGCATTCTGACTGGTAAGCGGCAGCCTTCCACCAGCGAATTCTGAAAGTCAGGTTAGAATATGATAGCATTCTAATGTTCGTAACAATTGGCTTCCTTCGGTGAATGCGATAATGTCATCGTAATCAATATATCGCTACACTTACCACTGAATCGCATATTGTTTCGCGTTCGTCGTGTTCCTCGATCATTTTTATCACAAATGAAGAAACTTTCCACAATACACGATTTTGTTTTGAAGCATTCACGGCACTGACGCGAGCGCCCGCAATTCGCTTCGCACATAAGGCGAACTAACTTCAAACGACTTCCCGCACTTATTGCATACCGTGAATGAATCGAGATATTGCAATCGAACATCGACCCAAACAGTGCGCGCGCGAAATTCATTTGAAATTGTGGAATCAGTCACTTCTATAGTATATTTATTAGTTATACAATAGAAATAATAATAAGATCAATCTGTAACCACTTGTTGGTACATTAATTTCTACAACTAATTACGAAAAAATAGTAAATCGTGATGTGTCTAAAACTTAATATATTTTCAAATTAACTCATAACAATAATGATAATAAAAAAAGAATAGAAATTCCTACTAATGTGGGAGGATCAAATTCGAAATCCTCTTCAGTAATACGATACAGTGTCGAGTTACATGCGCGATATAATTAAGTAAGAACAATTCGGAGGACGATACGAGCCGACCAGCGTCGTTACGCGATACATCATGAAAGCTAACCGCACTTGCATGTAATTAATTCTGAAATTCATATCACTTCGAAAGAGGCGAATTTAGTGTAACGCCGTGTATTCCACACGGACTCCGGCTGTCGTCTTCTACAATGCTTTTAAGGTTTGTAATGCAAAGCTATTTTAGTCACTCGAGACAATTTGAGGTGACACCTTATTCTACTCTGCCCGGTGTAAAATAGTAATATCTATATGTAGACGTAAGTTCTTTGCCTTGTCTCTGTCTCTCTCCCCGAGGCATAAATTTCATGTAAAATATTCTCAGGATGAAAATATTCTCTTCCTGGTGAACTGGCATTTTATTCTATTCAATTCCGCGCGCAAAACATGCTAGCGCCGCGAGATTACGTAAATTCCCTTTTCGTGTACCTCGATGGCTAATGCACAGTCGTATTCGAGACACTGTGCAATTAACAGCGTGACTTGTAATCAATGATGTTACTTAATACCGACTAATTGCTGGTAACAGTCTTGTCCCTCGCAGGATTAAAGTCGATTTCATACAGTTTTGTATCTTTTATTTATTAATGCTACAATTTATTAATGCTGCTTTTTTAAAATACAATTCTTGAAGTGCCGTGAGCTCCGTAAAAATTCATATTTCGATCCTTCCTTCTTTCTCTGTTTAAAAGAATATTTCTAACGCCGTTGGAACGTGCAACAAATATTGCAGGTACAATTAAATGATTGCTTCCATACGCACCCAAAACACCTTTCTCTTTATTTCATACTATCATTTTTACATTATTACATCAATTGAACATTACGATTTTTCTAGCTTAGAACTAACTACTCAGTGAACCAAAAATCCTTCGTGAAAGAGCACATGGTAATTGACTTATAAAATTTCCATTTCAACCCAATTTCACCCTTCTTCTCTTTGCAATAAAATTTCCAACGCCATAAAATGAATACACAACGTATACCTCCACCAGCTTTCCAGAACTGATCTTCTAATTCAGTTTCATTCCCGTACACGCGTTATCGCGGCCAAGTATCATCAACGACGATCATCCATTCGTTCTTCCACCCCCGTGTCACGTGTCCCGCGAGACTTTCACGTAAAGAATAGCGACCGCCGGCGAGTCGTACGTTTTTAGATAACAGTTTCATACTAAAATTACGACTGGCACGATCGACCGTGTCGTATCGAGGGTTTCACCGGCGGCTGCTTCAACCCTCGGTCCTGCGAAAGCCCCACCCGGGTACACACGTTCCTACGCCTATGTACTCGTTCCGGCACATACATATACATATGTATGTACGCGCGAAATCTGCACGCTTACATATGTACCCGGCACATAAGTGTACTCACATCGGGCATACATAAGGGTTGATAGTGCTCGGGCGAGCAAGCCACCCTTATATGCAGGGCGTGGCCAGAGTCCACCAATCAGAGGGCGGGGAATCCCCGAAAGACCAAATCGAACGAAGTAAAAATTTCAGCGGTCGCGTCAAACGCCAACGCCAAAAGGGGATGAGCGCGGTTGATCCAGGCTTTACATTTTCGTTACTTATCCTGCGTTCGGGATCTTCCAGTTCCCATGTACCTTCCCTCCCTTTCGTTTTTTTTTTTTTTTTACTCGCCGTTTCAGCATGGTTGCTTAATTGCGGTTAGATACTTGCGACTTTATTGGAGAATTTCTGGGGAACGAGTGGAGAGAAGTGGGTTAAATTTTATACGTTTAATATTTAATTCGAGATTACAATGTATACTTATATCGATTATCGTAACACAAATTCATCCAGAATTAATATTAAAATGTGTTAGTCTAACCCTCGAGACACTCCACCCCGATTTCCCAAACCAAACACACGTATCCATCACGCCACACGATTTCTCAACATTTCTCCGAGCACTGCGGCAACCATACGTGCGCCGAACGTGTACACTCCGCGTCAAAAAGATAACATCCTTAACATCCACCCCATGAGCTGAACGTTTCCATCCCTTCTGCATAATATATGTATCCTATCGTTTAGCGATAATTGGTTCTATTATTTCACGCGATACACCGCTGCAAGTAACGGAAAAATCGTGTTGCTTCGTCGCACGTGTAAAGTATTTCGAACAACCGCCCTGCGGCCAAAAGGTGATACCAAAAGGGGGTAGGGGGCGACGGGTAGTGTTTCACGGAAGAAAGGAGGGTAGGACGGAAACGGAGACAGAGTAGCGGGGTCTGGGTTTAATAGCCGTAGTGTTACCTCGGAGGCCTTTTGCCATTAAGAATCCCGCAAGACCGTCCTCGTGGGCCCCCTCTGCCTTGCAGGCCACGTTAACCCTTTCCGCAATTCCGACATATTACACGGTGCCCCAGCGGAGTGGATGTAATACGTGTTCCTGGCTGACTATAACTATAAGGCGCCGTGGGTACACCTCGGTGCCACTAAAATCATTAGAAACACGTGCGCCATGCAGCGCGCAGAATCCTCGTCCCTTGCCATTAGAATGCTTAGACGGTGTTGTATCCGGAGATCAATATCAAAACAACGCCGCATGACCGCCCACTCTGACGGAAAGTCCGTACGGAAAACTCTACGCCGTTTCCGCGAAACTGGTCTTCCACGAGATGTTCGATATTGGGTTGGATGAGTTTTTTTCGTTTCTTTTCCTTCTTGTGCTTTTTGTGGTTGAAATGTCGTTGACTCGGATTAATTTGGAATATTGAATCGATTTTTGCGGTGGACATTTTTGTTGTTTTTTTATTTTTCTTGTAGTAGAAACTGCGGGGGGAAATGAATTTTGTATCAGCTGTCTTAGGGTTTGGAAGATGTTTATTAATATTGTTCATAAACTTTGCGTGGGATTAAATTGTTATTCTGTTTGAAGTTGGTGCAACTGTTCTTAGAAATCTAGTTTTTGTTATTACGAGTTTGTATATACATTTATTTTGCACTGTGCATAGTTGATGAAGTAGAATTGTGAAGAGCACGTTCAATATACCTAAGCTTAACATATGATGAATCTTATAGTATACAGGTGACCACTGGTATCCAATTTTATTCAAAGAATTGTTAAAACGTAATGCACATGGGTAAGAAGGAAAGGAATAAAACCACCTGCCAAGGTATTTAAAATCCTCGATATATAACTCTTTCCCCTGACTTCGGCAATTTCAAAACCGCATATTGCACCTTAAAGCAAAACAATCTTTATTTTACAAATCTCCTCTTCGAAACGGTTCGTCGACCTCGTGGAAACTATATCGAGCAACGCTAAAACGAGAAGCGTCGTCTCGTTCAAAGACGTCGAAATGCCGTCATAAATAAGAAACGACATCCACCGTCTTTAGCCTCGCGCGGATTCTTCGTTCCCCTAGTGGTCGCGTAACGACTGACCCCATCAAGGTAGACTTTTTCCACGCACGCAAGGGTTTCACCCCCTTCGAGGCAAAGAAGCTCACGGTCCTCTCGGAAAGGAACGAGCCACTGCCCCGCACTCGTTAATCCCATCTGCGCGCAGTCTGTTTATCTATGCCCCACTCGAGAAGCTTAAGTAGAGGAAACCGACGCAATCCAAACGTATCTACGTACTTTTGCAAATTGTTCTCACACTTTTTCTTATCTGATTAGCAAATTGTGCCGCACGAAAAGATGCAAAAAAGCGGGGGCCGAATGAAAAGAAGAGAAAAAGATTGTAAAGGGGACACGGTTGAAACGGCGACGAAGGTAAAGTGAAGAGGAAGAAGGTCAGATAATAAGAAGAAGCGGAAGAAGAAGAAGAAGAAGAAGAAGCAGGTCGTACCTTTCCTCGACGCGCTGCTTAAAATTCATAAGACGCTCTGTTTACTTACTAAAGATACGCGACCCTCCGCCCATTTCCGCCCCCTTTCCGCCCCTGCGCCCCCGTTCAACGTCACCGCGAGGAGAGGCTGTGCTTTATCGCGGAAAATAAAATTATTGGTTGCACTTTTCTCGCGTTTGGCGGCTCTGGCTCTTTTTATCTCGACGCGCGGTCGACGACGAATCGACGCGACACGATACCACACGGCCACGACGTGGAACACACTCGAAAGACCGGGATTTTTCTGCGGGCCGCGCGTTTTAAAAAGCGCCCCGCGGCTGTCGGCTACACGCTCGCCTGCCGAGAGCCCGCTCAAAGAGGCCGTTTGATATGCTGATATCGCGCCGTTTACCTTCGAATCTCCATAACGCGCCGTTTCTTAGCCACGATTAGAAATGTAAATTCGAGAACGATCCACGCTCTCCAGAGCCGAGTGGGGTTATCGGCGTTGCTTGTTTTAAAAGTGCTCGGCGACGATCTGCCGCGGATTAACTCGTCTGCGAGATACCATCGACGACTTCGTTCACTTTGTGCCAAAGTGCTGAATTGTTTATTCCTGTCCTGTCGTTTTTATTGTCAAGGAGGCGCGTTGAACGGCGAATTGTGAAGAATCATTTGACATTGAGAGTTCGTCTTTTCTTTACTTTTTTTTTTGATAGAACTTCGTGGCAGCTGATTTTCATTTCGAAACAAATATCAATGGCGAGCAATTCTGCGGTAGCTGTTTCTCATAAGCGTGTGCGCGATTTCGCGATTGGACAATTCGAGAGGTTGAGAAATTATTATTATTAAGCTAATTAGAAGATTGTCTGTTACTTGTGCATTGCATACATATAATTGCTCGTTTCTATGAATGCGCTACTTAATTTTGTTATTCATATGCTGCGATGATTTATGCATAATTGTACAGAAACGTACGTTAATGATAAATAAAAGTAACTGCAGTACTGCAATTTGTCGAACGGGCATACTAATTCTCCGTCGCAATTGATTAACACGATTATTAATTGTCACAAGCGTCCGTATAAATGCTTCTCAATAAAAACGCGTTCAGCCTCACCTTCATTTCTATTTCGACGCTGTTACAACGCAACAATACCCACACAAATCGAACAGTGGAAGCCAAATAAATCCAAAGAACTTCAATCGCCACGCGCCTGACGGATCATCGATAGCTCAGCCCATCTTCGTTATCTTCGATAACGTTCAATACCACCCCGGTTCCCATGCCACGATCACAATATCGACCGTCCAAAGAGAACGACGCATCCCGATAGTCGTGGATTAAAAATTCGACGTCTCGGCGGGTCGAAACGCTGTTCAATTATCATCCGGGCAAAAGTGGACTGTGCTCGAAGAAGGTAAAAAACTCGTCGACACGAGCCCCACCGATTATTCACGGCGAATTACTTTTCTTACCCGTGTATTTCGCCCGCGTTCGCACGGCAATGCACCGTTCACGCGGCCACCTGTACGTACGTACGCGTGTGTGTGTGCGTGTGTATGTGTACGCGTGTATGCAGCCAAGCGCGCAAACCACCCCCGGCGTCGCGCGTTATAATCTCGTTGCTCCGGGCGACGTCGAATAAAGTACCCGCGGTGTGACGGTAACGCGAGGCACCAACTATTAACTCATTAGTCGAAGTTCTTCGTATTATCGCATTCTCTTTGAGGCCGGCACGGCATTCTCGTATCCGCTGGGTGGCTGTGAGCCACGGGCCGAGCATCGCGGCCGTGATGGTGACAGGGGGCTGGGGGTTGGAAATGGGACGCGACGGTGAACAGGCCGAAGAGAAGAGCAAGAGGAAGAGACGCAAAGGGAGGACGAGATGGTACGACGGGGAGGAACGAAGATGAGGATGACGAGGGACACGAGAAGAAAGCATGGGGCGGGGGGGTTAGGCAGAGACCGGAGAACGTTGGCAGAAATGGTGACGTTGTCGAGGGGGTGGACGAGGTGGTAAGGGCTGAGGCGAGGGAGCACGCAGGGGATGATAGGGCAAGGAAAAGGACACACGGGGTGCAGAGGGCGGAGGGGGGGGGGAGGGCGAAGTATCGTGGAAGGTAAGAGGCAGAGAGGCGGTGGTGCGGCGCTCGTAGAAAGGGTGGCTGGTAGCAGAGCGAGGGGGTGGTTGCACGCCCGGTATTGTTTCGAACAGGCGTGTACACGTACATACATCTATTTGGCACATAGATAAAGCATCTTAGAGACCGCGTAGAAGGGAACTACGATGGGAAGAGAGAGCCTGAGGACCAGGCGGAGGAGGTTGAGGTGAACTGGAGAAGAAACTGGAGTACGGGCTGCTACGGCAGCGGCGAGGGTGTGGGAGAGGGTTAGAGAGCGAGATAGACGTAGAGGAGCAGCGGCGGCGGCGGCGGCGGCGACGGCGGCAGCAGCACCACCAGCTTCAGCCAGCCATCTTGCCACAAACTTGACTCGACCAATCAGCGTCGAGGCTGTGGTCACCGTTGTACCCTCGCACCCTTCCGCCCCCGCCACTATGTTCTATGTTCTCTCTACGGTTCCTCTGCAACCTCACCCTCTCTCTCTCTCATGGTCCGTAGTAACCCCGGCAGCAGCACCTGCCAGCCAACCCTTTAATTCTAATCAATTTACTCTTGCGCGAGCCTCAACCCCTCGTGTATCCTCCTGAGCACGGCTGAACCTCAACCGCGCGCCCCTTTCCGACCCCCCTAACTTGTCCCGCGTCGAGCTTCCATCCTCTCTTCGTGCCTTCCTCTTCGGCTCGTTCGCGATCCCTCTCGAACGAACCCCTACCACATCTGATAACGGAACTACGTTCGGCCGCACGGAACTCCTGCTAACCGGCTAAATAATTAGCGCGGGGAGATTAATTGCCGGGAGTGAAGTCGCGAGGAGGTACGGTAACGACCCCCTTGTGACCGTGCTCGTCGATCGGTTGGGGATTACCTGCTGGAGGGTGGGGGAGGGGATGAACTGACCACGGTATGGAAATGGAGATTAAAGGATCGGGAGTGTTGTAAAAATTGTTTCCGCCTCGGGCGAGAGGAATGTTATAAGAGATTTCAGAGAGAGACATTTTATTTGTTTAAGCTGTCAGATTGAATTCATCATTGTCCTTACGTGGGAATATAAATTTGATTTAGAACGATCGAGGTTCCTTTTTTTATTGGGAATATTATTTAGGGGTATTTCAATTAATTAAGAAGGGATTGTACTGTGAGATAATTGGCTATGCGAGATTTGTCGAAAGGACACTTTGGAATACCATTATCCTGCCGTTAGATCGTTTAAAGGTGTTGGTGCACCTGCACAGGTATAACACGTGCATATGTACAATAAGGAATGTCTGTTTGAAATTTACGGCACCCTTTCACTGAGAAACTGCACCAAACTTGTACGCCTTTTCATCCCCTGCGAATAAATCTGGATTAGTATATCGCATTATTACGCCATCAACGTTTAATCTACGTAATATCTTATTTCCGTAAGCGTTACCTGTTGCCCCGAAGTATCTAATCCCTTAATCGTTAATTGGGAAACTTTACGATCGTGCACAAAAAAAGAGGAAGCAAGACAACTCATCCTAATTTGATCCCCGTTCTTCAAGTATTTCACCGTCCAAAACCCACTTTCACCTAATAAAACCTACCATCCTTGTACAGGGTGTCCCACCTGACTCGAGCGCACACGAATATCTCGCCAATGTTTGTTAATATGAAAAAAAACGTTGCAGAACAAAATTATTTTAATCCAAGGGACGAATCCTCGTGACTCCAAGATCGCGAGTGTTTTTCACAATGGGACTATATGCTTTTATCATTAACCCCTGATAATTGAACTCAAGAGCAATCCACTGATCCCGAAAGGTCGAAGGCGTCTAAATAAAAGTTAAGGTGCAGAGAGAGAGAGAGAGAGAGAGAGAGAGAGAGAGAGAGAGAGAGAGAGAGAGAGAGAGAGAGAGAGAGAGAGAGAGAAAGAGTGTGTTTCCGTCCAGAAGGGATGGACGAAAGAGGTGAAAAACAATTTGATCGGTCCCGATTCAACGGAGATGGTTAAAGTTTTACGCTTCCATCGGTCGTAGGACTTCGGTGCCGGGGCCCAGCATAATTTACCTAATGGCTCGTAGACTAACGACGGTGACGGTGTTTAAGCGTCCGCCGAGAATGTTGCCCCTGTAAGTTGCCAGCTTCTCTCGGTGCGGTGCCGTCCATTGAACAAAAATTTATGTTCGTTACTTTGGCCACGCGCCCTCCGATGAATTATCGCCGGTGAATGGAAAGTCGACGCCACCGAAAACTTTCGCCCTCGTTTGGAATGCCCTGCCAGATTTTTCCTTACAATTAGCTGAGAATACAGCGGACGATTGGAGATCGATGGAATCCGGCTAATTGATTGTCGATTAATCATTTTCTCGAAATGCTTATCTAGCGAGGTATTATACATTTTTTGAAACGCTGTAGGAGATAGTAATAGTAATAGTAGTAATCGCTTGAGAACTGCCAGCTGATCGGTTAGTTCTATTATTCCATTGTCAGGCGTTTAGAGTTGGCCCTTTAATAAATTGTTAACGCGACGCAATGAGCCTGTTAATTGACAAGTGAGCTATACGCCTTTTCTGCTATTTTTCTATTTTCTGTAAAAGAAAACAGAGAGAAGTTCAGTTGGTACTTTACTTCTTTCATTCCGCTTCTCGCCAATTTCCAAAATTATACGCCAATTCCGACGAACAATGCATCGTCCAATTTCCCCAATAATCACTCCCCTCCCTACCACAGCTTCACGCGAGTAATAATTAATTTGCTCTGGAACCGGTACAAACAGTTCCAAAAATGACTCAAACCGACCGCGTCAAACCTTTCCTCGCCGCGGCGTTCGTTCACGGACGTCGTCAAAGGGCGGGGTTTTAATACGGAATAATAAAAATTCCGCGGCGCAACTCCTGATCGTTAATAACGCTCCGGCATATTGTGCAGCGGTGTATCAGCGATAAAATCGTCCGAAATAAATCGCGAACGTCGCTCTGATTACAGATCGTCCGTGGGATTGGCAGAGAGTAAGCGTGGCTTAACGACAGATCCGATCTGCACGAGTGGAACAATCGGTCCTCCACGGCCGTTCTCCTTCTCCTTTTTATGCCGACGTATTTCGATGCCTGATTGAGTACGGGGATTCAGAGCCGACGGGGAGAGAAATAGACGGGGTAGGTCGATTTATTTATGTCGGTGATTGCGAGCCAGGGAGGTAAGGGCTTCTTTTGCATTAATACCGAAGCCAACTGGAGGAGGGTGGCTTCTGTGCCTGTCGTCCCGAATACGACGATATGTCGCCATCGACGTTAAAAATCGACCTCTTAACAAATTCTCCGCCAGCCAGTCCCCCGGGTCGCCGCGCAAGAAGTTTCCTTTTAACGGAGATTACGCTACAGAGGCGACGGTTTGCAGTAATTATTTGGAGATTAACTGGGGTAGAATCGTGATATATTTCTTGGTTACTCTGACACACTGTCTTGTGACTCTTGGTTTCGCGTTCGATCGCACTGCTACTGCCAGCTGACGTGTTTGAATATTGTTATTGCCGAGCGTGCCTTGCTTGTTAAATTGCGTTAAGCACACCGACGTGCAAAATTAAAGGGTACACTGAATGGTCGGTATTTGAACTGTCGTAGCATCGCGAAAAAAATTTCGTACAACCATCCACCTGGAGTCGTTTCGAAGCGCGTGGTCTTTACTGGCGACCCTGAGTTCACTGTTTTATTCAGATTATTTTTGCCCGATGTAACTGGCGAAAAAGTGAGGGTAGGTTTTTTCGAGAATTTGGATAATTTAAACGGACTTTGGGAAATTTTTTTTATATCTGAAATCACCATGGATTCGAGGATTGAAGTCTCCTCTTCGCGACGAGCACAGGAAAATTGACGCACCGTTTCATTTTTTGATATTTTATCGCACTTTGATTGAAAAGTGAGCCACCGGCAAGTGAACTCAGATTTTCCAAAGTAGGCTTTGCGCTGATGGATTACTTTTTTACTTTCAAATTACGAAAATTTGTTGGTTCCTTAATTTTGCGCGCCGGCCTATATATGAGTGCAGTGATTACAGGAGAGTGATAATTATTCCAGTTTATTTCGGTTAATTAAAAATGAAATTTCAAGGCGAGCAACAAGTTTCGTACATTTCTTATACTACAGAAGTTCCACTGAATTGCTGTTTCATGTGCCGAGTACTGAAAACTTTTTGGTGATACTAATACTGCATTATCATGTTTTCCTTAGCTCCGGTTTAATTAGTTCAAACGTTTCTGAGTAGACGCGAACGTTTTTATTTAACTTTCCTCGATGAAAGGAAAGCGCTTATAGACATTCTGTGTCAACTTTTGTCCGCATACCTCCCGAACAATGGAGAGGCACGACACTTCCTATGCACGCGTTTCCGCGATTCATTATAATGAGCGGCGCGTGCACACCAAACAAGTTTATTGCCCTTTAAGAGTTTCTAAGTGCTGGTAGAACCGGAAAGGGGTTGCTCGAGGTCTTAAGTTCTTAATACCGCCACCTGCACGCAAAAGTATTTCAATTTCACTTCGGTGGAAGTCGAGACGGGCATTAAAAATTATTACATATAACATAAGCTGAGGCGTGTCACTTTACGATAGAAGCACGTAGCTTCGCGGCGATGTGAGTACATTCGCACGCGCAGAACAGCAAAGGTAAGAGAAATCGGGAGTGGGTATTATTTGCGTTGAGTAAATCATAATGCTGTATTTAAAGAACGATGATAATTTATATTTAATAAAATAGATCGGTTGGTCAAATAACTAATGTATCCTTTGCACGCAAACAAAACATGTAACTGCATAAAAGGGAACTCGATTTTTTACCAAAGCGATCAAACGAAAATATAATAATGCACACTCCATGCGGGTCAAAGAGCACTCTGAGCAGTGTTTACCTTTACCCACGAATTCAATAAATAGCGAAAAAGTGGAAAAGAAAGAATTCAAGTAAATATCAAGAAGAAAAAAAATGGATTTGTCTCCCTTCACATATCTTTACTGTTCCCAAGAAGGAAAAATCTGTATCTCTCGCGGCGTCAAGAAAAGAATCGACAAAAACCAACCGCGCTGAAACTCACGAAAAGCATGCATCAACAACACTAAAACAAACGTACTCTTCGCGATTACCTTGAAAGCCAGTGTTCCGCGAATAAAGCAATCACGGCGAACAAGACGGCTCGCGAGCGACCCTTAAAAAGCGCGAGTCGACTTGGGCCGAAAAAAGAGGCCGGCCCGGGAGAAACTTTTCCAAGGTTTCTCACCGGCACTTCTTATAGGAAACGAGCGGAATAAGCCCGCTAGAATGGAACAATGGCGAGGGCGAGCCACGACAAAGCGACACGCTCTTAATTCCTGCAAAACTACTTAATAAGGCAAATGAACGCGTGGTTCTTTTCACTGTTCGACGATCCGCGGGGATAGTAGGGGGTGGGTTGCGTAGGGTGAAGGGATGCACGAAGGGCGAACGAGAGGGGGAAAAAGAAAGGGGGAAAGGAGCGCCCGGTGGACAAAGGGGGATGGACGATTTTTTTTTTTTTTATCCCCCTTCGGGGGCGAGCCTCACCGACTAGCGGCGACACAACGATCACCACGACGTCGACGGCGACGCCAACGACGTCGACGACGACGACGACGACGAGTCGAGTGGTTTTCAAGCTAATAAAAAAATTACCGCCGCCGCATGAAACCCGACGACGTATAAAACGTCGGTGAGCTCGACGATTCAACCCATGCCACCTCGCCCCCGCCGTCAGAGCTGCGAACAGGGGAAGAAAAGCCACCGGGAGTCGTCACCCTTTTGTTTTCTTTTTTCTTTCCTCTTTTTTCCTTTTAGCTGACAGAGAGACCGAGGGTAGGGGGATAGAGGAGGACACGCAATTTACTCTCGCTGGTACTCGACATTATTCGATTTTAAATAACGTGTCGATCTCTGATCCGTGGGTGGTTTCATGTGTTGCACCTCTTTTTGATAGTTGCACGCAGGAAATTCGTCGTTTATTCATTGAGTTGGAAATATAGTTTTACGGATACGGAGTGTTCAAGTTTGGGACACTAATTAGGAAGCAATGTTTGTTGGTTCAATCCGAGTCGGAGGTGATGAAATATTTGTACGTTTAATACAATTTTCAAAATAAAATATTCTGTTGAGCCGAATATTAGCGCGATTCTACTCAAGGTCTGCGTAGAGAATAGTAATATGTAACGGACCGTGGAATGCGAACAGTTAAATTAATTTAAATACTGTTTTTGTATAATGTTCATAAAAAGGAAAATGAATGTCCGTTTTTTTAAAACTCGTTTTACGTTCGAATAGACATCCGTCGAAGCCAGTTGAACACATTGGATCTCGAGGGACAGAGTGACCGAGAAAATTCGAGCGAGCTTCGACAAATTACGATATTTCTCTGTGGCATTAATTAATGAGGCAAACTCTTTAGGGAAACACAAAACGGCCGAGGGTAGCGAGGATTCGAGACGATCGAAGTTCAATATTTGAGGGCATTTTTCTCTTCGCTAGACTCGACTTTTTAGGTAGCGTGCCAGGATCTCGGTTTCGAAGGCAAATTGCTTCTCACTCATCGCCGACTAACCTGTAGCACTGCGTGCAACTAATCGCCAATCTAATCTGAGCATTAACGTAAACTAAAACACGAATGCAATTATTTCAATAGGAATATTATGGAATTATCATAATAATAATAGCAATAATAAATACTGTACAAGTCTCTCTTTCTCAGAGAGAGATTTCTATATCACAAAACGTATCTCGCGCACTTATTCTACGTGCATGCAATTTTCCGCCGATGTACGGCAAACTTGCAATTATTCTCCACAATTTTTTAAACCAAAAAGAACATCCCATTTATTTTTTTTCCACACCCGTTTGCCACTTGTAAAACTATTTAAACGATACACGTTGGACAGATTATGAACCCGAAAGTGGTTGAATGGGCATTAAATAGAGACATATAATTATCATTCCGTCGTATTAAGAGTCATCGCGAATCGCTTTAAAATAATTTTAAAGCGACAAATCTGAGATCGGTCATTTTAACTGGCTCGTTGGTTCTAGCGTTAAACGACTTAAACAAAGTACCTCCTCCAGCGTGCAATTACATCGATTTCCATTTCGTCATACTCCAGTCGAGCCTGGCCCGCTATTGACAGCAATTAACATCAATCATTTATTCCAGCCAGCAGGGACGAACGGCGGGTTGAAATAAAAATTTGCTCGACTACCAAATCTCCCGTATTAAACGGCAGCCAACCGCGGAAGTCTCGTCGGCGTTAAAAGTCCCCGGAGGAATACCGTCGCGAGATCCTCCGCGAGCACCAGGTGGAATTAACGTTTATCAAAACCGCTCGCTCCCCTCTCGACCAGGGAAACGAGAATTTCGCTGTCGGATTAACCCTCTTGACCGAGCGCGAGAACGTGGCCAAAGAAACGCGGCGGCGAGTAGTTGAAGCTTCCGCGAAAGGGCAGAGGGGGCGGGGGGCGGACGGGAGCGGAAGGAAAGGAAAGGAAGCGAAACGAGGTTGGGGCAGGTAAATTCTAAGCCCGAGATTCTCCGTCTACGTGGTTGCGCGCGCCGCGTCGACGGCGCGCACCCCACGGTGCTAATTAAAATCAGACCACGTGTCTTTCCGAGCCGTGGTCACGAAAAATAAACGGAAAAAGATCTTTTCAACGGTGCCCGTCGTTTCGCCCTCCTCGCTCCTCCGCCCCCGTCCTCCCTCTTTCTCTCTTCGATCCCGCTGGTCGTCCTCGTTCCGCCCGTTCTCTTTCGCCCTCCCTCGTCCTCCTCCCCCCCACCGCCCCCCCCCCCAATCCAGTCCGCTCCTCTCCGTTCCCGCCGCGAACTTCAGCACACCCCATGCCGGCTTAATTATCGTCCAAGTGTTCTTTAAAGAGCGAATTACACGCTCGATGTTTACCGCGAGCTCCAAGCTTTTCATTCGTCCCGTTCTCCTTCTTCGTCGTCCTCTGCTCGTCTCCTCAACGCGCACCGGATATCCCTCTCCTCCTTCGTCGCACGGGATCGCTCGAGCATCGCGCGTGCACGTGAACTCGCGCTTCGCTACCGTCCTGTGCGCAACGGAGCACGGGGGACGAAGTGAAAAGCGGGCCGGTCCGTTTCTTTCACGCCGTCGCGGAGCCCCCTCGTTCGACGACGATCCACCTTCACCTATGCTCGATCCCGCCGGGTCACCGATTGCGATTCATCCTCGCCTCGATTTCCGACGCGTTCGCCGCGTAACCGCGCGCCCCGCTCTTCCACTCCCCCGCGTCGCCGTTCGAAAGAATATTCGGCACGGTCGAAAGGCCCTCGAGGCGAAGGAAAGGGGGCGAGAACGTGCTCTCGCGAAGAGCGTCGCCGTGCCGACGTAGGCGGCGGTGAGGACGCGGGGGAGGTGGGGCGCGTCACGATCGGCAGGTGAAAAAGCCAGGCGATTTCGTTCCGCGAGATTTCGTCCCCGCTCGTTTTTCTTCCCCTTTATCGGGAATTTCTTGCCGTGCCACTTTGAGACACGCGATTCCCCCCCCCTCCAATCCCGTTTTCCACACCGACGTCGATTAACGAGTCGGCCATTGTGCACCCTCCGACCGTCGTTCCTTGCATCTCTTTCTTCCTCTTCTTTTTCTCTTCCTCCTTTGGTTTTTGTTTTTCCCTTTTCGCTTTCTTCCTGCCCCTCCTCCAGCCCCTGCCTCTTCGGTTTGATTTCTTTCAGAGGCTTACCCCGGTTTCGCGTCGAAAAACGTCGCGGGAAGGAAAAACGCAGCGAAACGCGGTCAAAGTACACGTTAAGGGGGGACCGAATTTGAAGCTCATTACCGTTCCTCTTTGCGGATACGACGAGGGGCGGCCGGATACGAGACGGGATCTTTATGCGCGTGTTCGTTCCGTTTCTATTTCTTTCTTTCCTTTTTCGGCCGGCGTTTCTTGTTGGCTCCCTTCTTATTCTTCGGCACCCTTTCGTTCCTCTCTGCGGCCCGCCTCCTCGCGATGCCATACCGCGCGATAAACCTCGCGTGAATTTATTGTAATGCCTTTTAGCCGGACGCCGCGCTTACCTCGCTCGCGAGGTAAGCGCGGATTTATGACGTGCTTGAGCGTGACGATTGTTCTGCCGCTCGGATGGAGCGATTCTTCTAGGTACGCGCGGGTCGCGCGGTTTTCTAAATGTCACCTGGATCGGTGCTTTCGAAGGTTTAAAAATAACGAAGCGCGTGCAGAGGGGTGAATAGATTATTTGCACTTGAAAATTATCGCCGCGGTTCGCTGCGACGTAATAACTGTCGACGACGCGGACGAATATAAACTGTGTATGTGAAATGAATTGTCCAAGTGAACGGCGACACATTGTAAAGGTGCGATCATTTGGAATATTGAATTATAATTCGCCCTGTTACCCTATTTACCTTTACTCGCGCGATGGAATTAATGATTACTTCAAGCTCGTTTGGAAAGGTTTTATATCACGACGAGTCGCTTATAATGGAAATATACTGGGCAAGCGTATTTAGCGAACCGTGCGTTCTAATTTAACCACTGGGCGACGCTCGGGTCTGTTTCATCCGTCGCCACCTTGTTTATCCACAAACGAATGGAACCGCGAACAAAACTGTAAATAACGAAATTTGTATTAAAACGCGTTTATTTTGACCACAAATTAGATGCTCATTTTATGACTCGGTGCACAATGAAAGGGATGCACGCTCGCGAAAAACCGAACCACCTATCCAAACTGACGTGAATACAAAACAGTGTACAATTTCGCTGAAGCTACTTCAAATTCTTCCGACAATCCGTTAGAACAATTAATCTCGTCCAAAGCCACCAGGAAGCTTTGCCTCCCATTGTACATTTCCCGGTACGTATCGATGTCTCGAATCCTCCGAACGAAAACGCACCGTCGATGGCGTCTCGCTTCAGCGAGGAACAAGGGGCCTTTCGGCCGCGTTTACACGAATCCATCAACAAGCATCGGCGGCTACCGGTTCCGACGACTTCCGTTGGCATATTTCCATCGCCCCTCAGCGTATCAGCGCGGCAAAAGGTAAAGGGAGAAAGCGCCGGCTGAACGAAAAGCCTTCAATCCCTGGAAGCAACGAATTGTCGTCGTCCTCCATCCACGAGGCAGCCCTGTCCCAGCCCACCCCACCCCCTGGCCGCGCTTCCACTTTCCACCCTTCGCCATTCGATTTTCCACTATTTCCCGATCGTCCGTTCGTCCCTCGCCGTCTCGTCCATTTCCATCAGTCTCCTCTGACGTTTATACTTTCGTGAACGGACCCGAGGGCTCCACGGGGACGAGTTAAAGGCGGTGGGGTGGGGGGATGGTCCTGATCGAGGGTGAGCGAAAGCGGAAAACGACGATACGCGGACGTGAGGTAGAAGGAAGAAAGGAAGAACGTGAGGGGGTAGGACAGGCAGAAGGAGCAAGGGAAGAGGGAAGGTAAGAAAGGAAGAGACGGGAGGAAGGACGAGAATGGGGGTGGTAACGGCCACCATCGGGGTTGAAGCAACCCTCTGGAAGGATCTCACTCCCTCTCACTCCCTTCTGCTCTGATATATTGCCTCACCCGCAACCCTCACGCGCCCTAAACCATCCCTTATAGCCGCCATCTTGAAGGACTCCCCAGTCACCCCCTTCCAGTATGCCCTTACCGTCGTTCAACCCACCCCTACATGGCCACCCCCAAACTGCGGCCTGCACTCACCCGCCCGCCCCACGATCGAAAATCCCGTTAGACTTATACGGGCTTAGCCCGTCCATTTTGACGGGGGGTGGGTGGTGGATGGCTGGCGGAGGGAGGGGGGCAGGGGGTACGTGCCAACCCCGCGAGCCATCCACCCTATTCCTTTGCCTCTTGCGGAATTCCGCGGGGGTTTTTTTCCGTCTCGACACACCGACGCCGGTTTTCCAAACGCCGGCAGACGTGCCTGGTGGCCCTTCGAACTTGGCTACTTGTACCGTAAACTTTCGTTCCCTTCACTCTCTTTCATTTCCTGTCTTTGTCGACGAAGAGGGCTGGCGTAGGTTGGGTCACATCAGTTCGCGCGTCGACGTAATTATGTGTGCATTGGATAGAAATAGGAAGGAACGATTTGGCTTGGCCAGTTTGGTAGTGAATGAAATTGCAGGTAACTGTTGCACTTCGGAGGACGTTAGTAACCTGTTATTTTACGTCGTTAGCAGCTCGAATGATCTCTGTAGATGTTACAGCTGCACCGATGAACCGATAGCTGCTATATTCAAGGGTTCCGGGGTAATTTTAGGATGCTACAGTTGCGATGCAGATGGCAATGTTGATTATGTTAAAAAGAAAACAGAAGGAAGCTCAAGTACACTGTACCGAATATTAACGAAAATTGACAACACGCAAAGTATTTGCAACAAATTCCGATCGCTACATGCAAGACGTCTAATACAATCTAATACAATTGAATTGCACTGCAGCACGCGTGCGGCGGACCGTACTCCAAAACTACCCCCCGCCCCGCCTCAACCCATAACTCACCCCGCTTGTTTCCGCATTTTCGCCGATCTTCGCCCCGGTCGGGCGCTACCTGCAAAACAAAATCAACCTCCTCGCCCCCTCGAAAAATCCCTCCAAGGGACCACGAAGGATGTTCTCCCAGTCAATTTCCAGTCGGTTCCAGTTTCGATCACCCCACATGGCGCACCCCTCGCCCGTCAGCCCCACGGAACGTGAATTCACGGGCTCTCCGGCGCAAAACGAGTAGGTGTTTCCGGTTTATTCCCGGAATTCCGCGAGGGCTGTCGTCGGGGGAGCTCGGAGGGCTGGCACGGCCTTATGACCGGGCGAAAGGCAACGCCAGAAGGGATGCTGGCTGCATTTTTCGAAGTGCTCGCGTGCCCGCGAGAATCTCCATCCCCCTTCGACGCACCGACGACGGGGGATACTTCGCATTCTGCTACATCGTCGTGGGATTTGATTATGCAAAGCGTCGGCCCCCTTAGGCCGTTTGCACTCTCCTGCCCCTCTTTCTTCTCGGCTCTCCGCTCTTGGATCCGGGCTCCTTCTCTCCCCGGACACGTAGGCGGCCCATCAGGACCGGTGACTTCGGCGGCGTCCCACGGAAACGGCACCTGCGGATTTTTTATCGGGATTATTCCGGCCGTTTATGAAAATTGAAAGCGTTCTGCGGTACCGAGGCCCGCCCACGGTTACGTTCATGCGAGCACGTGTGCCTCTTTCTTTCACTTCTTGCGATTTTTTTTTGGGCGCGGGGGGTTGATTTTTGTTTGGGGGAGCTGCTTGGTTGGCGTGGATTTCTTTGGAGGTCTGTCGGGTAACTGCGGAGTGATTGGTTTTGTGTAGGATCTCGTTACATTTGCCGAAATATTGAAGAATAATGCGATTGCATTGTACAATATTATATATTGCATTGTACAATATTATATATTGCATTGGACAATATTATATATTGCATTGGACAATATTATATATTGCATTGGACAATATTATGTATTGCATTGTACAATATTATATATTGCATAGTATATTAATATGAGTGCAGACTATTAGTTTTTTAATCGGTATAATATCGGTGCAAATTGGATATAGAGTATTGATGCGAATGGAATGTCGACGTTGTTACAATTGAATGAACATCCCAGGTCCTAAGTCAAGGGACAGGTAATCAAAATTTATAAAGATCGCAACGAAATTATTGGAATCGTGGATATTTTTGTAATTCGTCTATTAATACATATCCGTTCAGGTGAGTTTGAAATTCCATCCACGAATATGTCTCAACACTTCCAACAATGCTTTTCGTTGTTTAAAAACCTTCGACTACTAAACAGTTTATTTCCTTCCTCTAAATCAATTCTACTGAACATATGCTCGTGTGGTTGCGCAGAAATAAAACTGCATCCCACGCAATTTCAATCATTTGCATTACACGAACGAAGTTTGTCGAAACTGACAAGTGTCCAATGATTCTTTACCTGAGCGTTTTTTACCTGGATTTCTCACTCGCATTTAAAGTTACCTAGTCGGAAGTTCCGGATGATTGATGTAAAGCGTTCAATTCTGTCTCCGATTGATATCGACGAAGAGCCGTCTCCTTCGAATAAATTAAGGAGGACGAAAATAGTCGTCGATGCGAATCGGATCGACGGAAGCATACTTAAATCCCATAAAGGAGGCCGCGTTCGTGAATGAAAACGGTTCCCTTTCATTTGCCTAACTTTCGCCGCGAAATCCGGCATAACGAGACGATAAGCGTCCGCCATGAACACGGCTTGCGGAAACACTTTATCGGCGCAAGTTTTCCACGCCGGCATAAATCTTCTCGTCCGCTCGAGCTGCTTGCGACGAGCCACTAAACAATGCATCGCGACGCCATCATTTCATTTAGCTGTAACAAGCAACTTTTCGGGATAAAAATGTCTGGAGTAGAACACACGCGTTTTTCACCGCGGTCTGCGCGATGTCGAGGGAAAATTGTGAAACATTTCGGGGATAGTTTGACAAGGTGGAAGAAATTTACAACGGTGATGGAAATTGCGGTCGATGTAATTTTTTTCGTGGGACCATTCGATGCTTGGCGAGTTCATTTGACAGGGGTATCATTGGCGAGAAGGTGAGAAGGCAACAAGGTACGCGAGGTAAGAAGAATTAATTTAGTGGAGCACGGAGGAACAGTTGGTACGGGATATAAGAAACGAGAGATTATAGTTACGAAGAAAATGTTCTAGCAATAGTTGAACGCGTGATATCGTGTCGTAGGTTATTGTATTCGTCCCGGAATATGGTTCTGTAATATGAATAAAGTAATGCAGAGTTCCATTCGAATAAATTAACTTTACTTTGACATCTGTCACGCAATTTCACCTATCGAAAAATTATTTATATCGCCAATTATTTATCCTCCTTCGTACTAAACAACTATAGAGGCATTTCACCGTTTCCAGTTAATCGGGCAATCCTGTATAATTTGTGGGGGTGAATCTATATTGATTAGATTTTTGGCTCAAACTATTGATACAGATCGTATTTGTTAAACTAAAATCTAAAGACCTTTCTTTAGATTTGGCCTTTCTTGTAACAGAGGAAAGTACGAATCGTCATGCAAGCAGGATTGTATAGCCAACAGGTAAGTCTTACAGCTATATATACTGTTTAATAATTCGATTAATAGAATAACTAATAATAATTTAATGTCCTAATTATCTTACTTACTTAAATAGTTCATACATTATAGCAGAACGTACGCATATTTAAATATTCAATGTTGAATAAACGCCTCCTTTACTGACGCTAATAAATAACAAACATTTGCATGGCAAGAAAAAACGAAAAGTAACTGACCCACTGAACCAAACATTAGCCTGCGTTCTAGACAGATTTCACTAAAATCGTCCTAAAAGCAAACCAAATAACTCAATCCTTATTTTCTTTCGTCCACTGTTCACCCAATCAATTCTCCGCCAACAATATGCAAGTACAATAGCTTCGTCTGACATTCCCTTCGACGCATCTCTTACATTCGCGTTCAGCAACGAAATCTCAGCATATCAAAGACATAAAACCACGGTAACCGCGGTTAAATATCACGATATAAACGAACCCGAATCATCAACGATAAAGTGGACTACCTACATCATACATTTCTCCTTCGATCTTACATTAACACTTTCCAAGCGCGACGAACCATCCGTCCACTTGAATCACCATTTCGACAACGAAATCTAACCGTGCCCAGGCTTCATGGGCGAGCCGAACGAGAGGGAACCGTGGCGCACAAACGATCGCAAATCACCAACGACAAATTAGTCAGCCGTCGCCGCGCCATCCGAAACGAATCGTACAGAAGGTTCGCGTCGACCCCGTAAAACGATCTCGGCGTTATCCAGCCGGCAACGGCGGCGTTATCGGGAAACCGGCGATAATCGGCCGCCTATCTGGCCGACGTGTACCCTCCTTCCCGTTCGTCTTTCCGCAACATAAAATCGATCGGATCCGCGAGAGGCAACCGGGTAAGCCGTCGGGGCTTAGGTAGCCGGCTACGTCGCCGATGGATTTGAATGCCGTTCGATTCTCAATTGTTGCGGATCACGCGCCGCCACGACTCCTTGCCGAAAACTCTCATCGGCGTGGATGGATGGGAGAGATGGGGAAAAAAAACGAGCGTCGCGTCGAAGAGAAACGTTTCTGTCGCACGTGAGGGCGCACGCCGGTGGCTGAGAGAGAGAGAGAGCGAGTCAGAGAGAAAGGGAGGAGGGAAAAATAAAGGAAGAAAAAAAGATGTATATAATTTGGGTCCCCGGGATGGCAGCTGCGTGGGTCCCGATATGCAAAAAAGGGGTTGCCGCACGGAATTAGAATATCCTCGCGGTCTCATTTGAATTTCAATCTCGCTACGCGGACAGTTTTCCTCTCGTCGCTTTTACCCTCGGGGGTCGTCGTTACCTATGTATCCGCTTTTGCCGTTGCCAATGCCACGGATTCGCCAGGTAACCATCGGTCGAAGGGGTGCCCCGTCGAACGCCACTGGAACACCGGCGGAGGGGTCGACGAGGGGTGTGGAGGGAGGGACGTAGAATGGAGAGCACGCGGCGCCGCGGTGCCCCATTAAAAATCCGCTGCCGTCTACCTGGCGAAACGAACGAGGAGCAACGGGCGTAGAAGGATCGGCGACGCACCTCATTAGAGAGGCGTTCAACGTTAAATCCGACGCGACGGGGGTAGTTTTTCCGTTTGTCTCTTTGCCATTTCCTGCGCCCTGTATCGCGTCGTCGGTTGCGGCGTTTACTCAAAGGGATCACTGTCGAGGATAAGGCCGCGGATGAACTACGAATCGAAGGCTCATCGCGAGTCGCGCGGCAGGACGCGCAGAAAAGTTTCACCGACGGTTTCTTTAAGGTGGATGGAGTAAGAAGGACGAGCGGCGAGGATTGGCCGTTAAATGGCGAAGCGGGCCGTTTGCTTTTGTATCGATAGGCGAGTGGAATTGTCTCGGAGGTCGCCTCCTCCGGTGTGCAATTTCGTTTGATTAAAGTTTGCAGCCCTTCGGGATAAGGGCGGAAGGAGGGGGGCAGCGTGTGTATGCCTGAAAATGAAATTCTGCAGTATACTCTGTAGTATGTGCATATCGTTGGAAATACGTTCTTTGATCGGTGACGCGTGAGACGTGATTTCTCGCGATGTCGCGTAGCGTGAATTCATGAACCGCGCCCGTGCAGTTTTTCCCGTAATAAATTTGACTGTTAATTGGCCCCCGCGGATACTTCTACGGTTCGTTTAGCCCGATCTGGAATTTTGGAGATTGCCAACCGGTTACGGGGGATTAAATGCAGGCGTTACAAGAACCACTGTACTTCTGTGTCACCCGGTACGCTATTTTTGATTGGGCATAGATATTTTTTAAGTAACAAAAGAAGAACGACAGGAATAAATCATAATGATATCTTAAATTCTGGCTTACCTTCTAAACCCAACATCGAAATTGCTAAACTGTTAATCGATTTCACCGACAATATTTCAAAACACGAATTACAATTTCGAAGAAACAATCTTCCCTATGTAATGTATCCATATATATTCTCCAAAGGGTATCGTCCACGTTCCACGACTAACTCGCAGATACGCGTTATTAAATGGAACATAAATCTACGCCCCTAAAAAAAAATGCCGAATCGCGCAACTTTACATCTAACCTAACTGCGGATCATCCTGCACCATTTTCTCAACGAAGCATCGCCCCTTCGCGACGTCGAAAATTCCCATGTGCCATTGGTTACACGGGGTGCATCATCTATGCATTCCATTATCGGTATCGCGCGGCATGCACGCGCAAACACACGGAGATAGACGGACGAACATCGTTGAGAAACGGGGAACGACGTATAGAAGAGGAGAGGGTGTTTCAAGGTAGGAAACGAGGGTGAACGGAAGAGGGGTAAGACGGGAGGCCATAGCCGAAGGCCTTTCCTTCTATATGGAGGTCGTTCTATACGTTTTCCGTAGGGTCCGCGCAAAATCGACGGCCACCACCCTTCGAAAACCACCCCTATTTTCGGCGATAAAGCTGCTGGAACGCAGGGGCAGTTCTGTCTGCCCGAGGAACACCCTCGGTTTCGCCGATAAAAACGGAAGACTTCGATTGGCTCCGGGGTTGGGGTCGGCTGAGCAACTGGAATAAATACGCGTGGGCATGTGTGGTGTAGGGGCGAGAGGGGGTGGGGTGGAGAATTTTATCGCGCCCCTGCACACCTCGGGACCAGAAAAACTGCGACTCGATGCTTCGAGTATCCTTTACAGGCTTGCAGGAATTTCTTTCGATTCGTATATGTATACGTGCGTTAAGTGGTTAATGCGTTTAAGTTGGCTAATTTGGTGACGTAGGGGCTGCTACTTTGGTTGCCCGGGTTGCAATAAATTATTTTTCGACGATTATGCGACGGTTTTATCCGACTTGTATTTTTGATTTCGGTAGTATTATATTTTACATAGTATAATTGCTACAAATTATTGTGCTTTGTCTTAATTCGTTCTTCGCTGTTATTATATTAAATATATACACGGTGTTTTAATAAAGTACTTCGTAAGAAATTGTAACAATCGCCATTTAAACATCTCCAAGGAATAATTGAGGGCACAGCCAACGAAACGAAATTCGTATTTGAAAACCGAAGTTGAATTACAGACATCGGTGATTAAACAGCGCAGCAAATAACCGAATCATCTTATGAGTCGATTTCCTACGCATAGAAAGCTCTGACAAAATATACTTCATGCCAGCAATTCGGTGAGCATTAACATCTCGTCTGTAGCAACCAAAGATTTTGCACGTACTACGTTCAATAAACTCCTTGCGTCTCAACCGTGTTCGATAAAAAACAAGAACCGCTTCCACGAGCAACCCGAATATCCAAAATCCGCGTCACCGTTCGAACAGAGTGGCACGCGTCGTTAGTCGGAAACAAATCTAATTGCACGCCTCGTATCCGGTTTGCAGCACGTCCAACCCCCGCGGCCCCCGAGGAATCCCGTTCCACGGGCAAATAAAATTTCCGATATCGCGGGATCGCTTGGTCGTCGTCTTCGTCTCTCAGCCCTTCGAATTCCTTCCTCCCGAGCGAAATTCACCAAGTCGGATTCCTGGTGGTAGCTGCACGACGTCAGTAACGTCGAGTCCGTCAAGTAACTCGCTCGTGAGCTCTTCCTACCCCTTCCTCCCCTACCTTCTACTGCCAGTGCTAGCGCGTACCTCATGTGGACCGCGAGTTTACCGTCGACGACGACGACGACGACGACGACGACGACGAGGAGGACGACGACGACGAGAGAGAGGCGAGCCGACGAACGGGAAACTTTAGACCGGGCGGATGTTCTAGTCGCAGAAGTGCGGTTCGCGGCGAGGCAACACGCGGCTGCATGCCTAGAAAGTTTTGCCCTCTTCTTCTCCATCCCCCCTTGCCCCCGCCCGTCCTTAGCCCCGGGGATTTTGGTTAGAATATTGAATCTCGCAGAGTGGAGGCGCTGTAACGAGCACACGGAGCCGACCCAGCGAACGTCGTACCCTCAACGACGACGACGACGACGACGACGACAACGACGACGGGGCTCAACCCCCGGGACAGGCCGCGTTCGCGAACCAAATAATCCGTTCGCTTGAACCCACCAGGTGAAAGTCGGGGCGAACGTGAGACCTGCCACGCTGCTTCGTTGAATGGATTTTGAGAATCTTGTTTTTTTTTTTAGTTTAGTTTAGTTCAATTTGGAGCTTGAAGAGGGTAGTACAATGAGGGGTGGATAGGAATGTTTTGGAGTACTGTCTGCGTTTTTTGGGGGTGTTTTTCTAAATTCCTGGATATAAAGAGTTTAGAGGAAATGAATCGATTAATTTTGTGTACAGTCCAGTATTGTTTGTTCAGTCGATTATGGTTGAATTTATCGAATAGATTGGGCAAGCGTTTAATATAATTCTTCTAAACACACCGCTCTGTGTAGCAATAAGGATTTGAAATTTTAGGACTATGGTTATAATGGTCTAATAAGGAAACAGAAATTATTGGTTACTGCGTACCACTAGAATACTTTGAAATGTTCATTGGGATGATGAGTGGTTTATCATCTATCACTTTATTATACAGTTTGCTTTATTCTGGTTGATCTTGTGGATCTTTAATTCAGTTAATTTTACAGCAATATTGAAACAACAACATCATCCGTTGGCGTAGCTATTAATGTATAGTGAATGTTAGGTAGATGCTTTGAATCCTTTCCATCGGGCTAATTTAATATTTCCCTTCTATTCGAGGGTGAATATTAAGTATATCCGTGACTGTGGTTAGAACAGATTTAGCGCTAAGGGAGTTATTTTGGCCGACATAACTGATTTGTAGACGCATTCTACTGAAATAAATCGTACTGTATGCCTAGTTCGCAGAGAATATTTGTTTGCAAACTAATTACATGCATTTAAACGACATAAACCTATTCTGACATTTTTTTAAGTATTAAGCAGAAGCTTCCATAGCAAATTGTACCTATAAACGTTTAATTGTTACGATGATATTTATCGCAATGAAAATATACGTTTAATGATTATAATAAAATCAACTTAACTACAAAAATGATAATATTATATTATAAAAATATAATATTAAAGGCTACAAAATATCTAAAAATAATAATTTATAATATTATATTATAAAAATATAATATTAAAGGCTACAAAATATCTTCCAACAAACTACTCCTTCAAATTTATCACTTTTCATTTCTCCACGTTCCCAAATCCCAAACAGCGTATATATCCACTCTGATATAAGTTCGATTCGAGAACAAATTATTCTGCCCCATTCGAACAAACAGTATAGTAAAGTCTCGTCAAAATACATTCCACGAGAACGTCCAAGAAATTCTCGTAAACGGAGCCATTTATCTGAATCAAATTATGTCCACCCCCAAACGACTATCCTAGCGGTCATGAATTATGCAGCTTGATCTCGAATTACCTTGGATTCCGCTTGTGACAAAATGCAGCCGGCGCGATAAGTAGCTCGGCCGAAAGTTAGTGTCGCTTCGCGAATAAAAATCCGACGACTTCAGGCCGTGCGACGTGCACGAAGAAAAGGTCGAAAGAAACGTCGAAACACGCGTGAATACCGACGATATTGTACCACAGCAGCATTGATATTCTCCATTACGATTTTATGCCTCGTCGATGCGGCCGGATGTGAAACGCGCTTTCCACTCCGCGAGTATAACATCGATTATTTCGTGCAGCATTACGGAAGCATGCACACGCGTACATACACAAGTACAACGACGTCCGCATCTTTTTTTCTCCCGACTTCCGCCCGAACGTGCGCCCGTCGACGAACGTAACGCGTTTGCGTTAAGACAATTTTCGTAGATGTCCACGACGTTGTCTCGACTGAAAATCCTTTATCAAGACAGCACGTAAATGCAATTGAATGACGCGTCACGCGAATACAGATAGAAGTTCGTTAATATTTCCGTCCACTTACTACCGTTACTATTGTTCTTCCGAAATATTCCGAAGATGCTCGAAAGAACAATTCGGTCGCGTCACATTTTCGACGAAACTTTCGAACCGATGACATGCACACTCGTAACATACTTACACGCGTAACATACGCACCCCGTCCCTCCCGCGGTGTCACGCGCCTGCCAGGGTCGCCCTCGCGCCACCCTCCGTTCGCTAAAACCCCTCCGCCCCCCCCGAAATTTCGACAGAGGCCCGAGGTACAGGGCGAACGCCACGAAAGAAACGCGACTCGCACCGCAATAAATAATTCACGCCTTAATCGCGCGGCCCGCGATGGCCGTCGAGCCTGAACCCACCCCGCCTTCCACCCCTCCGATAATAATTCTCTCCCATGCGCACGCTGCTTCCCATCCCCGTCCACGAGACGAAACGAATTTACTTTTAATTGCCGTACGCGTGACCGTGACGCGCGACGAGCCTGGTCATCGTGCCAGTCCAGTGATGTACGAGGGTCAGGCCATGTTTCCGCCTGTTTTGACCGCCGAGGGGGGTTGAGGCTGGGCAGCACGCCTAGGGTCAAGGGATGACCCGTTCGGGGCGAGCGCGTCGCGGCCGGAAGCATCGCGAGGAAGCGACCCCCGTAGCACGCGCCCATACGTCCATTCGGCCTGGCGCGCCGTGAAAAGGAAGCTCTGAGGGCGCAAGGGGTCGAGCCACACACCGGTCAGAAAATGTCCGAATTAACGGAGTGTCCACTCGTACGGCCTGCCCCGCCAGGTATGAATCGGAAGATGATCGCGATGGGCCCGAAAAATATGGGTCGCGGTCGAAGGTACGTTTCAACGATCTTGTAGGGCCCCGCTACTCTATTCACGGCATTGTCGTTCGGCGCTATCACCTGCGCGAGCTGCTCGAAACTGGATCCGCGATTCCCGGACGGGGACAGCTTTTCTGGGGCGGGGGGGATCGGTGCCGTTTGACCGCGGTGTCCTGCGGCCTGACCTGATTCTGATGTATTTATCCGTGTGCCGCTCCTCGAGGTATTCGAGCCGTCTTGGGGTTTCCGGAGGGTCGGTGTTGAAACGCCGGGGAGAATCGTTCGAGAGGGCAGGGCACACGTGGGGGCGCCCTCGAAGATTTCGCGGATTCGTTTTCGGGTTCCGTGCAATTATATGCGACGGTTGTTTGCGCGCAACGGTCGCGCGAATTGAACTTGCGGCCTTGTTTAATGTAATTGTCATAGGTGCGCGACTAAATTCGATTGCGTCGCAATGATCCTGTTGGAAGAATGAGCGTGTGAGCCGGTTAAGATCGATTGGGAATCTCTGGCGTACCAAACGATATAGTAAAATTTGTATCGCAGTGGATGAAATTTGTTATATGACTTAGTCTGTGAAAAATGTTATATTTCGTTAATAGAAAAATTACGCTCCTCTCGCGAGATTTTCGTTCAGCGTTTCGACCAATTTCGAGCCACTTTGAAACGCGAAACAGTGCTTGAATTCTGTTTGCTGGAACTGTACGAGTACATACTTATATTTCGATATCGCAGGACATTGAGGGGAAGTCTGTCCAACTGGTACGAGCTTGGTTGAAAATGTAATTGAACTTTCCTTCGCGGAGATAATTTTGGGACGATAGAGCGAGCCACGCTTAATCCAACTGGCACCGATTCTGAAGTGGCCCAGCGTCAAAATGTCGCTTCCCTCTCGATCGCATACTTCCTTCGGGTGGCCCGACGACCGGCAACCGATGCTTCAATATATGCGCGGAATTGGAACAGGAAAATTGAATTAAATGATGGATACAGTACAACAAAAGGCCGATGTAATCTCACGACAAGTACGCACGCCACTTTACAGGCTTGTAACGGAACTCCCGGACGAATAAAAGTGGATGCCCTTATTGAAGAAGGGGGCATCGTTCTTCTTTCCTTTGATACTTGGTTTTCATGCCGGTGAATCGTCGTGAAAAGCAACTGCTCTCAGAAATGCGAGCCTCTATGACTTTATCATTAATTGCATGTACCTACGTTCTCTTGCATGGCATGGTAATAAGAAACGATTTCTCGCACAATTACGTGTACCGCAGCGTTTATGCAAACTTTTGTGTATCGCTGATTTAAATGTGCTCGTACGTACGCGATGTAAGGAGCCCGCGTCACTCTTTGGACATCGAGATTAATTTTAACGAGTCACTGTGATTATGTACAGTATTTCGTTTTCGATCGGTTCGTTTCGCTATTGTAGAAAGCGAAATATTATATATTGTGGAAAATTGTAAATAACGATGTGTCCCGAATAAAATTGTTTGTATCACTAGCATATTCGAGATGGCTCGTGCGCAATTAATTTTGGTGCAATTGGAAACGAATTGCGATACACAACTTTCACTTTTCAATAATGCTCCGTGGTTGAAAGCAGTGGCAATGTTTAATCTGGTTAAGATTAATTATTACGGGGCAATCAGTGTATCCGATAATATTACGTTCCATTATACGTGGGCTAATTATATTCGTATCGTCGAACTTTGAATAGCGGCCGATGTCTCGTCGTTTCCATTCTTCACCGTATGACTGCTTTGAACTGGATAATTTTATAATTACGGTAATCAATCAAACGTGAATTACTACGAATACCTCGTTGTAACGAAGTCGAGGAGCGGAGGTGTAGCATTCCAACTATTTTAAAACCGAGTCCATTCAAAATAGAAATAAAATTTCAATGCTGATTTGAAGATTGTATAAAGCAACGCGATAATATACACTCTCATCGAAGCTACACGCAATGCGCATCAAATAATATATACGAAAATCGCGTCAAATGTTATGCAAAGATCTTCGTATGTCGCATTGGAAAAGACTGACAAACACTAATTATGAACAATTCTTCTGATCAGAATGGAACAAAAGGTTTTTTGCAAATAAAAAAATCAGCAACGACGTTTCACAGACGTTTTAACGACGATGACAGAAGTAGATTCGATGGGGAACGTTCAAAGTACTACTTCACATCGCGTTCTCCTTGTCATTTGCTTCCCCTTTCTTCATCTTGCCTTTGAAATTACAAGAACTTCCGTCCTCTGAACTTACTCCCATGTCGCCATTAAGAAATGCAATTGAAAAACAGCAACAAGTATGAAATAAGCTTTTCAAGTTACAAAGATACCCGATCAAAGAGTGAATAGCAGAGATCTCAAAGCGAAGGATTCTTTAGACCCTCTTTAACCATCGAACGAGTCGAAAACCATTGAACAGGAAAAGACATCCCTTGTTTCCGCCCTGCTCCACATTTTCTCGTTCGCAACTGTGCCGTATCGTCGTCGAGCGTCGAGCAAACACACGCTCGTCTAAACAATATCAAGGAACTCTTCTAATCGCAACCGTGAACCCATATAAGCCTCTTATACCCCGTAAATCTAATTTCCCCGTACGAAATTAAAATGAAACGAAAGCAATCCTTTTACTATCGTACTCCTGTGCTTGGGTTCCCTCAAATGATTCTGAATATTCCGATATTCGCAAAAAGGTAGACACTAATTAAAAAATGGTACATCATCGTTTTTCGTTCATTCGAAATCGCAGCAAAATTCCATCCCCGTCCAAACACATCTCAGTATCCTATTTGAAGGGGCAAAGTTCATCAAACGCCTGTTCATCGTTGTTCTTCCCGAGCTGTACCAAAGATCCAACGTAATTAGGTACCGCGGATCATCGATCCTCTCCGTTGGAGGATAACAACTAACGATAACGTAACGATCTCCGCGAAGTTTCGGGTTCGCGTAGCCGCCACAGTTAACGCACACACGCGTCCATACGTGCACACGCGCATTAGTATAGGGGTACGTGTAAATATATGTACACGCGCATCCAGCAGCGGCTATATCAACGGCAAAATAAGGGATCGCCGTGGGAGGGTTAGCTACATGAGGGATGCTTCGTGAAGCCATAGACGTTCGACTGCTCTCCATCCATCCGCCTTCGTCCGCCACCCGGCCAACCCCCTCGACCGCCACCCTTCGATATTAAAAATTTCAATATCCTAGCCTCAGGGGTGGAAAACACATAATGTATTCAGCTGACGTCCCGGCCATTCTATCGGCGAGAAAAACGTACAGTTTTTCGAGGAATCGAATCCATCCCCCACCCCTGAGCCACCCTTTTCCCATTTTCCTTTTTCCCCTGACGGACCGAGGCATCGCCACCACCCACGTTTTCGACCAAACCCTCCCCTGCAACCCCCTCGATACCCTCTGTCGTCGGGTCGTCCCCTTCCACCCACTTGGGTTTACGTGCCACCCTCGAGAAAGACGAAAACCGGTGCTTCTTTCTTTCTTTCTTTCCTTCCAGTCAAGACGTCACGTGCTGCGCCCTTGCTTTTTCTTTTTCTATTGCTTGCTTTTTTTGTTCGCTTTTCTATGGCCAGCGCTGCACCATTGGCAAGGGGAATTGATAAGCGAGATCGCTGCAGGGCGATTGGAGCTGTTGCAGTGGACGCTTCTTTGATTTTAGGGGTGGAATTCGGGATACGATTGACGGTAACACGGTACAGGTTATCCTTATTGCTGCAATAGGTTTTTCCTTTTGTACTCGATTGCGCGAACACGAATGGCACTAGCCATCGGCATGGTTCGGAAAATATTACAAAACTTTGTGGCATTTGTGAAAACCGTATGCCCGAGAAGACAGGGTTGTTCAAATGTCTTTAAACGAAACGAAGAATGAAATTCTTCGGACGAATAAATTAATACAGTTGCCCCCTACATTCCTGCAGAACTATACTATTATTCCAATACTAATTAACATTCAGCAACAGCAGCAACTAATTTGCCGGCCGATATGAAATTTTCAACCTCAAACACCAAGCGTCCAATTCCACTTCTGTACTACTACCAACATCCATTCTCTCCAAACCAAAACCTCTCTTGACTTTGAAGGTCCCCTCTCCCTTCCCGACGTTCAGGACACCCTTCGCGATATTTCGTTCGTATCGCCCGCTCGTTTTCAGCTGGTAGGCCGAGCAATCGGTGAAAGGCGACCGCCCGAAATCGAGCCACGGTTCACGGCCAACATTGGCCGTCCATTTCAACGGGAGGGGAGGGTTGGGGATGGGGAGGGCGGGGTGGATATAAAGTCGAACGGTTCACGGAGCCGCGATTCTAAACAACTTAACGATAAAATTTATAGCGCCGCAGCACGCCTACCCTTGGCCCTCTCGGGGTTCTCGTCGCAAGGGTGAGCCCGCGGACCTAGAAGGAACGAAGGGACGCCGGAAGAGACCTCAGCCGTACACGGGAGGTCTCTTGTGCAGGACTTTTACCCTGCAGAGTCGCGTCGTAATTTATGGATGCCGTTCCCTTATCCGCAGGATACGAAACTCCGCTCTCCCCACACGTTTGCTGTCCTTCTATCGATCCTATATACCGCGACGAAACGGGTGTCCACGAAGTATCGGCGTGCGTTCGGCCGCGGTCGATTCCCGTGGATCGTCTTAATGACGGTTGCGCGTACGGGGGAGGGGCGCCGCGAGGAAAGCGAAAGTTAATTGCACAGGGTGCTACGGGGGAGGGAGGGGAGGAGGATTTGTAATTCAGATTTTTTTTTCGCCGCGCCGCGACGTCTCTGTTTCGCCGCGGCACGTGCCGCCGCTCGCCCTCTCGCTCCGCCCTGTCCTCTTATTCCTCGTTCTCCAGCGCCCGTTCGTCTCGCTCGTTTTTCTTTCCGGAATTTATGGAGAGAGTTTCATCGGCGCGGGAACTTTTTACGCGGCGCGAGAACTTCCCGCGAATTTCGAGGGCGAGTGAAAGTTCGCGTTGCTTAACCCAGTCTTTCGACGCGGACGTTGCGCTTCGCGGATCGCTCTGTGCCACGTATCGAAATAACCGACGGAGTGTAGGGGCGGCGAGGGATGCTGGACCAAGCTATTGTTCTCTAGCACTCCGTTGCTGGTTCAGCGTCCGATAATAATTCCTCCCGCATCATCGGGCCACCCGTTACATGTCGAAACACACCCTGTACAGAAATGCTTGGTTTGCCGGGGCGCGCTGGCGTTCCTACGTGTTTCCACGTGCACGTGCGTGGGTGTCCGCCCGCGAGCGTGTGTGCGCGTGTTAGTCCACCCTCGAGGGAACACGGTGTGGGAGAGTGGTTGAGGGATGGAGAACGCTGGGCGAGGAAGAGGTGAGGAGGCATGGGGGACGAGAGAGGGCAGCCAGTGAAACCCAGATAGAGAGGCGGACAGAGACAACCGTGGTCCCTCCGTTCCTCCGACGAGGACAGCTACGTATCTCGGTGGGACGAGGGAGAAGGACAAACGAACGCGTAGAGACAAACATAAGGGATCGCTCGTAGTACGAGCGAGAGGGTACGAATACGTGGAGGCCCGTCTTATATTGATTTCTGTCCACGCCGCCCCCGCCGCGCCTCCGCAACCCCTGCGAGCAACCCTAAACCTAGCAGGAGGCAGCGCCAGCACCAGCACCAGCACCAGCAGCAGCAGCAGCAGCAGCAGCAGCAGCAGGTGTGGGAGAGGGGTCGAAGAGGAGGAACAGAGAGCGAGAGATGGAAACCGACGGTGGCGAAGCGGCGTGGTTGCACGTAGAGAGTGCGAAAGAGACAGGGGGATGTAGAAGATAGGGGACAGAAGCGGAGACACGGAGAGACGGAGAAGACTCTGCTCGCCGCACTTTCGACGGGAGAGGCCCTCGGGGGTGGCACTCTGTCACATTCAACCCCCGACCACCGTCGCCAGTCCGCTACCCCCTCGTCGTCCCTCACAGCTCGTCCCACCATTCAAATAACAGGCACCGTTGCTTTGGAGGGTAGAGATGGTGGTGGCGGTGGTGCCGATCGCAACGATGGTACGAGGCAGCTAGATCGGAGGGCGGGCTGACAGAGGGTGAGTTTCGTCCGGCCGAAGCACACCTCGATCGATTGGGCTTGTCCAAGGGTGGAAGAGGTATCCCTCCCTCTCCCCCGCCTCCCACCCCGTTCACTCAACCTCACCCTCGCCATCCTCTTTCTCTCCGCAACCACCACCGCCACCCCCCGCCTCTCCGCCCCCCCCTACCCCCTTCACACAGCCCCAGCCTCCGTTTGCCCCATCCCCCTTGTCGTACTTCTCGGCCTGGCGAAGCCCGAGAGTGAGCGTCACGCGTACATGTGTACGTGCCTTTTACGTACACGTACGTGTATGGCGAGGGGTTACCATGGCAACCCACCCTCACCACGGGGGTGAAACGCCATTGGCCGGCGCTGGGTCTCGACCGATCGTGGCCCACCCCTGTGTCTGTCTTTGTATCGGCGTCTACGTATGCCGCGAGGCCGTCACTCGCGGAAAGGATGAACGCGCTCGGCGGTTTGTAGCCAATGTCCATCGGACGATTTCGCGAATTATTGTCGCCGTTCCGCGCGCCCCGGGGCATGGTCGAGAGGTTTTTCGCACGCGCGTGCACCTTTCCTTCTTGTCGGCGGATTGGAATTTAAAGTTTTCTGCGACCTTGCCCGACCTTTGGATGGGGGGGAAGGGTGGGAGGGGGGGGGTAGAAGGGCGGCAGGGTCGATAATTCTACCATGACGATTTCCTCTCGGCCAACGTCTTGTTTCACTCTCCTTCCGGATGCAGACGGGGCGGATGCATCCGGAGACGCGACTTACAGGTGGCTTGTTTATCACCGGCGGACGCGTCGAGAAAGAATAATTACTTGCCGGAAGTAGGAGACCGCGATTTCAGGGCTCCGGCAGGCTTTCGCCGCTCCGCTTCTTTCCTCGTTGATTTTATTCCCGTCGACCGTATCGTCGCGACGAGTTAAAGGGGTGATACCCTTTAAATATTTTCGTTATATTGGCGGTCGCGTGATTCTCGGATGAACTTCCTTTTTCTGTATCATGCACGATGGATTGGACGTAACAGCGCCGTCCTGTATTATAAGCTCCGCGTATCGGTTTCGGTGAAGGGGTTTTAAAATAAATTGGAGTGGATATTGGAACGTAATTCGCCCCCTTTTCTCCGCGTCGACGGTAAACTTATGGAACTATTATAATTTATTCCGAACGGGTAAATAATTCATGGTGGGGCTTTAAAGAATTTGAAAACGATTGGAAACAGAAAATAATTGACACCGTGGCGCTAATTTTATTTATCATGTTTGGTTAATAAAAATTGCAACGCGAGTATAGCTGACGCGTTAAACGTTTTCGTGTAAGAATTTTTTACATCCATATTGAGTCGCGGTTTCACTGAACCGTGCTACTGATTCCCCGACCGCAAAAAAAAAAATTCAGCGTTATTTAAATGTGCAGAATAATGTGTATATAGAGAGATGGGCTGTCGGTGTCGAGGGAAATTCGAAAGGAAGAGCTTGTTCCGGCGCAGAACGCTGAATTCAAGAGGGAGAAACGAGCCCGTAAAATTGTTTAGAAACGAACAACGAGAGTGAAATGTAAGAGCTACGGCGTAAAGTAATAATCGCTCAGTTTAAACTCTGGAAAGATGTCGAAGGTCGGGGAGTACTTTTCGAACCATGATTTTGTTTGCTCTACGCCAGTTTCCTCGTTTTTGCTCGAGTAAATGGGGAAACTTTATAAAGTTCCCAGCATCGGCCAAGTTTCTCGGTGGCGGAAATACCAGAAGCTCTCTTCGTCGATCGTCCCGTTTAAAAAGAAAACAACGGACGTTGCCTTTAAACGCGAAAGAAAATGTGCGACGAATTGTTCCGCTCGTTGAAACAGCGAATCAATCAATTATAATTTGCCGTGCCTCCAGCCGCTAGAAATAATTTGAAAGGTATGATAATATGAGAATAAGAAAACTATCTTTGAAAACAGTCGGGTGATTATTGTTACCACAGGTGAGTAAAAAGGCAACATCAGAGTGATGTATCTGGACAGATTTTTTAAATTTAGTGCATTTGTTTCAAATACGACTAAGATTTGCTTTTCTTCTAACGCAAAACTTCAACCTTTCATACGTAACGCAAGCCATACGACGTTTACGTTTTTCAAATAACTATGCTACATTTTATAAAGCAGCAGGTAAAATTTGTTTGCAGCTCCCGCATATTTGAAGAATCTTCAAATGCTTCTACCCTTTCCTAACTGAATTGCTTGCATCCATATACATATTATTCCAAACTAATTGATAACATCTGTACACTCAGTGCACTCTTATAAACCTAACCCTGAACAGTAGCAATTACAGAAATCAGAAAAATCATACAGAACTAATACAGCGTTGCACGTCGAACTATAAATATCCAATGTACACATTTACATTTAGTAAAAATGTATAGTACACATTTTAAATACTCCAGAATTCGGATAACTACGTTCTCCCACACAAAAATTCCAAAAACCCGGACCCCCTGCGAACCCAGCGTGCACTCGCGTCATCCTCCGAGCATCCACGCATTTATCATTATCCGTCACCGATTAACGATCGATCGAACTATGAACGAGCGTGTCCCAGTCCAAGCGATAAACCGATCGCTCGGATGCTCGCGCCTGGCCCGTCCGCGGGCGTCAATAAAACGGCCGGATGAATGAAATTAACGAGCAACCGGGCCGATATCGAGGCCGGGGCGTAGAAAACGAAATGATCAGCTGACGGGAGTGTCGCGGCACGAGAGGTCCGGGACGGGCGAAGAAGACGCGGAAACTTTTCGCGCAGTTCGCAAAGAGGTTGCGACGGAGGGGCAGCGGGGAAAGGAGTGGCAGAAGGACGTGCGAGAAAAGTACGCGGCCGATACTTCGGGTCGCGCAAGAGAAGTCTGGAAAGAAAAGGGGTGGCTGTCGGCCGCGGGAGCAAGAGCCATCGAGGGATGAAACGAGTCTAGGGGCGGGGGTGTGAGAGGGGGCGCAGGTGGGATAGCGCGGGGGAGGAGAGGGAACGAAACAAAGAAGGAATTACGTATCTCGCGATGCCGCGGACGCGACGGAGAGCCGTCGTTCCGCTCTGGTGCCGAGGGTGGCTGGCCGCCCGCCCCTCCCGCGAAGAAAGAGAAAGAGCGCCGGGGTGAAACGGAGGAAGTCGTAAAATAATTTAACCCACTTTAAGAAGAAAATTAACAGAACGGCGAAAGTCTTTAAGATTCCCCGCAACTTGGTTTCCCCGTCCTACTGACAAGCGCCCCCTCTCGACCCCTCACTCAACCCCCCCAGCCAGCCACCTTCAGCCACTGTCGTTTTTCCTCCTGCCGCGCTCCTCCGACGTCTTCGCCCTCATTCTTCCTTCTCTTACCCTCTTATCCATTGAGCAGCCGACCCCCCCCCCCCCCCCCCCCACCCACCAACCGGCGACGGCTCGCCGCTTTCTTCATTGACTCTTTCTTTCTACTACGACGAGAGCGTACTACGGGAGCCCGTTCCTCTCCTTCCTCGTCTTTTCCTCGCCCTTCGTCCTCGTTCCGCCGTCTTATTTCGTGGCGCGCCTTCCCTTTCGCGCCCGGCGCCACTGTTTTTTCTCTAATTATGAATGAAAACGCCGACGCACCGGCGAACACAGCCTTGCCACCCCCTTTGCTTTCTCTCTACCTCCCTTTCTCCTTGCTTCCCACTTTACCTTTCTCTCTCTCTCTTTCACCCTTCATCTTTTTCACGCTTCAAGTCCACGCCGAAGGAAGTTGGCTCCGTGGCCGCCTTTCTCCTGCCTCCCTCCGCTTTCTCAACCCTTCAGCCTCGATGGCCCGGTTACCAGACGGGCAAATTGCATTGTTTCCTGGGTTCGTCTTGGGCCGCTTTTTTTTTTTCTCAAGTGCCTCCGTTTGGAACGGACTCGCTTCAACGTGCAAAGTTGCTCCGGCGTTTTTGCGCCTTTCCTCGTTTGACGTTTCTCGGGGCGAGCGTTGCTTCGGCGAACGTTTGGGGTGCTCGCCGGTGTTTTCACGAGGGGGCCGCGTAGAATGTGGCGGATTTCGCCGAAGAAATAAACGTCGGCGTCTTTCATCTTCCCTCTCGAAGCGTCGGTAAACTTTGGTCGCGCGTACGCGCGTGCCAGCGTTGTCGTTATCGTTGTCGATCCGCTCGTGCAACGCATTGTGCCGGGCCGTCCAACGAACAGCCAGGCAGAAATTCGCCCAAAAACTGCACCTCGGTTTTCAAGAGGACCGCGCGATGTTAACGAGCTTGCGCGAAAATCAACCGCCCGACGAAGTTTCTCATTATTAATCGAGCCCGACACAAGAACCGAGAGGAATCGACGCCGCCGAACAAGCGTTACAAACAATTCTTCCCATCGGCGATTCAAGCGACGTTAAATAAGTTGGAAGTGTACCGACGAAAGCGCGTAAAAGGAAATAACAAACGTGTCGTTAATAAATAAATAAATAAATATAGATATATATATATATATATATGGGTTATGAATTACATTCGTCGTTAATCGCAACACGAACGCGATTGTCGACGACCTCGCGGGCGGCTTTGTTTTCTTATCGCCGCTACAAGTGGCGGTCCCGTTGTTGCGCCCCGTCTGACCCACTTTCACCCCCTTCCTTTTTTTCCTTCTAATTATGAATGAAAACTTCGGCAAGTGTCGCTCCGCGGGGCTCAAGGGGTGAGGGGGTGGGCGAGTCGGCGGCGGGGAGGAACCACGCGAACTCTTCTTTCGTTGCGCCGACTCGGCTAGTGGGTACTTTTAGTTTTCTCTCCCTAACCTTTGCCACAACCCACCCGCGCGACCGGAAAACTCGCTTTCCGCGGGGGAACCGCATTATCGTAAAGTTTGAAGTTTCCTGTCGCGCGCCGGTTTTCCCGCTGACAGTTCGTTTTTGTTTTATTCCGCGGGATAAAATGGATCGTGGTTGAAACGGCAGGGCGCAGGGCGGAAAATGTCGCCGCACGCTCATTCGTTGCCCGCGGTGGACAATTCTTGGGTCGAGAACGGTCCATCGAAGAAGTTTATTATTGAGCTCGTTTTGTTCGACGGCGAATTGTTTTATGACGAGGAGAATTTCCACCGGGTCACCGAGGGAATGAGGAGCGCGTTCCGTCGTCCGATTGTAGTCGAATGGATCATCGATCGCGTAAATTCGGTAATTATTCGCATCAATTCATTTCGTTAATCGTGTAATTATTTGCATCAATTCTGTTCGTCGATCGAGCAATTATTTTATAACCATTGTTGAATCATTACGTTGCGAAAGGCGAGAGGAATTTTTGGAGGAAATGATCTAACGAATTGTCCTCGAGAATCATTCCCAAAAATTTTCGTCGTTAATCGTGTAAGATTTTAATCGCCGCTGTTAAATCGTCGTTTAAGAAACATTGAGCGTAATCCTCGATCAGAACGATCTGATGAATCGCGCACGATCTCCCCATAAATCTTCATCGTTAATCTCACAATTATTTCCTCGCTGCCATTAATTCATTGCGGTACAAAAACTGTCGCGGTTCCCTCGCCAAAACGTGTCCATTCTTCCGCAGAAAGCACAAAAGCAACTTACAGAAGGCGAACTCGTAAGCGGCTTATTAGAAGCGTGTGCCTCCGCGTTCTCCCCGCCATTAATATGGTTTATGGGACGTGGTGCACGCGCGGCGCGTTCACGGGAGCAGTGCGTTTAATTATGGAACAGCTATCATTTTCTCGAGCTCCCAAGACGAACGAAAATCGCCGGGGCGTCGTTTCCCATTATACGACTTAAGGCGAAGAGCACCTATGGGGGTTGGCCTCTCCCTAACCCCCTAACGAATCTTTGGATCCCTCACTCTCGACCGGATGTTGTCTCGTACCGTAAACGTGTATACACACTATGTACCCGGGGAAGGTATATACGTACGCGCGACCAAAAGCCAAATTGCCTCGTCGAGCTGAGGAATATTTGGTTCGCCCGGATCACGATCGAAATCGATTATGCGCTGCATCGATAACCGTCGATCGTACGATCGCTGCGAATTCTCGTTTACTTACGTTAGTTTATTTTAGTTCAATTTCAGTTCGTTGCGGACAAATCATTTTTCGAATACCTTGTCAAATTATTCGCGAATAATTCAAATAACACTCGCAGAATACAGGTATCCGGTACGTGACTTCGAGGCTACAACGGTGTACAGAGAGTTAATTGAAGGGGCCAATAATTATTCCATTATAGAAAATGGGTACGCGGCTCCGGAACATCGACGTCGGGACGACAGATGAACGATTTACCGCGGAACCAGCGTCGACGTCGGCCTGCGACCGATCTTTAATTACTCCGCCCGCGCTCGAGTGATACCTTATCGACTAATTAGCAAATCGGTGTCGCGTTAATGGAAGAAGGTCAGTCGTTCGAGGCAACCGACAGTCAGATCTGCGGTTGCCACACGAATCGTGTCGCCGCGCCCCGAAATCTCGCCCGACGTCCACAGAAACCTGCTGGAGGCTTGAATATTTTACGATCGTTCGCCCGGCGATAGCAGGGGCGGAATGAATTTTGGGGGGGTTGGAATCGCGTGGAAACAACGGCTGAAAGTTTCGACCGCCCCGTTGCCTCGACGCAGCTGGATATTTTCGAACGTAACCGGGCGAGTCTCGTTCCCTGTCGCAGAAACGAGAATGGAATTTTACAAATTCGAGAGGAGGAAGTTTCCGGAGTAGAATATGTTGCAGATTGATAGATCGGGATTATTTTTCGAACAAGGAACGAGGAAGTTTGAGGGGGCAGCAGATGGAGGAGCAGGCGACGCTGGGGTGAATTAATTGGATGTGTTCCGCGCTTCTGCGATTCCTTTTTCTGAACTGGAAACGTTGCAGTTTTTGATGTTCAACGATGATAATTGATTCTGGTAATTTGTCTGGGAATTTTGCCAGTTCTGGCCAACGCAACTAGAGGTGGGATATTTTGCAAGCAATTAAGAAGGTAGTAGAGAATTATTTAATTTAGTTAAAATGCGGAGGATTGTTGACATATAGTTACACGATTTTTCGTAATTCATGTTGTCCCTAGAATTATAATTTCTTCCCGTCGAATGTTACACTTAAAACATTTTCGATTAACGAAGCAATACGAAGAAGGAAGATATACGTAACTGTATCACACTTAGTTTCTCCTTGTTACACAAAATATTCTTCCATCGTAACATTTGAAATAATCAATGGCCACCTTCGTTAAATCTCTCAATTCTGTGATCGAAATTCCACGAGCTATTATATTATACATATAATTATTGTCAAGCTCGTTTCCCTCTTAACGTTACTTTACTTTCAAACTGCTAATTGGCCGACCCAGCTTTAAAGCCTCGAATACCGCGTTGCAATTTAACCGAATCGCGCGAATTAATTTCCGCTAACCGGTAAATTAATCGAGTGACCGAATTTCACTGTTTCGAACGATTTTGATGAATCGACCTGAATCTAGGTGCGCCCCGAAAAACGAGTCTTGCATTTTTCCCACCTCGAGCTCGCAGACCACTCGACTGTTCTATCGATCAGAATCTCGTCGGTCGACTCACTTGAAACGGCCGCTTGATCAAATTCGTGGAGGCGTCTCGTGGACGTCAAACACGCAATTTCCGATTTCTTTTCGAATTCACGCGAACGAGGGGACGAGAGGTGAATTAGACGGAGGTGATTCTCGTTTATCGACGATCGTCAGAAGGGTCGGATAACGTCGTTAGCCATTCTCCTCCCGTTTCCGTTTCCAGATCTATATGGCTAATTAAATCCATTGGCGTGCCCGTGCACGCTTTGACGAGCCCCGATCGATCCATCGATCGGCTGGATCGTTGCTTCGAGCGGCGTTAATTCGCGTAACGAGACGTCGCTTCTTTAATCCCGCGATTACACCGCGGCAAATGGTATACGAAATTCCTCCGTGCGATTCGAAAACGATTTGCTTGGCGTTCGAACGATTCTGCGGGATAGGTGTTCGATTTCGATTGATACGCGAGGATCAAGGTGCGCTTTGTTAAACATGCAATATTAATTACGCGCGATGGTAGAAATATTTTTGTTCTACTTTACACGAGTGCTTGGTCGAGGAACATTTGGGCGATTCAGAAAATTGGCGAATTTATAATAAGCTGTTTAAGAAGTGGTATTCACTAAGTACAGAAAATAAGTATAATTAAATAATGGGCGACAGAGCCGATCTAAGTTCAAATTCTCCGGACGAACCTGAATGCAAAAGCTGCTTCGATTGGCCACTCGTATGTTAGAATGACATAATTGGAGAGCTACGAAGGGTTCAATATTTATTATCGATTTTTTAATAACACTGTATCAATTTCATAAAGATAAAGAACAATTCCATAATAGATTCACTACTATCGATGCCAAACTTTAAGTTAACTTCACCCGACCGTCTGCAAATATTAATAATTACCAATGTTCGAGACATCGTTGACAATATTCACCGCGATCTGTCACGGTCGCCGATAATTGACTAAACATTCGTAGCCGGTCCCATTATGGATCTCAGTTTCAAGTTAGCGAAACTCGCCAATCGAGAAAACTCCTTCCGGACCGCACACACGCCACCGCCAGGCGCACCCCGTTAATACGCACACAAAGTTATCCATCGTTTCGTCTCGCGTAACCTGTTACCTACTATTCAACCCTCGACTTCATAATCGTGACGCCGGAGTCAGCGCGAATGTAAATTAGACAAGGAAGCGGCCACGAGCGAACAGGCTCACGTCCGCTCGCGGAACCAGTATTCAACGTCCATCGGGCGTTTCACCTGCTGTCCAATGGGGAAACCTGTTCCACGCCGTTCTCGATCCCGAACGACTCGTCGCAGCATCCGTTTAATCGCGTTGCACCGTATTTGTCAGCGGCGGTGGGTCGACGGTGGGTCGTTCGGGGATGGTTTTCCGGGAAAGAGGACCGGCGGAGGGGCTGCGACAGAGAGGGACGGCGAGTAGATTTTCAATTTTCGATGATTCCACCGAATTCGGTAACAGTGTTAAGGTGGGGTATAGAGTGTTGGCATCGTGCATCCAGCGGCAGCGGCAGCCACCCCCCGGCGTCCCCCCTGCTTTTGCGGTGGCTGTTCACCAAGGTATATAGGGTGGTTGCCGCTTCGACGGGGCTCTAAGACAGCGTGTGTGGGAGTGGGCGTGGCCTTGGGGTGGCCGTTGGCCAATCAGCAGCCGCCGGTTGCTGGCCACCCCCGACCCACGTGGTCCACATCCCCCAACATACATATTGATCTCGTGGTCCTGGCCGACCGCCGCGCCAACCCCTCCGCCTACCGTCTCTGTCATCCGTCCCGGTTCACCCTCCTCGTTTGTCCCTCTCCGATTCGTACAAGCGAACGTTCCGCGTCCCGTTCTGCACGCTCCCGTCTCCGTTTCGTACCCTCGTCTCGTCCTCGAAACGTCCTCACCCTCGTCGACGATCCCTCGACGGAGAGAAGGTCGAGTCTGACCAACGTGCGGGGAAATTTCGAAAGTAAGCGGCGTCTGGTATTTCACGGACCTCGTTTTTACCGGGAGGACGAGACAGAGGGGGGAGGGGAGGCGAGTATGGAGAGGGTGGCGCGGTTAAGGGTAGAACAGGGCGCACGGAGACGTCTCGTTTAGCGACGGCGACGTCCGCGTCGGGTCGCCGCGGAATGGAGATCGCAAGATTCGACGATGTCAGGACCAATTTGAAAGAAGTTGCGAAAATTTCGTAGGAATTTTGGCCCCGCGACGGAGGGCGGTTAATTGGTCGACGCGCGATCGACTCGCACGGGGCTGTTTCGCGGTAAAGTGGCGTGTATCCTGCGGCTGACGAGAGGCTGGAGAGGGTGTATGGTAATCGCGAATCGTTGGCGGTTTAATGGCCCTGTAAAGATTCAATTATTGCTCCGTTTAAGCCACCCTCGATTAAATCCGAAGAATCTTGGGCCAGGTAACCAGAACGTCACGCGTTCCTCGCTCACCGTTGTCTGTTGCGCTGCTCGTCTGGGCAAATCGGACGAGTGATTTTTTTAGAGAGCGTTGGGTGTAATTTTTCGGAGAATTGGTCCATGTTTTGTCGAATATATACGTCAAGAACGACCCTTCGGGGGCGGACTATTCGGTAAACTGCAATTCGACCAATTCGTGTGCACGAAATTCCGACGGGCGAACGGAGAATTCACCAGTGGCAGTCTGAAACGAATTGTTTTAAACAATTCAGCGCTAAGCGAGTTCGATAACGGTCTAATGACACCGACGAATATAATTCCGCAACTTTATAACGAATCATCCCTTCAGTTCTTCCAGAACATGCTTTAACGCGAATCGCGCTACCAATCGAATATCCCAGTTGACAGACGTTTCTCGAAAAAGCGAATCCTATCTTTTCCTAATCCGAGATTCTAAATGTCCCGACCCGGTACGTCACCGGGAATATCCAAAGGTGAACCGTCTTCCAATCCGCGTCCCTTTCCTGCGAAGCCTCTTGCCGCCTCGCGATGCCTCCAGGACCAGTTAAGAATCGTCACCCACTGCGAGGAACGATTCCTCCCCACGGCGAGAGGTCTTCGTACCCGCCGGTGGCCGAAAACGTCTTCCCGAACGACGAGGGCGGCCAGAATTTTCGCGATTCTTCCCGTCCGAGGGAAATCGGCACGGTACCCTCACCGATTCTCGTGAATCTTTGAGCGACGTCACGTTCGATGTCAGTTTACCGGTGAGAGAGACCCGTTTGCACGTGCGAATCCCGGTACCAGCAGATGTCCCCTTCTCCCCCCCCCCCCCGCCCTCACCAATCGTTTCCACGTTCCAGCGTTTTATTCGCCGTACCGTGAATGATTCATAATCGCCGCCGGAGGGTGGACGACTCTGCGGAGTAATCGAGTCAATTAATCGACTCGAAATAACCGGCCACCGGGCCATCGTTTCGGTGCTCGACGCTCGGCGTCTCGGAGGCACTCGAGTTGCATGCAAGATTCATCGGACTTCGATCGTCCGCGTCTCGATTTTCTGAGAATTTAGCTGGCCTACTTGCGATACGATCGGTACAGGGGCTGTGGGGGGGGGGGAGGGTTGAATACATTGTGCGCACGTTGAAGAATATCGTTGTGGCGGAGAAAACGCGGGGTGGATTCGGTGATATTGGAAACGGCAGATATATAAGGAGTACGGTTCTCGTGATATTTCAGATTGAGCAGGAGGTACGCGGAGAAACGCGGCAATACTTGCTCGATCTTTTTATTTGTACATAAATCGATACTGTCCTTGGAATGTGAAGATTGGGGAAATTACAGGTGCTCGGGAAAAGTAGACTGGTTACAGGTTGAATTTCGTAAGGGGACGAAAACATGGGTTGCGCAATGAATTAGAGAGTAAATGATTTTAGAAAATATATATACCGCTTATGAATTATCAGTGAATTAAAAAATGTGTCGGTGAAATTATATAGCAGGTATGGAGCTATTGCAAAGCACTACCAGGAAGTACGCTAACACGCATCTTTAGTTTCTCCAGCAAATCGGTGTGCTAATAGACTGCACCAAACTCTGAACGAAAATATTTCCGACCACTTCCTTCGCGAAAGCACAATCCTACGATATTTTCCGCTGACACCCATCAGCGGCGAACAAAGAAGGAAAACGTCGTACATTATCGCAAGGCAGAAAGAAGTCACTCTGACCGGACAATAATCGGTCGTACTCCGTGGATTCTGATCGTAAACGTACTACGCCTCGAGGGGGTTAAACACATGCCCGTTCCCCCATCTCGTACACCCAACCGAAAATTCCCAACAAAAACCGGGCTCGCAGCAGCTTCAAAAAGAAAAAAAAAAGTCTCATCCCGCTAACGAGAAGCGATTGCAATTCCGGGGAATAATGGCGAAACGTTTCACAGGGAGCAGCCGTTCGACCTCCCGAGGTCCATGGACGACCGATCGACTCAGCTCTGCTGTCAGTTGCCACGACGCACGACGCGTATTGCAGAAACACAAAGGGGTAGAAAGAAAAGACGAGAAACGAAAGAGAGAGAGAGAGAGAGAGAGAGAGAGAGAGAGAGAGAGAGAGAAGGGAAATCAGCGGCACGGGTCAGCCAGTGAAATGGGAGGGAAAAAAAGGGAGAAGAGGCTCGCGGGAAAAGTAAAAGCTGGAGGAATAACAAAGCTACCGGAGTTCGCACAAAGGCAAGGCCTGACCTTCCACCCCCCCGACGCAACCCCCTCGGCTTTCTGTCGCTCTGCTGAAACAATACGGACGGCGGTAAAACAAAGAAATAAACATGAAAAGACAAAAGGCGACCGTTTGAATCCGTAATTTGCCCCCACGTTCCCTTTTGTTTTTAGGGGTCCTGTGCAACCGCCCCCCACCCCCTCCATTACCGAGCCATTCCTTGGCCGTTGCCTACCCCTTTCGACGCGTACATCCAGCCCCGACCCCCTAAGCCGTGAATCGTACGGTTACGCGGCTTCGTCGAGCTAAACCCTTTCCTCCCTTCGAACCCGTTCTCGAGATTGAGGTAGGTCCTGCTGAATAGTCTGTTCTCCGAGTTCGAAGTATTTCTGTAGGATCGTAGGCCGCATCCCGGGGTGGGGGAGGGGGGGGGGGGCACGTCGGCGAAAGGATGAATCTCGAGAAGCAGCGAAGGGATGAAAAGTTGTATGGTTTAAAATGAAATGATTGTCCTTTTCACGATACTGGGGGGTAAATCAAATATTTCCTGTCGCATCATAGGAAATGAATTGATACTAGAAGTTGAGAAGACGAGATCAAAGTTTAAGTTGTTGCTTAATAAGTGACTGGTTAATCTGTTAAATAACCAGGAGGCTTAATAAGTATCTGTCCATTTAATCACAGAAAGCTAAATCCTCAGTTTTCAAATTATCGCCAATCGTTTAACAAACAGTCATTTAATATTATGCGTGAATTGAAATGCAGCTAATCAATTCTAATACCATCGTATATCATCGAAAATTTCAATCCTCTTTTTCTATATCCTATAAACTTCACTACGACGCAATCTAACGCTTTCGCGAAAAGGAAAACTATTCCTTTTTTGTAAGTGTTCAATGTCGAATGATTGAACTCGAATGTTCCAAAATTCTACGAAACGCCAGCACGTTTTTTTCTCACCTGTTTCGCAAAGAGCGACACGTGTTTTCGTGCTTTCAAGCGAATAAATTATTCGCGACGCGCCAGAGGAATCAATTCGAGCGACCTAACGAGGAAACGTCTTTAAACGAGCGTCGCAGGGGTGGCGGTTCAATTAAGGGGCGGTTACCTGCGGCGAGTTTTCAAGGGCGCGGCCATCGGCGATCAAAGAAAAGCGGGCCGCGCGAAATTGCCCGTGGAAACTTTCCAAGCAACGAACTCTTTCCTCATTTCGCGCGCACTTGAATTATTCACAAGCTTCTTCTTCTTCCAGCTTTTGTTTCTGGGCCAGGGTCGCCGTCGTCGTCGTCGTCGTCGTCGTCGTCGTCGTTGCAACGATCCCCGGTCGGCGAACTTTCTCTCTTAAGTAAGACATTTTCCTAACTACCTCGCACTATTCACCGGCATCCGGAGCGCCGCGACGCGTTATTTAAGCGGGCTCGTTCCTTCGTCGAGCGGCTTCCATCGCGCGGCTACCCGCCACCCCTTCCATTCTGCTGTTTTACTTTTACCGCGACAACTTTCTCCGCGAATTCGTTACGCGCGCTGAATTTCTCTTAGGAAGAAGGTTTCATCGGTTTCTTCACCGTGTTTGTCTTTCTCTCGTTCGTACGTTGGATCGCCTTTGAACGATGCATTGGCAATGGCGATCGATTAACCGATAACTCGCATTAAACGAGCGTGAAATTAATTGCGGTGCGTTTTTATTTTAAAGTACAGCGATCAGGATATTTAGGATTCGGCGGTTTGGATTTCGGATGCACAGTTTTCAAGCTGTTTTTATAAGTCGCGGTGGAATTGCAGCGTTTTCGGGGCGGCGTGGAATTATGAATTTATTCAGATTATTTGAAACGATGAATCTGTCCGCCGTATTGGTGTATCTGCGATTTTAAATCCTATTGTCCAGGAAATAATTAACGAACTGCCAATGTATGAACACCGAACTAAGGCGAATCGAAACCGAAGACACATAAGGGTTGAAACACAATTTCCCCAGCCTCGCAATTACAATAGCAAACTTGTCGTCGAATTACCAAATTTCCGCAGAAGACGTGACCAAAGAAAAAGTATCCCATTCAAATTGCTCACCTTCGGGTCCATCGACTGTCACCTCCAACTGCCCTTAAAGGTCCTCTTGCTCGTCGCGAACTCCCTCAACGTTTCCAGCCCATCAGTGCCGTTCTCCGGCGTGCACGAGCGATTCTTCGAAAGACAGCATGCCCCTGTGAGAAAAAAAAGGAGAAATATCAGGATACACGTATGAAACACCGCTAATAACGAACGATATCTCCGGCGGGGAATCCTCCCGTGAAAAAGGGTTGCGCGGGGATGAAAGGGCGCCGGGGACCAAGGGGCGAAGGAACGTCATGCGTTGCAGGAGACAGGTAGGTGGGACTTTAGAAATTCGAGATAAGACCCCCTTTGTCGTCGAGACGAGGAGTTTTAACGTAACCCTTTCGCCCCGACAGCCGTCGGAGGCTGCCTGAAGCGAGAAGCCGTGAGAGCCGCGACACCCTTCGACCAAGTTCCTCTGGCCCTTTTTCCCGTTTGGATATTCGCTACGTGACGTTTCGTCGCAAAATCGGGCGTAGGCTCCTCCCGAGAGGAGTATCCTCTCCGCGGTTCTTCGACCGTCTGACTGGCATCGGAACCCTTTCACGCGAGCTCGACGATATTCCCATAGTACTGTACCTGTCGTGGTACCCCGGCGAGATTTCAATTATAAAGATCCGCGGCGGGCTTCGTTACGCGCAACAAAGTTAACGGGTCGGGCTTGGAAACGCGATCGACTGTAGCGACCGATTCGACGAACGATCGACTTCGAAGTTCGAAGGGAAATTGCAGTTTTCTGGCTGTCGACTTCGCGCGGATAGTTATCTCTCATCTGTTCATCACTTTTGGAACGCAGGACAGTTTAACGCGCTGCAAATTCGGGCTATGCCACGCACTATCTGGTTGCTGTCCGTCGAAAACATTAAGGAACGAATTAACGATAGCAAAGAGCAACCAATTCCACGTCCCAAGAAGGAGTAACTAATATAAAATCTCGACCCCTCCTGTATCTCCCACGAACAACCCCCACCGTCCATCGTACGTAACATGATACAAATCGGCTTACACGAAATCCACGGGCCACCCAATAAACCACGATGCCAATTATCTTCGGAAACAAGGGAACCGCGGCGCTTCAAATCCTATACGCGACATCAAAATATCCCCGTACACGATCCCGTACCAACTCCCCCTCTCACACGCGCCGACTATCGCGAAAATTATCCCTCCGTGGCACGGAGTGCCGTCGCAAAGTGCATCCGCGGCGTAGAAGCTCGCGTGGGGCGCTTTAGGCGCGGCTGTTTTCGCTTTATGTGTGTCAGGAGGGTGATGCGAGCACTCAGGCTCCTTAGCTGCGAGGAGACGAATATCAGTTATTGATGGAGCGGGGTTCGTGACGCTCGAGTAACGCCGCGGCAGAGATATCGGGATGAGACGCAGGACAGGCAAGGAGGGGGGGGGGGGACCAGGGGGTTGAATTATATCCGGCCGTCGGCGTCGGCGTCTATGGGGACAAATCAGGCCGAAATCGGATCTCGCGACGTCGAGTCGACGCGCCGGAATTATGCAAGGCGGTTAATTTCGAGGCACGTTTCCGCGTTTCGTCTCCTGATCACGCGGAACCCGTCGCGTTTCCTCCCGTCAGATCGCTACCCCTTTGCGGGTGCCGCGTCCCCGGATGTTGCGTCACTAACCGACGACTGATTAGCGATGCGACGCGCGCTCGCGCGACCGAAAGAAACGGTACACCCTGCGGGGAAATTATTTTCGAAGAAGGCTGGTCGGTGTTTGTTTCTGGATTTTGCGTATCGGGAGGGTTGGACGGTTCTTCGAGGTCTGCCGACGGAGGGGTTGGAGTTTTCAAGACTGTTTGATTTTTGCTTCGGGCGGACGCGCCGCGTCGCGAGGCCGTGTGAAAAATTTGCCGGGTGATGGTTTCGTTTGGATCGTCTCTGTTACGTGAACGTATCGGGGAAAAGGGTGGAAGAGGGTCGGTGAGTTTGTTGAGACGCGTACAAGCGAATATCGTTAGCAATGCTTGGGAAGAGGGAAACTCTTCTTTTCGCACTGCTCAGTGATTCACTTGAGAAATATCGTTATGTTGCCTGCAAGATATATTATACATAAAATATACGATCTATATAAACAAAAAAGCACCCAAAATCCGCATAAATAAATGTACAGTACCGCTTAGTCTGTTCGTTGTATTCTTTCATCTTCGCGAGAACCACTTCATTCAACATAGACAGTGCCGTACAAATTTCACCGTGCAAACTTTCTACCAACGTTCCACCCACTAAACCGTCGAACGTTTAATGCCGAAGCAAACCTCAGCAAACCCAACAGGATTTCCTCAAACCCGCTTACACCGCAACCAACAATACCCATCAAACCGCGAACAAAAAAGCCGACGAACGCGCCCGAGGTCAAAACTCACCGAACGGAAAACACGACGAACGAAACTTGCGCCTCGTCTTAATTCGTCGCTCGGCACGTTCCCTCGCATCCGAACCCTCGTTTCCCGATCGCGTGCCGCGGAGTACAGCGTGTGACACGCAGTTCCGCGAATCCACGGGTCGTTTCACTCCGATCGATCAACAGATGGGACAATGGTTCGTAAAAGGCAAATCGGGAAACGAGCGTTCGCTCTCCGTGCAACTGTCGACACGCACGCACGCACACGGACGCAAACCCGCGCACATTCACGCGTCCCATAGATCGCTGATCTATGGGGAAGGGGGGGGGGGGGGGGGGTTATGCGAAGAAGACAGAACGCGCGAATCGCGGCTTCAGAGGAACGCAAATCGCCCGAAGCGAAACGTAGCTCTCGCGCTACCGGCTGGGGACATGAATTTATAATTTCCGTCGCGGTGCACCCTTCCCGGTGATTCGAGCTGTCGGTCGCGTCATATAAATCAAAATCAGACGCATTGTCGAGGAATCGGCTCGCACGGGGGGCCACGATAGAAAACGCGGATAGGCATGCACGGGTTGGTGAGAGAGAGAGAGAGAGGGGGGGCGGGGAGGGAGAAGGGGGATCGAATAGGGAAAAGGAGGAGAGAATGGAGACGAGAAACTCGGTCAAGCAACGATACAAAATCCCCCCCGCTCCGTTGGGTTATCCAGGTAGAAACTTGCGATACGCGTGCGAGGGAACCGACGTGGAAGGAACCGATGAAACAGACTGGGACAGAGCTGAGGGGGGTAAAAACGGGGGGGGGGAATAGGTAGATGAGGCTGGAAGTATCGGTCGGATATACATATGTATGTCGGCCGGGGGTACAATGTATTCAAATTGCGAGAAAAAAGGGTTGCCCCGACAGTATATGCATGCGTGTATGTATATATTGTATAGGTGATGGGTAAAAAATGCGACAGACTGGTTAACGAAGCGAGATGGTCCATTGAATGGGGATGAATGGGATGCTGGGACCGTTCTCGCATCCGTTTCCACGAGAAGTTTTGTATACGCGTCTCGGTGGCACCGTGTGCCACCGTGTGCCACCGTGTGGCACGCTAACTAGGCGGATACGTCGGGCGCGGCAGCCATATGCCGTCGACGAGAAGGCAGGTCAGGTTGCCGTCTCCTGCCAGTCCTGTCTCACGAAGCTTCCTTCTTTTCTTTTTTTTTCGGGCACGGGAGACACCCGATGGGAACGTTTCGGAGTGCATCGGGATATCGGTAAGAAAGAGTCGGCCGATTTGGGGATTCCGGAAGTCGCGAGGGAGATCTTGGTGCGGGCCTTTTGGATATTTGTAGGGCGCGGATTGGGATAGGTGAGACCGAAAGGAGTATTCAAGTTCGATATTGTTCGTTTCGGAATTTGGTAGTAGATGTTTGCCGGGACTCGGCTGTTTTTTAGGAGGAAGACGAAGAACTTTGTTTCGGCCACTTGTGTTTTTTTATTTTTGATACGGCGGGCACGTAAGTGTATATTTCAGATTGGAATCGTTCATTTGGGGGAAAAGACATTTCACAGCTACCTGCGGCAATTGGACCTTGCAATTAGATAGTACGCAAACTGTGCAAAAGGTGTTCCGCAAGGGTTAGTATTACCTAGATGAAATCTTTGTCGACTTTATGTCTAGCGGATATCTGCAACAAGGTCATCTGAAGAATTGTTTACGAGAATCAGACTGTGGCAATAATTTTGCTGCAATTTCCAAGACGCGTCGCACTCTCGGTACTAAAGAACATCGAGGTTCCCCATCTGAAACCAATAAACGCTGAGAACCTAAATCAAATATAATGGAACCCCTACTAATCGGCTTAATCGGGAGACAGGTAGGCGATGTCTATAAATTGACATCCGTTTCGCTGTAACCAGTGAAAGACTTAACCAGAGACTGTGTCCCTCCTTCCATCGTCAATTGTAAAATCGGAAGGTGAAATCGTAATTGCGTCACAAGTAAATTCGCCGACCCTGCTAATGAAGATAACCGCCAACGAACGAAGAAAAAATATCGACACCATCTTCTTAACCATCTTGCCAACGCAGCAGAACATCCTAGCATCTCGCGCAGCTGCCACTCGCGACGACGTGGTTATTATAGTCAGGGTTGGGGGGAGGTGGAACGTTCCGTCCCCCTTAAAGCGGAACTTCGTCGGTGCTTTGCCTTTTTAAAGCGAACAAAAGAATGCCGACACGTCTTAAATGAACGCGCTACTTGTTGCACGGAGAAAAGGGGTGGAGGTTTGCCGGGTAGCGGCGTCGGGGGGGTGGTGGGGGAGAAGAAGCTGCAGGAGGTGGAGGAAGCGGAGACGGCGGCGCTGGAAGCGGAAGAGAGAAAAGGGGGTGGCAGAAGTTGGCCCCCGTTGGTAACGCGCCCCTGGAGGGGGTTAACCGGGCGAAAGGAACAAGGGAGTGGGTCGCTGGCGGCGGCAGCCGCCGACAGAAAACTGTTTCTCTTTTGTTTTTACCGTCTGGAGGAGCCGAGAAGGGTGGGGAGAGCGAGGAAGTCGCAATTAAAAATGTAGTTCAAGGCCAACGCCCCGGGGGAGGTTTACCTTGAGCCCTCTTTCTCTCGTTCTCACTTTTCTCGCACCCTCTCCGTCACTCAGTCTCTCTCTTTTACTCTCTCACTCTTTCTCTCTCAGGTCTGTCGCTTTCACTTCGCTCCACTTCGTTTCTCTTCCATCGCGGTGTCGCGTCGCGTCGGCGTGCGGATATCCACGTGCCTCCCGTTTCACCCCTTTCCGTAGCCCCTTACGATTTCCTCGCGGTCACCGGCCATCCCGATGCGAGCCGGGCGTCGGATTCGCGAGACTCTGCAAAGTTTTAGCGCGATGCAGTTCGATCCGTGGGCATTTCGACGAGCGAATCCAGGTTCTACGAACGAATCAACTTTATTCGACGATTATTTCGACCAGACGGATATCAATCGTTGCAGCACGTTCGTGCTGTACGTTCGTTGCCACCGAAACGATTCTACGGACGTACGGAGAAGGAACGAATTGCGAGAGAGGCGAATTAAGGGTCGAGTTAACGCGACATCGAATGGGAACCTTTATCTGAATCATTATAGCGCAATCAACTCGGCACTCCGCGGACGCCGACGTATCTTCGCACCTTCCCAGCCCCTGTGATCCGGCAACCCTTGTATTCCGCCGCGTCCCCAGGTTCAATTCACCGGCGTCCCCGGCGACAATTCCAATTTCCCCGAATACAACAGTAAAAACAGTTCCCCAAAAGACCTGTAACCACTCCTGAGCACCCAGACAATGCGCCGTCAGCGACAGATCCTGACTTCCCGACTCGTTCCTTGTCGTGCGCGACAGAGCATCCCTTATCTGTTCCCAGCTCCATCCGAACCCGGCACCCTCCACTCGAAAAATTGGCCTCCGTACCTTCGACCTGCTCCTCCGGCGTCCCCCGACACTCCCGGCCAGCGATCATTTATCTCCCGCGAGCATCGGGGCTCGTGTATCGCGAGCTCGTACGATTGTCGGGAAAGTTCGAGGGTTCGTACCCGCAACTACCTGGCGTCAGTTTGCCCCGCTACCTTACGTTCCACGGGGTGTCGTTCGATATGCTATTTTTCCTTCTATTTTTTTTTTCCCACTGAAAGCAACAGCGGCATCACCTGTGCGGCACTCGGGATTACTTTTGTCGGTTTCAGCGCCCGGTTACCACCCCAGTTCGAGTGTAGAGCAAGCCGCCGAGGGGTGGGTAAAATCGTAAATATATCGAGGCCCGCCGACGGGGTTGAGCCAGCACAATAGGGAAACAGCGTTATTGGCTTTTCAGGACGGTATTTACCGAAAATAACCAATTTGAAAGGATAATGCAGCGACCGGTGACGTCCGGGACAAACGCGCCGTGTCACCCTTTGTTACACCCCTCTCGCACCCTACCCTCGTCGAAACACTCGCCGCGATCGTCGCCGACGGCGTGCAGGCTAGACGCCGCTAATTATTTCTCGATTAATTGGAATCGGGAAGGGTTCGATTCGCCGGTAATCCGCTTTCCCGAACGACGAACCTGTTCCGCTTGATCCTTTTGTGAATGCTCGGCGACGCTGGCCGTCGCGACGACGCGACGGACGGAGAGCCTCGAGTGTGACAGAGACGAGTACCGAAACTCGTATCGGGGCGGCAGTTCGGCGGAATGTTTCGAGTGGGACGGGAAATATTGCCTCGCGTAGATTGGTTACTATTTCGCTGTTGTTCTTTGTTTATTTTTTTTTGTTTGTTTTAGGGGGAATTGTTCAAGCTGTTCATTTTCGACGATCGTTGATGTGTCTAGGGGCGAGAGAGTTTCGGTGAAGGTAAAGGCCGGGATGAGCGCGTGGTAGATTCAAATGGAATGCGTTTAGCGGTGTGATGCGTAGAGGGATGTTACGGTGTTACGTCTACGACGGAGGGTATTAAAATTTTGTTAGGTAGTTTCGGGGTGGATTAAGTTGGCGATATGGATATTTTGTAGCGAGCGTACTATATTGTATCTGTAATATAGAGCAAGGAAGGAACGGCTCCTCGAAATTTATAAATTAGACTAGCCTGTTACTTCCGAAATGAAATTTTCGAACCGTTGCACCGTACTTTCTCATGGAAAAGAATTAACTCGAGAAATATTGTAGATGCTGCGATTGGCAATTAATTTTCTCCGTATTGTCCAATCAGTTTCCTAACACCCCCCTAAAATCTCTGACGCTTACGAATGTTACAATCTATCCAGTTCATCTATCTTAAATAACAACAAGGGTGTTATTATCATTTCGCGTATCCCAAATCAATTCTCCGTCCAGCTAAATAGACTCGAACTCGTCAATCATCGCTAATTGTACTTTCGGGGAGCAACGTGCGACACCGTGACGCAATAACCCCATCCAACCCTTCGTCGTGCACCTCGAAATACAGCCAGTGTTTCGCGACGCAGGCGATAATAAAAATGATCCTCGATATTCTTTATCAGCGCGTCACCCTCGTCCCTGTTCAATCTTTCGAGCGATAGAGAAGGATTAGCGCGACCGAACTCTCAGGATCCGCGAAACTTTCATCCCTTTGTGGCCCTCGGTGGGAAACGAAGCCGATTCTCCGCGCGAAAGCAGCTTCGTCGCGCACGACTCGTCCTTGAAAGGGCGAGGGCAAGCAGGAAGAACAAGGAAGAACGCGAGAAGACAAAGGAAAAAATCCATAGCAAGCTGGCGAGAGGCGAATATTTTTTTAAGAAGAGGTAGAGTCGGCGGTGGGAGAGGAGGCGATCGAGTGGAAGAACCGATGGACCACTTTAATCAGCGACAACTGCTCGAAGGTTCTCCGTCCCTCGCTTCGAATCACGAGGAATCTGCTGAGAAGGGGAGAACGCGTCCTTAGCGCGGAAGAAATCGGCGTGAAACGTTTCCACGGTCGGCCTCGCGGAACAATACTCAAGCGGAGAGAAAAGAAGAGAAAAAAAACAGGGGAAAGGGACGAAGATATATTTTCATTTACGGCTAACGTTAAAATACTGTCATTCCTGCTGCGTTGTAACAGTTAATCGTTAAATCGATCACGAGAGAACACTTCATTCACCTTGGTGAACTTTCCCGACAGAGGAAAGGATCGATTTCTCTCGCCGTTAGCGATTGAACGCAATCGATCCTCTTTCCAACCGTCGTAGGAGAAAGATTGCATTTTGCCTGCGCGTACGATTTAACGCCGAAAATTTATTCCTCCGGCAACCGTGCTCCGACGTAGCGCAGAAGGGGTTGAAGGGCAACGGGGCCGCCAGACTTTCGACCCCTTGGTACCAGAAAAACCTTTCGAGACGGTCGCTTCCGTGGCCTGGGGGCTCGCCGATTCGAATTTCGACCACGCGCCCCCTCGTTACGTATTCCCGGGATGGAAGTCCGCCGGAAGGAAAGTGGGAAAAGCCGAGCGGCAAAGAGAATACCGTGAATCGTAAAAAGAAGCCGTGAGAATCGAGGCGTGTTGCGAGCACGGAATTGAATCTTCCGACGCGGGCACGAACGCCTGGTTATCGAAAGGGCGGTTTCCATCAAAGGAACTGAAACGTTCGTGGCATCTACGAACGTCTCCCCCACCACCACCCCACCCCCGCCGCCCCGTTCGACTTTACCCGGGGTGGTTCCCGGTTTTATAGGACAGTACAGTATGTTTAGCGAGCATCTTTTGATGCCTCGAGATGTCTCCTTTCGAACGGTTCGGCTCGAAATGGATTTGAACGGGATTTGCGGTGTTTTTCGGGCGCCGCTTAGTTTTGAGAAGTAGAGTCGAATGGATTTAGTCGCGAGAAAAAGAGTTTTTGGGTAGTATGGGATTATTTAGATAGGGAGACTGCAGGTTCAACTTACTGCTACTTTTGATTAGCAAGATGATTAATATTTCGTTTGAAGCGTACTTGGATGCGTTTATTTTAGTAGGTTCTGTTTTCATTATATGGCTTGACCGATTGGATAGAATAATTTTAAGTAAAGAACGATTTCTCCCTGCATCTTTTTGTCTTTTGAATACTTTGTACGGTTTATGAGAAATTTTCCGGGAAGAAACTCCACCCGTTGGCTCTTATTTCGCACTCGGGGGAGTACGTGGGACGTAACCTTTAAATGGCCCCTCTTAAAAATGTCTATACCATATACAGGTGCAAGAAAGAAGCGGGGAATATAAATTTTCACTGCACAACAAAGGGTTAGAAGTGAAGCAACGTGCACCTTACCACTTTCCAAAGTGAAATACTTAATCCTTTAATTTGGGAGACCTAGCACCCCCGGCAAAGATGAAATTTTTAAGCTGAAGTTTCTATATCGACCCTGCGAATTTTGTTACAGATCTTTGTAACCTTATTTTAATAAAGCACAAACTTCTTCCAACTCTATTATATCATTCCATGTCAAGAACGAATAAATACTATCCAAGAAGCAAATAATATGAATCAAAATCAATCGCTATGCCCATCATCTGTATGCACCAAACTCTGAACAATCAAAGTTTCAATTCACGCGAATCGATCTTAACTTCGCACAATCGCGACAAAATCCCCCTTGAATTTCGTCCAGATCCGAAAACCTCGGAAATTCAAAAGTCCCAACAAAAATTGACCCAAACATAAAATCGCTGGCTGTCGCCACATCGACCCCCATACCGATAAACCCAGCGAACGAACAATTAACAAATTCCAGCCTTAAATTCCTTAAGCCTTAAACTTCCGCGAAATAAGACCCTGGCCAACCCTCTCCGCCCATTAGCCAACCGAATCGCGCGATGCACGCTAAAATCGGGACGTCAAAAGAACCCACGCACCCCCAATTACCGCGGTTGCACGAAGCCCTCCACACCCCCTTCTACAAGAACGTCTCCGCTCGCCGGCTCGCTCGGAGGCATCCAGCACGGAGAAAGCCCGATCCCCGTGTCACGGTGAAATTCCACGGATCCTCTTTGTGCCCCGGAGAAACAGATCCCGTAAAATAGAAACTTGCTCCGACGCCGGGTACGGGCTGCATATTCCCCGCAACGAGGACTTCATAGGCAAGTTTCCCGAGGACCCGGCGGGTCCTTGTAATTTTGCCTGCCAGCATCCTCGTTTTCTCCTCTCCTTTACCGCGCATCCTTCCAACCCTCACCCCTTCGCCACCACCCCACAACCCCTACGCCCGCCGAGCCGGGTCCCACGTTCTGGACCACTTGCTCGCGGTGTGATCCCGCAAGTGGAGGCTGGGAATCGCGAAGGCAAAGAGCGAGACAAGCACGGAAGGGAGTCAGGTGGAAAGGGGGTGACAGAGGGGGTAGGTATACCAAGGAGGACGTGCCTTCATTTGTTTCAACGGGCACGCTGGTGGGTGGTTACGTCACGCGTTCGTCGTCATGGCAACGTTCTGGGTTTGCCAACGGGGGGGTATCCGGCGTGTTGCTCGCCCCAGACGACCAGGGATCCTGATATCCTACCTGCGGGATCTCCCACGCGCACGATACGCGCTCTAGCCGTCGGGGGTAGCCGACGCTGTACGCGTCGTCCCTTTTGCTTTCTTTCCCGTTTCTTTTCTTCGCCGAGGGTCGGGAGGAAGAGGGTGCACGATCGCGCCGCGGCCAGATTCCTTTTATCGCGCCTCGTCGCGTGGCTGTTACGCACCCTCTAGGCAGGGGGGGTGGTTCGCAGTTGCTGGTCTTCGGATGTAGGTTTTCTGGCGTGCGCGAATTCCGGGTGGACGAGCTGTTCTATTTTCGGGCCGGTTTATTACGATGGGTGGAAAGTGGTTGTCCGTTATGCGGGAGAGAAATAAATTCCTCCGATGGATAAAAAAGATATGCTGGATTACGATATTCTCAATAGCAATGCGGTGGTAAAGCGAGGAATATGTGAGGGGGTTGAAGATTTTACGCCAACGTGGCATTACAGTTGTTGGTGTTTCATTTTATTTTACGAAGATCGATATTTTCGTGTGTTTCAGCATTTCGGTCCGGCATAGATAGTTAAGGAAACATAGATAATGAATACCGGGGAGTACAAAGTGTCTAGACAAGCGAAATTTCATCCCGCGAACCATAAATCATACGCGTCTCATATCTCTTTATTACTATCCATGGGAAGGTTACACTTAATAAATAATATCTCCGTTAGCGCGGAATCTATTTTCGCCATACGGAAAGTAAAATCGATCCAACGGCGCCGCCTACTAAATCATCCCCCGCCATTCAATAATCCCCCGGTGTAAGTTTCTTGGGGCGTATTCCGACTAATACAAATAAATAACCGCCCGCGAGAGCACCATTTTTATTTATTTCATTGAATTGCTTCGAACAGGATACGATCCATCTAGCGAATACAACGCATTACATATTTCTTGGTACTTAAACATATTACCAATCGCACGGACTTCTGAAATTTCAGTAAGCAGTCTTCCAAGAAGTATCCAGAACAAATGATACTGAACTAAATCAAATTAAACTGTTACAGAGCATTGCTCCAGAAAACCACGAATAAGAAGAAAGCACCATTGCGATATACATCTCCTGCCACTGACTCGCCTCGCGAAATTCCCATCCCTCCAAAGTATCTGCTACACCCACACATTGCTCCCGGAACATCCCAAACTAAACCAGCCCGATCAACTAAACGCTAACGAAACCTAGCCAATTCTAATCGCGATCACCCAAGACTTACAATAATTTCGCGTCGAACGCGATCCCAACGATCTTCCCCGAACCAAGCAAGCGTAAAATCCATGGAACTCGCCCCGCAAAGATCCGCGCTGGTCGTCGCGGTGTTAACCCGTAATTAGCACCTGGTCGTAAATCCGTCGACCGGCGAACGTCCCGACGCGTCTTTCTCGAACCGAGCTCGATCTCCCCGCCGGAATTTCTCGGCCGAGCACGTCGTCGAGTCGAAGCGGCGCGATCGAGCGTGCGAGCCTCGCGTCCTCGGGGCGCTAGAACCCCTCGGGCGCGCGGAGCGTTTCGCAGACTGCAACGGCAGCATCTTCGAGCCCTCTCCTCGTAATTACGCGCGCCTCTCCGCGAGGCGTTTCGCGTTTCTACGTCTCGGGGAGTTGCCGGTGAGACGCGGCCCTCGAAAACCGCCCGGCCCGGATCGAATTCCATTAACGTCGCCGTGCCTCTCTTGTTCCGGGGCGAACGAGCGACGAGCGAGCACAGGCTCTCAGGCGTCGAAACCCGACGACAACGTTTCCGCATTTTGCCGCACGACGACCGACGGTACGCGTTCTTTGGAACACGTTTCCACGGTTTGGACGCTTCATTCGCTGAGGAGGGGTTGGGGCGGCTGCGGGGCGAGGGGAGGGAGAACAGTTTGGCGCTAAGTGGATCTCGCGCCCGGATCGCTTTTAATTCGCTCGACTCCGGCCCGTGTTGGGGGATGCTTGCTCAGTTCGAGGAAAGGGGAGACCTTTCTTTCCCGGAATTCTATGGGACAGGGTTTGTTTCTCTTTTTTTTTTTTTGCTTTTGCTTGGAGATCGCGGTGGCTGATTGGGGTAGGATTTGTTAATTAGGCGGAGGATTTAGTGGCTGGTTGATCTTATTCCGGAAGAGTTCGCTAGGAGGAAGGGTAGTTGTTCGCGTGTGTAGCTTCGGGTTATTTCGTAGGAATAATTGAGAAATTGTTTGGCGCTTTGATGTGCATCTCCTTTGATGTACATAGTTTGAGCGAGGTCTCGTAGGAAGGTTTGATAATGTTATTGGTAATGCTCGTGTTATATTATGAAAGTTCTGTTGGATCTAGGAAATTCGTAGATAATAGTGATGATCGTATTTACAAATGATACGAGCAATTATCCAAGTGAGTGGTTTAACGCCAGAACTACCGACAGACTTTCGTACCATTTGGATAGCACGAGTTAGAAGAAGACGAAAGTCGTTGAACGAACATTTAACAGAGATATGCGATTGTCACTATGTCTTATTAAAAGTGATCGTAAATTGCCACGAAGATACCTGTATATTAATAATGTTAAAGTAAAAGATCTGAAACAAGCCAGTTTGACTTACTTGATAGTTCTAGTGTTAAGAAGGAATTATTTATTTGGCTGTACTGCACCCGAAGGAACAAATTCATTTGTTCGCCTTCATTGGCAGAATTCTCCTTCCAGATAAACTTCATTCTAAATCCAAATGCATCCATGATTCTCATCAGACACCGCGTCACCCCGTTATAACGAAAATAAAAGGGGAGTCCTTCCTTGTAACAATGAAATGTTAATATCGAAAATCTTCGCTCGATCAAATTTCGCAACATTTAGTTTCCCTTTATACCTGTCAGGGGCGTTTATTCAGCGGGATTGCACGGTCTCGATATCATCTTGACATCCACAGCAGACATTCCCTTCCCGGCAAAGTTTTCACCCCCTCCGACAAGACGGCGGTAGTTCGCGATCCCACCGACAATTTGAGTTTTCATTGGAAAATAATTATTATGGGATGCTCCGCTACTCGAGACGCGGGCACCCTCCACGGCACTAAGTATTGTTTCTCCCTATGTTTGAAATTAATTTGAAGTTGCCTAAGCAACCCCATCGCGCTTCCAAGATGCCCCGTTCCCTGCCAGTCAATAAGGAGTACCCGACGAAGCAGTTTCGAACTTGCCTTTGCAGGCAGAGCCGGGAAAGGAATCGACCTCCATTCGATCGATTTTTGCTGACTTCTGCGGTATTCCGATTCTAAACGATTAAACGAGGGGGGCGAAAATTTGTCGAGGTTGATGGGGTTTAAGCTGGAAATTGCGTGACGCCTTCCGCTGTGAGTCGATTAAAAACTTGAATGGAATTGTATGATTTCTGTTGAATGTAGCAGCCGATGCTTGGCCTCGCCTTTTGTGCCACGGTTTGTAAGCATGCGTATCGTATTGTAATGTATGAAAGAGTGAGCAGTTTTGCGATTGAAATTTCTCGAAAGTTAGTTAAGTTAGTTAAACTTTTAGGGATTCATTTGTAAATTATAGTAAAAGGGAATTTTAAGGTTCATAACTTTTAAAGGGTTTAACGTTTTGACGATTTCAATAATAGTGAAGTATAATCCTGCGTTTGTTCTTCGCATATACATAGTGGCACAGTTTAATTATATTTTGATATATTTTCGGCAGCGTTTTGTTTATCAGCATTTGTAACCAGTGTGTAATTCATGTGCTTCTTCTTATTAATTGCTGTTTTCCCCGCTTACTATTTATTTTTATACGGTTAACTAATGGTGTAAGTACGTTTCATTTCACGCAATCCGACGAATACATTTAAAATCAATTGCCATATTATCATTAAAGGCATAACGATATATTCTATATTAAAAAATTAAGGTGTCACAGTGAAAGCACTTCAAACTCCATTCTGTATCGAACTGCAAACGTATGACAATTTCGAACTGTTCGCAATAAACTAAACCACCCCCCTAGATCCCCATCGAACAGTTACGTACCAAACCCCTGCGAAATCTGCGCAATTACCTAACGCATATAAATAAATAATTGCAGCCATAATATTGCAACTGCTACAGATTTCTATCAAACAACCTCCAAATATCTCAGGGTTAATTACATCCTGCCTGCTCCTTAAAAAATATCCATCTGCCTTGAAACGTCCAATTAATCGTTCCGTACTCTTCGCCACAGCGCACCAGTGTCCACCGGTCAATTAGAAATACTTCCATTGTCCGTCACGGTAACCATCCCCCGAAACGGAAGCATCGCCATTTCATGACCGAAAGGGAGCCACCAGCGAGCCGTGCTGTGCCGTCGTGGCGTCGGTTCGTCGCCCTCGCTATCCACGAGGGGGTGGTTTTCGAAAGACGGCTCGTGGGATGGGCTTGCCAAAAGCAGCCCGTCGTGCTCGCGCGTACATGCACCGTCACGAGCATAAGGGGCACGGTGTACGTGCAGGGGTACACGACAGAGTGTAGGTATGCCGGCTGTTCCATCGTCCTGGCAGGATGCAAGACGTAACATGCCTAACGATCACACCACCCTCTCCTATTCCACCAGCTTCTCTGCTTCCTCTCGCTCTCCTCTCTGCCTTTCCTTTGTCCCCTTTTGTCGGATCCTGCTCCTCCGGCCCGCTTTCTCCGCTGTTCCTCGGGCGTTCCCTTTTCTCTTTGGCCGAGATACCCTTCCTCCTCCTCCTCCTCCTCCTCTCGCCCCCGCTCGCTTCTATTCCGCTTCCCTTAGATCCTGCCCGACTCAACCCCGCGATTCCTTGCCACTGGCTTACCGTCTTATGCAGCTTTACGTCCTGCGCCAATTTGCGCCAATTTGCGTTTAACATTGCCGCTTCTTGGAAACCCCTGCCCCCCGGCCGCCCCCCTGTTTCTATCTCTCTTTCGTTTCGACGCTGGCACACTCAGAGCGCGCCGTTGTTTTCCCCGTTGTTTCTTCGCCGTTGCTTTCCAATGTCGCGGCTTTCGCGTGCATGACTCGCGAGGGCGAAAACGTCGAATCGTTGGATTCGCCGGGGCTTCTTCGAGGGGCATTAGGGATGCTCCACGGTAGACGCGTGACGGTTGCTCCGGACGGAGAGTCGTTACGGGGTTCGATTTTTCGCTCGGTATCGCGGCGATGCGTGTAGGTGGTTCTTTTTAATTGGTTCTCTTGACTGGAGAGTTCCAGCGGGCCCCATGGCTGGGGAGTTGTTTTATCGCGAGGCAAGAAAAGGGATTTCGACGGTTGTTCTTTCGATGCTCGCATCGACGGTGTCGTGTAATTTCAAGGGGCACTCGCTGGGAGTTGTCTAGGAAAGGGTCGTACGAATCGTTACAGTCTTCTACGAGGAGGATCGCACTTTAGACTACGCCCGCACTTCAGCGGCATATGGTATCTAATAATTACAGTTGTCGACGGGGAATCACGAGTTTTATATTTTTCTAGTGTACTCGTGATTCATCGACGTCGCTTGAATCGTTCGAGACTACGAAAGATAGAAGCCGTATGAACCGCCAAGTGCCAGTTCCGCGGTAATTGAACATCGCCCAAGATCAGGAAACGAAGATGTAAAAAACTATCTTGACTCGTCGCGCTGCAACATGAGAGCGACAGCTTTTCAGTATTGACACTTGGCTGAATGGATTGCAGCAAGATTCAAGTTTATTAGCAGAAATGATTTTCTGTTGTTTAATAGCTTCTAATTTTTCGAACGCCTTAATTCTGATTTAGTTAATGGGGAAACTCGATCGATATTGATAATGAAACCACTGTTCACGTTCGTCGCTGTACAATACGAGACAATAAATACGGTCGCAATCGAAACTGAACTTTTGCCAACAAAAAGTACTCTTACAGACAAGAAACTAATTATTTGTACAGAAATAGTCTGTGATTCTTTCGTTTACCACAAGCATTCATTTATTCGGTCATCTACGAATCTCTATTTTATTTCATCTCGTCTTCTACTTTTTTCCCTTATTTCTTCCTCTAGAGCACAATCATATTGCCCCCATGCACAATTTTCTAACAAACGGTTCGCAAATCCCATTAAACGTTTGCTCAGCTTAACGAAACAAATTAACCCTTCGATATCGTCAGGCTCGTAACGGAAAAACCACTCTCCTACAGTGCACGGCGCAATTTATTGCTAAACACTAGTTGCGAAACGGTGATCGAGAAGTAATACTTTAAACTTTCCACAAGGGCTGAAGCGAATGCTTGCACAGGTTCACGCACACTTCTTCCGAACGTCGACTACCCGTGTAAAACGTCGTCAAGGGGTTAATCAATTAGTCCTTGTCGCAGACGTTGATCCGCCGCAGTCACTTTTCAACCGCGAAGAAGACCAGAGAAGTATCGGGCACAGAGGCAGGCCATAAATCAACGGCGTAAACGCGGTGGGCTGACCCCGTGGAAAGATTGTTTGGGCTGACCCTCGACCCGGGTCAGGGGCCCCGCTGACCTACACCGGATTGGCCACCAGACGAAGAACCGGAAATTCCACCTCTCCTCTCTATCTTCGCCCGGCGAATTGACCTGAACGTTAATGTCCAGTCACTCCTTTCTGCGGCACGCGCCCCAGAGTGTGTGTTAGCCGGTGATTTATCGATGGGTCCCGAACCATGGCCGTTTCGTGTCGATTTTTAATCGCTTATTTTCCACTTTCCTACCCTCCCCGTTGCCGCAGGTATTTGTAAATATTGCGCCACCACTGACCACCCTTTTTTTCTATGGGGCGGCGGCAATTGGTTGGAATTTTATTGAGAAGCTTGTTTGACTTGGCGATTTTCGTACGGCGATGGGGACAAATATGGTTACGAGCAGTGGATAACTGGAGTGTCTCGATGTATCTTTGTGACACCGCGGTTGATTAATTGTGGTAAAGGGATTGGTACGGAGAAGTTGCGGTGCGTATTTTTTTTTATTGGACCAACGTCGGGAAAGATCAGTAACTGCTCTCGTAATTTATTGCAACTGTAGGCACTTCTGAAAGTAATTTCGAACCCCGTTTCATTTCTTGAAGTTGCAGCGATTGTTTGAATAAATAGTAGAGGATTTTGAAGAGGCTCAAGGGCTATTTCGATTTATACAAACCAAAGGAAAGAACTCTGAACTAACGATGGTATTAAAAAAGGAATTAAGACGTACGCGATTCCAAGCTGTATTAAAGATTGAAGAATTTTTCTTCGAAGCGAACGTCAAGTGTGAAATAAAACTTATTTAACCGACCACGTCCCTCGCAATATCGACTAAGGCAGAAGGAACTGCAGTTAAGAAATGTTCTTTTCCTTCGTTACTTCGAAACGACGGAGGACGACAGGTGGAGGGAACATTTCAAACGGGACGCGTGTTTAACGTCAAATTCAATTTCGCGCTTGCTCGACTCTTCTTCAATGGCCCGATCGTCCGGTCCGGAATCGAATTATTCACGGTCAAGCAAACAGTGACCGGCGGTCAACTGTTTCGCAGCGGGAAGTCGTCGAAGAAGTCGGTGAACCACGCCATTTCGGGGTAATTGAACCGATTCGAGCGAGGGATTAGTGGCCAGCCTGTTGTAGGGGTGGTATCGAAGGGTGACCTTTACAAAATGGCTGCGAGCCATTTTCGCGTCGGAGCAACGACGAGCCTTGGTGCTGCTCTAAAATGTCGGGGGCCAAGCTACACTTTCGTTTGTCCGCAGCATTTATTTTTAATATTTAACTCACCTCGTTCCGCGGTATTCATTTTTGTTTTTCACATATAACACTTGATCACAACGGCAGTCGTACTAAACCTAAACGAATTTGTTAAAATGTTACTGTGATATCCTGACGATTTAGAAAATTATCAGGCAATTACTTGCGCGGAGCTCGAAATGATTAGTGCCGAGATTTCAACGAAAATGTAGTGTCGCTACATTGACTTGCTAGCACTTGTACAACGAAAACGATCTGCAACAATATTCCGCATTGAATTGTTCTGTATTCGTATAAGAAATTTTTTATACAAAACTGTAGGACTATCTGGTGGAGAAATTAAAAGTGGCTACCTGCTATTTCTAGTCCAAATTTATGATACAAAATTTTATCTCTGAATTATCATTTGAAATATTATCACTCAAAGTCCAGACAGGAATACCTCTAAAAAATACAATAACGCATTTATCCACAATTGTAGCATTTACTCGCGTCCCTTCTGCATCGCAAATTAAACAAAAGTACCACTCCGCAAAGGGAAATACCAAAAATAGTGGAGCTTGCTTGGGGAAATTGATTAACAAAAGGACATTTCCCCGTGTCTCATAGAAAACGATAATATCGATACTCGAGCCGCGATAAAGCTCGGCGAGCAGGCGACAAATAGTTTTATTCCCGTCGCCCGGACGACGAAATAAAACACGCGAAACGGGAGCATTCGAACATTTCTTAACGACAGCCGACTCAATGAGAAGTTTATCGCTCCATTTTCCTGTCGATCATATTTTAGGGCCGTCGTTACACGATGCTTCCAGGCCGATATTACTTTTGCATTATTCCGATTCTTCGGCGCGTATAAACGCGATCTGAATGTCACCGTGGGAAATGTCTCCCGATGGGAATGATTCATGGTCGACAATGGGAAATAGAAACGAAGGAAAATAGGAGCGGAGGATCGTGCCGCGGCGGTGTTAATGTTGCAAGGTGATTAAATTTTGTAGAATGTTTGTCGCGCGACAGAATCGTTCGAGCCGGATTGGGATACTGCTGATCGAAGCATCGAAAATTGTCTATCGGATCCAGAATGCCCTATTTTCTACTTCATAAACATCTCATTTATTGACGGGCCGCAAATGAGAGCATCGCGTTTATTTCTATTACCCATGTCGGGATTGAAATTCCACACTAATTATCGGATTCAAGCGGGCCGAAATAATAAATTCTCGTTTCTATAAAGCCTTAACTCGGGTTTAATTAACGAAAGAGGTAATCGATCGATATTAATAACTGTATCGCAAGCGCAACATTTTCATTAAACGAAAACACCGTTTTCCTTCTTCAAACTTCTCCGTTGTAGTTTCATTGTTATGGAATAATAATAATGATAATTCAGTTCGTACGATTCTTAAATAAATATGATTCGGAGAAGTCGATCGATAAAACGATCAATACGATCAAGTAAGTTAAACAATAAACCTACGAACCTCGATTCCTCCGTCACGAAATACTCTTCCAACCGTTCCAATCGGCCATCCCCGTGCCATCCTGCACCACGTATCAAACGTTTCGATAGAAGAATCGCGCCGAGGATCGCCCGAGCGGCGTAAAAATCGGCAGCGCAACGTGTCCCCGTTCGCTCGGAGGTGTTGCCTCTGCGGTGCCAATCGAAAGACTAAGCGAAAGGGTTAACATATTCCTGAATACAAAACACATGCATATTCTATGGGGTCCCATGTGCGTCTCCTACCCTGATACGAGCCTCGCCGGTGTGCGTGTATGCGAGCGTGTACGCGTCAGTGTGTTCACGGGGCCCAGGTGGGGCCCCACGTACACGCGTATGGAAAACGAGCGTGGAGCAGCGCGGCTACCTGAATTCACGATTTCACGATCGCGTCGCCGCGGCGGAGAGGGTAGAAGGACCAGTCGTGGCAGTCTTCGTGCGACAACTATTGCTTATCGTAATGCGATTTTCATACGACGATCCTGACGCATCCGTTGACGATTATTAATGATCGACGGGGCCCGAACGATCTTCGATCAGGCTCGTTACGCGGCGTGAAAAATTCGATTCGACGCCGCGCTACTCGTGGCTTTTCATTGAGCACGGTTCACGATGGAACCGCGACGGCGGACAGGTTCGATCGATGGGTAATTATTATTGACGATTAACGGGAGCGCGTCCGACAGAGGGGTGGCACGTTTACACGGTGACGAATAGAATTGTGTTCGTGGATTTCAAGGTTTCGAGGATACGGAATGGAATTGATGTGCTCGATGGTACTTTCTCCGATAACACGTGTCGAATGGATGGTTCATGAGATTTCGTACTTGATTTATGGAGATTTGTTCTCCGCAAATATTCTCCGCATTGGGGACTTATTCTCGGATCGATCTCGATTCAGCATTGGAATAATTAATGGTGAATATCGCAATGGAAGGGCGTGCAGAGTGCCATCCAATTGGAACGAGACGAACGACTGCACTTTTAGAATTATTTTGCTACTATTATTATTATTATTATTAAGTACGTATATGCACCACCATGAATCGCTTAAAAATTGATTTATTACCACCGTGAACGTCTACTTGTCGGGCAGGTAATTCGTTCGAATTGAACGCCGTTAGAATGTCTCGAATTTACTCGAATCGGTTGAAATAGATCGTCCGTCGCCGCAATATCCGATCCAGGAAAAACAATCTAGATACTCGGCAAAGTAGCTCAATATTTTAAACAATAGTGAATGATGAAATTATCAAGCTCACCTGCGTGAATCGATAATTACGCAAGCAGAGTTTAATTCGATTGTTTGACAATTGTTTGTCAGAAACGAAAGCACACATTTTCGTACCGCGTCTCCGATAATAATTTCATCACCCACCGTCGCCAAAGCCAACCAAAATATCGAAAATTACAAACGGTTCTAATTCTTGGACCGCGCTCTACAAACACGCAAAACGTCGATTGTCCCGAACAAAAGCGTCCTTCACAAACGATTAACAGATCAACGGAGTCCCCGGAACCGACTGAGCAGTTCTACCTGCGTGCAACTCCATCGAGTATTCATTAAAAAACAAAAAAAAAAAAAGGAAGAGAGAAACCACCTCGCATTAACCGATGGCGAACTCATCCAAACGGCTTCCCAGCGAGGCCCTCGATGCTACCTGAGCCCCGGTGCCCGCGAAAACACTGACGGCGTTAAAGGTTCCGGCGAACTGCGCATTCGTGGATTGACGGGCCTCGTCCGGGGGCCCGCCGGGGTTTCAAAGGGAACGAGTACGCCGGAGAGCACTCGACGCGATGTGCAGGCTATCTCGAAATCGCGGCACCCATCGAGTGCCCTCCAAGATAAAAATCAAATTGTCCCCGCGTGGTGAAAGGTGCGAAGCCCCGGCACGCACGGCTGACCCCATTGTTCCCTTCGCTGACGTCTTAACTAAGTCCTAGGCGTGCCACGCGGAATGGGTAAAAAAAAAAAGAAAAAGAAAAAAAAAGAAGAAAGACGAGGAAAAAAGAAGCCAAGCCGAACCGTCCGGTGAAACGGAGCGAGAGGGAGAGAAGAAAGGGTTGACCTGGTTTCCCCGTGACGGTGTCACGGGACACCGGTCGGACAGTGATCGCGATTTTCCACATCTGTCGCGAGGATGGACGACGAGGATCATGAAAGGTCGCCGGTTCGTTGGAACGCCGAAACGAGTTAATACGATTGTCACGGCGCGGAATGAAGATCGTTCGGCCTGGGGACTGGGAAACGGGGAGACCCCGAGCCGCGATCCGATTCGCGATAAGCGTCGAGCAGCCATCGCGTTTGGGTGCGCGACGAACCCGGGTCTCGAGTGACTTGGACCCTGACGGGAGATTTCGTTCTCGAGAGTTCGGCGGTCAGGATGAACTGATTGGGATGCTGTTTTCTTTTTTTTTGGGGTGACTCGAGCGACGGTGGAGCGAGGTCGATGACGATGATCGCGGCGGGATTCGGTGGTTGCGCTTTTGCGGTCGGGGGTTAAGTTCGGGTTGGGTATGCCGGTCGTGAAACGGAATGGGATGATTGGGTTTTGTGCGTCGCGATGCCGCTGGTGCGATTAAGACGCGGAGGGACTGCGAAACGAATTTTCGATTAATTCCAAGCAGAGTTTCTTAGCATAATTCTTAGAGCAGAGGAATTATGTGCTCGTGTTTCGTTACGTTACAGAGCAGGTTGAAATGTACAGTTTGCGGAGGATCATCGGCGCGAAGAACCTTCCGCGAGTCATTAATATTTGGAACGATGAACCCAGATACGTTCAGCGGCGCGGCGAACGATTGGAAAACTGTGACCGAAGAACCTATTCGAACTGCGCCCACTTATCCAGCCCCGTTTGCACGCATTTATCGAACCACTTCGATCCGGAATATCTGTAAAGCAAAGAATCCGTCAGACGTTCCCCGTTCCCCCCACGACGGTTTCATTCGAACCGCCGGAAAACATTTGCCCGCGCGCTTCGCCCGTCGACTCGACGCATCTCGAAACGTCCGCGATCTCCGCGAGAAGCCTCCAATTTGCCAATTTCGAACGGCATCGTCAACAAAGCGAAGTAACAGCGGCGTCGACGGGAAAAGCCGCTTTCCGCGTCGCCAGACAATCTGTCGGCCGGGAATTAGGTCAGGTAGACCGCGTCCCCCGTTGAACTCTCTCCCTCTCTCTCTCTCAATGAATCGTACGGTTCGATCGTCGATACTGGAACGGTTACCTGTGCCGATCGTGCCCGCCTCCCTTAAATGTATTAGTCAAAACCGAACACCCGTTACAATGCCGCTGATTACTTTAATAATGGAACCGAATGGCCCCGGGGCCGGTTGGCTGGGTGTTGAGTTTTCCTGGCGGGCACAATGCGACTCGCGAAGTATACAAATAGAGGGAAGAAAGAACGAGGCGAAGGAAAGAACCGGAGGATGGAGCGGCGCGAGTGCGAGTAGGAGGGCCGAACCGAGAGTTTCTGTCACCCTTCGCGCCGGATACATACCCCGTCTAGTTACCCCCTCGGCAAGAATATTCAAATCGCAACCCTTTCGGCCGTGAAAGGAGACTTCTGCCGAACCCTTCGATCGGATTCAATGGGCATCGATATTCAAATTTATATTCGACGGAGGTTCACGCTATATCCCATCCCCTCTCACGGGGCCTCGTTCGCGCCCTCTCGTACGAGTAACCGTCGTCGCAGTTATTGGGGTCGCAGGCTCGACGAGAGGAACGGAAAAGAATGGAAAGGAATTTGCATTCTGTTTTTCTTTTCACCTCTGTCCCTGTTTCCGTCCGCCCTCCCGAGCACGGGGCAGCACCCGTCTACGTGCCAGCGCCGATACTGTTTCGACGACGATGCCCGAGAAAACTGGAGCGGAAACGCACGCCGGGCAGATGCACGGAGACCTTCGATATCGAGTTCTCGCCCCCTCTGATGGATTCCGCACCAGGTTCGCCGGGATGCGTGTGACGCCGCGATCACTTCGGGAAAAGCCTCGTCGCAGGATATTTGAATTGGGGGGGCGTTGATCGGAACGATTCGATGTTTCGACTGTTTCGTTCTTGGCACATGGGCACCGAGAGTCCGCGGAGATTTGTGTCGATCCGTCGCGAGGGCGATGTTGAATTTTTTCGACGTCAACGTCGTTAAGCGTTTCGTTATTTCACGTTTATGCGACGATGAAACGTGGCGGGTGTTAATTGTTCTCGCTGTGATTGACGTTATTGAAACTCGTAAAATTTGTCAGTGTTGCGAGAACACGATTGTAAATAATCTATGGGACATTAATACGTTTCTATTAATTCAATTGCCTCCGACGGAAAGACGTTACTTTACGTCCTCTTCAATGGCGCAGCAGCTCGTACTCCGTCGCTCCGACCACAGGGCCCTCGCGAGAATCGAAATAAAACGAAACAATATCTCCCAACGAGTACCGGCTCCGTTTAGAAAACTGTGGCCCGTTAAATATTCCACGTAGCGTGGCAGTGCCCGAGGAGTGGTAACAAGTAGACGAGCACCGCGGCGAGAGCGGGCCAAGGGGGTGGAGGCAGGAGTAGAGGAGGAAAGAGCACGGGGCGGGGGGTCTGAGAGAGGGATGAAGTCGCGAAGGAAACGGGGCCACAAGGGCGTCGGTGGGGTGGGTAAGGCGCGAACAGGAAGGAGAATAAGAAGAAAATAATGACTCTTACGAGTCTGGAGCGGCGGCCGTAGTCTGCGAGCGTCTGAGGGGGCGTCGCGTAGGAGGAACACCGCGGGGGGCGGTGGAACGTCGTCGGCGCGTCTACGGCCGTGACCCGGTTTTTTCCGAAGCAACAGGTCCCTTCTAATTAAGAACACTTAAGAAAACTTCCCTCTTAAAGCTGACGCCTCACCCTTCGTTCTCCCGCCTGATAACGCCATTATATTTTAATAAACCCGCCGCGGCGTCTTTCCTCCTCGCTCGGCGAGCCCGTTTCCACCATCGCTCGTCGTTATCCCCGATCTCCGCTTCTCCTCGCGCAACCACTTGCCCCGTCGGTTCCTGGTCCGCGCGGAAGATCGGAGCTTCTGGCGCTGGCGAATCCGCCCGGAGAGCTGGCCTCGTCCTTCTGCGACGTTTCCGGTCCACGGTCGACGGGACGCGAGAGGAAGAACCATCGGCGCGATTAGCTTCCGGTTGTCTCCCGGTCGGGAAATAGGACAGATTTTGCCTCCGAGCGATTACCGGGTTGGGTGAAAATTGTTGACAACGCGAGACGGCTGGGGGATGGCCACCCCTTCGAGCGACTCGCCTCGAGTTGCGTTCAGGTCGCGTTATTAAATCCTCGCGAGGCGTCGCGCGTCTTGTTCCACTGGAGAAAATAAATCGACCCGTCGATCGTTAAAATGCCCCGTGGGAATTATTCGGTAAAAACCAGCCCGTTTTTCCTGCGAACGGGGATGTTCCCCGTTCGGATTCGTATTCCGCGAGCGGTTCGAGTGATCAACGAGCGCCGGTAATCTCCCGATCCGGCGACGTTCGCTTTGGAGGCGCTTTAGCCCGATTTCCGCTGAATTTTCGCGCGCACCCCCCGCCGGCGAGTCGCAACCCTCCGTTCGTGCCGGCGTGCACGCGCGTCGCGCTCGACGCGACGCGAAAAGAAAATTATCGTTCGCGCGTGTTTACCCTTGGCAATGCAGCGACATCCCCGGCGTGCGGGATGCACTTAACGTGCCAATAAATTCCGTTGGTTTCGAGGGTGGTCGCGAGAGGGGTGGAGGAGGGGGTGGCGTTATTTTTCAAGAGGTATCGCTGCGTCCCCGGGAAAGATCCGGCGGGGTATGAAACGCACAGAGGGAGATGGGTACACGCGTAACGCGAAGATAAGGAGTTACAGCGGAGGGCCACGGGGATAGAGCGAAGGGTGGCAGAAGAGGGTGGAAAGACAAAGAGAGCGAGCAAGAGTAGTATTGCCTGGTTGGCAGTCAGTGGCTGGGTCCTGAAGTTAAAGAGCTTCGGGGGCATACGTGAGAGGGATGTAGAAAGAGCGCGAGGGTGTAGGTAACGTGGTGGGGTGAGGACGTGGTGGTTACGTGGGGTGGGATGTAGAGGGATATAGTAGGGTGGGTGGCGTTTCTGGCGGCCATTTTGAACGCATATATCGATTGTTTGGCGGCCGGGCTCCGCTCGGCCATTCGCAGGGGTGGCTCGTGTGTCACACGACCACCCTCTCCCGGCCTGCCCTGCTCCCGGCTGGGAAAATCGTTGCCGTTTTTAGGGGATGCGTGAGCCCGAGTCATCTGCTTCCAGTCGTGGTACGTATGAAACAGTTCCTGATTTCGGTCGTCGATATATTTTTCTTTTTCGGCGGGGGTGGGTCGCCGATCGGAATAGGTATTAGGGGGATGCGAAACGAATATATTGAGAGGGTGGGAAGACGTTACGGTGCGGGGGGTCAACGATTTATGGAGCTTTCGATACGAGTAAAAGATTATGGAGGAGGAGTAACAATATGAACCGCTGCTAGCAATGGTTCAATGTACAATGCACTTGCTGTTAGCGGTTGGACGACGTGGCACGAGGTGCGATGTGCTGAATAATTTTGGACAGAATTTTGGGCACGTATGCCAGTTCGAGGTAATGGAGCAGAAGTAAATTAGCTTCGCGTTCGAGAAATCGTTCGAACATTGCTCCTTCTATTTCTTCGACACGGCTTGTCCGGGGCTGTCGCGTCGCGTTACGTTTCGTCGCCTTATTCTCCAAGACGTTTCGGAACGCCTTCGGTCACCTGACAGACACGCGCACGCCACGCGCCAAATACTTAGTAACGGAATAGCGTTCGAGAAAGACACCTGACCCTGGGTCAGGCCCTAATTCGCCCTCCATGGTCAGAAGAGGAGGGTGGTTCCGCGGGTAAACTGCCCCTAAACCGGCTTAGAACCCGCCCCGACGAAACCGGCTGCTCCAATCGGCTGCGAGTCCCTGCCATATGATCCAAGTTCGTGCCGAACGCGCAGGTCCGGTGCTCAACAAACTGGACATTCGGCTGACCTACCCCCTTTCGTGCTTGCTCGCACGTGCCCTCAATAGCTCCCCCGTCCAGGTAGGCCGTGTTACTTCGTTCCTCGGCGCAGGCAACAGGAATATACACTTTTGTGAACGTTTTCACGGTGGCACAAAGTTTTACAAAGTTTGGCGGACACGTTAAAAAATTGTATAAAGATACCTTGCAACTCCGGGGCTGATTTTGAATGTTCGTACGAATGAGAAATGTTATTGAGTGAATGCTATTAAGGACAATCGTTTTGTAGAATTTGCGGTTATAGTAGGTACAGCGTAAGTAGAATTGTGAACAATAATAAAGATACGTTCGGGTTAATTTAAAACTCGAGAACGCCTTCGAGATACGCGCGTTTCCAATTTTTCTATTTGCATAAATTTCTATCGCTAAATAAATTCGCGCATATATCAATTCGCTTTCGATATAAAAAGAGGCAAAAATTATTTAAACGGGCATTCATCGCCTAAGTTCACCCACTTAGCTAAGAACAATGCTAAACACGTCTCGCTTTACCGTACTCGAGATCAGTAATTCCCCACCGGAAGGCATTTACTTATCACATCCAAGCAGAATTCGCCAGCACCGTTCCTTCGGAAAGGAAAAGAGAAATCGGAAATAATTGGAGGGTAAGCTAGTCGGTGAACAAGCCTCTCCGTTGCGTCTTAAAGGGGAAGTTTCGCGAAAGCAAAGTTCCTCGGGCCAGCTTCTTCCTGTTCGTCTTCTTCCACCCTCTCTCTCTCTCTCTCTTTTTTTCTGGCGTTCTCTTTCAACGAGCTGGCGTATCTCCAACTAGGTGAAAAGTGTGGAAAGTGAACTCGCGATTTACGGCGGCACGCCGTTGCAAGGGAGAAGGAGAGATTCGAGAGGGCGAGCGAGACGGTAAGAGGGAGAAACAGAGAGAGAGACACAGGGGGGTGAAAAAGGAGTGCAAGCTATCGGGACCGTGGGGGGGCGGAGGAGCGGGGCGACAGCCAACTGTATAAGTAGGACGTGGCAGGAGGGGGGTTCTTATTCGCTTAGAAATTTATTCAAATTAAGCGGGCCGGAGTTTACGAACCGACGGAAAAATCGAAAGTGGCGGGATAATTGGTGACGGTGAAAGTCGACGACTTTGAAAACCGCCCCTATTTCACGCGCCGGAGTTTCGTTCGACGATAGAACTTTGGCCGCGGCGAACTTCGCCGTCCAAGTTTTCTCGCGATCGCCGCCGCCGCCGCCGCCGCCGGATCCCTATTTAAAGAAACTCGGCTCCTGTGGCTGCTGATAAACTGCCGTCAGACTTTCGTCCCGCCCCTTGAAGCACACCCCTCTTCACCGCGTTTATAGATAATCGTCGGGGTTTAGGTTTTGTCGCGTGGAGTCGGTGGCTGTTTCTTGTTCCTTTTTATTTACGATTATTTTTGTCGCTGAAGAAACGGACTTACGTGGCGGACAGCTTTAAGTGATAAGGTTGTTTGGTTCGTACAGAGTGGTTCAACCTTGACAAATATAGTGGTAACGTAGTTCATAGTTTGAATATTGACGTTTGTTTAATTATAGTCGAATCGATTTTAATTATAGGGACAATTACGATACGGTGAGAAGTGTACCCAAGGCGATTTCGGAATCGGATCTCCACTCGGTTGACCGTGACACCGAAGAAACTTGCCTGGCATAAAATGAACTTGGCAGTCCCGTTATTTCTCCTACCGCGCGTATTCAAACTGACCGTACTCGTATGACGCGTAATCCACAAAGTGCTGAAACTTTCTCCGTGGCACACCGCGACAACACCATTCGTTTCTCATACGCATCCCGCTCCTCGTACCGCGCCAACAGATCCCCCGTTCCTAATGCAAAACCTGCGTCGTCAATACCTTAAGAAACGGCGGCGGCAAAAAAGCAGCCCGCCCCCGGCCCCCGCCGCCAAATAAGCTCAAAGATCCCGCGACATGACATTAATACCTGCCCCCAAAGGAAAGCAAGCCCCTGGATCTTAATAGTCGTATCGTGTACCTCGAGCGACATTACAGATCCCCGCTTTGTGTCCCCAGAAAAACGTATCTTTCTCCAGACCGTCCCTCCTTCTTCCACCTCGTGGTTGCGCTCTCGCCCGCTCGACGTCGCGTCCCCGAGAATCCGTTCCCGGAGCGGCAAAGACTTCCATGCACCGCTTACGCGGGTGTTACCGCCGCACCCTCCCTATATGCTTCCTCGTCCGCATATGTACAGGGTTGCGATATCCAACGGTGTACATACGCGTGCATCGAGGATCACGTACACGCGTACGGGCGACAGAGGAACCCGGGCTGGCGATGGGCACGTGTATGTATGTACGTACGCGGATATCCAGGCATACGAGGAGCTCTAATCCCCTTTTAGAGACTCCAGCTCATACCATGCATTGCGATATGCCTTTGACGGCCGCTCCTGCGACGCTATTGGCTCCGCGTAATCTCGTGTAAGTTGGGTTGCCTAGCCGCAGGATCCTTAGCTCGGCTAGGAGGAGGGGGCCCGTTCACACGTGTGCAACACGGGTACACGCGGAACCGTGCTCGTCCCCTTCGCCCTTTTGCTGGCCCTTCGCTTCGATCGATACGGCAGGTCCCTGACGTATGGCGCGGCGCATGCCCTTCGTTACGGAGGGGTTGAGGTTTCGGGGACCGCCGACAGAGCGCGCCAGTATACGTTTCTAAGGGACCGAGAGCTGGGAACGGAGCGAACGCGGTCGTGGGGCGATACGAGCGAAGGGCGGGCGGAGTTGATTTCCGCTCGCTCATTCCGTTCCGTTCATTTCATTCACGGGGCGGGTGTCGCGGTTTACAGGACGAAATGGTAAACGATTCTAATTAGTTGAATAGTTAAATACGAGTTTATTTTAGGAATTTTGTTCGCAAAGATTTATGTGGCCCCTGCGGGTAGGCAATCGTGCGTAATTTTTTTCTAGTGAAACTTAAACTCCCAAGAGGGTCAGAGGGTTCGTTCGATTTCTGAGCCGACAAACGTCCAATTGGAACTGTTTCCTTTGCGCGAATGACACGAAAAAGTATTTTCTATCGCTATATACGCTTCTAAGTTCAATATTCCGACTGCTGTTATTACGTAGCGAAAAAGCTGTGTCTACGGAAGAAGGAAAACGAACTACGTTTCCCTAGTCCCAAGTTATCACGCGAGCTCGCGGCTCAGAATTTCTGGAGTTCAGCCACGATCGGCCCTGGCATAACACGAATTAACATCGTGCCTGTGCAATTTCTAAGTTCGATGCGAACCGCCTCCCTCCAGCGCCCCCTCCGAGAACGATGTTATACTTACCACGAAAACACACGGCACTCCGAAGCGAGCGAAAAAGGATCGTGGACATAATTGCATGCGGAAAAAAAACTTTGCTGCACGAACGCACAGATACGTCGCGACCCGACAACCCGGGACAAACCTCGTCCCCCGCTGTTCCTGCATTATCGTCGCATTAACATTCACCGAGATAAATGTACACGGGTTAGCCCAAATGAGTCAGCCTCGAGTCCGCGAACAGAGATCCGACGATTCCCCGACGTCCCGTCCTCGACAAGAGTATCCCTAGCTATTCGCCCGTCAAGTTTCCAACGTCCGTCGTTCTTCCCATCGAAGAAAATCGAACCGTGTGGGGGGGCGTCCTTCTTTCTCGCGAACGAGACCCGCGGATTCGACGGGTACGATCGGTTGCCAGGCCGAAATTCCTCCGTCATTCCGCAAGCGATGACCCAAAACCGAGGACGCACGTGCGTCCCGGTGCTTCGTTCCCCGTCCCGCCGCCTCAGACCCGGGGGCCGCGCAGGTCTGTGTACACGAAAAGTGCGCTCGCTCGTGTTTTTTCTCGCCCGTCCAGTTTTATCGTAATTGCCAGCTTTACGTAAGGCTGTTTGTACATGTGTTATCATGAAATACGGCGCTGTTTGTACAATTGTTTGCTTCCCTCTCGCCGCGGCGACGCCACGTTCGGCGTGACCACGGGGCGAGAAGCGAATAACGGGACGAGAGGAGAGAAATATTCCGGACCGAGCTGTTCGTAATTCGGCGGCGAAATGAATTTAACGACGGCGCGAGGTCGGCCCCCGGGTCCTGCCGTCTATACGGTTCCAACGGATCACGGCGGGTACCGTGATTCACGTGTTTGAGCCCGGTGTTTGCCAGCTGCCAGCCGGTGACGCCGCCAGCGAGGTCCAATTCATCGCGACAACCTCGAGACGGGAGCGATAAGAATCGGATCTCGGTCGTCTAAGACGACTGATTAGACACGACGGCGCAATCGTCGCGACGGCGTGCAATTGGCCTGCTCGATACGTCGTTCGCCGCGCGCTTCTGGGGAAGTCGGGGGGTTCCGTGCGCTCGGGCGACGACGAAACACGGAGAGGGTTCGCGGGTTCACGAACTTTCGGTTTGAATCGGAGCTCTGTCGATTCGCGCGAGGATCGATTTTTTTTTTGAGCGAGTCGCCGCTACGATGGGGTTTGAGTGGGATTCGGATTTGATTTCACGAATTTCAATCGGCAAGGGTGAATTGGCGTCTCGATTAGGTTTCGAGGTAATAAATCGCGTTGAAATCGAATAACGTTAATCGAGGATGAATTAAAATACTGAAACACACTACATCCGACCCCTTAAACAGAATGCGCAAAACAGCAAATCTCTACTTCCATAAACTCAACTTTTTTGATATCAGTGCCTCTGTCTTCAAAAGCGAACTATACAAGCTAATAGATTTAGACTTAGATTTAGATTTAAACTTAGAATAGACGAACATTACATTTATTTTAGACATTAAGACTGATTAATACAACATAAACAAAGGTATTACATTGTACATAAAGGGTTGCTAGCCGTTAAACAGAATAAATAAAAATAAATAAAAAATATTCGCACGATAATTCGATAAAGATGTCGCGAAAAGAATCGAGCATGAAACTTCAAGAATCATCGGCATTCAGCTCGAGCTTGCGAAACAACTGAACCAAACCGAAACCAATGTACATATCCGTATCCGGGAACGAAACGAGCATTGCGCGAGACATGTAACAATTGGGAAAGCGAACAAACTTCCTGCCGTACGATTCTCTCCGCGCGGCACCATTAAAATATAGCCCAGCCCATAATTCCTTCCGAAATTGCCAAAAGGCGTCCCCGATGCTTCCCAGCGTCTTTCCCTAACGCCGCCATTTCCAGGGCCGAGATTCCGAGAACTTTTTAAACGTACACAGCTCGTACATCCACGAGACCGCGTTCCACGCGCGTAATCCCATCGGACGTGGCCGGTTGTCGGTTGAAACGAAAGATTTATCCCCCATAGAAAATTGTCCGAGCAATTTGCGATCATTCACGATCCTCGACGAGGCAGGAAAAACGAAGCCGGTATTCCGGGGAGGACCAGCGGTGCCAGACCGTGTGACATAATCCTGTCGGGAGCTTTGTACCCAGCGGCTGATCACGCGTGTTAGTACACGGATCCCAAAGGGAGGATGTTAACCATTCCCGGCAAATACGAGAAACAAGCCTGGACGCGGACAATAAAAAAGGAGGAGAGGGAGGAAGGAAAAATAAAGCGAGACAAAGGTGAAAAAAATCGGAGAAACCGGGCACGACCTGGAAATTCGGTTGGCGGACACGTTTCGAACTCTTACTTCCATCGTCGCCGTCCTCTCTTACCTCGTCCTGCTGCCCCGAAAGAGTATCCGAGCCCTTTATCCGCGTCTGATTAAAAGATTCTTTGCCAGCCTCCCGATGCCCCGCTGAAAGGAGCTCACGATTTCGCCCGGTTACCGGATCGATCTGGTTCCGGAGCGCCGCGGCATCGTCCCGATAAGACGGTTAAACATTCGAAGCGGACAGAAACGGAAAACGAGGGCTCGCGAGCGCAAAAGTGGGGCTTGTTTGCCACTGGTATCGCCGTGGCAATGAAATTCGGTTGAACCGTGATAATGAAAGCGACTCGGACGAAAGTATCGTGCTTCGACGGCGGTGAATAATTTCGTTCTATCGTTGGAGCGACTCTGGACTCTGTTTAATTGAGCAGGGGCGGTGCGCTCAAATGGTGGCGCTCAATATTTCAAATACTTGCTTCAAACGGCGTTAATAATATGTTTTCGACGAGCCCCGCGAATATTAATACAATTGTCTCGCTACTTCTCCCGCAAGACAACGGAAACTTTCGGCGCTGTAGTAATTTCGAAACGCGAGCAATTATATTACCAGATTTCTGCAATGCTTCACTAACACTTAGAAAACCTTACCGGTAACGTTCTTCTCCCTCGATATAAATACATATATTACGTTAACGGTGTACTTCTTCAACGTCCATCGTCCCTCGAACCACCCTTCGATCGAACTTCCGCGTTTCCACGATGCCGCTCATTATCCCCTGCGAGACCTCCATCCCCACAAACCACCGCTAATCAATCCCCCGTTACTCTTTCGAATCCTTTACACGACGGTGTTCGTTCGAGCTCCAAAATTAAGAACCCACCGGCAGAAGGGGCCAGAAAAAAAAGAACGAAAATAATACCGAAACCTGACCATACATCAATCGTCTAAGCATCGTCAACCAACCGAGCGCCAAGAGGGATGAGAAAAAAAATCGAGAAAAAACGGAAACCACCAGAAACGCGTACGCGGAATAATACGGGGGATACACCGTTCGTCTAACAAGGTCGGACAGGAAAAAAATCGTTTCCACAAAGGGATGCATGTCCAACGATAGCGTAAGAAAGACGGAATCGCATCAGAAGGAGAAGGGAGAGGAAGGGGAAGGCACCGGCAGATTCGATGCGTGGAACAAGCGATAAGTGGAGAGGCGAAAAAGGCCCGGAGAGCGTGAATCGAGGGCAGGAGTGGCAGGAAGAAGAAGCAGGTCAGATGCGTCTCCTGCATGGACGCAGGTCCTTTCGAGCTTACTCGTCCAGGCCAGAAGAATGGACCCCCGAATCCTTTTCGTCCCGTAATTCGGGACGGGGGCCAGCTGCAAAAACCAACGCGTCCCCCCCCCCTTGACGATCGTACTCTTACCCTTAGGAAAGGATACCGTCGCCCTATGGGGGGACAAATCTTTTTTTTTCTATCTTAGATCCTGGCCGATCATTTTTTTACGAACCCTTTTCCCGACACCGGCATCCGAGAAGAAGCGTTGGGAGCCCTTTTTTTCGCGCAACTGTCGCCTTCGTCCTTCTCTGTCGTCCCCGTTTATCAGAGCCCCGGCGGCCTCTGTCCGTTTTCGATTCAGGGTGAAAAGAGATCGGCCCGGGGAGGGCCGAGGGATACGCGTGTACAACACGCACGCGTGAATCGCGCTCCTTTTTCGAGGAAAGACGAATCTTCCGTGGGAGATCTCGGCTGGCCTCGTGTTTCACCGCTGTACTCGTACAGAATTTCTCTTATGGTATTTTGAGATGTGCGCGGCACAAAGGAATGTGTTTCATTCTAAATCGGTAAATAATAGTAGGTAGGTAGGGTGGAATACGAATGTCTTTGGTTTTCTTTCTTTCCGTTTCCCCCGAACGGAATTATTCGAGGAATATTTCGGTTTCGCGAGTAATTATTATCGCTCGAAAGTTGGACGAGGCGTCGGTGTTCTGCAGATTTATAATTCTTATCGCATAAGGTTATTCCTTCTTGCGACCTTAATTTTGTAACCGAGGATAGAGTTACGTACGTAACTGAGATATTTTATCATTTTTCCATAATACTTATCGTGACCTGCTTCGGAAAACATGCTTCTCACCCTTACCTGATTCAGAACCCTTAAGAAATACTGAAAAACAGATTGAAACATCGCTACATATGATTTTCGCAATAAACTCATCCACAACGAAACAAAAAAATAAATAAATAACCGAAATTCAGCGACAATAAATATCACAATTCTATTCTCCCACTTCAAATTCTATTATCGACGACAAATTGCCGCGTGCAGAAAATTTATTGAACCAATTCGCGTCGAATCCCGGACTGTCAAAATCGATCAGCGTCCACCGATTGTCCAGTGGCCCGTTCGAATTCCGAATAACTCGAAGGGGAACGGGAACAGGTGCAGCAAGGGGTAAGTCTCGTCGGATATCGTGACTACTGGTCAGTTTGTTCGATAGTTGGTGCCAGCCAGCACGGATGGCCATATACCCGGTACGCCTTACAGAGGCCTTGGTACCGAGCAGTACCAAGAGGGCCACCGGTCAATACCTTCAGACCTTCGGAGCACCGCGAAAAACGTAAGCAGAGAGTGCCAGCAGCAGGCTTGGCCTTTGGACGGATTCGAGCCTCGTGCATGGTACCGATGGTGGACTGGATAACGTGCTATCGCGAATCGCGATGAACTTCGATGGTGCTTCGTTTGATGGGGAGCAGGATTAGCAGATGAATTGCCCGCGGTCGGATTTAATTAATTGAGCCAGCGAATTTAGGGTTCGGGTGGATACTCTTTTTTTTTTTGTGAACGCTTCAGTAACGAGTATTTCGGGAATTATTTAGTAGCATTTCTTTGTTTTGTATTAGTCGTTCTTGTTAGTTAGCAATGTTCGTTTCGAATGGTTAGAATTATTCGAAACTCGACGTTCGTAATTGTATCGCTGTACTACGCCGACAACGAGGTCGAGGTTCTTCTTTATTACCAATCAGACGTTGAACATTCGAGAATGTTTAAACGAATGAACTAGAATGCAAATTATTTAACGAACATAAAATAATTTGACGTAACACAGTATTTCATTTTCCGAGAATAAAGTAATCCCATCCTATATTAATACAGCAATACAATCTTTACGATTCGAAATGAATCGCCCGAACTGCCCTTTGTCTATAAACTATCTGCATCCTTAATTTTCCCATGGAAGGTTCCGAATAAATATTCACACCTCTCCGCGGTTCCTATGGAAATACGAAAAGATTATCCGCGAGTATCCACGTATCCGTCGTCCACTTTCTCGATACGCGAGTTATTCTAATTACCCCCGGCCGCGATCACAATAATTATCCAGCCCCGAGACGTCAATTAGACCTAATCATCCGTCCATGTCAGTTCTCTATACCGTAAATCACCGTTTTCTAGATCACACGAAACCGCGCTGCCTGCTCTTCTCGCTTCGCGCACGACGGATACGTACTTTACTCTCATCTGGCCCATTTCTCCCTCGCTCTTCCCCCACTTCCGCGCTTTCAAAACCACCCTTCCAAAGTGTCGCCGCCGAAAACGTGGGCGGACGTGACTATTCCTGCCTCCTTTCAGCCGCGCTAATTACCATCGGCCGGGGAATAATGAATTGTTTCCAGCCTCCCGTAATAAATATCGTTTCTACGTGAGCCACAACGATATTAGGCCGCGCGGATGCACGCGGTGCAAGCGCGTGTACGTGGATAGCTGCAGGTGTGCGTGTTCGTGGGTCCCGATCCGCGTAACGATGCAGCTTTCCATCGTTGGCAAACGACTAGCTTATTATCGGAGAGCGGATTCGCGTGCGATACAGGTAAGCACGTGCGCGCGCGTGAAGATGACAACGGGTGTCCCGATGCAACCGTGGACTCCGGGCGATTATTCGTAACGGTTTGCGATAGGCTGGAAGGTGTTCGGCGGCTCGCAAGTTTGTCGAGTTCCCAGAACACTCGATTGTTGATGGAAGTTTTCAAATCGAGATGGTTCGTTGTTCGCGGGCGGCTTCGACTGGCAAGGTACGACGTTTAGATCGTTTATACGTTATTGAAACGATGGATTTATCGATTGGTGGATTGGTAAAGGGTAGATGCAGGTACTTCGGGGGTGATGCGAGAATGTCTTGGGTGGTTGTAATGAAATAATTGCTTAAATACATTCAGTAATCGAAATGTTTTTCTCTTACGATATTTCTGATTCAATGAAATTGGAAAATTAATTAATACATTGGGGACGGCGACGAACCGTTATTAATTGAGTTGTTTAAATTTTGGTACAAATATATTTCTCGTTCGTATGCTGAAAATTATTAGATACGTTAAAAACTGTGATATAGTTAATTAAGTTAGGGTCTTCTGAAGGAAAAAATTCATGAACTATAATGCGCAACGAATAATGTATATGAAATAGTATTTTCGTGCTCGTCGTTCAATGATATTGGGGGTTGCTTAGGGTGATTCCGCGGTGCTGATTTTCCGCGATCGATATTCCTTTCGTTTGGCGTTCAACTCTCACTTTTGCTCTCCTTTCCCCATTTATATAATTAGTGTTCTCCTCTACCGTGATCCGAAGTTAATTATTTTATTTTAATCCATGCTTTCTTTTATCCTCGCTGTGCATTTAATTAGCCGCTCTTCTACTTTCTTCCCTTTATTTCATCGTAAACATCACTTTTACTTCTCCCTCCTTAATTAACCGGCTTCCTTGCCCAACCTCTTTTTTTAATAATTCATGCATTGTCTGTTACTTATATTGAATATAATTATAGGTATCTATCTAGTTATATTTTCTAACATTGTTTAGCCCAGGTGCGATTACTTCTCCTCGGAAATCAAACGTCCCACCTTCGCCCTCTTTTTTAATTATCACAATTTATTTCATCGCCAAAACGATATATGCAAGAAACTCTCTTCCTTTTCTTTTTCACGCCTCTCAACCTGCCCCGTCTACGAATAACAATTATTCTCCACAATGTTTCTGTTAAAATTATAAAAACAGAACGCCCGCGCAATTTTTCCGCAATAAATCACGGAATCAACCCAAACTGTGTCAATTACGATCCACGCGCAGGTCTCGAAACGTTCCCGCATCCCCCAAAACGAAACTCCCATAAAAATAACAAACCCACCCTCCTGTACAAATCAATTTCCCGCTCTCGGGGAGAGAAAAAAACGCAATAAAAATCTCCAAAACATTCAACCCCCCGCCACGATTACCACCGATCGCAACCACGTTCGCCATAAAAATTCCAAGCATCCGAAACGATTCGCGCAAATATCCGCGTGCGTCCATCGATCCGTTATCCGTCGATCTCCAAACCGTCTCCAACACTCTCTCTCTCGACACCGTGATCGCAGCCACACCGACCCATCTCCAAACCGTCCGAATCCCAGAGCCAACCCGTGCGGGCGCGCCATCCAAACAATGGAAACGGTGAACCGGCCGATTCCTCGTCCCGTCACGAAGCAACCGTCGAACGGAACAGAAGGTCGCGTGGGCGCGACAATTTCGCCGTAGAGGCTAACGGTCCGACGTAACATCTCCCTCGTCGCAGCTAGAATTTAGCGGCTCGGATGTTTCGTCGTCTCCTTTGCACGCCCACGAGCCACGGCAGATGAGTCAGAACGAATGGGCGGATTCGTCTTGGGAGAAACGCGACGCGACGCCCGGTGCGAGGACTCGATAAGGCGAGGGGTCGTGGGGGAGAGGACGGTCTTGAGGGATGCTCAGGATTTTCGGCTGCCCTCCGTCGTTTCTTCTAGGGGAACGGAAATAGCGACGCGGACGCGGGGCACGAGCCATTACGAGGAGGATGCGTGACTGAGACGATCGGACGGCCGGGTCCGTTGACTGTCTAATTTTTGTTAAACAGCTGCATTCATTTTCGACTGCGACATCGGCAGTGAATGGATCGCCGTGTCTTCGGGGGGGTGGTTTCTGTTACGGGGTGTCGAGGGCGTAGGTACGGACGGGCTTTGTGCGTCGGAAAAGTGTGCGGCTGTTGAAGTGGGAAAGTCGTTAGGGTAATTGGGGCTATTTCGCCGAGGGACGCGGATATATTGGGATATTTTTTTGATCTGTACGCCAGTTTGGGGATTTAGGTCGGCGCGAGGTGAAATGGTAATTTTATTTGTCATTGTTTATTTATTCGACGATGGAATTAGTATTTATAAGCGAACGGTGTAAGTGGAGATTCGTTTGATTTATGGTTCGAGAATTTCTGCGAAAATTACAGTTATGTTCAAGTGATTGTAATTGCACTTTACTGCAATTGTTTTCAACGTTTCTGCGTGATTGATTAGTGCTCTGATTTGAACAAAGCGTACGATGTTTTTTTGACGATACTAATAGAATCCTTTTTCTTCGTTTTTTTTTTTTAATTCATTAATAAGACCCCGTGCGATATTTTCATAAAAATTGCACACCGATACATTTTACTCGGATTGCAATTAAATTATGATAATATATACTTTCCTGTCCTCCCGCAATGTAACTCGGTTGAAAATGACTTTTAGGAAATCATGACAGGCTCCTCGCGACCTCGTTTTCTCGAATCCATTAAAGATCGTGCTTTTTAAACCCACTTACGGTCAATTATACCGTGAATCCTCACGCGGAAACGAACATGCAGGAATATTCTGCGAGGAAATTACAAGCCTTTCGGGATGCGAAGTGGCGACCGTGCAACCTTTTCCGTGTAGACAGAAATTACTACGTCAGGACGCAGCTCGTGCCAGGAACTTTTATCTACTACAATTTCTCGGCACAATATTTGATTATGTTAATTACGCTCCCGTTATCGCCAGGTAGGCCAGAGCGTTACAACGACAATCGTCTGTATTCAAATTTGAACCGTCACGTTCATCGAATTGAACGAATCAAATGAATTGCTCAAAATACAACTTAACCGGCTTGAACAAAGTCAGCGCGAACGAAAGCAATGAACTTCGACGAATCTATTGAACTCTGCGATCGAATAAATTATATATTCGCGTTATTTTAATTTTCTTCAGCTGTTACTGAACTTATGCACAGATCACTGTATGTATTCCTAATGCGATTGAAGCCCAAATGGACGGCGGCCTATTAACATAATTAAACAAGAAACGCAACGCGACCAAGCGGCGCGAAGTTCACATAAAATTCGGAGGACACTCCGAAGATGTTCCCTTCCCAGTCACGGATTCGCCTCGATCATTCGTCAGCGATACAAGATTCGCGTGGTCGTTCGCGACGGAACGCCGCGTTCAAGAAAAAAAAAGCCTCCCTCCCCGTGGGAAATCGCGGTGAACTGCATCTTTTTTCGCTGAAAAATTCCCCGAGAGTCCGCAGATTCCGTTCGACGATTTTTTTACGCGGTGCCAGCTGAGAGGAAATCGTGAGAAATCCACCTCGTCGCCGCTTCTTTTTATTCCGCCCCTAACGAAAAGACAGAGAGAGGGGCAACCAGACACTTCGTCGCCGACGGTGTAAAAAAACAACGCCGGGAGGGAAAACACCACGAACTAGACGAAATCGCGTCCGCTTCGTATTCATGAGCGATCGAGGTAGACTGGTATCGATCGATCGGACCGTGTCCATTGTTCCGCCAACCCCCGTGCCGTCCCCGTGCCACCCTCCGCGACGGTGCATCTTCCCGATGGCCCACGTGCATGCGTCATTTGAATACGCGCGCATCCCTGCCCCGTTTCTCCCCTATTATGTGTAAATTGTATTATTTTTACCCCAAATACATTTCGACCCTCGCGCCGCGCCACGGCCTCCGGGGTCAACAGGTCAAATTGCACATGTCCACCGAAAGTCACCCCCGGCACGTTCCCCTCGGCCGCCCCACCTTTTCCGCGAAAGTCACGTACCGTTCGCCCTCCTGTCGCCCCCCCCCCCCTATGGCACTCTCGTGGCCAAGATTTTGCAAAAGAAAAAAAAAAATAGGTAGCGGCGGAAGAGGAAGAATTTAAATCTCCAAACTTTTTGCGAACGTCCGCAGCCTGACAATTTTCTCCCGGTATACTTTTTACCGCTCGACGATTTTCAGGCGTGGGAACGGGAGGGAGAATTTCAATCTACGTTTCGGATAGTTCGAGTCGGCCCGCAGAGGTGAAATCGTGAAAAATGAGTCGAAGATTATGGGGATGGGGGGGGGGGGAGAGGCTTTGGCGAGGACGCAGCGGCGCGCGGAATCTGTTCGCGGATCGAAAAAAAGGAAAGAAAAAAAAAAGGGAAGCGGGACAGAAGATGCGATTAACGATAAGGGTGAGCGGTGGTAAAAAGTTAACGAATCTCGCGCGGGGAAAAAAAGAGGGAGGGTGGGGGGTTCAGATCTCTTGCGCAGCCGGGCATAATAATTTCTCGCGTGATTTTAAAACCGTAAATTTTTTACCCCTTAACCACCGCCGTCGACGACCTCCTGCAACTTTTTCCACCGTTCACCGCGGGCGAATCGACGCGCGCTCCTGCACACGAATACACACAGTCGAAACATTGTTTTTGCGTGGTGAAAAACAAGGAGGAGACCGTGCTGTATCTCGATCGGTTATCATTTCACACCGATTATAATAAAGCGGTGGCCGTGGAAAAAAATCGGAACGCGAGAGGAACTCTTTCGAGCTCGACAGAGAGAGACAGAGGGAGGTAGAGCGAGACAGGGGTGAAAGAAATACAGGAGGAGGATCGACAGGACAAGGGGTGGTCTGTTGAGTGGGACAGAGACGGCGACACCGAGAGAGGAGAGAGAGAGAAAAAAAATAAATGCGGGCCATCGAGGAAAAAAGCGTCCCGTTCGGGGACCCTCGACACCGGCGGATCTTAAATAAGTATATAATAATGCTAGCCGGTTGGGGCGTTTCTAACCCCTTCGCGAGCATCCCACCACGCAGCCAGCTCTCCTCGCATTTCGTTCCTGTTTTTTCCCCCGGTTTTTTCTTTTTTTCTTCGCCTTTTTGCCGAAAGAAGAATCGCACGGGCTTTGTCCGCCTGCTAACGGATAAAATCTAAATTAACTAAATTAAGGGCCCGACCGCTTCCATCTCGTTTTTGCGCACGATTTATATACGCGATTTTTTGCCGGGACCTAGCCGAGCTGGAGGAGAAGGAAAAACGGGGAGAAGGGGAGGAAAGAGAGGACGCGATGGTTGGAGAAGGCGAGCAAGTGTTTTCCAAGTCGCCCCGACAGCGCGGATTTCCTCGGTTTTTCTGCGCTCGCGGCTTTCATGCTTCTCGCCTCGTTGTCTTGCCTCGCGAAAGATCGTTGAAAGGTCGATTTACGGTTATAAAATTACTCACGTGAAATTCGAGGCCGCGCTCTCGCCGCGTTTGCCGCCGTGATTTACGAGCGCCCTTCGCGCGACGGAGACACGATGGAAGAATGGAGCCACTGGGGGTTGAAGTAAAGGGTTTTCGTTGCGACCGAGCTGCCCGCGGAAGATGCTGCTTCACCTTGCGACGTTTCCGACTTTTCCGCTGCGCGTCTTCCGGCACTGAACAGGAGAGAACGAAAGAGATTAGGCGGTGGTTAACAGCTTCGCAGCGTTCCCGTTTAGTATCGCGTGAGTTTGTTAAAGAGGAATCGATTAATTCGTGAGAAGGGAGTTGATTATTATAAATTGGTTCGAACCATTGATTGAATACTTCGCGATGTATTTTGAACGTTTGCACTGTTGTAGTACAATTAGGAGCATACGTATCTTATTGGCACTGATTCGTAGGAGAACATTCTGCAGATTGGAGAGAATATTCGAAACGAATCTCTGTCCTCGCGTGGCGATCGTGAACAATTGTTCTTATGACACATGTGGCGAGCGATTAACAATCACGAATAAATATAAAGATAATAATATTTACCAATGCAATGAAAAATGAATACATATTTAGCAGTCTTAATTATCATTCATTTCTCTACGCTACAGCAGAAAATAAAATTTCAATTCTTCCACAAATTGCTTACCAAATAATCGTAAAAAAAAGCAGTATCTGATTCGTGCGTAATAAAAATATTTCCAAATAATTTCGTCGGCGATACAACAGCACGGCAGTAATTGTCGCTCGACTTTTTTCTCCGTCCCATTTCCGTTTTTTCCCCCCGTTTTTTCGCGTAATCAGGGGATATAGTGTTTCTAGAAGAAGAAAAAACCCGAATTTTGGTAACACGGAGAGAGAGAGAGAGAGAGAGAGAGAGAGGGTGAACATCGGGATCAAACGTCCCATTGAACGTGGTGACTTTTTCACGCAGCATGGTCGCGTCTGTTTGGTCATTTTTCCGGGCCACCCTCTTTTTTGACCGTTTGACCATATGTGAGGGCAGCGCAGATTCCGGTCGCATAAGAGCGATCATTGATTTCGCGCAATAAAAGAGCCGGGAAAACCCCCGTGAAAACATGGACGGCCATGAATGGTCCGCTCGTTTGGCTTAGTCAAATTACCACGCGACGGTGACGGCGGCGTTGACCCCGGTTGTAATGATACGTTGAGCTCACCCTGCGGGGCCATGAAAGAACGGAAAATCTATCGGTTGATGCAGATTTCGGGATGTGGGCATGCCGGTTCGTTACCCGAGCCAACGTTCGGAATTTCTATGCGTAATACACGTAATAAAGCTCTTCACAAAGGGATTGATTTTCCCGTTATTTATTGGGCCGATCGGTGACAACGGTTTGCCCGGTCGCTTAATTAAATATGCGGCCGAGGATACGAATCTATTGATCGGTCTACTGAAATAATTGAGCAAAGAATTGATTATCGAGTAGATCCAAATGTTTCTGGATTTAATTGGAAGCATAGTTCGACCGGGTAATATTTTTACGATTGTCATATTAACGTAACATTAGTTACCCCGGATCGAATACAAAATACGAATAGAAAAATCGTCGTAACCAGATTATCAATCCACCCTTTACCGCGAACCCTCCCCCCATTTCCATCCTTTCCCAGCTTTCAGCGTTCGCACGTGAAATTCCTCCGTCTTCGATCAGAATAAAGCGCAATGCCTCGCCGCGATTGTTCACTTGAAAGCTGCGCCCCGCGCGCCGCCGGAAGAAAATCGTTGGCCCCGGGCAGCGAAACCGACGGCTCGCTATCACGGCTATATCTTACCGCACAAGGGCCGGTTACAGGGGTAACTCCGGCCCGAGGAGGGGAAAAAAAAGGCCAAGGGTGCAGGATGGGCGCAGGGAATAAAAAAAATCCCGGAGGCTGGATGGCTATTAATATTTTTTCGTCCACGGGCACCCCCTGTTTAGCATAGTTTCCGAGGTGTCCCGCTAACGTAACGCAACCCTTTGCAAACACGATGAGAAAAAAAAAACGGCTGTCAGTGGTAACCGACTACGATGGGCAGGAGGATGACGTATCCGGGGGGATGAAAACCGTGTCTCTCTCACGGTGCACGGTTCTTGTTCTGTGTGTTTCTTTTTTTTTCTCAATTCGACTGCCACCGACGTGAATTCGTCGTTCGTACGGATCCAACAATGGAATCAACGTTCCGTGTGATGTTGGTGCGACGGTGAAAAAAAAAGAGTGAGAATAACAACGCTGGTGTTTGTGAAAAAAAAAAAAATAACAACGTCGTAGGTAGGAAGACAGGTGTACGGCCCGGGGGAGGGGGACCGTGGGGTGGGGGGTGGGTGGGGGGTTTTGTTTTAACGGGTAATCCTTCGCGGTTCAACGGTCAGCATCGGGGGTCACTGAAAGCTCTGATCCCTTGATTACTTCTTCGTCCGACGCAGGGTCAGCGGAAAAACAAAGGCGAGCCATTTCATTATTCCCGACGTTAATTAATTATTATTCGCCCGCCGACCGACGGAGTAATTAATCTCGCTGGAGATAAGGATCCTCCGGCTCCCGTAGTACCGTGGACGCTCTGACAAATGTATTTTTTTCCGCTGAATCGCGCGGGCTACCCCACGTTAATACGTTCATTGATCGATCGATAGATCTGATCGCCTTCGGTGTGTCTTCGTTGCGATAATTGGTTAGATACGTTTGCGAATTCGCTTTCGGTTTTCGGACGATTAGCTCGTCGCGACTGTATGCCTGGAGAATGTTTCAACGATGTATTACATATTTCTGTTGTTGAATAATAACATCGTTCGCGCTCAATCACGTTTTTCGAACCGTCGAGGAAAGAGGCACTTCAATAGGTACAGAAAACAGTAATCATAATAACAAAAAGAACGTTCTAAAATTTTCATCAATGTTCACTAGTGTATTCATGTTCGTCACTGTTTTCTTACGCTTCGAAATTAATATATTCTGCGAAAATCTATCATTTGAATACGTTCACGAATGCAAACGTATCTAACGAACGACGATAATTAGCCATTTCTAAATACATTAACAGGAACATGATTAATATTAAACGTCCATGTAAAGAAACGCGTACCGGTAATTAGCGCAAGGAACAAAAACAGGAAAAGATCGTGTCACAGAATGCAACAGTTCTCCGGCAAATTCTTCCATTCGAAACGAAAAGATCGTGCAAGCCTAGCAACGCAACCCCTTTCGTCCCTGCGAATACCAGGGGGTTCAATTAATTCATCAGCGAACACCAACGGTCATTACATTTCCCGAGGCAGATCCAACTAAAGAGGCAAGCCCCTTCGCTCTATCCAGTAAACATTCCCCATCGCGTAAGTCAGGACGGCCAAAAATTGTGGCGTCATCCCTAAATCCACCCCAGAGAGGCTTGCAGCCGGAAAGGACGACAATTCCAGCGGCTGACGTTAATGGACATCGGACGCGTGAGCGCGTGGCCGAAAAGAGGCGAACGCGTCAGAAAGAGAGCACCGAGAGGAGAGTGGATCTTTCTGATCATTGCGCAAGCTGCAAGATGACGTACCCCCATGCAACACGACGGACCATATGCAACACGAGGGGGTGGACCAAGGCGGTAGGTGATATAATGGGAGTGCAACACGGACGGCTTTCAATTCCACATGCGTGAACCCTGAGCATAACAGGAACCCTTTCAGTCGAGGTGGAGACGGACAGACGGAACGACGGACAACGCTTCGTCCGACACCCCCATGAAAATCCCCTGCAGGCAGCTATGCTCGTTTGCTTGCTCGCTTGCTTGCTTGCTTGCTTGCTTGCTTGCTTGCTTGCGCAACAAAACAACAGCTGCGCCGCTCGACGACACAGAAATCGTCAAAACACCCGTTGAAATCCGTGGACACGTAACCCTTTCGCCCGATGCTGGCTACCGTGACATTTTCGGATTCCTCCTCGGTTCGTCAATAGATTTGCGACTGGGGACCTGGACGTGCTCTATGGGCGATGGAGGTTTGCCTGATGCGGAGATATTGTGCAGGGGATCGGCCGAATTGTATACGTAAACGATTTCCCCGATGATTGGATTTTAGTTACGTATGCTGTGCAATCGTTTCGGAAAAGCAGAATGGTTGTGTTCAGTTTTTGGGATCGATTAGTTAGAAGGGTGTATTCGGGCTTTCCTGGTCATTCGGTGCTAAGAGCGCGGGTAATCTTTAAACAGTTAGGTTTGAGCTACGTTCAAAAGTAAAATATATATTAATAAATAGCGTATATATTAGGTCTACCGGAAAGTTCTGTCCGATAATGTCATCTCGAGTTTCAACATATTATGGCTTCCGCTGTATGGCTACCACTGTATTTCGACGATGGACATTACATTGCTCAGTAAATATTAATAACAGGATTATCTTCTTTAAATTCAAAAACGAACAGAACTTTCGTTTAGATCTATCATACCGCAGAACAGTGCAGAACAGTTCATGCACAGTATCTCGTACCTAACACTTGCCCATCTGCAATAATTGCTCAAATCGATAGAATTATGCTACACTTCGTAAAACCTGACTGCGCTTAGGCCAACGTAACGCATCACACATCCCCGAGACCTGAAAACAAAACCACCATCTGCCGAAATAAATAGAATACGCACCAACACTCTCCAAAAAGAAAATCTATCGAACTGCCCCATCCACGTCCAACTCAATCGAATCGCCATAAAATCGTCCAGTCCCCCGCACTGAAACAAGAAAAAAAAAGAACAACAAAAAACTTGCGCCCAACAACCCCAACCGATCCCTCCATCAAGAAAGTATCCCCCGTACCTGCCATCGATTACAACCGCGGCAGAAAATTTGGGACAAACCCGTTCGTTCCCCCCGGGTGCACGTCGTCCACGAGACCCGGAAATCGAGCTCGCGATGCCACCCAGATACGGTGCGCGTCTCGAGGCCACAATTGAACGACCTTGTTGTTCGACTGCACGGCACTGCGCCGCGGCGGCAAGCTCGGTTATTGAGCATTCATTAAGCGCGGCGTTAACGGGCTGGCTGGAACGAAGAAAGAGGAAGCCAGCCCGGGGTCCACGTGCGAATATCTTCTTCGACCTGGCCCTCTCCCACACACCCCACCGCCCCTCCTGCCACCCTCGTCGCTCTATCAGCGTACTAGTACCTTTCTCTCTCTCGGTCCCTCTCTCCCTTCGTCATCGTATCTCCCTATTTCCCTCTGCCCACGACCTCCACTCCGCTCGGACTGCAAACCGGCGCGGCGCGGACTGCACGCCAGTTCCACGTTGCCTCTTTCGTCTCGTTCGCGGCGCGTTAATTATGAGCGGCTTCCGGCGATCTAGATTTCATTCTTTTCCTCCGCTTAGGCAGCGGGAAATGATAATAGGTACGTGACCCATGGTGGTCAGTTCACACGAGAAACCAGACTGCGCTCGACTCGCGGAGCTCGCGCGCCTCCGGTGCACACGGCCTCTCTCACATTCGACCAAGGGTACCGCGGTAAGAGAAACGACGGCAGAACGGCGGGGGAGGTGGGGCGAGGGCACCTTCTTCTGTGCAACGAGGACGCGGCGACGAGAGGCGAGGCGAGGACGGCGTGCGAGGTTTCGAACCGGCACACAGGTATAACCGCGTCGACTCGCGTTATACGGCAGCGAGATGTCGGCGTCGGCGTTCCGACTTCCACAATGTGCCTTGTACTCTCCCACACTCAAGGAGTCTCACGCCCTCACATCCTCCTGCCGCCTCCTGTGTGCCTCCGCGAGCGACGAACACGAGGAGGACCGGGGCCCGGAGGAGACCGCGTTCGCGGCCATTTCGACCGGTCGACCTCTGAATGCTCGCGTCCCGAACGATTCCCCGCGAACGACCGCTGCTGCACCACCGTGCAAACGTTCGCCGATCGCCGGTGCTCCGTCAGGGCGGACGTCGATCGAGTCGCGCACTAGCTTCCCCTGCGGTTGATGGGCCAGGCGATTTTGGGGGTCTTTCGGTCGGGTAGGTATCGGACCGCGGTGGCTGTTCGGCTGTTTGTCGAGGATATTGTATGTACGGCAGCGGAAGTGGAACGCAACTGTGCAGCATTTGTTGCGAATAGATCGGGCGTTGCTTGGAGGTAAGGTACGTATTTGGAAATGCTGCGTGGCCGTTTTCGTTCGATTACGAAACGATACTTGTTTTTACTGTTTGTTACAGAATTGCCGTGAATTCAAGGAACAAAGATTTCTCGACCGTTTTGGGCGACCGGATACTTCCTTGAAGAACAACTGTCAATTAGAAGAACAACTGAAAACTTGCGGGCGAATTATTCGATAATTTCTTCGATAGTGATGTACGAAATCTCTTCGCGCGACTGTCCAAGCCTTTCAAAGGCGAGCTTCATATTTATGTTTCGTGGAATATGTTTTCCACCGATGCAGCTGGCATTTCTTTCTTTCAGTAAACCCGTGTAACACGAAGTGCCGAGTATGTTTTTTCGTGACGTTCACTTTAAACGCCTGTAATACCTGCGGTATTCGATCTACACCTGCGAACTTGGGACACAACATTGGCTGAAAGTTCCTATTTATAGCAGCGCACGCGCAACAGATAAAGCGACGATCGTGACGTTTCCATTCTTTTAAATTTTGTTCTCAGAAAAGCTGCATTGCGTACTTGCGACTCGATAAACTTCCAGTAATTATTGCTACTATTATTATTGGTTCGCGAGGTTGCTTCGAGGATCTCCCGGTGATTCAGCGCGACAACAGAAAGTCGAGTCAACTGGTTTGACATGATTTCCGACGTTTCGCTGGTGCCTGATTTCAATACAGTTTCTTAACGAAGCATTCTTGATCCTCGACATATGGGAACGTCGCTCCTTCCATTGATTCAGACGTGTTCTTCAGACATCGCCCCATTAAAATTCATACCGGTCGAGTAATTGCATAATTATGTATCTTATGGTTACATTATAGTTCCTCTAGACATGCGAATCTTCGGCGGCTACGGTAATCAACTAACGCGCATCTCGAGAACTTTGTTCGCAGAAACTCGAGCAACGTTAAAATCGATGTTACAATACAAATCTAACAAGTCGACGCAGTAAGTAATATTTTATCCTCGCAGTCTGCTCTCCACATAATAACTGTTTACAAAATTATTCCTTCGCGGGAACGCACAAAATAATCATTCACCATTGACTTTTGCATTCCCATCGTGAATTAAGCTCGACTTAAGAAAAGCCGCTAAATCATTAACCCTTCGTACACTCGTGCAACTTCGAAGTCGCGTGTTCAATATTTATATTTCGCAAACTTTACCTGAACTTTTTCCGCAATATGTCAAAGTATTTTGCAGTTACGCGATTCTATTGCAACGAAAATATTGATACGCGCACAGAGAATCGAATTATCATCTAATCACGCCTGTTTGCCATTATTACCATTACTATCGTTATTATCGCCTTTATGGAAACGCTGCGTATCGCGTATTATTAAAATTTTGCATTCCTATCGTGAATTAAGCTCTAGTTAAGAAAAGCCGCTAAATCATTAACCCTTCGTACACTCGTGCAACTTCGAAGTCGCGTGCTCAATATTTATATTTCGCAAACTTTACCTGAACTTTTTCCACAATATGTGAAAGTATTTTGCGGTTACGCGATTCTATTGCAACGAAAATATTGATACGCGCACAGAGAATCGAATTATCATCTAATCACGCCTGTTTGCCATTATTACCCCTACTGTCGTTATTATCGCCTTTATTAAAATTTCATCCGTTCTCCTTCGTACCCGCGCAGGAATTGAGAAAATGTCGAAACGGCACGCGCGAAGTAAACCCGCGTAGCCGTGGCATAAATTAAATGGCAAAAAGCGACCATCGGAGATATCCCGTCGATTCAATTATCCGTTAATAGGCGTCATTATCAGGTTCGCGTGCAGACGTCTGGCGGTTCGTTGTGTGCGACAACTATGACATTTTCTGGCCCGCCGCGCGATGGAAAAATGAGCGGAGCGGGCTGGCGGAGCGCGCGTTATCCAATCGGCGAGCGTATTACAGGCGAGAAAGCAGCTGGGAAGGCTAACAGTTTCGAAAAGGCCGTGAGTGACCGGAACACGGTTCTCCTTCTTGCCATCGCGCGCACAGGTAGCAACAACGTGTGCCGCTTTAGCGCGCCGCTTATCTTTCATCTTCCTTCGTTTCGTCTTGAACCGCTACGAAAGTGTACACGCCGTACACACTGTGCGCGTCGCGTTTCATTGATGTTAATAGCCGGCCGAGTGGCCCTTGTTTCGTTGAACGGGGCACACCTTGCCGCCAGGGGTGCGCACCCCTCGCGTTTCAAACCGCCTTCGATATTTATTAATCCTGGAAGCGCCAATGGATTGTAGAGTCGAAAGAGTGGTCGAATAGAAATGGAACAAGGAGGATGTTATTTCGTGTTGCCAAGTGTCGTTGCGAGTTGCCGCCACGATACGTAGTTGATATTAATAATTTGTTAAACACGTGAAATTAAATGGAGGTCTGTTTATACAAAAAGATCGCACAATGTTCAAAACAAACGACGCACCGTTTCAATGGACGCGACACCTTTCCTACGCGTTACCCCAGGAAAATCCCAGGAAACTGTTTCATATTTGAGAAAGAAATGCAATAGACGCCAGGCCATTGCATGCTGTCCGCAAAGAAACGTCCGTTTCTTTGCCGTTAAATAATTACCGTTCGTGGAACGAGGTTTTCAAATATCCCTCCGCCCCGCTTTCCTTCGCCGTCGAAAGCGACACATTCAACAGAGGCGAACGAAAAGAGGTACGCCTACTTAAGACCGACGTTTATTAATTAACAATCGGTCGAAGGTCCGAGCGTCTGCGTGGAAAGTGGCATTATTCCGCGTAACGAGCGTCTCGTCCCGCGGATACTCGCCGTGTGATTACTTTATTAAGGGCATTCCTGACCCCGTGCCACGACCTATGCGAATACGCGGCAGAAAAATCCGCCTCTCGTCTATACAGAGAAAGTCCCCGATGGCTCTGTGAGAAACTGGCCCTGCCTGGCCGCGCGCCTCCTCGAATGCCGTCTCGTTACCGTTGCACGCAAAAACGCCTGTCTAACAGCCTAGACAGAGACTTTCGTTGATTCGAACACCCGTGGATACCACGTATCGCGGTTTCATTCGACATTTTCTATTTAACGTTCTTGCCGAGGAACGATCCGTGGACAAATTTATATTAATCGATCTTGCGTACTTAGGCGAAATCATTGGCCGTACTGTTATTAAGCAGAGAATGATTCGGTTCGTGCAACAGGAAATTGAATGCGAGGTTTACAATGTTTCTGGAATATGTTTAAATTTTTGGGTTGATTTTCAAGGGGATGTTTCGTGTTTTGATTTCAACGCTGAGACTATGTTTGAGCGCTTCTGTTCGACTTGGGCGGTGGAATAAAAGTTCGTTATCTTTGGGGGGTGGGGTTTATTTATTTAGATAGTTCAAAGGAATTCCGTGTAGCAGAGTCTGAGAAGAATTTCAGCGAGGCGAGGATCCACTTGCGGCAGGCTTGTCCGTCCGTGAAAATCTCTCCCGGCGGTGTTAAAAATTATATACGTCGCTTTTGCAGAGACTTCTACGAGGAAGAGAATCTTTTTCCGTCGGTGTCAATAATTTCCTCCGCCACATGGAACCTGTTCGAGTCGCACGACCGTGATTAATTACGCAATAGTCCCCCGCCAATTAGTCTCAGTTCCGATGTTATCTCCGCGTTGAAGACACAGTTGTTACATTTCTCTTCGCGTGAGCCGTCATTAAAATTCGCATTGTTTTCAACTCTTTTACCGACTTGGATTGACCAAGGCGCTTACATTATTCAGGGTAATCCAACGCTTCATAATTGTAATTATATTCCGATCTTCGTTAGAATTCCAGCATCGTTTTTACGCGCAACCAGAGTGCACAATGTGGCCTCGGGCAAAGCGGCCCCCAAACCGTTAAAACTCTCGCCGCCGCCCCTCCACCACTGTTTCGCTCCGTTTGCACAAAAGAAATTAATTTCGCGAGTCCGCGATTCGAAAAATTCGCTCGCGTTGACCTCGCGTCAAACGGTCCGCCGTCGCGTGATAAGATAAACCGTGACCCGGCGGTACGAGAGGGTCACGCCGAAGGGAATCGAGGCGGGTGGGAGAGAGAAAGCGGAATAGGGGGCGGAGGACAGGAGAAAAAGGCTCGTTTTTCGTAAATAAAGAAGCGAAACGAAGGCTGGACGATGCGCGCGCTTCGTTTGAAGTTAATCGCGACGTGGCATCAGTCTGCACTGGACAGCCCTCATGCCTCTCTCTCTCTCGCTCTTGTCCTATTGAAAAACGGCTATCTGATAGGACGCATTGTTTTAAAGTGGACCCGTGCCATTGTCGAAGCCACGGACCTACCTTCGCCTCAACGAGCGGATGAATCGTCCGCCTGTATGAATTTTTAGTTCCATCGGACGCGGAACTCTGCGGCCTCGTGACGGTCTCGTCGAATGACGTTGGAACGGAGCGAAAATTTCATTTATCGAACGGAGGCAAATAAGGGACGGCTGGGCATTTTCGTTTCAGCTCTCGGTGCAGCGTTATTTTCGAATTATTGTACGCGACAGAAGCTGCGATTGATTAATTGCGTCAAACATTTGCTGAAATTCGTGCGCACATCGTAGGTATGTGCGTTGCTTCAAGTTTCGGCCGTTTTTAATAAATAACTCGGCAAGCGACGTCGACGAGCGATTAAACAATAAATCACCGTTAAGCAAACGAAAGCGTTCTAGCGCGATAAAAATGTAGAATTTTGAAACGAACGTCCTCGCTGTTTCGATACGCTTCGCCCGCGAGGGAAAGTAAATTGTTGCTTGGAGGACCCTATTCAATTTTAATATCATCGGTATAATAACCTTTTCGACGACCATATAGCGGTGCAAATCTGCGCCATGCAATTACGAATATCATCCGGTACTCCAACGTCGACCAGAAGCGTCCGCTCGTCGGTAAACGTAATTTTCCGTAAAATCCTGCCGCAAGAAAAAAACATAATCTGCTACAATCTCATCGAAAAGTGTCGCTGGTCGTCATTCGAATAACGACGAGAAGAAAATAAGCTTAACGAATAAACAAAAGGAACGAAAAATGGACGGACTATCCGAAGCAAAGCAAGTGCCAATCGTTCCTTGCGAAACCGCCGAAAAAGATGCCCAGAGGCGATGGAATTACGGTCGGCCGAGAAGGAAGAGATTCATAAAACTTAACCAGACGTCGAGTCGCTCGACGAGGCCGGCTGCGTCCTTAAGCCGGGCATCCTTAGCGTCGATTATCCTCCGCGGGATCCCCTTGGTCCTTATTATTCCGCGGCGGATTCACCCCGCGCCGCATTTTTTCTCTCTCTCGCTCTCTCTCTCCTCGCCGTTTCGCGCTCCCGTTTTATGCACCCGGAGACCGCCCGGTTCTCTTTCTCTCCTCGCGTATATACACCTCGGCGATATATTTCACGATCAACCACCTGTGGATGACTATGCTAATTACCGGCGTAACGTCCTCGTAACGCCGAGGAATCGGCACCGTGTCGAGGGGCGGCCGATGCTGGAGGGGTTGAGGAAGACGTTATTTTTCAGCCCGGACGCCCTCCGTTCCTTCAGTCCGACGAGGGCGACGGAGCGGGGTCTCGACGGCCGTGTTCCTGGTCGAACAAGAGGCGAGGAGAACGGAGGTAATTCCTCCGCTGACCGAGCTTAATTCCCCCGGCGCGGAGGAGAGAGAAATAAAAGAGCGTCCTCGCGACACCTCCGCGCCCGCTGGCAAACGAAAACGCCGCGCTGCCATCCACGCGGACCGAAATCCCGGACGGTGTGTACACGCCGCGCGATAATGCACGCAAATATCGTAAAGATAAGTCGTCGGTGGGGTGGTGGAGGAGGAACAGGGTCGAGGGAGGAAGAGGAAAGACAACGGGGGCCAGGAAGGTGTATCGAGCTAAGGAGAAACGGAACGGTGCGGGTTTTTTTCCTTATTTTTTTTTGTTCCGTAGTTCTTTTTTCTCCGTCTGGCCAAGAGTGGACCCTTTTACCTTTCCCTCCCCGTCATCAACAGTTTGCTCGTCTTTCACCCCGGAATCCGTTGGGGCAGACGATTTTTTCCCCCCTTTCACCTTCCTTATTTTCCATCCCCCCTTTTTTTTCTCTTCGATTCTCCTCCCCGTTCGGGGTTGAAACTGAAAATCGTCGATCGAGAACGAGGCCCTCTCCGTCTCGTTTTTTCGCCCGTCCCGTTTTGCTCGCGCTCGCCTTGTTGATTTTCGATTGAAACCAGAGATCTGCTCAAATATTAGAGCCGCGGTACAGTTAGGTTCATGGGAACTCCACGATTCGTCCGGTTTCGTGGCCGAAGTTTTTTCTTTCCGGCTTTTTCTTTCTTTCCCCTCACCAGCCGATGCAGTCGATCGACCGGGGAAAACGTGAAGTGGCCTGCCGGAAATTTTGTGGCTCGGAATTAATTCTATATACCTGATGTTAATGGGTTGCACGCGTACACAGATGGAACAGCGCTTCGCTGAATATCAGGATAATAGTATCGTGAGACGATATTCCAACGATGTGACTGTAACTTTTTTTTTTCTTAAACTTCTGAAACCGGAGGAAACCAGGATCGAGTTGTACCACGTGTATTCGAGCGTGATACGAGGGTCAATAATATTAAATCGGTCTAATTAACCCTTGTAACATTATCGATTTATTCTCAACGCATTTCACGATACTTCCATCGGCAATCGGACTACAGCGGGCGAACGCGAAAATCATTAAAAGATCGACCCTCGTTCGAAGCGATCTGTTTAACTAACTCGTCCAGTGGCATCCCCTATTTTACGTAAACCTTTCGTTCACGATCCCTGTCCTCTTATTGCCACCCAGAGCGACCCGTGGAAATGATCGGGAAGTCAAAGAGGGCCCACGACGGCCAGGTTAATCCTCGATCTCACGTTCGTTCGCCACTATTTCGAGCAATTTCTCGCGCGGACGTGCACAAAATCGTTTTCACATTCATTCGTTCGTTCGTTCGTTCGAGGGTAGAAACTAATCCACGTGATCGCACGCGCGATTTCCTCCTCCATCGTCTTCTGCTTTGATTCTTCTTTTTTTTTCACTGGGTGGTCCGGACTTTTACGATCCTAATCCCGAAAGGTATTATTCACACCACGACTGTCCCCGGGACTTAAAGGGCCCCTTTGTTACGGACCCGAGTGTAAGTAAAAATCCACCCCCGGTCGCCTCTTCTTACTGTGCCCTGCTTTCTAGGCGTGAGCGGGCACGTCACAGCCGTGAAACGATCCGTAATTTTTCACGGACGGTCCACAACTGTCCCCGTCAACGTGTGTCTGGAGTATGGACGCGATTTAGCTCGGACCTGGGTGTTTCGTTTTCGAGATCAATGGATTGTCTCGTTGGGCGAGGATGCCATTCCGGTAGAGCCGCCCTTTTAATACTCATTCGGATATAATAATAATAATAATAGTGTTATAATAATAATAATAATGATATAAGTGATATAATAATAATAATAATAATAATAATAGGGTAATATCCTTCGGCAAATTAGATGCGAATAGAAAGAAAGATATAAATATCATATTGCTATATCTTCGTATGGATCACCGGATTCGTTCGTGTTTCTTACGTACCATTCGTTAAAACTGTACGACTATCGCGTTATAGCAGCGAATTGATATTTCGCGGGGTGCCTTTCATTTGCGAATACATATTGGCGATATTATTCTCGTTGCGCTCGTTACAGTATCCAGTTATTCTTTAACATTATATGTGCCTGTACGATCAGTTATTTTCGAAACCCCGTTACACTCATTGCTAAGCCCGATTTACCGAGTAACGATCTCTGCAATGTTAATCAAATTTCGCGAACGTCCAACCGATCGCCTTTGCCTAATCCGTGAAACGTGCGGCGACGCCGGAAATGAAATTTCCCGGCAACCGTTAAACGTGGCGTTAAATCATTTGCACCTTCGCAGATCGACCAGAAAGCAGCCGAAAATGACGTGCATCGACGTTGCGCGAGGGCGTTGCCCCCGGGTGCACAGGTAGGTTTCGTAAATTTCGTAACGCGAAACACGGCTTTCAGCGAAGCGTCGAGGCAAATGGAGGGTCGGGAGAGCATCGTGGTCAGCGATTTTACCTGACTTTCACTTAACACTCTACTCGCGGGGCCCTTGTAACCCGTAGACACGGCGCATTGTGAGTCCGTCATTCTATTATGCAGCTAGGCCGGCTCCTACACGTAGCCTGCGCGTGCGTGCACGTCGCAAAAAACCCATTCCTACAAACGATTTCTAATCGCACGACCGGTGCACGCGAGCCTTTGTGAAATTGCGAGACGTCTGCCTTTGCTGAACTTCGTACGTTAAATGTACCATATCGAAGAACGGAATACGTCCATGAATTTTCTAACGCTTCGTATTTAATTCTTTCGATTTTCGCGTGGGCGTTTGGGAATATCCTTCCGATTATCAGGCGAAGCAGTTTTACGAACGATCGTGTTCCCTATTGACGTTAGAGGAGGACGATTCCCGAGGAAAGGTAAGAAAAATGTTTGGGAATAAAATGTGTATACGATAATACAGTTTGTTTTCCCGATTGTGACACATTAATCTGTCGCGCAATATTTCGCGGATTGCAAGCAAATAATTTGTTGGATACAGAATTGAAATAGTACCTCGCGAAGTTGTTGCACGTTTGATTAAAAAAGTTTTACGGATTTTAATAACATTTCCTTTTCATTGCGTTATTTTAATAATATTAATGGCGCAGTGCCTTGAACAAAGTATTCAAATCTGACTGCGTAAAAATTTTTAACGCACGCTCGAAAGACGTTGGTACTCCTGCGTCTGACTAATTTCGAAATTTCGCAACAGACTAAGATAAATTTTCTTTAATTGCGATTCTCCAACATCCACCGTGTACACGCTGTTTATTGTAAAGCTGACCTTACCATCCCGACGCGGGGGGGAAACATTGTACGCAAACACGGGCCCCAACCATACGTGCAAACGTTGCAAAACTATCTTAAATCAGACACGAAACATGCTACAACCTCATGCATACATAGAGTCGACTCAGTCGTCTATTCAACAGATGCGTTGTAATGGTTGGCAACATCTCGAATGGCGTGATTAATGAATACCTAATGAATAACTCTGCGTATTGTTTGAAGAGCTAATCTACCAATTCCTTTTACAGTTATTGAACAATATGTATCTCGTTTCAGATAAAATGACAGCCGATGTACTGCCATGATTAATTTTTCGATTTCAGTCCAAATATTATTAAATCAACGCCCAAATGAAATATCTGATGACCGAATTCGATAATGTTTCAACATTACTATTAACACGAGAACGCCATAAAATAAAGAAACGGAGGCACATACATAACGGAATGATTAAAATATTATACAAAGCAGAAAATTCAAATATTCCACGACCCAAAATACCTTTACCTTAATTGCAAGTTTGCTCGAACAGTAATTACAATTTAAGAATTCTTCGTATCATTGTCTCCCCTCCCCCCATTCGTCAATTATTAAACTTCATTCCCCGGTATGAAATAACGGCAGAGTAAACTGTTCAAGGAAGGGCCCAGAATTTTTCGTATCTCGTTTTTTTTTTTTTACCAAACTTCAGTGTGTACCGGTCACACTACGAAACCGGAAAAAAGAAGGGAAACTGTCGGCTGACCCGTGTGCCTCTTTGGCACCGACGGGATACGGGCTGTTTGTACAGATAAGGACACAGGTGGGGCACAGTGGACAGTGCCAGCATTTCATCTCGGCTACGTCCGTTCGTCCGTTCGTTTTTAAATTTCAGTTTGCACAACGATAACGTGGACGTCGCCGGGACAACGGCCAAGGGAACAGGGTTTTTTTTCTTCTCCACGCGATACCGCGAGGCATACCCGATTGTATGCCTGCACCGGGAGGTCTTTCCACAGAAATTCGACAACCCAGTTCGTTTCTGTTTGATCAAACGAACTCCTCGACGATTTGGAAACTGACCATTTTCGAGTTGCTCCACAGTCGGGGAAAACTGTGGAATTGCCTCTTAACGCGAGCCGGCCAAGGGTGTTTTTGGGAATCGACGGAAACGATTCAACGGCGCATAAAGTTCGCCGAAATTCACGATATCCGTTCAGTTTAATTTTAGCGAGATGTCTGATGATTTAGTTGGTACTCATTGGCGACGAAAATTCCGCTACTACGTCAAAAGCTTCCGGCCGCGCAGTAATTTCAATGTGTCTCCTGTCAGCTTACGGTCTAATGTGAATTAAACACGGATGAAATTATTTTCGCGGAGGACTTAACAAGCGGCACCGCATAACTTAATACGCAAGCCACGGTTATTCGACGGGCTGTTACTTTCGAGAACCTTTAACGCCGGCCGTGCAACGAAATCGCCGTTTGGCAGCGAACTTTCGTCGGTCGCCGTGTTTCGCTTATAAAACGAGAGTAACCAAAAATATCGTACTACAATAAAAACAGTATTTACGTAGACTCGTAGACTTCGAGAATAATACATCCCCGACAAAAGTAAACAACCAAAACTGTGTCGCAAGTCCGTGCAATCCCATCGAACGCACACTTAGCTTAACTTAAAACAGATATCCGGGTACCGTCGAGTTCTTTATCGCGACTGACCAAGAAGTGCAACGCCAACCGATCCGTGAACCCCGTACGATTCTCGATAACTCGAACCACCCTCTCGCAATCAGAGGAACTCCACTTTCGCCCAGGTAACCCGCATCGACAGCCCGGCGTCCCGGGTGTTTCCCGTGCCACGCGTGACGCGAGATCACGGCCCCGAGGCCGAACGAAAGCAGACAGAGGAAAACCGGGGAAAGAATCGTGCCTGGCGAATACGAGCCGCGACATTCGACCGGGGGCTGCGTGTATCGCGAGTACCGACTTACCGCTATCGATCTCCATTACGCCGACTGATTGGCTTCGAGTCGAGCCGCTTATTCGTCGACCTATACGCGGGTGCACTCGCGTCCTCGCCAAGAGGATCCACCTGGTTGTCCCATGATAACGTATTACGGCCCCCTCGATACGGGGCTCGGTAGACGAGTACTTTATTATTCGACGAAATCGTGATCCACGGGCAAGGAGAGAAATTTAATGGGCCCGTGATAACGAGCAGCAGGAAGGATCGCGATGGAGGGATAATAAGGTAAATGTCGAAGCACGGGGCGAGGACACGATAAGAATGATAACAGGCCGCGTCACCACCGGGGACAATCAGTTTTGTCCGTTCGTTCATTTTTTTTCTTTTCCGCGGCGGAGTTGCGTCCCGGCATTATGGGGAGGTTCGCCGAGTGAAACAGAAGAGAGTGGATATTTAGGGAAGGGTGCTACGGGTTGATTCGTTGGGAGGGATGCTGACTGATGATATTGAAGTCGATGCGTTGATACGTGGAATGGGGTGAAGTTTGGGTGTATGGGTTTTTTTTGTGTATTGACGGTATGCACTTAGAAATCATTTTTTGTTGTCTTGTTTCATGGGCAGAATGACGTTTCTTGATTATGTATAGAACGGAACAGAATTTTGTTTGCTTTTCGGCCTCACATCCGTGAAAGATTGCATTACATTCTTACTTTATACCTTGTATTACGTTCTCTCTCGTTATTTTTAAGCTACATTTATTTATTCCTGTTTACTTATTATCAGTAACCTTATACTGACTGTCTTACACTAAATTGTATATTATTTTTATTAGTCCTCGTTCTCTCTGTGTCGCATTCAATTACATCCATTCCCACTCTCGCCCTCGCTATTCCTTCGTTTTCTCTTTTGTTTGTCTGTCCACCTCCCTCAATCATTCTTCTGCCTCTTCGCTAACCGTGCCACTGACCAGATCTTCTGCCCCAATGTTCCCCCTTTCGATTATTTATAAATACGTGTGTATTAAATATTATAGACTAATGTTGTACTGTCGTACTCGTGCTAGATTACGCTCCGTGGGGAATACATTATGTCCATTTCTTTGTCGACAGAAAAGACAAGCTCTATTTGTATTATATCTATTGCGAGAGGTTCGAGAAGTGGTAGTATAAAATGATTATTTAACGCAGAAATCAGAATTGTAAATATTATTGTTCTTACCGGCATTGAAGGGGGCGAAGCGATGAATAATTTTCACTGGACGGGAGACAAGTTTAACTCTCACGCGGTTGACCGACATACGCATTAAATAATTAAGTACGGTAGGACCAGTCTGACCTCGATCAGAAAATAGACGAATTATACACTATATCTGACCTAAGTGTATCATTTAAATTAACTTGCCGTAGAGCGAGTATCATTTAAATGAACTCGCAGCCAAACAAATATCATTGCACGACCAGGTAGCAGAAATCACGGTTTCAAATATTGTACGCTACCATGAAAAAATTCCATTTCTTCAAACCGAATTCTACATTTAAGACTTTTAAGACCTACGAAGATCTTGAAATTTTACCGAAACTAAATATATAATAAATTTCACACTTTCTACCCCTCGCGTCCTATCCAAGTGCGATCGTTGCAAATACTATTAAAAATTCCGATTCCCTTTTAATTAAACAAGCGACGCCCCAAAAAATGAAATTGAATTCAAGATATCGATCACCGAACTATAAAACCACGATATCTGGCCAACGACTGCCCGCAACTTCTACATTTCTACATTCGACAGAAAACCGAGGGGAGTGCGTCTAGGCGTCGACGAAGATCAAAGCGCAAAGTGGACCGCCGAGAAACGCCTATACAGCAATTTTTACGCGAAAGCTGACCGTGACGTTGTCAGTGTTCATCCATCCTCCGATAAGAAGGCACGATCATTTGTTACGTTTGAGGCGAGGCCATTGTTTCGGCACGCGGATCAATAGCCTTCTCACACCCTTGCACATTATTGTTTTCGTCAAACACCACCCCGTGAAGGAACGTCGCGACGCATCCCGATTTCTCGGGGTGCAACCTCTTTTCAGGGCGCGTCGCTTCCTCCCGATGCTGCTTATCCGTCACGGTACTCCACGGCCGAGACCCGAGGTGAACGACACGCGTCGGTTAAAGAAGAAGGACGCCGCGAGACGTACCGGTTCCGGAAGTAGACGCCGAATCTGCCGGGTTGACAGTGCAGGATAACGGGGGCAGAAAAAATACGAAACGGCAAATATCATTGCTACGACCCGTCCGCTCTGTATCTTGCCTCGCATCGCGTTTCCCAGTATCTTTGTATCTCTCCGATAAGCGGGGGTAAACATTGTTGTTGTTGAAGCGCAGGTGCAATATTCGTGGAATTATGCGAGCGAGCTGAATTGGATAAAATCGGCGACGCGAACTTTGAATTCAGGACGAACGTCTGAAGGAGGTTGAATAATTGTGCGCAAATGTCGAAACCATTAATCCTCGCGCGGCGAGACCAAAATGGTCAACAAGCTACAATCTGAGTGACTTGAAACAATATGCACACAGCTTTTTTCCAAACGAAACGCGAATTGACGTGAAAGCGTCCGAAGAATGGAGAGCCGAAGTGGTTTCGCGGAATCTCGTAAAGAGCGGACGAAAATTATTAAAGGAAGTATCGAAACGAATGCCCTGGTCAACATCTTATCGTTCTAGTTTGAGGATATTTCCATTTTAATATTTTCCCGTGCTCTGTACACATGAATTTACCGAAAACAGAAAAGTTATTTTCACCTTACCTATGGTATTTTCATTATATTATGTATATTAATGTATGTTTTATTCTAGATGTACGTATATATACTAAATTAATAATTAACTTTCCGCAATATTTGTTCTCTTTAGATAGAACGATTAATTCAAGCGCGACGAATTAGAGACCGATAAAAAGTTTTGTAATATTCTGTTAAATAAAACTGGCCTCGGGTTTGTCGTACTTTTACGTTGACCCGTGTGTTCGCGTGTGAAAATGTCGATTAAAGTGCACAATGTGTTGCGCCGCGCCGAGGAACGAAAGTTTCAGCGCCGCTGGAAAGATTCGCGTGATCTCGATCCCACGGGGCTGTCGGTTGTTCATCGATTTCGCGTCGCCGCGAATCGATTCACCGGCCGTGCGGCCACGGCCGTTAAGTGCAAGGAACTGATAACTGTGAGTTAGAAACGGGGTATGCACTGTACAAGGCGATCGCGTAATTTGCACGGCCCTATCGCGACGGTGATTACGAACGATAGGCTCGCGTACGGAAGAGCTTGTTACTGTTGCCTTTTCGAATAAGCACGTTACACGAAGTGGCTGCGTTACGATTTCACCCGTGGAAACGGCCCCGTGCCTGACTCAACGAGCCTCGGGACCGATTCTAAGTTAACTGTCTGATCCGCTTCTTTCTTAATTTTCGTTGATTTCGTCAGTTGTAGATTTTTAACCGATCCCCGCGGACTGAATCGCTTCAAGCTTGAATGCAACATTCATATCGCATCTTTGATTCGGTTGGCACCTGTATGTAGAACTTCTGTAGTTCTTTGATTATTAGTAATTGTAAAATTATTACACTAAGTCGTTTCAGTTTCGATCGTTCACGCAGAAGGTGCACAATTTCCGAAACTTCCCCTTTCTCATGCAGAATATAATTTACAATTTATAATGTAATCTCTTTTCACTTGACACAAATAATTCGCTCCGTGTCAGACAAAGATACTAATGCAAGTACTCGTAGAAGCTGCTACAGGATATCGAAAGCTTCAGTTTTTTCCAATGTTCGAGGCGCTACGTAAACGGTCTCCGCGAGAAATCGCTCGCGACAAATAAATAAAAATTGGCCAAGAATCGAACTTTCCCTCAGCTGAAACAGCCTGACCCCATACATCTCGGTTAACTCGGTCAGCTGTATCCCGATCATATTAACAGAGGAAAGAAGGCAACAACGAAACGATGGTATTAGAGAAGATTTTAATCGCGAACGAATCGGCTGGGATATCTGTGCGAACCGCGGCGCTGTGCGACCGAAAAAACAGCGGAGAAGATATAGCGGGCATACACGAAAGGGGAAAAGACGGATTGCCTACATCGATTAGAAAGGTCGCGCATTCTTCTGACCAGGATTCACCGGTATACGTATATTCTCGGTTAGACACCGCGATCTGGAGCGAGAAATTTCGGTGCTGAAGATTTCCAGCCAGCGATCTCGATCACACGATCGATAACGAGCCACGATTTCGCGTCACCCAGAATCCCGATCGGCACGCTCGAACGATACCTGTGCACCTTGAAGTGGCTCACGGTATAATTTACGCTATAATTTACCGATGGAACCTGACGCCAGATACACTGACCATAGGAAATATATTTTTCTCCCATGGAGCGCGGGGAACACCTTTTTGTTTGGATAGATGGACCAGAATTCATCGCGATATTACGGGGACAGTCGGAAAAGTTCTCCGTCCGACACATGAAGATCATATTGAAAAATAAAACATACGTGTTTCGCGGCGACATAAAAATTTTCTTTCGTTGTTAAAGTGAGAACTTTTCAGACCGCCCTAGTGTTATAAAGCTGTTGAATCGGAAGAAGTTGAAAGTGTTTTATTCTCCATGGGCTCATTTGATATTTACATTATCCGATATTTAGAGGGATGAAATGTTACTTTAATAATTTTGTAAGCAGGAAATGAATATGTGCGCACCTTGAGTGAGCATGAACCCCTGGGACTTTGATTCTGTATACACGGCGGCCGATAATAATATATTAAAAGATTCGATGTACCAAATTGATCGGAACATTCGACAGGATATAGTCTGAAATGGTCAGACACTAGATATTCAAAGGGACTTGTAGAACGCCGCAAAGTATTATACATAGTTCCGAAATTATTATACAGATTCGTATCACGATTTTCAAGCAACTCGGCGATCACATAGTTGCTCAGAAGATTCGAAACGTATCGAAAGGCTGCTATTAGTTTGATGTCCACATTTGGTGTGCTGTCTATTATTGATGAATATATCGATACCGTCGCGAATGAAATTAACAGCCACCCAAATTGTGCCGCAACGCCACGTTACGCGCAGCGTTCATCGCGAACTCGCGGATAATAATACAAATCCGAGCCGTACCCACGATGGAATCCATACTCTTCGATGCTCGGATACGCATTCGTACCCGCTTCCAATGCAATCACGCGTCGCCGTCAGAAAGGCATCGCCGTTTCGTTAAACAATCGTCGACGCTTATCGACTAAACGCAACCGTTGCACCGAATCCCTCGAATGTCCCATTCCCGAAACCGAGCCCGACAAAATTCGTCCTCCAATGACACATTCCCATCTCTTCCCGTCTATCGCGTGCCTTCGCACCTGCGCAACCTGACAGACCCGCGCGAGCCAAACGATCGCGCGCCGGTCGAATTCCGACTAATCTCCCGCCGCGGGATCCAAGAATTCCGCTCGAGCCGTCGCGACCTCCTCTCGATCGATCCAAAAATAAGGCCGCCGCGTTCCGCGGCGCGACCCGCGGAATTAAAAGGTCAGGCGGTCCGTTTCGGGTCCCGTCCGAAAAACGGCAGAGTTACGTCGACGCGCGGATCCCACGGGGGCTTTGGTAGCGCCGGTCGATTCCTCGTCGCCCGGAATCGATATCCCAACGGAGGGACACGTCTGAGGTGTACAGTGCCGATAAGTCACGGCTAGAGCCGGGTCACGGGAGTACCAGCCGTACAAGTTGCTCGTCCACGTAGGAATGGAAGGCCTGGAAACGTTTTCGCGTGGATGCGAGCGTGTGGAAGAGGAAGGACAGAGGACGATGCCGCGAGTGTGTTGCCGCGGCGCACGGGTACACCGGGGGACGGAGTAATTGAGAAGGGAGAGAGAAAGATAGAGGAAGAGGGAGAAGGAGAGAGAGAGAGTGGCCAGGACGATTGTATGCGTTCGTGGCGTACCACGGCAGGTATGCGCGTGTGCACACGTACGTAGAAGATATCGCGGGCCGGCCATATAGGCTAGGTCGGTATACATGGGAACTGATGCCGCGACGCTGGAAAAAAATGCAACGGTGAGGCCGAAAAAATGAATTCGTGCGCATCCCGTGCCCACACATCTAACTTTCACTTCGCTTAGCGATCGGGCAGCAGCCAGTCCGCGCTGGCTCGATCCGCGCCGTCGCAATTCCGCGAGATATGTCCGACCGTTGCTGAAACGAGCTGCGCCTTCGTCGACGCGGGTCCGATCGTATTTCTGGCGTTGCTTTTGGTTGAATTTCACTTTTTTCTCTTTTCTTTTCCTTGCAGAACCTTGGAGTTCGAGGCTCGGTAGGACTTCGCGGTGATTCGTATATTCGTTTACATGGGCATACCCTTGCTAGCTGTATGTAGAATCCCGAAAGGTACTCGCACCCTCAGCTGACGAAGAATAAGGGCGAAATCTCGTAGTTTGTTTGGAAGACGCGCGAGCAAATCTGCGAATCGCTGCGCAACATTGGGGCAGCGGGACATTAGGAACAAGCAAAACCCCGGAGGCCCGAAGAGCCGTGAAACCTGGTTCACAGCCACCGAGGATGACGCGTATCGGGGACGTCGGTTGGCTAATCAGGCCGCGGATGGAAGCTGGGAAAAATCGCTCGCGGCGATATCGGCGCGGCGATAAGCGTTCGGCAGGTGGCACATTCGGCGCTGAATTTGCTGCGGGTCGAATGCTTGAGCGCGGCGCAGAAATCGCCGATCCCCGCTGATGTATCGCGCATCCGTATTGCGATAACGATCTCGTTTCGGTAACGATCGAAACACGCCGGCGAGGACGCCGTGTGTGCCGGTCTCGATAGGCATCGGTCTCTCGTACGTGAGAGCCGGTGAGCCGGTCGTCGAATCCTTTATGGCCAAGTAGAACAGAAGCCGGGCGAAACGGTTCTTCCTTCAGTGGGAGCGGAACGCTCGCCGATTTTCTATTAACTTTTCAGCAAATATTCGCGGAAGCGGCGAGAGATCGGTGGCGTTCGGGCGTACGGCGGTTCGCGAATCACTGTGATTACGACGATTGTCGATGATGGAATTGCTTGTATTAGGGTGGTGATTTTTAGAGGATCGACGGATCGATGGGACGCGACTTTCTGGCCAGACAGAAGCGACGTTTGTCGTTCAGATTATTTTGGATTTGTCTTGACAACTCGGTTTCTTTGATTTATATTCTTGCTACTGTTTCGTCGAGTATAGTGTATTTTTTATATTGATTACGGAATGAGAAATTATATTCGCGGCGCACGCGTGTGGAGTCGCTTGTGTTGAGCGAGTTTTGATATCAATTTTATATATTTCTGTGAGACAAATATGTGCCGGGTCCCCGACTATTCTGTTACGGATGCAAAATTTAATGGGACTCCAGGTATGCGAGATTTGATACGATTAAAGTTTTAAAATCAGAAAAAAGTGTATTGGACTTCTTATTCAATTTTTCATAGACTTTTCTGCCGAGGCTATGTAATTTGCTCCCGATATTGGTATCTTATCTTGCTCTTGCTTTAATTTCAAGTTGTATGTACATATTAAATGTATGGAAGCATTTGTTAACACAAATAGGCGAGACAAAATAATTAAATATATTAATAGTTGCTTAAAGATTCCACGTCGTTCAAAGTGTAATTCAATTTATTAAATACGGGCTGCTCATCAACTCAGCGATACCTATTTTATTAATCCAGGAAGCATCGCGAGCTTCAAAAACAGTGTTCCAAATGAAGTTATCGTTAGAACCGTCCATCACTCCTAAAAACTCTCTCAAGAATAACTTGCAGTACACAATACAGTGCGATCCCATATTTTCAAACAGAATACATACCTCCCAACGTTAGTACAATATATTTTCTTATAGTTCCATTTCTGCGGGCACATTTTCCATCCTAAATATTTCGCGAATTCTACGCCACACTTTCTTCTCTCGCTTTCATCGAACATCGCGAAATTCGTCGCTCGCCTCGACCAGAGATCCCGGTTTTGAAATGCATTTTTTTGCGGATACGTTAGTACACGTTGGCAGTAAAAATGACACGAACCGGGGTACAGAGACATTAAAAAAAAAAACCCCGCGTACACGTGCATTTAAATATCGCATCTGTGAAATAGGTACCTTTAATTCCAACGCGAGCATCCACTCAGAAACTCGCGTACCTCTCGGTCGTGCACACGCCGAGGGGCCGGTGGTAAAATCCGTCCGCAGGGATAATCGCGCACATTTTTCCGGGAAGTTTTCGCAAGCGAACAGCGACTGTCTCAGAAGCGGTCGTCCTCTGACCAGTGGTTACAGAAATTCTCCTTTTGTCGCGGCGAAAAGAATCGGCGAAACCGCTAAGAGCGCAATCTGAATACCGCTTCGCCGCGTCACGATTCGACCAGAAGCCGTGGCTACACGAGGCGAGGCGGAAAACGTGGACAAAATTAAAATTTGCACATATATATATATATAAAAACTAATATATATGGTATATTATTGGCACGCATTACGACGCAATCGTTTCAATAATAAAACTGACTGTCAAACAATAAAATAATGTTTACACGACATTTATTACAGACGCGAAGCAAAGCTCTGCGTTCGACTTAACGTTTCTCTCTTCTATTGGTCAATTTCGGAATCATTATAACCGCAAGACCGTGCACTCCTGCGCGCATCGTTGAATTAAAGTCGCAAGACGCGGCTCGTTCGTCGCTCGACCGGCGTCCAAGTCGCGACACCGGCCCCGTGTAACCCTTCCGACGCAATTTTCATTAAACATTGTGATTTCGCGTAATGTACTTTGCAGATTCGTCCCGCGGCCGCCGCCGCCTCGGCGTTTCGCTTCCTACTTCTATTATTTCGACGCTCGAGGCTTCTCCGCCGCCGCGAGGACGCCTCCTTCGTCCGCGAATGATTCTTTCGCTCGGACGACATCGATCGCTCGAAGTTCGCCGATTGTTCGTCGCGGGCGAGCTTTTTCTCGTTTCGATCGTCTTTCCTGGCGGGTTTACTTTTTAAATTCGCGGGGCGAGCGGAGGACGCGAGAACGGGGAATCATTATTGCCGTGCGAACGATTTTAAGTTAGCTCGGATAAATGGAGGGGCGACGAGCGTTCGATGTAATGTGAAAGAGAAACACGAGAGTAGCGTAAAGTGACGGATACGAGGAGGCTGTAAGTGTGCGACGGAACTGTATTCATTGAAGAAAGTTGTCGAACGAAACGACGTTAAATGAAATTCTGCGAATGAGACTTTCCGGGGAGCATTGGTTAAATGTTGTATTACTTAGGAGCCTAGGAGATGTTGCTCAATTATTTCTCGCGAGTTACACCGTTTGACAGGAGGTATTTCAATCTGAGGGAGGAAATTGTACGATTTTCCGTAGTCCGCGTTATCAAATTACGTTTCAGATTAAAATCGAAACCTCTGCTCGCCTCTGATTAAGTTACGGAAGAAGAAGAAGAAGAAGAAGAAGAAGAAGAAGAAGAAAAGCAAAGCCATCTGACTGTCTGCAAAATACTGTCAAGCCCTTTCCCAAATCAACTCCTCGTAATATCTACATTACGCTGGACCCTTTTAGTTCGTCCGACTGTGCACTACTATCTTTCGAACAGTAACTATCGCAACGAGAAACCAAGCAACGAGCGGGACAATCTTTGTTTCACCGAGTCGCGTAATTGTACGATTCTCTATAAAAGTATCGTAACAATTCAGTTTGTACAATACCGCGAAATAACTGTTTTCATCCGAACAACTTTTAAGCCATTCTGCTCGTATTCGTCTCGTTGAGCACAGAAATAGCTGTTCATTTACCTGGACGCCTGTGCTCTCCTAGATTTAAAAATCGGATACAATTTTCATAAAGAAAGCACCATATACATACATAAATCCGTTCGTCCTGTGCACGTACAAGGTAGATAAAAACACTGCGCAGGAAAAAAGAACAAACCAGCTCGGTCCAGCCCCATTCAACTTTATCCCCCAAAAAATGACCGTCCGAGCGTCAAATCTGACGCACCTTCATCCCCGTCGGCGCGCCGCCAAAGGGGGTCGAGAGCGACGCAAAGACGTCGACCCGGTCGTATCCAATCCTCCCTGTCTCGATCAACAATAATAATTAATCCGATAAATTTCATGGGGACATCGGTTCGGCCGGCAGAAGCGTAGGAAGCAGAACGAAGGAGGAAGAAAAAGCGCCGCACGGAGGAGCGGCAGAAGCCTGGCCGACGTGGCACGAAGGGGGCGGCGGAGGAGAGTATGCAGATGAATAGCTCGCAGAAACCGTGAGACTCTACGGTTGCCCTATATATCGGGGGGCCATGGGGAACTCGAGCCTTGGCGCTGCCATACCGTGGCGTTCTGCTCGCTCACGACTCTCGTGTGTTGTGTCGCCCGTCTTTTAAAACTCGAACTCGGTCGGCCGGCGTAGGAACGAGCGGAACGACCGACGCGACGTCGTCGCCGAGAGGCGAAGAGCCACCGTGTCCCGTGGGCCCTCTTGCCTCGCGGACGTCGGGGCGAGGAAAACGATCGACCCGAGGGGGGCGGCGAGGAGGCGCTCGTGCCTTCGCGACTCGTCGTGGCCGTCGTTTGAAGCGTGCTAGGCGCCGTGAACTTTTGCCTCCTGCCATCCGGAGAGGGACAACGGTGGCGCAGTAATGACCCCCGTCTATTCCGCGTGCACGCCGGGCTAATCGGTCCATCGGTAAACTTAATTGACTAATGCCCCCGCGAACGAAACCCCGTTGCCGCCGCGGCGTTTCTTATTAAACGCTCCCCGGCGGGGCCGAGCGGAAAATTCGCCGCTGGTCGCGCGCGGCTGATTTACGAGGCTGGGTCAATTGGACGGATTCGGTTGACGAGGCAAACGAACGCGACGAGGGGGCTGCTCCGTTCGAACACCGTTTCGTTCGAATACGTCGCGGGGACACTGCGGTTTCCGATCATCGAATACGTATAATATAGGTAGGTAGGTAGTTTAGCTGCATTTTTTGCCAAATTTCAGTGCAGTGCGGACAAAAAATTGCAAAGGTACACGTTTCGCGGTAACTGGATCGTACAAGCTCGTAGTTTCGACGATAGGAGGTCAGGTATGAATTTGAATAGTTGGCACTGCGTTTCGACGACGAGTTGCTCGTCGGTAAGAAAGAATTATTGAATCGTTGAGAAATTTTTGGTGGCATTTTTTTTTCTCAGGTTTTTGTAATATGCACTGCGCACTTGGTTAGGGATATACGTGTGGGTTTGTTGGGTGCAAGCGATGGCCAGTTTAATTCCAGTTCATACGCAGCTAGTATTTAATCAGTTGAGACAAACGAAAAGTAACCAAACACGCATTATCGTGAACGTATCTAATTAGGTTGCCGCAATTAAGCTGGTAAATGGTATCTTGTTTACTACATAAGTCAAACATCGCTTCAATTGAACGTGACTCACCTGGGTACGAGAGTGTTGCACGGCCTGCTTTATTCCGCGTGTAATCGGAGAAATAATTTCAACGAGGGCGATTCAAAATTGTCGATTTACAACATTCCCGAGGGATTCTGCTTTCCCGAATTGTGTAAAAAATAATACCGTTGAGCAGGCTCTTTTCAAAATTGATGCCACTTTATTACTGTAATCTGTACTAAACTGTTACTCAAAGATGCAACAGGAAAATCGAAGAAAAATAGTTGTCCGCTAGCTGCACAATTCTCCAACCTTTTCCGCGACAAGAAAACGATTCCCCAAAAGGAGCCAACTGTTTACTAATAATAAAACGCAGCAGCCGTCTCTCAATTATTCATACAAATTGCACCGTGATTAATTAAACGAAATATTACACTAGCCTACACATTTAAAGAATTTCGAACTTTGTCTGTTCAAATGTTGAACGCGTCGGACAAAAGAAAAAAACGAACTATCTCGTAATACTTTAAATATTCCAAAAGATACCTGCATCGTCGCCAATGCGGTCGTAAACCCGACCGACGACTCCGAACCCGGAAATGAAAAAATCGCGAAACGAGGAACGGCCTACGGGTGTCGTGTATCGCACAGAAGTCGCGTTACATTTCGCCCATTCACACCTACCAACCGACGCGCAGAAACAAAGGATACGTCGGTCAGTCGTAAGTCATTTTCGTGTCGGGAGGTCCGTTGCACGAGCATTTCGGTTCACCTTCCACGAACGACCCACGCACGTTCGATCCTCCGTCTGCGACCTCCGCTCGAGCTGACATCGACGGGGACCAGCGGAACGCTCTCGCGCTCGGCAAGGGTTAAAGTGCCTCTGAACCAGGAACGTATTTTCACCTAGAAATATCCTCGTGCCACTTAGCGCACAGGGCGCAGATATCTATGCACACGTATATGCATGCCGGTACGTGCATGTCCTTTAAAACTAGAACTCGGCCGACCTATACAGTTGGTCGCTCCGGAGTCAAAGAGTCACCTAGCCGAGCTCGGTCGGCTCCAGCAGCAGCGGGGATAAGCGGAGAAGATGTAGGAGTTTATTCGAAGAAGAAGACGAGGAGGACGAAGGAGAGGAAAGAATCGTTCGACACTTCCCAAATCTGAATTTCTTTCCACTCTTGGACGGACTGTAATTAGTTTGTTGCAAGGCAGAATTTGTAACTACGAATTGAAGGTGGACGATGATTTAGTACAAACGTAGAATCGCAATAAAATAATGCGACTGAAAAATGCCACGGGAAATTATTTACAGAAATTACACGGGACTTATAAAGCGCAGATACCGAGTACGCAGCATCGTAAACGCGTATGCCCAGAATAAGCGTGGCTTAAATTCGTTTTGTCATAATGATCGTCCAAATGCTATCGAACCTGCTCGATATATCATAAACTACAATCAAATCAGAATTACATTGCCCAATTACGTGCGCTCCTCCTAGCCGAACAAACCCTCAACGAGCGCCCTCGAAATCGAAGACCATTGACCATTCAATCCTATTTTTCGTATAATTTCCCCCCGTCCACCTTGCACCCACAACGCTACTCGTAGTTCTACGCCAAACTTCCATCCTCGCGAACCGTCCATTCGTCCCGTCGAATCTTCAATTAGAACACCGCCACGTGAGAAACCAATGAACGAGGCAATCGAACACACCGTCGCACGGGAAAAGGACAAACCGAAGGAAGGGGACAACGACGATAGGAACGTGTCTAGCCGTGCCGTGCCGTGCCGTGCCAGTTAACCGTACCGGTGAACTTTCGGCTCCCGGCGCACGGCGATGAGTAGTGACCGTCGTCCGGCAATCGCCGATGTGTACACGCGGGTGAGCGCGACCGCGTACACCGCCAACCAGCCCGCCGATAGAAACGTGGACGAGCCGGGTTGCGCCGTCGTGCCGACCACCTACGACACAGGCGAAACCTTCACCGTAGGTGCACCAAGAAGAGGTCGTGCCGAAGGTGGCCCAGCATCGAGGATCGTGCGAATGCGGCCTAAGAGGTCCGCGGAACGGTGAACAGATCTAGAGAATAGAGCGGCGAGGAACGGCTAGGGGGTGGGGAAGGGGGCCGCGGGGGCCAGTGACGGATGGAAAAGGGGGGACCTTTTATAGACGTCGTTTGTAGGACTCGATATATCGGACGCGATTGCCGATCGATCGGCCGCGAGAGTCGCTTTCGAGGGACGCGCCACGTCTGGGCCGATTAGCCGTCTTTTCTTTGCTCCTCGTAGCGACGCTGGATGTCTGTTCCCTGTTGGCGACTGCGGCACGGGCTGCGGAATCGGCGATAATCGATAGGTCGAAGGATGACGATCGTTGCGGGGAAATTTCGGGGTGCCCTCACTCTATCTCTCTCTTTTGCTTTTTCGGTTCGTCGTGTACGGGATGGAAAGCGACGGAGACGGAGGGCGATGTTTGCGATTGGCCACGGTGCATTCGAGAAATTTTCCTTCGGAACCGATCCGCAGGATTGCACGGTGATTTTGCGGAGCATTGGCAGAGTTTGGTCGCGGAGATCGATCTTGATTTGGGAATAGATATTTCATTCGCTGGTATCGTGTCGCCAATGCTTGACGTCTTTATTATTTATGTCGGCATCCTGATTGTATTATTGTGACGATCAGTGGATGCAATCGTGTCGATAGTTTATCGTTTCCCTTTGCCGCGGACGTGACTTAGCAAAGGACGATACCTCGGCGTGTTAACGAGGAATGGCGACAAATTATTTTCGGTGGACAAATATTTTTCCAAGACGCACCTCTGTAACGCCGTAACCCACTCTAATTCAATCTCGGACAGAATTTCAGATGTGTCTCGGCTGACGCTCCTCGCGCACCTTACATTTATCCAGCCAGCCAGCACCATTCTTACGTTTCTGACAAAGGCTCAGTTATTCTCGGGCCAGTAGTTGTCGATCCCAAGAGAATTGCGTCGTATTTGGCTGAAACATCCTTAAACCTGGCTAACGCTCTAAGTCCACGGACTATCGTTCTGTCGGCCCTTAAGAAGAAAAGTTCGCGGTAAACAGCAGAGTGTTTACTCTGACCGGAGGAAAAAGGTGACAACGAGAAGGGATCGTGAAAAAGAGGGAGGCATCCGTTGGTTGGTTAGCGTGGCCAATCGATCAGCATTGGCGGTTTTTCCGCTACCCATATGTCATAGCTGGCCTGGCCAGGAACATGCCGCGGCATCGACAGGCCAGCTTGGGCCATGTCCATTCATGATATGTGACTGGAAATTTCGTTAGGTGGTCGACCAACGTTTCCATCACGATACAAGCGGCGTCCACCCTTCGCTTGCGCCCGTCCCGGATTCAAATCGGGAAAAGCATCCCCTACCGCCGAAAGGAAGCACTCATAATCATAATTATTCGAGTTTCTGAACGATGGAAAAGAGATTCAGGTTTGTGGGCTGCGATATTTGAATTCCTGGTAATTTGTGTTGCGATAAATATTCGATAATTAAGAAGGTTGCTGAATCTGTCAATCGGTACGATTTGTGAAAATCTTTGAGACTCGAGCAGGATTATTGAACACATGATATTTATCCGACGGTGTTCATGACGTAAATCTGGATTCTCGGGGAGAAAGCGTCAACGAAATGATAAATAAATTGTCAGTTCTCGCGTTAGAAATCACTGACTAAATTGTACAACCGCGATTAATGTAATAATTAAAACTAGAAACATTGCATTGACACCAATGGTCCAAACGAAAGACTAAAATCGGTTACACTTTCGTCCAAAGAACAATTCTCCCCCCTCCGACCTCGTAAATGTATCCACCCCCGCGCAATACACATACACCCCGATTCCTCAACATCTCATCTTCCCCGCAATCTATCAATCGGCCGGATTCCGCGCGGACGCCCGAAAATCTTCGTCTCGTCGTTCGCGCCGCAACCTCCTGACATCATCCGTCGCGAAAATAATAATCGAGGGGCCTCGCGAATCTCGAATTCGACGCCGCCGCGACGGGACAATGGCTAGAGAGTGAAACGCGGAGACAACGGAGCGAAAAGGCGACAGGGAGGTCCCCGTGACAGGGAAGAGCCGACGAGGAAAGAGAAACGGGATGTTATCGGGACAAAGACGGCCGAGTCCCCCCCCCCCCCCCCCCCCGGACGACGAAGAGAGGAAGGGACGTACGTGGGTGCAGCGAGCACACCGCTCCGCTAGAAAGTGTCCCAGACCGAAGGGAACAAAAAGAAAAAAAAAAAAGAGTCCGGGTCAGTTTGAATAATTTTGACCACACCTCTCGTCAAAGCAATACACGGGGAGAGCGTATGAATACATACATTTAAATGGGGCCCGTCGACCGGGGAAGTATTGTCTGAATTTTCAAGCAGCCTCCAGGACGCGGAGACGCGTCGCGCCCCGGCTGACCGACTTTTCTCGCCTCGCTCGACCGCCCGATCATTTTCTTCTTTAAACACCCCGTTTGCCGGCGGTTTCGAACGGGGGTTTCACCTTGCCGCCTGTGAATCATGCAAATTTATGCGCGTCGGCTGGAGGGAAGTCGCGCCCCCCGCACGTCGTCTCGAGGGGCGAACGAAGGGGTGAGCATAAGGTTTTCATTAAGGAGGGAAGACGGAGCGTCGTTTGAACGGGGGCGTTTGCCAGGTGAAAATCCGAGGGCGATACTGACACCTGTTCGACGCTGATCTTTTACTTGCGGCGGGGCGGAATGCTTGAATTTTGCATGGATTTCGTTTGGCACGGTGTTCGAGGCGAGGGAAGATGTTTATTCCCGCGAATGTACGAGCTTGCGACGACGCATAGATGTGTTTGAGTTTCGGTTTCAATTATTTCACTGTGTATCGATTGTTTCGCTGTTTGCGCGCACCATTCGGCGAAGTTTGATACAAGCTTATTCGCGAATTATTCGTTTCGTTTTAATAGAACACGCGATACGCCCCGGTTAAAAGAATACACGGGGAGGTTTATTTATTTCGCGCGGTGCATTAAATTTTCCGCTGCTTGCGGGAATCGTTGCCCGGTATGGATAGCGCGAAGGATGCGTCCGATGGGGAACATTTTAATTGCCCGTCGTGAAGAGATAATGGTATACAAAAATGACAGTGGTCGAGCCGGGGACGTGTTACGAATTTTAAATCCGAACTCATTTCAATACAATGTCCAAATTATTAACAGTTATAAATAAGTGTGTCACAGAAATTTTAATCATACATTACGAAAGCATGACAATGTAGAGTTGTTGCGGCGGATCAGCCTCAAATCTTTCAATCTGTCTCGTTTTAATACAGTCTTTAGAAAGCTGTCGACCATCTGCGCGATGTCGCAAACAGAATTTTAATCGCGTAACTATGGAGAGAAAAAACTAGTTGTTTGCAGCATCCACGATAGTCAGATATCGATCATCTCTGTGCGATAAGTACGGATCAATGCAAATGCCTATTGGAATATGTCGATCCGAAGGTTTGCAAGATTCAACGCCGGCTCGTTTCAATATTGTACAATCTCTGATACAGTAGCACTTTGCGAATAGATATGCCCAACAAATTGCCCGTTGTATAGATATGTATGGTGAAACAATTTTCTCGCCCTTACGCTGTAAGATAAATCATTGACAAAATCGACTTATTATTCCCAGAATCATCGAGTAGAAGATTTTCGACCCTTTCCAATCGAAGTTTCATATCCGCCATAAGCTACGATATCTGAACGATAAACTAATAGTAATTCCACAAAACGTAAACATTTTCTTGGCAAAAATAAGCTACTTACTGGACCGAAGCAGCAATACGTAACATAATTTAACAAACCACATAACGCTCGCTCATGAACTGCACAATACTGCGGAGATTCTAACTGAAAAAGAATGTACTAAAATTGAAAAGAAATATGTCTAGGTGAGAATACACTTTCGACCCATTTAATATCCCATCGATGCAACGTATTAACCTGTCAATGAATTTACCTCACAGAATTAATAAAATTGAATTGTTGCGCAATTCGCGCGATATATTTTTATTATTATTATCAATACTTCATTAAAATATACCGGACGAGTTCCATCGCCTCACAAAAACAGCACTAAAAAAAAAGTATCGCAATAAATACAAAGGTGCGCTAGAAATATTCAAGCATCACCTCCAAAATACTTAAACGGTCAAACTGACTAACCGGTCAGAACGCTTAAAAAGCTTCGATTACCAACCCCCCTGCGAGGTTCGTTCGATCTCGAGTTATTCGCGAATCAGCGAACAACGGAACCTCGACGAATATCCGCGGAGTAATACGTTTACGCGTTCCCCGGACAGCCGAGTCGTCGTCTCCGACGGTGGTCGTCGTCGGATCGCGGCCACGACAAATTTTTATATCCCCCTGTATGATTTCGGTAGAGTGACGACGCTGGATCTCGTACCGTTAAGCGCTGGCTTAGCGTGCTCCGTCGCGATTTGAATATCAGAGCTCCGTACAAAGGAAGAAAGGGGACAGAACGGCAGGCGCAGCGGGTCGAATGGGGTACACCGTGTGCCCCCGCTGTACGTGGGCATTACGTGCGTGTGTCTGTGTGTGTATACGTGAAGATCGATCGTGAAAGATCACCTCGTACGTTACCCGGAACGTAGGCTCTTCTCGCGGTTCGCGATCGTGCCGCGAACCAGAGTCCAGATCCCAATAATATCCCGGGGCCTCGGAACGGCGTCGAGGGAACGGTGATCGCGAATCGTCCGGGGGCCGCCGGTTCCAACGATTCCACGACGATTCCGCCGCAGATTTCCGAGATATTCCGAGACACTCCACGGGCTATCGATGCGTAACACGTGAGCGGGATCACGCGTTCGTGAACAACGCGGCACGATTTTCCAACCGCGATAAACTTAACGTACGAGAGGCTGCGAGCGAGCTAGCTAGCTAGCTAGCTAGCTAGTTTCTGCCACCTTTTGCCCGGTTGCGCATTCCGGATGGTGGGTGTGAATCTGTGGCACGTAGGCATGCCTCACACGCGCCACTGTGATCGTGATTGTTGCGATTTGTAAGTGAAATTGGCTGGGGAGGCTTGATAAGAAGGAAGGGGAGGTTTTAATATTAGGTTTAACGACGCCGAGGCTCGGGGTTGCGATCGAGATACGAAAAATTCGTCTCTCCCGGGTTCGATACGTGGATCGTCGTGCGGGCTAATTTAACGCGGCTGATGCAGCTTCTTTTGTTCGTTAAAGTAGATACAGATATGATAAGAAACGTTTGGCTCGCGGTCGTAGATGGGGTTACTGTTTGCATCTGTCTATTATTCTATTTGGAAATGTGTCTTACGGAATCAATTTTTTGTCTATCGACGCGATATTAATTATTGATGTTAAGACTCCAACGATATGTCCAAAAGGAATTTGAAAAAGTATATGCATTCGTACATTTCACACCTAATGAAATACTTCTGTGCAGCCAATTGTTTCAGCAGCTGAAAACTATGAACACTCGAAATCTCCTTTCACTTTCGACGCTTCTATTAGCATTTGAAAAATCGCGCATGCCAACGGGCACCAGGCAAGCACGCTTAAAGGAACTTGCATAACCGGGAAAGAATTCGACCGTCGATGTCGCATTATCATCGACAATTATTCCCCGCGCGTTTTCAATCGTTCTTATCAGGCGGATCGCTCGATTTTCCGCGCGATTCCGCGCCGATACCAGCGTCAACTTACGCGCGTCCGAACAGACGACAATGCGTCCCATTTCGAACAGTTATTTTGACTCCTCCACGGTCCCCGTCAGTCCCCGGAGACATTATCGGTGACATTTGTCCGCGCCGGACAAAACATGTTCCGGTCCGGTAGGATGACCCTAACGCCGCGCCTTTTGTCGAGCGAAAGGTACACAGCCGACCCGGCGTGTCTTTGTCATTATATAACGCCATTGTGGCCACACTTGCCCGGCGTGGAAGTCGACTATACCTTTGCATATTATTAAAATGACGATGATTGTCATTTTTCTCTCTCCCTGTCCCTCCGCGACGTCCCTCCTTCGCATTCTCCATCGCCGCCGCCACCGCCGCCGCCACCATTCTTCGTCCTCTCCTCTGCACCTTCGGACCCCGTCCTCCTCGCTCGTCCTTTCCCCGTCTCTCGGCCGCCAACACACACGTGTACAAGAACGCCTGCCCGCTCGGTGTCCGGGCGCGACGTTTTCTCGTCGAAAACAGAGAGAACAGAGACACCAGCGGCGAAGCAGACACGCGGCGAATGAAACGCTCAGGAATTCCTTCTTGTCCCCCGTTTCACCCTCTTCTTTCGCCGTGGTCTGCCTCTTATTTTCACTCCGTCCCGTCGTTTTCTCCGCCGCGATCACTCCTACGTCCCTGTTCCGCCGCTACACCTCCGCCGTTTCCCTATTCCGCCCCCTCCGGCCCCGCAAGCTTTTCCCAATGCTCGCGCGTACCTTGTTCCACCGCTCGTTGACTCACCTACGACTTCGATCGATCGTCTCTGTCGCGCTACCTTTCAACGCGGAGAGGAGGCTGCCCTCGCGGCGGCGGCGGCGGCGGCGGCGGCGGCGATCGCAATGGTAACGTCTTCCTACGTGCACACGGGTACACGCGACGATACCGGGGGCCCGCGCGAAAACGATAACCGTAACTTTCGACGTCGATGATGCTCGAAACGAGCCAGCCGAGCCGAGCTGTACGCCACCGAGCAGGGACACGCGAGCACCGCGGGTCGTTCTATCGCCTCCGTGTAACGCGAATCGATGAATCGCGAGGTCGACGGAGGAGTCTCGTTGTTGTTGCACGATTGCGCCGCGCGACTTACCGATTCAACCCCGGCGCCGCGGCGGTCGAAATTCGTTTGGCGATTTGGATAGGTTCCGCGGCCGTTTGGCGTAGGAGAGGAATGTTTCAGGAGCTGTTTAACCTACGGGATTCGCGGTGGACGATGAAGCAACGGCGAACGCGTTGGTCGCGACGGGACGGTGCAGGTTGCGAAACGTTTTAAGAATTGTTCCGTGCGTTCCGTGCGACGTGCGATTTCAGAGTTGCACCGATGCACGGGGCATTTGATGCGTTCTTGTTCTCGCTGTTTCGTGTTTGACGAGGAGAAACTGTGGCGTTGGGAAATGAAGGAGTTTTTGGCGATATTAATTCGATCATTTATGGAAGAATTCTGAGTGCAAATAAAACAGTCGATGCTAGTTTCAAATTTCAGGAGAATTTTGGGAGAATTTTGAAATGGCGGTGTCTACTGAATTCGAATCGTATTGATTTCTGGTTAGATTTAAAGGAGTTTTCTTCGCGGAGCTTAGGAAAGAATATTTTTGCATTTCTGCTGTAAGTTTCATTTCTGTCGCAGAGCCAGTTCCATTGAAATTTTCGGAAGGCACGCGGCGATGCAACTCATTTTTCCAAAGCTTCGAATCGGGTATGAACAATTCCGACGCATCGATTTGCGGACACAGGTATTTCAAGAAGATAGGGCAATTATTCTTTAAAGCCACACGAACGCTTTCTCAGCGACCCTTCGCTTCGTTCAGAAACGTTATAGAATCGATAGCACTTTAATAATAAACGTGCGTGCATTGCATTCTTCTTCGCAACAAATTACGAAAAGTTCGTTCAAGCTGTGGCGCAAGATTGAGCCACGCAAATATATTTTAAATACAAATGTACAAGGTATAGAACTCGCAAATAACTTAAAAAAACATAAAGCTAGTCGTACGAAAATAATGGCCCCTTTTTGTACACACGTTAACCGTGTCCAAGGTATCATTAACGCAACCTGAAGGTACTATAATTAACAGATATTAAAACAACTACAGCAATATCGTCTCGTAAAAACGATTCTCGCGTCAACTATTTACGCAACTACAAAATTTCCCAACGAAATTCTACCAATATCCCAAGCAAATAAATCTCCGACTAACAGCGCAAATGTTCCAACAAAATTCGTACCGTGGAACCTCGTTCCCCTTTCTAGCTAATCGATTGTACCTACAGCGCCGAACAAAAAAAAAAAAAATTGCCCAACGAAATGAAACATGCATACACGTTGATTTCATATTCATTCGCGCCGCGAGACAGCCCATCGCGGCACGAATTCTACACGAGTCCACGAACAAAAAGGCATAGCTGGAGGATTGTTCGCGTCGATAGATCCGACGATGATCGGCCGTTCGAGCGTGGATCGTCTGCGAGGTGGGGCCCCGGGGGTGACGCAACCGCACGATTCTTTCGGCCGTCCTCCGTCGTTTTCTTCGGTAAATTCGATACACCTGTGTGCCAATTGTTTTGACATGTGTCCCCATTGTGGGCCCCTCTCGGGGCCCCGCTGATGAGACGGGGCGAGCGGACACGCGCGAGCGGACCTATTCGATCTTTCGTCTCGCAACGGCATGCGGGTCGTACAGTCCGACATCGAAGAGGAGCAGAGAAGAGAGAAAAAAAAAAACGGCGGAACGAGAGGGAGACGGGACGAAAAGATGAACGATAGAATTGATAGTACTGAAAAGGAGAACGTGGAGAACTGGAGAAGACGATTCAATTTTCTGATTAGAACGACGTAACTTGGTCCGCCTGTGCGTATACCGAATTTAACTCCTTCGCTTCTTTTTCTCTTGCTCGGCCGTCCAAATCGAGGCCGAGCAACGTTGCCCCCACGACATTATTTATTTACGGTGCGCCCCTCGCTCGCTTCGATATTAATTCCCCTGTCTTTCTGTAATTCCGCTCCGCTCGGAGCGGCGAGAGGCGCAGGCGAATTTTCGGGCGCGCCTCTCCGACACAGGATGTAACGGCCAAGACCGCGCGGAGAAAGTTATGGCTTTTCTATTGTTTCGTGCGGCCTCCACGACCTGCGGGATCGTCGTTTTCGAGCCGGCCGGCACGCCGAGACACGGCACCGATAGCCGGGACGCGACGGACCCCGCGCGGGTCCGACGTCTGGTTAGAAAGATGTTACGACTTTCGAGGGATTGTACGGGCCGAACGGTTGTTTTAAAGAATGGCGATCAATTTTCTGGACCTTGTCAGAGGTCCTGACAGATCGCCGGATAAGGTGTGGCGAGTGCTTTGTTACGTTTGGCAGGTACGGGACGCGGCTTTTAATTGGATTTGGGCTGCGTCGGTTTCGGCAACAGGTTGCAGAATCTTACAAACTGGCTACAGGCGTATAATAATAGATAATAATAATCGTTGATAGTAAAGCGATATGGTATCGACGACATCGTTGACGGTAGTTGACGATCAGTTGAAGAAACGAGTACACGAACTGATGAAAAATTTGGTACATTTGCGTAATTAATTATCAAGAAACGACCCTCCGCCCAGTATTCGTTGTTACTATGAGAATTTTTGTAGAAATGTTGTTAAAAATTCAGCGTACAATCCTTATTAAAGAGCACCATAGTTAGTTCACAATTGCTAAAAGATATTGGCAGCTTGAAGTTGACAAATGTTCAAAATACTCATTTTTATTTCCCCGAATTTTCGAAGAATCATTGAGTGGCTGTCGCAGTATTGAGTCACGCGATTTTGTATAACGCTCGCGCTGCTTGATCTTAATTTTTGAATGGACAGATCGGTCTATTGGATACCCCGCGATTGTTCGAGTAACAGGTATTAAATGATTTACGGTGGCACTCGTCCGTAGATGCTTCGGAGCGCACACTATTTTTTTTTTCTTCTTTTTGCTGCCACGACTGTACAGGTGGTCAGTTGTTCCGGCGTAGCCCGCATCGTGCAGGACAGGTGAGGGCCAACGAGATAAATTCGATCTGACCCTCATGACCGGAGGGTACGTTGAAAAGAGTAATTATGCAAATTCTGACGGCAAGAAGGACGCGCGTTATCGAAAATTGTGTCGTGGCACAGAACGAATCACTTTCGGAAAATCCCTGTTGATAACAGCTATCCGATTGCAGAGGTGTTGAAACAAAAGCGAGCACTACGTTCACTACGCAATAGAGAAACGTTACAACGCATTGCGAATTTCCAATAATTTCTTTCGAACACAATCGAATAGAAGCATGGTCACTGTGCGTAAAATATAATACGATTCATGGTAAGAATAATAATAAAATCATTAATGTTATTACATATTAAATTTGGTTAAAGTTGTTAAATACTCGTAACACGTGTAAAGCGATATCTATTACCACGGTTACCGTTGCATATTTCACATTAATACATTTTCGCCGAGTTTCGAGTACAAGCTTTACGCTACTGCGTGCTTAAAACGTTCGGACACCATCGAAGCACGGTTCAGCCAGTCAATTTTCTACTCCATCGACGAAACTAAAAAAGAACACGGCACATATACACCTGGAATCCGTGAATCTCCCTGGGAACTCTTACCGCTGATGCGAAAAACGATGGCCCTGACCGCTAATAAAACCAACACCCATCCCTTATGACTCAAACATCTCACGTTCATCCTGCGTCCCTTACGGCGAACCAAAAGAATCCAAAAGGTGTCGCAACGATATCAACGCCTCGAAACCTAAACAACCGATAATCCCACCGGCCACCAAAAGCCAACCGGGCCACCCTCGATTCGTCCACGAGGAATCCAACATCGAGTCAACCCTTCCGACGAAACTACGTCCAACTTCCCCTCCCCGTGACGTCGAACCGTTCGCAAACGAAATCGCCGTGAAGCGTCGCCGCGATTATCAAGTGTCCCACCCCGTGGAAAGGACCCGCAAACTCCGGCGTCGCGGAATCTCGAGTGAAAATCGACCGAGCGGCGATCTTGTCGTGGAAACGGGACAAAAGTGGCGGCGGGGGCGAGTTAAGACGCAAGGTCGGGGGAGCAGGGGGGGCACAGCTAGAATAATACGCGCGTAAAGATGTACACGGCGAAGATAAAGAGGACAAGAGGGACCAGTAGACGACCAGAGGCGTAGGCAGACGAAGAGAACACGGTCGAGGGACGGAGAAAGAGGGCCGACCACGATCCTAATCTCCCCGGGCCAAGGCCTCGGTCGAAAATTCAATTAAACTTTTGATATACGGGCGGCCACGAGCGCGGCTGTGTAAACGAAAATTTCGCAAGGTTCACGTACTTTCCTTGGGCCACGTGCAACGGGCCGGCCGCGCGTCCGTTTGCCGAACGTTTGGCCACGTTGAAACGATTAGGCCGCCGCGGCACACCGACGCGTTCCAACGTTCACGCTCACCTTTCCGTTCCCGTTCCCGTGACGCTGTATTGAAGCAGGTTCGTATCGACGCCGTGAGGCCGACGGGACCGGCCGGGAAATCTGGACATTTATCTCCGGACGATTTGTCCGGACGCCTGGGGCGTCGACGATCTTAGCCGGCCGGATATCGATGCACCGTGCACGGAATGATTTCTTCCTGTTCTTTGGGCCGCCGGATTTATCCCGCTCTCCTGTGTCTTTCTCTTTTTCTTTTTTTTATTTTCTTTTAGAACTCGTAGGTAGCGTCCAGTGCGAGGACAATGACGAGCTCAAGGATGATTTACGCTGGCATATGGCAATGAGATTTAATTTGGCATTTTTTTGGGGAGGGGACCCCGAGCTTTCGGGGAGATTTCGGGTACAGGGTAGTCGAGGGCGAAGATGCCTCGTGGTTCTTGGTTGGAAGACTGAGGGTGGTTTCGATGTGGAAAATTGTGAAATCGACGGGGCAATCGAGCGTGGCTCGTGGAAAGTGCGTAGAAATTGTAACGAACAGTTGTATCGATAAAGGACGAGGACGCGAGTTTGCTTGACTTGGAAATTTACGTTCGGCCGATGTACGTGTAGGTACGTTTCACGCCCTCGACAGTTTCTATGGTTGTTGCCTTATTGAAATGTTCTTTGTAAGGGGATATTTATTGGTACGTTTGATATTACGTTGTAGAATAGATTTAATTGATTTTATTAATGTTAAATAAACGGATTTAAATATACTGTTTACTAAATTGTTGTCTCAACGCAGCTCTCAATTCGTCCTGTCACATCGTTCGAACGCTTGCAATAATTATGCATTGTTGTACGACGAACTAAATGCGGTTATCGTTCGTGCGGTCGTACAAGCATGAATAATTAATCAAAAATAGAAGCCACCGTTTTAAAACAGATTCGACTTCGAAGGCCGTTAAATAAAAGACACGCGACCCGTATAATATTCTTCGAGATTTATTGACCTTCGAAATCTACGGCGTTGACTTTGCACGTGCAACGATTGAAACGTTAAACATCGTTGTCTGTTCTTATTTAAAGGAGATGGCGTTGCGTTCCTACCTTTTTTACACCCCCGCCGACCAGCGAACTGGACATCTCGGATCCATTGCTGCTCGTTGTCAGCAACGCACACGCGTTCGGTTCAACGGTACATTAGTTTCGCACACAGCCAAGCATACGTTTATAGGTAAAATCGAGACCTGCGACTGGAGGTCCGACCTTTAAGGAGGCTCGCGAAACACTGACGAAATCTCGCCGTTATCATTGCCCCGGTTCGAAGGACTGCCGAAGATATATAAATAAGGACACTCGAAGTTCAACGACATTCAATAGACCGATTCTCGATTGTTTCTACAAAAATAGAATGGAAAGTTGAATCTCGTGGCTCTGTATCCTACGTGTGTCGGCGTGGATAAGCACCTGGTACTTATATGGGTTTAACCCTTAACCCCGCGTATCGGCACGCAACATCGGGAGAAACTCCGGTGTAAGATCTATCGAGAGTGCGATTATTATGATTATCAGTTGTTTGGATATTTTTCTCGGACGTTTATATTGTTAACTATGTTAGCAAACCAGAGTTACGCGTGATCGTCAGGAGATATAAATTTTGTTTCAGAAAGTTTCGTCGCACCAATTCGAAATTGATACCTTTGAATTCTAAATACAGCAAAACATGTTTCAATAAATATTCGCAAAATTCCAGCATTCTGCGATCCAAATACGTAATATTGATTAAGCGCGGCGCTCCAGTTTTTTAAAGTGTCGCGTGAATCATGCACGCACAAATTACGCGATTTACGAAATCGATTGTGCGCACGCGGTACTTCTTCCTTACTCTTACAAACTGCGAGATATACGTACCGTCTCATTTAATGATGCATTACGAACTTACAATTCCACGAATGGTTCGACGAACAACAGAAAACGTCGCTCTTCCATTCTTTTCAATTACAAAAAAAATCCCAAAACGAAACTCATATACGGAAAAGGGACGCGTCGAAGGCCAACGAACGTGAAAAATGTCTCCGCACGCTCTTCAAGTCACTCGCAACATTCGTTACCCTCTCCCCCTTCGATTCACCCGCGTCGCGACGGCGATTATTCCTCAGCACCGCGCGAATAAGTCAAAACAAATTCCTTCGCGTTTTCCTCTCAACCTGATCCCTCTTCAACTGGCAATAACTCATCCTGAAATAACGAAGACGCGAGCACGCCCAATCGTCATGCGGGATTCCAGTTTCAAAGATAGAACTTGTCCAGATGCTTGGCCACGTTTTGTCGCACGGATCAATCGGGGAGCAACCTCGGGCAGTACGCGGCACGATTCATTTTTGTCGGGATTGTCCGCGTCGGAGGGTGGATCGGTCGAGACCGTTTACTCTCATCCGACCGATGCAACAAGCAGCGACCAGAAGGAAAGGGAAGGAGAAGAAAGGAAGGAGAAAAGAGGAGGAAAATAGCTCCGCTGCCGGACAGACCAACCCCGGAAAATTGGTCTCGTCGATTCTACATGGACGGCCATAATCATCCTGTTCCAGCATGGAATTGCCGAAATGTGGACCGTGTTCCGGCTCGCTCTTCCCTCTGAATGAGAAACACGCTCGTCATCCTCGGGATCGGTTTGCCGTGTCGTGAAGTCTTTTCTACCGTAAATCGTCCATCATAGGCAAATATGACAACCGGACAGCGCCCCCTACAATGGGGATCGGCACCGTGAAAAATCGGACAGAACTGACGTTGCAGATTCGGACCGCGCAATCGGGCCCCGCTGAGGTAACGCGTACGAACACGGTTTAGAAAGAGGAGGCGAACGTTGCTCAATGGACGACGCCGGTTGTTTAGAACGATGGGAATCGGTGGAAGTTACGCTCGAATTTTGTGCGACGGAGTTTCTCGCCCTTTCGACCGATTGACGATCGTTTCTGGTCGTGGCGAAATTTTCATTTTTAAGGGGAGGGTTTGTAGGTGGCGGACCGACCAGGTGTTTCGCGATCGTCGTTGGGCAACGGCATTAAAGCGTGGATATTCCGGGGCGACGTAATCGTGGCACGTTTTTATTGAGCCATACATATTTAATATCGAAAATGTTAAATCGTAATGTAACTGTTTGATAGTAATAGAAATTCGAACGATTATTACAATTTATTGCATCGTTTTGAGGGTAGATCGATATTTCTCTGGATTGTTTGCGTTGCTGCATTTTGCATTTTGTATCATACTATTATTCTAAACTGCATTTTGTATCATGCGTACAATTTTCAAATATCGTTTATTACTTCCTGCATACCTAATTCAATTTCCCACCCCGTAATATTCTGTCGACAACAAAAATTCTCGATACGCTTCGAACTTCTGACGGAGGGTGACACGTAAACCCCCGATTAATTACTCCCTCTATTTCCGTCATAAAGAGAACGCACCTTTAACGAGACACAAAGGGTACCGCAAGTAAACGCCACGAATTAAATGCGTCGCCGTTCCTCTCAATCATACGCGAGCCTTAAAATCCTCCGCTCGAAAATCTGGATCGCACGAATTAAAAACGATCAGCCAGCTCGGTCCACTCGCAGCCACGTCCCGAATCCAAGTATTCCACCGGATTCACCGGGGAGGAAATTACTTTTTTTCCATTTTGCCCGGCTATTTTTGCGCCCAACTCTCGCGCCCAAGGAGTGACTGACCTCTGGCCAGTTTCGCGTTGCCGCGGCGATCGCCTATTTTTAAGCCGTCGAAAAATGCATAGTCTCCCTTTCGAAAGAAGCGCGGCGAAGAAACGGAGCGACAACGGAGAGCGCCGCGGCGATGTTACACCGGGAACGGGAGAGGGAGAGGCAGGACTAGCGCGAAGAGCGGTGCAAAAAAAGAAAAGGGGAAAGGGGAACGCTCGCCGTCGTTGGCGATGCTCGGGGAAAAATTTATTTCGAAACGGCCACGTGTCGCGGTCAAGAAAACCGCCGCGTTTTTCCCGAATTCTTCACGGAGTACCCAGAAATCGTTTATTTATTCTCCGGGCCGAAATACGCGGCGCGCCTTGGGGGAGCAAACGACAAGGCTGCCTCGAGGCGGCGGGCAAGAATTTCATAGAGCAAGGAGTATATCTCCCGGCCGATTTATCGATGTTAACAAATAGCCGAGTCTCTGATTATCCTCACAAGGTGGCATCGGTCTATTTTCGGCCGCGTTCCTCGCCGTCTGCAGGACGCGGCGTATGGACATGCGTTATACAATGTACGCGCATGCAGATGCGTCGGAACGAAAAGAAAGGAAAGGAGGGGCGGTGGTTGCAGTGACAATTATTTTGACGAGATAACTGTTTGCGTACGGGCGATGAAAGAAATAATCGATTACTAATCGGGTACGTTCGATGCAATAGAAATGTGAAGACTAAAAAAGGGAAGATGACAAAACGAAGTGAACAGTTTTGCTCCAATGTTAATAGCAATGTCGAAATAATTAATCATTGTCGATGCTCACACGTTTTTGCTATAAGCGACGACAATATCGTCGCAGTTAGAAGAGAAGGTCTCTGAAAAATTTCGTTGTTCCGTCGAGGATCATTCTTCCAGGAATGAAGAGTCAAAGTCGATGGTGTCGGTGTCCGGCCTGTGCGCTCGATTTCCGGAAGCTGTAGCCGAAAATGACCGATCTACCTGTTCGGATGCATCTAGGCGGCCCCGGTTGCTCGCCAATTTAAAAGTAATTTTCTCGTATACCTAGAAAAAAAGTCGGCCCTTCCCACGGCTGGTCAGCTGGCCTGCGTCCAGGAGCGGCCCCAGTGTTTTTTTTTTACGAATTTCGATTCTTCTACCTGAAATCTATTCCACGGGTCATCGGAGAACCGGGCCGCCACTTATGGGTCCTTTACAGTTACGTAAAGAGATTCGTCGGGGCAGATAAAGCGAGAAGAAGTATTATTATTCCTTCCGCGGCCCACGGAAATGTTCGTCCCGGGGTCCAAGTGAATCCCGTCGGACATGTCTGCAGATTGGTGGAAAAATAATGTATCTTCCTCGCTTTTCACTTCGCTCTTGCCTTTTTGTTTCGACAGAATGCGAAAGTCCGAGTTTATTTCAGTTTCGGAATGCGTGCGCGCATAGCTCTGTTTTAACTTTGCTGCGCGAATAATCCGATTTTGTGTAAAAATTGAGACAACAATTTTGCGAGACGTTAATGCCGCGGCGATTTCAAATATACCAGTCGAGTTTTTAACAGGTCCGGCTCGACGTTAAATTTTGTTGCCTTTTAAAAAGTCCAGCTGGATTGATGTACCGAACACGAGCCGCCGCTACGAAATGAATAAAGTGGCGAATAATTCGTTTGAAAAATCCGGTGTCGCTGTTATCATTATTATTGTTATTATTGCCGTCATCGGGATCGATTGCACCTCGCAGCCCGCGCGCTCGCAATTGTAATAAGGGAATTTTCGTGCAAATATTTATCCTATCCGATCTCGTGAAACGTGCACATACTGCGAAACGCTTACCATAATGTGCCGCGGCTAGTTTATATTCATCAGACCCCGCAATTTGAGCGTAGTAGCTTTCGATAAACACTCTATCGGCGCACCTCCTTCCAAGTTAAATTCAATTAGCTCTTATGCCACCGGGTCGAAGTATCCTTATGCAACGGGAAATAAAACGCTAATAATAATAATCGAGCGACGAGCCGAACGTTCCGCGGCGATTAAAACGGGCATCGTGCCGAAACGGAATGCCCCGGTCGTTGTTGAAAAATTTATAGCGAAGAAGCCGAAGGGGTCGGTCAAGCAATTAGGGCGTCGTTTTCACGCCGACCGCGGCGCCAGGCGAAACGGTCTCTCGAGTTGCGTTCTTATCGTGCCAGCTACGTGCATTGGCGTGCAACCCTCCCGGTCGAGTTCTCGCGAATTTCCACGGGGACGCGAGCAGTGAATTTTCCGCTCGACGTGACGCCAACGCGATCGTAATCCCTTCAAGTCTTTAATGGCGTACCGATTCGACAACCGAAGGCAAAGGCAGCGACAGAAAAATACGGCATCGTCGTTGGCCCCCAGAATCTTTGCTGACCACAAAACGGAGGCACGATACCGTTCGACCGATTCGGTCGCTCGTTTGCTTTCGCCCAAGCTATCCGAGAAACGAGCGAGAAGAAGGAGAAGGAAAATTGAACAAATCCCATTAGTTCGTTCGTCGTCACGTTTATCTCCAAAACGAGCCGAACACGGTGGCCCCGCGAAACAATAATAAAAATTCGTCCCGAAAACGAGAACCGGGCCACAGCTGAACGGAGTCAATTTCTCGACGTCCCGGGGGCCCGTAGATCGCGATCTCGCCACCGACACCGAGCTTCCTCTGTTACACAGAAACGGGCCGATCGTAAAATCGATCGAACGGCATGAATGGCCGAAATTCGATCAAAGGGCGAATCTGTTCGGTTCGAGTCGAGGAGCCGCGTTTTCTCTCACGAGAAATTTTCAAGAACACACGTGGTCCGTCGCCCCCGGCTGTCCCCCTGTCTCTTTTTTTTTCCTCTCCTCTCCAAATCGCTTTTTATAAACCTACCCTCTCCTTCCCTCCATCCCTTTCTCGCTCTGCTCGCTCGTTTTTTTTTTTCCACGGGGCCCTAGGATTTTTTTCTTACCCCTTGGCCGGCCATCTGCCGCTACGGAAGGGGCGGCCAAGATGCAGGATCCGCAAAAGGGGGGGGGGGACAGAGGGGAGAGGTAGGAAGGATGCGCAACGTTCGGACGACCGGGAGAAAGGAGCGACGCAGACGGAGGCACGACAGAAAGGAGGAGATGAGTCCGAGGACGGCCCGGGGTAACGGATTAAGTCCCAGTTTCGGGGCACAGAGAACGGATTTCAGCGGTATCCAGCGGATTCGAGAGAAGAATTGCGTCGCAGGACGTTGATAGAAAGTCACGTAATATGGGACCGCTCTATAACTGCGACACGCTGACAATAAGGGTGGATCTTCGGGATGATTTATGTAGTTTCGCGTACGGAAAGGTTATTCGGGGCGGAGAATTTGGTTACGCGTGCACGGGCCAATGTTTCAATAACGTCCGCGGTGCAATGAAATGTAATGCGAGGCTTTGTTTAACGAGTTCGCTTGTAATTCGTGGAACGTATAGATGGGTGTAACGAGAAAGATTGCGGCGCTGTATTGCAACGGGAATACATAATATCTGATTATCGGAATTAGTACGTATTAAAAAAAGTGCTTTTCGCATTAATGCATATAGTATTAACAATATCATTAAATTATAAATTATAACTTAATATTATACTATCACAATGATATACATAATTAATTTCGTTATATTTTATTATATTATTAATACTATGTATTACTTAATTTACATAGTATTACATAGTAATACTATAGAAATGAAATTATAAATTATAACTTAATATTATACTATCACAATAATATTAATAATTAATTTCGTTATATTTTATTTACATGATGTGTGTGAAATTGGTTTTTTCTGCCTCGTGCATTTATATATCTTACTCATAGTTCTTCGTAGATCAAGAATTAATTCCCTTTATTTGTTACAACTTGTGGCAATTGCTGCACTTCAGATCGCACGAAGGTGCGACGTAAAAAATCCACACCAATCTGTTACGAAAATTCAACGGAGCTAAATACACTCTCCGATAACGAAAAGAAGTGCAGGTATAGATTTACATATTTACACAAGCCATCCCCCCCAAATTCAGCCTCGGATATTAACAAACCACCCTACCGGCCCGTGTTCATCAAACACTATCGAATCCGTTTTTGCGTCGACCGTAACACCGTTACATTCCCCAAAAGGTGGCGAGTTTTTTAAAACGAACGGTACGTTTCCGTCGTTCTCACGGCGGTCGCGAGCGAAATTTTCCCAAAAACCTGAGGGAAAACACCTCATCCGGCCTCGCTTGTTCGCCAGGGCCCGCTCCAGTATTTTAATTTTTTTTCAACCATCCCTCCTCCAGCCCCGTACAGTTTTTTCCTTCATTTCTTTTTACCTTTCTTCCCTCTCGTATGGTTCCGTTGTCGAGGAATCTGTGCCACTCAGGGTACCGTAAACCACTCCTGTCTCTCTCACGCTCTCTCTCTCTCTCTCTCTCTCTCTCTCTCTCTCTCTCTCTCTCTCTCTCTCTCCCTCTCTCACCCCTGAAACCTGTCCCCACTCCCTACGTCCCAGCGCCGTGTACGCTTTTTTACCTCGCACAAGGTGTTTCCGTCCACGGGTGGAAGTTCCGTCACCCTCCCTCTCTCCCTCCCCATCCCTTCGTCCTCCGCAGCCCGACGAATCGTGCAAGAAAAAAAACAGACAAGGGGGCCCCCCATCACGGAAGTCGCACGTTCCTGCGTACTTTCCGCATGCCGATCGAAGGAATCCACCTAGCGAATCGATGCTACCCCCAGGAGCCGCCGAAATACATTTTTTTACCCCTGCTGCTCACCCTCTCCCGCTGGAGCGTTCCTCTACGGGGCTTCGACTGGTGTGAACCTGGCAGGGTGAGAATTTTTTTATGCAAAACTGGACATGGGAAAAAATGCCAGACTCTGCAGAAGCGAGATTGGCTCTCGTCTCGCGACGCTGTTACCAATCTGTTGATCGCGTCGATGGGTATCGAAATGAGAATTTTGATTTCGGCCTCGAATTCATTGGACCATCGGGGGAATTTAATCGCGGAATGTTTGGAAATTTGTTGGAGGCGGTCGAACAGAATCTGTTGCACGTCATGTTTCAGAGTTAAGTCCGTTAACCCAAAGACGATCTTGCGTCGCGAAAGAATTTCATACGTTAATTTCAAAGGAACACTTTGCTTTCTTCTTGACAACGGAACGCATCTACGTATTTTCCGGCAAGCTTGCGCGATTAAACAGCCGATCAATAATATCAAATGTTCCGACGACGACGCTCAAAATCGAACTCCGATCGGGTCGGGAACGTTCAAATAAGAAACAAGAGAATGCCGCCGAGAGATATGAATTCGCCGGGAATGCGAAAAGGAGCCCGGGTCTCCGTTCCTCGATCCAGTGATTTAGAGAATCGATGAATCACCGATAGAGCGTGGCCGCGGCCGGTAATTCGCGAAACGAAGAAGCCCGGAAGCCGGCGACGTTAATCATCCAGGCAAACGTAGGATTTATCGGGGCTCGGGGTCGACTTCAAAAATTTTTCGCCAGCCCCGGTGCCAAGGAAAACACGGAAACCGGCCTTCCTCCTTTTTCTATTCCCGGTCAGATGGAAATTGTGTCCGTTCGAACGCGACATCCTCCTCTGGTTACTCTAGTTCAACGACCTTGCTCGAAAAGCACGGCCAGGACGTTTCCGTCGCGTCTAGGATAGAACAGCTGCGATTATCCGCTGTAAATTAACGATCCGCCCTGCTGCAAATTTGAAGGAAGCCATCCTTTAAATAGCCGGTTGGGAAAATCACGACGAAAATATCTTCGAACGCAACGCCGAGGGGCGACGATCGGCCGGCTTTCAGCCGCGCCACGATTTTTCCTTTCCCCCGAACGAGTCGAAACCGACTTTCTTCGCGTGACGAGCAGTGCAGCTTCCCCGGACGCAGGACCAGGTCTAACCCTTGCGAGGAGAGGATGGTCTAAACACCCTTGGCAAGGGGTCCGTCTCTCTGGTTATATTTGGTGTCTGACTGTGCTGCTCTTGGGCACACATGCCGCATTGGCGTAGCCCAAAAGTCGAACGCAACGGTCAACGTGTCCCCCGTAATGAATTTCTCTTCGATTCAATCTCACGCTGCGTTGATTTCTGTGCGCGTTTGATTTGGCGAGAAACGTGGCACTTCGAATGACTTTGCTTCGAGTTTCATTTGTACGAAATGTTTATGGTCGTTATTGTTTGTCGATCGTGGATGGATAAACGATTGCTAAAATTAATTCGGAAGTCGTTAATTCGACAGATTTATTCTTTGAAGCTGTACAATTCTCCTTTACGCAAGTATCTTTTCGCAGCCACAAAAATCGAACGATTACTTCAGCAATTCTAATCCCGCGTGACTCGACTCCTTACGAGTACAAGTCACTGTCAGCAACGAAACCGGCGCATCTACCTAAGCAAATCCCGTCGTATCGAGAGACTCTTATCAGAAACAGCGCTCCAGCCTGCAGTAGGACGAGATCGCGAAGCTTTGGTCGTCGAAGGGCGAACCCATTTGCGCCGAAAAGCGAACCCTTTCGCACCTCGCGACTGAACGCTCGGTCCAAGACGTTCCTCGACGATCCTCCGGGTGTCGCGTTGGTCGTTGGCAACCGACGTGCACGCACGAAGCGGAGACGCCGGTCTCCGACGACCCCTTGACCATCTCTGGTCACCGATATACCAACGCGACGCGCAGCCGCTTCGGGGACGCGTTTGCTTTTATCTTCAGCTTCGCCCCCGTCCCTCATTTCCCCCCGTTTTACGACGGACGCCGGAGAACGAACGTGACACGGGGGGGTGACGAGGGGAGGGGGCAGAGGTTAGAGGGAGCGATAAACTCCCACGAAGAGCTGGACGCTGGCAAACGAAAAGCGCACCGAAACCATTCGTCCTCCGCGTCGTCGTCTTGGTAGTCGGTCGGTACGGGGCACATGTGCACGTCGCCGAGTCGCCAGACAGATCTTTTTTGTCCCGAAGTAAAAATAATCTTTAAAACCCCGAACAGGATGCGTTGTTAGGCCCGGTGGAAGGAGAGAGCGAGAAGGAGAGCGTGGCTGTACGGGCATCGTCACCAAGATGGTCCACGCGGCGTTTTTTCACCCTTTGGACGCTCGTCTCCCTGTAACGGGTGTCCGAAATTAACGAAGACCAGAGGACCCTCCGGGTTACGTTCCGTTCTTTCCGGAGGAGAGAGTTTCGGCCCGCATCTGTCGGAAGTGACGATTTCGACGGTTGCGTGATGTTTCGGATGCCTCGAAGGCTCGGCGAGAACCGTAGGTGAAAAATGGGAGTAGTTAAACGTGTATGGGTTTAATAGTTGCCCGTGGACGCATATGGCGTTCCCGAAAATTACGGGATTTTACGACGGTGTTATCGTTTTTTGTGACGCTGCCGTTTGTTTATTAATTATGGACGATTTTTTGCTCGGCGCGGACAGACGTTACTTAATTGAACGCTTCCTAGAGGGATCGTAGGCGATAGTTCTCTGTTTAATTTTCAGTTAGCAGGATATATAAACGGCACCGCAGCGTTCAATTACACCGTGATACCGCGTTGCACGTGACAATGTCTCGTCGCAATGAGTCATTGAAGGAAAGAAAATTCTGTGCTAAGCAGTCATATTTTATTCCACTAAAACTTCAATAAAACCCCAGAGTAACTCTATGCATACACAAAATACAGGCTCTTATATAATAAATTAATGTTCAATTCGTGTAAAAAATGAGGTTAGTACATTTTTTAGAAATGCCTTCCGCGAATAAAATGAAGCTCCACTTCCACAGATTTCAACGAACAGAATTAATGCTCCGGATAATAATAATAATAATCAATCGTACTTCGATTTTAATGAAAGTTTCTCGCATCCTTCGAGCGTTACCGTTCACGTAGAGGAAAGTTCAAGAGGATCGCGAGTACGTTACGGTACTTTTGTAAATTGTACTACGATCACGAGACACGTTCTTGATTCTACGTTATCGCGGCCTGCTGTTTGACATAACTAGGCGGTCGTTCGGCTAAATGGCACACGTGTCCACACATGGCACAAGCGGCGGAGCGACCGAGCTCGTAGCGAACGAAATAAAGAAATCGAGAGGATACGTTCTTACGCGACTGACACGAATTTTGTGCATTGTTCGAATCGTTCTGGCGGGCTATTAAACGGAGACAAATCCAACAGATCGTGAACAGAAAATGTTCTGACCGAGCGTTTCCCGTTTCGCATCGAAATGGCAATTTATTATTAACGTTGGTGGACAGCAAGAATTTTAATGAAATACAAAAGTAGATGGATGATTTATTATTAATTGATTAGTTAAATTTTTTAATTTGAAAGAATTAATGCTGTATAGAATAGAATGCGCGACAACGCGGCATATTTTGAATTTTATAGCATTCGTGTCATTTTGCGTCACAATTGCAACGAATGCTACATTATTAGCGTCCACGAACGCGTTGATGTCAACATATTAGTCATATTTACTGAATAATACAATTCTGTAGTACAGACCAGATATGTAGAAACCGAATAAAAAGGAAGAGCAGGCCTTCCTATGGTCCTAGGAGAGAGAAGAATGAAGCTAGTAGTAGCTGAGTGATCAGAGTGAAACCGAGGAAACGTTATAAACATTAACAAACGGCGAATGCGTTTATTAATAAATAAGTTAGTTGGCAACCGACGCTTGAATGAAAAAGACGGACATCGAATCCTATTATAATTACATAAATTACATTTCTTACAATAAAGTAGTTTCTCTTCTAATTTATCCCTCTACAGATATCCCTTGGACTAAATTCAACGAAGAAAACGCTCTTCAACTGTAACTCCGGTCGTCCGATACGATGCAGCGCCGTGTAACAGGGTGCAAACAATGTCTTTCGAACAACCCCGTTCTTCGATAACAAAAAAAAAAAAGAAACCGAAAGGTCATTCCAATTTTAATTTCCCAGACACTTGTCCGTCAGTAACCAAGATACTCTTCTTCTCGCCACTCCTTCCACGGGTCGAGGACCGCGTAACTTCTCGTTCTCCCTCACCTTTAATTACCGCGTGCATCCACTTCTCGCCTCTCTTGAGTACCCGTACCCGCGCACTTCGCGCTCGCATAAATCGAAGATCGTTTCGAATCGCGGCCGTCTCGTCGTTATCGACCAAAAAAGGGCAAGAAACAAAAAAAAAAAAGAAAGAAAGGGACGTTCGCAGTTCCCCGTTCAGTAGCCAGGTGGAACCATCCGTGAACGATGTGTAACGACGCCTAGGAACGATTCCGGAGGGGGGCACGGAAATGGCGGCGGCAGGAGTGACCGTGCAAAGACCTCTTCCTGCGTCGGGGAATCGTAGAAACCCACGGGTTAAGACGCGGCGGAAAAATCGTCTGAACTTGCGGACGTTTGAAACACTGTGCCCCCAGCGGTAATGAATGTGGGAGTTTCACACGGGTCAACGGATCGCTGCGTTTTCTAGGTACGAACACACACGCGAGGTGATGCACTTGGAATTTCTCCTGGCGCAGACCCCGGGCCCCGCGTTATATAGCGTGCACGTCCGTAATAAACAGGCTTGATAACTTATGCATTCCGAATAGACGATACGATCTATGTGGCACTGGCAATAAATACGAGGCGAGCCGGATAGCCCGAGCTTGTAAATTCGCCGACGTTTTAACGCCGGGTAACGAGACGGGGCCCGAATAAGCGCGAGCTCGAGGATTCCGCGAGGATCGAGCCGCGACCACGAGCGGCCACGCGTCCGAACGACAGACGCGGTGGATGCTCCGGGACGTCAGGTGTCGATTGCTTCGCTGTTTTCTGGCGAGGGCTGCCGTTTCACGTATTTAGCGTAGGCGAGTCGAATGGGAGACGCGGGAGGGTCAGTTTCGGAATTTTTGCCGTGGGAGAGTGTGCCGCTCGGGAGTCAGGATGTGGCTCAATATGGTACGGTGTTATGCGGCTGTATTTCATTCTGGTGGGTTTCCTGTGCCTTCGGTTTGAATGATTGGAGGCAGGTTGGCGAGCGCGACTGGTGCGCATTAATTGGTAAGAAGGAAACTGTCGAATTGGAGCCGTTCTGCGAAACGCCGGGAGGGTGATTTTGGGAAGATGAACGTTGTTAGTATTGGCGTTGTTATTGACACAGGATATATGCAAACAGTATGTAATGCGAGAGAGGAAGGTAGGGTAAATTGATTATTTGCTTTCATCTTTTTTTTACAGTTCTTTTCCTGATTCGGTAACAAATTGTAATAAAATATTTCTTCGTACAACACTTTTGACGCGTTTCCATACCTTAAATGTTCTGCGATATTGAGAACTGCCGATTATTGTACGTGACCGATCCGTGGAAAAGAAACGTCGTGTAACATTCTTTTAACGACATCAACGCAAAGCGTGAATCTTGTTAATAATTCACGTATCACAATTGAAGGGGGAAATCGGGCAATTAACGAATAAAAATAGTAAGATAGAAAATACTTCCGAGCGAAGATCGTGGAGTCTCATTGACACAATCTTTCAGGAAGTTCTTAGGGAGCACCGTTCACTTGTGCATACAGTACACTCAAACGCAGATTGTACAAGATATCTAGCACAGGTCCGTGCCTCGGGACACTGTCCAGGACCCTGGCAGCCTGTGTCACAGGAGCCGCAAAAGATAATTTCTCGGGTTAGTTAAAAGTCACTTCAGAAACATCGCCGGCCAGCGCAGCCCCCAGAGCAGGCCTGGGAAATATTTTCGACGGTAGTTTCCCTCCCCCTTGCACGTTTCTCGATCGGAGGAAAACAGAAAAAGCGACCGCTGCAGGGCACTAAATTAAAGGCCGCTATCATCTGTCCAGAATACGAATAGGTATTATTTACCGAAAGGTATCCCAATTTTGTCTCGAGCGGTCAAGAATATTTCTAATCGATCTAAATAAGCGCATGGGTCGTGAACAAAATCGGCACGATTTCGAATTACCATCGCTGTCAAGCTGTTTGCCAATTATCCTTAACAAAACGAAGTGAACAAATTCTCGAAAGAACCGACCATACCACGCGTATGACAAAATCGGCGAAACAACCTTCTCCATCTCGTCTAAATTTTATGGAAAAGTATTCAGCAACCTCCCAAACGCTACATAAGTACATCGTTCAGTCTCTCATGGATTCTTAATTACCTACACGCTTATTTTTATTTTGTCCCGTACACCCGTACCACTGCTCCGTCATTTTCGTTCGCAAGCCAGCAAGCGAATACCAATTTACCCGTGTACCATGCAAAATACTTTATCCGTCGTCGAACGAAAATTCGGATGCGATATTTCACAAATTTCACTTTGTCCATCGTCCCATCTATCTCGCGTATCGGTTTCACCCCATTCGCCTGTCCCTCTCCGGTGTGCCGGCTGCCTTTCCGTTTCAGGATCTCGATCCACGAACGAATAATCCGGTGGAAAGATCGGCGACGGGGGTATCGATCTCACCGCGGATGAAGGGTTTAGTCACGGAATAATTAATGTGAGAGAGCAGGTACCTCCTTGCGTACACTCGACTACTCCACTTTCTCTGCGATTCGACGCCGCGTGTACGTACGTGTACGTGTTTACGGGAAGTTCGAAGGGGACCATCGTGCATCGGTAATCGCGACGCGGATCCATAAGGTTCGCGGTCGACTGACGGATACGATCGAATCATTGTCCCAAGGACCGTGTTCAGGAGCTGTTCTTCGAACGCCATCGATCGTCGAATTCGGGCGGAATTCGTTTTACAAGTCGAATGAGAATTGGGATTTTCGATGTTTTCGCGGTTGGGAGGATTGTTTTCGAGCGTCTGGCTGCTCGAACGCCGATAGCTTCTTCTTCTTTTTCGTTTCGTGTACCGCCGTGAAGGGTGTCTCTCGGGTAATAAATAAAATTGTGTTTAATAAACGAACCGGTCGTTTGTCGCCGCGTGAAACGTAAAATAGAAAAAGTTGGAACATTTATGTACGTATCGTACATTGTTTTTTTTTTTTTAATGACTTACGAAATATACATTGGAAGGTACGTTGCGGAACGTATTATTAGAAATATGGCTTTCATGTTGAGACTACAATTTGTTCGTTTAATTTAGCGCGTGGAACACGATCGCGTTGATCGTGTTAGTGCCGTTGAAAATAATTGTGCAGACAATTTACGGTGCCAATCAAACAATTCGACGTAATGATATTTTAAACAATTCAATAAGAGGAACCCAATGAAACTCAAACGATGCTCCGACTTTTGGTGCTTTTTTTGCTTCGATATGAATTTATTTGACATCTCGCGCAGCGAACCTCGAATGCGATAATATGTAATTCGATTTACATCGAGGAAGTTGCTCGCGATACAGAAATCTCTACCTACGAGAGATTCAATATTAATAACAAAATTGTTATTCCCGTTCCCGTTTCGAACGTTGCCTGGTACGCGTCCACCTTCGACGCAGCGGCAGCTCGAATAATTAATTCGCAACGATTTCGATTAATTGAAAGACGATTAAAGTGTAACCGAGACATTTATTTTGCGCATTCCCGTGCAGCGAATAAACGCGAATAGTAGACGCGGGTAGCCGTCTTACTAAATAATGCGGGGAGCAATGAAATTACAGGTAACATTAAATTCCGACACGACCAAACGAATTTAGCATCGGTTTTATTACGAAAGATCAGGGCCACAAATCAGCATTAACATTCGGCGCGAACTTATAATCGAACCTCCGTTCTCCTCGCGCAGAAACTTTTATTTTCCGCTTTATAACGCGTCAAGCGTAAATCAGTTCGCCGCGCTGCAACGGAACGCGCAACCGCGTCAACTGTTACACAAAGGTAACGAAAGCCAACGCGAATCATCCGTTGTCCGTAAAATGACATAAAACACGGAAAGACGAACAAGAGGAAGGATGGAACAAAGAACGCGGCGTAATGATCGCGCCCGTCAGACGGGATACTCCAAAATGTGGCGAGAAAATTGAACACGAGCCACGGGTAACGCGAGTATAACAAATGTGACACCGATCGTCAACAAAAGCCTGGCGCCGTTCCAAGCCGGCATTAACACGCGTAGAAATTACCCTGGTAATTTAAACGCCTGGCCAGCGTTAATCGCATCGTCACCCCGTCGTGTAACGGCCGGCCAAGACATTTCGAAAACTCTCCTCACGGATTCTCTTCAATTTACCCGCATCAATCAGCAGGGAACCGTTGCCCGATGTTTGGAAAGCAACAATGCCATACCTTGGTATACGTATACAGCAATGGATGCTCGTACACAGAAATATTCGAAACGCTCGTTACGGCCAACGCGAACTTGTTCGACGTGTTTAAACGCTGCTGGCTTCGAAATGTTGAAGAAAATTGAGGGGTTCTTAGGGGAAAATTGTTGATAAAGAATGGAGCGAGTAACTGACGATTAGCTCGGCGAATAAATTCTGCGAATTGGCGTAATAGTGTTATTATTATTGTTATTGGTATTATGGAATCTATGGATTTTCCAGTACAGGGGGTTTCGCTTTGATTCGAACCGGTACGAACGGGCTGTTCGAAGTGTACTATTATATTAATGTAATTGCAGTGGAAACTTCCTTAGATATCTACCATCGTTGTAGCGTTAAGCGTAACGTCTCTCTGTATGAGCAGATCGTGTACAATTAAGAGGATTTACAATATCTGCGATATTTTGGTCGATCGATAGGTGAAAGAAATTGAAATTGAAATTGAAAAGCGCAAACGCATCGTTGCCTGCACTGCCCACGACAGTTTGCAAATAAATACCGTGAAATTCCATTTTGGCGAGAGGAATAATCTTCATCGATAACCATCGCGTTTCCAAAACGTACATATACATCTGCGTGTACACAAGCCATTGTATCGTTAACCTTTAAATTCGTTCACCTCGTACACAGATACAAATATATATATATGCGAAACGAAACGGCTATCCAAATAGTATCGAGGAACTCAAAATTCTTACACGCATGCCCGAATTCGTTCGTACGTCAGTTCATACGGCGCATACCTCGAACCCCAGTTACCCCCCGAAAAAAATAACAGCCCAAAACAGAGCCCCCCACCTAAAAAAAAAAGAAGAGAACCCACAACCACCCTTCCCAAACCAGCGGTACCCGCGCGAGCATTACCCGCGTACACGTATCGCCACCGTCGCGAAACTGTCGGTCTGCTCGACCAAACCTTCTCTCTCTCTCTCTCTCTCCCTCTTTCTCTCCCGATATCCCATCCAAAGCAGAGACGGACGATTCTAGGCGGACACGAAGAACGTCAGCGCGAGAAGGAGCGGCGCGACGGGACAGAGAGGATACGTGCGCGCACGAGTGTACACACAGTGTAGGCAGCGCGCGTGTAACTGCACGCGAAGAGAAGGGAGGCCAAGAGAGGCCGGGAACAGATGCCGATTAGTCGAACGAGGACAGAAACAGTGTCGTCGCGGGAGCGAGCGACCAGTGTACGCCAGCACCGGAGCAACGGAGAGGGACAGACCGTTACCCCCACCACGGGGGTGAAAACTACCCCGAGAGCGCGTGGGGTGTCCGGCCTCGGCGCCGAGGCGAACCGAGCGCGTCCGAAGTGAGCGCAGTGCCCGACACACCAGGTCCCGCACGGCACGACTAGGCGCACCGTCCGGCACAGTCCACTCAGAGATACGACCCATGCTGGACCATCGTCGCTCTGGTCCACGCCGGCATCAGGCATCCAGCATCCGTGCGTCAGGCCGCACGCCGAGGCAACGAAGGCAGCTCGTCGCGAACGTTGGCCAGGACACGCGTCGACGTCGTTCGAGGGAGAGCACGTTGTTGTTCGTCGTGCACGTTTACAAGGGCGGAAGGACGCGGGACCAGGGATCGGCACACGGAATAGACACAAGTGAACTGGCCGCGTGACGGACAAGGATACCGTGACGCGCATCCGGTCCCGTTTCTGCCACAGGGAGGAGAATTGTATTATATTGTGCGGTGTTGACCGGGAAACTCGTCGGGACGGTCGATTCGAAGAGCGGGACAGTTGCCGCGTAAACGCTGAGGCGCACGCGAAGTTTATTTGTTGTCGTTGTTTTTTTTTCTTCTTCTTTCTCCACGCTTTCCCCTTCGATCTCCTCATTTCAACGTGAGAACGTTCGGGGAAGCGACCGCGGGTACGAAGGACCGCGAATGATCGCGAGTTCCTTGTGACACCGTGCGACTGTCGGGCAACGCGCGACGGCCACAGCTGACCGCGACACCTTCGTGACCCTGTCGCCGTTGATATATTTCCGCGAGGTGAAACTGCTACGGTGTGATCTTCGTTACTGGGTGAACGGAGAAGCAAAGGAAACAGTCGTACGACCGGGATCGTGGTGAATCGCGACCGGCGTCGACCAACGCGCGATCGTGCACCGCATCGTCGCACCTGTGCACGCGGACCGTTCGCCGCGTCGTCGACCTATCGTCGACCTATCGCCGATACACCCCGTCGATTCGCCCAGCCGAAGTTCATTGTTTGTGTATATGTGCGCGGCGACGTGTGTCGTTCGGCCTGGCTCTCGCGATCACGCCGGCCGAGTAACACGATGAGGACGAACATTAGTTGACGAAGAAGTGCGTCCCGGCCGACTGTCAGCTCCGTCGTCGTCGCGGCCAGGTGTAACCGGACGATCGGACGGGCGAACGAACGACCGAACCATCGCGAGAGACTGAATTGAGTGTTCCGTTGTGGGGGGGTCGATCGGCGAGGTTCGAGGAAACACGAGGAACAGAAGGGTGTGAAGTTTTTCAAGGTGGAAACAGGTGAAACGACGGATGGACTCGTTTAGGAGGAGCAACACCGCGGGGAGGAGGTGAGGGGGAGGAGGACAAAAGCGTCGACGATCGTCCAGTTTGCTTCGCCGTGCTCGAAGGGCCTATCTTCCTTCCAGCGTGGTCCTCGCCTCCCCCCTTTCATCTCTCCGAAAACCCTCTCTAAAAATCGCGAACGAAGTTCGAGGGGTATACACGGGGCACTCGTCGCGACGAAGATTCGATCGCGGAAACCGCTTCCGTCCTGGACGCGCGAAGGAAACGCGTAGACCGGGGACAGAGATCGCGCGACGTGCCACGAAGATCGACGAACGTCACCATGAGGATCAAAATGCCCGCGGTCAGGATCGCGCAAGGTGAGTGTGAATTCCCGAGAGAAACGCGTGACGGCCGATCTTGCGAGGCGTCCTCGGCAAAGTTTGCCCGCGCTCGGCTACCGTCGCTCCGTCGTTAACGGCGCGGCGCCTGCATTATTTTTGGAACTCGCGGCGGGACTCGCGCCGCGTCGTCCGGCGACCCGCTCGAATTTCACAGGAGCGGAGCGGATCGTCCGTGCTCGTGCGCGATTTTCGAAGCGTCCTCCTTTTCGCCGGACGTTTCCCCGATCGATCGCGGGGTTCGAACGCCGTCGAACCTCGTCGTAAACGCCGGAATCGTTTCTGCCGTTGCAGAACTCGGAGAGGTCTCCGCTGTTCTTCGTAGGATGGTGCTCGGCGTCGATGGTCCCCCGGTGGACCGGTGAAAACGTGTCGGCTGCAAATGAATTTATCGTCGCGGCAAAAGCGGAGGAAAGTTTTTCCTGCGTTTTCCATCGTCGACGAGAAAGTCGCGGCCCGCTGCGCGGAAGTTCGCCCGCCTCTTGCCACCTCGCGGCGTTCTCGCGCCGTTGTTTAACCCTTTAAACTCCGTATAATTTAGAACGATCCGACCACGTTTGAGTTTCCACCTGCTGCTTCTGTGCACCGTCGCCCCCCTACCCCCTTCCGATCCACAGGCTCGCGAAATTGCACCTCGCGCTTCCTCCGGGAAAAGTTGGCCGAAGAGTTTGCTTAAACTCGGTCGGTTAACAGCGAAACTTATGAAACCCCGGATAGAACAGATCGACGTGTCCGTATCTAGTGAAAGGGAACGTAAAAACGATTGCTCGTCTCCGCGAACGTCCATCGACGAACGTGCTCGATTCGTATCGCTCTGGCTAACGGAACGACCTCGAAAACCTCGAGGATCGAGCAACCGTTGATCCTCGAGGATCGACACGCGCGCGTGTAACATCGTCCCGCTGCCCTTAACCCAGTCGACAGCGTCGATCGATTCGTAATCGACCGGGTTTCCGAACTGCGCCCGAATATCGTTCGCGACCGCCGTTCGATTCGCCCGGCATCGTTATCCTCGACGGCGCTTTTTAAATCCGTCCGCCGAAAGTACAAGGGCAAGCTGCGAGCGACCCCGGGGGCAAAGAGGACGGGCGAGGAGGAAGAAGAGGAGGAACAAAAATGAAACGAAACGAGGAAAAAAGCTAGCAAGAATCGGCGACGGTCGCGTGGCTGCGGCTAAGAAAAATAAAAGACGCTCGGTGTGCGCGTCTGCAGCGAAAGAGGGAGAGACAGCGAGAGAGAGCGATGGGGAGGGAGCGCGAGAGGATGAGCGAAGAGAGTGAAAGAAGGGGTCGAAAGAAAGAGAAAGGGAAGGGAAGGAATGAATGAACTTGGTTAAGCGGGGGTTGTGGCGGGAAAAACGGTGTAGCAGGCCAACGTCTTCGGAGAACTCGTCGCCGGTTGAATTTTTAATTAGTCCCCGACACCCCCACTTGACTGCTTCCGGGCGGTCGAGGGATGGAAAAAACAGGAGGAACGACGCGCGGAGCACGGGATGAACGAGGAGGGAAAGTGGGTAGCCAAGGTGGAGAAAGAACAGCCGCGGGGGGGGATTGGGGGGTGGGATTGGACGAGGAAGGGGCGGCATTGTCATGCGCGCGTTTTTCAGAGACTTTTCCACCCCCGTCCGCCGACACCCCCGTTTTCGTACACACCCTGCCCCGCGTCGCCTTCAACCAGCTGCACCCCCTCGCCCCCACGGAGAGAGCAGCGGCGACGGTGGCGGCGGCGGCTCCGTTTTCTTAATTACAACTGCGATATTCTTTAGTTCGCGCGATGACGCCGCCGCGAAAAGATACCGGAATATTTCTCCACCGATTAACCCCGCCGGTACCGTCTCGTCAACCCGTCGGTTCGTCTGCCTCGAGATGCGTATCGATCGGTCGAGTGTCGCGATTCGATCGGTCAGCGGTGAACGCGACGGACAGATCGAGGAACGGATGCCCCTTGTCGTCGGTGTCGTTCGGTCGCGTCGAACGTCGTCGACGGTACGGCGAGAAACGTCGCGACTTTCGTCGACCCGCGGTTCGACGGACGACCCCGGAGCTCGGACAGTGCCGAAAAGTGTGGACCCTGGTACGGGAGTTGCGTAAAGGGGAAGGACGAGGACGACGTTCGAGAGTCAGGCACGCGTGTCTGGTGGCCGGCGAAGGAATTGTGAAAAATGGAAACGGCGGAACCACGAAGCGTTTTCTGACCGTTCGCTCGAACGTGTACGAACGATCGACGGGTGCGAGGTGTTCGTAATCGAAGGTGGCGATAACGGGCGGCGGACGCGAGCACGCACGCGTGCCGCGTGACGACAATTTTCGAAGGAAGCCGAGACACTCGGTGACGCGTGCACGGTTACCGCTTTGCGATCCAAGGTGAGTCGACAGGTAGTACCGGCGAACGATTAGGAAATTATCGACGGGCTGCTTTCCGAGGAACGACGTCGAACTCCGGATGACACTTCTCGTCACGATTGTTCGTGTGCCTTTTCGGGTGTCGGTGCGCGATCGTTTCGATTCTCCCCGCGTATCGCTGTTCGGCCGCGTGATTTTCGTTCGAGGAGTTTCGTGTTCCAGGAACGCGTGCCTAACGGACGAGTCGATCGGAGGTCCCGACTCGACGGTCGCGGGGCAAACCTTAAATTTCTGTTTGCAAATGCGGATTATCCGCTACCTCTTGGAAGTACGATTCCTGTTTACATCGCGATCATCCACCTTCCAGTTCGTCCCGGGCACTTGCTATCAAGTAAATATCGCCCGTCGATCGGTAAATAGCCGGGCACAATAATTGCCTCTCGACGCGACGCGGCCATCCTAGCCGACGAAAATTCTTTGGACGATTCTTTCGTCCGCTTCGATGACATTTTGAAACTGTCCCGGTATTTCGTCGCGGCCGCGTAGAATCAATCGTTGCCTGCGAATAAAATCGGGACGTATACTAATCTCGCCGCGACGGGGAAGAGAAATGTTCAATTATCGACTTCAAGCTGCAGAAATTTCTTGCCATTTTCTTGCCGCTTTAACGTAACTCCGGCGGGAATACAATTTTAAGAATATTAATTGTGCTTCCACGTTTCGCAAGAAGACTTTTGAAATTTTACGAACGAATCGCCGGCATTGCCAGTGAATTATCGTTTCCCAGCGTGCTGGTAGGCGATAAAAAAAAAGAAAGGGAAATGTTTTTCGAAACGTTCCACGCGGCCGTTTTTATTAGATACGATTTGATATTTCTTAACGATTCGTGGATCGCCGCGTTGGATAATGATTTTGCCCAACTACGTAGGAAACGTATATTTTCGTCGCTGCGATACGAACAGAAATAGAATCTATGGAATCAATGGCTAAGTTCGTTAGGAAATCGATAGGATTAATTAGTCAGTTGAGTTTGCGGCTCCCCTAAAATTTTAATAAACAGGAATAACGTTCTATTGCTAATGAACGGTCCGTATGAAACGCATAATCCAATGCCTTCTGACAATTACAGAATTTAAATAGACAGAGGTGTAATACTCTGTGTACGTACTTGAAACAAAGCTTCCCATTAATAAACCTGTTCAGACAGTAAAATTCTATGAGCAGTTAGTAACGCACAAAGCTTAATGATCTTAATCAACGTTCTCTCATCGAAACATCAAATCCCCATCCGATTGTCTCGCTATAAACTTCTCCGACCGTTGTTACCTATTTCTCGTAGAACAAATCGTTCAATATAGAACAGTTTTCTTTAGCAATTCTATTTTTTTAACACGTTCGCCAATTTAAGGGTAAAATATTCTGAAACGATTTGGAGTAATTTGCTGTAACTTCATTGAATTTCTTCGTATTTCTTCGTTGAGCTAAATATTCCAGGTCTATCGGAGTATCGATTTTTCCTGCCGATAAAGAAATGGTTAATAAGCCTTTCGTTTGAAGTGCCTGTTGTCATTGCTCGTTAATGTACATACGTGTAATGCAACTATTTACGCCCAGGGAATATCGCAGAAACATCTGGGTAACAATAAAGGGGATGACTTTCTTGCGTACAAGTATCAATACCAATTTTAAACATTCCAGAAGAAATAGTTGTCAGATTGCAAAGAAAACTACGACAACTATTTCAACGAGTCAATTCTAAACAACTAACGAAAATTCTCGAACTCCCTTCGCCCCCGCAAATACTTGTCCCGTTACAAACATTATTGTATCAACTAATCGAAATGAGCGACGCGTTGTCAATTAATCGAAACGGTAACACGCCTCGAGTTAACCGAAGAACGAAAGAGGCAACAGCAGAAGACGAGGGGTAACACGCAATTCCAAAGTGCACTGGCGGTATACCTGTTACACGGGGCCCGTTCACGCGTTACCATCGCGAGTGCACGAGGAAAAGTTGCCCCCGCGACGTCTCGAACGACGTTCCGCCCGGCCAAAGCAATTTTATCAGCCGGGCCGAATGCGTGACTCGTTAATTGACGCAATTACGCCCGCATAGCAGGACACCTCGCAGCAGCTCGCGGCGTCCTGCAAAGCTCGCTGCGAGCACGAGCACGATATCGGGCCCGAAGCACTCCCGAGGATGTTATTTAGCAAACAAAGTGAGTTTTACGCGCCCCTGTCGGCACGTGTACAGCATATGCGCGGTTTTCTATGCCGTGCGCGTTAAACGTTGTCTTTGATGCGACCCGTCGGTAGGCCCTTCTGCTCCTCTGGCCATCTTCTTCCCTCGGCATCCCTCCGGTCTCTCCTCTCTCCAACCGACGAAATTCGATGGTTCTTTCTCTCTCTCTCTTTCTCTCTCTCGCGTCGCCCCGCCGCCCTGGTCCTCGTCGGGTCCGCAAAAAACCTACTTTGATTTGATTTCTTAGATTAACCTTTTTGGGGCCTCTGGGCGCGTGGCGAACCCTTTGCCTCCTCCTCTTCCATCTGTCTCTTTCTCCTCCGCGTTTCATCCTCCCTACGGTTTCTCTCCGCGTTGCGTTAGCTATCTCCGCGCAGAGAGGCCCAGCACGTGGCCAGGTAAGAGGCCTCTGGCCGCGATCGTGCGCCGAGGGGGACGAACGAGAGGCCGACTTTTGATCCCAGAAGCACGCGAGCCACGCAAAAAGTCTCTGTAACACGAGTCTCGCTAATGGCGATATCCCTTATGGACGGCGGGGGAAAGTTGTCCGGCCATCGCATCGTTCTCCAGCTGGGAGAGGACGCGATATTTAGTTCAGGGATCGCGAAAATTGTCTATCTCTCGGCGGACGGTTTATTCGACGATACGCGTTCCCCTTTTAATTCGGGGACCTTTTGGGGGAATCGATTAGGGTGCGTGGGTGAGATAGGTGTCGCCACTTGCCGCTTCTGGCCGATGTCGCATCGACGTTCGCTACTGGCTGGCGAATAAATATTATGCAAATGTACGCGTCGCAGCCGCTGTCAGTGGACTGCGAGTTACGTAGAATGTTGAGAAATTTGTTTGACGATCGTGCGCAGGAGGATTTCGTGGTTTTTGTTAACGAAATGGACGGCAGGCCAAGCGCGGAGTTGATGCCTTGGAATTGTTGGTACGACGCAGGCACTGTTGCAGGAATTCGCGATGACTTTTAATAAGACTGAACAGCTGTCGCGTTATCCTCGCTTAATTTGTAACTCGAACACTTTCGTTCTCGATCATTTATTTCGCGTATACCAGGCGGTTCCAGTGTTAATTGTTATCCGTCGCGAGTATTGAATTAATGATTCATTTCCGGAAGACGAGGACGACTCGAATAATTTTCTCGCCTTTAAATCCGTATTCTGCGTTCGCAATCGAGGAAAATTTCGAACGATCGCACGCATGTAATAACAAATTCGTGTCGCAAAATAATCGATGTCCAGCGGAGGAGCCATTGCGAGCAAGAGTTTCGATAAGAAACGGTGCGTCTGGCCTCGGGCAAACACTTTCGCTGCTTGCACAGCGTTTAATAATTTGGACGTGTAACGCCAATAAATAATCGAGCGAAACCACCAAAGATATATCGCGACCGTCAAGCGAAGCGACAACGAAAGATTCGCCGTACTTAATGTCCCGTGAAAATAGTTGCCCGATAAGATAAGACTCGCGTTCGTGTTCTTTGCCTCTTCGTTATTTTCCAACTCGGACTTATCGCAGCTCTCCCGCAATTGTTTAACCAAAGAACTCGTCTCTCCACCCTGCCCCCCACCCCACTGTTTCTCTTTCACCGCGATTCCATGGAATCGTGACACCCAGTTCGAGACGTGGAAGAGTAATTAGACCCGTTACGAGGAAGAAACGGCCATTTGGAGGTGTAGAAATTAATTAGCCATCCACCGGAGGCTTTCCTTAAATCCTTGTCCCACACCCCCCACCCGTCAACGGGACAGACAGTGCCGATACTGCTTCCAGCTATCTTTCCTGAACGGGGGCTGTATATCGTCCGTCCAATCTGCCGTTCGGCAATTTCGGCTGAAATACGACGTCGTCGGGTTCGCACGCGAGCCTCGACGACCTGGCTTATTGGCCTCCGAGTCGGCGGATCCCTCAAAACGGGGTTAAGACCGCGAGGCCGTGTACGAATCATTCGTGGCCCGGTTGTTCGAGGCGAGATTGATTGATTTCGAAAGCTCCGAAATCGGAGGGGGAGGAGGTGTTTCGAGACGATACAACCGATCGTTAATTGATACTCGCGACCGACCGAGCGATGACGCTTGTCATTATTTCAAGTAGAACGTATTTGTTCCGCGGAACCTACATATCTGACGAAACCGTTACCCTTGTGAAAGGGGGGCAAGTGACATAAATGTTTTGGAGAATATCGTTTTATTTTCTAATCCGCCAAGGTGGCAGAAATTAGGCATACACGAGCCGTGCAGTTAATTGCGTGCGTCGTAAACGCGAGTTCTCGGGTCAAGCTCTAGGACCCCGGTGGAAATTCCGTCAATATTGATAATGAACAAATGAAATAGTAAAATAAAATCTAAGAACAGAAGAACGTATTGAGATGATACATTCGAACGAAGTAAGAGGAAACTGCAAGCCCGATAAATGGAGGACAGTAATCTGGAAAATTCTGTTCTTCCACTGTCAATTCTGGAAAAATAATTTCACTGCAAATGTAACAAATTGTTAACGAAACGTCTTATTTTTTTCAAGGATCGAATTTTATATAATTGTCAGTTTTCGTCAGGCAGAAATGCGAACGCGGTTCGAATAAATATATAGATAACATCTGTTCGTAGTAACGCTCCTGCGATTAACATACCGTACAATAATAACACAGTTTCCGGTATTCACAATAACCTCATTAACTTCGACCAAAATTTAATGCCTTCCAGCGCAGTCGCTCGAGTCAAATTCCATTAAAAAAGGATCACCCATTCCCAGGCAAATTCGAGTCACCTTTTCAAAGGAGAAGGCAGGAAGAGAGAAAGGAGACTGTGACACTCGACGAACGAGTCACAACATTACCAGAAAACTAGAAGCGAACCCGAAGAAAGGGTTAGCGGGGCGCAGCTCGACTTTCGGCCAATAATGGACTTACGGGCACAACGGAACAGGCTTTTTTTTTCAAAACCTGCCAGCTTCTCGGAGGAATCGCCCCGCGTTATTTGTCCCCCGGTGTAGCCCGGCAAGGAGAAGAGAATAAAAAGAGGAAGCATCCGGATAGAATAGCCGTAAACTCGGAGTGTCCAAGAGACGCATAATGGCGAGGTGCCGCAGGAAAATTTATGTTGTTTGCAGTGTCGGTTTCCTGGTCCATTGTCCGGCATTGTCCGAGTCCCTCCTTCTAAGGTGCGAACACCCTTCGGGGCGATAATCTGCTCGCATTATTATACGCTTTGTCGGCCCCGGTTCACTTGTCGACGAAGGGAGGTGGGGAGCAGCTTGTATACCTGACCAAGGGTCACTTCGTAGCGCCTTCCTTCGTTCGGCAAGGTGCCCACCAACCCTCCGTGGACCGTCGTAGATGGTGTCACCCCGATTGTCAGGGTGCAACGAGGGTCAACCTGTCTCCTCGCACGATCGGAACGCGCCCTTTCGACTCTCCTTCCGCGTTCGTCGATCGCTGGCAGAGGGTCAAGTGGCCTGCTCCATTATCTTCGCGAGCCCCGCGTATGGTGGAGAGATCGGTGCACGAGTCGGCCAATTGACTAATTGCACGCGGGTATCGCACGGATAAGTGTTTAACTGCTTGGAAAGCGAGTGTACCGTGCGGGCTGAAGGTCGGCTGGGAGAACTTTCCTCCGGGAGCTTCGTCTGTCGACGGATTATCGAGGAGCTTTTATCTGCGGCGTTTTTGGGAAAGAGATGTTTAATCGCCGTGCGAACCGATCCGCCCGTCTCGCCGGTCGATCAAATCTGCTCGACTCGACGAGAATTAGCAATCGCTTTTACGCGCACGCACGCAGCATCCGCGCTTATTAGTTAGCGGAAAATCGGCGTTAGAAGCCGATCGCCCAGGGCGGCGTCGTCCTGCGTCGCAGCGTGACCGTTGGCTGCTCGCGGACGTCGCGAGGCTTCGTGGCCGTTGGCACTGCCGTATCGCCGGTTAATCGAATTTATTAATCGATGATCGAACGATGGTCGTTATTGGAATAAAGAGGTATCGAGTAGCAAGTAGCGTTCGAAGCGCGATCCTTTGTAGAATGGAATTATATTCGCCGATCCGTTTCGGTTTAACTGTTCGAAGGAGTCCGGGGACCTTATTGGAATTGATCCCAAGGTTCAAGTTCCAAAGTCCGATGTCTTAGTATTTCATATCAATTAACGTTTCACTAATTAATAACATTTCACTAAGGCCTCGACTATACTTACGTTATCGGAAATTTAGCTTCGCATTGTAAATCGAGATCGAGCAAAATCTCTCTTACGCTGCAACGAAACAGCGGAGCAAGTAGAAACACGTTCCATTTCACGACCAGTAATTACGACCAGTATTTACTCGTTGAACTTATCCACTTCTTCATAAATCGACAAGCATTTGACCAGTATGGGCAAAAAAGGGTACAACGATAAACGCGAACGAAAAGAAATCTGCGAATATTGTCTAAAACAATTCTTGCGAAAGTTTTACGAAAGGCTAAGAGTAAATCTCTCTTCTCATTCTAGGGACAGACGGCAAACTATCTGTCCGCTTCTCGAGCCAAGTACGTATTCTAAATGCTCCACTTCAATTATCCTACGCGAAACAAAAAGATAAACAAACGTACAAAGAAACCCAGTTTTCCCCCTGGCCAGTTGAAAAGTTCAATCCCGCATGGAAACGAAGGCGAACCTCGCTGCGACATTACTTTTTCTCGTTCTACTCCGGCTGAATCCAAACGTGCGAGCCACAGGCCCACATGCTGTCCAGCTGTAGTTGTCGCGTCTATCCCCTAATCAGGTGGCGTTAAAGGCCAGACTATTTCCGCGCGGTTTTCTCCGTTTCCCCGTTGCCGGTCACCCGTTATAGTCCAATATTCCGGGAGAACCCGGTCGTATGTAAACCACGTGGCGCGTTACACACGACGGCCGCGTCCCTCTATAAATAGGAGCGCCAAGTTCAGGGGAACAGGGTTGGGCGGGTCGTTTTTAGAATTTTCCGCCCGGTTATGAACCGAATCATAGGAGGACTTGCGAAGCGACCGAGGGGCTCGTTTACGCGTTTCAGGATGTTCGACGGGCCCTGTGCGTGTAACGCGGTGTGCGCGTAATCGCTGTCGCAGGAAGCGAACCCGATGAACGCGTGGAATTAATAGGAGAGACGGAGGAGGCGCGGCAGTGTCGCGATTCACGGGGCGACTCCTGCCGTTCGATTTCGATACAATCGATCCTACATTTCGAGGCACGCATACCGCGGAAATACGCGAGAACCGGCGACGAGTACGGTGCAATTTGTGGAATTGTTTCGCGGACTCTGTCGCGGAATTGAGATTCGGCCTTTGTCGCGGTTGAGAGGAGTTCGAGACGGTACTTTTTTTCTCGAGTCGTTCGGATCGTTACGGGGGGAGACGGAAGTAGGTAGACCCGAGGTAGGTTTGTTCTCGTGGCGCGGAACAACCGCGACGACGGAGCGCGTTGATTCGATTGATAAAATGTTTACGGTTGCGCGGATATCTCTTCAGGTTTTTGTTTGTTTAATACGGCGGCGATGGATTCGGGAACGAGGCCATTGTCTCGGGAGAATTTTCGTCCGCGAACACGAGATCCTCGCGGAGGACAATGCACGTTCTTTCTTTATTACGAAAACGCTCGTTTAAAGGTGGCACTCGAGGAAACGTTCGGGTCAGCGTTGCGGAATCGTTGGGACGCTTCCCGTTGTTCGCGTTAAAAAGCGTCGCGGCTCGCAATAATAATTTCCATTGACGTCGCGATCGTATTTATTGTTTGTACACATGGTCCTCCGTACGTTCCGTTCAACGCCTTCAAAATTTCCCTTCGATTGCGCGCCTCTGTCGAACGCGTTTTATACTCAAACGAAAACGATCTCGCTTGAAGGCGATCAACGCCGTCGCACTTTCGCCGCTCGCGTGTACCGTCCACCTGGCGCGATCGCGACGAATCGTCGCGCAATTTTCGGTCGACCGCGGCGATGTTTCTTCGAACGACGCGCGATTACCCATGAAAAATAAGAAAAAAAAAGAAAGAACCGATGCCAATCTGCGAGAGAAAACGAGCAAAGGAACGAAGCGACACGAAGTCATGTCCGGCCATTGCATCGGTCCGATCCGGAAGTCGAATAAAAAGACGAAGAACCGGCTGGATGCTTGGGCAGTATCGACCAGTGGCGTGGCCGTTTTTCAGCGCGGCCTTCCAATTGGTTGGCCGCGAGAAAATTGCTCAGCGGGACGGTTTTTTTTTCCGGCGAAAAAATCGAGCAGGCTGCCCGAACCGGTAGAGTGGGATCGAGTTCGAGATAATTCATCGGGCCCCGTTGCCCCGGACCAATTGCACGTTCGTTCCGCGGGGGGGCTAGAGACCGGATTGGGATTGTTTTTTTTTTTATTTCCTACTTTTTTTCCCCGAACTCCCGGCAGACTCTCCTGAACATATTCCGGGGGCTAATAAGGCGATTTCGGATGGCTCGTGAGCAGGAAAGGTGGACTCTCGGGGAGAGATTAGGGAAATGCCGGTGCTCGAAAGAGGATAGAGTGGTTTCAGTTGGACGAAGCTAGTTATGGTGTGTTGTGAAGGATAGAGATGGGGTGAGATCTGTTACGGATTAGTTTATCGGATATGTGATCTTGAGTTGGGTAGCTCCGCTGGCGGAACGAATTCTGCGCGATTTTGGTCGATTCGTGGGACGATACGGTGCCTCGGGAAAGGTAGTAAATCGGAGGGGTATCGGCCGGTCATTCAAGGAAGAATTAGGTTGATGAATGAAAATCGTCGAAGGATAATTCATTCGTGTTTCGTCGTTAAGCGGATTCGTTGGACACCGATGGAACTTCGTCGGTATGAATTAATTCGACGCGTTTTAATCAATTGATTAGAATAACTACTAAATAGGAATTACACCTCTACTCCGTTCGCGAAGATAACGCGCTCGTTACCGCAGGCATGCGTAATTCATGCGACGTGGTAACGTATGATTAATACGCATTACAGTTGCCCCTGAATTAATACTGTTACGACGATCCATGATAATTCACGATGCGTTACCCGACAATTTGGAAATCAATTTTTACAGTAAACGCGGCAAACTGACGTAATTGAATATTTATACAACTTGTCGTACAATAAAATCGTGCGTTACGCCGCGCACGCCAATTAAACATACACCCTCCCACATTAATCAAGTCACAATGGCACGTTTAATTAAACTTCGCCTACATTATTAAACAGATAAAAATCGCACAACTAATCCGTCCAACTCTCGGCAACTCCTTCTCGTTATCATACGCTACATACACCGTCACTCCGTTATCGCGGCAATTAACATAACATCGTACGAATAATTAACCCCGCCCGTTTCTGTGTTTCCCCCGGGATAATTCTTTCGCCCGTTCCCCGTCAATTTCATCTGCGTCAAAACATCTGCGCGAATCGCCTCGAATAACCAACCCTCGCTTATCGATATCGACGGTCGATCGACGCAATTCACCCCGCGAACCAAAATCGTGCCCCCGTGGAAACCGCTGCCACGCGAGACCCAGCGTTCCCCGCGTCGACGAACAAAGAGCCCTCCCTTAATTTTTACCCGCACCCGACGCGAACGGCGTCCGCAAAATTTTCCGGAAACTCCCCGGTGTTCCGCTTTCCTCTCGAATTCGGGGAACAACGGAAGCGGGGCCAGCCCGGTCGCGTTCGCCACCTCGCCGCCGGTCCAGTCAGCTCGCGTTAATACTCGCTCGAGAAAACTCGCCGCGCGCGTACGTTAATTATTTCGCGTGACACGATTCGGCACTTGGCGCGTTCGCGCGTTGTCAAAAGTTTCGCGCTCGGATGTTTTGCGCCGCGGTCGCCGCGAGTTTCGCGGGAGGGACGTTTTGAATAATGTAACAACGAAGCGCCCGTTCGGCCCCGCGCCTCTCTCTTTCCTCTCTTTACCGCAGAACTTTCTAATTAACCAACGCCGGCCCCGCCGCGAGAGCCCAGGAGAAACCGGGGAAACACGGAGGAAGAAGGAGGCCGGCTGAATGAGAGGGACGGCGAATCAGTCACGGTGCCGGACAATACAAAAGGCTCCGTGGTGTTTCGTCGCGTTCCCCCGTTGGCGATCCGCGTGTTCCCGAGTTTCTCACCGTTTGTTTCCCGTCGATCGACGCGGCCAACGCTCGGTTAAAGGGTTACCGCACACCTGAGCAGCGCGAAACCGTGCCCGGACTTGGAACTCTTCGAATGAGGATCATTTTCGCGGGCCGAGACCACTGGAACGGTGTTTCGTTCCCCCGGCGTGACAGGTGTGTTGTCGTTGAAGGACTGGATGTATTTGATTGAAGCGATCATTTTTGCGAGACGTATTGGTTGAAGCGAGAAATTTTAAAGACGAGTAATATTTCTGTTGGAATCTGTCTCAGTATTCGTATAGAATAACGATGAGGAGAATGCGTAAAGCGCCGGGGATGAAACGATGACGGATGAATATGACGTCTTTGGGATGTTTTTTCTGCAATCTTTGAAACACTGTTACCGAAATAATTCTAGGAAGGTGTTATAATACTATTGTCATTTTATTTTACGAGCTTTTGCAACATCGGTGTACCTGCATTCGACCCCTTGAATCGCGACGGTTCAAAGGAACAATTTCCACGCTCTCATTAAATCGCGGCGACAGAGAAGGAAGTGCCGACGACGACTTTCCGTCTCCCGCAACAAAAATGAAACGCGAACCCCTTTACGTCAAACTTCCGTCTCGCGAAACGAAGGAGAAAGAAAAAAATAGAACCCCCGTGCAAAGAGCGACATTTTTACCACCAGCGAATCCCGTGCCTCCAGCCGAGGCTTGCGAAACGCTCGATCCTTTGAACAGCGCGATACCACAGCGATTAATTCCCTGCCACGAAAATGCTTTTCCGCGCGGAACCGCCGAGAGTTCCACCTATTCTCACGCGCACGTCGACGAATCGGGTGAAACGGCACGCATGGTCGGGTCGCTCGACGGCGGCGCAGAAAACGTTGACGGAACGTCAGAGCGAATCTGAACCGGGCGGATCTGTCGACGACGATCCGAGGTACGCCGAAAACGCCAGCTGGACCGCGGCGAACACTGCCCCACATGATTTACTTTGACGAAATAGAAGAAGAAGAAAAAAAAAAATATCACGAAAGGGGTTTTTCCCTGAAAGAAGCGAACCGATTGAGAAAAGGGGGACGGGTACAGGTCAGCTCTTTCGGACCTGTTTGGCCGTTTCTCAATGGACAATGTCCTGCAGCGGACGGACAAAGGAACCCCCGGTTACCCGTAGATCCTCCCACGATACGCATGTGGAGCGACGATACAGGGAAGGATCTCTAACCCGACGCGAGTGGGAACACGACGAGATGGAGAAAGAAAGAAAGAGCAGGCCGCGGCGTATATACCCCATTCACGGCCCGTGAGAACCAGATTTCATATTTCTCATAACCGGCCGGCCGACCGCGGAACGGATAGATTCGTAGTTTTCCAGCCTGCTGCGAGCGTAGGTGACCTCCGTGTGACGGATCGCCTGGTGTCGACGGCACCCGAAGCCTACGGTCAGAAACGATTTTCACGGGTCCCGTTTCATCCTCGAGTGGCCGATTCAACGTGCGTGTACGCCGCGCCGGCTTTTATACGGCATTAGCGGCCTTGGTCAGTCGCACCTTGCCCGTCGCGATTCCTTTCCCCTCCATGGGAATAGAGGAGGAACCCTTTCTTTCGTTTCACGCGTATATCTGATCGTCGGGCGGGAGGAAAAGCGATTCCGTGACACGTGAGAAACGCCGCGTTTCCGGAGGAGCCCGAGCTCTCGAGCCGATGGCCTGAGATTAGATTGGAGGGAGGACAATGCCGGTGTTGATGATAAGGGACGGGAATACGCGCGGGTGGACCGAGATGAAGCGCTTATGGTGAGCGCTGGTTTTCATGGTAGAATGGTCCAGGTACGAGGAGTCGATGTAAATGACGAATTTTGTTAGGACGGTGATCGAGGTGTACGTAGGTTTTTCTTCTATCGATTTTTCTCGAGGTATTTTTCAGTCGATTGGAATTCGCGTTTCTTTTCTTGCATTAGTTGGAACACGTTTGGCAGGTGTCGATGCAAATGAATGTAGACGCTCGCGCTTATTTTGGTCGGTACCTGTGGATGAACCTTCAGTCCGGGTTGTTGCAGCAGAATATTTCGTTTAATATATGGAAAGAGGAATTTCACTTTTCCTGAGCAACTTTGTACTTGAATGTTAAAGTCGAGGTCGAATGCGAACAGGTATGAACGCTTTGGACATTGCAATGGAAGGGGTGCGCAATTTATTAACGATTCTCTTCCGTCTGACGTTTCTCGACGAATATCTCGAACAGTTCCAGCGTTTTCATAAATTAAAAGAAAAATAGTACCTGTCCTTGCAATCTTAATATCCATGCTACGTACAAGATTATATTAGATAAACACGAGACCGATAATTAAAATGAAAACTGATGAAACCTTGCCATTGCCTATCACCTTTCTCAAGAAACTCGCGAAACGCTTCAAACACGAGCACACGAACTTCCGTCCGCTTCCCTTTCCCAATGTTCACCGAAGTTCCCGCTACACCTATGACCCCGATTCCATTCGAAAACAAGTGGCCGTTAGCCCCGCTCCAGTTTCCTACGATTTCGAGTGGCCCGAAGGAAAAACGTCGGCCATCAAAGGGAAAACGATCATCGTGGAAGATACCGGTGAAAAAGTTTTCTTCCATAAAATAGGCGGGCCCGAGGAAGGGGCCCAACAAAAACGATGAAAAAAAAAAAAGAAGAACGAAACGAAGCACGAATGCGAGTATGCGATGCGCATGATCCACAAACGGGTCCGATTTTTTTTTTTTACTCTCCTCTCGATCTCGAAAGGGCCAGCGTGTTTTTTTTCTTCTTCATCTGGTCCGCACATGTAGGGAAAGGGTCGTACGAGCGAAGAAAGACAAGAGCGACATAGAGAGAGAGAGAGAGAGAGAGAGAGAGAGAGAGAGAGAGGGAGGAGAGAAAGAAGGGGAAAAAACGTCGCGCATAGCCGCACCATTTTCCTTCCTTTGTAGGCCAGCTTCACCCTGACTGGGCCAGGCCGCTGGGGCCAGGGTTAAAAACTCTTCACCCCTCGGAGGAAAGTCGAAAGGACGAAGGGGTTTCCGGGCGGCGGAGAAAGGAAAAAGGGAGAGAAAGAGGACAGGACCGATAGAAAAAGTGGGGGTTGCGTATAAAAATTGCCCCCACCATGGAAGGACGCATTGGTGGGTCCTTTCTATTCTTTTGATATCCTGCCGTCGGGGCCCTCGGCCGGCCCTACGCGGGGCCCGATACTCCAGTCAGCATCCGAGCACGCGAGAAACCAGATCTTCGCCGCCCCGATCGATCGCGATTCGTTCATATTCGTCCGTTGGCCAATTGAACGGTTAATCAATCGAATGGCGACGCGGCTGCTGGTCGATCGCGGACGCGTGCACGATTGTGTTATCAATTGAGTGGTGCATGGCGGTTCCACGGGGACGGAGAGGGATGGAGAACGTTGTTGTAAACCGACGCGTAATGGCGCACAAAGGTAAACAACCCCGACGAGCGTTGGAAACGCGTATCAGTTCGTGATCTTAACGTCTTTCGTTACGGGAGGACGTTACCGGAGGATGTTAAGGGTGGTTTTAAGACGGCGATCGACACCTTGGTGGGATTTTAAGGGCGCCTCGATAAGGGGCGCGTGGTATTTTTGCTTCGCGAGGGTGTCGATGACGTGAATTATTGTGGCACGATGGTATTAATTTGCGAACGAACGGAGATCCTTTTCGTGGCGACGATTTGACCAAAGGGATTGCTTAATTGATCGAGGGGACGCGAGAAGGAAGCATCATTTCGAGTATAATTGTCGATTTAATTGGAACGATAATTTGTTGACGAGTGTTGTTGCTTTGACGCGAAAGATCTGTATCGGTGATGTTTGCATCGTTTAAATAAACTGCACCTTCGATTGTTAATCGGAAGCTGCATCGATGTGCACTTTTTCAAATACGTAAACGAAACAGTACGCGAAGCGGTAAAACGAAATCTTTCGCAAACGTTTCGCCGCAATGCAGATTCGTTGATAAGTGAACCGAGCGTTTTATTTCGTCCGGCGGCAAGCTAAATGAAACGAATTTTACGCGAACAATTCCTAAACATTAATCGACAACAGCGGTGCCAATTTTTTCTCCGGCGCTGAATGCATTATTAGATTGTCCAATAAGTGCTCCATTTTTCCAACTTTTGCAACCGTCTATGCACGCTGCTACGAATTGTTTCACCTTTCCCCGAGAAACAACGCCAATAACAAAGAAAGTTCGATGTAAAAACTGTTGCGCATCTAGGTAACGAAAACGAGTCAGTTTACTTGCGGACTTTTGTCGTGCCTCCAAAGTAGTTCAAACTGACCGAAATATTTCTGTCCTTCGTGTCAAAGGTGGTGCAAGCTTTTCCTATTCGTCGCGTGAACGATATTCCACGCCCTGCACGAGCCACTCCGGGTCACTCTGATAAACAATTCCGCAAAAAATTATTCCTCGATACCGTGATTCAACTGAAACACTCTGGACAAATACGTTTGACAAAAACGATGTTCCACAGAGCGCAACCCTATTAGACAGCCCAATACACTGCCGCGTGTATCCACGTTTTCCGAACCAGCACCGTCGTCCCCGAATATCACGGCGACGGCGACGTCGATTTGATCGCGGCACAGGTCTCCATTATCGACGATACCGTGCGGATCCGTGCGTAGCTCGATATTCCCTGCGACGCGACGTGTGCCAAGAAATCCACGGGTTTCTTGATCCATCTGTGCACGGGTATCACGCGTTTCCCGTGGATCCGGGGGGCACACGTACGCGCGTCCGTTGCCTGGGTCGGCGAAGGAAATTGCCGCGACCCAATACTAATGGATAATGGAATTATTGGTTACGGTCGGAGCCCGCCCTGGGGATGATCGTAATTCAATTGCTTCGATGTGTCCTCTGGACGTTTTGACAGGACGGATGTCCTAACAAGGAAACCGCCTCGGGATATACTCGCGTGTGTGCCTCCTGTGCATGTGTTGCCCTCGCCGTTTGTATCGCGACGGAGACCCGGTGGAACGTGGCCTGGAAAAAGTCGCTACGGGGATCTCGTTTCGTGCGACGCGTTGGCGATATAAAATTTCTGATCGAAGGAAAATTAGAATTGCGAGATTTGTATTGGTAGCAAAGAAAAAAAAAGACGGAACGCGTCGTTGGTGCAGGTGTTCGATTTCGTCGAACTAGTCGGAGGATGGTTCTTTCTGACGGGGTTTTTTTTATATATATATTTTGCGAAATCGCGACGGGGGTACGATCGGAGCCGTAGTTCGCCGCGAAGACTCAACCCTCCCGCAGAACTGCTCGATGGTTATGAATAGATATAGCTCGAAGATAGTTGGGCAGCTTTGAGAGCGGCGGAATCGCGATTGGAGTTGGAATTGGGCATGGAGTTTCTTGGTGTTTTATGCGAGACAATCTTGTGGTTAGGTGGTTATGTGGCGAAGGTTCCAGGATATTTCTGAATCCAGGAATGCGTGCATTAATTCGAAATAAACTGGTGCGTCGCCGGAACAATACGAAATGTCGTAATCGATTCGAGCCACACTTAATTTACACCTTTGGTATGAAACGATCGAAATCGCTCCTTGATATATATATATATATATATATATATATATATATATATATATATATATATATATATATATATGGTATCAGGCGGGGAAAAGAATATATATGAAAGGGAGGATTCGGAATTTAATATTCGAGAATGTCGTGAGTAATCGACGGGGATCGTCGATTCTCTGGCACCGAACGGCGTACGAAAGAAAATTAATGTGAAAGACTAATAAGCCGGGGACGTTTCCTGCAGTAATTCCCATACGCATCTGCCTCCCCACCCCTCGAACCCGGCCACTCGTCGATGGAAATTACGAAGACTGTTGCAATAAGGGAGCCACGCGGTGCAGTGATCGAGGCATTACGGATGTATGGGCCAATTTGTAAGCAATCCAACTTACATTCGCGGGGCAATATTGTATTTTTATGTTATCTTTTCTCGGCTATTCGCGGTATCCTCTTATACGATGATACTACCCCCACTCGTGGCCCACCCCGTTTCATTTTTCCCTCTGTGTGTCTGTGTGTGTGTGTGTGTGTGTGTGTGCGTGTTTACGACGGATCGGTAATCGGCAGGGGATCGAATCGAAAATGAGGAAGTTAAGGGCCCTCCTATATCAGGAAAGGGAAACTGCATATAGCCGTTGGGTTCGTTTTAATTGTTATTGCGACGGGTCGAATAGATCGAGCAATAAATCGACACCGTTCGTTACTTAACAATGAATGGATCGAGACGAGAATTATCAAACAGCGGTACAATGAAATCAAATACAGACGAGAAGATTGAATGAAACATGCGGACCTGTAATTATATTTACATTAACACCTTCAAGCGAATGGTACATAGATTCACCTGTTACCCGTGCCAATAGAAAGTACACGACACCCGCGATCGAATAATCATCACCGAAACAGAACTAAACCTGCAAAAATCTTCACAACCCCGGACTACCAACTTCACACTTCATACGAGAACCATTCGGAAATATCAACCACGCGACCTGTATTCTCATCAATTGGCCCACACGTGCAATTAAATCCAGCGCACCGCGAACATCCGCATGACGCATGAACATTGCCCGACCAAATGCAACTAAACTGACAGCGAATTAAGAACGTTACCTCGCTGTACGAGGTAACATCTCTGCCAACAAATTCGCCGTTCGTCGAGCACAATCTCTTCCGCGGGAGCTCGCGAAAAATTACACCCTCCTTCGTCTCATTTCCCGTCCCGTTTAAGCGCCCCTCCGCCGTTCAACATTCCAACATTTCAATCCGTTGTTCCGGTGCGATTTCCCCGCGAGCGGACGCGGAACGTGCCCGGACAAGGATGCCGCTAAACGAATAAACAGCCGACGACAGTGTACGTCGGGCGTTGTATCTCCTTTTGGACCGGTTTTGCGGGGCAGGTTACAGGGGACAACGCGTGCGTGCGTACACGAGGGAGATTCACCGGAGTGGCGAACGGACACGTGTCGGCCTGGTCCTCCTTCGCGCTCACCTTCGTCCGCATCGGAACGCCGGAGGGGTAGAGGTAGCGGGTTTCGCTCTTTTTCTCTCTCTTTCTCTCACGCTCTCTGGACTACCCGTCGCCGCAGCTCCCGTGCTTCGGTCCAACATCTGCCCCCGAAAAAACAAAAGGCCATTGTCGTTAACGACCGGTCGCGCGTCTCTTGTTTCTAAGCGAGCGCTTTTCAATCGTAGGCGAATAACGGACCCGAGTTCGGTCCATTCAGGCCCTCAGGTCTCTCTCTCTCTACCCCGTCGCTGTTCCTCTCTTCGCTGCCTTCGATCACTGCCCTGTACCCTCCTAGTCTTCCGCAGCGAGTTTCTTTCGAGAGTCTCTCCCTTGTCGGTTCGCGGCTGTTTTTTTTCCTCCTAGTTTTCGTTACGGGCCCGACGTGCCGCGGCGTACGACGGTCGGCGCCGCGACGCCATTGGACGCCGCGCGATGGTTGCGAGCTTTCGGGGGAATTTTACAACTACCCTCTGGTCGGACGGGAGTCGCGCGCGGTCTGCGCATCGAGGTAAATTGTCGGGGATCCTTTCAATCGTTAACGGCAACGTGGAAAATGTGTTCGGATAACGGGGAGACCGTTGATCCGGGAAATTCGAGGGGCAACGGTTACGGCGGTGCAAGCAGCACGGTGAATGCGCAAACTGTTTTTTGGTTTTAGGCGAAGCGCGTTCGCAGGGCGGAGTTTTTCTTTCCTTAACCGCGGGGACGGCGGAGGAACGATTAAAATCTCGTGTTCCCGTCGAGAGACGCGCAAGTGCGATTGTCGTCTTGTCGGGGTACCGAAATAGGATGGAATTATCTCGCTTCCTGTCGTGGGCCCAGGTACGCGTCCTTCCGGTACTGGGGGGGAAATTCAGTGTTCCCTTTTTTTCGGTGGAAAAAGCTTGAGCAGCGAATTTGTATAGGAGGGGTGTGCAAACGATGCTATCTGCACGTAGGTATGGAGTTGAGTGTCCAAGATTTTTTTTTCGCGATTATCGATACCTTTTTTTTGTCCGTGCTCCCTCTGCGAGGAACAAAATGGACGTAGATTTTCGGGTTCCATCCCTATTCTTGTGTACCTTGCAAATGTTTCGTTCGCCTTTTAAATAATTCCAAGGCACCGTCGACGAAAGCGGCTCCACGGTCTTTCCTTTTCTGTTCTGCTCTTCGTAAATAATTGACGGGGACCGGACGAACGAGGGTATCGCACGAACGAAGAACAAACGTGCCCACTAGCTCGAAGCGTGATGATACGCACCCCAGTGCTATCAGAACCGCGTTTGCGCGCTGGCCAGTGGTCAACCAGAGCTCCGCCCCGAAAGAATCGAACGATGTCTGCGCACCTACGAATACTGGGTAAAAAAAAAAGGGTGATCGCAGAACACACGGTCGTGGAAACGTTCCTTTCAACCTGTATCAGAAATCGAATTAACCCCAATATCGCATTCGAGACTGCGCGTTCAGATTATGTTGTTACGTTACCGTAACGTTGATTTAAATGTTGAGAACGATCAGTTTCGAATATGCTATATTCTCAGCTTTCCTTTAAACGTAAAACTTTCGTATAAAAAGAGGCATACCGATGTAAGTCGGTATGACACTGTACGACGATCAGGTCGCAGACACCCGAACGATAAGACAATGGTTAAATGATACATCAGCCCGTGAAACGGTCGAAATATCCGACGTATGCGATACAGAATCGTCTTCGAATACGTATTATGTTCACGGGGAAAAGAGGGACGACAAAGTGAGAGATCCCGAAAGGGACGAAGCAACGGCCAGAGACAATGGCCAGGAACGACGGGGCAGATGGTTTTCTCAGTTTTACGCGACTCTTCTTCCAGCCCCGTCTGGATAGATATGGGATACTTGACTCCGGCGAGGGAGAGATCGATGTATGAAACTCCTGCCAATCTCTATGTTAATGGGGCGAGGCATAAGCAGAGGGCAGAGAGAAGAGCCGCGAGGAACGCTGCCAGTAGATCTGCTGGAGGACACTTAAAAGTGAATTGTTACGTCTGCGGCTGACCCCAGGACCTTAGCCCTTGGAACCGCGGTGAATTATAAGACTCGTGCAGAAGGAAATTAGATCTCTATATCAGCGCTACGCTTTCCTTCGGCCAACCAAATTTCCCTGCCCCGCGTTCGAGTTCGTCCCGAAAATAGACCCGATGCGTGTTCCCGTGACTTAATTGCGAGGGATTGTTGCGCTGAGAATATTCATATTTTCTACTTGGCGAATGTATTACGGGGGTATTGGTTTCTTTTATTATTTGTTTTTGTTTGCCCTTGTTCCTATTTTTGTTCACTGATCTTCGGAGAAGCATTTCATAGTCGAACCGGCGAAAGGGAAATATTATTTGAAGCATAAGGAATAATGTCAATGTGAATGTCGTGCATCGAATATTCCCATTTTGTGCGAGGAAAGTTATAATTATCGTTATTCGAAGGTAATCGTAATTTAATTGCAACCCGGCTAAACAAATTGACGGTGAGAGGAATATTTGTAGAAATTACAAATGTTCAATACAAAACTGAAGATCGTTGGTGCTATTTCGTGCCAGTTTTTAACGGAACGGTCGAACCTTTCATTCGGAAAGCAGAATGTTAACGCGACACGATAAATTATGGCAAGTCGGTGAAATTATTTGGGTGGTCCAGGTCAAAGGTTCAAGAATGCGCTTCAAGTGTCCTTTTATCTAAAGTGCGTGGAGCTTCGGACAAATTCTTAAGAGGGTCTTGCATTCAAGGAACAACTTTCTAAAGGCGCGTAAAACTGGACACCCGAAACACCAAGAACCTGGGGGGAGCTGAGAATTTGAAAATCAACCGGCCGCGGTATAAATATTATAGAACTAAAGTACTTGACGCGCACGAAATGTCGTTGCAAGGGAACGGTAGCTTTAAACAAAATGACTTCGTCATTCGGGCAACAAATAAATCACTAATTGCGGTTAACAAAAGCCTGTAACACCGCAAAATAAAATACAGAAGAAAGAAAGGGCGCAACCGTAAACACTTCCCATACTTAATCTGACCGCGCCATAGGATTTCCACTCCGTCGTATCCTTACATTATAATATCATTACCAAACCACAGAAAACCGACTGAAGCACGCTCGAAAATATGAACACAAATACAGGCAACGCGCTAAAAATTGTTTCACTTATCGCCGCTTGCTCGCAATTCGTTCGAGAGAGCTAACTCGCAGGACGAAAAATATCGATCAACCTGTTTATCTTATTCCCGCATACGTAATCGACATAAATTGAAATAAGTCGCCTATAAACGTGATTGTTCGATTTCCAGCGGAAACCTCGCAAGGCACCACATCCCCAGACACCGTCCAATGCGGGGCATGCAGGGTGTCCTACCCCCTTGGCGAGATCGTGCGGTTCATCGAGCACAAGGTGAACCACTGTCGCAGCACTCCTCAGGGCTGCCACAGTCCGCCGGCCACAGCGGCGCCGGAGGACTCCGATCCCGAGGACGCGCTCGCCCTAAAAACCGTCGATCAGGACTCGAAATTGAACTCGGTGCCCAGCATCTCGGCGCCTATCAACAAAAGGGGCGGGGGCAGGCTGGACAGTCCACCGACGCCTCAGGGCACCGGGCCGGACGCTGGAAGTCCGATCGAGCTGAAAGCAAGCGCCAGCTCGACGCCTAAAAGGCGTACAGAGGCTTCCGACGAGGACAAGGAGGACGTACCGAAGAAACAGAAAACGGAGTCCGTGGACGCGGACACGAACACGGTCAATTCTGGTGAGTACCGTGCTTGTTTCTTGTTAATCGTTAGGGTGCTTTGGATGTCGCACGATAGCGTTACAAATCGCTATAAATTGACGGTTATATTGTTGCGATCTGATTTTCCATTGTCGTCCGTAATGCCAGAAATGGATTCAGCTACGAATTTTATTTATTTTTGTTTAATTCAGACGGGGCTGTTGATTGTGAAACGCGTAACAGAATGCGTCCTATTGGGAAATTATTATATTTGATAGTAATTAAGAATTGGTAACACAGACAGGTATAAAATATTTCGCTCAGATGATACTTCCATGCTTATTTCTTAGTACTTGTTACGGTTCTTTGGATGCCGTACAAAAGTATTATAAATTGCTATAAATTGACAGCTCCATTGTGGCGATTTCATTTTTCATTGCTTAAATCAATGCCAGAAATGGATTCAGCTTACATCGTAAAATGTCTTAGCAATGAATTTCATTTATTTTTTTTTTAATTCAGACAGGGCTGTTGATTGCGAAACACTTAAAAGAATGCATCTTATTGGAGAATAATTATATTCGAGGGTAATTCAAATTGTTTCGTGCAGATAATATTTAAGTTATATTTAGACGATAATTTATCTCCCATCGAGATCTTTGTCACAATAGTACGTTCCACCCCGGACGGAACCGCAACGCAAATTTCTTTGCCACGAAAATCGAGCACGCTTCTGGCCGACGAGATATCAAACGCATCTGAACGTGGTTCACGGATGCACGTGTTACTAAAGATGCCCCGCGATGTTTTGACGTATGTATGTATTCCGCTTTGAGTTTCTGGGTTGGGTCTCCCGAGTCAAGGTAGCCTCTATAAATAAAACGCGAGTGTTCCGGCAACAAATGCTCATCGCGACTTTCGTGCACCGCAGCTTTCAAATCAACACACTTCCGTCCACTTATCGGACGGGGAACAATGCCCGAATAGTTTCTGATCTCAGTGAATACGATTAATTAAATCGTGCCGATTAATCCGACGAATCGATTTACGAAGGCAATCGATCTCGTCCAGCTGTCCGTGCGAAGTGAAGCGAAATAAATAAATGTTACAAATGCGAACGACCATCGTATCTCGAGCTCGACGAATCCGTCTAGTTCGAAGCAGTAACGTCAGGTCGACAAAGTTGGTCATCTGCGCTGGATATTCCGGTTTCGAATTCGTTGGTCAAGGGGGGTGGCGAGAAATGAAAGGAGAAAAAAACAGGGGAGTTTTAAAGTACAGTTACGGCCTGCCATGTGATGCCGATCGTGGTTCAACGAGCACGGACAATGCCGTGGTGGATTCGATTTTTGAATTTAAAGAGCCCGCTCGGCGTTTGGGGTGAACCTGCCCCCATACCTACCCTCCCCCACGATCCCCTTTTTATTTTTATCGGAGACCACATTGTCGAGGGGCTTCACGTGCGAAACGTCCTCGTTGGTGTTCCCCGTTGTCCGCAACGAACAATCGTAATTAATTTCGTTTCTATACCTTGCCCAACTGTAGTTCAATTCTAAACAATTCGATCCTAACAATGTGCGTATCCCTATGATGTATTCTTACATCTCCGACGGAGTATTTTAAATATTCCCCCACCACGTTAACTTCGATTAAGTTGGAATGCACACTTTCACCCCTTCGCTGCGAGTTAGTACCGATAGAAAAGTGCACGTCGGTCAATGATCCGTGGCTTCGTCGAAGCTTGTCCGAAGGACTGTAATAGGGCTCGATGGTGGAACGGCGACGATATAAAAGGGCCGGGTTTAATTTCTCGCCCACTCGTAGACGAATCGACACGACGGCGATCGCGTTGCGTCGGTTTACTCCGATTAACTTCAAAGACGCGACGGCGACGTCGGACGAAATTCATGCGGCCCGGCACTCCTGATGAAATGAAAGCAGAGCCTTTGAGATTCTTAACTCGGTGCTTACCTGTGCAAATTGACGCGGTCGCCCGCTTTGCATCGCGGAGGGAAAGAAGAAAACGGACGGACGTCGGCAACGATATTCGTTGAGAGTCGCTGGACGCACCCCTGTTACTCTTCTTCTTCTTCTTCTTCTTCTTCTTCTTTTTTTCTAACAATTAGCGTGGCCTCGCCTTTGTAAATATCAATTACGTTCGTTGGATTGACCTGGCATTCTTCGCGAATCCATCGGCCTCTATCGCGTTCCGTAAGAGGATTTTCGGCGGAATAGTCAATCAGTTGGAACAGTCGTCGTCCGTGATCAATTGTTAAGTGGTAGGCACGTCGAGCTGCGTACACGTTTCTTCCCTTCAAGCTAATTTTCATAATAACGCGACAACCGCTGCTCTAGTCGCGATTGAAAAATGATCTCGCGCTCGGATAATAACGCTCGCAGTGACAGAGCGCGTCGTTCACAGCAAACGGACGTAATTCCCGTTCATCTGCGCCAACTCACCCCCCGCCCCCATCTGTGCACGAAGATTTTTCACGCTCGAAGGGTCGATCGCTCGTCGCGGGTAAGCCGCAGCGTCGCTCGTTTCGCGGGTACCCGGGTGATTAATGCAAACGATCATAATTGCGTAACACCTTGTTGACGCGGTGCGAGCACACGGGTGCCTCTTTAAAGTTTCATCACGGTCCGTGAAACGCGTTGGAACCGACCCCCCTTCCGATAGGTCACGCAGAGGGAACGTAGAGGGACAAGAGACAGGAGAGAGAGAGAGATAGAGAGTTAACCCTATCCTGGGCCAGGGTGCCATCCGAGGCCTCGTCGTGTTCATCCCCCGGCTCGTCCGCGTCGTCCTCCGGATAAGCCCCTTTCGTCGCCTTTTTTCTCCCGGGGTTTTTTCGCTATCGACCGGCCACGTCCAAAAGCCCAATTAGAATCGTCCTATTGTTTGGCCACGTGGTCCGCACGAGCCGCCGCTGCACGAGCACGCACGCGAGCATCGTCCGTGTGAATTCGCAGGGCCGGGTGGCTCGTGTGCCGGTGTGTTTGCGTTCGTGTGGCATCACGGTGTATCTGGTTTTGGTTCCGTCGCGTGTGTTCAGGTAAGGTAAGCGTGGATCAGAGACATCGACACGCACGGCGAAGCAGAACCCAAGCCCCCCCGAGTCTTTTATTCAGCTTTTTAGTGGCACTCGATCGAAATTGGCATCTGTGTCGCTCGTTTCGGGGAGTATGTTTATTAGAGCGATCGGACGTTAGGTGTCGCGGCTTCGATTTAAATGTCACGTTGCGAGAGGACGGATTTCGGATTCAACCGGGCTGATTGTTCGACTTCTCGGTGCGTCGAGGCAGGTGATGGCAATTCGGGGATGTATCGCTTGTTCCTGTAACCTATCGCGGGGGGTATTCGACACAAACTGGGGATTGATTGGATCGCAGGGCTTTCCCTGATAAAAATAATTCGGGGCTGGAAGTACCTTTCGTACCCGATTGGCGTTGCTCGAATTCTTCCGCAGTAAAGTGTTTATCAAACATCTTGGTCGACGGTTACGTTGAATTCCCATCGAACTCACGTTAATCGAAAGTTCGATATCGAGGATACGCACGATACGTGCCACGCCGCGTATAGGCGAAGTGAAATAAAGAGGACGTCATCCCGGCTGTCGTGCGGAAAACGACAGTGACGTTGCCGCGAGAAGGAAGATCCAGCGAGGGGGTTGAAGAGGAGGAATCGACAGAAGCGGCGATAATCCGACGAAATTGGCACCGCCGGTTCCCGGTGAGATGCAGATTCGATCTATCTGTCACGTTTGTCTGGAATATTAATTTTCGTTCGCGGCCGAGCTCCATCCACGGCGATTCTTTATGCTTCCTCCACGCGTCCCCTTCGTGAACTTCGTCCACCTCTTTCGCCATGATTTCCCTCGCCTTCCCTCTCTGTCGGCATCACGGTAGGAACATCTTCGTGGACCGCCCGAGGCGAGGCGAGAATTGCTTGCGAATTGGTTGTATCTCAGGGTTTCGTGCTCCCGCAGCCCTTCCGTTCGCCCCTACCCTTTTTGCTTTCTTGCCCCGCGAGGAAGGAAGTCAACGAGGACGACATAAAAGTGATACACTGAAGCGACCGACAGTGCCAATACGAACGACAGTCCTCGTTTTTTACCCCCTCGGTGCTTTCCTACATTTCTTTTTTTGGAGACGCGACTATCTTTCGTTTTTGTTGTGTTTTTTTTATCGCTGTCTCCCCGTGGGATAAATTCTTCTCATTTACTCCTGCTAATGCATTTCAAGCAAAGCTAGCATGCCGAGGATGCGTTCGAATTTTTGGCGAGGATCAAACAATTATTGGGTTCGACAGTGGAAAAGAATTCTTCTTTTATTTCGTAGAACGTTTATTTGAAAAGTTCTTTTTCAGCTTCTTTTGCTTCTCGTTGAACTTTGCGTTCTTCGTAACAAAGAACAGTAATCTCTGCGGGGGCATTATTTTTTTCGAGGCTGGCCGCGAAGTCGGAATTCATTATGGCATCCGCGCGACAGGAAGTTCAATCTATCTCCTACATTTTGAAATGAAGATTCTTTAAAAGGTAAACTTCATTTGTCCGGGACTTCGCTATGGAAGTTCGAAGACAATCGAAGTTTCGCCGGCGAACTGTTTCAGCACGCGAGCACGTGAAACGTTCCGTCCTGCCAAGACAAACGCGTTCTTCCTTTGTCCCTGTCGAATTGTGCCTTTCTTGACCCACTCGGCCTGGCCGACGAGGTCGGCCAGCCCGAACGCCAATAGCCGTGGAACGTTCAAAGACCAACGGAAAAGGGGGTAATATGTTTTTCAACGTTTTTGTTTCAAGTATGCAGATGAACGCTTGTACGTATTCAACTCTCGCGTCTCTCCTTTCGTTTGTTTGCGTGGCGAATGATTTAATGGGAACCGCGGGTCATTCGTGACGTTTGCGGTTGGACAGAGGAACAAGAGGCATAAAGTCTCAAAGAATATCCTGCCGAATCGTCTGGCAACTTTGCACTGACCGCAAGAACGGAGCACGTTCGTTGAGCGTTCGACTTTCTACGCGTTCGTCCCTTTGAAAAACCGAGGGCCTCGACTATTTATGACACTCTTGCCGAACGATTACATCGCCGCCCATTCGCGATTCTGATAAGCAATATTGCGTCCAGTATCGGTTCGTTATACATACCTCGAGAAACGCGTCGCGTTGGAACTCGAACGTCTGAAAAATTCAAACGTTCGCTCAAAGCTGTGCAATTTATTGAACGGATGACTGAAATATTAAAGACACGATAAACTGAATGAATACACCGGTCCCAGAATTTTGACGCGATCGTAGGTAAAATTAAGGGGTTAATGAAGTAACTTCGACGTAGCGAAACGAAAAAAAAGAAAATAAAAAATTATTAAGCGAATTTACCAAACGCGCGTTCACAGAGGAAGCAGAGATTCTATCGGTCACTGTCCATCGTATATACACAATCTGAACCCTGATTAAAATCGCCCACAATCCGTCTACCTGGTCCCGATGCTGCCCGGGTTGTCCCTTTTAAGTGCAACCCTTGTACATAGGACAAAGTGCATACGCCGCATACGTTGGCTAATCGATATTTTAATATTGTCACACGCCATTCTGGATTAAATGCCTTTGTGTATACGTGTACGTGTACGTGTGCCCCGTGACGTCACGAACGGCAGATGCGGCCGGCTGAAAAGCGCAAAGATTTCCCTGGCGAAAAACCGTGCGGTTTAATACGTTTCTTTTTTCTTTTCCTATTTCCTTCTCGGCCGGTCAATCGAAAATACCGCGGAACAATTCACGGTTGAACGATCGATAATTGCGGCCAAAAATTGCCAATGCATGATTAACAGATCCTGGAAATAGTTGTCGCTCGATAAACGGAGTTGTTATTAATGTAAAAAGAGCGTCCAGAGATACCGCCGGTCGTATTGGTCACGGTGATATTGAAAATAAGGCGGATTCAAATAGACTCGAAATGGCAGGACCGTTTTTGCACTACTTGTAGGCGTAGGTTACAGGCTATTTCGGGAAATTCTGAATGAAATCTGAATGTCCCTTTTGTTTTATTCATTGGGAAATCGACCTAACACAGCTAGCTCGAACTTTATATTTGTATCAAGCTCCGGTTATTTATCCATCATTAGCCCGAAACTCTCCGTCCCTTCGAAGTGAATTTATTCGATGAAATTTTAATCGAATTTCCGTTCAGTCCTTCGCGAAGAGTTTCTTATTATATGAATATTTCACCGATATTGTTCTGTATCTTCCATGGACCTTGTATTTCAACGTTGAAGCGTTAAAGGAACCATTTAAGAATTTCACGAAACGAACAGGATTATAGGAGGGCGAAGGGCGTATCTGTGAAACGCATGGATCGAAGAAATTGCATTCGGAGAATTATTTCGCGGAAACTGTCCCCCCTGGATACCCCTATCCACCCCCGGCTAAGTTTCGTGTGAAATCTTCCGTGAAAGGGTTGAAAGGAAGATTTCGTAGGATGACCAGGGCCTGGCTCGCCGTTAAACAATGGCATTCCGAACGATTTGCCCGTAAACGTCGCGTGGGCCAATTTGTCGGGCAATTTCTGAGGAAAATCGTTGGGTCACTGTCGCGGGCACGGAAGGACCACGTTTCGTATACGGCCATATTGTTCGTTTCATCCCACGATACCCCGTCGTCGAATTGAACTTTCGGCATCGAATCAAATGTCGGGTATTAGCTACAGCTACATTTTTTTCTTCTTCTAAATCCGTACTCGTGATTAAAGTGAAAAGAGAGCTATATTGTATTACTAGTTTTAATGTTCACTTGAATTTCCATACTGAACAGAAATTAATACCATTTACGGCTTATTATTTGGAAATTATTATTCGAAATTCGTTGATTTCGTGTTTGAACTCATGAATGTGTTAAAATAACTTATCAAATATTTAGGTCCGCCTTACATATCAGGAGAGTAAATCATTTTTCTGCTCTTAAGTAATACCAAGATGACACCATTATGCGACATATTGACAGCAATGTTGCTGCAAACTAAACAATTACAGCCCATTTGAAATCTTGACAACGTAATATTCGTTCGAAGTTAATCGCATCTCGATGATCCATAAAGACACGCTTGAAACGAACTTTTAATTCGATTACTATTTCCGTCGGACGGTTCTGTAGGATATCAGAATTATTTCCCCGGCCATTAATCACAATTTCGGTATAAAATTCAAGTTAACAATGATCCCCCTTGTCCTGCTCGTTTTTTTTCGCCTCCTTTCTATACCGCCATTCACGCAGTAAGTGGAACTCTATAAATCATGATCGATGCTCTCCTCTATCGATGGCATCTCCCGTAAGGACGAGCCATCTCTTCCGCGGAGTGAGAGGAGATCGTGAAAATCTAAAGAAATAATCCTAACGGATGGACGACCGCGACGTTTGCATATGAAAAGCGTTCCGCTGTGAATCGATACAACGATATTATGCTCGGGCGCTTGCTTATCTATCGTGGCGTGGGTCTCCCCCTACAAGATTTCGAGGGGAAGTCGCCGATACTTCACACTTCCGCCCAAGGTGAAAGCCGCGAAAGACCGGACAAAGGTCGGCGCGTGAAACAATATGCGAAATTTTTACGGTTCGTCAGTCGATAACCCTCATTTGCGCTATGACTCGTCCCTTTTCTCGCTTTCCAATTTTCTTCGCCCTCGTGCAACCGACGCTGCACTCGGGTAGGTCCGTAGAATCGATGACGTGGGTGAGAATTAAGTGGTTTTTCTTTCGGTTCCACGAGCGCTCCGCAGCTTTTGTTTCGAGGCTCATCTTAATGAGCGCCGGCCAATTTCAATTTCATTTTCGAAATTTTGATTAATGGCTCGTCCGGCTGATGCGGGGGAATTTTTTTTGTGAGATTTGTCAGACGGTGGCTCGATGTTTTTACAGTTTCAATTTGTACATGAATGTGGTTTACGGTTTATTAATATCGACGGATGGTGTATCTGCTCGCATCGAAGTGAACGATAGTTCGTTTCTTAAATATAATAACAAGTCCGCCCTTCGATCAAAAAGATAATACAGCCGTGCAATTTTAATAACAGAAAACTCGATTCTTCGAAATCTTTAACCGCGAATTCTTCCCAGCCGCGGTCCAGTTTTCACCGTAACGAAATTACTCGAGTTAACCAGCCCGAGACAACTTTTCCTCCGCTTCTAAATAATTCCACTTCGGTTTCGGCGCAAACCGCTGATTACTCTATCGCGTTAATCCGCCACAGTTTAAAGTCAGATTATTCCGTGTTGTCGAATGATTTTCAACGAGCGAGTTTATCCCGCGATACTGCAAGGACGCTCGACAAATACGCGAGCGCGAGCAAATACCTGTCGCGACTACAAATCGAAGAAAGAAATCAACACGATTAATAAACCGAACCCGTTCGAAATCCTATTTTCTCGGCGATATTCGAACGCACGGAATTCTCACCCTCGGCAAGCGGTCGACGAAGATCGCGGTACGTTTCTACCTCTCGAGACGACGAATCGTTCGTTCACGGAACGAGGCTATCTCGCGAGTGATCGCGGCGTTCCCCTCTTTCGTTCCGCCGAACGTTTCTTACCGTCGACGCGTAAACGCAAGCGTAATCGCGGCGAAAGGTCAGCAAGGCGGGGAAGAAAAATCTGTCGCCCACCGGCAGGCCTCGTTATTCTATTTAGCACCTTGTTACACGCGGCGATATGTGTTCCATTGTGTATTGTCGCGACGTATATCCTATCGCTTATGAAGCTGACGTTCCCCCCCCCCCCCACCCCCCGCCTCCCCTTCGCCCCTCGAGTTGTTTCTAATTTAATTTAGGATTCATTGTTTACGTGTCCCATTGTCGCTGGCATCCGCGCCAGCCGTGATTCATTTATTGGACATCGGTGATACTCGCTTCTGCGTGTTTCGCGTCGCCTCCGAGGAGTTCGCAAGTGTCGTTCCGTTCGAACGGTCTCAACAATAAGGATAGCAGCGAACGAAACGACGCGCACATTGTCCCCGCATAATTTCCATCGATTGTATCGCCGTTGATATCTAATTTGTAATTCGTTCAGAACGATGCAAGATTGTTGCTCCAGTCGGAACGCGACGGTGCGTACATTTCGTTGACAATTTCTACTGCACTCGTTGAGAATTTTATCGGAACATAATTTTGGTTGCACATCGAACCGGTGTACCTGCGGTTCGCGGTACGGCGGAAATTTAATTGTCTCTTGCGCGCAGTTGCAGAGGGACGCGACAGTTTACGAAGAAAGCTTGGGACTTAAATTGTTCCCTAACGGTTGCGAGGAATAATTGAATAACAAACCGATCGATTGAAAGGAAAATTGTCTCGCAAAAAGTTGTTTGTTTAAAAACCGCGGTTCGCCTCGCCAGTACGTGATTCGCTGTCGCACGATCGGGAGAAGATTTTGGAAGGGATCGGGACGATAAGGGACGCGATTCGTTTGGTATAACAAACGACTCAATTTCAATACCGTGGAGGAGCGTTTAAGAAACTTGGGTAAAATGTAAGATCTTATTTAGCGAGGGTTCGGCTTTAAGACTCTCGTTCCCAGGCTTCCTTCGACGACAAAGACCTTCCCCCCTAACTTGAACTACCATTTAATTAGGGCTGCTTTTATTTTTCCGAGCCCCTTTGTCTCCGGTTGACTTTTCTTTTCGCTGCTAAATCAGGCTGAGATGCTACACTATGGGAAACGATTTGGAACTTTTAAATCCCTCGCTAGACTGTCCATTTGTTGTCACCTTACGCTCGATTGTCAAGATTCCCTTCGTTTAAACATTGCGGAAAGTTTTTGTCCCGAGTCGCAAAACAATCTTCTGATCGATGCAGCCTACTGAATTTATATTTGATGTAACAGAAGTGCGATTGATAGCTCTTGCAAGAAACGGAAAAGACAAATTTCCAGTGAAACAGCTTCACAATAATTTTCGTTCCGTGGTATCAATGCTGTTCAAGGTAAAGACAATTAAGACGTCACAGCTTTCTCAACGCCGACGGAACGTTTCACCGAAAAAAGCTCACCATACTCGACGCAACCAGAGCGACCATCGTCGCGCACGGCAGAGGGTCATAAATTATACATCCTCTTTCTCCGGCAAACCGCAAACGGTGTATTTCCTCGTCGATAGCCACAAACAACACCCGAAACGAAAGATCCTTCTGGTCAGAGTCCCAGCGTCGACCTGACCGCCTATCCCACCCACGTTTCTCCGAACGTAAATTCACGTCATAATCGCCCCTCGCATCCGGGCTCGCAGGGTCGAAAAAATATTTGTCTCCTTCTTCGTTCTCGAGGTCACAGTCAAACGTCGTTTCCGCGGCGAGAAATAAGGGGCCACCCCCGACGTCTGTTCCGCTTTCGTTCCATCTTTTCCTTCGTTCTCGCGCTCGGAAAGAGGGTGGCCACGAAATTAATAAAATCCCACGGACACCCCGGCGTAGCGCGGAGTGGCGTCTCTGGTGCGTGAAAAATGGCCGAAAATCTGATATTCCGGATTAAAAACATTGAAATTCAAAACCCGTCCCTCCCGTGGCCGTCGACAGCGAGCTAGAGGGAGGGTCGAGAAGTCGTTAAGGGTCAGTTTCAGATCAGCCGCGCCAGAGCCGAGCCCCATTCGCCCTCCAGCAGCCTTTTCAACCCCCCTCTGTCCCCCCAGCGAGAATCGTTTTCTCGGGGATATTATTTTTAAGCCCCCGCCCGGCCGCAATTTGACACAGCCGCGCCGTTTGAATTCCGAATTCAATCGACGGTCCCGAATCCTGTCCCGGAGTCCGCGAAATTAAGGGTGCCACGAGAATTGATAGCCCCACCGATTTTCTTGTATACGCGGGTTCGACACACATGTTCGACGGCAGTGTCGCATTGTCCCCACCCCCCCTCGAGCCTCGACGGCGGATTTTTAACCGCGTTACCATATATCATCGAGCTTCACGGTGATCTTCTGGACTGTTTGATGCGGGTGCAACTTATCGCGCGCGTAACCGTCCGTGATGGCGTTGTCCAGGGGTGAAACGACTAGTACGAGTTTATCGCCAGCCCCGGTTGCGGCCGGGAATATGAAAGATAGTTTCGTAGAAAGCAGCGGGCGATTGAGAATTAAACGGCGATTCGTTGTCGAGAGTTTCTTGTGCACGCGCGGCTGGGAGCGTTTAGTCGTCGACGTTGGAACATGTCGAGATAGTATTATAAGTAAGACGAGTGTTACAAGTAAAAGTATAAGTAAAACATCTGAGTGGAACGAGAATATTCGAAGAAACCTAGACAAAAATGTTTGAAACGCGGACGAAAGAGGACGGCGAAATTAACCGTAGATTCAAAACCGTTGCGCGTTCTTCTGTTCCAGAACCAAGATGGCTCCAGTGCTCGCAATGTTCCCGAAGACTATCCTCCGCCTGGGAGCTGCTGCAGCACGTGCAGAGCGTGCACGGCGCGCGCCTCTACACCTCTCCGTCGTCCTCGACGAATTCGTCGTCGAACACACCGGCGCCGAGTCCACCGACGCCGACGCCGACCCACACCCACCATCTAAGCCCGCCGAATCACCTGAACCTGAGCAGCAAGTCCACCGGAAGTTCCTCCGCAGGAAATTCCTCCGGCGGTACGAACTCCAGCGGGAGCAGCGGCAGTCGGCAGCAACTCCAATCCTCCACCTCCCTCGTCGGTGATCCGCTGCACAGTTTTCTCAGGCTACCTCAACACCTAGAACGAAGTTTTCCACCGATGTTCAGGCCCGACTTCCTCGCCCTGAATCCGCTGGCCGGGTACAGAGGCCTTCAGGAGCTCCAAACCGCCACCAGGAACCTACAGAACCTCGGCGATCCTCTTCGAGGCATGGACGGCTTGAATCTCGGGGACCCACTGGTCCGTAGCTCGTTGGACTCCTTGAACAACGCCAGAAACTTGGCAAACCTGGCCGAATTGTCGCACGGCCGTGGTCTAGCCGGTCAGGCGCATCCTCCTCCACTCGAGGCCAACCTGGATTTTTACTCGGCGCGCCTAAGGAGCCTCGCTAATCCGTCCTTAGGCGCGGCTCCACCTAATAGCGGTAACTCTACCACGAATACAAATCCTCCAGCCCCAGTGCCACCCGTACCTGTGCCGAGCACCGTCCAACAGCAGCAACAACAACAGCAACAGCAGCAGCAACAACAACAGCAGCAGCAGCAGCAGCAACAGCAGCAGCAGCAGCCGGCACAGAATCACAGTCAACCGATTCAACCATCGAGCCCGGCGTCGAACAACACGATACTGACGCACAACAACCATCAGAAGGAGAACTCGCCGCCCTGTTACAGCCAGAGCCCCGTGGGCCATCATAATAACAATAACTCGACCGACAGCGAGAAAACTAGTCCCCCGGTTGCCTCGACGCCCATAATCACCGATTCCGCGTCGGAGACGATCTACTCTTGCGAGGTGTGCGACAAGAAGTTTCGCTTCCAGTCGAATCTGATAGTGCACAGGAGGAGCCACAGGGACAAGGAGAGGCAGTATCAACAGGACGGCACGCAGGACGGACAGAAAACCCCGTCGAGGTGCGAGGTCTGCGAAATGGAAGTGACCGGTTACGCGGAGCTGAGGAAGCACATGAGAAAGGAGCACCAGGAGGGCATGAACGCGGCCAGCCCTCAGGGCAGCGTCGAGACCGTCCCGGACGACGGTTCCAGCTGCGACGAGAACATGGACCTCGACGATGCCGACGAGCACGAGCACAAAGGGGACAGGGAGGACACCGAGGAGAACACGCCGGAGGATCTGAGCACCACGCAGGGTCAGAGCGGGGAGGAGAGTAGCGGCCGCGTGGAACAGAAACCGGCGAGCCTCGTCGGCGATCTGATGGAGAAATTCGGGCTGAGCAACATAGCGCAATACTCCGAGGCGTACAGGCAGGCACTCCAGGAGAATCATCGGGGCGGTTTCATCAAGACGGAGTCCCCGTCGAATCTCACCAACTCTCTGAACAACAACAAGGAGAAGGACAGCGCGCTGTCGCCCACGAACTTCAATTCCTCGACCACGCCCAACATATTCTCCGGTCAGGGCTTCCCCAGGTCGACCGGCCCGGACTTCGGCGGCCTGTGGCTGCCCAATCCTCACTATCTCGAGAACAACGAATTCCGCAAGGCGACCAAGGCGACCACGTCCAGCCTGGCGCTGCAGGGCCTACCGAGCCCACTGCTGAAGAAGGAGCGCAGCGGGAGGAACGACACGTGCGAGTACTGCGGCAAGGTGTTCAAGAACTGTTCGAACCTGACGGTTCACAGGCGGTCTCACACAGGCGAGAAACCGTACAAGTGCGAGCTGTGCTCGTACGCTTGCGCCCAGAGCTCCAAGCTGACCAGGCACATGAAAACCCACGGCAGACACGGCAAGGACACGTACAAGTGTCGCTTCTGCGAGATGCCGTTCTCGGTGCCCAGCACGCTCGAGAAACACATGAGGAAGTGCGTCGTGGTGGTGCAGCAGGGGCCCAAACTGGGCATGCCGTATCCTGGTAGCCAGGACGAGGACTCGTCGTTGAGTACCAAGGATACTTGATCTTGGAACGGGAGCCTACCGCCGATCCCACCATTGTGGCCCCATAGGCCACCCTACCCGGTGTACTGAAGAGGTGATCTTCTTCTTCTTCTTCTTCGTCTACGGGGGAGAAACAGGGGGCAGAGTAAACGAAAGGTGAATCCTGGACGAGTAGGCGGTCGAAGGCGGTCGAAAGATGATCGACGGTGATGTATACTCCGGAGGATCTCCCTGATGCAATGTCCAAGGTCATCTCTCGGGATTAGGAGAGGTGGTAGGTCGGGACAGAAGCAGCTAATCGATCGACGAGACCTGGAAATGGTCCCAATCAGCGAGGAGTATGTTATCGTAAAAATGAGAGACAACGAGAAGATGGCCCCGAGTACAGGTGGCTCAATGAAAGCTGTAACGAGGGGTCCTTCGACGAGAAGGAAAGAAAACGAAGACTGGACCGGAAGAGGAGAGGTTCAGCAATGATGTTGTAGAGGAGACGCAATCGAGAAGAGAGGACATAGATGATTTTAATTCAACTGGAGAAACGAACGAATGGTTACCACTTTGCGAGTCTCAGCACAGCTATTTAAAATATATCCTTATAAATAGTTATAAATAAAGACACTATAAATATAAATACAGGTATATATATACATATATATATATATATACATATTATAAAGAGTATAAATATATATATATAAAATAAATATATATATATATATATATATATATATATATATATATAAATTCCGAGATACAAAGGTGAGTTATACAGAATATAAATATTATACATAGGATAATGAACATAGTGACTTTATTATTGCATTTGAAGATTATTTATTTAATAACGATAGAGACATCATACGTACTGTATAACGTAATATATGTATATATGTGTATGGATATCTGTGCGAACCTGTATATGTATGTACATTACGTTATATGATATGAAGAATCTGCAACCACTCTGTACTGTATAATGTTAGAAAGAAGAGGGAGAGGGAGAGGGAGAGAAGGAGAGAGAGAAATCAATGAAAAGAGATGACGATCGAGGGGTGAGGGTGGGGGGTGTGAAAGAGGGGCGAGGATCTTTTTGTACATTGAACGAACGTCGTTTTGCGGAACCGGTATCGATCGATACTGACGACCCTCTTTTTTTTCTGAGAAGTAGAAAAGGAAAAGCGGCAAGAAACGACGAGGAAAGGAATCGCGTGTAAGCGATTCCTTACGCATCCTCTTACCTGTACATACGCGTGAAATACATCGATATTCGAAACCTTCAATCCTTTAAAAAAAGAAAAAGGAATCCCAACGTTTAAGTATCGGCGCTTTGTACACCATGAGGTACTTGATTCGTACGTCACGTGGCGTAGAGCGGAAACCGGGAACACCCGCCGCGTTTCATTAGACTTTAAGCCCCATAGCCTCGATCCTATATAAAATGTACCATAGGACTTTTATTGTCATTATTATCTATTATCTATTATTAACTATTATTAGTACTATTTCTATTATTGCTTATTAGTATTAATATTATTATTGTCATCATCATTATTATTGACTTTGATTATTATTACTATTATTATTATTATTATTATTATTATTATTATTATCATTATTATTATTATTATTCATTGCCACTATTATCAACGCGGCTGCAGCGACTGTAAGCGCCGTCTTCATTATTTTATCCCGCTATTATTAAATTATTATCGAGAAGATGTTTTTAAATGGTTAAGAAGATGCCAAAGTTGTTTAGGTTTATCGGCGCTATATTATGAACGTCGCGTCTCGCGCAAGTGTCCGTCGAGGTTTCGTTAAAACGAAACGTTGTTCACGCGAAAATCCGACCGAGCAAAGGTGCACGGGTGCAACGAGAAATTCGACGGGGTTGACCGCAAAAGCACACCTACATGTACATATACGACTGAACGTACTCTCGCAGGAGAAAAAATTGAAGAAAAGAATAGATATAGATAACTCGTATGCGGGAAAAAGGAGGAAAATTCGGTAAGAGCACACGATCGAGCAAGAAATATTCGCTGGCGTCGAAACGATTTTGTGGTCGACACGAGTATTCACGCGTGCACCTGTCCGTGCATCTGTGTACGCGTGCATATATATATATATATGCGTGAGTACCTGCGCGTACAGGTAATTCGAAAATCTTCGATGGTCACTACGCGGTTGCAGCGCGCCGACGCTATTATTATAGCGCGTTTGTTCGTTGGTTATATTTATTGTCGTCGTGGCTGATCGAATCGCGCGCGGCTTTCCCAGGATCGAAATCGTAGATCATTGATCCTGCGAAAATCGTCGCGTCTACCACGAGGCGCACTCGAATGACGGTTGGTTGATTGATCCTCTTATTATTTTTTCTCCGTTCTTTCGTTGGCAGAAGCCGAAGACTGAGGTATATAATATATATATACATACACACACCCAACACATACACACACACACACACACACACACACACACACACACACACACACACATATATATATATATATATATATATATATATATATATATATTGTATTCGCGCGAACGACGCTTCCGGCGTCGAATATTTCCTTTTTTCTTTTTTTTTTTGCGTTCGATTAAACTGTGTACAGTTTCTGTTTTACTTCTATCGTTTTTTTTTTCTTCCTTTATTACGTTTTCCATCAACTTCGTTTTCCTATAATCGCCTCGTTGTAAACGTTCTTTGCGAAGGGGATTGTTCCTAAATAAAAGATAAATAAATGATCTAGGCAATAAGTTAAAGAATAATAATTGAGTGACAGATCGTACGTTCTCCCCGAATGCGTGTACGTTTCTCAACTTCGTGTATGTGTGGATTCGTTAAAGCTGCGTGTATGAGATACAGAAACAAGAACGGGAGTTTCACGATTCTCCGTGTATACCGGTGCATAGTGTGTGCGTGCGCGTGTGCGTGTGTATGCGGGCGCGGGTGAACGAGTAATAAAAGGGATAAAGAGAGAAAAAGGAAAACTCATATCAAGATAGTTGTCTCGGTGTTAGACGTGTACGGCCCTAGATAAATGGCAAAAAAAAATGAAAAAAAAAAAATGAAAATCTCGTTATCTAGTTAAAGGAAAAAAAGTTTGTTAGATTGATTCTGAAATACGTACATGCCAGGCTCCGTTTATACGATATATTGTAAATAATGGCACTGCCCGTAGCAAAAAAAAAAAGAAAAAAAGAAAGGAAGAAAGAAAGAGGGAGACGAATACAGGGAGGTGGTGAACCGGGCGAAGAATAAGGCAGACGAATGATCGTCGGCGTTCGAACGTGAGAAATAAATAAATCATCATACCATTAATTGCATCAATCTTTTTCATGCGCACGAGAACGTCGTTTTATTCATCGTTATCATCGCGGAAGTCCAATGTCCATTTCGCAACACTATACATATATAGCGAGAAATAAAAGAGAAACGACGAAACGATTAGCTAACGCCGATCTTTTTTCATCCTTCCTCGAGAACTTTCGAACTTAAACCCGATCCGCGGAAATACGCGGACGTGTCGCAAAGAAAAGCGCCACGAGACACGATCGGGTACCGCGCGAGTTTTCCACGCGATCGTGCAAAAAAAAACAACAAAAAACAAGGGGACGCGCCCGCTTTGGTTTCCAAAAACGTTTCTCTCGTCTTTCTTATTCGAATTCATCCCACATAGGACCAAGTTCCCTGCCTCACGAAGCGAACATAGCAGATGAAAAAAAGAAAAAAAAAGATGGAAAAAGAAGTCTCAATCACGCATGCAAATCTCGCGACGGGCGATTCGACTGGCGGCGCGCGACGAGAACGAAAAATTCGAGAGAATTTCGGGGTCGAATCCGAATTCGTTTTCGGCCGAATCCGTACGTCGGGGTGGTCTCGTAGCGTCGCGTGGCGTTAATCGAATTCTAACGTTTATACACAGGGTAAACCACGTAAAACGGTAAACGATAATCCCAGAGGAAGAAATTAAAAGCGATGCGCAGAATGTCGGAAGTATAGCGAATTGAAGTATCTAGACAGTTAAATAAATAAAGGTAAATAAAGAAGGAGAATCGACGAATCGTTTCCTATAATATAGTAAGAGGAGCCACACACGAGATGAATGGTTGCGAATAAATGGTATCGGTAGCAGGGAAATTGGATTTTTAGCGAGAAATCTTCTGATCCAGGGTAAAAATAAACGGAACGCTCGGTTTCTAGTGGCAGTATCGCCGGGCCCCGGCCCGGCACTTTGGAGCACTTTTGAAAGAAAACAAAGAAAAGAAAACGGTAAAACCGAGGATCGACATTAAGGCAATACGAGAAATCAAGGCGTCCTCGGGTAAAGTCTGGCCAAAGCTCGCGACACACCCTTTGACCAGCTTTTCCACGGGGCGGTCCGTAATTATAAACATAGCAGATACGGTGTATGTCTTGTGCGATTCAAATAAACCACATTGTTTTTAAATAACTGGTGTCGCAATGACTACTATCCTGTCGTTTCATTTATAATTCGTCCTTCATCACCCTCCTTATAATACGAAATCGTGTGATACGATGAGCCATCCTCGAATTACAAAGAAGAGTTAAAGGAGAAATAAAAGTGTGAACAGGTTATTTATAATGGAAGATTTTAGTTCTCTATGTGCACGTAGTTTTAGATTATTTAGATTATGTAGAGATATTTTGAACTGAGGATTAGCTGGCTTTTTCGAATCTCAGCACATTTGTGAATTATATAGATCTCGTAAATTATATATCTGCATCACATTTCTCCCCCGAACATTCACGGGCAACGTTAATTTGTCCCAAAGAACATTGCAATGAAATTTAGGGCAGCAAAAGTTTCGCGTACCGAATATAATATTAACGCTGCACGGTAGCAGTGATCGTAATAAAAATCAAATACGAAATATCAAACGATGTGCCCTACGAGATAAATTTCAGTTTATAGCATCTCGAAGCCATCAATATCCGCGGTTACGAGGACGAGTTTATTAGGAAATAATTGATTCCTGGCGCTAATTGAACGATCCCCGCGAAAGAGACGAACCGTCTAGTACCAGACCGATGCACGTCCGCTGGTTATAGAAAGCTCGTTACATAAATTGTTTAACTCATCCCGAACCATTACTATCGGATGCTTATTGCGTTTATTGCATAACACGTTTCGCAACGATGCTCGCGTGCGTAAAACCACCGTGTCGCGTGAAACATCGTTCGCCTCCTGCGCCATTCGGGACCGGATAATCGAGCTATTATTCGAGATTTTTCTTCCTAATCGATACTCTCGAACGATCGTTAAATTCATAATAGAGGAAAACGGCATACGCTCGTTGGAAATACATTACGCCATCTTACGTTCGATATGGGTATTGGTGGAGCGGGCACAGGTAAGAAACGTTCGGATACGTATGCAGCCAGGTGTTCCAGTGTATATACGGTTGCAGCTGCAAAGGGAGGTCATCGGTGACTCCAATGCAGCAGGTCTATAAAAGGATGGAACCGTGATGTAACTTTATGTGATAGTGATATCGATCGATGATGCGACACTAATTATTTCTTAATTTACACATACGGTCCAAGTCCAGCGGTAATTGACAAACGAAGAAAGAGAAATAGAAATATAGCGTAAGGTATGTATTTTAGGTTTTTAAATGAAATTAACATTTTAAAAGATTGATTATAAGAAATTGTGCTTCTAATATTGGTTGCAATAGAATCGTAGCGCTGCGAATTTCTTTGATAAATGGATACAGAAATTGAGATAAGATGTATAAAATACGGACGTCATGTATGTGACATCAAAGTTATTCGACTATGCAACGGGTTTGATTTATTTTATAAGATCATCAGACTTTCCTAACATATGCACGACTACGAAAAATTGTACTGCCAAAAAGATGCAATTTATTACCAACATTTATATTGGCGTTAGTAAGGTACAGGGCTTGTTACGAAGAACCTTTATCCCGTATAACCCATGTAAGTAAATCGATTATTGACATCACAAAATTACAAATTCATTGTAGAACGAAAACAGAAACTGAAATATTTGCATATCTATCATTACTTTGTAAAACACTTGTGTCCGTGTTAGTATGCTACTCGAATAGTAGCAGAGATATATCAGGTGTACAATTCGCTCTAAGATAACCACGCGCCAATCAACAACAAACACTTCATTCCAATAAAAAAACTCAATAAATAAATAACATAAAAATATCCAAGTTCATCTACAAAAAATACATACCCCTTCAAATACAGAATTCGCCCCAAAAAAAATTCCTCAATCTCCGTCATTAAAAATCAACAATTACCCCCATACAACTTCGCCATCGTCTCGTTCACACAATTCTCAATTTCTCGTACAAACGAAATCGCCCGTTCCCTTCGCCGCCTCCCAAAGTAGTCAACCTTGCAACAAAATCTCTCGTCGAACACCCAAAAACCAGCGCGGCATCGGTCTCCGTCCCGATCTACCCCACGCGAACTCATAGATTCCTACTGGCAGGAACAAGGGGGGTGGGCGTACGGTGGCCGTAAAACGCACGGCGCATCTAGCCGCGTGCCCCGTACATCTCCGAAGACGTCAAAGCCAAAATTACACGTCATAAAGTTCGAGAGCTGGCAGTAACACCGGGGACAATCCGTCGTCGTCGTCGGGCGCGTAATCGAAAGCCCGGAAAGCTCTCTTCTGAATGCGCTCGCGCCCGTGCCGCGCCGCGCCGCGCCGCGCCTCCCTGTTTCGGTGGTAATCGACTACGGCGCGAGCAAACACCAGCCGCCATGCGAATTCGAAGTTAAGACAATGCCGTTAATTTTTGGTCGGCCCCATTGTTCCCGGGGCACATTCATCTGTCAACGTGTACCGACTTCTGCCACGTCCTGGTGAATCGGGTATGCACGATTCGACGCGATAAATCGTCCCCAGCGTTGCGCCCGGCGCAAGTCTGGCCAATTCGGACGCTCTTTCCGGCCTGTTTTCGGGGGGATGTTTGAGGATATTTAACGACGAGAAGATTTGTACCTCGAGCGGCGCAGAAACGAGACGGGGACGGATTAGCGCGTGTTTTGGTCAATAGTTTCGCTAGATGCTACCGCGGTCGTTTGAATGCGTGTTAACTATGGTGACGTCACCACAATAGCGGACACTAATCTGCACGTCAGATGCAGAGGTACCACTGCGCTTGTTCCCCTCAACCCTTTCCCGTATGCCGCACCCGTTCCTGATCTGTCGGTTCTCCGGGCAAAATATGTCAAACGTGCACCCGCCGCGTATCGCGGCGTCGCGTCGTTTCGTCCATATCCGTCGTCCGGGTCGTAGAAAACACGGAGACAGTGTGCTGAGAGGAGAGGGGGCGGGGGTGGTTCGCAGAAAGACAGAGAGGGTGGAACGTTTAGAAGTAGCCCCTTTTCGTCGCGACGATTCGCCGACTATTCCCAGCGAGTCCAGATGAATTTTCGGGATTTCACGCCGGAAAATGTTTTAGGAAGCATTTTTACCCCCTTGGCTGCGTTGATTTCACTCTCGTGCATATTGTTCTGGACATTTATATGCTTGTTCTTTTTCGTAATGGAAATCTATGGTTCTTATAGTAGCGGCGACGATGTCTCCCCCCTGGTCAGATAATCTTGACAGATTTGAAAAAATGCTGGTGAGGTTGATTCGAGGGTAGCAAGATTTTTCATTTGACGAGGAAATAATAAAGGAAAGGAGATTCGAATTGGAAATGTATACGATCCTCACGTGACAGCGAAGTTTACGTTTGTCACGCGAATTATCACAAATTATTTGTATTATTGTTTTTATTAATTTCAGACGGATATAGGGAATTGTTAATCGTGCATGTAGAACTTAGCTGCGTCATGTCGTTGTGTCCGTGAATAAACCTGAGTGGCTTGGTGAATTTTCAATGAAACGAATACTCGAGTCTGTGATTTGAAATTATTTAAAAAACTGCAATCGAAATATCAATAGAAAGATCGTAATATTTTTCCCTTCGGGGTGTACGTACACCTGAGCTACCTGAACAGTAAAAGCGACGATGTAATACACGGTTGCCTTCTAACAGGGGGTACACTTCCGCATAAGAATTCTACGGGGTAGGTTCAGGGTAGGTTATAGACCCTGCATAGGTAGAGCTCTCCGTCCCCCCAACAAATACGAAAGGGAGAATGCCCACATGCATTTATTAACGGACGCTAAAAGTGTTACAGTTAGAAACCGAGCTTTCTGCAGAATTTATTAAACCGGAATTTAATTAATATAAACAGAGGGCGGATTATAAATAATAAAATTAATATACACCAGAACTCTTCCTTAATGCGAAATAATCTACTACTTGGTACGAATAAGCAGTAACATAATATTCCCTGCGTTATCTATCAATAGATGTTGTAATTTTAATGTAAATACGTGCCACAATTGTTTGTGCAGGTATTCAAAAGGTATTCAATATTTCACGTCCCTTTTTAAACTTGTCTTAAACATTATTCTAATTTCGACGTGCACCTCTTCCATATCACACAATTAGCAAAGTAATAACACATTACTCATCGATGCACTCTACGCGTTCGCCGTACAACAAAGGAATCGCAAAAACCATCTATCTCTGCACTCCACCGTTCTATCTTACCACACTCCATTCACACATTCCGCCGAATTCCAATAGAAACGCGCACAATTGAATTCCTTCGTTAATTCTACGAACTTAACGATCAACGTTCTAACATTGCCTGCAACACAGCCCCTCCCAGCCCCGTCACGTTCACTCGCAAGAACACGTTTAATTCTCCCTAAACGGCCGCCATTTCGCTATCTCGTCGTAGGTGCACGCGTGATCTCGCGGCCGTTTAAGCGATTACGTTGTTCGCCGTGCGTATCTTAATGTCCGGCGTTCATTTCCCCGTGAGCCGAGCAGCGAGAAAAACCTCTGGAACCGGAGGTTAACTATCCGTGGAGGAGGCGCCGGGCCTCGAAGTTTGTTAGATCGTGGAATTAGTCGGCTGTTAAGCCAGATAAGCAGTCAACATGGGCGAAAACAATTGCGCTGGATTAGTTCGACTGCATTTCGCGTCGCCGCCTCGTCCCTAACCCCCGGTTAAAAGATTAAACGGTGCTCGTTCGTCTTCGCGGCCTTCGGGAGACCTGTTTCTTCGTTCGAGAATCGTTTCACGGCGCAGGAGGAGTCAAGGGGTTAGCCGAATACGCCACCGTGTCGTTTTGCGGAAGATTGGATAAATTATTTTTGCGCGTTTCCATTTTCCATTTTCTTTTTCAGTTTATTTGCTGCGGAGCACCGCGGCGAATGGATTTTTTTTCGGATTCGAGTAATTGGCGAAACGATAGCACTCGAAGTCGCTGCGCGTCGTAGCAGGTAGAAAGGCTCGGTGCAATTTCGAACGTGTACGCCTCGAAACCTAGTCTCTTGACCAGGTGTACAGCGGGTCTTTGCAACTATTCAACGATTGTTATTAACTGTTCGTTCCAACGTATTGCCCTTCACACACCCGCCGAATATTTCACAAGACTTTGTTCCGAAACGTGCGCTTAAATTGAGAAGCATAGATCTCTATTTGCCTCGGCACAACAATTCTCCATTTTTCTTACCGCAATAGCGCCCGCCGCTGAGCGTCAGCTGACGAAAACCCGCTGGACTCGCGACGCGAGAACGATAATGTCTATGCTTGCATAACCCTTGAATTTGCGAATCTTAAATAATTGAGTCACCTAGTTTCGCGGGCCCGCTCGGCGGTTTACTCCTTCGAGGATCATCGACAAAGAAAGGAAGATGGAAGAGGGGAAAAAGGAAGGCGAGAAAAAAAAAAGGTGTAGAATAGCGATCAAGAGGGTAATACCGGCGATATAATAGGAACGCTAGCGCGGAACGAAAAATCCCAGGTTTAGTTGGGCAAATTTGTTGAATTATCTCATCGTCGAATATCCCGTCGACCGTCACGACGTCGAATTAATTTCAATCTCATTACTGCCGATACTACCGCCGTTTCCCGATAAAGAACTGGGGAAGTATTGTCGGGCGAAGCTCTTGATCGTCTCTCGCTCTTTGCAACGTCCGCCTAATTAAATGGATACTCCTAAATCAATTAACTGAACGTCTCCTCGCGCGGACCATCGTGAGACGCTTTACTTTCGATTTCCTGATTTGCGGCGAACAAGAACCGACGGCCGTTCGCTCGCCGCCGCTTCTGCTGTTTTCTTAAAAGCGGTACCCGTTGGCGTTTTTCCCACGTGACTGGCTGGTTGAACAAAAAAAATTCTTACCCCGCGTCAAATGGGCGTATTGAAACTGCTAGGGATGCTTGCGAGTGTACAGTTGAAGAGGTGTATTCTAATTGGGCTATTTTCAATGGCTCTGAAAGGAACGCGAACGCGGACTACGGAACGTGTCTTATTGCACCCACCAGGTTCAAAGTTCATAATACGGAGTGTCGTTTTTGCGGCAAGAATTTTTTCAAAGCGATTGTTTATTCTTCGCGGTGTACAGTCTCGTAATTGCGCTGGTAATTTTGATAGGATAAGAGCATATGGGAAGACATTGGAGAGTAGATATGTGCCTATTAATTTAATGACGTTTTAAATATATTTCCATGAGATAACAGTTTGGGGAAACTTTTTCTGGATTGTTTTTTAGATACTTTTATCATTCTGTATAGGGCAGGTAAAAGAAACATTCATAAGGGTGAATGGAGTTAAATGAGTAGACATTTCATCCATCCGCCTATGCTTAATATATAATTTAATAGTAAACTTGATAATATTATTAGTAATAATTAGCAATAATTTATATCAATAATTATTAATTTTTATTTGAATTCACCGTACAATAGTACACGGGGTAACATAGTTTGCAACCGATTCTTGCGTCCGTTATTTAACACCTGTAGCTAAATAAGTGCGTCAGAGGGGAAGCTGAAGAAAAAACGGAAGGGGATGGGAATGAAATGACGGCAACGAGACGAATCTGTTTTGGTCGGTAAACTTTCCCGCATACGTTTCATCGAGTTCCACGCGCGTTTCCTTTCTGCTCGTTTACTAGGGGCGCTAAAAATTGCCGGTATTTTTCAAGGGAGAGAAATCCACCCCCGAAGGGTCAGTATTCGCTTGCTACAAGGGTAACTTTGACCAATCGCACGCCTGGGCTTGCCACCCCATAGTGTTGACCAATCGAGGACAGCTTCGACGTGCTTGGTCGAGTGGTCCCTTTAGAGATATATCGATGTCCAACGAGTCGGATAACCTGGCTGCCTGTTCGTTAAAATTTTACACCGCGAACTTGAACCAATTTGCACGGAAGCTCACGGATTTACCTTCGCTTCGATGTGCAACAATTGCGGCGAAAATATCGTTGAAATGTATCGCTGGATGTCAATAATTTAGTTTGCTGGAATTGGATATGCAATTTCTATTATTCAGAAGTTATTGGTTAATTGATCTCGTTAATAGTTCGTCTTATGGAGAGTATAATCGATGAAAATCGTTGAAGTATATATGCGACAAAATTCGGGCAATTTGGAAAATTATTCAGGGGTGTATTTAATTTTGCAATACACCCGTGCATCAATCCAAGTTTATTATCTATTGCTAGGGCTCAATGAGATTTCCGTCGTAACGGTAAAATAGTGTTGGCAACGTTATTAATAGGGATTATCGACAACAAGTCAATCTATTATTTCAATATCGAATGAACATTTCCGTTCTCGCATCAATAAATTATTCCAGCATATAATTAAAAATACAAGACCTACCGATTTACCATTTCTGTGACGCAGCTTCAATTTCCGTGTGCTAAATAAATAACTGTATCATCTCGTCCCCATTCAATCAAATAATAAACATTGCCCTCCGAATATTCCATTCAGAGTTGACTTAAAACAAAAACAACCAGAAACCAAATTGCACGTATACACACAGACAACATATCGGTTCCTGCATTACTCAACGCGTATCCTGCCTCGTCGGTCCCAAATAAGTCGCTACGTCCCACGCCATCCGATCCCGTCGCCAAAATTAAAATCAAATCGAAACACAGTCCCCAAAATCGAACCGCTGAAACAACGAAATTCCCGACGAACCTCCGAACAGTACCAACGAAATCCCTTACGAATCTTGCCGATCGAGCAATTTAAACAAGCAAACCGTACAATCTCCCGATCGAAACATCGAGATCTCTCGTCCTCGGCGTCAACATCATCATCTGGATCTCGCGGAATCTTTCCACGACCGTGATCGCGGCGCGATCGACGGATCCGCCAATTTTCCGCCGGCGACGATCCCATCGAGGGCTCCCGGCATCGTTACAGGTCCGAGTGGCGCAGCTTTTGCAAAATTCACGCACGCCGGGAAGCTGGATACCGGGCCGGCGAGATAATAATGATGAAGTTCGGTGTCCGTGTAGCCGAGTGGTTGGCGAGGACGGGAGGGTTGAAGCCGGCGGAAGGAGAAAGGCAACTCCGTCCGGAGGGGGGGGGGGGGTTATACATTTGAGTACATAAATGTATGTAACTTTGGGTTTGTGTTGGAGTGGGCGTCGGCCATCTTGTCCGGTGGGTATTGACCGAGGCGACCGCCAGGCGAGAGACATGCCATGGCGGGCAAACCACCTCTAGTTACTACCCCCGGCGCTAATTGCTCTTATTAGTTAAATCCGTGCGGTATCGCCGTCGAGTTTCGCCGACGCACGTCATGGCAGAAAAATCCTTGGCTTCCGTTCGCGTCGACGTCCGGTCTGTTAAATTGGCCCCAGGGTGGGACAGGGCGCGGGGTTGGTAGCGAGACGTGACAATAGCAAATATAGTAAGGTCCCTTTTGTTTCTCGGTTTTTTTTGCTGCGCGAATTGAATCATTGGAATGGTTAAGAGTAAATGTGTGCGTTGCTTGGGGTCGAAGGCTTTCTACTTGTCGGTGGTTCGGTGATGAAAGAATGCTGTGCGAAAGGATTGTAAATACGGTAAACCTGTTTTCTTTTTTCTTGTTTTTACGAATCGAATGATTCGGATAGTTGAGGGTATATTACTTGGAGCCGAAGGTTGTCTTGGCTGCTTTCAAAGATGAAAGAAGGTGGAACGAAATAATTGTAATTATAGCAAACCTCTTTTCCGTTTTGTTTTTTAGGAATGGGATAATTCGAGCGGTTAGGAATATATGTGTTACGCACGGTTGACAGTTTTGTCGGGTGAATTTTGCAATTGCTCGGGTTGGCTGGAAATTGTAGCGATACGGGTCGAGGGAAAGTGAGAATTTGACTGACGCGCAAAATTGTGTTAACAACGAAACGAAAGTTCGAAAATTTGTAGCAACAAGTTGACGGAGGCTGTCCTTTCTGTTTGATTTTTGAATAGCCTTTTGATGCGTTCCCTTTTCTCCTCTTTTTGCAAAATAGTCTGCGATGTTTGGAACATCGGAAAGCAATTGTTCGCAAGTTTGCGTTTGAGCTTGGCTGCTCCGAGGCACGCATTTGCATTCGACGCAGAAGTTCCTCCTCACTTTCCACTTTCAGTTGCACTCACTTATTCTCAGACATTCTGGACGCGAATAATCGGAACACAGTCCGAAAACTTTCGTAATTAAAATAAAAAGACAACTGTGGGAAGTTTGTTTAGGCGTCGCGACGCCAAAAATCTGGGCATCGCCATCGATCGTCCGTTTTCACGGACCGGTCAAAATTCCGTCTTCGCTCGGTATATGAACTACTTCGAATTACGAATTCATTCTACTTCATTGTGAAGTAAGTATTTCATTCACGACGCGGCGCGCTATTCGTCTCTGCAACCTACGTATCATTAAAAACTAACACATCACAAAATTGCATTAATATTAAGTAAATTCCATTCGGGCTATCCGAGAAAATAGAATGCCGCATGTAAGCGCAGAGGTTGCAACAATTTTTCCCTCACTTCTTACTAATTATTCAGGGGTGTATTTAATTTTACAATACACCCGTGCATCAATACGTATCGTTAAAAACTAACACATCACAAAATTGCATGAATATTAAGTAAATTCCATTCGGTCCATCCGAGAAAATACAATGTCGCGTGTAAGCGCAGAGGACTAGTAGTGATTAGGAGCTTTAAAAGTATTTTCGATATAAGATAAATTGTCTAAATTAAATAAAATACTACACTGAAGCAAATGCAAAATGCTTTTCCAACTAATTGAAACCCCTCGTTCGTTATTAAATAAACCTTTCGTTTTGTGTACAAAATTATCTAAACTTCGATACACGAACTCCATGAGCAACCTTTATCGCTTTCTAATACTCTCCGTGATTTGTTCATGCTCGTTTTAGTAACAGCCCCGTAACGGCAAACTGCTTGCTTGTTAATCGAGATAAAAGAATAATGACCGTAATATATATTCATATATTTTGCTCATATATATTCTGATCCCCTTAAGTGACATACGCTGCGACAGCCGTTTAAACATTTAATCTCGAAACTATGCTACGAAATAAACAAAACCATTGATCCCATTGTTACCGTTGATTCTAAGAGAGGCCGCAACAATTTTTCCCTCACTTCTCACTAGTTCCACAATCCCTTCGAAAAACAATGATCTAAGATCAAACAAATATAAAATGCAGCAAGAAACAAACCTGGTAACCCTTTAATAACAAATCCCAGCCACATAAAATGATCGATTCCTGCTTCCAATTAACGTCTTCCGATTATCTGCAAGCCGAATACGTGCACTAATCTCTCGGCATAAACGTCGCGGCCCACGAATACCCAAGAAGCGAACTTCCGGTCGAATGCAAACCCGATCCACGCATAATTGGCTCGCAATAAATACGCCGGTCGTTTCTGGCCACCCAACCCCGCGACGCGAGCCCGCGGCGAGCGAAACCCGACGTTCCGCCGACGGAAAATGGAAAAAGCACGTCCTTCGCAATAACCGTTGGCGCGGCAAACGGATCGCGGAATGTCTCGCAATCAGGCGGCGTCGTGTCGTCGGAATTCTACGCGTCACGATACAAGGTCCGTCCAGGACGGCGGGCACGGGCGAAACAAGAGAAACGGCGGGGGCGGCAGCACGGTTTGCGGCTAGCGAAAATTCCTGAAGGTTCGTCCGTTCGTTCGTCGCACGCCGCAAACAGCGTGTATACGCGCGGACTCTAATTCACGCCAGGTATTTCGCGCGGCGTGTATTTTAAGGCCAGCCTCGTCTCTAAAATTCCACCCTTGCCCGTGCGCCCGACCGCCAACCCCGCTTGCCATCCCTCTTCTTGCCTCTTCTGCCCCCCGTCCCCTTTCTCTCTCCACCTTCACGCTGCTTCGTGTTTCACCTCTGCGCGCTCCCTCTTTCGTCCCGCAAACGCCGACGCGTCTCGCTCTAGCCTGGCCGGTCTTTCCGTTTGTACCGTTCCACCCTCTTCCTTCGTCTACCCCCGAGCGGCACGTTCGTTTGTCCCTGTTCGACTCGAATACCCAGCACCCCCTTAACCACCCCACCCCCCGACCCACAAGCATAGACTTCGGTCTCGTTCTATCTATCCAGCGGTTCCTCTCACGCTCGAACACGCGAGTAACCGTGGTGGATGGGACGCGCTCGTGGTGGTGTGTACAGTGGCTGTAGATATAAAGGTTGTTCGGCGAGGAACGGAGGGTTCGCGGGGGATGAAACGGTGGTAGGGAACGAGAGGAGTCGTAGGTGAACAGGGACGGGGAAGCAACGCGAAACGGTAAGGGATGAAGATGCGGATGTGGAGAAAGCAAAAGAGAGAGAGAGAGAGAGAGAGAGAGAGAAGGGGGGGAGGAGATGGGACAGAGAGGGAGGGAAGGCCAAAGACTAAGAAGATCGCAGAGGGATGCGGCACGAGAGAGAGTGTCGGTGAGAGGAAGCGAGAGAATTCTTGGACTCTGTGTGGTAGTGCAAGGGTTCGTTCGACCCTTAAGGGGTTGTGGCTAGCATCAGCCCCCCTTACACCCCAGTCCTCAGCCACCGCTATCCCCCTGTACCGACCTCCGCAGCTTCTCTTCCTACTCCTTCCAGTCCTTGTCGACCACCCAGTTAGCCACCCTCGTAGCCACCCCACGACCGGCAAAACTACCCTACCGCCGGCGGCCATTTTACTCTCCCTTCGCCCTGGACTCGCCAAATTGTAATCCGAGGCCCTGGAATTCCGGGCAGAGCAACCGTGGTCCGGCCTCAAAGGAGGCTTCCTTCGCGTCTCGACTTACCCGTGGATAATGATTAACGGAGTGCTCCTCTTTCTCGCCTCGGCCCGCGCGCGCCCGCCCCGCGCGTACGCAAACAAAAGCGGGGGACGGCGACGCATTTTGGATCGCGAACGACCCGACCAGCCGCGCAATCACGCGACACATCGAGGAAATTTTCTTCTGCTCGCGCCGAGGTCCGGTTCGTTTGATGTTGCCCAGACGCGCGCCTCTCGCGAACCAGACCGGCTTGCAAGCCTTTTCAGAGTTTCGAGAGGAGCGGAGCTTCCGACGAGGCTCATCCAGACGACGGTTCTCGGGGAGAGGGATCACGGGACTGGGACGAGAGGAACGCGAGTTTTTTCGGGTGAAAACGATCGGAACGAAGAAGCTAGATCCGGTCGATTCTAGCGTTGCCGGATAAAGTTATTTGAGCGAGCTTGGTAGCGCGTGGTCGCTAATTTTTCAGGGGACGGAGGACCGTGACGGTTGTTTGATGACAGGTTTGTAAATAATTTAGAGAATTACTTGGAACGTCAGTTTCCAGTGTAATGCAGTTTTCAGCGCGAATGATGGTTCGAATATTGTATCTAATCTTGCGGCACGTAATATTATGGACACGCTGTCGATATTAACGAAGGTAACGGCATTTTCGAAATTCGTGGTACTATCGTTTCTCCAATATAAAACAGGGAACAAGGACAATTTACTGCCAGCTCAGCTGCGACGGAAATTATTTTCCCGTCGAACCGCACGGATTCGCAAACCGTTTAAAATTCAACAAAATCAACTTCGCTCCTCCAATTAAAACAAACGTGCTCCGCAAAAAGGTCGATTTCAGCGAAAGCAAAGCGAGGAATTCCAGCCGAACGTTATTCCTCGAACAACACGCGGAACGCACCATTCGGATAATTATTACGAGCCGCGCCGTAATTCTCCCCGAATAATTTTAATTCGACCGTGGCTGTCGTGAAATCTGTCGCTAATTCGTGGCCGCGTACCTACCCTCTCGGGCGAACGAGCCGAGAAACGTGTAGACAATAATTCCATATCTCGGCTGCTTCGGGTTTATCTGATTGGACGGGCGGTATCGTCGGGAAATTCGCGATTATCTGTTTATGGCGTGGTTAATGGAGGTCGTGCCCAGTCGGAAAGGTTCGAACCTCGTGTCTGCCCGATATTGGCCAATAATGTAGCACGTACTTACCGTGCGCCGCCGTGTTTGCGTGGCCTGGCTGAAGAAAATTAATGCTCGTGCACGGGGAATGGGGACGAACGACGGGAACGCGGGACAGGAGCGTGATGAAGCGTGCGGATCGGGAACCAATTCCATGCTCGTATTTATTTCATCGTTCCAACGATCGTTCCTAGCTCGTACTTTTCAACTTTTCTTTCGCGTGCCGACGCGCTGACTGTCGCTACTTGGGGACCGTTGGCGATGATAGTTGAATCGACTATTCGCATCTGACCAGCGTTCGAAACATTGGTTCCGTGTAATGAATTGTCGCCGTTAGTTGCGCGAGGAACGTTAGTCTCGTTGGACGCGTTTTACAATAATTAATAGATTTCGCGCTTGAGCGATTGATTCAAGGTTTAGAAGGGAGAATTTTTGTTCAGCATAGGAAACAGGAGGCTCGTTCGGGGCACGGGCTATCGATTATGTTGAGATCGCCGTTTGTCGAGCGCAAAAATGGTTTCGAGGAGGCTTGGAAATTTTCTGCGCAGGAATTGCATCTTATTTACGGCGGGGATGATATTTATGATACGACACTAATTACCAGTGGTCCCCGGATGCGGATGCATACACCCGCTACATACAAAGTTCCGTCGCAAATATTCGTACGCAGGGATAATTTATAACGGCGACGAACAGAATTGTCGTGCGACGTAATCAACAGTCAGCGCGTCGTGATTAATTTCAAGCGTTGTACAATATTCATGCGACACGATATCCGTTATCCAAAAATATCCAGGCAGCGCAGAGGTCCATCGGCCGGGAACTGTCTGCAACAAAAGAATAAAACAGCCGCATGAAACGATACCCCGATTGAAACGCGTGCTTCAATGCGAAGTTGAACGCACTTAAAACCTGTCTCGGTGCTATTAATCGTGCCGACGCAGCTCGAACTTTCAACGCGTCTTCGAAAGATCATTATTGAGCAAACCAGCAAACGATTGCGGGAATCCAAGCCTCGCCGTTACTCTGCCCGGACACCGGTCGTCCAGCGCTGTTTATCTAACTCCTGAATAGATTTTTATCACCTCGAATGTAATTTGTTGTGCAGCAACATTAGCGGTGGCAGCGGCATTTGTCATTCTGTGCGCGAGCGCGCGCGCCCCTTGTGTTGACAGGGCTGGCCCGGTTTCGGGGGCGAAGTTCACCGTCGAAAACCGGACCGTGAACTGGATGAACCGGTAACCGGGGCCTCGTCGATCCTGCATCGGCTGACCACAATCGCCCATGTAGACAAATTCGCGCCAGCGGTGATCAACCGCGTGTTCCGCCACCGTTACATCGCAATTCAATAGCGTCGCTTCAATATTCAGCAGCCCTCGCCTCTGTCTGAGCGGAGGACGGCGGTCCCGGCGGGGGTGGAAAATAATCTTAATTTATCTCCTCCGCGAAACGGGATAATAGGGAGGGGGTAATTAAGGCAGAACAGTTTTGACGACTCCTCGGAGAGTACTGCGGTTCGTTTTCGCGTAGGAAAAATTACTGTCGGCTTGCGCGCTGCGAAGCGCAATTCGAGCGAGACTGACGACTTGTTGGGAAAACTCCTTTGATTAATAGTTCGCCCGAAACGCGTGGAACATCCATCGCACTAAACGGCGAAGAATATTCCGTTGAGCTGTCTGCGTTGTATTCAATACAAAATAGTTGCGTCGATAATTAATTAAGATATTAACGGGTTCTCTCGAAAATCGAGGCGACAATAAAAGGAAGGGGAATCGAACGACGTCGAGATGCTTATTCCCTCGGTAATTTCCCGTTACCCCGAGAATCATTCCGGATGGAATAGACCGCGGTACAGAGCGGGCGACTTAAATAACCAACGAGCCAGGATCGAGAATTCCGTTCGATCAGCAGAAAGCAGTCACGCCACGGGGTCGGTTTTAAAATTTTCATATCGTTCGACCCATGGATCTCCCGCGGAGAAAAATGGCTTATGGGATTCCGGCTGATCGTTCATTTGAGGAACGTTCGCTGGGATCGCCGGGAACCGATCGCTCTGTCCAATTTTCCGGATTTCTCGTGCACGAACTTCTTACAGATCTGGAAACGAACGTGGAACGAGTCCCTCCATCCCTGCGTGGAAAGGGCTGCAGGGGGGTGTGGGCGTAGAAGGTAGAGAGGCAAAGGGTGACAGGGGAGGGAGGCAAAGAGGACTTTTCCAACGATGCTTTGCTCCGGAGCGTGTACATCCCACGCTATACACATATCGATATCGGTCATGCATGGCAAGACGCCTGACTGGCCACGCCAGTAAAAACGAGGAAACGCAGAGAATACAAACTCGCGTCGTTCCTTTCGCGCCATTTCAAGACTCTCTTCTCCGTCGACTTCCTCCCTCTCTCTCTCTCTCTCTCTCTCTTCCCTTTTCTTTCTTCTTCTTCTTCTTCTCTTTTTTTTTATGGAAAACGCTCGACGTAGAAGAATCTACCGTCGCGACCGTTGTTACGAAGAGCGGGATAGGTCCGATGGCTGGTGGAAAAGTTTCGAGGGTGAAATAGGAAGGTTCGCGTTAGAGTGAACAGGAGTGTGCAATAAAACTGTTGGGCAAAAATTCTAGAATATCCGGGGTTGAATTATATTATGTTTACTGGGATATCGGGCGATGGCGAAATTGATTTCGATCAAGGGACGCAGAAATCTTTATTAATATTCGTTCGTGGTTTCAAGGTATTGCGGTTATTTTTGTTTCGTTTAATTGAGTACTTGCAGCTGATATCTGCTGCTCCTGTTCAAGCTTGTGCATGGCGTTATTGGTAGCCCATAATTTCCTAAAATTCATCTGTTTTCGTGGTCTCGCGAAAACGTTTAGAGCCACGCGTACATAGAGGTACATATGGCTCTGCTGACTCGGATCCTGTTAACCGTATACGTATCATTGTTGCAAACACGTTTTGCACGATCCTAGATCATACCCCTTGCGACTTTTTCGATCAACGTTTCCTTAATATTCTTGCCCGTTAATGGGTCTCGTCCCAGTTGTTCAGTGACAATAATAATAACAATAATAAGGAACGGTTACATCAAACCAGCAATGCAATGCGGCATACAATAACGCAGAATAGCAACAAATAAAATGTCCTAACACTTCGGCGATTCCCAAGTAATTCACCAGCGAAGCAAATGAAACGCGAACATCCGCCCTCCCGACTGCGGCAACAGATAAATACCAGCCAACAAGTAACGATTCGTGTCTCCGCTCTGTTTCGTAGTCGCTGGAGCCTCTCGCTGGTGCACGCGGAGCGGCAAGAAGGAAAAACGATCTATCCGCGTGGCTGTCGTAAAGGAGGGTGGCAATCGAAGCGCGGGGGGATGCAAACCCGTGGCGGCTGCGATTCGCGCGCGGTTACGAGGGCCGAGCAATCTCTCCGTGCAGTTTTTCAGAACCGCAGGGACCACGGCGCCGTGTGTCCGCCGCTGATAAGGGCACCTTTATCAAAAAAAAAAAGAAGAAAAAAAAAGAAGAAACGTCGAGAATCCTCCAGTCCCTGCCCCTGCCTCCGCGCACCGAGCCCCGACACCGCTGTTCGTGCTCCTCGCGAACGATGGCCAGAAGCGGCGGATACTCTCGGCCCCGGTCGTGTCTCGAGCCGTCCCTCGAGCAGCGTGATTCCCGAATTTATAGCCGGCTGCCAGTGGCGGGTCGGTGGTTATTACGAAAATTCCAACGGGCGTACCGAGACGACGCGACACGTTCCATTCCGCCGCGGCTACGTCGTCCAATCCCGACCCCTCATCGTCGATGATCCTCCGTGGGAACCGGTCGAAATTCGAAAACGACCGCGAAAATCCAGCGAATTTCCAGAACAGTGCGTCGTATCGATTCGAGTTTCCGTGGGCGTTGCTATGAGATGGACCCTTGTACAGCTCCGCGAGCGCGGGAGCAAGCGGGAAAGAGCGAGCCGGGGAATGAGCGCGGGATAGAGGGAGAGAGCGAGAGAGAGAAAGGGAGAGAGAGAGGGAGAGAGAGGGAGAGAGAGAGAGAGAGAAGGAGAAAGCCATGCAGAGAGAGGTCTTGAGTGTCGCCAAGCTTACCCTCCACCTCCTTTACCTCCTCGCGACAACCCAGCTCCGCGTGCCTCGGTCTCTTCCTCCGTCGGCCCTCTGCGCCCTGCGCCCGTTATTACTTCCACAAATATACAAGCTATCACATTCCGTGATCGAACTCTCGAGACCGGGCCGCGCCACGGCAAATTCGACGGAATCGGCCGGCTAATGCCGCTTCAAAGAAACGCGCCGTTGACTTTCACTCTTCTGAAGGGATCCCGCCCGCGATCCGCCGTCGCCGTCGCTCTTCTCCTCTTTTTTTCTTTATCCGTCGTGCCTCCCCCCGCGAGCGTGCTATCTACGCGCTTTGTTCGACCCGCGTGTCCCGTCGAGTGGGAAATAATGTGAAAGATCTCGCGGAGGCACGGGAGGAGACGAGAGCGCAGAGGAGCCGGGCTCCTCCTCGTTGTCCTTACGCGCGGAATCTCTGAACCTGACGCGCGAGACGTCTGGAGAGGAGAGCCGCGCGGACCGACTGAGACGTTGAGATGGTTGGACGGGCTGGTATACAGGTGCACGGGTAAAGGCGAACGATAAGAACGATTTCTTATTGTCCTGTTTTAGTTGGGTTTTTTGGTTATTGATTGTTCGATTCGGAGAGTGTCCGCTGCGACTTGTGGAGCGGGGAATTTAATCGACGTTGCGTTATTATAGATATTAAATGTAAGACTGCGGTAGAGATACTCGTGTGCTGCGAATGTTTAGTGTCTGCTCGAGCTGGTCTATGGTTTTCATGGGAAGTAACAAAATTCGCCCTTTTAATTGATACTGAGCGTAGGCTACATCTTTGTGCAATTGGGCATAAATAGTTTTAATTCAATGTTCAAAATTGAGTGGTAAAGTTTGTTTTTCAATTGATTTGTCTGCTTCTGTTCAAGTCAATCGAGACATGCATATAATTTTGAATAAATTATTAGAATGAGGGGAGCACGAATAACGGCGTTTATATTTTCGCGATGCAAGAGTACAGGTGAAACGTATTGTTATTCAGATAAATGTTGGACACTTGCACAGTGAAACAGGTTCAACGGAGGTACAGCATCTGGTCAAGGTAGATCAGAGATCATGGGTTAATCTGTGCGCAGCTTGTCCGTCCAGTTCTGGACCAAGCGAATCCTGTTTAGAGGGATGCTCCCTTCAGACATTCCCGTCGACATCATAAACGAGATTGTAATACAAGTCATAATTCATTCCCCGCTTTGACCGCGCAGTGCGCCACGCAGTCTGTGCTCGAACACATCTTCATCTGTCGATAAAATGTGTTGAGCATCTTCCATGATTTTGTGCGTTGTTCCCATTAAACATTGCGTGAACTGCTTTTGTAGAGAATTCCTCCGTTCTTGGTAATCTTGGTAAACGATTTAAAACTTGAGTAAACTCTTAATTCCAGATAGGAATCGTTTCGATTGCATTATTGGAATGCGTCGTTTTCTTTTCACTTTCTTTTCGGAGAACACATTTTTGTATTCCTCTTTTGCGATTAAAGTTTCACTTTTATATAATTACTTCACATGTCGGAATAATATTCCTATATTTGATTGATTTCATTTTTAAATGTATCATTCGTAAATAAATATCACTCAGCTGCCGCTCGGCGTAATTAATTAAAAAGAAATCGAAATGCACGTATATAAAATACTTCTGGTGTCCCATACCTTCGAAACGCAAAACCCTCCCTGATCTAAATAAGGCAAACTATAGAACCGACTTTTCTCGCTGAAGATTTCCTTCCTCGACATGCAGCGTACGAAACCCCGCGCATCGACAGCAGAAAAATAATATCGAACTCTCTCGTTGCATCTAAACAATAATATGCAACTGCCAATCATCGTGAAACAAACAGGCCGTCAATTTTGATAAAGAAATAACGAGCTTCCGCCCTGATGCTCCATGGCACTCAACGCCTATTCACACGGACAAATCCCAAGCAGTATCGAACGAAACATAAGAAAAATACGTTCCTCTGTCAAACGAGACGGGTAACTAGCTACTCGTGGGGGCGCAAGGATCATGTATATACTGCCGTTGCCATTCTCGCATCGTTCGCGTAGCAGCTTGAAAAAGGTCAACAAGACGTATAAATCCGAGGGTCCGTATCAACAGTACGGGGTTGCTGAGAGCACGGCAACGCACGCGTCCCTTCCGGGAAGGACTCTCCGGTCTTCTTCTTTCCTCCGCCTCGTCTGCCCTCCGATGGTTTCCATGACGCGGTCGTATATACGTCACGAAATAACGGCTGGTAGCCTAGACTCACTTAATTGGGTCCGCCATTTTCGGTGGTGCGACCCCTCGAAAATCCTCATCGTTTCCTCCTTCCCGCTGGAAAGGACTTCAGAAGGGTTGCCCGCCGACACCATCGCCACCGTCGCCACCCTCTACGCACAGGCCTTCCACTGCTCGACCCGAGTGGCTTTTGTTTTCACCCCCCAGAGGGTCCGCCATTTTGAATTTATGATACCCAGCCACTCGAGGTCTCGGACACCGAAAAACTTCGGTCGTTAGCGAAAGTTAAGAGCCGACCCTCTTCTATCGTCCGCGACAGACCGTGCGCAGTCGTTTTCTCGTAATAGCGCACGGACACGCGCGTGATGGACGCGTGCTTAATGATAGAAGCATTCGCGGACGAATTGCGTGCCTTTCGAATTGTTCTGTCGTAAGGTAAGGTGGGTCTTGAGAAGTGTTCAGTGTCCGTCGATTAGAAGATTGGAATGAAAAATTGTGGAACACGGTGTTTCGACAAGGTATTAATGTTTGCAGTTTATGGGTACATTTTCTGGTAATTGGTATGAAGAATAGCTGGTCGTATTAAGCAGGTGTTAAAATGTTTAAAATTGCTTCGAATGTTTTTTATTAATTTTCTGCATGTTCGTACATATAGTATTTACTACACCCGCTCCTCGAAAATTATTGGCCAGTCGAATAGACTATTCGATTTGTATTTCGTTGAAATATTTACGAAACTTGATCATTGTCCGTATAAAATGAACTACATCGACGCAATGAAGCTTAAAAGAAAAACTTAGAAAGCAAACATAAAGTAATAGGTGGTTAATGAGGAGCCAAGCAGATCCGTACGTTTATATAACGAATGAAACATTGCGAATCGAAAACCCGATACAATAAACCGTATCGTAAATGCATCGAGGCCCTTATCATCTTATCAACTGCATCTTATCGACATCCAGTGGAATCCAATAGCTTGAACTTTCCGCATCGACCATTTCGACAACAAGAGTACCTACTCGCGTTAATCGCGACACTTATTTAAACACTACTTTCTTCGTCAAGCAGAAGGAATTAAGCACCTGCAATGAAACGTCCCCGGCGGTTCCATCGGGGTTTTAGATAATCAAGATTAAACACGCGAGGAGGGTATCCGATCTCGAACGCAGTCCCGCTCGAGCAGCAGAAAGCAGAGTACCTTTATACATCCCAATTAGAAGAACCCACAGAAAAGACCTCTCTCCCCAAAAAACAACCAACAGTTCTCCAAAAAATTGCAAAACGAACTGTGTAATGTCGACGAAAAATGACAAAAATTTCAATGAAATTTCCGGGACCTAAATTATTTTAAAGACAGAAACATTAGTAAACCGAACATGATCTTCGCTCTCGAATAACAATCATCGAACCCCCAAACCTTTGATCCAATCGCAGTATTTACTTCGGTCCGTCGGTGTCAAAGAAAACCCGAAACTGAAGAAATCGACGCAACGTCATCAAACACGCAAACCCAGGGCACTCTCGCCCCCCCAATAAACCAACCCCCAACGAGGATGGCCCGACGAAGGAGCGCTCGCGAAAGAAAGGTGCGAGCACGCGCTCCTCGAGGAATATTCGTTCGCGATGAATCCGATTTCCCGGCGACGATCATCCAGGGGCGGAGTCGAGGCCCTTCGTAGGGCGCCGCTTTTTCCAGCCGTCCAACGATAATCCGATATTCCCGGGACGGCGATAGTTTAGTTCAAATTCGATGTCCGGAGTGGCGGCGTGGAAACGGTACAACGGAGATGTCAACTTAAAACAATTGCTGTGGGAGGGGTGCACAGCGACACGCAATATCCTGGCTCCTGTAATTCGATTAGAGAACTGGCTACGTCGACTGCGAGGGAGATCCGTAAGAACTCCGTTCCGCTTGGAGAGGGTGCAGGTACGCGGTGCTGCGCGCGTTACACGTCGAGGGAAGACGAGCTGCAAAGCGAGCCCGGCCTCCGAAGGAGAGGCAGTCACCGAATTATCGGACCCGATGGAAGGACCGGTTCAATTTGCCAAATTAATCCGTCGCCTCTGCGATAAACCGGTCGGGCGAACCGCGACGCCAGAGTTTTCCTTGCGAAACGTCTCTGCGGTGCCGCGAGTTTCTTGGACGACAAGGTCTGGTGTATTGTTGGTCGTGGAATTTGTCGACTGGAATATCGATCGTGTACGGGGGGTTCGATGGAAGTCAGAGATCGATGGATTGGCTGTGGAATTTACTGATAGCATGGGATGGGATTTCTTTGTGGTTTCGTTGCGTTCATTATGCTACGCGCTGCGCGTGGAGATATTTTGTTGAAATGTTCCGATGGGTTGGAAAGCATGGGAATCGTTTGCATCGGTGTTTCGGTGTATGTAGCAGGAGACTAGCGGGGGTTAGTAATACCGAGGGAAATTAATTTAATCTTTAATCAATCCTTTTTTTTTAGTGCGACACATTTCAGTTTATATCAGGTCTACCGGAAAGTTCTGCCCGATAGTATCATCCCAGGTTTCACCATTGTATTTCTAAATTACATTTATAACGATGTAAATTAGATTGTTTAATAAATATTAATAAACTTATTATTTTCATTGAATTGAAAAAAGGACAGAGCTTTCCAGTAGACGTATTTATGTACCAAATTTTATTATGCGAGATTAATCAGTAGAAGGAAGACTTTCGCCTGCGATTCTAATTGTGAGAATTTGATTCTTCGAAATAATAGGTCTATCAAAAATAATAAATTATCGGTACACTATAATTTCCATCGTTACTAAAGCAATTTAGAAAAGCACGTATGCACAAAGCCAATGATAAAAAGAGGCAGCCGTACGTGTTGAAACTTGAGATGACATTGCCGGACAGAAGTTTGCGGTACACCCAACAGTTCCTCGTTATAATTTCGTATAAACACAGCGTTGCAGGCATCTCGAATTCAACGAGCACCTAAGTACTTCCCAAAGTGATACGTAAAATATAGAACAGAATAAAGTAACCTACAACTAAACCCGCGATCGTTTCTCTCCCGCGTGTCAAAATCGACGGAACGCCAATAACTATCCCCGGTAAATCCTCGATTAAATAAGCGCCGCGCAATTCCCGTCGAAGGGCACCAGGTAAACTACAGCCCGCCGTATAAATCACGCCTTCAGCCGAAACGCGAAACGAATTAGCGAGGGTCGCGTTCGATGAAATTCATTTAAAAGCTTCGTTCTATCTCAACATCCTGTCAATGGTTCCCGTGCCATTGCTGCCCTCCCCCAATCTAGTTGGTGCAGACCCACAGTGCTCCCTTCGCACCCTTTCGCATCCCCACAGAGAACAGCCCCGTCGCCGAGGGAAGGGGAGCCCCGTGTTGGACAGCCCTGCTAGACACGGGGTCCCTCGAACCTAGAAACTAGTCCTAGTAACTAGGCCTGCCTGTTTTACCGACTATCTAGTGAGCCAGCCGGACGAGACTGATCGTCCGGCTGCGAGCCATCCACAGATGTCGGTACTGCCATTTTACCAACCCCTGTGACATCGTGTCCCTCCTAACAGGCGATTCGATGCACGAAAATTGAACGTCGGGTCGTCGCGAGAACGACTGGTTGCAGATGCACCTTCGAGCACAAAAACTTCTTCGATCGCGCGATGCCCGACGCAACAAAGAACGAAAATACTTATCGACCCAGTAGTGTAGCCGCACTAATTACGGCACAGCCTGGTCTCACAATCGGTGACCTGTGCGAGGTAATTCAGAAACGCTCCCCGTTGACCCAATTGCGATACACCTGGAAGCATCGTCGTTCATTGACATCGAAATAGGAAAGGATACGGGACGAAGGAAAAATCCTCTCGACGACGGGTCACGTTGGCAGGGCGAGAAGCGGCGGGGTAGATGTGTACGCAGACAACGCTTGCCCGTTTGAGCGAAAATCAAGCGAGGCCTATGAAAATTTCGCGGAGCAGAAGTAAAGTCGGCCGTGACGTACGTTTGCCGAACGCGGCAGCGATTGTTCCCTTCTCCACGTAGACGAACGTTACACTGAATGCGTATTTCCACGGAGAACCCTTTCTCTTTCCCTGTCCCTCCGCCGACGGAACGAAAGACGGCCGAGCCGTGAATAGTCTGACGTATCGTTGGCGTGTCTGCGCCTGACACCTCGGATTTTTCCATTAAATTTTCTCGACGCGAATATCTATCACCGGTTACAGTCCCGGAAAAACCTGCTTCGACTCTGTAAAGCGATTCCCATTACGATTGCTCCGCGGGATCCCGTGAAACGTATCGAGCCCTCCATTCAACCTGACCTCCTCCTCCTCCCCCGCACCCTCCAAAAAAATCGCCCCCATTCGCGCATCTCGCCCCCGTTGAATTAAGAAAATTTGTCGCGAACGACGGCGAGGCTCGATGGAATCAAAGGCGGACGAACGAGCTTCGCAGTTCGCTTTCGAGGGGGTGGGTTCTTTTTTCGCTTTACGAATCTCACGCGCAACACTGGGCGTTCGTGTTTTATCTACGGGAGGTGTGTATAACGCGAGGTGCAACGGGGAAACATAAATAGCAAACAGAAGTAACGGAATAGATCAACCTCGTATCGCCGGTGTATCCAAGTTCTTAGCCCTTTGTAGCTCGCAGCTCGTATATAAGTCCTAGACCAATAGGGTGGCGTTGGCTTTGCGTAAATACGGATTTCGCGCGCCTCGTTCAAACACCGGCCGTTCAAATACAGATGGAGTCCGCGCTCGAGTGTTTGCACGGCGAATAAGATCGACTAATTTATCAATAAGGATCCCCGAGTTATCCCCGAACAATCTTCCATACTTCTGCGCGGCAGCGAATTCAATTTAACATTCGGATCCACTTATATCGCGCGGCACGCGTACCCGCCAGATGTTGCCGCGAGTGTCGTACGATCTCATAAACATGACCCAATTCGGTACGTGGAAAGAGACAAATCGTCCATCCGACGGACCGTCCTCGGCCGCGTAAACGACACGGCTCAATATTGTTCATGAAATTGAGATGCCGAGGGGCGGCGGTTGTAAAAGGAGAGAAGTAACGGCGATACGGTCGTCATCGTGAAAGGGGAGGAAGGAAAAGTTCAGGATCCTGTCCTAATACCACGGGCAACCTAGGTAGGGCAGGCGCTAGGGGGGGCAGATTCATTTTTCAAGGAATCTGCGGGAAAATGCAAATGCGCGGGGCATCTGGCAACAATGGCCGTGGTCTGCGGCCCCTATTTTAAGGGTTGGTTTTTTGGTCGACGTTAGCGGAGGTGGTCGCAGTGGCAGAGAACGAAACGAACAGACGATAGCACGGCGAATGTATATAGAGAGAACGGGACAGAGAAACGCAAGGGGGTTGAGGCGATGTAGGGGTGGGTGGGTCTACCGGGGAGCTTTGCCGGCCATGCAAAGTAGAGGCACAGAGTGGCAGCAGCAGCAACCCCCAACGACCGACCTCGGCTATATACTGGCTCACCCAACCCCCTGATAAGGGTGGACAGCCACGATCGATTAGAGGGCTGCCCACCCACCTACCCATCCATCCCCCGCCCACCCTTAACCCCCTTGCATCCCACCTACCGCTCTCTCTCTCTCTCTCTCTCCCTCTCTCTCTTTCTCTCCCTTTCTCGCTCTCACCCTCACGGCATCCTCCACGGAAGCTACTGCCCATATTCTGATTCGCAACACGGCCAGCTAACGATCCCTCGGTTTAAAAATACCCGCCGCCTCCCTCGCTTTACCCTTAATCCTTTCAACTTTCCCGGTTATTCCATGCTCGCTCCTCGATCGACCGCGCGTGCACACTTTCGCTTTTCCGTCGCTCGCCGGGACGTCGTTGCAGGTGCTCGCGAAAATTTATGCGCGAGATTTACCGACCAGGAAATTTTTGCTCGCCGGGACCACCCCTGGACGGCTGCACGGCGGTGGCGATCGCCTGGAACATCCCCTTCCCTCGTTTCCGTCGAATCCTCGGTCGAATTGTGCATTTAACGTCCGACGAGTTCGAGACGGCGAATCGGCGAGGCAACGCGGCACAGAATACTCGTCGAGGATCTTCGCTTTCGCGGAGAGCATCGCCGAAGAATGGCACAGAGTTCGCCGGGTGGTTCGGGCCGGTTCGCTGGCACGCGAAACAGCCGCGAGTTTAACGCGTTTACTGTCGCAACAGTCGTTGTCCGACGAAAGGCTAACAATAAGGAACCATCTTCAACTACTTAGGTTAAGTTCCAGCCGCCCTTCCACCCGGAAACTTCGCCGGGGGATCGTCGTCGTCGTATTTCCGTGGGCGAGTCGCACTCGCGCGTATCGCGCCGGCGAGTTCCGAAGTGTCGTAACGGCTAACACCCTGTTTTCCGGCGCGCAACACGCCGGTACGCCGTTTTTCGTTCAACTTTCCCGTTCAGAGAAGTGCGCGACAGATTTTTAATCGTGTTAAACGGGCTGATTCGTTCGATGCACCCTTCGTTGAGTTTTGCTGTGTTCGTATGAATGGTTAGGGAGCTCGTAATTATGATTATTGATGCTGTTATCGTGCTGTTAGGTTTTGGAATATGTGTAGGATAGTAACGTCGCTGATATGGTTATCAGTTTTGGGATCATTTCTGATGATCGTCTAACGCGAATGATAAGGACTGTGCCTTTGTGTCAGAAATTACGTGGTAGATTTTTACCGAATTGGAATTACCGAGCTCTGGCCTCCCAGGTAATTGTTTTCAGATGCAATTAATCATTAATAAAAGTCAGAATTATTCAGCACGTACAAAATAGATAACGTTATATGATTACGTATTGCACACTTGTATTACTTGTATAAAACAGATGAATGCAAAAATATGAGCCGCAATTACTCGAAAGTATTCACGTTATCAAACAGGAGGGCAAGCATTTATTGAACGACTGATTGCTCCGTTTCACGTGAAACGTTAACTGTTTCGTGCTAATTTCTTTCGTACCGTTACCCGCAAATTGCACCGTACAAATTGCATCCCCGCTCTCTTTAATGGGTTAATTCGCGGCCGAAAATCGACGATCGATTTCCAATTACGCCCAACTTTAAAATACCGCAAGGTCAATGGCGACGAAACTTATCTTCTGCCGTCGCGTCGTCGCTCTCTCTGAGCCCCGGCGAAACTTTCGGAAAACCTCGCGAAGCTTTTCCATTCAATCGTGCTGGATGGTTTACCGCTTGCTCCCGGACCAGCACGGCCGTACGCTCGTGCGTCGACAATCGGGACAACTCCCTTTTCGACGGTTCGACGCACGCCGCGCATAAATCTAAAGGCTTTCTCAAAAAATTGCCAATAAATCGCCGAGTTAACGCGGTCCGGCGGGCATTCTCCCCCACGCGGACTTTAAAATTCCTTAATTCGCCGGGAGAGGAGAGAGAAGGAAAGGGGTGAGATCGGCCGCCCTTTCGCGTGTGTCACTGCCTCGACCTCTCGCACCCGAAATCGATATCGGCGTGTACCTCGTTTCGCGGCGGGTCGAACGAAAACGCGAGTATAAAACCGTCGCGGCCTAACCCACTCGCCCCTTATTGAATTTCACGTGGCACGGAATGCGACGGGGAAATTCAGTTTCCGGCAAGTCGTGACTAAGTAACGACGGCCTCCCATCGATTAGTAGCAGCGGTTGATGGCCATGGTTACACTACCCCGACGCTCTCGTGCACTTGGAAATTATAAATTCGCCACTTGGCTCGCGGTGAATCCGCCTCGAAAACAATCTCGTTGGAGGAAAGTTTCTCTCCGTGAACGGGAAACGCCGGCTAAACAATGGGGACAGGCAATACAGCGAGAGAGAGAGAGAGAGGGGGGGGGAGGGAGAGATAGGAAGGTAGAGAGAGAAGCGGCCAAGATGATACACGACTGAGAAGGGGTGAAGGGTGCACGCGATATAAGAAGGGGGTGAAGAACGAAACAGACGTCGGAAAAAAGCTGATATCCGTGGAATTTTCATATCGACATAGAATGACAGTTTTTTAATATTAAATTCTTTCCAACCTTTTGACTTCTTTTTACCCCGACGACGCGACGTCGCCCTCAACGTCGAACTTCGACGACGGGGAACGCGGGCTCGGATAGGGAATGGGAAGGCGAAGGGAAACAGGAGGATGGAAGAGCAGGATGGAGGCTAATTTTCGTGTCACGGTGAATACGGTGAACACCTGTTTGTAGAATTAGGGGGGGATAATTTGTTGGAGAATTACGAAAAGGTGTATCAGCTTCCACGTGTATATTATCGCGCACGAAGATGTAACAGATAGGGTGCCAAGCTGTTTCGCAGCTCTTTCTCACAAACATTCTTGTATGTTCCATGAGAAATTACGCAGGAATGAAGTAAATCACTTAATTATTATTAATATTCCTATAGGTTTTTCTTACTGTAACCAAAAATTGGTATACTTCGTGTAGTGGGAATGTACTTTCACATAATTTAACGAGGGCTGCAGTCTCATACTTGAACGGTCAATCGAAGTATACTGAAACCGAATGAAATGAAAATTGCACCCAAGCAGGAATGCCGAGGCATGTCTAAATTATCTTTCCGTCAGATGCGATGATCCACAGCAAATGATTTTTGGATAGTCATACTTTATTTGATCAAAAATAAGGGCGCCCCGAGGCGTACCGTGCAGGGTAACTCAGCACGAAAAATGAAAAGGGTTTTCAATCCAGTTCAACTTTGTTTGCGCTTCGGTTTAACCGTTCCCCAACACGAAAATATTCTACTTCACCAATATTCGCCGTTAGAATGTTACACCCAACGCGAACACCATTGAAACATTTCGCCAAACGCCTTCTGTCCATCCTATGCGAGGCAGTTACCTACGACTAGAATAAGTTCCACGCGAAGCACAATTGAAACGCGATTCGTGATCGTGCAATCGACGCCGCGATTACACGTTCGAACGAGGAGGACGCGATATGATCGTTCTATTCCGCTACAAAACCGAGACGCAATAAATATCTAATAAATTTCTAGCCGGGTGGTCGCGGGGATCACGTTTTTGCCGGGGACGAGGCGGAAGGATGAGAAGCGGCGACAATAGAAGGAAAAAAAAATAAAGGATGCCCCGGTGGCTGCATAAAGGCACGGTCTCGCTACAAAACCCAAAACAGTTTCCAGAACGATTGTCATTTATTTCGTTATTTATTTTCGTTGCTTTCGCGACAGCGGCACGTTGGATGAAAAAGGAAGGAACGTTCGTACAAAAGAGACGGAATAACGTGAATCGTGTAGTTCATGGGGATTGACGTTACACCCTTCCGTGTCAACCTTTCTCTCCTTCTCTCTCTCTCTCTCTCTGTGTATTCTGTTCACTCTGTAATGTATTATCGAGTCGAGTGCAAGTTTTTAACCCTTAAAATTTCGTGCAAGGGTACCACGGAACTTTTGGAGACAGACGGGGTACAGAAGTCGATATATATATATGTATGTGCATTATATATATACATATATAGTATAGAGGGTTCGATGATGGAGAAACGAAAGGATAGAAAGGGAGGGAAGATGAGTGAGGGGTTGCAAAGTGCGGAGCGAGCGAACGGCGGAGAAAAAAATCGCTGGTTGAAAGGAAGGATTACACCGGGGATTTTGGTTTTCGCGTTTCATCTGGACCAAAGCCGATTTCCCGATTTTCCGTCTTTCCGTCGACGAGAGCCGCCACTCGAATTAGATGTCCATTGTACGAACCGAGAGACGAGACTCCCCCTACCTCCACCCTCTGCCCCTGACTTCGTGACGTCGCATATTAAGTCGCGTTCGACCCTTTAATGGAGTCTCTTCTGCGGTCCGGAGAACGAAATAACTCGTCTCCTAATATTCCCGATAGTAGCCGCCCCCCCTGTACATTTTGGAATTCGTCGAACGTCGATCGCGATCGTTTTACTGACGCGTCGAGACTCCATTTTTTTTTTCATGTAAGCAAAAACGCTCGTAACAAAGAGCTTTCGTATCGTTCAGAAAGTAATTGACCATTGCCTCAATAGGCAAAACTGTCACGACCTACTGACACTTCTAAGTTAATATTTTCTATGCACGAACGTGAAAATCTGATATGCCGTGATCTTGAAATCTCTTAACGAGAACGTAGTACATTTTAATGGTCAATGTGTGCAGAGAAATGGATGCCGAAGGGTTAAAATATAGAATATTTCTCATAAAACAAGAGCGCATCAAAGTATCGTCATGCCCCCGAGTACAATAGCGAGGAGGGCCTAAGTATTCTCTGAAAATCATCCCCCGTATGTACCCCACCGTATGAACACATCATCTAGCGCTCATTATCCCCTTTCGATCACCCATCTCCGACAAAATTGCCCGTCGAAACGCGACGGAATATCAAAAACAGTCCGCACAAACGAACGGCCAGCTCATCGCGTTCAACACGGACTATTCAATGGAGCAGCGTAACCCATTCTCATCGTGATTACGCAAAACTCGAAAACGATTCTCGAGTCACGTACACGTATGTGCGCGTACAGACGATCCCGGGGTGTGTTTGTTTGGACAACGATTCTTTCTATCCGGCTGCCGTTCGTCTCCGCCTCGTGGGAAACGGGGCCTCGTGATTCCCGTATCGATCAAAAATATATTAGTTCCCGATATGACAGTGCGGAGTGTTTTTCTTTCGGGAACGTAGCAGAGGGTCGAGATAGGCCGGGACCGGGCGAAGAGGATAGAGAATTTTTAGGGGAGACAGCGAGGACAGTCGTTTTTTCCCTTCACTCGCGTAATTCAGTGGAGAGCAGCTACACAAAAGGTGCGGGCATACCTGCGCGAACGAAAGGGGTGTTCCGGCTACCTGTAGAAAGAAAAACAGCGACCGGCCAAATTAATGATTTAGTGTCAGTTGCGATACTTGGGGTGACGGTTCTCTTCTCCCATTTTTTTTTCTCCTTTTTCTTTTTCACCCGTCCACCGTGCGACCCCCTTGTAGTTCACAACCTCTTCTCGGTCTGTTTCGCGAATCAGGGGAAGCGGGGGGATCGCATAGTTGTCGCTACACGCTGTCTACGTTTTTCTTTTTCTTTTTCCCGATCGCAGCTCCAGAAGAGGGAACGTTTCTCGGGAAAGAAAGACCTTCTCGCCTGATCCCGTTGCAATTGCAACGTCGAGAGAGGAGGGATAAAAAAAAAGAGAGAGAAGGGAGGCAAGTGGGTATCGCGGAAGAGTTACAGGCAGTCATCAAGATTTACGAGGTATCTCGCTTGGAGCCGGTGGAAATGAAGAGAAGGCGATCCGCTCGATTCCGCGAGGGGCGGCGAATCTAACGTCGACGAGGATCTGTTAAATGAGGAGAAAAATGATACGATCCATCCCCGGAGAAGCCGTGAGAATCTTATCTTGTCCGTTCGTTCCGTGGCGTCCGTTTCGCACGGTTGATGGACGAATTTCCGTTCGACGCGAACTACGAGACCGTCGAGGGGCGTAGAAAACGGTGCACATACGTATGCACACGGTCACCGTCGTTGCGCAACGTCGAGACGCTTTTACGCCCTCTAATTCGAACTGCGTTTCACAGTTTACTTGATACCTGCACGGTTATTTCACGTCAATCGCCGTCGATGCCCCGGGGTCACGGGGGAACAGAGGGGTGGCGCGCACTGTTTCCCTCGTAAATAACTCGAAAATGGCGACTACGCGATGTATTTTTACGGGGTTATTTGGAATTTACAGCGAGGGGTGGAGCCCGGCGTTTCACGGATATATAGACGGTGGGGAAAGGTCTTCCAGTCGGCGTCCCGCGGGACACCTTCGGCCGATCCTGTTCAAAAATTGAAGGACGTCGAGACCGAAAACTGCATCCGATGGCTGACCAGGGGACTCGGATGGTTTCATCCCCACGGGACCATATGCCAACGTCGAATACGAAATTTAAATTCAAATATACACGCAACCCTTGTTTCCATCTTTTTTTTTTCTTCCCCGCGGCCTCTTGTCGTTCCTGGCCTTCTTTTCTGTCTCTCTCTCCTCCTCTCTCTGCGCAGCTTCTTCCTCCGTGCGTTCGCTACTTCTTTCCCTGCTCATCTTTTTGATCTCGACGTAACCGTATCCCGCGAAATTGGTACATCGTTTTGATCTACGACGGGGCCGGCTCGTTCCGTTCGGCACAGCGATGGACAGTCGCACATGTGGCCGCACACACGCACCTATGCGTGTACGCGCGAGGAATACGCGTGTCGAGCGGCGAGTTGTCTGTCCAGGTCGGTCCTCTCGTGGAACGGCACGAAACCCGTAATGTTTTCCAGAGAGATCGCTATTGGCAATGGTAATTGGGAAGAGAGAACTTTCTTTCGCTTCGAGCAGATAGCGAAAAATGAATCTCGTTCTAAGTTGAATCGATGAATAACAAATAACAGGCACAGCAAGTATCCTGTAATTCGTTTACAAAGAGAAAGTGCGCAGACTACGAGCAGCGATTAATGTAGTAACCAGCAATAATTAATACGAGGAACAAGGAAGAACGTACGAATATTTCTTTGCCGAGCCGTCGTGTTATAAAGTCGTCAAAAAAGAATTTACAATTACTGCAATCACATCTACCGCGTTTTACCTGGTCCCCCCTCGGAACAATCCTTGCAGCCTCCATCAACCACTATCCACTTTACCAGAAATTCGTCTACGAAACTCAATCGATACTGTAATCATAAATAATTCTTCCTCGCAATTGGCCAAACCCTTGGCCCGTAACCCTTTACCCCGCGTTTCAGGTACATATTATTCTTCGCGGAAAGCAAAGTGTCCCCGACAGAAACGCCGCTGCCTCGTCGCGACATCACGGACCGAGTGTACATTCTCAAAAACGTTTTCCCGGTTGAAGAGAGGAGAGAGCCGAGAAAGGAGCCGGCCTCGTATTCGTATCGATGTACCAGCGACGCGTTAGGCGCGAAAAGAAGCTCGTTTCCATGTATTGGTGGGACGGCGGAGGCTCCATTAGCGTGTTTGCGCTACGCGAGCCGGGTCTCGCTAAGTGATGTTTTGTGCTACACTATTCGAATCGTCCTTTATGCTAGGGACGTCCCTCGCAGCGAGAGGGAAGCGAGCGGAGAAATTTTCAGGAAGTTTTCGCGGGAGGACGTTCCAACAGAGAAGCGAGTCGCTTCTGTCTGTTGTGTTTCTCGTTTGCTTGTTACTCGTCCGGACTGCGGACTTGTTATTGCCGGGACGAAAATGGCGCCCCGTTCTGCGACTGTGGCGGCGATAATGAGTGCGAACATTATTGTACGGGGCGGTGGAAAAACTGGAGAAGCAACGTCCCCCTTTGATACCTGGGGGAAGCGCGTGCACGATTGGTTGCGAAACGTTATTTTTGCAAGTTTGCTGGCGCTTTTCAATTTTTAGCCGAACGCTCGACTCGCTATCAGTTATCTGGACATGTATGTTTCTGAACATTACATACGGTATTGTTGGTAAAACTTTCTTGTTTAATTGAGGATTTATTTGCATTTATTTTTATTTGGCTATCGAGATAGTATCGTATCGCATCGTTTGTACGTAACAGACGCCAATGTTTTTGTAATATATTATTTCAGCACGTTAGGTATGAAAGAATCGGTTGAACGTATGAAATATAGATTTCGCGAGACACTGGGTATAAGCTTCGGGCCGGGATAAGGCAACGCGTCGGAAGAAGGTGTTGGCACGTGGTCAAGAGATGTCAAAACTCGTTTTCTTGCCGCTTTCAGGGCACGTCGAAGGGGTTTCAGGGGTCTGCGGAGGTCAGTGCAGTCTCCGGCTGTCTGTTTCCGGGTCAAAAACCGGACGGCACACGCCAGCCCCTTCGAGAAAGTGGCCGTAACGAAATACAAACGTGCGCAACGAGTTTCGAAAAGAACATTAATAACAGCCTTCCCACTATGGAACAGTCAACAACGAATCCTAGAACAACTTCTTCGACGTACAGCGACGCTGATGGCGCTATCAAAAAAATATCCTCCGCGTGGGGGATGTAAATTGTAGATACTTGTAGCCACGATCGTTTCTTTCATTCGCGATATTATTTCTCAATGGAACGCAACGTGCGAAACATTTGAACACCATCGGACGGAAAACGGAACCGAATGTAAAAAAGCTTGCCGGGACCGTTGAATACACTCCTCCACCCTTAGCCTACTTCTTCGAGTAATTGCTATGATTCGACACGGAACGGGATTCCCTCGGGCGAAAGAACTCTCGTAAGACGCGAATGTCCATATAACTCGTGTCGACGTTACGAGCAAAGAGATTATTCCGAAAAACCGACCGTGTTCGATAAATGTCCGCCCGTTCGTCTCGGTTTTACACCGCGAGCGAAGTTCGAGCTCGGCTGGAGCCGCGGTGCTCGCCGGTAACCGATAATCCGCGTTCATCGCCGCGACTCGCGGGAGTTACTTTTGTTACAGGTCCCTCGTCTCGCGAGAATGGCGGCCGTGAATCGAACGGCCCGGCCGGAAATAACGATAGCGGATAATGCGGAACACCTCGCTTATCCGTGGAATCAAATCACCTTAAGGTTACTCCGACACCGGAACCTCTTAGCCTAACAATTTCTAGCTTCTTCCACTTTGCTTCCGCGCTCTGGATGAAAACCTGTTCGCCGACCGACGAGGACCTCGTCGACGGGGTCGATCGACCCGTTTCATCGAGGAAAATGGCTCGCCGTCGATCCAACGGTTTCCAACCCCCGTCTTCGATCGACGCCGCGCGGCACATATTCGTCCAATAAGCGGAATAAAAAAGTAAACTTCGACACGCCGCGCGTAATGATCCTCCCTTTACTCGGCACAGGGGGTCCGTTGACGCCATTTTACACCATCCCCCCCAAGTCGAACCTCCCCCGTGCACACGGTATTGATAAAAAAAAAATGCGCCCGTCCCATTGGCCGGCTGGACCATAGGGTGACCTCACCCCTTGAGTGCTGACCAAGCACGGGCACCCACTAGAATTCTCGTTCGCACACACACACACGTGTACACCCATCACCGTGCCTATCCTTGGACATATTCACGCTCGCCCGCGCACAGGCGTACGAACTGTTTCTCACTGACGCGTTCACCCACACATTCGGCTGTCGCACCACAGAATCGAAGAGTGCACCCTCGACAATTTTTCTCCTCGTCTACTCTCTCTGTCCCTCCTCCCTTGCCCTGTTCTTCCACACTCCCCTGACAATCTCATTCTCTCTTTCTCTCCCCCGTCGATTTCTTTCCCTCCTCGTCCGTCGGCCCTCTTATGCCACTCGCTGAATATTGATTAGTAAGGACGTCGCGTTGCAACGGAGACGAACGGTCAATTAGTCGAGGCAAGCCCGATGTCGGGAACGTGGCCGTTAATTAGACACTCGTCATTGATCCGTCACTTGAATCCGTTCGATCCGCCCGCGTCACGCGGATTATACACCGGGGCCGCCGTTGATTTGCGAGCCGACGGGGCGAGGAGAAAAAAAAGGAAGAGAGGAGAGCAGATGAGGGAGAACGTTTCGCGTCCTCCGTGGATGTCCGACGTGGCACGAAGGAACGCTCGCTTAATTAGTCCGCGGGAATCGCGTAGCCGAATTGATTGTACCGAAACGAGGCGTTCCAGCGACGCGAGACCGGAGGGGCCATAAATTATCGCGTCGTTCGCGTCTCGGGGAGGCGTTCGACGTCGCGTCGTCGTCCGAATACAGCGGCGATTCGCCCCGATCAGCTTAGGGAATGAAGACGCGATCATACTTACCGGCGGTACGACGGTGCTCGCGTGATTCTTTCGTGGCGTTAAAAAGAGGCTCGCCCCCAGTGCCGATACTTTCGTTACCCGTCGGCTCGCGGGGAAGCTCCGCCAAGTGTTCGCGGGGAAGTTCGCCGCCTCGATGAGAAGTTGACCTCGCGTCCTCGAAATAGAAATTATTTCCTCGAATAACTCGCGTCCGGTGGGGAAAACTTTTCAACCCCTGCACGCGGCGGCCGGGGGTGGTTTCGTTTGTCGGACGATTCACTTTTACTCGTCGGGGGGCGATTATTCGGGATCGCGTTCGCGATAGAAATTTTCCGCCGCGGCACGTTTCGGTAATCGTTTTCGACGGCGATGGAAGTTAGAGCGCGCTGAAGTCGAGGCTGTTTGCGAAACAAATCGTGGAAATTATTGTACTGTACACTGTTACGCGAGCCTCGCTTTAATCAGCGAAACGTCCCGTCCGTTTTCGACGATAACTCGTTGACCGTTTCGCAGCCTTAAATTCCTGCCTCCCTGTCTTCGCATAATACTGCTAGCACGCGGTGCAAATATCCCGGGAGCAAGCAGAAGCGAGTAAAAAAGGATATCTTATTGAAATCATTTCTATTTCGAGGAGAGGAAGCTAATTTCCAATCTATCACACACGATCGTCTACTCTGCGAGCCTGAAACGTAACTGAGCTCCGTCGAAGGATCTCGCTTCTCATAAGAGGTGTGATAGGGCCCCGAAAATCTTACCTGAGGCGACCTTTGCAACGTAGAGGAGGATGACGGGGGGGGGGGGGTCAGGTAGGAAAAGGGTTTCGTCGCAGGACCCCCTATTATGCAATGCGATTTTTTTTCGTCCCTCTTTCGCCCGTTTCTTGATTCATTCACGAGAATTCATCGCGGGCTGCGGGGCAACCTACCTGGGATGCAAATGTCAGTTAACGCGGGTTAGGGTTGCCCAACGTGTGCGCCGCGTCGCTACCTGAGATGCAAATACGCGAGAAAGGACCGATATTTTCGGCCTCGGGGCTTGCAACGAGGCGATCCTGTGTGCACGGGTACGCGCGCGCGCGTGTGGTGTGTGTGCGTGCGGGTATATATAAAATTTCGAGGAGAGAAAGAAAGGAAGAGAGACAGGGGTGGAAGGGTGAACGCGCATGAATGTAAATTTGATGCCGCTGAAACTGTTTCCGCGTGTGTGTAGCGCGAAACCAGCGGGGAATATGTTTCTGAATAATACTGGAAAAACGTAGAACCTGATTTCTTTATGGAAATCCAACCGGCGGGCGCTATCGAGGCAAAGGGGGATTTTTGGAAGACTTCGCAAGGGATCGAGTAACAGGAAGGCCGGCCAATTAGACGAACGTTGAAACTTTGCTTATAACAGGCTAGAGGAATCGTATTAACTCGAGAATATTAATTTTTTTGTTTTTACGAGAGCTGAAGCGCTCGCAGTAAAATTAGAAAATTTGTACGATCTGTAAGTCGAGTTTCCTTTTCGCACCTCGGACAATGGTGCTTTCGGCCCTCGGCTAATCAATATTCAGACGATCAATACCGAACGTTGCCAGAGTGGAATCGAACGTTTCGCAAAACACATTCACACCGGCGAGACGTTTTATTTAACGTTCGATATAAGGCGAAGCTCGGTGCGCGAGGAAAATTAATTTAATTTATTTCTGCCCCGCTGGGAGGGTTTGCAGCTACGTTGGCTCGACACGGTAAAGGGTTGTTGGCCGTTCGGCAGGCGCCAGATGACGTTTTCCAATTTCCTGAATGAAAAGCGAAACCGATTCACGCTTTCGTCACCTGGCGTGTTTTTTTCCTCCACGAGTCTCCCGGTCTCCTTAATAGATAAGCGTCGAAAAAAACGTAACGATGCGCAGTACGAACCCCTTCGTTCGGCTAATACAATTTTTAATTACCGTTGTGATCCGGCGACGCGGCGATCAATCGATTAAGTTAAGCAAACCGCGTGCCTGTATAATAATAAAAAAGAAAGAACGGCGAAGCTAATTGTTCCGCGACGATTAGAACAACGAGATTCGTCGGGAGTTGTAATTATTTGGCTCGCTAAACCGGTGGGAAGCATTTCACCGGAACTGGAATTCAATTTGGCCTGAAGTGGCATTAAATCAGGTTTGTTATTGACGTGAGCGTGTACCTGCAGTGGCCAACCTGCTTCACAACAGCGATCAAAGTAGAAGTGCTTGAATTCACCCCTCGTGCCGGATTACGCGCTTTTGAAAAAAAAAAGTGTCGAGCGCACAATGAGCCAGGGGTGGTTTTGGGTGAAAAAACGTGAAAACCGACACCCAAAACAGGGCGGGGAGCGAGAAATTGACGACAAAGAACGCAAATAATACCGCTAAAGCAGCGATATCCGTTTCGTGAACCGACCCCAAGCGGGACACATATATTCTTTTTTTCTCCGTCGTTTTCCGTGACGCCGGGGTTAAATTCGATTTTAATCGACCGATCGCTCAACCCCGCAGGTTGTCTTTCACGATGAAAATGTAATTTTCCAGGTAACTATCGTTCCGGGGTGAAACTTCGGGCGTGAAATATTTAAACGTTAAATCCTCGTGCGGGAATTTCCTTACTAACAATAAGACGAAAATTTCGAGCGCAATGCAAGGCCGTTTTTAAGTCCATAAATTCGATATGGAGGAAGCTGATAAGGATGTAAGAACATCTTCTAGAATACCAGTAACGGGGGGGATAAATAAATAATAGAATAAATTATACGGGATCCAGATGGGAAGTCATAATCCTTTTCCCTTAAATACAGCTGTCTTAAAAGTCCGATTGATTTGGAGCCACGCTTATTTTACGTTCGAAGCTTTTACCTAACATTGCAATCGGTTCATCTTTCCAACCAAAGAATAAGGAAGAGGGCTAAATGATTGAACGATAATAATAATAATAATAATAGTAGTTTAAAGATATCTATTGCTCAACAATTTCGTCGGTTCAAGTTTATCGTCACAAAATTCCACAGAAAATTAAGCAATTTAAAAGGAGCTTTTGAGAAATCATTTCGATTAAACCACGTTCACTTCCATGCCTTCAAGATCCTTCAGTGACCACAGAAATGGCCGGCGCGATACGCGCATAGCGACCCGCGCCATGTTTCACACTCTCTCCATCCAACAATCACATGGCAGAATATTTGTGTAGCAGCGGGGTAGAGTAACACGCGAACTCACCCTTAAATACTCGAAACGCTTTGAATACCTTATCTCGGGCATCTCTAGAACCCTCGAGTTCGGTCGGACGCTTCTCAGAATTATCCGAAATCTCTGACGAGGTAGGCGCTGCCGCGACATCCAGCCGGTTCAAATCCTTGTAACCGATCGAGATTTCAGATTCATTGCGGGCAAAAAGGCAATCAGCCCCTTCTCTCCCCGCTCTATATTTTCTTTTGTTTGCTTCTCTTTTTTTATCTCTCACTCTTTTTCCTTTTCGACCGACGCGATCGTCAAGAGGGACCATTACTGCCGAATTGATTTGAGTGGACTCGCTTTGCCCCGACTAATCTATATCGGGGACACTCGTACCGCTCTTGACTAAGGGACGGCACTTAACGTTTGCTGTCCGATCGCATCGGAAGGCTGAATTAAAATATTCACCTGTCGCCACGGTCGTATTACATCTAATTAATTATTTCATCCCCTCGAGATCTCCACGGAGGCTCACTCTCGAACGATACAACGCCGCCGGGGAACACACTTAACAGACGACCGATCGGTGACAAATAATTTCCTGCTCGTCGAAAGAGAAACAAAAAGAGAGAAAAAAAAAGAAAAACGGAAACATAGTCCGACGATAAAATCGATCAACCCCTTATCAGAGATGACACCGGTGTCGAGCAAGCCCGTAAGAAGGAGTCTTTTATGCTCCGCAGTTGCGGTTTCCACCTCGACAGAGAGAAAAAGATAAAGAGGGATGGCGGCGACGGGGAAAGAAAAAAAAGAAGGGTCCTCGGGATTAACCGAAATGAAAATGCAGAGAACCTAACGGCGCTCGCCGCGTATTCGGGGCGAAATCGATAATGCAAGTTCGGCGCATCCCTAATCCTCTTCAGCGATTTTTTAACCCCATCTGTCGTTCCATCGACGAGCATCCCATGGGCGCGTTTCCGTGCCGCGTGCGGCAGACGCGGTACCACCTATGCGACTCGACCTACATCCGCGACCGAGGAAGGATTGAAAAGGTCACGCTCGACAGAGAGCAGAAAGTACAACAAAAAAAAAAATCGACGAAAGAGAAAGAGAAAGGGATGGAGAAAAAAGAGGAGGAAAGAAAGAAGCGTTCGACAGGGGTGTCCCGCTGTCGATTTTACCGCTTCCTCTGAGCTACCTGAAAAATCGCGGCGACCCCCCCATCGCCCATTTCCCCCTCCCCCCCCGTTCAGGATAATCCATTAACATAATTTTACATGGACGGAGGAGCTTACGGACGGCAACGCGCCGGGGGTAACATTATATCGACGGATATATGCGCCAGATGCAAAGGAGGAGGAGAGAGTGAAATAATAGGAGAGGCCAGGTATACGGGCCCGTCAGCCGCCACCAGAAGGGGTTAATTCAAATATTTAAAATTTCTCCTCTGCCCCGATTTCTCGCGTAACGGCAACCCGACCGCCACCCGACCCTCCGCAACCCTCCGCGGCCGTATTCTCTCTTCCTTCGCCGCGTTCTTTCTCGTCGTGTGCCGCGCGCGTTATACCTGGGGGCCAGTAGTAACTCTAGCCTTCCGGATGAAATGGTCGTGCGGCAACCCCGGCGACCCTGCCGCTCCGTAGGTACGCCGCGCCGTGTCGGCGTGTCCGCGTGCTGCACTCGACGATCCTCAAAGGGTTCCATTATCGTTACGGAACGAGCTCGAACCACTCGTTGGCTCGCAGCCTCGGCTAACGAGGGTGCTGACAGCGAGTTCTGCGCTCTCGCCCTGTGATTCCTGCAGTGTATACATATACCGGGCTCTGGCTTTCTCGCGGCGCCGGCTCCGCGGCGCGTACGGTTAGCAAAAACGCCGAGGCTCCGGTGTTCCGCGAGCTCCGGCTTTTGAGGCGGCCGGTGAACGTCGACGGTTACCGGGATACGCGTCAACCCGTTCGCACGCGTGATTCGATTTCGCCCTTACGGTATTTCGACTCGTCCACCGCCGTTACCGAACATTATTCCCTTCGTTCTTACCGCGTGCTTTCACGTTGCACGGGTAATAGACGTCTCGGGCCGCGGTCCTTGCCGTTTTCGCGTCCGCGATGGAAAGTTACGCGTTCGCGGGGTAGAACTCGTGGCCCGAGGTGGACGGGTATTTACCCCGGTTAGACTCGGATGGATCCTATGAACTTTGGAACGGTTAACGCCGCTGAGGCGTTCTCTTAACGCAACGGTTACGAACGTAGCAGCGGTACCGTGCAACTTCGTTCGCAGTTCAGTAACTTCGTCACTTTTTCCACGCTTCTGGGGAAATTTTTATTACGCGCGGAATACATCGACAATAGCTGATCGTAAAATGCACCCAATCGGTGCACGAAAAAGCAAGCGTTGTCGCGCGAAGCGTTCGTATATTAATTCAAAAAAAAAAAAAAAATTCCAAATACACAAGTATCCATTCGTATCCGCAAATTGCTACACCCCCTCGGCAACCGTTTAAAAAGAAGCACCGCCGAAGCACCCCGCTAATTAACAGAATTACATCGAGGCGGGATCGCTACGGATCAACAGGAAGACTAGACGCGCTAATTTTACAAGGAAACTTTCCCCCCGAAGGCGTTGCTTCCGTTAAGCGGATTATTCCTTCTACGAAGTGACGGCCAAAGCGAGAGAAAGAGACAGAGAGAGAGAGGGAGAGAGAGAGAGAGACAAGGATAGACAAGGACTTAGGACCCAGCCAGGAGAGCCGTGGCCTCTCGCTCTGAGCCTTGATTTACGACAATCGTGACGGGCCATTTGTCGAGGGAGACCCTCGGACAGCGCGAGGAACGTCCTCCTTATCAGGCGAAGGCAGCGGCCATTTTCAAAACCGCGTCCTTTTCCGGGCGTGCACGTCATCCTTCGTAACAGCCCGCAACCATCGTGGCAGGCTTGAACCCTGGAAAACACCCGGGGACCCTGCGGGGACGAGTGGCGCGGCGAGGAAAGCCGGGAGGAAAGAGGAGCGAAACGGAAAGCGAACGATCGTTCGCTTGGCAATTTAAATCTCGGCGGTGTCGCGCGAGTACGGCGCGTTCCCCGTTTTCCGCGGTCGCGCATTCGACCCGTGAATCGCCGTCGTCGACCCGGGCAGGGTCTATCGCGCGTCCACGAAATTGGCCGAAACATCGCGCGCGTCGCGGCGACGAAATTTTTCTTCCTTCGACGAACATTGGACGACGAATTTCTGAATCGCGCGGCCTCCGCGTAATTTCCGCGACTTTTCCTCGTCAATCGACGGCGTTCCCGAGCGGACAAAAGTGACGCGTCCGCGGGCGCGCGCACACGCGTACCCCTGTTGCGTGTATGGACGCGCGTACGCACGCGTGCGTGTAACATTTATACGCAGAACCGGGCAGACGAGATTCCGAAAAGGCCATCGACGCGCTGCCCGACGATTTTTCGTCGACGGGGAACAAAACGTTCGGGGGAGGGGAATGTCGTCGGTCGAGCGTGTCCTGCAAACCGAAGGATCGCCCTCGAGGATCGCGGCCTGTTGAAATCACGGCGAGCCCTTTATATTTATATATATATATCGCATACATAAAATATAAAAAAAAAAATTTGAGGGAGACAGAAAGTGGAAGGCGCTACGAGGGACAACGCGCGGGAGGAGGGCGTAGGATCGATATCAGCACCGCGAGGCTACATTTTTCAGAACATTGGGTACCTCCGCGGTAAGCCGGTCGTATGTATTCTTATGGACCACCCTGTTTATGGGGCGCAATTTATTTCGAAATCGAAGGTAATGGCCGCCGGTTTACGCCCCGCATTCTGGCCGACCCTTCGTCCTGTCGCCCTCTATTTCCATGCCCGATCGAGTCGACTCGGTCCAACGGGGAGCGCATTAAAATTTCAAACAGATACAAAAATGGCCGGAATCAAGCGGAATACGTATCGCCCCTATTTCCACCGGTTCCCCGCGACAGCACGGGGAGGGCTGGCTTCCGCGCGACCGTCCGCGAACATCGACGGGCAACCTGCGCGTGAAAATTATTCATTGTTCCTCGCGACCGATGAGAATATCGCCGCGCTTTCGCGTGCGTAAATATTTTCACCGGGGATAATTATTTCGGAGCGGCGTCCGCCGTTCACGACCCAGCGGCGAACGCGAACGGCCCATCGAAGATTCGCGATTTTTCGACGAGATTTTCGACGAGACACGCGCGGCCATTGTACCCGCGTTCGATTCCAGGAGCGCGTCCGCGCGACGGAAGACGCGGCAAGGAACGACGAAACTTTTCCCAGCGGGGCCGCGACGTCGCGGGTAACGCGGATTTCTGTGAGGGGGGACCTTCCGCGAGACTTCGAGGAAATATTTCTCGTTCGTTGCGCAAAGGAGATATCCGCGGCCGGCTAAGTTCGCTGCGACGACGACGCGACCGAGGAAAGAGGATGCCTCGAATTTTTGCGCACCGTTGCCCGCCGACTACCGCACACGACCCGGACGAGAGTCATAATGCTTGAACGCCGTCGAAAATGAATTCCGTTGATATTAAATTCCATTTTTGCGGGTGATAGATCGATTATCTTGTATGATAATGCGGGACAATAATTTTCGTTTCTCGATATACGAGGATTTATGCGGGGTTCGTAATGTTGGGAAGACGGTGTTGGAATGTCGCGTTGTATTTGTATAGTATATCTCGAGACTGAACAATGTACGACCATTTTTTTTAAAGCCGAGGCAGAGGTTCCGGCAGTCTAGGAAATATAGTGGAACGCGACAAGTTTCACGAATTGCTCGGTAGTAATACTCGAACGTTTCATTAAATCGATCATTTCATTTGACTGAAACGTATAGTTGTCAACGGAACGACGGAGTTAGACAAAATATTTGTCAGACTTGACCCTTGTCTGAAAAAGAAACCACCCCCGTCAATCAAACAAAACATATAAAAACAAAGAAACGCCCGTTACGCAACTCCGTTCTAAGAAAACGTTCCTAATTCCCTGTCCCTTATAAAAAAAAAAAGCAAAAAAATAAAACGAATCTCTCGCGTCACGTTTCCGATGAGATATCGCCTCGAACGTAAGCAACGAATTGGACCACCAGAGGATCGTCTGCGAGACGAGCACCCTCCCGCTTTTCTTTCCAGGCGGATCATTTTTTTTTTTATCGTGCACCGATGACTCGACACTCCCCTTCTCTCCGTTCCTCTCCTTCAGAGGGCTCTCCGCCGCGTTATCGTCGGGGACGGCGATGGAAAATGGACGAGGGTCTCCCCTGAACCACGTTATCCGTGGGATTTAAGGGACGAACGAAAATTCGACCACCCGGAGGGGGAGAATACCTTCAGTCAATTTTTATCATATATCTGAGAGTGTTCGTCGGATTGGCTTCTGCCTGACCTATGCCCAATGGGCCGCGCGAATTCTCGAGCTATCGCGCATGGCTATCGTCTGCGAACCGAATCTTCCTCCAAATCCAGGCGTTTTCCCTCGAAAGCTCTCGCCCGATCGCACGTTTCCTTCGTGGCCCGCGAGCGTGGGGAGGACAAAATTCGCGATCCTCGGCGGGCACGAAATACACATGCTGGTGCGAACGTTGTCGTCTCGTGCTTCGGAAAAGGAGCGACGCTTGACCCACTTGTACCCTGGTCGCGCTGCCTCGATGACAACGTCGTTGAAAAGCGACGCTGATCAGCCGGAAGATCGGTCGAACGACGTGGAAACGGCAACGAAACCTCCTCCTCGGAGCAGAATTTTCAGCGAAACGAGAATTTCACATCGAATCGCTTGGGCGTTTATTATTGGCATATATTAGAATTGCGGAATATCAGAGGCGTTCTGTATCGCAGACAGTCTGCTTCAAAGTTTTCCAGCAACGTTGTTTCGCGTAACCGTCGCGAAGATTCCTTTCAAAATACGAGCAATGCCAATCACTCCTTCGACGATCTTTTCTAATAACTTTTCGAACCGCAGGTCTCGACGTCGTTCAGGTTACGCATTTTGTGCGTCGAGCCCCGTAAACGCGAGCAACTCGCCACCAAAACAGAGCCGTTTAATTAAAATCAATCAGGACGAATCACCGTGCCCGATAATTTTCCCGTCTCGTCGAATTATCCAACGCCAAACTAGAGAAACGTCAAACGACAGTCGTTGCTGTGCGTTCGAACGGTGCGCAGAGCTTTCGTCTCCGTATGCTCCACGAGCGAACAGGAAAACGGGCGTGTACACGTACACCTATGCATGTTTGGCCGAGTAACAGCGTAAGCACGGCATCAGAACGGAAGGAAGGAAGGGGATGAGCCAGTTGCGTGTGCTCGGTGCATCCGTGCCACGCACACCGGCACGTACGTGCGACCGCGGAAAAAAGCTTACCCCTTTTCGAAGCGACGAAAGGGGTGGCAGTTTTGGGCCAGACTTCGCACGCACCGCATCAGGTAAGAGCCCCTTTGTATAATCTGATTTCGTTTGCCCTTCCGCCACTTCAAACGGGATCGATACAGATTCGCCGGCACTTTCGATCGTTAACCTATTTTCTGCACTTACAACACCGTAATTCGTCTCTATTCAACGGGGACGCGTAATGATGCTCATCGTTGTTCACGTGGGAACCAGGTATTCCCGGCAGGCCTCGCTTCCGTTCGTTTCGCGCGACTCCCTATTCGCTCCTTTCGCGTTTGCCACGAAAATTTCCGATTGCAAAATCGTCCCCCTCGATATTTCGAACAAGTTGGACCGAACGGATCGATTGGAAGCGTTTCGCGTAATTTTGTTGTTCAGCTACTGCGGGGCGGACGATTGCGAATGTAACGAGTGCTGAAAAGACCCGATGAGTTAATTCATTTTTGTCCGTCAAACAAATTAACGCGAGGGGCAGCGCTCGTGATTGTTACGCTAGTCTCGTTAACGATTAAGTGGTTCCATGATGCGGTAGAATTGAAGAGGCAGCGTTAAAAAATAAAGCAAGAAGCACGGGATATATGACGAAAGGGGTAGAACTGGGTTTCGAACATCGAGGCGAAAGTTGTATCGGGGGAATGCACGAATTTTCCGCGTTATATCTACGTGTGGCTTATCCTCGTCTTGCCAGTACCTCGAACTTCGGGATATTTGAGAGAGTGGTCGTCGCAGAGAACAGGAGGAAGGAGGTGGAAGGGCGCTCCGGATGGTTTCCGAACAACCGAAGTCTGCGGAATAGTATCGATCTGGCTTGATATATTAGAACCAAGGTCCACCCTGCCGCAGCCCTGGCAGGACCTCGAAATATGTTTTTTATGTGCGCCCTCCTGTGGCGGATGTATCCACGGCTTCAACAAGAACGTCACCCCCCCCCGATTCACTGCAGAATTTCTTCGGTTCGAGATGGCTGAAGAACTCCGGTCGAACATTTGTAGCGCGAATAATATCATACGCCCTTCTACCAAAGGGGAATTATCGGCTATGCGTTTAGGGTAGGTTCTCGTTTAACCTTTTGATCGCGTTTTCAATTAGTCAAGATCAAGATTGGATTCAAGTAGAATCCTGTTTTCTCAGCTTTATCTAAACAGAATGACACAGATTTCAGTTTCTGCGTTCAATTGTAACTAATGGATAACGCGGTGAAGGAAAGTCTGCGAGAATTGTACAGATAACAACCGTGCTGCGTTAAGAAGTAATTTCGATTAATGTAAAATTCATGCGACAGAGAGGACGCTTATACATGTGAACGAGCAACACCCTCGTCTCGATAACTACATAACTTGTTTCACAAAGGCTTTTCCCCCGTCTGAAGGAGCTCGCGAGTCCGATTGCTGTATAACGTCCTAATTTTCCAAGCGGATGAAAACATATGAAAATCTGCGAGGCAAACGAGTAGACGTTAGGGGGCGCCAAGTCAGAGCCAATAAAATTCTCTTCTCTCCCCTTGGCTCTGCTCGTTTTCCCCGCGTCTCGCCCTTTTGCTCGACCGTGCCGCTTCTGTGTCCTTTTTCTTCGCGAAAAAAACTCGCTGGTACACGCGGCAAACGTCTCGCGTCCGTGTCTATCAGAGAAACGAGAAAAAAAAATGGGAGAAAAATTGTGAGAAAAATTGGAAAAATTACGCCGAGCACGAAGCTGGCGAAGAAGTAGCCAGCGTTCTATCCAATTTTCAGGAGCCTCTGGATCTCGAACGATCTTAGAAACGAAGTCGAATTGGCCGAGCGAAACAAACGAGATAACGTTCGGGATCATTTGCATTTCAATTGGCGGACAGCTGCCCGGAAGAGACGTTAATCGGTTACAAGAACCGCCGGGGAAATAATGAAATTATCGTAAATCAATATGCGCCACCGAGGATCCACTTTGCTCGGTCCGTGGTACGGGTTAGGTGGTACAGTTACCCGCAAGACTTCGTTCAATCGCCACGAAAATTCTTCGCCCCTTGGTCGCATCCCAGATAATTGTTAAGAAAAATTTGCCCCGCCTCTCTGGGCTAGACAGAGCACGCTGTCGACGACTATTCGATCGACGAGAACGGTAAGCGTATCGGCGAAGAAAATCGGAATTCGGCGATATCGGAATGACCGTGGCACTGCGACGATTCCGGTAATCCACGCAAACGGTATATTTACCTGGACGATTATAAAATTGATGGCACGTGGAAACGAACGTTTATCGGGTAAATGTCGGGCTGGGTATAATTTAAGTAGGTTACTGGAAAAAGGCGAATTAGAACAATGCTATTTTACCGCTGCTAAATATTGCAAAACGAATTTGCAATTTGACTTTCGACGACGCGACACGAATAGAATTCGAGCGAACGCGATCGCGTTAATTCTCACTGATAAATAATCAATGTCTGTACGGTCAGGGGCGAGACGCGGGGAACGTTTGTTAAGCTGATCTGTCGTATCTCGTTCCCGTCGTTCGGAAATAAATGTCGCACGACGTACCCGCGGCTCGTTGTAACACGCAACCGTCGCGGAACTATCGATATCGACACGGAGGGACGACAACCTGCAGCCATGTAAGAAAACACGTAAAATGACCCCATATTGTTCGCAGGGACTGTTGCCTGGCCCCTTGGACAAACAGAGATATATGTTGGGGAAAAGATGTCTTTCCACCCCAGGACTCGAGGCGTTCCTTTTTTAAACGACGAAACAGTTGCGGCCACGAATCGATGGTAACTACGCCGACCGGACCGCGGTACAGTCTGGTGAAAATTCGCCAGACCCGTCGCGGGAAACAACCCCTCCCGTTCTCGCACCGAAATATTCTCCACGAGACGCAAATCTTTCCGAGATCTACACGCCCATTTCTGTCCCGCATTTTGTCGAATTAATCACGGGAAAATAAGAGAGGAATAATGGCTCGAGGCTGAGCGAGAGCGAGCCGTACTTTCAACCGCGTGTGTACCATGTTAGGATGCGCGGGGTGCTCCGGTCTTTTGCATACATTTTGAAACGTAGAGCCGCCACCGCGCCGAATATGCTGGCCGAGCGAGAAAAAAGAGCAGAGAACGCGCGAGGGGGGGAACAAAAATGCCCGTCTCTCTTTCACGCGAGCAGGAAACGCGAGCAGAGAGGGTTGACGGGGTGGGATAAAAGAGGGATGACGGACGAACGGAGAGGGAGGCTGAGGGAATAAAAAAACGGACGGGTAAACGAGGAACGTGAAAAATCAAGGACCGAGTTGCGTTTCCAAACGTACGGTCCATTAAAATTCTGGATATTTCTGCCGGTTTTTTTCTCTCTCCCTTTTTGTATTATTCCTTTTCTTTTTTTACTCGGTGGCAGCCATTGTTTTCGATTATGACGACACGTGGACGGGATTTATGCTCGTTTAACCGTGCACGTTGTGTTCGCGATTTTGTAGATAAGAGATACGGGGAAACGGGCAAGTTTCGTCGGTAAATTGCGTCGCGGATATCGTTGTTTTCCTCGCGCGGATTAATAAACGTTTTAGAACGTCAGTGCCGGCGACAAACGGAACGTATTATTACCCTGCCTGTTCCGTTTTCTCGTTCGAACGTTTATTAATTAAACGCGCACGCAACTGACGATATCACTGTTCACAACGAATTTCGCTCAACCAAAGAATCCCACGTGCACATTACGTACGCGCAGTTATCAGAGAAGACAACCTTCGAGAGATTTCTGGCAAACTTTATAACAGGTTTGACACGAGCTGCACGAAAACCATTTGAAATCAATACTTCGCAAACATCACAATGCCGCTTTCAACTCTTTGTGGGCCACATGTTAGACAAGAAAGACCGTTCTCGAACTGTTCGTATTTATCAGGGTGTACCACCGGGACTCCAATATTTAAGAAGAAAAAGAGAGGGGACGGGGGTAAAAAAAAAAGCGTCGTTGAATGGCCTTTATCTCCGTGCTCTGTCCCCGTAGCAAGGTATCGCGACAAAGGCCGCCTCTCCGGCTTACAAAGACGTAATACTAAGTCATCAACCGCGAAAGTATTAATACCCTCGAAGGCGGTCTAATCTGCGGATAGGTAATCATCTCCGCGCAGGGGCAAAAAGAAATAAAAAGAAAACAAAACCAAAAAACAAAAGGGCAACGATAAATCATCGCGTCTCTAAACAATCGACGGCCAACGTCGAACCCCCTGTCTCGTTTGATGTGCCGCGAAGCGACCGCCCCCGTTCGATATTCCATAGATCGATTCGTACGAAACAAGCGGGGAAAGATTGCGGGGAACGCGCGGCGTGGTTTCCGCCGAGCTGTAGCGACGAGGCTTATTCTGTCGCTATTGGAAAAATGTTATTTACGCAGGGTAGCAGCGAGCTACAGAAGCTCTGTCCTTATTTACATGTGGTAAGTCTCCTACGGGACCAAATCCCGGACCACGCTTGGAACCCTGATAATTCTTCCTTTGATCCCAGTCCCGTGGGCTCGAGACCCGGCCCAGCCAGTCCTGTCTGCGCCCGAGAACGAGTAAAGACCGACGAAAGCGAACGAGGGGGTGAAAAAAAACCTAACCGGAGAAATACCTGTCACGGTTCCAAAGAGATTGCGACTACCTATGCAACGCGACTGCGACGAATTTCTTGGACGACGCCTGGTCGAACGATTTTCTTTTTCTCAATTAACCCAGGCGTGCCAAGGATGCGCTACTTGGATATATTAATAGAAGCTTAATAGGTTGGACGATATCATTCACGGGCGTTTATAGTGCAGCATAGACGTGCAATTACTTGCGAACACCTGGGCGAAAATGTTCAATTGGAACAGCAGTGGACAGGTGTACGCGCATTGGAAAGCGTTACGCAGTCGCAGGGTGAAAGGAGATGTCGGATTATTTATTCTATTTGCCACTCGAATAATTTTGTCAGTTCTACGATCTTGATCTACCGAAGTCGTACAAAGCACGCGAACTTCTGTTCTATATCTGGTGCCCTTTGTTTCGCCATTTCCCATCTCTACAGTGACCCCTATGTCAATACCCGGCCACCCGTTTCTCCGCATTGACGTCTAATGTTGATTATGTACCGGCTAGGATATTTCCATTATTTATATTGTTTTTCGGATAACGATTTGCGCAAACAACAATAACGTCGAAGTGCAAGAGAGTCGTCACAGGTTTGGGTATTGGCGCAGGGGTTACCGACGATTCACCTACGGCCTCGTCCCTCCAGAAATTTCGACTTCCCACAAGATGAACATCGCCCGCTGTCATTTGTAACGAATAATTCAGTCGAATGCTCCGCCGTTATATGCAAACGGCCGTACACAAAAATCTATTGCTTCCCTGCTCGTGCACATTATTGCAGTCTACCTGCATCCGATCCGTCGGGCCGTACGTAACAATACCTGCCCCCGATGTTAATTCGACCAAACGTCTGAACGGATAGGATGAAAAACCCGGACGAACGAGTTCCACGTTCCGCGACAGACGCGAGGTATCTATGCGACGGGGGGATGCGCGTGGAATTTCCAATATGCCGATAAACAGCCGTTCGACCGGAAGTTCAAAGAGGAAGACGCGGCCCACCGCGGTCGGAAATCGATCCAAATTAACCCGCGACGTCATTTCCAGCGCGAGGCGGCGACCGGCTCGAAATTTCCGCGCGTCTGTGCCGCCGCCCCCGCCGCCCCCTCGACCTACCCACGCCGCCGGCCCTGGAGCTTTAAGGTGTCTTTAAGTCAGCGGGCTTGATCTGAATTTTGGCAGAGTTTCAAGTCCCATCCGCTTTAGTAGCGGCGGAATCTAACGAAACGGAGGGACGCCGATATCATCTCGAGCAAACTAGCGGGGCGACCGGTGTCGCTGGACGGATACAGGGTGTCCCGCTATTATGCTGATAACATTCGTAAACACTCTGGCATGCATGACGGCCGCATCGACGCCACCTCGCAATGCCGTTTCCATCGTCGAGCGTCTAGCGGGTGACACGGCAGAAAATTCTGCGGCCACCCTCGCACCTGAGTGTCGCGCCAGAGGGACGTTAACCCTTCGTTGGGACATTTATTCCCACGGGCGGAAGGACCATCCACGGCTCGACAGAAACAGTATTCTCAGCGATCATTCGTTGCTAATAATTCGACGTATACATCCGAATGTTAAGCATGAAATAGCGACGGCGTTCTTCGGGTACTTTGCGCTCTGCTTCGTTTGCGTAACAAATTCCCGATAATAATAACAGCGACGACCCACTCATTCCTCGACCCCGCGGGCTCAAGTGGAACCGTGAAGCTGCTGCGCGACAAAGACGCAGACCGCGGCCCCTCCGTAGGAATGCAAAACGTACGACGAGTACTGGGAGCGTTTTCCCTAAAATCAATTACAGCCCGCCGTGCACCTCTTCCGAGTTATTCCAGGTGCCGTCCGTAGGGGACGGTCGAATAATCAGGGCAAAATTCACCGCCGTAAATTCGTCGTAATCCCTCATCAGAGATTCCTCCGCTAGACGAGACCGCTGCTGAATTCCACGGCTACGAAATATCTCGCCCCGAAATACCCTCGATATCGAACGTGCCACCCGGTACGTAATCTCTCCTCTCCGGTTAGTTAGCGGGTCCCGAGTATTCGGGCCGTGAGTATCCTTGCCGGATAGAGTATCCCTCGGGAGGTTTTCGTCCAATCGCCTGGCTGGTCAGCCGGTCCGAGTGGTGGGGGCCGGAGGCCGACCATTGGTCAGTCTAGGGGTGGTTTGGTATTGAGCGACTCGCTCCGGGGGTTGAAAAAACCGCCCCGAAGTGACCTCAAACGTCCTACCCTCGTCTCGTCTGGAAAGCCTTCCTAATGTTGCCCCCCTTCCCCCTTCCCCTTCCCCCCTCTCTAACCCCGACTTCAACCCACGGGTTTACAGCTACCCCGTTCCCTTCCCTTTCGCAACCCCTTTTCGCTTCATCGGTCGCGCTCGCGTTTGGCGTTATGGTGGACGTTGTTGCGTTATTTTACGCGTACCCTCGTGAACGGAACATTATTTTACATGTAACAGGACGGCATGGAAGTCGGGGACGACTTTCTATCGCCGTTTTCCGAAAACTTTGAAATTGAACGCTGTTTTGGAAAGGGGCGGACGGAAATTGTCGTATCTACCGAGAGCGCGAGGGCCGGTCCTTTTTTTGTTGTTACGGAACGATCGAACGCCTCGGCGCTGAAACCGGTCGAACGCCAAATTTTCGAAAGCTGCCCGATTTTTCCGCCGATCGCGACGCACGGCGACCCTCAAGGATACGTGTTCGCCGTGTATTTGCTCGCCGGGGCCTTCGGTTACGGAGTGGCCCGATCGAAATTTGTAATTGAAAACCGCAACGGTCGACGTGGTGGGAAAGTCGGAGAGATTGCTCGCGAATTTCCGCCCGATTCCCGTGGCGCGGCGGGGCAGAAAAAGGTGGGCGACGAGGAAAAGGTTGCGCGGTGCAGCCGTTCTCACGTAACACGGGGAAAGTTTCGCTTAAACGGGCCGGTTACAAGGGCGCGTTCGCGGGGGAGGGCCCGTGTCGAACAACGGCGTAACGAGGCACGTTCCGGCGATGGAATTTTTTTTTTTAAGGGCGCCTGTACACGGAAACACGGCCGTGCCCGCTGGAAAATACGTTGCCGCCGTCTAACTCGGCCCGCCGCGTCGGCTCCAAAGTACATTCAGCTCCGGTCTAAGTCCAAAGGCTATTTGCATAGGCGATATTATATCTTCCCCCTGGAACTTCTTGCCCGGCCACCCTCTCCCCTTCGCCGCCTCGGTACCCCACCGATATTCTTGCTTTTCTCCGTTTCTCTTACTCGTTCCTCTCGCCCCGTATCACCCTCTGTCTATACGTCCCGTACATCTCGACCCCTCTTTCTCTTTCGTCCTCGTCCTCCTTCGCCCTCTTCCGCGTCTTCCGCCCGCCCGCCCATAGTCCACCAGAACGCCTTGGGATCCCCGGAATTGGATTAGTAGTGGTTCACCCGAGTAAGACTTGGACTATACTCAATTTGAACTAAGATCGCGCCGCGCCGGAATGGGCAAATTGCTAAATCAGTTTTACGTGATCACCTATTCAGAAAGTTATTCTGCGATCGAGCGCGGATATTCCGCAGGAAGACGGGCCGGCCACCAGCGAAGGATTTAACGAGAAAGGATACCAGGGGCAGGGGTGGGGAACGAACGGGGGAACGATTCCCGCCGATTGATAGGGATTTTCGGCCACTTAGGATCACGAGCCACGGCGAATCGGAAGGATTCCTTGGCGAGGAAGGAACCGTCAAACAATTTCGTCCGATCGTTCGGGTACGAGGTCGCGTAACGGTGTTATATAATTGATGGTGACCGAGGTAAGAAGAAATTCGGATCGTTCGGTGGACGTGGAACGTTCTTGTCTTTGATTGAAACGCGAGCGACGTTGAATCGCGGGATCGATAGGAGCTCGACGAACTATCGGTGGGTTCGGCTGTAAATTTCATTAGCCGGGAATACGTGATTCCGTATTAAATACTTTTATATCCCGGTTCTGGATCACGGGGGCACCGGTTGCCACGACGGGGTCGGGCATGCCCGTTTCGCCTCCTTCTCTTTAAGACCGCCCGAACAAAGATTTTCCAAACATCAGCGATTCGATTAAGCCGGCCGCGCCGTCTCGGGCGGTCGCCTTTAAAGTATCGTCGCGCGGAAGTTTCCCCAGCGAAATCGTTACTCAAGTTTCTCGCATTATGCACTTTCACCGGCTTTCAAAAAACTTTCGCGGGTAAGTCGCGCGCCGCCCGCGAACGGAAACGCGGGACCCGGGAGTCGCGCGGCGAGACAATTAAGGCCGATCGATTCGCGATGAACTCGATCAATTATTTGTCGCGCGGAATATATTACGTATTCCGGTGATCGATGTTTCGTTAATATGTGACACGCTGCCGCTCGCAGCCCCCGAATATAATTCGATCGACGCGAATTGCCAACAACTATTGTCAACACGTGGCGAACATTACGAGCGTCAATACGCGTCTCCCGGTCGTACAACATTTGCCTGTGCAACACGAGCAGCAATTCGTCAATGGAACGCCGCGGCCGAAATTTGCTCGTCGCAAACTGCGACGTATCGCTTCCGATACATCGGCGTTGATGGTTCCCCGACGGTCTGTCAACGTTACTTAAAAAACGATCCCCGGGCCAAAAATTCTTCGGCCGTCTCATACATTATGCACACGCGTGCGTGCACGCTCGCGCGATAGGCTCCAAATTAAATTCGCCGTGAGTTAATCAAGCGAGGGGAGATGAAGAACGAAAGGAGACGAGCGAAACGGACGGAATCGTTCGACGTGGAAAGAGTGAGGAGGAGGAGGGTGGGTGTGGGGGTCGAAGGGCGAGCGTTTTCAGTGGAAAAATCCAGCGTAAAATGGCCGGTCGTAGGTCGAGGAAAGCGTAAAGAATTCCGGGGACCCGGTCTAACGCAGTTAATTTGGCGAATGGGGCTGGTCCCTCCACCCTGAACATGGCCACTGCCGTCGCACGTACACGGCTACACGCGCGGTAACGGCACGCACACGGACAAGCGGGACGCGTGTGTGCACACGAGTGTACCGGGTGATCCTGGCGTAGTCTAATAAAAAGCATCCCCGTGAGCCGTGGGATGGTTGGGTCAGAAGTCCATTCGGAAAATGGAGGGACCCGGTCGTCCGACTGAATCTACCCGATAACGTGCACGTATTGTCCGGGCGAGGTCGCGCTCGAAAATCGATTGCTCGGCCGTCGGCGCGAATTAAGAAACGAAACGACCGTCGAAAAGTGCCGCGTAGGATGACCCGCGCGGTTCACGGCGCGGCGAATGGAATCGATCGGTCGGACAATTTTAAAGAATTTTTTCCCCGACCGAGAAACACGACCAAACCTATCCGGTCTGTTAGCAAGACGTATGGGATACGGCTAGTCCTGGCCAGGGTTCGACTCGACTTCCGACTTCACCCTGCAGAAAACATTGAGTCTGAGGGGTGGCAGCCTCATCCCTTCCCGCCGGGGTCGCAAAAGACGCTATAAATTCTGGCCATCCTATTCCCCCGGCAAACACCCCCTCTCCCCATCCTCCAGCCTCCCCCGCCCTTCTTGTCGACTTCCGAGGATAGTGGCCAAAAGTAAGAAGAGTAGCTATATCGATACTCTCCCCCGCCGTGGAAGTCGCAGTTCTTCGGTACACAAAGTGCTGCCGTGACGGTTTCGTCCTTGTCGCGATGCCACGCCGCTTCTCGGGTTGAAACAGGCTGATTCATTGCGTGGAAAATGATTGACGGGGTCAGCGGAGCGGTGTTTTATTCCAGAAACGATTCTCGTGCGGCGGGCGAACGTTCGTAAACGCGGGGCCGCGGACAGACAACGCGGATTGCGATTTTTCAGCGGGGCAGTGGCATTTCAGTAATTAACAGGGCGATCTATAATTTGGCGACGCGACGGTGGTTATCGGGAGTACCAATTGTTTCGTATCGAAGCAGGTAACGATATAAATGTAGGAGATGAAATTAATGCGAATCAACAAGTACAACTTAGGGGTAGAATGAGATTGCATAGTAGATACGTGTGTTGTTACGGTAATGCTGAGACGTTTGTCGCGTTTAAAGCACGATCGACGTACAATTCGGATCGACGGCGATTCGATATGCCTGCGGCACGGCTATGACGAATCGATATATTTGTTGGTCGATTTTTTCGTAATTACATTCGATGTTTCACTTCGCGGAAGGTGCGAGCCGTTCCCGGGATACAAACGGAGGAAAGAAAGAGGTAACGGGGCAAATGAAAAACCATGAACAAGCCCATCTTACCGGCGCTTCCGGACAGGAAATCTGCGCCCAGCACGGACCGTCGACCAATCGAATCTCACAGGGAATTTAACACCCCTCTAGGTGGACGGGAAAAAGCCGAAATTTCCAATTTTATCGAATCTCCGGTCGTCTGTCCCTTAAACAAATATTACCGCGACCGCCGACTTATCGATGGGAAATTGGAATGAAATTTATTACCACTCGGATTTTATCGTGCCGCTGCGGCTGTATTCGTCGCGGACTCGATGCAAAAGAAAAGGAGAAAAAAGTAACGTTTCCAGTAATTACATAATCCGTCTCGTTGCTCGGCCAATTTCTATATAAAAACAATTTGTGTACCGTCGTTAGCTTTTAAACGGTTACGCAATATCTGTACATTCAGTTGCGCGTATTACGTCGATATTTCGTAATATTCGCGCTGAAAATCGTATTCGACTGACCCCTCGGAATGGACAGAGCAGTCGATACTTTTACGTAATAGAAAAATAGACGCAAGTGCCGGCTGTATAATTGTTTAACGGCCGAGCGTCTCGATTTCTCTGATCTCGCTGCCCAATAAAGACGATGTTAAAATTTCTTCAAGTATGAAAACCTTGTATCGGGTGTTGCAACGAAACATTTTGAATTGAATTATTTTTATTCAAGGACGAACAGTGCGAGAGTGAAGCACTAGGGGATAAATTTCACACTAACACAAGACGAAAAATTCTAAATTAATAGAAGCAAAAGAAGATCTAATTATTATTAACAATCTCCCTGACTTTCGAAACGCAAATTATAGCGCGTATTCCCTCCTCGCGTCGTTCGCGTAGCTAATTACGTAAAACATGAAGGAAGACTTTCGATCGCAATCATTTCTGTTCAACGTTTATTCAGTTCCAGCGCGTGCCCTATGGCCGACGAGCAGGAGTGCAGGACTGTTCGCAAAGCTGTCAGGGTTAAAATTGTATTTTTCGTTTCGAACACAAGCCTCGAATCGGGGTTTCGTTATAGCCTCCCATCGCGCGGGAATCGAAGGAGGAATCCACGGCCGCAAAGGAAGGAAGGAAAAGCAGGATGCAGCGTAGAGGAGAGGAATATCCATCGGTGCAGGCACAGCATCTGCGTGAACGACCTTATCGGAAAGACATAAACGCCTGAAATCCGGGCCGTAAATTAGGATCGACAGAATGCTGGACTCTTCTTCCGTGTCCTTCTGTCGTTCTACTCCTCTGCCTTCCCTCTAATATTTTTACCGTCTTCCCGGGTTCACGATTCTCGACGGTGAAAGACTCGGTCCACCATCGTTGTGTGACGACTCACTCCCTAACCACCCCCGTTGCCGACGAGCGGCCGGAAATCAGATACACCGTATTGTTTCGAGGGGAACAGCCGCGGCTGTCGTGGAAGATAAGAACTTTACGATCGCCGTGGTGAAAAATGAGTCCACCCAACGATTAACCTGGGAAATTTATTTGCATCTTTTTCGAGAGTCTCGTTTGAAAGCGCAGAGTGGTTGGGGAACGAGTGTTGGGGTGTGGAAATATCGAACATAAGTACGATTATACCGCGTTTCAGGAAAAGAAAAACCAGTTTTGCGCATCAAAGTATTTCTTGAAATAAGAATACCCTCTCTGTTCCTTATGTGGCTACGATTTATATTTATATTTCAATTAACAATTAATCCTCAATTGAACATTATTCGTATATAATTAGACAGGTCAAGAGCCTCCGACGAGAACAGTGTAACGTACCAATAAACGTCAGACACGTTATACTAAATTCAAAGAAAAACTGAACGAAACTAGCTCGATCTCGAAACATCTCAGAATACCAAATTCGCACTTCATAATTGCGATGCAACCGATCAATTGTCCAGCACTGATAATGACTTCCGTCTCGAAGCAACGTTAAAAATCGAACAAAAGGAATGAAAAGAAATGAAAATCCTCCAATTTAAAAGTTCGCAGAAATCCGTGGCGAGCATCCCTCCGCGAGGTCTCAGAACTACCCCCGACGTTTGCCATTCCTCTAACCGCAAAACATACCGAAGAGGCAGCCGCTGTTTCCCGACACACGATTAGTGTCACCGACTTTCATAACCGGCTACGTATATGTATCCGCAGTCTCGAGAACCCTCCCCGGTTTATTCACAAACCGATGAGCATGCACAGCAGCAAACCACGTCGCGTGACCATTACAGGAGTGAAGAATTTTTATCGCCGCCCAAGGTAAGGGGGAAGGATGACGATCCTTCTGTCGATCCTGGTGGTGCTAGTGGCAGCAAAGAAGTAGAGAGCCAGCTTGACGGCGAGATGCTCGGTGACGCGAAGGGGGATGGCGGCAGCGGAGAGTCTATGCCGTAACAAGGGTGGCACGATTTCAAGAATGCGGAGCACGTTCTCAACCAATGCCAGCAGCCAGGCAGTAAAACAAATACGCCCTCCCTATATACGGGGTGTCCCGGCAATACCGCGTACATCAACGGGCATATACCTCGCTGCAACGAAATCCTCGGCTGTAGGTGGAGGCCTCGTTACCGATACGAATGGGCGTAATGCAGCGTACACTCTGGCGAAACCTTTTCATGGCCTCCTCGGGGAAACACGTCTTCGCAGACGAAGGGCAAATTAGCTCGAGGGACGAGAGGCGAGGCGAGGCACGAGAAAGTATCTCCACTTTTACCGCGCGCGACTCGTTTACACGCGAGGCCACAACTCCGTTCCATCCCTTTCCCCCTGCTTTCCTATTCGTTCTATCGTCGTTCTATCCAGCGTTTCACTCGGCGATATCGCCGGCGCGTACGTCGATCGTTCGTCGAATCTCGAACTGCAATGCTCGGCGAAACAAGAGCGTGCCGACCGTGGAACTCGGCAGGACAGAAATGGAAATATCGTCTCGGGGATAATTGGTGGGGCACAGGTATCGACGTTGGACCGCGCGATTACGTATCGACGCGGGCGCCGCCGGTTCGGTATGCGGAATAAAGCAGTCAATTATGGTAGGCTCCCTTTTCAAGTATTCCCCACGAGGAGTAGACGAAATCCCTGGTAGAAACTGAACGCGAAACGGCCGATAAAAGCGTACAATGACTGGTACGAGCACGGAAACGTAAATGTCCTCTTTCAGCGACGGGGACGTCCTCTTTAGAGGGCAGTGAATGATGGACAGGTGAAAGAAGTGGCCAATGTGGGCTGGTTTCTGCGTCTCATGTGACACACACGTCACCGGTCTTTGTTTTTTTTTCACTTTTGATCGAGTGCTCCGGCTCCTTTGTTTCTCCCTCTCTGCCCTCTCGAGCCCCCCCCCTGCCCCTTTTTTTAACCAGTTCGCTCGGTACCAGAGAGAATTTTCTTTGGGACAAGCCCGTGGAAATTGAGCCAGACGGGCCGCTACGGAACCTAATAGTGCGGGCCCTGCGACGATTGTAGAATTTATTTATAAACGGCAAGGTATCTTATTTGTCTTAACTCGCCAGCAATAGGCAGAAAGTTCTTAATAGCAGATCTTGTAGAATCTATCGCAAAACTCTTGCACACATGGGCAATTGAATAAATGCTGTTGATAATTAATATTGTTCAATCTGAATGAGAGTTGATTTTAAACATTCGACGCACACTGTAGACTAATTTGTATTCAACGTCGCCGAAATCACGAGAAAAGTACTTTGAAATTCACCATTCGAAACTTTTTTTTCCAATTCTTATTAATTTGCGAACATACAGATATCTTGCCAAATTAAAAAATCCGTTAAACAAAGAAACGCAACGAGAAACCTGCTTTACACTCACGAATTTGGAACCTGCTGTGCACTCTGGCGCGAGTTCTGATCTCTGATCCCTGTCGACGATCGAATAGCACGTGAACGAGTTGCTCTCAATTTTTCGAAAGGGTCGCCACGGAAATGGACCAGTTTTCCACCTGATCTAGATCGCGATCCATTTACGTTCGTCGACAGCGTCTCGTCCCTTCGGGCAGGACCTGTTTGCTCGCGTGGCGAGGTCCTGCCCTCTCGAAAAGTCTCGCGGATCCTGTATAATTGGAAAACTGGTCCATCCGGAAGGGGATGCTGCCGCCTCTTCGCAACAATGGCCACTGTCCACCCGTTCATTGTTGACGACGGCGAACCGCAAAATGAACCCAGTTAGCCTTTGACTCTTATTCTAAAATCTCCTCGGTCAATTTCCGCTGACAGAGAACTGGTCCACCAGAAAGGGGATGCAGCAGCATCCCTTTGTGCATGTACAGTGGCCAGTGTCTAGTTAGGTGTAATAAACTCGATTCATAAAACTTGGAGCCGGTTAGCCTTTGACTCCCTTGTTGGGACAGGGTGATTGAAAACTCACCCCCCTTTTGGGGTAGCTGGGTGCCCCGTACGCGGATGAATAATTCTTACAGTAATGGAGATTTTTGTCGGGTTATTTTGTCGCGTTTTAGAAACTGTCCCGCCAAAGAAATTTACCCCTGTCGTTTCGCATCCCCTTTAGCACGCTCTCTATGGGGGTTCAGAGCAAGCTACGAACGGGAAATTGAAACTAGCGTACCCTACTTTGACAACGCAAGGTATACAGTATTAATTTATTTGAATTATTTACTCGACGAAAGCAAACATTTTACCCTCAACAATGTTTAATTAGTGTATCAGTACTTTTGTTATCGTTTATAAAAAGTAAACATTAGTGTAATATATAACCGTGGAAAATTAAATCGTAACTTTATATATCCCTCTATAAACATATATTTCTTATGGAAAAATTAAGAGACTAAATAAATAAAGTAAAAATGCAGAAACAAATATCTATGTACATATTTTTATTCTGCGTATCGTATGCCAAGTAACTCCTGTATCTAATACGGATACTTCAGTTCCCTTCATTGTAACAGATGATAAAAATAAGAAATTTCTGTTTAAAAGGATAACAATATTGTGACATATATTAAACACTTAAGAAAGAAAGGAATTATCGAACCAAAAATACACATCGCACACGAATGAAAATCACGGTAGTACTCCATAGTAAAATCCAATAAAGTTTCTGTTGTCCCCGTTGTTTCTAGGCAACACTAGTGCCGCATATCAGATGCATACGGAGTGCCAGGGCGAACGACAAGTGTTATGGATTGCTAACGCAAAAGTGAAAAAGGTAACACGTTCTTTATTTCGTCTTTGAGATGTACGCAACGAATTCACAATTAACATGCAACGATTTGTCTGAGCAACAACAGGCGAAATTGCAGAAGATCAAAGAATTGACCAGCATCTTAAAGGTTGATTGACGCGTAAATGGAAATGAAACGTTTCGCCACATAATGAGATTCATTTTCTGTACCGTAGGACACGGATAAAAATTTGACCGTTTGCGAGGAAATACTGGCAACCTACATAAGGAAACGTTACAGGGTATGTACAAAATAATATCGAACCTTCCACGACATGATTTATTTATTCTTTTGTTTTGATTCGATTTTCACGGGTGATCGTCGTGACAGCGATTTACAATATTTATCACACGCAACTTTACGAAGAATACTCAGAGGGATGTAATTGGGGACAACGTCTACAGAATCACTTTAGTGTGTGAATTGTATTTGAATTAATCATCGAAGCGAGGATAGTTACGATACCTTCATAAATAGTAGTCTTTAGTGTGTGGTAATGATTACTCAGTGCAAGAGCTTAAATATGAAGAAAACTGTGTGATACATTCATAAAATAATGGGACCGTCCTAGACGATTTTATTATCGCCTCCAGTTTACCATCCCTTATACCAGCCACCATGGCCGTAACCACGATAGCCGTATCCATATCCGTATCCGTACCCGTGACCATAATATGAGGGCCAACCAGGGTACCATCCGCCTGGGTACCATCCATGGCCATACCTAAAACGTAATTGTTGAACGTTCCCACGGAAAGTGTATTGAAATCGAACGCAGCACGCGACTCAATTGTTTCGGACATTCTTGCAATAATTTTCACACAGCAAAAAGTCTTCACGCACGCTACACAATCATTGAAACTCCTTGACACTGCATATATGTTAATTATTAAACATTTTTGCAAAGAATTTACAGTATCTATATTTACGAATACTTCTACGAATTGCGACGAATATTCAGAAAAATTTGATAATTGCTGTAATGTACGATCGCAAGTGTTAAAAAGAAACCTATTTCCGAAATAATCGTTACTGATTGTTATTTTCAAGAGCAAACATCCATTTTGTAAAGAACAGGAATGAATCGATCGAGGGCCATCGGTAACTGTTAAATCGTCGGGAAAATTCTGGCCAACGCGACCGGATGTTTGTTAATAGTACAACAAAATATTCGACTTCCTATTGCATAAATATGCAAGAACCTCTGAAGCAAGTCGGTATTTTTTCCGCAAAACCTTTCTAGGTCGGAAGGTTTCTTGCGGCAATCTACCTACCAAGGCCAACCGTAACTATACCCTCCGTAACTCCACGGATGCCAACCGTAACTTCTTTTCGCCACTTTTTTATCGTCGCTCGCATCCTGTGTAATCGGTTGCGCTTGATTATCAGATGCTACTTGCTGTGGCACGTCATTGGTGCTGATTTTGTCGGTGATATCGGAGGACGGTATGGCGGCCCCGATACCCAGGGCAAACGTGGCCAAGAATACCAACAACTAGAAGGATTATTAAACGGTCACCAAACACTGCTAACTAGTTGTCGTAGACTAATTGGGAAATTAATTGCAAAAGCCGTTGCCCCATTAGTGTAACACTTTGGTCGGATTATTTAATTCTTATTTAATTGCCATTTAATTCCCTTGAAACATGCCATTCAGGATAATAAAGCTATCCTTACCAGAAGATTCATGTTAAACCTGCCTCACAATCGAACTGTGTGGTCCAGAGGGTGAACAGAGTTCTTTTATACCCGATACACCGTGGAAACCATTTTGTCGTGTTATGTATGCTCCATTCTGGATCCACCGGTATTTTCTAATGCCCTAACAAGTCCCTGATACACTTTCCTTCTATGGGATCATCGTACTACGTAACCAGTTGCATCGGTAATGAATTCATCTGGATCGTTCAGCGGAAACGCAAAGATCTTTCGTGGAAACGCGACCACATAATTGAAATCTCGTTTCATTATTTCAGTTATTAGCGGCCCGGTTCTGTCTTGTCTTCGATACAGGTGCACATATATGGATAATATATATATGGTGTTTCTTAATTCACTTTCTAACGAATTTTCATTGGGAAAGCAATTTTTCAATGTGGAAAAAAAATCTGACCGAGCGAAATGATAGAATTAAAATCGGATCGATATTGCGAGAATATATCTTAAACTATTTTGTCTGAGTCATTTTGCATTTTACTTCGATGTCAAATCAATGACTGCACGCTGTATGTGTAAACATTCGCCAGGGGCATAAGTATTTCCTGCTTTCCAGTAGCAACAAACGATCACAGGGGAAAGCTAAATAGGCTTATCTCCATGAAACTTCGCTGATTTGTCATTTAGGAAGCTATACCGATGTCGTTGAACCTGCCTCCGATTGATATAACGAACATGGAAGTCACCGCACCACTTAAGTAGTTATTTGCAAGTAGAATTTTTCACTCCTGTCTTTATAAAAAAAAAAGAAGCCCTGAAGAGTTGATTCAAAAGACTGTTCAATTATCATTAAACTACTACTAAAAATGTTATAAATCTCTACAAAACAAATTTCCCCCTTGCTACGAAGTGCAAACCCCAGCAGATTTCGTATCACAATGAAATGTTGCTATAACCCACGAATGAATTAAGAAGCGAAATTTAGTTAACAATAATATTAAGCTCATATTATCTCGCACAGTTTTTCCCTTCCCAGAGCAAAGAGTTGCAAACTCGATAACACCGATAATCAAGCGCAACGCGTACCACCATGGACAGTCATCAACGTGCTGTTGAATATCGCGTGCAATCACAATAATTTCACCGGTTGTAAAACATCCTTGAGGCACCATAATATTAAACAGAAGCTATTGTTCGGAGAAGAATGGGGATAATCAGGACGATCGAACTGAGTACCTTTTGACGTAACTGAGTAAGTTACACGCGTATTCGAGCCGCGTGTCGCGCGTCTTACGATCAACCTGGCGATACGATTAAACGATTAATCCTTGATAACGGACGATGGAAACGCTCTTGGAACGATTCGTTCGCCGTTCGAGAACTCTTGCCTACCAGCAGGAACTCGAATTACATAAAAACGAGCCCTTCCAGCGACTCGCGTCGCGCTGAGAGCGCGCGTGTCGTTAAATTTGTTTTCTTTTCCCTTAGCTCGCAGCAATTGTCCCCTTATGGCGGTTTTGTCACACCGGTCCAGGAAATCAACGCGACACTGTTTGTTCGGACTTTCTCCGTGTTGGGAACAGGTGACATAATCGGCATACTTATGAAAGTGTGGCTGGCAAATACCTAAACCCGGCTTATTGTCCCATGACATAATCGTTAACGTCCGTAACATAATCGCCGCGCCAGCTGATCAAGCATAATGCACAGTTTTGGTTTCGATGATCGTGATCGAGTTCTAGTTACGCATGGTGCACTTTTGTTTCCCAACCGTCGGTTGGGATTGATCCGTCTAGATCGGTTCTTTTTTCTCCTTTTTGCTTTGCGAAATAACAGTTTTATGCGATGGAAGAATTTTATTCCCGTTTCCTCTCTCGCGTCGGTCGATTAAACCTGCGCGGATACCTGCGATTAACTCGTTTCCTGCATTGGGCAACAATTATATCGAGTGGCAATAAAATCGACATGGTACGAAAATCAACGGTGAGATTTATACGTATGTATGGAGAGAAGAATTCAAATGGTTTGTTTCGATAGTGTTGGGCAATTCGTTTTATTTTTTTTCTTATTTGCGAAATGAATTATATTGATGTTACGCTGTAATGACATTCGTTACGGTCGGAATTAATTGTTTAAAGTGCCTGTATCTGTATCTCTTATTGTGCAAAGGTAAATACAGCGGTCCACGAGTCTATACTAACGATTCACTGTCAATGAAATCATAGTGGTAGATGTTTGTATGGTTTTGTTTGATGGGCCGTAACACAGGTTTCTCAATTTAATACGTTCCGCGCTACTAACAATTGAGAATTCCCTGGAAGATTAGCGGACCACTTTTTCAAATTATAAGATTTTCCCCCTGCTATTGAACTGTTTTAATTTTCTAAACGAGGAACATGCTTAGCATCTCGTCTGTAAAAAAAGTAAACCGTGTGAAATATTTTACGAGAATATAAAAATTGAGGAATATGTAAATACGTGGTAACTTACTGATTCAAGTCTTACAGTAAATTGGAGAATTGTCGAAGGAAATTTGCCAATACCAAAACTAGGAACTAAACAGTATTGCTAAATACTCGAACTATTTCTACATTAATCTCACGCCCCCTGTGTAATCTGTGTCCCCCTTTTTCCCAAAGGAAATTATCTAGCGTCAAACAATCACGGCCATTAAAAAGGTAACGTTCGGTTCGGCGTATTTTTGCCCCGTCGAGGTGGCACCGTGTCGCAATTAAATTCCACGACTACACGTGCAATTAGATACAACCGCGTGATCGCGTCGAATCTATTGTGAACGTCTCGTGCTACAACCTGGTCCGATTCCGTGCAGTTCTGCGGCGTTTCTTTACCGCGTTACGACGTGCCGCTTCAGTTGTCGCAAATCAACGGGCGGCTCTGTGCAATTGCGGTGAAACTCGACATTTCTATCCGATGTTATGCAAAAATCTATCCCCGCCAGTTAACTTTTTGTTTAACGACGCTCGATCGCGACACCGGCCGCAGTCTTCGTGGAATCTCGGGGTACAAAAGTACTGCTCGTCGGTCTTTATTAAAACTTTATTGCAAGATGGAGCCTGCACTTCCAATTCTCTTTACCTACGATTAGTGTTCGACGGTGTGCGTGACCCGCTCGACGACGACCACGTCCTAACAAGAAGCGAGTAAACAATAACCGTGATCCAATTTCACTATCGAAACGGAACATCGAGGGCCGACAACGTTTCTAGTTTGATTTCAACAGCAAGAAAATGTGACAAATGACCAAATCGTTCAGTGACTCGAGGTACGGGCGACTGACGATGTTACAGTGTCGTAATTCGTTGCGAGCAGCGTAATTATCCTCTAAAAAGAATGGTCGAACTCACGACGATGAAGATTCTCAGGATACTGCACGTACTGTGCTACCTGTGCGCACTCTGGACATTGGCTCGGTCCGAGGAGTTCGACTGGAAAAACCGGACCGTTCCAGCCGACCCATCGGACTCATCAAGCTCCGTAGAACTGAAGGAACCACTGAACATAAACAATCCCCGGGACAAACGAGCATTAGGTCTGATACTTTCGGGCTTGGCGCAGGTTTTCGGATACACAGTGGACCCTGTACAAATAGCAGCATTGCCCAATCCCACTGACGGCCTAGATGAAGCAAGAGCCACTCAAACGCCGGCTAATGGTAGCCAGGCACCGTCGGCACCACCTTTGCCGTCGATGTCCACGCAAATGAACGGTTCCACGACGACTGCGGCGCCCAGGCAACGAGAAACGATCAGATTCACGGGCGTGTTGAATTTCGGTAACAGCACAGGCCTCCTGAATCATCTGCAGCAATACGAACGGATCTTCCACGGGGGAAACAATAATTCGTCGACAACGTCTCCACCGATGGCTATGCCGTCCACGACGCAGCCGCCACCAATTAATGTCAGAGATCCAAATTCGAACCAACCGCCCTTCTTGGTGAAAATTCCTCTGCCCGTTATATCGGGGCCGCCCTTGCCGTCTATGCCACAGCAACCCCTCCCAGAGATTCCTCCCCAGGACATCATGCTGTCCTATCCAGCGCCCCTTGTCCCTGTTCGCATACAGCAGCAGACAGAGTACAGGAAGAACGAGGACCGGCAGAATACGACGGTGGAGAACAAGCAGATTTTCAATGGGATGGATGTCCAATCGCGACCACCGCCGACGACTTACACCACTTACGCTCAGGATCCACGATGGAAGATGGAGTACGAGGAAAGGCTGGCCGAGCTCGAGCGCAAACAGGAGGAACAAGCAGCGAGGCTGAGGCAACAGGAGTGGCACAGAAATCGGCCGAAGGACGATAATTACAGCGGCGAGGAAAACGGCAAACAGTACGACGGCGTAGAAAAGCCGACGGGGTTCGGTGGTCAAGATTCCAGATGCAGGCACGAGGAGGACGAGAGTTTCAAGAGTAATCGGTCGAGGGGAAGGATTCCTGAATACACGACGAGTCACAGGCCGACAGAGTCCGAGGAAAGCGAAGAGGAGGAAGAAGAGAGGTATCGAGATTATAAAAACGGCGACGCTTCCAAGTATAACAATTACGAGGACGATCCCCAGGTTAGCGAGAATTACACCAGCATCCAGTATGGTGAGCCGCTACCGTTGACCGAGGATGACGAGCAACAAGGTCCCGGTGAACTGCGGAATAGTTACGGGGAGCTTCTGCATAATCGCGAACTGTTCGACGACGCGTTCGCGGATTACGTTGGGAAATTGAAGCAGCCCCTAACCGACTTCTATACCTCGCCTGTGCCCGCTAATTCCAAGGACGAGCCCGCGAAGGAGGCAGAGTATTCGCGCGACGAGGACGAGGACAGGAGTAGCGAATACGCGAGAGAAGAGGACGATGCTCCAGCGAGAAACAAATACGAAGAGTATAGTTTGGAGGATGACGCGGATAGCAGGAGAAAGGATGAAAAAGATAATACCGAGGACCCTTCTGATATAGGGGCGAAGTACTCGAACGTTTTAACGAACGGCAAGAATCGATCTTACTACGAGGAGAAGAAAACTACCGCGGAGGTGGACTTTGGCAAATTTATGCCCCTGGTTGTGCCAGTCAGATACTTGTCCGCCCCTGAAGAATTGCGAAGGACCGAATCGAGCTTCCCGACGACCGACGATTCGGAGAGGGATAACAAAATGTCGGGGGCAGACAACGTAAAAAAGGCTTCCGCCAAAGAATCAAGGAGATCGAGAAAGGAGAACTTGAGGCCTGTGGTAGGTTTTCCAGAAAGACAAACGGCGAGGAAACTTCACGAGGGAGAAGAGAAAGAGTTGCAAGCGTGGCCACCGCCGTTTGACTTCGTTTTAGACAGTACGGTCCATACAAACGTTGTTCCAGCAAGATCGAGTCGTGACGATAAGACGAAGGTAACCAATATTCGTCGAAAGCCTGAATCGTCCGGTAAGACGAAGGAAGAAACGAAACAGCAACGTAGAAGGCGTGTAACGGCGAACAGTTCGACGCAGAAGCCTTCCGATACTCCGGCGAAGGTTTCTTACGAAAATTTCAAGGAAGATATGGAACAAAGCGGTGTAAATTCGGGGAGGCAATTTTTCCTTAACAAACCAGGGAGCTCCAAGAAATCGAATCGTCTGCGGATCGAAGTTAAAGATAATAAAGAAGAGGTTCCTGATTTTTGGAAACGTTATAAATACAACTCGAACGATAATTATGGGATAACAGAGGGGCCAAATATTGAAATACAACATTCTGCAGAGCAGAATGGGCCTGATTCGCGATATACAATGAAATTAGACTCTTTGAAACGTAACATTCAGAAAGCTGGGCCGGCCAAAGAAAACTATTATAGTGGGGTATATCCTGGAAAACGTAAAGCGCAGCTAAATGACAATAATCGTAGATCGCAAAATGCTCGGGTGATTCAACGGAACGCTGTGCCGACGACAACTTTCGTTCCCAATGGACAATACAACTACTTTGATGTTGGTGAAAATACTTATGGTCTGAATTATGGAACGGGAAACCGGAGGTTGTCCGGAGTTTCTAACGGCGACAAAAAGATCGTGAACGAAGAAGCAATCGACCTCGCTACGCCGCAACGAGACGTGTATCTCTATGACGAAAGTTTAACGAAATTTGCCAGTGAACCGAAAAGCAAAAGCGTGAAAGTTGGAGGCAGAGATTACGGGAACGGTGTTACCACTATGAGAATCATCGAGCAAGAACAAATTAATTCAAATGAACCGATTAGTTACATTGATTACCCTCGCGCTTTGTAGTATTTCACGATGATGATAATAATAATTCGCGCTGGTTAATATATTGGAGGTCTTCGAGTCCGAATTATGCGATACCAATTGTTTTATAGCAAAATATATGAGACAGTGTAATTTAAAATGGTGCTTATAAAGTATTAAAGAAAGTTAATTAAACATTGCGAGTACATTTTATCATTAATTGCATATTAATGTTTTGATAACATTTAGTGTATTTAACGTGGCGTAACCAAATTTTGCTACGTCACAAATACACTGAGCGTAATATACAAAACGAACCGGACGGATCGATATCAGAGTTTCAAGAATTTTCAATTTTGTATTGATGTTTTTCAGATAAATTGTGCTATATGTAAAAATTAAATTCAACTTGAAAGAAAGTGTTGAATAAATTATGCGAAAATAAATAATGTTAGTAGCAAAAAATATTATAATATTTCTCCGAAAATTACTCCTACTTCATTCGATCACAGATCCTTAATATTGACATAGATGGTATATAAATTATAATAATGCTTTGTAATATTGCACGTGTGTTACAGGATAAGCAAGAAGAAATGCAAAGGCGCAGCGAATTGGAAACGAAAATGGCAGAAATTCTAGATAATTTGAAGACTCGTTTGCTGGTTGAATAAAGGTGCTCATTTTCCATGTACATGTACAATATATAAAATAATATGTTTATGAAATTTATTAAACTTCCACTTACTTGCGGAAATAAAGAATTATTTTGTTTTTGTTACAAGCACTTGCTATACTGTATGCTGATTTAAAAAATCAATTTTTGCGTTTCTGACAGATAATAATTAAGAAGTAATTTCTTTAATTATTGTCAGTCTGACATTTCAATATTATACAGGGTGAATCACGAAATGTTACCAGCTCAGATTATTTCGTTGCTGTTGGATCGATCTAAAATTGTTTTATTCGGTAGGTATAACATTTTTTAATTAGCGCATTAATATAATTATAATACATTTTTATATCCAAAACTGAAGGTGAGAGAGTTGACCATTTGATATAATCATTTTGATGCCCCGAAACTATGTGATACCAAATACATAAATTTTGTATCAAGCCGCTAGCAATAGAATAATCTAAGCTGATCATGTTTCGATGTTCACCGGGTGTATTTAAAAAATTCGTTGTAATATATTTAATATAATACTTATATTATTTATATTACATTAAATAATACATGTATGTTTTATTGGTTATGTTTAATGCAACTAATAAACCGTTTATATAAATATATCGATATGGTCATATGTATTAGCCTCATTCAAGATTATTAATACTTGATTGTTTGAAAGAGCTTCTCGTATAACAAATGCACGACAGATTTACAAATATATCACTCACCAAGTTGGATTTGCTGAAAATCTGCACCTCTGGCATCCTTTGTTATTGCATGCAGTCAAAACTAATGGATAATCACTAACGAAATACACTTATCATACACTTATCACTTATCGCTTTTCACTTATCACTAATAGTGCAAAATTGTTTAACTTCATTTAGTAATTTAAGAACATTACGTATATTCAAACTCACACGACGTGAACTAATCAGATTTCCAACGAGTAACGAACTTGAAATTTCGTTTATCGAAATTATGTTCAATAATCGAATATCGATAATATATCGAAACAATTAGCTACCGCGTCACCAGGGGCGCTGTCGTAGCGCATACTCTGTCTTGTCAAAAATGTGTTGTTGATGCGTTTGAAATATAATTTATCAGACAAACGTAAAATGTATAGCGTGCAATAATTTGACAACACAGACATCTTTTTTTATATAATTTGACAATTCTTGCGACAGAAGAATGGAGGAATTTATTGAAAAACTAGGCGTAGGATTAAGGCCCATGGACGATCCATTTTTTGACGATTCGTATGATGCCTGCAAAATTTTTCAACGAAAAGGCATTACTGTCGAAGATGACGAAGATTTGTGCCACGAAGTGTAAATAAAAATTTATACACATATAAATAGTCGACCGTACAAGTAATCCGAACGAATGACGTACAATTCGTAGCAACAAATTGTCATAATGATAGATCTTTTTTCATTTCAGTATGAAAGAGTTTTCCTGTTACGTTAACGGCTGTAAAGCAACATTTCATACGTTACTCGATTTCGAAATGCACTATAATAGCACCCATCGATACGTCTGCTCGGAATGTAAAAAGTCTTTGCCGAGCCCCAGATTGTTAGACATTCATGTTCAAGAAACTCACGATAGCTTCTTTCAAATTTTATCCACAAAACAGCCAATGGTATTTATACATTTCCTTTAACAGCCTGTTTGTCCTGAAATGCTTGTAAACGCGCATTTCTTCCTGTTTTCAGTATCAGTGTTACGTTTCTGAGTGCAATTTAAAATTTAACGATACAGTTGAAAGGAGGACCCATTGTATTAGCGCACACAAGTTCCCTAAGAACTTCCGATACGACAGCGCACCGCGTTACGGAAAGAACGAATTCAAAGATCAAATGGACGTAGACGTAGCTCAAAATAAAAACAAGGATTCGAAGGTCAGAAAGGTATTGCTAAACAAAAATCAGAAAAACAGAATGTTTACAGCTGCTCCGAAGGGTGCAGTAGCAACGACTTCTAACGTCCAGGAGGTCCAGTCAAATTTCTCCAATGTTGCGTCAGGTTCGTCCGCTTTAGCATTCATTCCTCGACAAGTTAAAAAATCGTATACAAACGCTCTCACTAAAAATCAGAATCATGAGAAAGATGTCCTCGAAACCGGTTGCATGATGGACTTGGTAGACTCGCTGCCCGATTAGTATTAATGATGAACAAGCAACATATTTTTAATACATTTGATTTTATTATAAATATATCTTAAATATCACAACAATATCCGTATGTACAATGGAACTTAAGCTTAGCATTTTATGTACCGTCTATCCTATATTATTTTATTTACATGTTTCTATCTAATCTTGGGATTCAATATACACATACGTAATTCCTTATATCTACTTGATTGTTTTCATTCGCTCAGAACGCACAGAACATTTCCTGCAACAAAGTACGTATAGCATTTCCTACGAACTCCTCATAAAACCTCGGAACTTTGGGCATAGCTGCTATAGAGTAGGCTATTTGGCACAGTTTTTCTTACCTTAGGGAAAAAGACTACATTAAGGGCAATATTATAAGTTAACGTATGCCTCACGAATGGCACAGTGATCCGTAATATCCTAGAAAATATCATCTCCAGATCCTACTATCAAATATAAAAAAAAAGATTTGTTCACAATATACATATAATAGTAACGTAGATCTAAGGGCGTTGATTATCGTGTTAACGAAATAGGAGTATTTTGTATACAGAGCTGTCGGAGTGTATGAGATGTCCGCAAATAAGACATCCTCCTCGTACTCGAAAACCTATCACATATTACGAACTATCCTAAATCGTACGTCGATGCTCGCGCAGAGTTTTGCTACTTACAAAACCGTATATAAATTTATACGCGTGTCCCGTGTTTCGTTACTTACTACGAACACGGGCGAACGTGGGCCTTTCTCGCTCGGCCGTCTCGCAAACAAAATTCATTCTCTCACGGACGCTGTAAAAGAAGTTAACAACTCGATAATCGAAATCTATAGAAAATATCCTAATTTTACGTCGAATAAATCATACATCTGAGCTTGGCCGTCTCGTTCCTAAGCGCTACCAGCTCGTATTTCAGTTTTATATTCTCCTGCTCTAAGAACGCCGCCCTGATAGCTATCTCGTCCTCCTTCGCTCTTCGCGCGTCCCTCGAGCGTTTCGCGGCCTCGTTGTTTTTCCTTCTCCTTTCCCAATAGGCCGCGTCCTTTTCGTCCATGGTGCTCGTTGGCAGTCCGGGGCTCTTCGTTACCCTTCGCATTTTGATGTTCGTACCCTCGTTCGACCTCCTGACCGAGTCCAGCATACGTTTCCTGAACTCGGAGTACGCGTCGTTTGCGTTTTGGTCGTACATCAGCTCGGCTGGCCCCATGGTGAGCGACAGCGGGTCCTTCGGGTACGCTTTGAACGGTCTCGGTGCTTTTTTGGCCGCATCCGCGGATACCGCGGAGTCCTTGCAGTAGGTGGTATTTGTCGCCGCGGTGGACGTGTCGACAATCTGCGCCGGTTGAACCGGGCCGCCGTTTTGCGTCGGCATCGACGGCATAACCGTGGAAACGACGGAAATCGGCATGGGCATCGGTAGAACGGAGAAACCGGGGTGATGACCCGCGCCATTGTTGATCGACACTTCCGAGTAATTGTAGATCGGTTCGTATTTAATTTTCCTCGGCGAGTCCGATTCGGATGGCGGCGTTACCATGAACGTTCGCCCTTCGAACGGGCTCTTCCGCTCCGAGTCCGAGTAATCGCCGGTGTGCTCCTTCAGCGAGTTCGCGGGCGAGTTTGGCCGCGAGTCGATTGAGTTCGATATGCTGGACACCGACGCGGTTTGCTTCTTACAAGAGAGGTCCAGAATGGAGTCGCTTAGTTCCGAACTCGAGTCGTGCACACCGCACGACGTGTAGTCCAGGGCGTGCATGTTATCCATCGGCGATTTGGCGTAGGACTCCATTTCGCGACCTTTCGTCACCTGTAACGAGAGAGAAACGTGAGTAATTAGTAACCGTCTCCTCCTCGATTCGTTCGTCGACGCGCTAACAGGATCGTGCCAACGTTCTCCAAACGGGACGAGGCGAGGTGAATCAATGTACTTCAACGTGCGGTAACGAACGATTTACCGTGTATCGAATAGACCGTTCGTGGCGATTGTGGCAAACGAAGTGACTGCCAAATAGAAACTGTTGCGGTTCGAATCGGTGGTAGATAACGATCGCCCGAAACCGTGGAAAGCCGTCGAAAAGCGTAACCAGTGATAACTGTATCGATACTGTACACTTCGGAAAACGAGGCCTTTGCGCTAATGAAATCGAAGCGCCGCTTATGTGCCGTTGTTGGGCAACAGTTTGCGTTTCTTCGTGTACCACCTTGGAATCACCGATAATTTGTTGTCCGTGGAATCGGAAACGTTTCGCCTAGAGAGACGTGCCGCCGAATCGGACAATACCGTATCCACTGGTTACGCAACATGCACGTTTATCAAACGACCGCGAACGTAAACAATGAATGTTTCTTACCTAATGATTAATCCAAGGTCAGGCACCGGTCACTGATTTCACAACACACCGTATCGTGAGCTCGGGCTTAATACGCGTTCCCCCCTCGAAATATATTCGGGATAGATCACTGTGTACGTTTTCGTACGGCCGTAATAAACAGATTTCGCTGGAACTGCTTCCAGGATCGAGTTTTTCGGTAAATCGTGTTCACACGACAGATCGCCAATATCGTTTAGACCGAGAGGGGGTGCAGTTTCGTTTATATACCGGCCAACCCTTACAAGACCCAGGGGTAGGAGTGGACTCCTTGGGAAATGGCGGGGGTGGGGGCAGGCTCCCGATGACCATAGCGCCGGGGTCCGACTGGCACGCGTTCACCACTTCCTATTTCCGAAATGTTTATGGGACGACACGTTCACATGATTACGTAGACGTGATCGGTAACATAAGAAAATCGGCTCTGGTATTTACGGATCGAACAATTCACTGTAGATAGCGTGATAATGAATGCAGTGTAATCCGATTAAAGGACTTGCGCACGAAACTTTCCGGAATGAAAGAGTCGCGTGGAGAAATACGGTGTAGTAATATAGAATTGGAAAATGATCAATGATACGCGATTTAATAATTGTATAATGCTAATAGCTGTACAATAGGGAACTGGTAGATTTAAGTTGGAGAAGGGTCAAGACTCTTATTACGTTCGAAATATTATTCGCAAAAGATCATTTACGTTATCTGGGATTTATTCTTCCGATTAGTGAAGCATTGGATATACATAAAACTGTAAATAATCCAACTATATGTGTATAAATACAGGGTGTCATATAACTGGTGGTACAACCGGATAAGAGCTGATTCTATGTCAAAATATAAATCGAAGATATGGAATAACATTTTTTCATTCGAGACCTTGTCTTCGAAAAAATCTTAACGCCTAACAAATAGTAATGCTTTTACCTTGTGCTCGCGTTATCAAATTCATCTAACACGGTACAACATCCTTGTTAATGTTAATGAACGTTTTTAATATTCGCATACTGTGTTAGCTGAATCGAATAACGAGAGCGGAGGATAGAGCCATTGCTATTTGTGCGTCTACCACCAGTTACATGACATCCTGTATATACGCATAGTTAGATTATACAGTTAGAAAGACAATTATTCAATCGACTTCGACGAAAACCAAGGAGAGAATGGAAAACGGGAAAGTATGAATAGAGAAGTTCGATTGAAATGGTGGAGATTTTGTTCGCAAGGGGGGTAAGTATGCTCCTTTTCATTTACCTTCGTGCCCTTCTTACTTGCGTTTCGTTTATCACGTGCAGTGGGCGTGCCGTTCGAACACACAATAGAAAGGGTTGCACCGTGAAATCAGAAGTTGCGTCGATATTTATAGTTCTAGGTAGTGATGAATTTACCGTCGTACCTGTCGTCGCACAGTGTATCGTGGACGAAACAACTTACAGCAGCTTCTTGACCTCGTACAACAATCGAGTCCCGCTAAATTAATCCGGGCCATCGCAGTCACCGTTTGCCTTAGGATTTCTAAAAATCCAGTTACCGGTTGGCACACTAAAACCCTTCCTCTTAAATCCCGTGTAAGGACAATCTAGCTGCACTCTCGAGTAACTCCTTCGGCAAAGGGTTAAACGTTTCGAACGTTTGGTAGCCGGTAACCGCGACGCGGGGTGTCTTTTCGTGCAATCCTTAGCTGTACAGGCGGTACGCATAGAATCACTCTGCATAACCCTTTCGCAGCCCTTTCCAAGCTATTTTCCGTAGCATTTCCACGCGGCCTATTGTTTCTGCCCCCGTGTCCCATGATTTACAACGGCCACAGCCGAAAGAGAGTCGCGGAATTTGCGTAAAGTGCCCATAAATTAACCGGGGAAAGTGTTGCGGCCTACTGAAATTTGCGAAACTTCTCGCCGCTCCGTGGGGGCAAGGAAATTACGACTACGTCCCCGACGCAAAATCGAATTCGTTCTATGAGCCTTCCCTCGTTAGGTATGGACAACATATGGCAATCTTTATAAGCGTAGCGCACCGGAAGATGGGTCTTGTCCTTTCCTCGGCTCGCGTTGACTAATGGTTCAGTTTCACGAGTGGCTATGCAAGTTCATTAATTATATTGTAATCGTTGCTACGATCGTTTTTGCCAGAGGCGACCCCGTAGCTCCTTCGTTTTACTCGTTTCCCGACTTCCTCGTTATGCCATGAAATCGGACTTCCTCACGGAACGTGCCGAAATTTTACGAAAATTCACCGTGGCTTTGAACGGGTTACGATACTTAAACAATTTTCTATAAATACGTCCGTCCCTTAACTTCCATTAAGAGCTTCAGTTAATTGCTTGACTTATAACTTTTACTTGAGATTAATTGGAACTGGTTCCCCTTAGATCGCTGAGATACGGAAACAAGTAGAAAGATATTTCAATCGTGCATCAATAATTAAAGACGCATAAAAATGATACGACAGACAAACGGGGGTGCGACATTACTCTTTTTCGAAAAGTTACTCGTCTTGCAAGACTGAAATAGAAATTTCAATATTGTATCAAGTGATTATGAAAGTCTTTCCGTTTTCTCCTACGTTTCGAACAAAACAAAATCGTGAAAATGTAAGTTTAACCAGTAACGTAATTTTTTCCGCTCGCTACTAACGGTTTCCCATTGTTTTACAAATTTGAACGTACCTAGCGGGAAGAATTCAATAGATTTTCAGCCGAACAATGTACGCACTGCATTCGTAAATAAACAAATGTTGACATCTATTATAGTTCAACTGGTTTATCAATACTTTTCGTAGCTCGTATAGAACGTTTGTCCGTTCATCGCGTTCTTGAAATACGTAACATTACTGTGCCCCATATGCATTTCGTTAACGTAAATTATTCTGACGTAGACATCAACGGTTCTCTGTAAATTCGTTCCTCCGGCCCAGCACTGAATATAAACGATTAAAGAAATAATACTTCGGCGTGATATAAAGTTAGCCGTATAATATGAAACATTCCAATGTATCAATGGCAAATACGCAAAGACTTTTGCCGCGGCCCAATAACCAGAATTACTTTATTCTTTCGACGCTCGGTCGTTCCCTTCCGCTCCATATCCTCGGCACGATTTATGGAAACTCGAGTGTGAGAAAAGTGGAGGGCAAAATGACGGACAGTTATGCTCGATAGTGGAAACGTCTCATTATGTCTTCGTCCCAAGATCACGCCAAATTTAGTTCTCCGTTTCGGTGCCCCGTTAAAACGCTGTGTCCCCCCATAGAAAAGCACCCCGGCGCTCAATTCACCGCACCGCCTCCATTCTGGGGTATACAAATTTTTGCTCTTTTGGCCACATAACCCACATTTCTATGGTGTAGGGAACCGACCGTAACCCGTTATTTGCGATTTTTCCCGTGGCCGCCGTTCGACGACAGATGAATGGCCCCCTGGCATTTGCATCTGCCCTCCTCGCCACACAGAAACGCATAGAAACGATGTAACGGTACGCGATGCAAAAGTTCTCGCGACGATTCGCCGTGGAATACGTCTCAATTCATCGGCGACGTTGACGTTTTTTAAATTGGCCCGCTGTGAGTAATGAATCACTGTACAAGGAGAAACGAATGATGGCCAATTGGGAAATCTGAACGGACATGCTTTCCTCTTTTCTTTCTTTTTTATTTTACATTATATTATAAATTGTGTCGCAAGGGTACGGCTGGTAATTACCATTCTTATTATCCGAGCATTTCGCACGGGTAAAGTTAGTGCAATAAAAAAAAAGAAAAAAAGATTACGTCCGAGGAAAAACGTTCGAACAGAATGGTTTTACTGCCCCATTCGATAATTCCTATACCTGTGCTAGATAGCATTCTTTATCGTGAAAGAAAACGAAAAAGATCTCTACTCTAATATTTTCATTATTCCTCGTTTTTTATTTTTCTCCTTTTATTAGGCCCTTAACTTTCACCGGGGACACTTTTGTCACTCGGTCGGTCCCGGGCGGATTCGATCGGTACAATAAATGTGAAGCAATTCGTTTTAAGTCGTTCGTTTCAGTTGAGATTCGAATCGACCGGATTCGTGGCCTACGCAATTTGTGATTGACGCGTATGTTGTGTTGGCCGTTAATCATTTCTAATTCCTTTAGATAGCGGAGAAAAGTATGGTCTCCTATAAGAATAATCAGCGCGACTTGTTCGCAAGATTCTAAAAGCAGAAGAAGTCATGTTTCGTGATGATAGCGCTACGTCGAATCGAGTTCACGTAATGTTTCTGTTTGTATTCGGCTTTTACTGGCAAACACCAGCGATTGCTTTCAGCGTCGGTTTTTTCCCCTTCCTCTTGTTGTTCAATAATCTCGATGTAAAAACTGTCGGCAAAAAAGTGATGGGAACGTCGCGTAATTTTTAATACAGCATAAATGTATCCTAATAATTTTTGGTGTGGTCAAAACATCGCACAGTGGTCCGAAACCGTAAAAACACGAACTAAATTCAATTTTCCAACCTTCATGGGAATGTATGAAATTTTAGGCCCAGCTTCTTATATGTATAGAATAAATTTTGGCGTGCAAATGGATTGCCGCAGAGCACCGGTAATTGCCAGAGACACCTTCGAAGGGGGGGAAAAATGTTCACTTTAAAACGATCCCATTTCTTTCTGAATTTGCTATACTTTTCGGTGCTATATTTTTTTACAGAGCGGAGCTAACTCAAATCTGTTTATATATTTTTAAAGAGCGTTCTTTCAGCTACAAGTACATGTAACATGCAAGGTATCTACGTATTTAAACCCTGTGAAATATACCTTTTCGCGAATCCCTATTTTTCCACCGTTTTTCCACTTTAATGTAGTTTATAAGGGGGATCCATCGTCCACGATGCGATAAATTTTATATAAAAGTATTTGTTAAAACCTACTTAAGATACCTGCATAAAAATTTCCTGCAACTATTTGCAAGTCCGAAAGTTATAACAATATATGCCGTATAATGTGGTTTAGTATTAAAGTGAAACGGAATCGGAAAGTGACGTGACCTCGTCAGAAGATGAAATGTAGGGTAATGTAAACTTAGTCGTAAACTATTTTCTTGTTTTCAAAAATTGTTTATTTAATTAAAATTTTTTAAATAATTTTGTATATATTTTTTATTTTAAATCTTTTGCTAACATGTTCGTTCAATTAAATAACATTACACACGCGCATTTGGATGTAAGAGTTGTGATATCGGCTGTAACAAATTTTATTTACTGCTACCTGAGAGATATCTACATACCACAAAAAATATTAGAACCATTTTCGACCAAACAACGTTTTATCTAATATTACTGTTAAAATAATTATAAAAAGAGAATTTGTAATTGCAATTACATTCTATAACTCAAGAACTACCTAAAATCTGTCTATTCATAATGAATAATGTGTAAATAACAGTGCTATGAATTTAGTTCGTGTTTTTACGGTTTCGGGCCACTGTGCATCGTTTTCTTTCGTTAGAGAAGGTTATAGTTAACAATTAACCCATCGTTGTCTCGTGTAAATAGAAATACCACAAGCTTTATAATAGAAAAGAGGAGTGAACGATATCTGTCCCATTATATTCATTGTCCTCTGTTCTATGAATTTTCTATCAGTTCTTTTCTATAAAATTACGTCGTTGTGGACAATAAAGGTTTCACGTTTCCACGTAAATTTATTTAAAGGACAAAAAGAAAGATTGCCCGGCGGAGTTGCGGGCAGAACGTAATCACCGATACTATTTGCAGCGATCGTAAAAACCAAATTTGCATTTAATTATGCCAATCACTGAAACGTTAAAATAAAGATAATCGTAACGTGTCAATGGACATTGTGTGGCGTTCTTTGAAAGGGCGGAATGGTTTCGTATTAAACGGGAATATTGCAGTAACAGTGGCAGGTAAAAGGTATGGCTACCTTATAACGTGCAATAAAACCTCCCCGTTTTCGACCATTCCGTACCTTTCAGGTGACAATCGTGACCGCCCAGCAGACCCCCGATGCGAGCATAACTTAGGACAAAAGCGGGTACACTGTACTCCCTTCTGCCTCATTATGGCTTCCCTGGAACCAAGTTCAATTAAACTCCGCCAATAAAATATTTCGATATTTTCTAACGTAACAATTGCACATTCGTGGAACCATTGCCCACGGCATGGGTCTCGATTAGAATAATAGCGCGTTACATGGAAGTCCATTATTTCACGGGGAACCGGTGCAATAAAATCGAACGAAATAATTGCGTGTGCCCCCGATTGTTCTCTGTTCGTGGAAATTGTACAATCATTTGCTTGCCAACATTCGCATCCTCGTTTAACAAAGGCTTAAACGTATTCGAATGTTCGAAGGGAAGCAAGTCTCCGGGTGGAAGGCCTCATGGTGTGACTTTCCTTACGGAGCAGACAGGACGTCAAGACCGTTTAATGGTGTCCGACAGTGTAGCTTCCGAAAACGTTTTCGAAAGAATAGAAAAAAAAAAGAAGAAGATACATAATGGTTGGGGACACATTAAGACTTTCGTGGTGAATGTCGTTCAGAGTAATTACTTTTCAATTTATCTTGCGGATAGACCACCGGCCAAGTTTTGGCAACAGACTTTCGAGATTTGCTTACTTCCGCTCCTTGCGTACGCCCACTTTTCCCGCGGGAACCCTTTTCTTTCCACGGACACCTTCCTATTTCGTTCAACTGTATCGGGGTGGGCACGCCTTTTGGATAGATTCTTCAAGAAAGAATTTTATTTCTCGCCCGAGTAGCCCCCTTTCACTGGCGGTTTCAAGTGAATGCCCCTTCCCTATAAACAACTTGCCTATGCGTCTTATTTGCGACAATGACGGCTGGAATCGCCAGGGAAAAGTCCGCGTGAAAAGTAAGTTGCTGGGAAAGAAATATCTTTCACACAGTGGGAATGGAAATTTGGTTTTCGTGAATTTTGTTGAGGAGAGCAAAGAAGTTTTACGTAGTTTGGGTACGTTTGAATCAGAATTATTCAGAATATTCGGAAGATATTTTTAAATATCCGAAATACTGTGTTAAATTATTTGCGTGCAAATTTCATCAACATTCAAGACGCTACTTTTCAGTTCGTACTCGGAAACGATTCTGAGATTTCCTACCAGCAATCCGATAATTATCAACGTACTTTGTTTCAAAATTACGATTATGTATTTCCTTATAATTCGTCGATGAAATTATTTAAAAAATTAAATAAGTTAAGCCAGGGATTAATATATATTTAAACCTGAAGATAGAGAAACTTTGAATATACAGCACTACAATAGAAAAGCGAATGTTAAATGTTTTCTTCTCGTGGGAATCGCAGATTCGAGTTTACACTTCCATTTAAATTGAAGCACATTCTTTTTTTCGCTGAAAATAAGTCTATGTAAACAGTTCTCCATAAGAATCCGGCGATTACAAGATTATCATCCCTCGAACAATCGTGAAAGCAGAAACTAGAAGAGGCCTGGTAGCAAAAGCAGTCGAGGACAAAAACTTTCGAGAGCAGATCGCTCGGTGTCGGATTACTAAGCTGCACGGTAAAGAGTTGAAAATCTCTCTCTCTCTCTCTCTCTTTCCAGAGAGACAGAAGGTTGAACACGTTTACATGTTATTTGTTTGAGGGGCCTCGAAGTGACCCGTTCGTCGGAAGATTTTCGCATTTGTTGTCGTCCCCGAACTATTTCCCCCATTTCTTTCTCCGTTATAATCTTCTACAATTTTAGCATCCAAAAACATGCGACAACCTTTCCTTACTTTCCATTTTTACCCACAGTCAGGTCTGTTCTTTAAGCTGATTCTTGTAATTTTTTTCTGTCCATCTACCCCGCAATATTCTCAACGAGGTAGACAAACAGGACGCCCTTGGGGGTACCTTGGTTTTTAACGGGACATACATTTGCGACTGACGAAAAGGAAGAAATTTATCGGGGCGAGGCACGATCGACAAAGGAACCGTGATTATTACGGAAAACCATAATAAAGCAACCGGTTGTTGTGCGCAGAGAATGTCGCATAGGCCACGGTTTCCACCGTATTAAATAAAAGGCTGGACGGTTGTAAATGGTAAAACGTTCTTCGTGCACTCAGTCAGGTACACGCTGTTCCTGTAACGTAATAAAAGCATAGCTGAATTTTCTACGAACTTTTTTTCTCGCACCACGCCGTGTACTTCTCGAAATATACCGTGGCGTTGTTGGTTTTTACTACGTCCGCGTCCTCGGGAACGCTTTACGACGGATGGAACCGGATGAGGAGGCAGGAGAGATCCGTCGGATTTTTCAGGAAAATTCGATTATAGCGAAACGGATTAACTTCGGCTGACTTCGCAAACGGTTTAAATTAGTTAACAACCATTCATCCCTTGTCCGCGAGAAGTTCATATTTCGGTTACCTCAGGTCTCCTTGTATACGGATTAAAGTATACCCTTGTGTTTTTTGTTTTTTTTGGTTGTCTTCGTACCTTCCTTTTATTTGTTCCTTTCTTCTCTCCTTCACTTTTTTACGATCCCCCGTTCTTGAACATCGCCAGTAATAATTCAAACGATTCCGTTCAACCCTCGCGCCCCTCGTTGTACGCCATCGCACAATTTCGTGCACTTTCGCCGTGGTTACGAAAGCACGAATCGTGCGACGCGGCGCGTGTTAAACCTAATGAATCTCTGGCATCCGTTCCGCGTAAGCGCGATAGCAATCGGCGCCGTCGTCGTCCCCCTTTCAAGGGTTGACCGTTCCTCCCGGTTCTCATTTTACTCAACAGCCTTTGTCCCCCCGTATTTTCATACCGTTTTAGTCCCGTTTCGCACAATCCGCCCTATACTTGCAACGAATACGCTCGTTAGAAAAGCTCATCCATAACGGTGGAACGCCTACCACTTGCGTGTATCGACAAGATCAAGAACTCGTTCTTCTGGCCGGACTCGGTTAAGGTTGAGAGCCGGCCTTTTGAAAACATCAGGATGTTGGTCAGCATGTCATATGGCCAATAGCCAGTGGCCGCGTGGGTGGATTCGGTGTGCAGATGCAGGAGCAGGCGAACCCTTCCGTAATAACGTCGAAAGAAGGGGGCTGCGCCACGACCCTTTCTGCATTGTGACACCCTGGATATAGAAGGATATATATGAATTGTATCCGTGTCTCTGCTCGTCTCGGAGGACAACGCATGGTCCAGCTAACGGTAAACCGCACCGGTGGGGGGACGCAGCTCGAAAATGTGTGTCAAAAGGCCGCAATTTGTGGGCCGCTAGATCCGAAAAGCGTGACCTCACAGGCACCCCTTTACTTCGGGCGTCGATCGAATTTCGTGCCGTCGCGTACGGACTGTTCCGGACGTCTGTGTTCGCCGCTGCGTTCAGAATTATAGACGGAGGCAGTGATTTACGGTTAACAATTGTTTAATAATAGTTCTCGTCGACATATTAGAGGCTACCTAGTAGAACAGATTTACACGGGGGGAAGGTTTTGTCGCAAAGGAATGCGTAAATTGTACAGCTACGTGGTTTTCTTGACCGGGTGAGGTAAATCGTACTTTCCACGGACGCATCTGATCTTTACACCGGGCGTGTCCTTCACTCTTCCTACTCTGCACAGGACTATGTTGTGCTCCTGAAGATTATGGCCCTCCCCTGAAATTACGAAAAACGACGATGAATATCAGAGTCTGAAATTATATTTCATGTGCACACATCGCGCGGCAAACAATCTTCAGTCCTTTGTCATTTAATCGAACAATATACTTACCGGGTATGTAGGCAGTCATTTCCTTGCCGGTTGACAGGCGAACAACGACGCATTTTCTATTTGCCGAATTTGGTTTTTTCGGTTTCCTGATGACCGTCTTTATTACCACGCCTTTCGCGAATGGTTTCCCGTCAAGGGGATTCTTCTTCTTCGCATGGTGTTTGTACGCTCCGTACTTGTGCAACCTTTGCAACGTCGAGCCCAGCCTTATTTGCGTGAAACCTAAATTTAAATGAATATTTGTAGCGATGCCAGTTTAACGGAACAGCAGATTGTTGAATAATAAGATACAATATTTTCAAATATAATATGAATTGTGTTCTTCGTTGGATGTTTCATCAATTCAATTGTATACTATTACGATTTTCGAACGCTTTGTAACGCCATAGAGTCGGACGCACTGTTATTATTTCTTAATTCGCTTCTCTTTCAGCCGCGTCTTGTCAAGAAAATTATAAAGTCAACCTCCATGTATCAGGCCAAGAAAAAAAGAATTACTAGTTGCAAGTAGTTTCCCACTGAACAGAAAAGTTTCGTCCACCGTACAGCTCAAGTGAAATGAAAGGAGTAGTTGCATAGTAATTACAGACACGTGTGCTGTCATCTTCTGCACGTGTATGTCCGCAAAGGGAAAGCAATAGCCCGATCACTGGAAACAATTGGGTTTTCACCGAAAATTCTTCAATTACGTAAGAACGTGCCAAGTCTAATATAGTCGAACACACTTTTCACCGACTAAAATGTCACCTCGAGACACAGTTCCTTGGTTAATTTGTGATATCCATAAATTAGAGAACATTGAGTAACCAGAAACTCGCAGGAATTTCTTTTCCATCGAACCTCAGTTCAATCCATAAGGCACATCAATCAAATCAGCTTCAACCCCTTCATCGTACAATCTTTCCAGTAATTGCAATGATTACAAATTTTCGAATATACTCAGTAACAGTTAATACTTGAAATGAAATTTTACTGTACGATGCAGTTTAATGTTTCTTCCATTCTGGATACCAATTAACGCCATCAGTGTTAGTCGTTGTTAGGGTCCTATTGAAAAGGGCGAGGTGTTTGAAATTAATTCCTTCACGAATTCCTCGAAGGTCTCGACACGCCTCTCGTTTTCGAAGATTGCGCGAACGGGACGAGCGAAAAAAAAAGAAAGAAAGATCGAGGAGCTGTAGAGAGGAATTCGATAGGCAAATGGAGAATCCCCAAGGATCACAGTGTCCTAGTCAAGGCCATTGTGAACGAGGCCAAGAAAAATAGGGGACCCACTGCGCGGTAACGGTACCGGGAAACTGAAAACTCTTTCGCAAATAATCTTACGGACCGACGGAAAAGAGGGTCCTTTGCTCGACGGAATATCAAATATGACGGACGCTTGACATCTGCAAGCCGCTCGCTCGAAGACCAGTCCTTTTTCGCTCGAGCGTGTATAAGCTTATTAAGCAACATTGTTACGAGGCAAGGTCCACCCATCTTTGCAACAAAACGTTCACGAGCTGTGAGAGACCGTGCGGCCTGAAGGTGAACGACAACTTGTCGTACGGGAAATAGTAAAAATGAGAAAAGCGCGGAGGGCAACTTGGTTAAGCACTATTAAGGTGAAAAATCAACGATAAAATCGTAATTTCTGTAAAAAGAAAATTGTTTTCTCACGAAGAATCTGCTCGGGAATGATCAAATATAACTCCTCGGTATTCGACAGGCTAACACGACTGTTCATTTAACGTTCGGCTGTTTCGTAATGAATATTCGAAGGCGTCGTTTCAATAATTCTATTAAAATATTTGTTAAAAATAGATTACGAACGGGGTCGAATACTTTTGTATTCAAGGGAACCGTTATTTTCTGTATAGAGGCAAATTAAATCAAATACGAATACCGCTGAACAGCAACTACAATCGCCACGGATATTATTGCAGACCCCGTTATGCGAATACTACCAGGCAATGATAATCGTCAACCTTTGGATAGTAGTTCGTACGAGAAAGTGAAAATGCGAATGCAAATCGAGGTGTTTAAAATTCGAAGTTATTATCGAGGAACGATTCCCTGCACGCCAGTCTTAAATCGTACATGCGATAAAATATCTTGCGCAGAAAGGCTACGAACTTGCTTCAGAATAAATTAATTAAATTACAATGAATCGGGGGCAACCTAAAACCTATCGATTCAATTATTATCCGCAATGTTCGAGAAACGCATAACGGTAATGAAATCTCGAGATCTCACATGTCCACTCAAACTAATAGAGATTTCATGAATACTCTTCGAAGCCGAAAATTTCCTTGAAGTATCGCATCTGCTTGAAACTTTCTTCTGCAAATCGTCGTGTAACATCGATTTCCATGGTTCTGTTGGGATCTCTGGTTGAAAATGAACGTGCGGTAGTCGAAACGTAGTTTAAGTGAAATGTCCGGGATGACATGACAATTTCGTGATATTCCCTCGGCTGTTCATAGCAGTCCACGATTTACCAAGGTCTGTTAGTCGAGACTGTACCATTGTTGTTCATTTCGAGATCTGGCTGACCACCGTCCGTCAATACGACAGATGTCCATGCCTGCCGCTGCTAATCCGACCTAACTCGGGCTTAACTAAGGCAAGAGACCAGCAGAACCTATTATGCATGGAAGGCAACCCCTTTTCTCGAAGATCAATGCGCAAGATTACATTGCGAAAATTCTCGACGTCGCGGTTACGCTTTTGTCGCGATCACGCAGCCAAGACACTGACGCAGGTCAAATCCGCGGCTTATCTCCGGCTGTGCTAGTGCTGCTTGCACGAAACGAACGTTTTACGTAATTAGAATATTAGCTGATTAGTGGCAGTCTTCGGGGAAGAACGAATATTCGACGACTCGTGGATTAAATATAATTGGGACGAATGGCGTTTGAAGTCCCCGGTGAATTTGCGTGTTCGCTCGTTCGGGCATAAAAATTAAGATTGTCATACGTCGGTGTAAAGTTTTCGTGCTAGGTCGAGGAAGCTTGGGCTAAACGTAGGAGGAAATTTACTTTGTGTGTACATGTGTTGGGACAGTCTTAGGGCTTACGTGTTTCCTACAAAAACATTGGAAGCGCAGTGTTTGGTAAAAATAAATAATAGTCAGTCACAGCATCGTCAACTAATTAAGAGAAAGTCGAGTGTTCTAGTCTTCATAATAAACTCAGATGTATGCTATTTATTTATATGTAAATTAGGCGCTCAGTGGCAGACATAAAGGGACTGCAATCTACCGCACAATCTATACCAGTTTGAAAGCAAGAATTGCCGAATGAATAAAAATTCCTCCCGACCCGTGGAAAGTCGTCGTTATGCGCGATCCGAGGGAAACGAACTGATAGTCGAATAAACATAAACGAAATGTCGAAAATTATTTATAACTAGATAAAATCATGCGAGCTTAACGTAAAAATGCGGCTCGATTATCGATAGAACGATACTATCCCACGGGCAGGCTTTTGTGGCGTCGCGAGAATTGGGAAAATGCGAATAACAATCTAACCACAGCCTGTACCCTTCGCAAGGATCACTTCTGACAACTGGTCAACCACAAATGGACACGTCACCCCCTTCGATTCCCAGCGATTTTCGCTGCTGGCCAAGGAAAAAGCCCCGTCCTCCCTCCCCCATTCGTGTCCTTTCTTGCGGAGTAGCCGGATCCCTTTTTGCATTTCAAGATCTCTTCACTCTTTCTCTGTATTCGTCGGGATGAAAGAGGTGAAGCGCTGCGTGCGCTTTTCCTAGCCACGCGTATTTTCGCGAGCGAATAATGCAGGACGAAAATCGTGGTCCCTTTTTAGGTCGGCCACCCCTTTTGCCGCATTTACTCCGTTGAGAAACGGAGATAGCGATCTGTCGAAAAGGCTTACGGAAACTTGAGACGTCACTCGAACTCCCGTAGAATTGTTCGGCCTCGTTACACTTATGGGAAAGGCAAACAATGCCGATGAAGTCTCGCGCGAATTCACGTAAATGGGTCAACCGATGGTTCCAGCTTCTTACGGAGAAAGCGCTAATTCTTTCTTCAAATTTTCTAACAGTGTTTTCTAGGTAGAGAGATTACTTTTTCCTCTTTCTTTTTTTCGTGCCATTAAAAATATTTTTATAGGATGCTGTACGAGGGGTGAATATTTCGTCTTTTTCGTTCGATATCATGTGGATTTAATGGGGTCGTCATTTTTGTTTAATTATCGATTTTATATTTCTTTTTTTTTTCTTCATGGTTATTTGAAAATTATGTATTCTTGTTTTTTAAATTTAGTACAAAATATGTGCATTACCTTGGATCAGGTTTCCAATGTACGAGTTAGTATTATTCAGTACACATCCTATTCAAACAGACAAAAATCGTGAATTTATATGGAGGCTCTATAATATTAATCATTTTGTTGTTAAACAAAAGATGTACCTTGAACAGCAGGATCGGCGCATAGCCTAGTTAACTGAGGTTTGCTCACTGTAAAGGAAACGCAATTTTTATTATAAATGTATAAGTGCATAAAATTGAGTTTAAAATTATTTGTTAGATTATTCGGTCGAAACGGAACCGCAAAAGTTTAAAGGGTGAAACATTATAAAACGTCCATCCAGCAACAATATATTCCGTAACAATCGAAAGTAAGTCGATCTAAATAAACCACATTATACATAGATTAAATTCAAATTGGTCAACAATTGTGAATTATTGTTTGCAAAAGAGAAAACACTTTTATTTCGTGCATGAATTGGTTAGGTTAGAGGTTAGGTCGAGATTAAAATAATTACTATGGCACAGTGCTTATACCTTCGATGGAGTTTGTAAGGCAGGATCTAGCTACGTTCACTATGCTTCTGGCCAAAAAATTCATGATTGTTTTAATTGAACTTTTTATTGACTATAAACAAAATGCAATTATTCACTTGAACATTCTCACAATTTTCTTAAACGGCAAAACATGGAACTACGTTCGATGTTAAAACGAAGGTAGATAAAACGCGTTCCTGCATTACCTTAATCCGAGACACAAACCTTCCCAAAGGAGTATAAAAAATTATTTGCATAAAATAATTAATCGAAGCAACGATGTTTTCTATCGAAACTGTCTAATCACTATTCAGCTTTAGATTTGATTAAAAAATATCCTTACCAGCTACTTAATGTAGTTTTACATATACTTTTCTGCGGAGGGGATAAGAAGAAAAGCTTGGATGGAAAAGTATCAAAATTTATTTCACTCATCAGTATAAAAGCTCAATTAATCAGTAAATATATAAGACGAAAACTGTAGTGCCACCAAGTGAACCTTAGATAGATTGAAACCGCTTTTCTTTCACCAAATACTTCCGTGTCCTCCAGAGAGGCCACCGGATATTCCTCCAGAGAGGCCACCTCCGTATCCGCCAGAAAGACCGCCATGTCCACGAGAGAGGCCACCGTGTCCACCAGAAAGTCCACCGGAAATTCCTCCGTATCCACCAGAAAGCCCACCGGAAATTCCTCCGTATCCGCCAGAAAGACCACCGTATCCATGAGACAGACCACCGTATCCTCCAAGAGACCTGCCACTCGTTAGTGAGCCTCCGCCATAGCCTGCGATAAAAATAAATTGTATTTCGCATACGTATCAGAATTTGCAAATCGTAAGATAGCTTAAATCAATCTTTAATCGTTCTTAAACCGATTGGGGTTGGATGAAGATTGTTAGCAGTTTCTTGTAATTGTTTCTTATAACTACACAAGATTTGTTTACTTCTATTTCCGTTGGTAACTTTGTTCGGTGTATACAGGTAGTGTATTCGAGAAATGAGCATGCGAATGATGATGCATTTATTTTTCATTAATTACCTCCGCCATGACCCAATCCTCCATAGCTCGATCCAAGGCTGATACCTCTCTTCTCCACTATTTTATCTTCAGCTTGATCCTCGCCATAAATAGGAGATACTAGGGCGATGATAGTAAGAACGATCTGCGGACAAACAATCGTAACAATAATGTACGCAGTCGTACTTCGTAGTACAATTGTTTTATCGTATTATAATAAACATTAATATCTCGCCAGAGAAAACGACTTGTCGATAAATTATGTATATTTTGCGCATTGATTATTTGAAATGGAAGCTTCAATTTTTACAATACGTTACGTAAACGTGCGATAGAGCTAAGCAAAATTATAGCGTATTGAATATAGCGTATTACTCACGAAGAAATTCATGGCTGTTAGTGTAATGGTACGGTGTACAGTTCGCAATTGAAACTGATGCAGTCTGCACAGAATACACCCCCTTTTATACCACCAGAGTCTTTTTCTTGCGGTATCGCATCCCGGTGAACTATATTACGCGTGTGTGCGCCTCAGAATCGCACACTTGTCTGTACGCCTTTCTAAATCGTTGTCTCGTCGTTGTGCTTCGTGTCACGAAAATTTTCTATTATAAGACACCCACGATGTACCACCAAGTTGGTTGAAAATAAATAAATTGAAGGAGAAGCAGGTCAATCGTAAAGATTAACGATAGATAGGTAACGAAATCAGTTATGCACACACGTAAGCAATAACGATTCGATTTCTTTCTACCTTTGAAAGCAATCGCGGCAAATCAAAATAATCTTTTCATCAAACATGGAACGAATAGAGCTCGATTCTTTTTTGCGCATATCGTATTGAATTTTTAATCGCGACCATTGGCAAAGCGTTGCGTCGATTATTTCTCTTCATTTTCTTTCCCCTCCCCTTTCCAAGTCAATAACTTGTAACTCGTCGTGCTTCGACACACGTGGTTTCGCGATAGATCGGCTTTTGCGATGGCATCTGTGGTTAACTATAATAATCGTATCGGACGCATCGAAAGCGGATGAGTATCGGCGATACTCTGCGCTTCTTGCGTCGATTCTTTTCTTCCTGTCGACGATCCTGTCGTATCACACGTCGGTCGAACGAGAATTTCGATGGGAGACGTTAGCTCGTATTTTCCGTGCATCTCGAATTTCATCTACTCTATGAAACTTTCACTCATATAACGTTGTAACTAACTGGACGGTTTTCGGTTGCACGGTTACGTAAAAATGCGAATCTATATTTTTGTACGACATCCAGCACTGACACTTCCTCTCTGGGTACGGTTCTAGGGCTGTAAACCAGGTAACGAATGTAATGTGATGGAAGTATCGTGCAGGTGAAAGACTGAGACAGCGAAGTGGCGAGCATATCAATGGGGATAATAATTCGGCTTCCTTCGTATCTGCGTAGAAAGTATGGAAATCATTTTTATTTAACATTGTACACGTTTTGCATAGCAACGTTTAATTTTGTTTGTGAAGGAAATATCGTTATTTAAATCTAGTTTGCGACACGAACAGGAATACAAAGCAATTATAGACCTGTAGCTTTTTTCTGATAATAAATTCCGCCATTTAAATTGCCCTGATTATAAATCTTTAAATGTTACAAAAATACGCTGTCGCGTAATGTTATCGGCTCGATTATTTTGTGAAATAAGTAGTCACAAAAAGTTGCTCATTCCATACCAGCAACTTTCACGTAGTGTCTTGTTTAAAAAATGCAACGCACATTGCTTACTTCGCCCAGCTGCCCGTTAATATATTCAGTTACACTAAGAGTTCTGAAAATATTACAGATTTCAGAGTGACAAGACCCGACACGTGCACTTAAATCGATAAAAATCTGCGAATGACACAGTTAAAAGTCTTAATTGACGTCCTTTCGTTTTGTTTCCATGCTAGAGCAATACCAATATCGCGATTGCGCAAACGGCTTCCAATTAGAAATGGTGAACAAAGTTCTTTAGTTATAGATATTACTAAATACATATTGCGAAGGCATAAAATATAGCGAACGGAATTATTGTGCAAGATTGATGAAAGGGGTTGCATTATCTGTATATCATTAGATTAACGGTCGATTGTAGTTCGATAAGTTGCTAACCACGGTATTGCAAACACGAGCAAGAAATGAACTGAATTAAATGGGCTAGTAAATCGTTATTAAGTTATTGAAGCATTTTGAATCGGCGAATTCACGTCGCCTTAGTCAGCATGACTCACGATCGAGCCAGGATGATAACTGATTTGAAACGTTCAGTCAGCAGTGTAGTTCTTGAAAATATTAATAGATAATGTATTAACATTGTAATAAATAGAATACTATTGGCAATATTTTCAAGAACTACACTGCTGACCAAACGTTTCAAATCAGTCATCACCAAAAATGGAATGTCATTTTTCTTTATATTTCATTCGACGATAATTTATAAAATAGTTTTCGCAAATAAGATCCTATATCAGATTAGTGGACGGTATATTAATAAATGGAATGTTATTATTAATATTACCGTGAATTTTTATTGGCATTCAAATACGACCGCTACGAGCGCTGAACATCATTGCCGACATATTATTTCGTTACCTGCGCATATAGTACACTAGAACTGTCGAAAGATAGCGCAACATGTACGTAAACGTGATGTAAACATAACCTACAGTGCCTGATTGAAAACAGATTGTTCAAACTAATGTCTTTGTTTGCAAAAAATGTGAATATAGTGTTGCTTTGAAAATTTTAAGCGGTTAACTAATGAGTACTAGAATTTAACGTTAATGATATTAACATATAAAGTGTTTCTATGAAGTCTGAAATTAAGCAACTTCTATTATGATCTCTATTTTATTGCATCTTAAATATTAAAAATATGTTCCGAAATTATTTTACGCAATCTGCAATATTTGCGAAGGTGAGTTCTCTAAAATTAAGTGTTAGTAAAAAGACTGTTCAACTTAAGTCTGGAAGTAAAGCTGTTGTAAATAAATTAAATTTGGAAAGCAATAACAATGAGAAAGCGGAAAAAGTCTTACTAAAGGAGACTTTGGACTGCAAAAGTCAATTAAACGAAATCAAATCGAAGTCTCAAGGCAATGGTAATTGCAAAATATACGAGCAAATCGATAAAGATGAAACGAAAGAGAAAGAAGAATCTGAATTACTTTCGAAAGTTGAAAGGAATGAATCAAAAGCAGTGAATAAATTTCAAATAATGGAAAACTTAGATTCATTTTCGATGTTTGGTTCTAAATCGGCAGAGAATTTTGGTATACAATGCATTGATAATGATAATAATATGTTAAACATTCCAAGTGTAACGTATATTCTTAACGACACTATGTCAGCTGAAGCAAAAGCTGCATTGGGGTTTTGGAAAAAAAATATCATCGAGGAATACGGATCAGATTACTTCAACATTTTGTCCAAAGGTATCGAATGTATTTAGTGCAACTACGGATAATTCAGGTACTCTTGATTGTCGCATATTCTTGTAGCATTACTGGACGATGGTAAACTGTTTCATTCTTGTATACAAGCGGTTTTGACAAACAAAGATGCTGAAATTCCAGCACGTGTGAAAGCTGCGTATTTCAGTGTGGAACCGATATTAAAAGAAATACAAACAGTTCATATACTTGAAAAGCGTGTAACGCATCCATCATTGCGATATAGAGGCATTGTCGACTGTATTGCTCGTTATAGGTATAACAGAAATCGATCTTACCATCAGATAAAGATAAAATCCAACACCACAGCCACGGTCGAAAATCGATTATCGATAATCGCAATATTCAGCCCATAAACTCCTACGGCAGTGATTCGTCGAATCCTCCATTTCGAAAATGTTTAGTTCGAGCTTAAGCTAAGTTTTCTTTGGTCACGAAATTTTTAAACACTATTCATCGTGCATATTTTTAAGTTTGTTGTTCTGATTACTATTATTACATGGAGTAAAATTTGTATCCATAGAGATATGAAAACGAACTACGTTTGCGTTATCTCGTTTGTCAAGCGAGTCCAGGGCTCAGGAATTTTAAGATTATTTTCTTTCTTTTCCTGTCCCACACGTTTGTCAGTAGCTCTCTTATGTTTTTCTATATTGAATCAATTCAGTAGTTCGCGATACGAAAATTTTAGCATGTCCCACGAATCCCGAAATAAACAGTAAATTATATATCTATTCTGCGCTTTTAGTATGCATATACTATTTAATACAGGTATAATGTACACCTTGTCTGTGGTTCCGCACTGTTTTCACCTAGTATACTTAGCATTACGGTTTATCTAATTGTAATGTTTTAAAACAAGAACTGTTTAGGGATCAGCTATATGTAATTGATTGGAAAAAATCGGGGAAACAGAAATCATCGCTTGCCGCAACTTATGATGCACCGCTTCAACTTGCTGCTTATATCGGAGCTATAAATGCCTCCGATGATTATCCATTCATGGTAAATATGTTTTCGACAACGATATTTATTTTTATTTATTTAGAAACTGAAAATAAGAAATATTATAACTATATTTATAGATAGACCGAGGGTTGGTTGTTGTCGCTTATACAAACGGTGAGCCAGCAACTATTCACGAGTTGAATAACGACATTTTGAACACAGCTTGGATCGAATGGTTGAAAAGAGTGGAACAATTTTACAAAAGATTAAACGATCGATACTGATCGTGGTAGAAAATTTTCCCGACGCGCATTCGAACAGTGCTGTTTACTATTCCGTTTGTATTTTATATAGGATATATCGAACAATTTTATACTAATATAATTGCAGCACTTGAAATAATAAATATTCTTCTAAACTATGAAACAACTGTTGCATCGTACGAAATTATTATGTTTAATATCAAATTCACAAATATCCTATGACAGTAAATCTTACTTTATTATTCAAAGTAGGCTTTCGCGCCCAATTGTTTGAATTAGAACCGTGAAGTACCGTGCGTCGTGTGCCTGTTTGCCATTTTTTAAATATAGGTCCAGGCAGGATAGGTAGCATACTTTCTGGTGTGATTGATTGATATAAGTAGGTAGGGCTGGGCAGGTTGACACAGTCTCTGTTCGGGTAGGCACTATTTCGCGTCTTCAACCTGTTATAGGAAATCGATTTAGGCTCCGAAACATTAGTTACATTATGCTCGAGGCTGCACGCGTGAACGGTTACAGCTTTAATCGTAATCTTTGCGATTTCCCGTAATCATAATTTTTACGATTTTATTTGGCCGTGATGGAGTATTTTTTATCGTGTAGCTTATTCGTTTCCCTTTCATTTGATATCCCCTTTATTAAAAAATAACAACCAGGAGTCGAGACAACAATTTTTTGAAATATCGGACAGTCGATAATCGGACACGAGGCGCCATCTCGCGTTTGCGGCCTTTCCGCAGTTTTCCGCACCGCCAAAACCGAATTCCTGGATTACTTCGTTAATCTAAACAATTGCGTTTTTCTCGGCTTCTACTGCGTCTTTCTTAACAGCACATGCCTTAAATTATAGCTACGGACCACAGCTATCTCCTCCAACAGGTGCAATTACGTGTGGTTTAAAAGTTATTAACAATTGAAGAACAGCAAAAAACGCACTCTGGGTCACTGCAAGTCTCTCGGTTCCTGAAGGAGCTAGATTAATGATCGAGTGCTCAAAGTGAAGATGAGGGATGCTCCTACACGACAATAAACGATTCACACATGTTGCAAGCACGGTTCACTTTTTATAAACAATTTAGCAATTCGTTCGAGAATTGCAACGAAGCTATACACGAGAACCGATCTTCTGGAGAATCAGATTGTTCCATGAACCGAAAGCTTCGATTTAAGATGTCCTTGATTAAAATCGGCCCAGCAGAAGCTGAGATAATTGAATTTGTTTAACGAAATTATAAACAAATGCGATTATAGCCACTTCTTGGCAAGGAACCTTAATGATCAGATTATATAAAATAAAGCTAGCAGGAAAACCTATCATCTCCAATGGGTGTGAACGTTATGCCATGCGCAGATCGTTTGTTATAAACAGTTAAACAATTAAAATTGTTGTTAAGGCCAACTGGATACTGTTACAGTAGTGGATTATATTTTCTCGTATAGCTCATTCGTTTCCCTTTCTTTTGAGACGTCGTTGATTAATATCGGCCCAGCAGAAGCCGAGATAATAATTTTTTAAAATTATTTCAGTAACGATAAGTCGAAAACGGTACAAGTGGCGCCATCTCGCGTTTGCGGCCTTTTTCGCAGTTTTCCGCACCGCCAAAACCAAATTCCTGGATTACATCGTTCATTTAAACAATAGCGTTTTTCTCGACTTCTAGGGCGTGTTTTTTAACCGGACTTGTCTTAAATTATAGCTACGGATCACAGATATCTCCTCCAACAGGTGCAATACTATGGTACGTGTGGTTTAAAAGTTATTAACAATTGAAGAACAGCAAAAAACGCACTCTGGGTCACTGCAGGTCTCGGTTCCTGAAGGAGCTAGATTAATGATGGAGTGCTCAAAGTGAAAATGAGGGATGCTCCTACACGACAATAAACGATTCACAAATGTTGCAAGCACGGTTTACTTTTTATAAACAATTTAGCAATTCGTTTAAGAATTGCAACGAAGCTATACACGAGAACCCATCTTCTGGAGAATCAGATTGTTCCTTGAACCGAAAGCTGCGATTTAAGATGCTTTGATTAAAATCGGCCCAGCAGAAGCCGAGATAATTGAATTTGTTTATATAAATTATAAACAAATGCAATTATATCGACTTGCAGCCCAGATACATCAAAGATCTGTAAACATAAATTAAAGCTAGAAGTATCTGCTACAATCTCCAAAAAGTGTGAACATAATTCCACGCAAGGTTCAATTGTTATAAACAATGAAGCGCGCAAGTAGCATTCATAAAGCGGTTACTTCCATATAGCAGCATCCTTTACCTTCATTTTAAGCGCACGATCATTAATCTAGCGCTTCTAGAAGCCGAGATAATTGAATCGACCCGAAGTGCATTTGCGTTGGTTCTTCAATTGTTTATAACTTTTGAACCACTCATGCAATATTGTTGCAACTACTGAAGGAGATAGCTGTGATCCGTAGTTATAATTTAAGACAAGTCCGGTTAAAAAATACGCGCTAGAAGTGGAGAAAAACGCTATTGTTTAAATGAACGATGTAATCCAGGAATTCGGTTTTGACGGTGCGGAAAACTGCGAAAAAGGCCGCAAACGCGAGATGGCGCCACTTGTACCGTTTTCGACTTATCGTTACTGAAATAATTTTAGAAAATTATTATCTCGGCTTCTGCTGGGCCGATTTTAATCAACGAAGTCTCAAAAGAAAGGGAAACGAATAAGCTATACGAGAAAATATAGCCCGCTACTGTAACTGTATCCAGTTGACCGTAATAACAAATTCAATTGTTTAATTGTATATAACAAATGATCTGCGCATGGAATAATGTTCACACCTATTGTAGATGGTAGCTTATCCTGCTAGCTTTACTTTATGTCGTTTGATCATTGATGTACCTAGCCAAGAAGTGGCTATAATCGCATATGTTTATAATTTCGTTAAACAAATTCAATTATCTCAGCTTCTGCTGGGCCGATTTTAATCAAGGACATCTTAAATCGAAGCTTTCGGTTCAGGGAACAATCTGATTCTCCAGAAGATCGGTTCTTGCTTATAGCTTCGTTGCAATTCTCGAACGAATTGCTAAATTGTTTATAAAAAATAAACAACGCATCGAGCACTTGTAAATCGTTTATATTCGTCTAGCAGCATTCTTTGCCTTCTTTTTAAGCGCTTGATCATTAATGTAGCTCCTCCTGAAGTCGAGATAATTGCAGTGACCCCTACTGTATTTTTGCCGGTTTTTATCTGATAATAACTTATGAACCGCAATTGACATACCGTTTAAACTGTTTGAGAAGAGAACTACGTTGCGTATTTTTAAATTAAGTGCTATGCGGTAAAGAAGTACGCAGTAGAAGCCGAGTAAAACGTAATTGCTCAAATGAATTGTGTAATCGAGAAATTTGGTTTTGAAAGCGCCGCAAACTGCGAAAAAGGTCGCAAACGCCAGATGGCCACGTGTCTGATTATTGACTGTCTGTGGGGTATTAAAGCCGCTGTCCAATTTTCATGTCACAGACAAGAGAACGTTACCGACACCTTATAATAAGTGATGTTAACGCGCTTTGACGTACTTGATGCAATTTGCAATTTTGACTATATAAAATGGGTCGAATAGATGGTCAATGAAAGATTCAACTGCCTTTTCTGTTACTAGCAATTCCTATGATCCTACAGTGGCTGAATGCACACCGTGAGAAGCTACACCATCGGATAACGTAAGCACCAGCGCGTCGGCAGATCAAAATTGTTTCGTATCTCGGGATTGGCTTATAGAAAAGACACGTGTATAGTGTTTTCAAAACGTCTCGACGCTACGTATAACAATGTGTAATCAAAAATGTATTCCCATTGTTTAATTTGAACTTGATATTCAGAGGGCATTTCGGGGTCACTTGAAGGTCATGCAAATATGTACCCCCTGATATGCTACAACTATCTTTTATATATTTCAAGATATTTTACTGTTCTTACTTGAACCAGACACCCTTTACAGCCTGTATGCTGTATATTCTTCAGTACACAGTTCTTAGTTACAATTATATAAGTAGTTACCATGAAAGTACGGAAAATAAATTTAGCATGACGGTGTAAGCTGAGGCAAAGAAGTTGACCTCTTCGCATTACAGATTAACCTTCTTTAGATATTTACGGAAACGTATATAACAAATATGTTAACACCGAAACTGTTTTTAAAAACTTCTCCAATGTCTCCCCACCTGTCTGCTTGCTTAACATATAGCAATTATAACTTGGGGGGTAAGTCACCCCTCGTAGGATGCGACATTGCCCAACTCCCCGTTACAGGCCCTTATAAGCGTGATGCGCAACCCTTCGCATGCCCCTGGGAACGGTAAACTAATGGCGAAGGTATGTAGTGGAAACATACCTTTCCTTGTATTTCGTCGTATTTGAATTTCAAAATAATTCTTGGCCATCTAGATTAGCCCAGCATACGGCGGAAGGTTGCGGCCGACGTTGATAAGCTTGCTTATAAATAAGCTGTTAACGAAACCATGCGTTTTTCATCGCGTTTTTCGTTGATTTTTCCGTGACGTTTGATCCACTCGCGTTTGCGTATTGTTGGAACGTTGCAACGTTCCAAGCCAACGCGTTGGCTTGATTATATCGCGGTGAGATATTTCAGGAAAACTCTGCTGTGTGAATTTTTCGAATCAGTTGGATATTCAAATGAAAGAAACGGCGTTGGACGTTTTAATTCCCTCGAGTTTTATGAGGGACCTTAACTTATCTACCATGGAATTAATTAAACCGTCATAATGGCGGTGTTTGGATGGAAATTTTATTCCCGACGAAATATCAAAGTTGTCCAAGCGGCACTACGAAAAGTGTTTCGAGGCGCACGCAGTCGTTTCGTGATAAGAAGATTGCTCTTTTCATTTCTTTGCGTTGGTGGCAGTTCGGTCAACTCGTAACTCGAACTCACGATGAGTTGGAACGCTATCCCGTTCTTGTTCCCCGTCATCTACATTGGCAAGGGTGTAGTACGAATTCGCTGAGCGTAGCATATTCCTGCAATCCTGCATTCTTATGTATCTTGCAGAAAGAGTAAGATGCTTTCTCTTTCGCCCAGTATGGAGAAAAGTGATTTCTCAGAAAGCTTTTTATCGCGCAGCGCAATGATACGGGGTAGGATTTTTTTTCATTCTTTTCGACGAACGAAAGCATAAGCAACATTCTCAGGCCACGTCTATTACTCCTATTTATGGGTAGAGGCATTTCGGAAAATAATAAAAATATAAGCAATAATAATAATAAAGCGTACGAAAGCGTAATACCGCCTGGTATAAGTTTAAGTGCATCATTTTTTTTTAGGGACGATATTTAGTCAAACATTAATGGGTATAAAGTTTTCCTTACAACTTTTTATTCCTTATACACAACAGGAACAATCGTATAGGTGAGGGCGTCTAGAAGACAAAAATATCGCCGAAAAGTGCTAATGTGTTTAGGCTTTAGCGAAAAGATGATCATATTTTCGGATTAGACGTTTAGCGAGGCGCTGGAATGAGACGATTCTAAATCTTCCAGCTAATGCTCGCTAATCCTCTCGTAACAGGGACATATTTCCATTGGTCGGTCAACCCCTGCTGCGCACCACCCTCTTTGAACTGGATGAGTTATGAAAACGATAACTTTTACAGAGCGGAAACCCTCGCGGATGTTTCTGTCGAGAGAGTAGCGAGCTATATCAGCGAAGATCCACAGATTTATATAAAATCATTAAGGAAAGAAATTAATCAGAATTCCCCTATATCCCACGGAATTATATATTTCACTCGCAATCAGTCTTTCAATACTGGGCGTATCAATTAAATATCGTGGGATATAAATTACGATTATACGAGCATAGCCGCGGCTTAAAGGAATGAAACAATAACAGTCTCTCGTGCACGTAGCATGGAAAAGATGCACAGATTTGTACGAGATAATTAAGGTAATATCATCAACACTAAACCTGCCACTGCCGGTCAAATTGATCGTTTTCGAACTTTGGTACAACATTTACATATTCGAACGTTGTCTCAGCTTTATCAAGCTTTATCTGCTTTTCTTAAAATATGTGTAAGGGAAATCACTAATACTCGAATCGAAGTCTCGATTAGGTATTAGAATAATTGCGTAGGCGTGTATATATATTAACAAGGTATTCCCTTTATTAATACTGTTCTCTCTCGCGAAAGCGTCGGTCGCGAGGACGCCTGCGTCACCATGGCCCTTTTTAACCTTTTTAGGGTTCGTCCCGAAAGGAAGCTACGCTAGACAAAGACAACGTGCATCGGCGAAATGCACGTGGACCGCCTCGGCAATTCCTGTACCTCGAATATTCTAACATATGCATTACAATGTACTTTTCAGTATTTACTTCTCGTTTTGTTCTTTCGTTTCTAAGAAATATATGCAACCCGTTGTATCTACCGCGGCCGGTCTATTTGACAGCTCGAGGAAAAATAGTATTTACTCTTCTAAACGTACACAATCGGTACAGAAGAGAGGCGATGTTATATCGCGGTATAGAAAATGCCGCGTGGCTGTTCAGAACGATTTCAGGGCGCGAAAGATGCGTGTTTCGAGCCGAGCACTCGAGATGAGCGTGCGAGCGTCGCGCGCTAGGCGACTCAGGAATTCGAGCGGACTTGAGCGTCTGTCGCGCGGAATGTTTCATAGAGTGTATTCTAAACGAGTCAGGACAAACGGGAAACAAACGTAGATCGAAACGCTGCGTTTAGTGTCGTCGTTCCATGAACGCTGTTCACTTATTAATTCGTTCAGCAACAAGTCGACTATTATCTACGTTCGGTCACAAAAGTCAGTAACTGTTTTTTAAATAAAGGGAGCAATTCCCTTCCGTACGCGCGGTACCCTTCAATACGCTCCATTGAACAACGAGAAACAAGATTCGTCCGACACTCCGCCTTCCCGAGAATATCTCTGCGCCCACTCGTCCAACGGCGACTTAATTACAGCGGACACTTATCCTCGGATAAGCGTGTCCCGTTCACCGCCCCAGAACGGACCGGCAGAATTTCTCGAACCCCGTCACCCGGGGGTTCACGGTTCACGGTGAATTAAACCGGAAGCCGTGGGTGGCGGCGGCCGCGTAATAAAATCATAGTCACGCGATACGTTCTCTCGGCTCGGTCGTTTTCCGTCCTCCCGTCGCCGCGGCCGATCGAAATGAATCACCGCCGCTCGTTTTCCCGGCGAACTTGTTTCCCGATCACGACAGACCGCTGTGGCGCGGCTCGACTTAACGTTTCACGTCGCGGGCCCGACCAGGGTGGGCCGTCGTTAATGGCCAGTTGAGTGCGAAGCGGAACTTTCCTCCGCTCGCCCCGTAATAACTCGTCCGACGTCGGCGGTGCGCGAGCGTTCCGTTGAAAGAGCCTGGCCCGGGCCAATCGCCTGGCTCTCCCCTTCGCCGAGCCCCGTGTCTTCCATCCCCCTCGTCGTTCCCCCTCGTCCTGTCTCACCTTTCCGCCGGAAAACTGGAGCAGGCCCGGAATTAAGAAGTTTTCATCGCGTCTTTCACGACGCCGCGCCACCGCCGTGGACGCTGCCGGCCATTCAGACCGACGCGACGTCCCGTCCGCCCCGGCGTCGTAAACTTTATAAGCACGAACGAAGTTCGCGATAGCAATCGGCTAGGGGTGTTAGCCCCGAGGACCAGAAACGGAAGGCAACAATGGAGCCGGGCGGTGGGTCGACGGACGATAGGACGCTCGTGTGCCCGAATTAATCCCCGTCGGATGCGAGACACTTGGCCGTGCATGAATTATCGATCGTCCGGGCCGCGTTCGCCACGCTACATTTACCTTTCGATGATAGTTAATAATCTGATGGCGAACCTACAAAGGGCCGAATTACTGGCCGGATGGAAAATGGCCGATCGCGCGGGGGCCCGCCGCGCCGCTTTGGTGGTTAACGCGACGCTCGCATACAGGGTGTTAATGAATTACGCCGCGGCGTCTCGACGGTGGGACGGGTGAACCCCCGTTCGATTTGATGGGAAAACGAGAGGGTGGACGGGTGGTGGCCGCGGCGTGTACGCGAAAGAAGCAGATGATTAATGTGATTGGAAAGGATCATTAGGCGCGGCGGTGTATTTAAACTTTCGATTGAATTGCATTAGTCGCTTTGACCGGTGACTTTTCGTATACCTGGGACGATGTTTAAAGGTTTGAACAGGAAATTGGGACATTTTCTTGAATTTATTTCTAGCGGTTACGGGGGGAGGAGATTAAAGTCGGAGGTATTTGATTGCCACTGTGCTTCTTTGCGATCATGGTGCGTGTCAATGCCTTCCTCCTCAATACTGTTCTTAGTTGTTCGTAATTAAAGTGACGAGCTATTCTTCGAAGGACTTCTCTCGATTTTAAAGGAACAACATCGCCCGCTTTTTCGCGTCTCTCTGAACGGACGACGATAATTTCACCGCATCGCGCTAGCAATTGCGGCAGCTTCGGGAAGGATTCGATCGATTTCAGATATTTGCGCGGCACTCTAAACTTTGCAAGCCGAAGGAAGCAGCTCGAGAGCCACCTAAATTTATACGCGCACCCGATGCGTTCATCGGCTTGTAAAATCTCTGTCCATAATTTATTTACACCGCGTACATTATCGGCTCCTCTGTCTTTCTGCACGAGCGCGGTTATCGAAAATTATCGACGGTCTTTCTCGCATGTTTCATTCAAACGCGTCACCGCTTCTCCGGCACGGCGCATAATTTAGAGGAAACGCTGTATCGGCTCATTAGAGAGTGCATCTCTCGTTCGAATTTATTATTAGCCGGATATCGATTGGATTGTTTAGCCCTGTGCTCGGCGGCAGGGTGTACAGCTATTCGGGTGAAAATTAACGGACCAGACGAACGGACCGACGCTAATGAGAGTGTTCGTCTTTTATGGAGAAGCGTGGACGCCTTTCGAGAGTTAATAAAGCTGGCCTTGCGGCTTTCGGTGCATTAAAGGATCTATGAGTTGGTCGAGGTTACGCTGCAAAAGATTATACCAAAGTGCGGGTATTGGATGAATTCTGGTGAAGTTTCGTAATATAAATTGAACGCATTTTTCAACGATTGTTTCGTTTGCGTCGAAAATGAGACACGCAATGCGATTACTTGCATCCACACTCGACTATTGCGAGAGCAACCAGAAGTTCGCAGAGGCGTGATTATGGAAAAGAAGTTACCTCGATGCAAGGGTTGGACAAATTGTGGTACTATAAAGAACTTTTCTCAAATAAATTCAAACAGATTTTGCAACGATTGTTTCGTTTATAAAAGGAGAAAGAGGGCAAGTAATTATTATTTGCGCCCGCGATTGACTATTGTCAGAATATTCAGGAATTCATACAGGCGTGATCTTGGAACGGATATTGCCGTTCCTGTCGTCTTAAAGTGAATTGTTGGAAATTACTTCCTTCCGACCTGATGTATATGTTCCGCGACGTCGCAAACTGACGATTCTCTGCATTCGTTTCAACGTAGAAACGCTATAATCGAGCACTACGATACGCTGCAAAGTCTATTTACATGAACGCAATAAGTTAGCCGGGTGAAATTATATTCTTCCGTTCGTTCAGTGATGTAGAAGAATGGCGAAGGAAAAAGTAGTTTCAGGATGTCCGGACTGCGAGCCCACTTTTTTCCGCGGGTCCAATAATTCATCCGCCGTTTTCTTCAAACAGACCTGTATATTCTTCTTATTACGTCAATCGCAGCTTCCTGATCTGGCCGTGTTTGAAACGAACGGAACGAATTGAAACGGGAGTAGTTTTCCCAGGTATCTCATCCGTGAAAACGACGAGACGAACTTTTACGAAATTATTCTATCCAACGCGGAGAATATAATCGATTCCAGATTTATTTTGATAAACCGCTGGCGAATTTTCTATCAATTAACAGTAACTTATTATACACTTGATGCCATGGGAAATTGGAAGATTTTATTTCAAATTCAACACCTGGGAAACTTTGCGTTTCGATGGATTTTTTAAAGATTTCTGCAGCCTGTAATTTTGCAAGGCGACGTTAAATATTTAACTATTTAATCGGGTTTGAGAACATACTTCTTCTGTCTACAACTGCCCACCATAGTTGAAATACTTTTACCAATATCATCCATTCCCATCGTAACTAAACTTTTTCACGAACGTTATAAAATAACAGAACTGCCGATACGGAAGGGCGAAAGAAAATAATTAGACCGATGATTTTGGCTCCGTTCAGTAAGTTCCACATTCGACGGACAGTGAACATAAAACGAAGAGTAAACATTAAAAAAATTCTCCATCGCGTTTCTTTAACGACGGCCATTTCGAATAGGAAATAGACCCGCGTGCTATCCAGCGAAAAAATTTCAACTTCACGCGTCGTTTGCCAAAGTAATTACACCGTGCCCAATAAACTCCGCGAAGATTACGCGGCAATTATTCTTTTGCGCAGCACGGCGAGCAGAAGGAAATTTATGCGGATTGTTGTTACGAAGACAAAGGGGCAAGAATATGAACGGGCTGCGAATCCGTGGCTCTGATGCGAAATTGAAATATTACAATGATCGTTCCCCCTCCTTTCCGCTGCCTTTTTTGTGTATTGGAATATAGGGTGAGCCTCCCAGGGGGGATGATTGGATTATCGTCCAAAATTTGATGGCATTCGAAGTATCCATTCATATAAAGAATATTAAATTTGGACGGAAATGGTTGCATTAAAATAATGAGGGGGTTGATGCAATTTTTTAAATGGAACATTTTACATTTTAGATGACGTACCATAGTGGCAAACTGTACGCATGTTTAACTGTATTAAATACGTGATATTACAAAATTAGAACATAGGCTTATGTTTCTGAGCTTTTCTGTGACTATAATAAATATTGTTTTTCAATTTTCTTCTATTTTTACTGGAATTCGCTAATTCTTTGCTTTACGGAAGGATTACAAAGTATGTTAGATAGAGCTTCGAGGCTTCAATTAATATTAATAGTAGTTCTATGATTAAACATTTAGTTTCTGTTTATTTTAATGACTTTTTTCATCTCTTGTTTCCCTGCCTTCACTGCGCACAATAAAATCGCAACAAATAATTGCAATGCTAATAATAAAAGTTTTGGCGCAACAATATATTCTCAATATTTTCTCCCCCTTGCAGCACTACCAATTCATCCTTCTCTCCATACACCTGCCTATTACATTTAGAAGAATCAAATTCTATCAATCAGAATCGCAACAGAAGATCTTCCTTCAACTGCTTGATCTTGCGTAACCCAAACTTTGCATGTAATGCAAAACTGTACAATGCATAATACTTCATTTATAATCGAAAAATCACGTTCAATTTCGCACGCCAAAAAAGAACATTCCTTTTATCAACAAATAATGAACGATCGCTTAGCACGAGAAACCGAGAATTCCCTTAAACGCGGAACAAAAAAAATTCGACATTCCTCACCTTCGCCTCGATTCGAATGCTGAAAAGAACGGTCGCAACCCTCGTGCCAGAGGAACAAAACGGAAAGGGACACGGAACGGGAAAGGAAAAAGGATCAATTCACCCTAACGTATAAGCATCGCATAACGCGACCCTCCGCGTTCTCTCATCGCCAGCAATTTTTCCATGCATCCCCGCACGCAGACAATCCTATCAGTCGTTTCATAAGAATCAGCCCGTGTACAAGCCGGGATACAGGGCCTAGCGGCTCCGAGCAATTTGACGGCGTGCCATATTTTACAAAGAAAGCTCCCGCGGCGTGTGTATCGCGAAATCGGCGAGATCCGCAGCGAGCTTGAAAATATAACCGTGGTACACGGGACGACGTACTTTAAATTCCTCGATGCCCCACGTACGCCTTCGAGTTCGTGTACGGGATTCCAATGGCTGTCGGAACGTCCGTGGCACGACCTGAGAAATCGTATTTCCTTCCTTCCCAGCAATTCGCTCGTCGCATCTCGCGCTTTCATACGTTTCGTTCACTTCTCCTTTCCTTCTCTTTCGTCCATTCGCTCACTTCTTCGTCCCCTTCTTTGCCATCTTCGTGCGCTTTATGTTGTTTTCCTGTTTTACCCTCTTTGTCCGATTTACGTTCTTCGGCTTCTTCTTCCACTTCATCGCCTGGCTCGACTTTCTCCCCTGCTTCCTTTTCTTAGGCTCTTTTTCATCTTGTTCCTCGTTTCCTTTCTTTGCTACTGTTTTCTCGCGTCGACGATTTTACGTATGCTTTGGTCTTTGTACGGATGTTCTTCTTCTCCTTCCTTTTCTTCTTCTTCTTCTTCCTCGGCCTCGCCTTTTGGTTTCCACCCCGTTTATGGCTGCACTGCGCTTTCATATTTCTTCGACCTTCTTTCACCTATTCGTCCTTTCTTCTTCTTCATTTTCTTCGTCTTTTTCCTCTGCGTCCCCGCATTCTATGCCTGCTCGCCTCTATTAATAAACGGCCGGCGACGTTTCGGTAAATATTTGAGCCGGAACGAAACCGAAGCGAGAACCGTAGCCTCAAAGGAGAATCTTACCTTTCGCGTTTCATTATTTATCGATGGCCCGACCGGGTTCGAGCACGCTGAATTATTAACGAATCCTCGGGACCTGTGCTTCGATCTTCGAACGATCCGTGTACTTGATACAGCGAAACTGTTACCTATGTGTGTGCCCAATGGGACGAAGGAAAAAATTCGGGGACATTATTTGACGAGGATGGAATCGCTGGCAATGATTTTCGTTTACCGAAGCCTGCCGGATTTTGGAATACGATAGAGTTGGAATAATTGAATCGATAGGCGCTTGCTTGGAATCTCAGGCCCTTTCGAGCAGGTTGCAAGGGTAAATTGTTTAAAAAATCTAGTAGAGATTCATTCGAAATGAAGATCGTTAGTATTTTAAATTTACTCGGATAGTAAATCGACTGTGAGGGTACTTTTTAAATAAATTTCATGTTTAATGAAATATTACGTTTGACAATACTTGTTTCCCTTATTCGTTTACTTCATTGCGTCTGCACGCAGTCCGTTAATAAAACAGATACATTAGTCTTTACCGCACAAACCAACGATATTAGGATAATATAAACGATATTACGGGTATCCCGAAGCCATGAAACACTTCATTGTCTCACAATTCACAGCGATGTTTGTCGAAACTTTTCTGAAAATAAAAATAAAATCGAATTACAATTTATCGTTTCGAATACATATTAAGAATCGAACTAGCTCCGTATTTTGCGTTCCACATTTTTACCATAACGCAAACCGACACATCAGGGGAACGCAATTAAAGAAATAATCAACGTCAACGTTTGATAGTGCCGAACCGTAGCTCATCATCATCGATCGTCGCGTTTTCACGGGGAATCCGGCCGGGGCGATAGCCAGAATTCCGCGGAAGGAGGGCGGTCTGACGACGAAACGGAGAACAAAAAAAAACCGGGGAAAACGCTCGATTTCACACTCATTGGCTCGCGAAAATGCGAGTACGAAGCAGTCATGTGCGTTGGAACGTGTACGTGACGGGAGTGGCGTGCAAGTGGCCGGTTTACGTGTGCACTGCTGCCGAACGTGGATGCACTTGCGACTTGCGCCGGTTTCTCTGTACAGTGTGCACACTGCTCTGCAAGCACACACGCGCGCACACGTCACTGCTCGAAAAGTTTGGGCGCACCCGTCGAATTCTGGTCCTCGATATTTCACTGTATTTTAACGTTTCGTTGAATTTGAAATTTTACGCGCCTTGACTTAGACTTCACTAGAAAAACGAATAATCTTGTGTCAGAAATGTTGCTGGAAAGTTGCAATTATTGCAGTGTACAATACTAGAGTGTGAGAGTGTGGAGAGTGTTCTCGAACGGTGTCAGGGAACTGGAATAAGAAAGAATCTTGCAAACGAAAAACAAAAGCATTCTGAACGACCAAGAGTGAAACTAATGCAGAAGGTAAAAGAATTGAAATTTCTTTGACGAAGTAAAAGGTCGTTAAAATATAACGTTTCTTTTTAGAAGGCATTGAAATTATTTTTACCTATTCGTACGCTTTTTGCACCTTTATATATATGACGCGTTTAAAAAACAGTGAACACAAAGTGTCAGCTTTGCAGTAAATGTAGAAGCGGAGGAATGTTTTCCTTCTTAGCATGTACACCTGAACTTTTGAACGGCAGTGTACATGAGAGCACGTATAGTGGGACCACGGGTGTCGCGCTTCTTTTAAACTACACTACTTAGCGAAAGTCCCTAGCGCGCGATTCCTAAAGGGTCACTTAGGGGCAAGAACGAGCCGCGACACCTGTGTTGAATTCGGAGACTTCTTTGAGAATTTTTTATACGCTCCTCGGTGAAAAGTGTGACGCCCGTTTGGACAAGCTAGGCGCTTTCCCGAGATTTTCAGGGTATTTTATGTTAACTGGGTATGGTTAACGATTGAAGAAAAAGTGGATAGTGGATAGACACTGCAAAACTAATATGAAAAATGGCAAATAGTCGATATGAGTATTGTAAAAAAACTTGGCAGCAGCAATGGACGCTGGAAGTTGGAATAATAGTTAAACAAACAATGTGAGGCGTTGGAAGTTGCAGTAATAATTCTAAAAATCTGGTGTACGTAACACGGGCAGTACAAAAAACTCCCGCGGTCATAACATTGTTTATACAGCAGTCGTCTCTGCTTCGATTAAATCGTTTGATGCTTCGCTGTAAAAAAGTCGTAAGAATGCTGCAAGGAAAAATGTTACTTTTCACATCGAAGCTGTTTAACAAATATTCTGTAAAGCAGCAATCGTTTGTTTAACGTACACCTGTTCCTGTCGTGTATCATTAATCAACAATCATGTTGAACATGACAGGTGCATCAGGTAGGCTACTTATACAATTAGTGGTAGTATTACAGTAAAGCACTACCTGGAGACAAGGTACATATTCAATAAAATTGATCAGAACAGAAATGCAATAGAATAAATATGTGTACTATCTAAAGTGAACACTCAGAAAATTAATTAAACACGTATTAATTAGTAGGAACATTCGAATCTTTTTTTTTAAATTTTTTTATTCGTCGACAGAATAATATTTTCGACGCGCTTTAAATAACTCCATATTGTAATTCGAAAATAAATATATATTTTAATGTGTAAAAGGAACAGATGGAATATATAAAGTGCACAAATACGATACTCCTTGCAATTCGTAAATCCGCAATTAATTTGGAATGTATATTCGAATATTTTATATCGTTTAACTTAATTTTCTTCCACGGCTCCATTAAAAATCACTCGCTGTCCCAGATTTCGCTGGGAGTATTTATGGATGTCGCGCACAATCGAAGCAAATAAAACTGTCGCTCGAATATGAACGGCCGGACAGCCAACGTGTTCGTCAACGAATTTCATGTTATCGATAGCAGCGAATTTATCGTTTCGAGTCCACTGCACCCGGTGCAATTTCTCCGGAGGAAAAGTACACTTTACGTAAGACTGAGGAAAGAAATGATTCAATCCACGGAAGTTCCTGAAGAAGCGTAGGTCTCTCTGAAATAAAAAGCACAGCTGCCTGGCCGAATGGGCGAACTAATTAGTCGAGGGGACTGTTTTGCTACAAAGTGACAGGAATTTCCATTCTGTACAATTAAGCAAATCCTCCAGCTTGCGCAAATTGCAGCAACTTTTACCTGTCGCTTCAAGAAAACTCGTACTTCCTTCACCTTTGTTTTCCTGACACTCTAGGAACTCGTGACATTTATCAACGCCTGACGATGCTTCTGAGGGAATAGGAATAATCTATACATAGTAGTACAGGTCAATAATACTGCCAGTTATATCTTTCAAATAGTACTACAGATCAATACACGCGGATAAACGAAACTGTTACAGTGTTCTGGTAGCCTGGTTACGGAACGGTCGGGAATCATTTTAACACAGAGGTAAAATTGAGGTGAATTTTTGCTTCCCAAGAAAACTATGAAAAATGGTGAAAGGCCGCGCTCGTTTTACCCGTTTAAAATCGACGACCGCGTTGCTGCATTTGCCTGCTCTTAATTAAAAATGTATAAAATAATCAAGCTTCTCGTTCGCTTAAAAAATTAATCCCGCAGATCACGTGAAACAAATTTTCCTTAATTAAACGTTCCCCCGGGTCTAAAATACGCCTCCGAGCTGGAACAGTCAAGAGGTAATACGCGGATTCGTTACGAAGTTTAATTAGAAAATTGCCAAAGACTATAGCAGTTCGTCTTGAAATATTTCTCCTACCTTGCGCTCGAATCTTCCCTCTGTATCCTCCACCTGTCCATAAATACAATCAAACGGTTCTACAAATCTACCCCGCCAACGAAACAAGAGACAGGAGAGAAATATCTTCAGCCCCAATTGAATGATCACTTTCGAACGATCGCCCCGAACACCGGCCTCCATATCTCGAGGAAAGAAACGAAAATAGAAACCGCTACTCTCATCCCCCGAGAGCCACTCGAACCGACGTTCCTCCCCGTCAAACGGGGGTTGTCAAAACTTGCAGTCACTCTGCAACTCCGCCAATCTGTCCCCTCCAAGTTCACCCCCGCGCCCTTTCGCCCAAGAATAACACATCCGTCGCATCCGTACGTTCCCCGCGGTACAAGCAGGCCACCCTAGACAAAACCGCATCTCGAAACCGATCTCAAGTTCGCTTCGACATCTCGCGAGCCCCGAGCCTAGCGAGAACCCAGCCACCAGAGAATGGCGGAGCCACGAAAAGAGTACGCGGCTAAGGGACGGCAGGGGTGTCGTACGCGCGACGTGGCGGGCGGCTTCTCGGTTAAATGAGGCTAACTCACCCTCTCAGCCGGTGTTTCCCTCCCCGTTGCCTCTGTTTCCCTCGTTTCGTCCCGCTCCGCCGACCCCGTCGCAGTCGGTTCCAGTCGAACTCGGTGTGTCGTGGTGGGCGCGGCCCCGCACCGCACCGAAATCGATTTTGGAAAGACGAAGAGCGAGACGACGGCCGAGAGGAGACGGACGCGATACAGATTACGGACGATGCCGCATGGCCGGGCTTCCTCTGATCTACCTTGTATCGCAAGGGGGTATTACGGTCCCTCTCCTTTCGACGCGAGGTCATAGGAGGCGACCAAGTTCTCCACGGCTGCATAGGTGAAGGCCTACAGCAGCGACTGGCAGCTAACCGGGAGCCCCACTCTCTTTCGGCTTCGACGAACGAAGACAAGCGGCTGCCAGTGTTTTAATCGTTAAAGGTGCTTGTAGGGCTGCGCTCGCAGCTGGGATCTTTGATCTACGCTCGTCGCGTGCGACGGAGCTACTCAGGAGGAGGCTCGTGCGCGAGCCAGCCCCGAAGAAGTGGATGGGAGAGAGTCTTGTACTTGCGGCGCGGCGCGGCGATGGGCAGAACACTTTTTCATCGGCAAATTGATCGTTTTGCGGTGGTATAGGTGTCCGAGGGTTGGGGGCGAGCGGGGTGGTTTTATTAATGGCGGGGGATGCAAGGTGGAAATGATTGATATTTTTTATCTGTTTATCGGTCTTGAGAGGCGTCTTTTATTTAATGCTTGGCGACGTCGCATTACTACGTACACTCATCGTAGCGTAAACTTCGATATTTATGAACGGGAATCGTTTGCTATTTAGTACAAGAAACAGCCGCGGCTGACGTGCATCGCGCATAAACAGGTAAATGATGCAGTGATTGGTCATTTCAGTAAGAGGATCTAATTTAGGAAAATTAAAAACGTAATCAGCATACATAGCTCTAGAAGACTCTGACAGTCGAAAAATAAATTATTTATTAAGAAATATCAAGGATTCACCAAAATTTACAGGAAATATGTTGCATATGGAAATAGATACATAAAATGGAGCTAGTGGCCGAGCCAAAACCAGATCGAAATAGTGACTGCGTTCGAAGCACGAATCTATACGCTTACGCAGTACTTGAATATATTCATTAAAAAAAAAAACGGCGTCACAAATGTTCCCCCGCAATATATTCCATGCCTATTTTAAAATACTGCCAATTACTGTTGGGTGGCGAACGGCTACACTGTTTACCCCTATCGCCCAGGAACAAAATATACGACGGAGAGCCACCGTCGTCTCAGTTAACACGATAACGCGCGACGTTTCTACGCGCGGTCGCGTGCACCACCTGTGCGTCGCGTCGCCGCACTCCAAGAGGCTAATATAACGGCGGAGGATTCGGGGTGGCATTAATTGCGAATGAAAGTTTAATCGCCCGGTGGGCTAGCCTTTTAACAGCGTCGCCGAAACACTCAAGCTGATCCACGTTATTAATTCAATATCGTGCACACGTATCGCGAATTAACCGGTTACTCGTTTTCGCCTCGCGTTCCCTACCTGCGGCCTCTCAATTACCTGCCGCACTCGCCGGTTTCCTCGACGACCCTTTTTCCTTCTCCGTTTATTACATGTTCTTTTTTCGTTCTTTCTTGTCCTCTCGTACCTGGTTCTCTTTCTCGTCCCTATACGTCTCGTTGTAACATTTAGTCGCGATATCGCGGTCCTATCGATTTCTTAGGCAACGCGTAATGCAGATTGCGGAAGGCACCACGCGTGTACGGTTCTTCTCTCCGATCTTGTGTATCCGGAGGGCGGCCCTTCTTTTTCAACGAGAGGTCCAACCTCCTCCACGGAGGGCGCAAAGCTTACGGGAACACGAGGCAAACGCACGTACGAACATTCTCGACTGGCGAGCGCAATGGGCGGGTTAGGACGATTGAATTCTGCCCCGGGGTCTGCTCTTCGCCGGAGGATTAGTCTTTAAAGCCGGCACTTGCACGTATTCGTTTACCGGAGATTCAATTTCCCCCGTGAAAGACCTCTGGCGAACGTTTCCTTCTTGGATACATTTTAATACCATGCACGGCCGCTTGACGAATCGAGGAGGATCGATTTGAACCGGGATGCGGGATTCCTCTAAACGATGCCGATGTTTTCGGTCATTTCGACAATTAATATTTCACCTTTGCACGGGCTGCAGACGAGGCGATCAACGGTACGCGTTTCAATTATTATGGATTGAGGATAAATATTGGCGGACGATTATTTGCCTTACGCGTTCGTGTAAATTGATGGCGTTCGCGTTTCGTATTTAGCAATGTATTAATCTATATTCTCGCGGGTTCAATGATTTCGGTGATACTGATGTATTCGGGATAAATAGTTGCTGGAGATTATATTTGATTGCTCTTGATTTCGAAATTGTCGATACTTGAGAGCGTGCGGGATTCAGAAAAGAGGATCGTTTATTTGTACGCGTTACGGCGCAATTTATTGATCCCAGATTTGCGTTACAATTTTGCTTTATGAAAATATGTTAATCACGGATGGAACTTGGCAATTTTTCCTGGCAGAAGTTTTCAATGTTAAACTGCTTAAAAAAACACATCTTCTTTTACCGAACAGCGCGCCGCAAAATGTATATACTGAGACGACGGAGGGACGCGACGTTGAGAATATCGAGAAAAGAAAACAGAACTTCAAGCTTGCAGTTTGCAAGATATCCCTCATTCCATTGCGAGACTTCAGTGCTTAAACTTCGGTTAATATCGAACGATGGCTTCCGCGTCGTAAATGGAAAACTTTTGTTAAATTACCTTTAAAAGTGTTATAAAGTAGAAATATTCTTTATAAACACGCATACACCTTATTTATAAATCTCATATATTCGATTATTATTTATCTAAATTAGCATATCGAATTAGTGCGGGTAATAACAACAGTCATACGTTTCATTGACACAGATTTTCTTATTCTCGTTTGCATTATTTAATACAAATAATAACATTAATTCTATCTGTTATATATCCTATACTATTATTGATATAGAATTCTGATCGTTCCAATATATTCTATATTCTCAGGAAATGATCAAAAGTGTATATATGTACGTACACTGCCAATGAACCTACTCTAAAAATTACAAAACAACCATCGATCCCGGAATTCTCTGTAGACAAAGAAATGTCGTCCTTTGATCAAATATTGCGTAATCGGTTCTCGTGAAATCCACGCTAAAACAAATCCTAAATAAATTCAACCGTCAGCTTCCTCCCATCATTCTCGATCGCGATACTTTTCACAAAGACGTTCCACCGAAAGGACGACTTATGCCGTTCGTCGTTCAAGTAAAAAGGATCAATACTCCGTGGCTGCCTAGCCAAAGCTTCTTTCATCCGGCATCGAGATACATTGTCCGTCCGTTTTATCACGTGGCCGATACGGTCACAACAACTGACCCAGAGCGATACACCGCCGGAAGTCCGACAGATATATTCAGTTATGCCTCCGTCCGATAGTCGGCCAGACCTGGAAACTCATTTTGCAGTTTCCCCATGAGAAATTTGATCAAACTTTCTTTATCTCGCCGCTAAATTTTCTGTGTAGGGTAATGCTATTTCTAACTTTCTGATGAGCCGCGCATCGACCCCTTGTTTCTTGATAAAACAAACATTATGGCTACGAGGAGAAAAGAATACGGCGGACGGGGTTGGGCCGTAACGAGAAAGAATTCCCCGTAGCCACGGAGAAGTCGATAGTTAAATAAAGAATAACGTTATTGGCTGACGAAATATTTCGCCGTACGTGGTTCTTAGTAATGGAGTATTGAGGGAACGTCGTTGGAATAATTTATTAATCATCGTGGATGTGCGATGTAAACGATTTTGTTTATTCATGCTGACAGTGAGAGGTGTCTTTCATGTATTGAATGTACGATGACAATTTTTTCATTGCTGTTTTAATTGGTTTAGTGTGTTAAATGTAGTTCAATCCTTGATATATTTTCAACAGAGTTTTATAGAAGGGTAATATTTTCTATATTTATTTATACCGTATTTCAAATTCCGAGTCTCGCTTCGCTCTTAAACATTCAGCTGCATATGAAAACATTCGAACAATTGCTTCAATAAATCTGCAAACCGCAAGAATGGTGACACAAATTGGCAAAGTTTGCAGGTGTTTCGAGCACGTTAATTAAGCAGCAGCCACCAATTTCAAAACCGCACGAAGGACTTTAATATAACAGCAATATTCTTTTTTAACGACAGCTATCTAATAATTCGTGAAGTATTAACGACAAACTTCCGTTCGCTTCTTCTGTTACATACACACTCGTTGCCCATACAAAAGCCATCGAAAACTTTTAGAAAACTTTCTTTCGTTACCCCTTGATAATACCAAGAACATTTTGATACCTGTCCTGCCACGAACCGCACCTTCATTTCTCAGCTGGAACCATAATAAATTAATCGAACTGCAACCGACGAAGCTTTCGCGTCTGAACAACGGTTCCCTGTAAAATGTCACGGCAATGGGCAAACATATCGAACCCTCGAAGGGCCTGAACTTCCGGTGACTTCGGGGAAAGTTAACGTTCCGACGACTGGTGCGCCGTAATCAGCCGACCGTCGACACGGCCCCCTCTTCTTATGAGAAACGTGTCCGGAATGAAATATTTCTGTAGGTAATTAGATTGTGCCACGACTATTACACATCCGTTTATCTGTCGCCGGTGAATAAGCTGTCGTCAGATATACGTTGGACATTTGGCCCTCATTCGAAATCAATTCACGCGGCGCCAGCCTGATTCGGGGTTCATTCGTTTTCACGATACACCCTATTTTAGTTGACTCTGATACTGTACCTTGGCGTCTAATTTAGCCCCGCAACAATCCTCCTGGCATGGAGAAATTATACCAGGAACGTCGGTTCACGTCCGTGTAATGTATGTATATCGTTTCTCTCTCGTCAATTTATTTAGGGAGCCAAATAAACGTCATTTGCGAACGCTCGTCGCAGCGTTTCACGAATACTCCGATCGTTATTTCGAGGAAGCTTCGGCGTTTCGAAATTCCGCGAACAAATCTTTCGTTTCTCGCGGATAATTTCCACGATTCGTACATATCTTTTTAAAGGGGCATTCTTGAGTTGATTTAAACTCTGTGTTTCTCTAGTACCTCGTTTACGTTTAACGAATGAATTTCATTTAACGATCCAAGCCATTGAATATTCTACATTTAATAACGTCGTTATTACGTTACCATATCCAAATAGCTCTGCGGTACCGCAATAATTATAATTCCAACGTGTCACTCAAGTTGCACAATCGGTCGACCGTCGCAGTCATTAATGCAGCATAATTAAACGTCTCTACGTATTATTTACGTGACCCCAATTTCTTCATCCGGCGGTCTTCCCTGCCCCCGAGAATCCTTCGAGAATAAACCCTCCGAAATGTGTTTTCGCCGAAGGATCGAACGCCTGTAACACACAGGAGGCCCAAGTGTTCTTTGAGAACGTTTGCGTTCAACGTGCAATCATCAGCGGGTCATAAAACAATTTGAAAAAAAAAGGTTTCTCGAGTGGAGAGTCTCGCCGACGTAGTTGGCGGAACGTCGTGACCGAATGAAAATCGTTAAGATTCCGGTGGCGCCGTGCCGTTGGTACATTTGAACCCGTGCTCCCTTTGTTGGTACGCGTCCAAAGGAGCCGCGGGGATCGATAGCCGCTCTCAATTTTCGTCTCTTTCCGCGAAAGCGTTCCACGAGTGCTCGCTGGGAGCGAGCGCATCGTCGGAGGGTCGAGCGAGACGCGGCCGCGGTGTAATTCGGTATGTTTTAGGATCAGGGGTCAGCTCGTAAAGTTCGCAGGGACAGCCATAAAATCAGCCGCAAAACCGACGAGCTCTCCCACCTTTCCACCGGCCGCGCCGTTACGAAAACTATCGACCGTACGCGCACGTGGCACTCGTCCGTTTCCTCTTTAATTTCGTGCCCGTTCGCAGGAGTAGCTCGGTCGCGAGTCAATATTGAGGCTCGCGGGGGCATAAATTACCTGTACGTGGCCGGAATTGAGACCGGCGCGGCGGATCGAACGCCGTGGGGGTGTCGTTTCTCGTCGCTGTACAGAAGGCAACGTAACGGGGACGATCGAACCGTGAAACGGTCGATTTTACTACGAGGACGGATGAAAGATTGTCGAGAAGCTCGTATCGTCGCGAACGCTCGAATGTTTGGGGCGTGTACGTTGATTTGGAGGAATAAGACGGATGTCTAAAGATTTTTGTAAATATTGTTCTTTTAGGGTATTGAAACAGTCGTTGGAGGACTTAGAAGTCAATCAGTGCAAGTCTAACTTTCCTGAGCACGAGTTTCGCGGTTCAAAAACCTCTTTACTGTTAAAAGTTTTAATTGACAAATCAGTTAAGTCATTAGTTTCATACGTAAGCAATAGATGACGGTACTAACGTTGTCATTTTTTTTCCAAATAATCTGTAAAAACCATATTTATCTCGGTTAAAATGCTAGTGGACTTACATTGCTTGGTTTCTGAACCCTCCAGTTAATGTAACGTTGAAATATTTCTAACGAAACATCCGTGTGTGTTACGAAAAGATTTGTCTCGTCCAAACAGCAAGTGCTTTAAACTTTTGTGCGGGAATGTACATGTACCTACCCCATAGGTATTCGTCGCACGTGTACGCAGCACTTTTGATATTGATTCTTGAATTTGGTTTAGAAAAATCTGTCCGTTTCACGGTATCTTTCATTTATTTTAGCCGGATTTTTCTAACAAGGATAATTAATTGTTCATTCAACGAAATACATGTCAGCTAATGAACTTACACTTTTTTTCAACGATGATCACGTTCTATCCATACGAAGTTCAGTCCAGTTCAGAGACAGATTCGTGTTGCAATTATTTTTCAAAGCTCAATCCAATTTTTATACCCCGGGGCTTTTGTTCCGCCAAACTCTATATATCATCCAAACCATCGAATTGGTCTCAAGATTCTTCATCGCAGTTGCAACATCCCGAATGTATCCCGTTGCATCGCGGGCGATGCACACGGTAATTTAACAGACAGTGGCTGGTAATTCGATGATCGAATCTATAGTGATATAGAGACGTTGTTGTAACGTCGCGATGCCTATAATATAGAGCACGCTTTCATCGGGGTTATGGAAAGATCCGGGTGTAATGACGCCGCTAATTAGAGTGTATCGAACCGATTATTAATCGAGTTTCGTATCGAACGTTTGACGGTGTCGCGGCAGGAAATTGGCGGTCGTTGTGGTCGATGGCTGTTCCGGTTGTTTAGTGTCTAAGGGAAAGAATGGAGATTGGCCTATCGCAGCGAGGGTGTTCTAAATCGTGCCGTCGCGGAACATTTCTCGACGTTCCAGGATGAGAATTTTCCGATACAGCAGAACGAATTCGGCTGGGATAACAATTCTTTCGCATTCTTGATAAATTCGATAACTACAAGTTTTTGTTACAGTAACTAAGGCAATTCCGTTTACCGGGATCTTTGATTGACGTACGTACATTGAATCTGTTCCGATTGAATGTTTTGTTATGCCCGGTTACGTTCAAAAACTGTACACGCGCCCATTATTTGATGCCGGCAGCAAATAGTTCGCGTTAGCTTTATCGAATTCCGAGTTACATGCTACGCGAAATAATTTCACCGGAGCAACCGGCACGTAGAACATCCATCCTGTTACTTACATTCCAATTAATAGAACGAAATTGTTTCGCCAGTTTCTGCGGCCTCTTAATAAATTTTCGTTGCCCCGAAACACTGCTCACAATGGCACGCACAAAAGGTTATGAAATATTCAACATTATGCACTCTCGTCGTATTCGGCGCGCACGATATAACCGGCCCCAAATCACTAATTACAACTCCAAGCGATATTACCATCGCATGCAACAAACATGAGGGCAACGAAACGCGCCGCTGCATCAGAATTCAAGTCCGTCTGGGAATTCGTTGACTCGCGCTACTTAAACCCTGTCGAAGCCGTTCGCGACGCGCCGGTGGAACTCTTTTTCCCCGATCGAATCCAGCAACTTTTCTTCGCCTGCAAGCGTCCGCCCATTAACCGTTTTACCACCTTACGCCAATCGTCGTTTAATTCCCTCTCTCTCTCTCTCACTCCCGCGAGAACAATCAGTTAATCGTTAACCGTGAAATCGGATCAAAGCGAGGGGCAATCGATCTCTCCATCGATAACGCAATGCGTACCACGGATATTGATTAAATATTTTCTCTCTGCGACGATACTCGAGGTGTTCCCAAGGGATTGCGCCGCACGAAAGAGTATCGACGCCTTCTCTACCGCGGGACACGCACACTTCATTAATCGTTCGTTCGTTTCCCCAAACCTTCGTCTCCTTTCTTTTTTTCTCTCTCGCAAAGGCTAAACGATCCTGAAAACCAAAGTGACAAGTCGATGGCAGCGGGCGCGGACGTTTCAAGCGGCCCCGTTTGTTTTTACCAGAATGTGGGGGGCAGGTTGGGGGGCGGAAGTACAAAGGCAACCGCCACGAGGGCTGCCACGAGTTGTTCCACTCGGCGGGGGTTTGTAGGACGATAATTAGATCAGGTCGTAGAGGAAGCGTGAACGGAAGGGGAAGCTCGGCAGGGATAATTGGGCAATTGGCCTGACTGTATCTGCGATCGATTCACGGGACAGTTAATTTCGTTTCGTTCGTTTCGTTCGTTTCGTTCGAGGAACAAGCTTAGAGACCGGCCTTTGATGTGTCTTTCCACGCGGTGCGCGGAAGTACGTCGCGGATACCTCGCGAATATTTCCGGGCGCGAGGGCGAGCAGGATTCTCGCGGAAGCGTCTAGACGTTGGAATCACTCGAATCGGAACCCCGAGACGCATAGTAACGAGGGAGAATCATTTTCTAGGATCTAGCGGTCCGTAATCCGTCGCGGCATCCTGCCTTGTAATTCTGCGCCGACGCTGTGTCGCGTCGTTTGCATCTGTTTAAATTATTATTTCTTCCGTGATTCTTGCCCCTTGAGCACGAACCCAGGATGCGTCGAGGTAGGTATTTCTTTTGGCGATTCGTTTGGGAGGTTCTTGCGCTGCCTTCGTCGCGCTGGATGAGTGATTAATTTCTGCGGCGTTTGTACGGTTAGTTTCCCCGCTGAAAGGGTTCAGGCTGATTTATAATGGTACAAGTATGACGAGGTATAATTTGTTTTTGGTAGAAACGAATAGAGAGCCAGGTACACTAATCGATGAAAATAAATATAATCGAATTTCTAGGACAGAGAAATTCAGGTATTAAGTATATTGCTTCAGATGGAATATATACTGGGTCTGCCATTTTAGAGTATACAGGTGTTTCGTGTTTCTTCCTAACAAGCTGGTTCATTCTTAAAATAAAAATGACAAAGAAATGTTTGATAACGTTGCTAGAAAGTTGTAGATAAATCGTTCAATAATTAAGCCTGTTTGGTCGTCGAAAATGGCAAGTCAAACTTCCGCGCAGGCACTGCGATAGTCAGTATAACCCCAGAAAAGTCCTGTTCCATTCAGTGGATCCATTCATCTCCCTCAAGGTACAAAGGGAAAGAAAACTCGCGGTGCTCAGAGATTCCCCGCGTCACAAAACCGAGCGTAGAAGCCGTGCTTCCGATCCAAGTCGAACATCGAGTTACCACGTTTATCCCGGGGGCAAGCATCCCACGACAAAGATCAAGTCGAGGAGCCTTCGCGCACGTCACCGACGGCTCATAAAACGCGGAAACACCGAATCGGATTTCCACGCGAAATTCCACTTCGCCCGTTGCATTCGGATTGCCGTGCGGCCAAAGTACGTGTGCACGTGTCACACACCCGCACGCTGGATTTCACGGTTCCGTTCGTCACGTGCACCCGCCTCTCGTCACTCGAGGATGCGACGACCGAGAAGGATTTTCCGCCGGTCCACGGTCGCTTCGTGATCGTCGCGAGGAAAATCGTCGGAGGACTCGAGGACGGGGCGCAGAAGAGAGCGGAGTCGATCCACTCGAGCCGTCGAGTCGACGGCGTCGCGACGCGTTCGAAAGTTTCGGAAGCGTCGCGACCGGTCGGAGGTCGCGGCTCGCGACGGTCGAGTTTCGCAACGAGCCGTCTGAAACGTGGACACGCGCCGTCAATGGGAGCGGGGACACCCGGAGAAGCAGAGAGGAACAGGCAAGGAGGCGCGACGGACGCAGTTTAATCCGTGGTTCGACGTGCGCGGCTTGTCGAGTTCGAGAGCGCTAATGGAAGGTTAAGCCAGCTGATCCTCGGCTAACTTTGTACACCTCGTCGGTCGAGGAACCGATCGAAACGCACCCTCGTTCGTCTCTGTGCCCCCGTTTCCCTATTCGTCGATCAAACAGGTGTTTGTCTAAGGAGTTTACGACACCGATCGGATCGACCCTTGTTCACGAACGTAATGGCGATTCTTTTCTTTGCCACCGATGTCCAGCGATTCAGCCGAGGGGCGAATCGAGATGCTTCATTCGAAATACTTTGGGACGGATGAACGGTTGGTCGATGGTTGGCTCGGACGGCCCTTTTGCTGGCTGGCGACAAAAGGAGGTTGAAAGATCTCGCTGACGGAATCGCCGCTGCCAAGTTCTATTGATTTTCCGGGCCACCCACGGGAGATGATGTAAGAGAGATTTAATAGCCGAGACTCTCATCGAATTTCTGTTCTCCTTGACGCGGATTTAAAGGCTTTCGCGATCGGTACTTTTGTGTTTCAATTTTGTTGCAATGAGCAGTGAATGCTCCTTTTCTTCCTCCTTTTTTGATCCTCGTGTTAAATATCGCCGAACGAAATTATTTGTACATCATTTGTATCTACATACGTATATTAATCATTTATTTATCCATGTTATAATAGGAAGTTTTATTCCACCTAACTTATTATTCGTTAATGGATGCATATTGTTAATTATTGTGTACACTCAATTATGATTTTATTTAATAACACTTCAACCTTCGAATTAATACTAATAATAACGAAACCACTTCCCGATTCTTAAACATCATTGCTGCATTATAATCCCACGCTCTACTGGTATTATTATTATTATACTGCGCCTTCCCGAACTCGCGGATTCTCGAAATTGCGCATTACTTCTCGTGTAACAATAATTCCACCCGCAAGCACTGTCCTCGAAATTCCCACTGCTCTCAACCCACGCAAACGGATCTTCATACGGAACTCCGTCTTCGTTGATCCCACTATCAAAACAAATCCGATCTCGTGCTCGCTATAAAGGACTTGCGAGTATCCCTGTCCTCGATTTCGTGTTGAATCACGGCAAAGGGCCATTCAAAGGGCCTCGGGTGGCACAGTTTTGATTTCCATTTATGCGTCGAGCAACACATCCGATCAGCTTTGAACGTATGCGACGCGAGATATTCGGTCGGGGTGGATCACGCAACCTGATAATATCTCGAAGAGGCGGCCACCGTTTCCTTTTCGGGGCCTATTCTTCGAACGAATACGGAGGGTTCCCCACATTCCGTGCGGCAATTGTGATCCGCTATCAAAGCGGGAGACGCCTATAAGCTATCCACGCGATTAGTCCCACAAAGTTTCGTGGATCGTTGGGCTCGAATGGCAAGTTCACCACTCTTCGACGAAGATTTCGAGTCCACGAGGGGTTACAATGAATCGCATGAGTGCCTTTTCAGTCGTTGACTTTGCACAATTAATATTATTCCTGGGAGACAGGACGTACAATGGAGTCTGCGGGAGATTGGAATTACGCTCCATCGAGGGATGTCATTTTTCGGTGTCTATTCTACGTTCGATATTATTGAGTTACACTCGCGATGTAATGTACAGTTTGAACGAGATAAGAGAATATTGTGCTGGTTACCGTCCATGTGACTATAATATTCCATTCGTTGAGCAATCGATGATTGTTATTAGTCAATTACCGAAAGTCGAGCAAACATATTGTGCATGGTTTCGTTGAAGGGTCGCGAATATATAAAACAAATTTTGTACGTAGATCAATTTTCACTAGCCCGAAAGAATTGCACGCATTTAATATCTCAACGAAATTCAAGCTTGATTGACAAACGGCTATGAAATTTCACACATTGCAGAGTTAACGATCTAAACCTATACCCCCGTAACGAACGGTGAATTGCAAAGAAGTCAACCGTTCGGGAGCATAAGGTAGGCTCGATTCGACGAAGGAGAAACTTGGCCTCGTACGTTTCGTTCACAAATTGCCGTGGCATTCTGGCGGTCGTTCGGCTACACCTGCAGCCGGGGGAAAATTTATTGGCCGGGTCAAACTCGTTTATCAGGCCGGGAAACGTTGTAGCATGCCGCTTAAAATTCAATCGAACGTAAACCGTCTTCGACGTTCTGCCGCTCCTCGAGACTACCTTGGTAACTCGATAAGTTCTATCTTGCGAAGCTTGTCGAGCCGCTGGATTTCTTCGTCGAGGGGTACTGTAAACGTGGAGTGCGTTGATCGAAGGTGGTTTGCGAAAACTAATGAAACGTAAACCGTGAAACGTGGACAAAGGTGTGCCTGTATCTTTTGGAATCGAGTGGATTGAATGGCATTTGACTGAACGTGTCGTATGATATAGAATACAGTGGGTCGTAATATAAAAGCTACTCGAGATGCGTAGCTTGAAACAAGTATACAAAAATTGCACGAATAATTTGCACCCCTGGGTCGATCGATTGAGACAAAAATGAAGTCGATAGTTACACCCTGCATAGTTTTCTGTGCAATTGCAATTGACAGTAATCCCTTCTAATCTTATGGCCATGTTGCAGTTACGTTACAAGGCATGTATCCCTTCGTATTTGTAAAACCATAAAACATACAAGAAACCCAGGTAGGAAGCAAAGTTGCACGAATCACGCACAGCCCGTCCAATTTTCGCATTCATTTTCACACAGTCGCATTAAAAGCATCCATTCAACCCCCCTCGGCGTTGCTCGCCACGTTCCATTTCCCCGCATAGAATCCGTACCCACGCGAACGTTCGAAAACCACCCTGCCAATAACACCGGCACCATACGCAGTCGATACGATTTCCAAATTAAAAACCAATATCTCCGGCCCCGTTTTCTCCAGAAGTTCCGCTCCTCGCATCGGCAGTTTAACGCACGTTGCGCTCACGGCAGTAGTTCCATTAAACTCCGGGCGGCCACCTGCCAACCCCCTCGTCGCACAGGGGCGGCTGGAAAACTCGCAGATCTCGGTGGCGCGCGAATTCAACGACGAAACGAAGAAACTGCAACAGGAAAGTGCCATTAGCCGTTCCTCGACCAGTCACGGATCGTTTCCATAGCCGGGCTCGAATGCGTCATGGGGGGACGGCGAGCAGGAAGGATCGTTCGTGAACGCGATGGACAAATAGAAGTGTGGGGGCGCGTTATGGGTATAAGGGAAACGCTATTTAATTTGTTTCGTAAGGGTGTCGCGCGTACCACCGCCCCATTAGGCGAGGATGGGCCCGGCGATTTATGCGCCGACGAGATTATCTCGAAGATAAAGGCGGACAGTCAGATAACCGGGCGGAATTTCGGGGGTCGTTTCCGTATGGAGGACAGATCGAATTTATCACCCATCGACCTACTTAACTGTTGCGATCGGCGGGGGGTGGATCCTGGCAGCGTTGCCCTGTCGAGGAAATGGAACTCCCTGGGATTGTTCCGTGAAGACGTTCGAGGGTGCGGATGCCGTTGGAGGCTTGGGTGGTAGTGTTTTTTTTTTTTCTTTTAGAAAGCCGCTTCGTAGTCGGAGCGGAAACGAGCACGCTGAAACTGTTTAATTAGGTGAATCGTTTCGTTCGAGCGCACGGTTTGAAATTAATGACGGTGAACCAATTCGTTTCCCGACGTTGCTGATGCGAAGGGGGATGCAATTTGATGCATTCCAGTAGATCACTACGTAAAACAGAGGCTACGTAAAAAAATCGATTACCGAAGTGTTATGGATTCCTCCATTTCCCAAAACTTTACAACACTGTAGAACCTAGGTGGGTGAAAGACGGCGACTAGAGAAATATTAAGAAAAAAATCCGTGGAATTATTTTTGTATTATCCCAAAAATGGACAACAATTTAATTATACTTTAAACTGTTTGGAGGAAGAATTGCAAATGAAATATTGCGTAGATTTTTGACGGGCTAATTTAGTTTTGTAACCGAGTACTATTTTATTGCTGCTATTTACATCTTTAACCGCTTCAACAAGTTTCACGCTTGTCTTAATATTCGAAAGCCGACGTATTACTTCGATTTGACGTACACGCTGTGCACAGTATTGAACGAGTCTATCAAACGATTCATCACGTGAAACGTTCACTCCCTTATCCTTCACCCTCCGCAAATTATTTCTTTCTGTCTTCACCCACTTCCATACCCGGTGCCATCTGTTTTCAATTAAACCGAACGCTCCTTAAATTTCGCGTAATTAACGAAATGCCCCTGAGCTTCAATTCAATCCACCGGTACAAACCCAAATTAAATATATCATCCTCGGCGAGCCGACGAAGTTCCCCAGAACGCTTCGCGATTGAAACGTCGTGGCGGTTCGAGAACAGTTTCGAGCGACTTGACGTGCGATTATTGGACGAGGAATCGAAGTTGGCGAGTGTGACCGAAACTTCGAAGGCTGGATTACGCAGTTCTTCGACGGATACGAAACTTTTGTAATTGTTCCATCGATCTCCTCTCCCTCGGCGGGCGTGAAATAAATGTTCTCGCGTAGGAGAGGCGATCGAGCTCACGCAGTATCACGAACTTAAACGGTTAGGCGTGCCTGCCGCCTCTCCTTGTTCCCATTTGACGGGAACAACAATAGGCAGCCGGCGAATAGCGGAGCGTTCTTTCGAAAATAATTGCAAGACTCCTCGAGAATGAGGCAGTATTGAACGGAGGAAGCGTGGTTTGTTATCCTTGCTGCGTAATTTCACCGCGCCCGCCGCTGGCAAATGCCGGCACTTCGATGGGGATTTTAAAAAACAAAGGGTCTGAATTGTGGGCGTTGTTGAGTAAATTTGACGAAGAAAACGTGAGGGGCTCGCGCCAAGGAGAAAAATATGATTATGGAGGGTGTTAAAGGGTGCTCTTATGCGGTATTTGAGTTGGGAAAGTTAATTAATGTAAATTGGAAAGTAGACGCTCCTTTATTCTATCTTATATTATTTTTATTATTATTATTGTTCTTGAAACTTTATTGAAGAGAAATATTCGTACATGTGTTATAAACAAAGTGTACTGGATGCAAGTGACTGTATTCATTCTATTACTATGAGCAGATATAAATTCATATGGAAGGCAATATTTAATATATATATACTGGAATTTTTAACATGTTAAAATACTTACCTTTGTTTAAGGTATTTCATATTTTACATTTGTGATCCACATACCGAATAATGTTTCATTCATATCTTCACGGTACCAAGCTGTTCCAATATTAATAATGACTTATTAATATTAATTTTGGTCGATACTGGTGGATTGCCATTTACAACGAAATGTATTTGCATCTGTGCTTTCTTTGAGGTCGATTTTGGTAAATAAGGACAGCGCAACAAATTTAATTTAACTGGTCGCGATTGTTTGACCGTTTATGAATCATGCTCGGTCACTGGAATTAGTTGATTCAGAGTCGATAGGAGTCACGCGTCGACGTTCGATATTGCCATTTTACGATTCCTTTTCATACGAATCGACGATAGTAACTGTATGAAAATCGTGAGATGAAATATCCACTTAACTTTTTACGATGATACTCGAAAGATTGCACAGACATGAAATGCACGTTGCACCAGGTATAAATTAGCATTTAATACGGAACAGGTTGTTCACAAATTCGCGAACGAAATTTGAAAGCTTTCATCGGCTTCAGGTTGAACAGTGCTTGGAAGAGGAACAACCCTCGATTGTCTTAGAATCGAGATGAAGATAAAGCATGTCATACTGCTCCGCGTACTCGAAATATTCACAAACAATGCTCGAAAATGTATCGGACCGCTCTTGAAGTAGTCGCCTGATTGTTATCGAATAATTAATTTTCACGGTTTCGGCATTTATTTGCGTTCAGCACGAAATTTATACATCGTATAATAGCCTATTCATTGAACTCGGGACAATGTTCGTAACTTAACACCAGATTTGAATAATACATTCAACGTCGTTATGCGAAAATACTACTTGCACCCTTTCATACGCAGAAATTCAAATATTCGCGAAATGTACTCCCAGTACATTCGAGCGCACATATCCGGGGAATTGATAACACCTTGTCCGCTTGGTTTTCGAAGCCACCCTGTTCCAGAAACACGTTACCGAAAACTGTGCCCCGACGCCCTCGAAATTCCCCAAAATCGACACATCCCCGAAAATCAATTTCCCCACAATTTACTCGCCGTTCTACCAACAGGTGCACACCAGACCCATTCACCGCTGCGTTACTTCGCAAACCAAAAATCCCGTTAACCATTCCTCCGCAAGCTCTTTAATTGCCCTCGGCCCTCCACGAACCCATAAAAAAGTCGAGCTACCAATTCTCCAATTTGTTTCGTCGTTAATACGACCGGCATTGCCCGGCGGCAATAAAAAGGAAAACGCACGCGAACGGGTCGATACGCGTCGAAATTCGCGGTGATCCCGTCATCTCGGCAATCACACGGACCTGCGCTCGCTATCGGATCTCGAACGGCCGGCTACGTGGTCCATGTGTTCCGTGTACCACCCCCGTGAACCCGTATCGCATGTTCCTGAAGCAAGCTAACACGCGAGCATCCTCTCCTCCTCTCTCGCTTCTGCTCTCTACCGTTATCTCGCCTGAAAGCCACTGCGTGCGCGCGAGAATAAAGAAGAGGACAGGGTTTCTGGAGGACGCGTATCACCTTTACGCCGGTGGGATCGCGGGTTATTTATTTTTATGGGGTTTCTCTCTTTCCGGCGCGCGCACCCGCAGCCTCCTTGCCCGATACTCCTCGAGGACTCGAAGGCGAGCGCACCCCAACGCGGAACGAGCGAACGAGAGGAGAGAAGTTTGCCGTTTCCACGCGCGCCGGGAGACCCCGGCCGTAGGAGTGAAACCCTGTGCCCGCTTAATGGCGTTACGGGGTTGCCATGGCGACGAAACCCCATAGAAGCTGCCGCCAACGACGGCACCGCGCCCGCTGGAAAGCCCATTTATTCCGGGGAAACATTAGAAAAAGCGAAGAGGCACGACGACGTCGCGTAGTCGGCCGCCGCTCGACGCTTGCGACCCGCGACGAGCTTCGTATGCACGCGGTCTTCGACGGGGTCAACACTTGCGTTCGACCCCCGCGCAGGTGTGGTCGGTCAGTCCGCGGGCCGAGCCGTTTTTCCTACGCGGCAACGGTGTTGCCCCTGTAGCAGGCGCGAAGATCGCTGGGAGAGAAAAGTGGCACGCGAGGCCGGAAATCACGCGAGATTCGTCGAACAGCAGAGGGGGTTGAGAAGCTGTCGATGTATCGTGGCGGTCGGTGCTTCTCGGAGGCATCGATCCGACCGGGTTATCGTGAATCGGCCGTGGATGCTGTCGGTATATTTATTTCGTCGTTGTCCTTTTAGTTGGCTGCGGGAAGACGCGGAGAGGGTGGCTTCTCGGCTAGTGTTAAGGCCGGGCACGTGGCTGGGATGGTTAAGGGGGATGAAACGAGATAGATAAAAGGAGGAAAATGTTCGTTGCCGGTGCAATATTGCGGGGACAATTTTCATAATAAGGACAAGAGGATTACTCTTTACGGCGAATTTATTTGCCTCGTGCAATCGTGTCTCGCTTTCTTTCTTTTTTACGTCCCTTATTAGCCACTGATACAGAACGAAAGTGAGCCGACGAGAACGAACGGGAAGGAGTGACGATTTAATGACGAGAACGATTCGCGACAAGGGGCGTCGTTATTGAATGGCGCAGCGGATTCACCTTTCGAACGGTCGTCGAGCAACAAATATTTCCAGCACACTTTTCCGCCCTTGGAGTTATTTAAAGGGCGTTGAAGAGGGGCGATTTCTCGGCCGGCATGAAAATTATTGCAGACCATTTGGCTGTTCGAATGGGTGTGAAACGCGTCAGAGACAAGTCTGGAAATAGAGTGATCGCTCGTCACGCGTCCGCCCCGACGTCATAATAATAATTTCGCGTAGCTCGATAGCGATGCAATCGATATATGCGCCGTGTGACGCGGGTATGTAATCGAGGAAGCCGCTTACCCGCCCCGTTGCGAAACAATAATCCGACAAATAATTGGTCGATAGGTGTTACGGTTGTCCGGTCAATCTCACCGGGCCAGCCTATAATTCGACCATCGAAATTGCAATCGGGATCGCTCGTCTATTAACACAGCCGCGAGGCTGTCAGCGTTGTGTCCGGTGACATAATAGATTAAACTAGATCCCGACAATGGTGTCGGATTAAAGAATGGAAAGCAGCTTTCGCGGTGGGAAGCAACATCTGACGGATGAAAACGCGCGAGTGGTTGCTACTCTTTGTCGTTCTAGGGGCGCTTTCCTAACATATTTTCATTGCTATCTCGATTGATACGTCATTGTTAGAGAGATCCGTATTGTTCCCTTTCTTCTAGCCAATTTGTTGTAGGCACTTTTCATTACCGATTCGTCTGCGATAAGGGAGACGGATTATTAGGGATGGTAAATATTTGTTTTCGCACTTTGCAGTTTAATATTCGTACGGCCATTGGTGGGTCTTTTTGGACCCGGAAATAGGAATCTTTAATTCATTCTTTTAACGTATTTTCTCTGTTTTCTGTAATATTAAGGTTTCTAGGATTCCTTATATACCTCGCGACCGATCATATCTCAGCAGTATTTCTAACTTAATTTTAATTGTATGGTATTCCAGTGTAAATGTAAGGAGGGTTTAAAATAATTACATTGCTCGAGAAGCTGATCAAAGTAAAATAAATTATTGTACATTGCCAGCCAAGAGATTGGAACCACCAAGTATTTCAAGCTGTACAGAAATTGTAAGTTGAATATTTAAAAACGTATCCAGGGCGGAGCACACCGAAACAAACATAATTACTATCTGTACAGGATAATTAGTATATAATTCTAATTTTGCAGCAATGTAATTTACTAGAATGTACTTCCATTAACATGACCCACAAATTCCCAATTATTCCGCTGCTACATAGAAACATTTCACCAACAATGGAACAGTAACGTTACCTATCATCGCTTCAACGATTCGCCATAAAAAAAAGAAACGAAACAACTATAAACAATAACCATTCCAAGGCAGACGGTACGTAGCCACCCGTTCAAGATCTTCACGTTGCACGATAAATCAACACTCCTGGCAAAAAGGAACGGTCGAACGAGCCGCTCTTTCCGCGTGAATCCTGAGTGGAAAAGCGTGGGCGTGTGGCGTGTTGCAAAACAGCTACTGGGCGAAATTGTTCGGGCCAGACGGCCTGGCCGCCGCGGCTGGCCGCAAAAACCCTTTGCGGATAACTCGCGCGTCAAAACACCGAGCAATTAACCCTCGGGGGGATTTAAAAGCGACGGGTGGGTGGTGGGGGCCGGGTAGAAAGGGGCATCGTCCCGGTTCCGCGCTTATATGTCCCGGGGGGGTTCGCCAAGGGTCCCCGATTCGTGGGTTCCTGCACGACCGCAGGGGAATTACTAAGGATTACATGAAAATTCTATTATCGTCTTAACGTCATGCTTCATATACGGGACGGCTGGAAGTGGGCTAATGCCGGGAATCAATCCTGGTTTGCTGGCTTTTTAGAATTTTCTTTGGCACGAATGCGGCGGGCGGTGGTGCGTGCTCCTTTGTGCGAAGAAATATAGCGGTAGGCATCGAATTTGCGCGTCTCCCGACGACGACCGAGGGGGATGGAAAGAGTGGAGAATAAGGGGGACAGTGGTGGTCATTGAATGTGGATAAAATGATGTTTGGCCAACGCGAATTTTGATAATAATTTTCCGAACGATTGCTCAGAGCGTTACGCGACATTCGTTCTGACAACGTTTCGATCCCCTGGACGTATGTTCTTGAATATTTCGGACGTCCTGAATAATCTGCCGGCCGTTCGTGGTAGTGATTTAATTATTCGTTGAACGTATAGTTACGAACGGTGAGGAACATGCGTGGAGAAATTCTTTTGTAACGCGGCGGAAAGTTCCCTTGGAAATGAACGTGTGCTCCACATAGGAGCGAAACGAGTGTATTGTTACAGGATGAATGAAATTGTGTTACGGTTTACCGGGGAAAATGTAGCTTGCGACAGCAAAATTATTTCCGTGCGCCAACGGCCCTTGATACGGTAAACAAAATACGAGCACGTAAAAAATATGAGCGTACCAGAAATTAAACTCTCAACGGTTTCAATTAAGAGCTTTAATTAAAATATAGCATCGTTCACGCAGGCGGAGCCACCAAAAACTGTACGAATCGTCGATTAAAAAAATTATGAATTTAATAAATCCATTTGAAAATCTCCCTTCCCCTACTATTGCTCTACTCCTGTCGTACAGTTATAATTGCTACTTGTCCGATTTCGCTTTAATTCGAAAAAAGTACAATAAACCATAGTTCCGCACTGTTTACAATATTGATATTTATGCAGCGCGTCTCGCAATGAAATTGCTCCAAGTTATTTTCGTTCGATCTTTCCATTCATAACTATTCCGTCCACTCCATCGAACGAAAAATAGAACCGCCGTGCCATGTCTGTACCCGGTCCTCCGCTATACGGAAATTTGGTACCCAAACGGTTCTTAGTTTTTCTATAATTTTTTCAACGGAACGACCAACCCCACTTTCCGAACTTTCCAAAATTCTGCTATCAAAACGCTCGAACGCTGCCCCACCCTTCCGCATTCGCGGACGTCCTCTCCTTGCGGGAAACCCCATTCTACGATCAGCTAAATCAACTTGTCATTCGCCCCGGCGCTGCACAGCCGAACGAAATGTGTCGCGAGTCCTGTTACAAGTCGCATAATTGGCGATAATAAATTAATGGCGTAGCGTCGTTCGTCACGTAGACAGGACGTGCGCGTATTCGGCTTTATAAGGGCGCGGTCCAGGGTTGAAGAGCGTGGCGAGTGGCTGGCGCACCGGCCCCCAGCCGCAGCCAATTACCGTTCCCTCATTAATCCGGTTAATTGAGGATCACACGGAAAAGTCTGTTATAGCCTTGCGACACGCGTCGGAGATTTTAATTTTGTCGCGTAACACGTCGCGGGGGACGCGGCCGAACGGTTTAATGCAATCAGCCGGCGCGACACGCGAGCCGCGCGTTCGTCGTTCACGATGATATCCCGTGGAAAATGCTGTATAACCGCTGGCGATGGAAGAGCGGCAGGGTAACGAAAAATTGCATTGCATATATTAGGAATTAAACGAGCATTCGAATGGGCGGAGAGAAATCCGGTCGCTTGACTTGATCGAGCGGCGTAGGTCCGGAATTGTACAAAATCAGCGTATCGTAAGAATAGTAAGCATTAAGAATATTCATTTTATTTATATTGTTATAGTTTCTTTCGTGTTAGTACGAATGTAAGAGTCATCTTTGCATAGCAGGTGCAGCGACCGTATAAAGTATTAGATGATACTTCAATTTTCGTGACACTAAGGAAAAGGAGTCGATTCAGTTCTCAATAAACGGTCTGAATAAAAGTGTTACTGAATAAAAGGTACAATGTTATCAGCAATACGTACGACGAGTTTGCGTCAAAATGGAAAATAGAGATAATACTTCTTATGGAATTATATGCAACGATGTTTTACCGAGCCTTCCATCCTCATACCAAGATCATCTTGTAACATGAAATTTGTAGTACACGTTAACCGTAAAGAGCAAGACGAGATACAGAAGCCGCTGATGCTATAAATTATTTAGAGCATAAAACAAATCTCCCAAATATAATGATCAGTTAGCACTGCATATTATAGCGATGCTAACTTCCACTGCCCTATCTCGGCAACGTATTTCTCGAACAAGAACGTTCACCAACCAAACGGTGTCACAAAAATATTCCATCATTTACTTCATCTTAACGAACACTAAAATCGCCGCCATTCCCAAGTTAAACTGTATTCCCGATTCATCCATCCTTTATCTCCCTGTCGCGGAACCTGAACTCTCCGCCAGTAAGACCACTTCAACCCCGAAGTATCGATTTACCCGCGGCAGGTTGCACGAAAATCCCAACTCTTAAAGGTAAACCGTCGCCAGGGGTATGTCCCTTGGTTGATTCCTATCGCGGCTTGAAAAACGATCGATCGATAAGACCGCGGTCCCATTAAACAAGCCGGTTACGCAATCGGGGATCTGGCACCGTTAATAAACGCCGGCTGACACGCGTCCCTGACCTGCCCGAGGTGTCGCTAAACCAGCGTATTTTCCGACAATTACCCCGTGATACATAGACACGGGCGCACGCACGCGGCCAGACACGCCGCTCTGTAATATTCAACACGACGATCAGCGGCCAGGGTTGAACCGGTGAACGTTGCGGCGAACGATCGGTGGCCGGTCAGCCGCGTGACCAGCTTGCCACAACCAATTACTGCTCTCTCATTAACTCGGCAATAATCATCAACGTCTCTGTCAAGCTCTCCTGTGTTGTTTCCCCCGCATGCTCCTCTACGTTTGTCCCTCTCTTTCTTTTTCAAAGCCCCGTCCGTGGCTGTCTGTTCGCGAGCCACCCGCGGTTCCGTCTCTCGTCGGACGCATAATTGCTCGTGAAAAAAGGGGGTGCTCGAAGGCGTGCCAGAGTTATAATCGTGAACCGATGGGGCAAATGGGTCGGACGGTGTTGCACTTTTCGGCGAGGTGAACTTTATAGTTAGACTCCGAACGGAAGAATATCAATTTACGTTTTAAGAGACGATCGACGATCTTGGAAGTTCGATAAGTGTAAAACAAAGGGTGATCTACCCTCCGCCTCGTCCTCTTCGCATTGTTCAAATTTGAAACAGTTGACACCCTCGCGTGCTGAACAAATCCGTTTATAGAAAACAGATTATTACGCAGTAGATTCTCGAGAAATAATAGAAATGCTGTATAATTTTTGTAGAGTGCAGGTAAATTGGAATACCGGTTTAGAATAATTTTATTCTTTACTATTACCGCGAGTCTTCCCAATCAGCTTTCCTGTGATATTAAGCAGTTTTATTTGTCCCCACCCCCAGGCATAATTGTGCGTTCATCTTGAACGGATTGATGTTTCAAGCATACCGCACCGCCTGTGATATTACCCATCAATGGAACAGTTCAACAACAAACAATCAGCCCGGCGGCGAATAATTTCGGGCGACGCGAGATCGAGCAGGCCCCGAACGCGGAGAGACTTTAATTAACGAAATTAAGCTATTTATTGCGATTGCCCGTCCGTGTTGCTCGTCTGTGTTGGCACGAGCCTCTCCCGTCGCCAGCACCTTTTTCCCTTTCTGCCCTCGTGAATCGAGAACAAAGCCGATGCCTCTGGCCGTGTCCCTCCATTGAATCCGCTTCTTCCGCGCCCCTCCCGTCTCCTTAACGAGGCTAATTGCACGAGAACTTCGCGGAAAGCGAATCAACCGGGCGATAGAGAAAGTTCCGCGACCGGGGAAAAGCAACGACATAATTTCGGTGAGAGGGCACGACGACGATTCCTCGAGTGTTCGTCGACCATCGACGACGAGAAACGCGGGGCTCGCGGTTCCAGCCTCGCGAAGTTCGACCGGTTCGTTTGCCGGATGGTCAATGGTGTCGCGACTTTTCGATTGAGAATCGAAGGGGGCGACGATTACGTCGGTCTCGCCGGACTTCCAAAGAGCGGTATTTGTTGACCGAAGGCGGCACGGACTTTCGCGAAGCCGTTACTCGTTGTACCCGTCCAATGAATGGAAAGACCGCAAACTTTTCGCTACGAATAAGGGTGGATTTGATTTCATTAAGCGCCGGTTAATCGATCGGCGGTCGAATATGCGCGGGTCCGTTCTATTCGAGGAGACAATATTCTCTGCTCGATTTCTACGTTATTAATCGTTCGTATTAACGAATAGAACTTCTTTTTATTTTGAAGACTTTTCAAGCAATACTGTTGTGCACGATTGAATATTGTTCAATATAACGTATAACGCCCAAAAGTATGAAATACGTGGCATGAGATTCCTGGCGACAAAACGTGTCCGGGTTCTGTATTCGGAGAACAAATTGACGTGCCTCCTTTTAAAACCAGACGCCCAATATTGTTACTGTGCCATTTACGAAAGTATTCTGTTGTTTAATATGCGTCACCGATAGGCTCACTTATTTATTGCCCGCTGTATCTCGCACACCTCGTTAACACTAAATAAAAACGAAAGAGTAACACGCAAATATTATTTGTACGTCCACGATTCGACGTTCGAAATGAGTCGGTTAAACGTCGAAACGCGTTCGTGGAAAACGACGAGCCGGCACAGTAAGCATATTGAGCGTTCATTAAGTCCGCTTTATGCGCGCGTTTATAAAGCCACAACAAATTGTACCTTTTCTTGTTGCGACGTGGCTAAAATGGAACGCGTGTATCGGAAATGTGTCGCATCGTTTCGAAGAAAAGCGTATTGTACGCGCGTTCCAAGACCTTACGGTTGCGATAAGTGAAAACGTTTATGCGGGCACGCGTTTCGAACCGCGCGCTCGCCTTGCGTTACTTGCACTCACGTTTCGTCGAAAGCCTCGAATAACCGAGGAATATTCGTGGAGGGGAATACACCGGCCACTAAGAAAGTCAAGAGCTCGATAAGAATCGTGCTTATCAATTTAGAAGACATGGCCCGCACAAATTATTGAACCATTGCACCTACGCTTTCTGTACTGTCAACGAAACGTTGGCCAAACAGATCTCGCGGAAGTGTTCTTTTACGCGTACATCCGATTTCTTTAATATACTGTGCGGAAAAAATTAAGTACGGTGTACGAAAACTTTTTGGAGTAACCGTATATAATAAATAGAATGAACTTTGGACGTCAGAAGGGACTAGGTCTGTATTCCAAGCTCTTCTAGGTGTCACGTAATTCCGTAATACGTAATACTGTGCGATTTATTTATCGAGCCACTTGATAAGCCACAAATCTGAACGAATTCCAAATGATTAAACAGACCGGGGCAGCTTCGGTGTTTTCAATGGACCAACTGTTAACAAATGCAAATGTTAAGGGAATGAAGCAATAGGATCAATCGTGAGTCGACAAGAACAAACGGATATCGCAGGGGGGAGAAGATTTGAGAAACGGCGGTCGTTGCACTCGTGCCACGTCGAAGAATTTCCGTCATCCTGGTATATTGAAATTTTTGGCAGAGTCAGAAAGGGGGGGATTTAGGGCTATTCGTATCCGAGTGTATAACGAGTGACGCGTTCTTTATTGCAGAACGAGAAGGTCGCATAATGGACGGCGAAGCGTGTTTTCCTTTTTATAGGGTGCGTGCGACTGCGAATGGAATATACATGAGAGAGAAGAGGGAAAATGAGGAGGGTGCAAGGGCGAGAAAGCATACGAGGGGTGCAGTTGGACACGATGCGTGCCTCGTGTCGATGATACACGCTCCCGTGCTATCCAAGGTGGATCTTCCTCGAGTATACGCGCCTCAAGAGAATACGCGTTCCCCTTTATCGAACGGCCCAAGACGACCCTTAATTTTGTACTAACGCTTTTCCTACTTTGTCCGACCGACTTCTATCTGTCACGTGGGTCTCGCGGGAACTTTGAAGGGAAACGCGCCGTCTCGTAAATACCAAAGATATCAGCGGCGGCTCAATATGTTGGATAACCTTGCCTGACCGGTCCGAGACTTTTGGGGATGCTTCTTAAGGGGAGATCTTTTGGACGTTCCTTTGAGCACCCGTGTTTCCTTCAGGTGAGGTTTCTGCGGGGAAGTGGGCGCGTTGGACGTGTGCGTGCGCGATGTTTGCGTGGAATATTTTTGCGATTCGGAGTATGCGCGGGGTGGAGCGCTGTGGTGACTCGATGGTTTCTTTTGTGACAGTGCAGATGTAATATGCTTCGGTGGGTCTGTGAGGTCTTCGGCTTTTATGAAATTAGGTTTCTAGATACGATACATCAGCCCATGTCGTTTGTACGATAGTGTGTACTTTGTTTGTTCGCTTTCTATGGTATATTCCACGAGCTGCAGTTTTGCTGGATGCCTAATGCTTGAATGAATGTGATTAAGCATTTATTAAATTTAGAGTTTACTTTATTTTATGAATATTATTTATTAATCGACAACTTTTATTACATTAATTTGTTCAGCAGTTGGTTTCACTGGCTTAGGCGTTGCACGATAGTTTTTGTTCTGTGGAGCGCAGAAGATTAGAATACGGAGGACTCGGTTTTAAGCGCCACACAATCCCAGTTGGGGTAACAACTGAATAGAAATTGCGAATTATACATCAGTCGTCTTTGGAATATTAGATTTTCGGGGGCGAGTATCCGCTCTATTTGTATTCGCGAAATACATGGATTACTTACTCATACAGACAACCCTTTGCGGGACAAGGAAAAATCAATTCCGCATTCTAGTCCAACAATGCAATCGATTAGCGTCGATCCCTTTCCCTGGAATTCCCGTCAATTAGCTACGGGGCTGCGACGTTTAAAGAAAAATCCTGTCTCCGTTGATTAACGTTCACGCAGCAGTCGTGATTGCCGGCGCAGAAAATAGATTAATCAAAATAAAGCTCATAGTCATCTCGAGGAAACACGGGTCTCACCATGACCACTTCCATTGTCCAACAGCGCGGCAAACTCTTGCCCCAAAGTCGAACACCATTTGTCTCCTTCGTCCTAACGCGTTCTCCATACTCGTGGACCGGCGCTGTCCTCGTCGCTTCCTTTTCGACCTTTCGATTCGCTTCCATTTAAATGAAGTTTACTCGCTACCGTATACGTGCTTCCTCCCCCATACGAGAGTACCCCGTGGGCAATAAACTTCCAACCCGAAACCTCGCCAACTTCCACGAAACTCAGCCTCCCAAAACGTCCATCATCCCACGAACAGCAACCGTTTACGAAATTATCCCCGCGAACAACGTCGTTCCAGTTTTCGAAACGTTCACCGATCCTCCACGCGTTCCGCGAACAATCCAAGTGGATACGCGGCAACGCTTCCCTTTTTCCGCGTCGAGCGGGGCCGTTCTTTCTCATCGATTTAGCAGACCGCTTGAAACGGGATAGGCGTCGTCGATGAGCCCCGTGGAATATTCGAGCGCGGAGGAAAGTTTATCGAAAGGACGATAAGCGACGGGTTCTCGACGGTCGACCGACGCGATGGCGTCATCGGTTTTGCCACGGGGATCGATGCTGAAGTGCTGCGTGAGTGGTTCTCGCCGGTTGTTTAGACTTCGAAAGACGTGGCTAGTCACGTTCCCGATATCAGACGCGTACCTCCGTTTTGTATACACTCGCACCCTCCTTTCAGCGGTAGAAAAATTATTGGCGTGACGAACCGGACGACTTCGACGTCGGCTTTGATTTTTTTTTTTTCTTCTTCCCCGCCTCGCAACGCCCGAGTCGGGAAGGAGACCAGCGTCCACCGAAACCGGACCGTTTCCTGTCGGTCGAACCGTTTCAACGGCCCTTTACGCTTATTTACACCGGGGTGAGATGCACCGTAAATCTGCGACCGGGTTACGCGTGCGTGCGAAACGCGTTACAATTGCACTGCGCATTCTTTGATTGGTCCTAACTGTTTGCTGTAGGTTCGCACATTTGTCGGTTAATCACCTTTGGCTTTGAGAGTCATTTATACGTGGCGCTTGCATTCCTTAATTATTGGAACCATTGGTACCCCTTTCGTTTACACAGCCTTTTCATCGATTCAATATGAGAGTAATACATCTAGGGAATAAGAGATTCGTTTGTGTTAAAGGGGGTATACGTAAAGGCTAATATTAATAGGTTTCTTGTTTCATCCGGATATACTGCTTTTTTCGTAATCTTTACGATTTTGCAATTAAACCTATTTCCTTTTAATCGTTATATAAAATACTGATTACTACGAGTACATTTTAATTTCGTGGACGGTGCCTTCGTCGTTGACGTGAATTATTCTCCGACGAATTACAGCGCTCCAAAAACTATAATTCCCTCCGCGCCGCTCTTGCTTCATTAAAACATAAACAAAGAAGAAGCACGCACGCAAAATTTCTTGCCCCGCGTTAATGACGCTCAGACACTTTCCGACAAAACGGACAGAGCCGCAGCTTGGAAACGTTCCAGCAAGATCCGCACCTTTTCTTGCCGCGATCCGAACGACCACATTTAACTGAAACGCAAAGGTCTCACGCGAACGGGAATTTATTCCCAAAGTTCGATTTACTTTTTTTCACGCTGCAAACGCTCGTCCCGGGCGTTTTCGTTTCTTTCTCTCGCCCGCGTTCACGATGTTCGCCAGCTCGCGCTTTCCCTCACGCTTCAAAACTTTCTCTATAAATCACGGCACTCGCTGGGGCCGTTCGACCGGCTCGATATTTAATTTCTTATTTATCACCGCGGATCCGGGGACGCGTTTCTCACCGCGTCGACTCGCTAATTTTCGCCTGCCCCGTCGAAGCCTTTCTTCTCCCGCTACGTTTTTCGTTTTTTCTTTCTTTCTTTCTCGCCGCCCGACGAATTTTCACCGGCGCGACGCGACGTCTAACACTTTGCCTCGCCGTTACTCCAGGGCGACGTTTCGACCCCGAAGCCGCAGATTGATGCGTCGAATTATATTTGTCGCGCGGCGCAGCTGCTGTCTAAATTATACGCTACATTTAGCCGGGCCACCCCTTGCCGGGCCTGTTACCCTCCGCGACCATGCGTTCCGCAACCCTCTCCGTCGGCTTTGATGTACTCCGTGGCTCGCGGGACTCGATGAATTTTATTCCACCTTTGCGGTTGTCCGGTAGACCGTCGCCCGAATTTGCGATCGATCACGGGTACGTGGACCCGTTTTGATGAATGCCGGGAGATCGTTGGTTGCGACTCTGTTAGGCGAGGCGAAGAAGAAGATTCGACTGGGTCTGAACCCTTTAAACACGGATAATCAAGATTCTCCGCTGTGCGTTTTCTGCTCTAGTTCGTTTCGCGTGCATTCTTCAACGAGAACGCGGAGATGTAGAGTCCTGTTATTTTAGTCTTTATTTCGGACGGGCGAAGATAAGCTCGCCAACCGAGGGATGAGAATATTCAGGTATAATTTCGGTTGTTGAATATCTTGTTTACTCGTGGCCTTTTGATATATTATCAAGCAATGCTTCGTACATTAATTAGTCAATACTTTAGTAATATTTTATAAATATACATATTCGCGTGGTACCCATTGACTAACAGTGTCCAAGTGCAAGCTCGCCGACAGAGGGATGAGAATATTCAGGTATAATTTCGGTTGTTGAATATCTTGTTTACTCGTGGCCTTTTGATATTTTATCAAGCAATGCTTCGTACATTATTTAGTCAATACTTCAGTAATATTTTATAAATATAAATATTCGCGTGGGACCAATTGACTAACAGCGTCGATCTGAGCAGCCAATAACGAAATATTGCTCGGCCAAGCTCGTCCATTTATAATGCTCAACTTGAAAAATCCGATTCCGTGTCGACTTTGGAACTCCGCGACTTAGCGGAAACTTTGAAATTACCAAGAACGCGGCTTTCGAAGATACGCTGGCGGGCGAATACATATACACACGTGCACAGGTACGGGTATCAGAATATTTAATAGGACGGGATTAACCTCGTTCCATACTTAGCGAGTTCTATAAATTTTTAATAGAAACGCGAGCAAATTGCTCGGTGGGAAAAATTTGCCGGCGATGCACTAATTATAATGCATTAGACGCGATCGTGGTTACTCCGATACGTTAATAATGTAATAATATCCGTCGAGAAGTCAGCGATATTATCGATTCCCGTTCGGGGTGTTGCGAATAAACGGCTCGAAAAATTCGTCCGGTTGAAAGCACCGGCGAAACTTCACCCCGTCCCTCCATTATTCAATTTTCGTGCCCCTCGAATCTGGCCCGAGGAGGACGGTGGCCAAATATTTCCTTCGTTTCTTCTTGAATCGTTTATCTTCAGGCAAAGCGTTCCCGGATGCCTCCCTCGTTTAGTATCCATTATAAAGTATAATTTACATTCGAGGCGAACGTTGTTACAGGTGAACCGACACGAAAGTACGTATTCGTCGAACGAAATCGAACGAAGCGATCTAACCGTAGAGTTCAATTTGTTCGATGTATATGAAATTTCAGTCGAATATTATTTCAGTTCCGTTCTTTTCTTTCACGTGCATCGATGATTATTTCAATTATTATTTGTACGTCTTCTTTGATTGATCGAATACTATTTTTTTGATTACCCGCCGGAGATCGATGAAATATCGATGGCCCATTAATATCGAATTGCAGGATATTAATTGGAGACTCCTGTTTCCATGGAAATATTATATTCCGCTATTAATCGGGGCGAATTTAATGGGTGTTGCTTTAGGATATAATAGCTTCGTGTTAGACGCGAAAATTCTTTGCCAATTTCGTATTTCGTCGTTACATGAATTGTGCGGAACGCTTCCTTAAAATTTACTGCGGCCAAAAGATGTCGGACATAAATTTCTATTGCAAGTAATGATTTGTGCCGGATTCCGAACTGCACGAATGAACGTTGAATATAGCACGATATTGGAACAGCGAAATATATTTTGGCAACTTTTTTTGCCAAGCTTGAAGAAGCGCAACGTGTTTTGAAGCTCTGCACGGCTGCGAAGCGAAACTCTAAGAATATACAGGATGACCGTTTAGAAATAAACGTTTTATTGATCTAATCCGAGAGGAATGATAAATCGTTTCTCGAAATATATTTCAATTTACCACGGTATGCGCTTTCAAATGCAGAACACCGGTAGCGCTACAAATCGTCGAAAAGATTTGCTTCCGCTTTCAAGCACCCCCCCCCCCCCCAAACCGCGAATAGAACCGGTGAACAGGAAAATACTCGAACAATATTAACTAATTCAAACGGCAGTCCGTTCGAAAGCCAGCTATCCGCGGCATCACGAAGAGGAAAGGAAATCGATAACGAAAACCGTCGGCTCAAAATGCCCTAAACCCGTGCGATAATCTCTCCATCAGCAGGAAATTCAAGAAAATGAATATTCCACGCGGTTGCAAGTCGCTAAATGCCCATTCCCTACCAACGACTCAATACCGTCGCTTGTACGTCGTCCGTCAGCCGGTGTTAATTAAATCCACGTGGCTTCCGTTCGAGCTTTCGCCTGGTGTAACATATTCATAGGAGGGCGCGCGATTACGCTCGCGACAAGCGATTAAAAATTCAGCCCCGTGCAAACGGAGGGTTGGCTCTCATTCGTTCCAGTGGGTCAGGCACGATTACACGGGGCGAGTTTTTTCTCTCCTTCTTTGCTTTCCTTAAAGGCGAACGAACGTGACTCGATTCTCATGGTGTCGTCGATATTCGTCGACGAGGGTGGTCGCGGTGTCTGACACGTTGTTTACGCGAAGAAACTCGAAGGAGGAGCCGAAGGACGGGCAGAGAGGAACCGGTGGATAAGGGAAAGTTCGAGTCGAAGGGACACCATGGAGGGTGGCCGAGTATCGAACGGTGTGCAGCGGCTGTTGGCGCATTTCCCCGTGGATTTCATAGGGACGACGCGACGCCGTTCTGCCGGGAAATTCGTTGACCCTCGGTGTATGTAATAACCGCGACGTCGAGTCGTCGTCGTCGTCGTCGTGCCGCTGCTTGTTGTCGTCGTTCAGCCGTTCCTCCTCTTTGCACCACGTCAGCTCTGTCGAGGCTCTCGTACGTGGTTAGCAAAAAGCACGGACGTCGAATGTATGTGCATACAATGTACTTATGTACGTAACATGGTAGACGGCTCTTAAATTAATACGATGAGTCGTTGAAACGTTTTTAGCTATGGTACTCTCTATAGCGATTTCTTTTTCGTCTGTCGTCCGTGCGCCGTAGACTCCGTGGCGAGGCTTGAAATTATTCTTGGGAGGTTCGACGTGCTTTCTGGGTAATTTCTTTGGGCGGATTTATTTGATTTGACTTATCGAGCGGTACAGAGTGAGCTGGGTCTACCGTATTGATTGTTGGCAGAGGCGTACGCTTGCATACTTTTGAGCGAGTCTATATAGAAAAGCGATTCGTAAATGTGGAACAATTTATGGGCAGTTTTCGTTATTCGAGTGGCGAGATAATTGCCAGGGTTTCCTGGGAATCTGTTTTCTGTTTTGAGATTATACGTCATTGCGAGGAACAGGAAGGAATATAAATCGCGGAGCGCGCCGTATACAATTTGTTTAATTGAGCTCAGACATGAATTTCTGCAGCGTGTTTTAAAGTGCATCTCGAATGAAATTAAGAACAAATGTATTTATTAATTAAATATTTCCCGATAAAAATATTTTTAGTTGCATGCTACCTCTATCAGCAACCCTTAACTTATACAACATTGTGGAATTTAATTCGTGTTGTGGGTTACAAGTTTCGTCACGCTTTCGTCAGTACATAAATCGTTCTCAAATTGTACGCTCTATGAAAATATCTAGCCCGCAAGTCGAACGAACAACAATCGAATAAAGCTGGTAAATAGAATCGTATCCCGCGGCTCGTGTTTGCGAGACCGTTTGATATTTGCAAAATTCTCCGGCACGTCGAAAAAGAACGCAGCAAACAAACGTCTGTTTGCCCGTGCGGGGGTGATATTTGTTCATTTGTATTTTGTTACGTGGCCACCGGCCTCCTTTCGCGTTAATACAATATTGCGCCGAACAGGGATCGCCGGCTCGATACCTAGCCGTCCCAATGAAATAATCAAATGAAATTGAACTCTGGGCAAAAGCTTGCCGGACATTTCGAACAACGCGATTGCAAACGCTGCTTCCATGTCAACTGCTGCGACCAGCATTTCGAAACCAAAATGCTTACAGCCTTCTTCAGCGACGCGTTAAACAAGAACATTCGAACGAAACGCAAATTCGCCACTTCCCGTTGGAATGAAATAATCGCACCGTCATCCCTTCGCCAAAACGTGGATCTCTCGATGCTCGAGAAACTGTTGGATGACCAGCCCTTGAGTTACCGATAATATGTAAGGTCCGCGGATCCTGGCCTAGTCAGAGTCATTATTATGCACCAAGGTAGTAGTCAGCGATATGACTACTGCCAAGGGCCAGACTCCGCGTTGGCTAAGGCGACATAACAAGGGCTAAGGTCATCCTTCCCCTAAGAACTGCACAATATATATATAGCAGCGGAACATCCATTGCAAGTCAGAATAAGTTTCCTAGAGTTTAAGAGCGGAACCTCTGTCGAATAACCGATCGATCCAGTTTGAATAAGCCTCTTCTTTGAAAGTACTTAAAATATATAAAACGTGTTGTACTCGATTCCCTTCACACGGAATCCAACAAAACGAATGAATGCAATATTTCCGAATCCCGCAGAAACACAGTTCTCCAGATCGAGCGACCGATCACGGTTGTTCGCGAATCGACGTGCCCGCGACTCGAATCTCATCCAATCGAAAATCCCCAAGCGCGGCCCGTACGTTCCCAGGGCAAAATATACGCATAGATCCGAGCGGGATCTCTCCGCGTTCGAACTGCCGGCACGTATGCGCCGGTCTAGGTGAAATTTCAAGTGATGGCCGATCGCGTTCCCCGACCTCCGACGGAATATTATACACGGCACCGGCAGGGTCTATGAATTATGCATATTTTCCGCGATATGAGTGGCTGAGTGATGGGATGGCACGTAGCTTTGACAGGCCGTAAATTAGAGTCGAAAAACGTGCCGCCTCCGGTAGTTTTACACCGCGATACGTGCGCGCGGACGATGACGCGGTGGTGTCTCCTCGACGTGCAGGCTCCTCGAGGCGCGATCTCCTCTTTCGATTCACCTGCTTTCCCTCCTCGCGCTTCCGTCGTTCTTGCGCCAGACGACGTCGCGTACACGCGAACGCGGTGGAAAGGTGGATCGCAGAGGAAAGCGTCGACTCCGGCGCGGCAGATGTCGTGTCCTGATAGACGTAGCCGGGGTATCGCTGTGCGAATCGTTGGGAAGTTGCTCGACGCATTCGTTGACGCGCGTATCGACGAGTGACGTGGCCGCGAACCACGAGGTAGGAAAAATGCGAGCACAACCTGTCGCGAAAATGGGACAAAAGTTGCAAAACGTAAATGTCGGGTGTGCGACGAAGTTGCAAAGTTGGACGGGGGCGCGGAGGTCCAGCGAATTGAATGAAACGCGGGGACAGTAAAATTAAGAAATAAATGGAAGAACGATATCGACGACGAATCGATGAATAATAAGTTGCTCTTATTTCAATGTTCTCGATACGAAGGTATGCACTTCTTATTACGCATTTCGTATTGTAAACTGTACCGTGAGATATCCTGAAATGGAAGAGAAAATCACGGGCTTATCGCGTGGCAATATTTTCGTACGACGCGCGTATTATTCGTACGGCGATTCGCGTTATTTGTTGCCCGACGAAGTCATTCGAGAAATGGTGCACCCCGGTTTTTTGAGCGGAAGCATAATATCCCGCGACGCGTTAACGCGCTGATTTGATCATTATCACGCATTTCGTATGTTAATTGCGCGAGAGATTTATTCGGTGCAGAGGGACGAAGTACCCCCCTAAAAATTTAAACGCCTGCCGATAATACGATCGCATAATCCGAATTTTCATACGAAATCCGACGAGCATAATTGCTGAGCCATCGGGAACTGAATATCAACGATAATTATCCAATACCTTATGTTCCCGAACAATAACGAAACCGCGATACGTCATTACCGCTCTCCAAAAAAAACAACAAATAAATTAACCCGAAGAAATTACAATTCTACACATCTGCCAATAATAGAATCACCAAAATGAAATTGAACGGCAAGACGCGTAAATAATGACCCACCGTTGTTATTAAAAATATCTCAACACCCGCCACCCATATTTTACTTTGCACCGTGAATAATTTGTCGCCGTTTCAAGCGACCCCGTTCCGCCCCCCCCCCGTTTCCCAACCCCTTCGTAAGATTCCCTTTCGTTCATTCACCAGTCGAAGCACGTGTCCGCGTCCCTCTGCGACCCGGTGGGCAAAGACGGTCGATGCTGTCTTCGACAAAAGCAGCCGGAGATACGCCGCTGGGGGGATGGGCATCGGAAGGGTTTTGCCTTGTACATTCGACGGAACAATGCCGCGGCGGTTGAATGCTGGCTGCCTTTGTTCCCGCGATCCAACGATCTCGATTCACGGTGTAACGCTCGAACCAATAACAAGGCGCGCGTAATGCACGTAGTATCGCAACTGTTCCAGCGAATAGTTCGCCGTAATAGCGCATCATTAAATGCTAATTATCCTGCGCCAGCGGCGGGCGTTCTGCCGTCTTCCAGCGCGGGCATTTTAATCGCTCCTTTCGCCGTTCGAATCGTGCGCTCGTTCTGTGCGTTACGACACGCCTACGGGATTAGTCTATTAAACAGGCACCGGGGGCACGGAAACTGGGCTTTCGGGGACACGTATCCGCCACCCCTGCCGGCGGTGACCGGAACGGAAACGCTGTAACGTGACGCCACACGCTGACACGAATAACTGGTTCTGAGGGAAAATCAACGCCTGTATGGGATAATGGTCACGTACATCGTATAATTACGCGCGGAGTTTTCGATGGTTATTTCGATTTTCCTTGACACGAGTTGGGTAACTGTTTAAGTTGAACGGGTAATTTAACTCTCTATGGAGCTGTGTAACTTTCGTGCCACACGTTCGATATCTACATGTTGCGTAATTACGTTTTAATAACACGAACAAAAGTATTTTGCAGTTGTCATTCTTAGATCATTATCCAGTGAAATTTTTTTCGCTTATAATAATCTGTTCAGAATCCTTTCGGGGGTGATAATATATCAGCGTAGAGAGGGTTTAAAAGGGCTGTATCTGACGGATAATTGTTTTTGAATAACGTCGCTTGAACATGGACTTTCCTTTTTGGTTAGCATATTTATATTTACGACAGCGTGGTTAATAGAATTTTCCTGCATATCGCAACGCGTTTCTTTGACAAAGTTTTTAATAAACCGTAAGCAAGTAATCATTTATTTGTTCGTATATTACTATTTCTATATTTCACTGTGGAATCGATACAGGCCCATCGATTTTGCGGATAATTATTTTCGCTAATAATCCGCCGAAAATTCTCGCATAAAATATGTGCAAGCGCAACGTCCCAGGAGCTTTCCCCAGACGCGAGACACATATTTTCCACATTCAGTGGATAATTCAACATACTTTATGCCGCGGCTGTTAAATAAATAATGGATCTTCCTTAAATCATCTTCGAAAATAATATGTACAATATAAAACGCAATAACTGAAAATCAATCGCCACACCGACTCCGTATTTCATAATTATCGTATAATTATTACATTCCATTGCTGCATTCATCAAAGCAAATAAATACAGAATAAACGAAATCGTCTAGAATCTAGTGTCCACAATTTGATCACGAGATAAAATATTGTTCCAAGAAAAATTCATTGGGCAGCGTTGACTCCATATGGTTTAACCAATTTCATCCGAGAGAATACTGGTCGTTATTAATTATACTCGTAACAATCGTGGCGCCCGTAATCGATACGAGCACCCGTTGCATCTGTCAAATTTACCCTTTCGCGGACAGAAAGCGGACGTAATGCCACTTGGTGAAACTGCCCCCCCTTCCGGTCTCCCCCAACCCTCAAACAACACGGAACCATATTGGACAGGGTATCGCGAATTATTTCGCTACATCGACTTAAGCGTATCATCCACGAGCGAATATAATAAATCGACGAGGGGCAATGGTGCTTGCTATGGCGAAACGTCTGATATAAGTGCGCACATTCTACTATTACCGTTTAGGGCTCTAGTTCACGCAACATTTCGCAAACGAAATTAATCGTGTTCGACGATTATACAGACTGGTTTCACGTGTGCACGAGTGGATAGAGGAAACTGTGCAATAGTAGTTCGGTGTCGGGTTCCTTAACAGTGAGGGGGCTGTCCGTTCCGTCGGTGGTCTATAAATTATTTCCTGGTTTTATTAGGTGCTTTACTGCCGGTTTTATGTATGCGCGTGATTCCACAGAAGATTGGTGCGAGTGTATAAAACTATGTTTAAGAAGCGATTGGGACTCGTTCGGCGGTCTGCGATTTTCTGTTTCCAATGAATTCAACCCCTCGGCGAATTTTGTTCATTCTTCGAAAATTAATTGCACTTGCTTGGTGGCAATCTGTTTCCGTTGGCAATTAAACGTACGATTCAGGGGAGAAATAGCGAACGTTTATTCGGAGTTTGTAAGTTAATGCTCGAAGCAACAACTGTTATTTGTTAGCGACGACTGGAAAACAATTTCTGCCTGAATGAACATTTATTCAAACTATTATCGTTTGCAACGTTCGAGCGCGATTTGAACAATCTGTGCGCAAATGACACGACATGCATTCGGCAAGCGGTTATTTATCGTCGCGACAATGGACTAATAATTTGTAGGAATTGCTGATACTGTTCATTACGTTTGAATTATAGTTATAATTGCATTGTTTAATGAATCGTACGACTGCAGTCGTTTATCCCATAAGCACTTACTTTGATGCATGCCCCGCTATCCAATTCGTTTCTGCCTTGTTCGCTAAACACTTCATTCAAAAGTAGTTACGATTAAAGCGTAATCGAATTCATGCACGTGCAATATTCACATTTACCTGACCGATCAATGCACATCAAATGAATGATGGTACGGCATAACGCGATGCTTTAATAATGCCCCTCTAATTTTTATATCGTTTTATTCCCATAAAAAAACAGGAAAGAGTAAAACAATGGTACGACCCAAGTATCCTTACCCAAGTAAACTTTATCAAAATAAAAACATACTGCCGCCACTATTATTATTATAAATCTAATGATCGATCCTCCACAAACTTCACTTCGCTGCAAAATAAGAATGCAAATAATTAAAGGAACCACCACCGAGTATAATAATACCATAAGAACAAACAATCTAGGTAATTCTGTAACGGAATAAAATATTATGTACACACTCCAAACGGATGAGGAAATGTGTCTCCCATTTCCTTTCGTCCACACGTTGCTCGTGTCCCACCGTATAGCGTTCCGTTTCGTTTGGCGTACGTACACATCGTACGCGCATACGTGACTCATAATTAATTAACGTATCGGGGAGCAAACGATTCGTACATGCAATTGGCGACACGATAGTTTCATTAGGGCTGTAACGATAACGCCAGAGGCATTTAGGCGCGCTGTCTGCCAGCTTAACGTTCTACGTAATTACAGGCGTGATAACAGTGAACGAAACGTCGCATCGCACCGTATCGCAGCGTCGAGAATCGAACCATAATTCATCGGCGAAGTTTCTGACTTCGTCGACGCGTAAGCACGTTGGTGCATCGCGAACTCGGTGACGCTCCGTCGACGAGTTAATTCGCGGTATCAAAGTTATCGCGATTTCAACACGGTGACGCATATTTCCACGGTTTACAGAGACGCTTGACGCGTCAAGTCGTTAATTCGTTCATCGCAGGATCGAGATCCCCGCGGTGGAACAGAATAATCGATTGTCGGGTACAACTTGCCGAGTCTAATGAACCGGGCCTGTATTTTGTCTTGCGACGAATTGACAGGGGTGTAATATTTGGTTCGCAGCAAGCGTAAGTATAAACTGTCACACCGATGCGACACTCCTTTCGCTAATTATGTTCGGCGTTTTATACCAGCCGCATTCATTTTTGTTCACCGGGGTCATTGAAGTTGTCATTAGTTGTTTGTTTTAATATCGTTTCACTCGTGACGCTGATAAAGAAGCTGACAAATATATATGGAACTTCCATTATCTGAGGTTTCAAACGCGAGATTGTATTGTGTAAATACGCGCATGCGATAAAATGACGGGCACGACAAACAGAAGGAATAATATAACACCTCTCGATTTCAGGGTGCTGTAAAATGTCTAACCTTTTGTGCCTTGGCTCGAGATGTCGAGAAAGAGATTAACGCGACTTTAATGTATCTCCGATAGACGGATTTAATATTCGATCTTAATTGATCGTTACAGAACTAGGACAGCGAATGGAATAGGGTTTACACGTAGGTATTTCGAATACTTTGCGTTACAAAAATTTCAAGGCGGATATTAAAAAATCAACCGCGTTACGAAATTAAGTATCTGGAATAAAAATTTGGAAACCTTTCAGAAAAATGCTGACGGTTTAAAAATATCCGCGATCACCTACGCTTGGCGTGGTACATAATCTCCAATCTAACGTCCAGGGAAGAAATGAGATCTCGTATGATTCATGCTACTAAGAAGATGAAATATCCATTGAAAAATCTATGTCCTGGACCGGGACTTCACCGGAGTAAGATCTTACCGGCCGTTTGGTAGAATGTGACAGGTGTGATTTATTTTATACCTTTAAATCAGTCGGACTATAATAGCGAAGATTTATATTCCAGGGTTTGATCACGGTTTATCTGGAACTTTTGGACCGGTGTAACTGTAGTTCATCAATCACGAAGTATTCGTTTTGATTGAACGACTAATTAAATCCAAACGTTATTACTCCAAACATTCGTCCGAACGCGAGGATAAAAATTACACTTCCAATGGTACACAAGGGTTACAAATTTCGGCAAAATTTCACCGGAAAGACTGATAAAGCTTCTCTTGGGAGGATATTTGTCCTCAGAAAAAGTCGAGCAAAATAAAATAAAGGTTCTCTAAAATCACAAAAGTTTCTTCGCTGTAATTCGTATTTCATCTTACGACATTATATCCTGCGTCTTAACTTTTATTTGAACAATCGGGTACACATTTCTATATTTCTTTTACTACCTACTTTTTTTATGTTCCGCATAAAGTAATGCGAACCATCCATTGGGCATGGCGTGTGAAATAAAATAACTATTACATTTTTCTCAATCAATGTCTTCGTAACAGTTCAGAAGGAATGTCCTTTCACTATGAAATGCACCCACGAACTAACTGAAACACCCAATGAACTGGGGTCCACTTACACCTACGAATGCGTATTGTTTCATTTGGCCACCCAGGCCCATTTGACTAGCCCAGTACGGACCCATCTGGTCCTCTGACTATCTCTGTTAGTAAGACGTTGCTAAGAACGTTGTGTCAATTTTGCTCTCTCGCGCGATATATTTTATTTACCATCTCTACTAATTATCCAGCAATATCCTTGAATAAAAAAACAACGTACGCAAAGTACGTACGTTAAATTAAAGTAAATTCACCCCATTCGAAACCCAAAAAACAGCACCCGAACATTTTTCTGTCCCACGCAATGGTTAAAACAATGAAAATTCACCCCATTCGAAACCCACGAAACACCAAACAACCAACCCCTCCTATTACCATAAAAAAAACCCGATCGTTCCCCGTGCAACCACCGAAACAAGTCGCGTATAAACAGCGTGTCGCCGATACGGCAGCGTAACGAGGAGCAAATCCGTCTACGGCGTGTCCCGTGGATATCGCTGTATCGATTCGCAGTTAAGCTTTTAAAGCCGATTCGTCCTGGCGAAGACGCGGGGCCGGCACGATTTCGCGACGTTAACCCAGATCGTCGTCCTTGGAAATGGTCCAGGCTGTCGGGCCAGTGCAGCGGTTGCCAGGAAACACGGAGCCGTGCTACAGCGTCGTCGTGGAAAATTAGACGGGGAGCTTTTTTGTCGCCTCCCCTGCAACAAGAAACTCCGGCTGGCCGTTGTCTCTCTCGTGAAGGGGATCGGCCAGGATACTCCCGTTCACCCTTATCCTGCCCGCGTGACCCGACCTTTGAATCGTCGATGAATCCTCCGGCGAATCGGGCGCAGACGACCACCCTCCGCCTGGTTCCGTCGGGGCGAACCCTCGCGGGTACACAGTCGGACAGATTCAGCGTTTCCTCGATTCTGGGCCACGCTTGTTGCGTAAACGCTACGCTTCGTAATCGCGAGACGCTGTTTGCGCGTACACGATTTGTATGCACCGTTACCGGAGTTACGGACAAGCCCGATGGGTTCGCCGGACCGATCGAAGAATGGAAGATATCGAGGCTGTTCAACTGAACAAACGACGATCGCAGCGTTACGCGTGATTATTGGAAGAATAAATAATCTGCGATCGTGTAACAGTTTTTGATCGGGGCTTTAATGCGGTTCCATTAGTTATTTTTGTCAAAAGTATACAACTTCGTACAGGTATTTTTATAAGTTTCGCCGAATTTTGGAAAAGGTGATAAAAATAATAAATCTACAGTGCCTACGATATTTATATTTATCCAGCACATTGCGCACGAAGTTCCCCACACTTGTTATATCGATTTCTTTTATTCGCACCCAATCTGTGACTCGCCAAGTTAAACAATAAAACAGGTACGCCGCATTCGTACCCCCTGTCTCTACAAACGAAGGGAGAAATTCGCGCAATCTCGAGATCGTGTTACGATTTACGTTGTAATTTTCAGAGAGACAGAGAGAGAAAGAGAGGAGCGACAGGCTGGGGAAAGTAAGCAAAGGCGAGAGAACCCTCCGCCGTTTCGCTGGATCTTTACCACGGTTCGCCTCTTACGTGAATTAAAGTCCATTTAATCGAACCGGTGCTGCGTCTACGCCGAACGCCGGCGATCTTAATACAGAAATGGAGCCGATACACTGGGTGGGCAATAATTACATTACACCGGCCTGGCCTGTGTACGCGAGCTCGTAATTCAGGGACCCATCGCCCATCTATTTAGACGTCCTCGGGCGTTGGGACGTCCCTTTATTTAACTGCGCCCCTGAATGCCGCCCGTCCTTCCATCCGCGTACGATCGACAGATATCGGATGGATCTGGTCGAACGTTCGACAAATTCATTCGCCTCTACCCCCTCGCTCCCTTTAACTTTGCTGCCGGGTATCGCCTTCTCTTTGACTTTGCGTAGACCCGATCGCGTCGAACGGAATGAACGACGCGGCGTTAATAAAGTTGGACCCTGTCGAGAAATTTATTCGAAGGGGGCTGGAGGTCGCGCGTTTTGCACTCGTCGATTCTGCGCGGTTTCGCGTTTGGATCGTTCAATTGTGTCGCGAATTAGAAACCGTGATGCGTTGGCGAGTTTTGTTTCGCGCGATGTGAACGAGGGAAGGGTGATTCGGTTGATGATACGGGGCGCAAGGGTGTAACCTATCGTGTGCATCTCGGTCGTTTCTTTCGCGTAATAGATCAAAGGGTATTGCGCTCGGATTGCGGGTCACGTTTTCGCGAATTAGCACGTTAATGATAACGCCGGGACGGATACGGCGTTCGACACGGGGTGTCACGTCCTGGGGTAACGACAGTTATTTTTTTCGCAAGTTTAATTCGATTTTCCTATCGAGGGAAATAACGAGAACGGTGGACTATAATATCTTTCGTTGCTCTTTCAACGCATTTAACCGATTGATCGATAAACATGAATGAATTTCACATGAATTTCAAGTGGCTTTAATTTCTTGTAACAAGGCCGATTTCGAGGGGAAATTTCCTTTTACTCTTTCGACCCGTTTAAGGCATCGCTGGCGGTAACCGGTGAAATTAACACATTCCCCCGAAAAACAGTCGTGTTCGCTACAATATACATTCCTCAGGTATAACGCGGCATTACCTAACGTTTCTATGCTACTGTAACAGGGGCAAAGTGGCGGAATCTCCCTAAATTCCAGGGCTTAGCTCGGACAACGGTGTTTTAAACTGCGAGACAATCTTCCAGCTATTCAACACATCGCTGGAATCCAAGCAAGGGACTTGGGGGGCCGAGTTTATTATAACACCAAATGTATTCCGCAAACTGTTCCCGTTACTGCACCAAACTTTCGGGGCTGAAACAATTTGACGAATTGCTTTACACGTATACCTTGGAAAGCGTATATACGTGTTTGGCTGCACGATTATATCAAACGGCAAAGCGTATTCTGTCTAGTGCCGTTTAGAAATATTTGAAAAAAGTTGGAGACTAATATTACGTCTCAAATCTATTTCTATTACCGTGAAATAACTTAGCCGAAAATCTGTTTGTTAATAGTACACGTACGTGTCTCGATCGAACGACAGCGAACAATAAAATAATTTCAACGTTATAATAATAATGAAAATATGTAGTATTAATGTTTAATAAACTTTCGAACTAACGTAGTATAGTAAAAAAGGGAGAGGAAGCATTCTATGATTTGCCTGAACTCTTTTCAAAATTGTGGAAAGTCACCCATGTAGAAAACGCAATCTCATATGTTAAAGATGTATGTTGAAAAATATACCCCATCTCGCTAGAATTTCCTTTCTTCCTAAAATAAAACCAAACAAAGAAACAACGATTAAGAAAACCATCAACCATATATGGAGAGCTCAGAAGCCAATCAGTGTAAGTCCAACTTTCCCAGAACATGAGTTACGTAGTTCAAAAACCTCTTTATTGTTAAAACTTTCATTTCATAAATCAATTAAGTCACTATTTTCATACGTAGGCAATAGATGACTTAACCAACATTGTCATTTTCTTCAAAGTATTTTGTAAAAACCTTGTTCGTCTCGGTTTGAATGCTAATGGACTTACACTGACTGGCTTCTGAACCCTCCAGATATATTTTCAATTCAACCTTTGCATAAACCAGGTATCCGGGCCAACAATTTCTATATTTCCTTCGATAATTATTTCACGCTCTCTACTCTAGACCCAGATCGAATGTCGCAAATGTAATTCTATCGACGCACCCGCGTCGATTCGCGTTTTGCGAACAAACTAACATGCCCGAAATATTTCACACAACAAACCTTCCAGCTTGTCGAACATTTCACTCGCCACCGCAACCGTTAACACGGATACAATCATTCTCTACCCATCGAGCAACAAAAGCTCTCCGCGATCGCGCATCCAACAGCGACCATCGAACCCGTTCATCGCCAACCCCGTCCAAACATATGCACAAACGCGATACAAATTTTCCTCTTCAGGGAACTTATCTGTTTCCCGGAGCAACCGTATTGAAAGTTCAACCCGTAGATACGATCGCGGCACGAGTCGCACTTGCCCGGTCGCTCCGTCCAGATAGAAACCGCTGCTCCCTCGCCGGCCAGAATATCCCGTGGTGGAAATTCGAGGACCACGGTAATTCCGCGATACGAGGGTAACGAGCTTCCTGGCAGATTATCCGCCAACCGGTGCACGCGGCGTGCAAGGGTTGCCGGCAGTCGCAGGCGTACCCTGGACGTCGCGGAAAATATCGATTTCGGGCGTCCGTGAGCGTTTAACGAGCGAGCCGCGTTTTGCCCCCTTCGAAAGATCGCACTTCCGACTTCAATGAGCCGTGTAATCGGGTTAGGATCTGCACACCGCTGCCCGTGTACACGCGACTCTCCTCGACGATATTCCATCTGGCCGGATCTAGGGATAGAGGACAACAACCCGTGCATATGTCCCGCTTGCTTATCGGCCTTTCCGCCGCGCGATCTTCCAGCGTCTCTCGGCCCTTTAAAGTTGAGTCGTCGAGTTGAAAGGCAGCTGGCTCGGAAGCTTTCCGTCGCTGGTTCGAGTTTGGCCAGGCGTTTGCTCCCGTCGCCTTCGTTTCCTCGTGAAACGTACTCATGCATGTGCTTATGTGTGTACACGTTGCGGATGATGCGCAGTCGTGGATGGTTGAAATTTTCTGCTGAGATACAGGTTCGTGACGCAAGTCGGGCTTAATTGGCGCTTTGCGAGCGCGTATTGTTCGGTGAAATGGTATTTATTCTGTCTCAGAGTTTGGTATTGATGGATGGCACCGCGCGAATGTTAAGGTTCAAATGATTTTATATCGTGGAACGTTCTGGGAAGTATGAAAAGACTTGCGAAATACTCGAGATTAAGGGAGAGATAAAATGTTACAATCGCCTCAGCGATATGAACGAAAGAACTAAATTTTTATTCGGTGCTATAAACCATCGTTAATTAACGATTTATTCAAATCTATCCCCCTCTTACAAGTGCACGATATATATTTGAAATTACAACCGTATACTGTCAGGAGCTTGTCTCATAAATTATTTTCCGCGTCGTTCTTTTTATTTTCAAGTTCGACAACTCCTCGGCGACTGCATTCAATATACTGCATTCACCCCAATTCGTTGCACAATATCTGTAGAAAAATTGCTCACGTATTTGCGAACTGATTCGACGCATGACTGAACGGGGGTTGGCTTTTATAACACGCCTAGCTGCAAAAGGACTCGGGCTCCGTGGAGCGAAGGTTAACCCGGGTACACAATCGATCGGCCGCGGAGCAATGTGTTCACACCGGTGGCCTTCTCTCGCGACTCGCGCACTTTCCATTTCTGCGAGCCTGATGCGACAGGTGTTACCCCGATTCCACCCCCGAAGGAAATGTGTGCATTCAACACAAAATCCTCTTTCTATTCTTTCAATCGTTCGCCCCCGTTTCCAAACGCGACCTCATTACAGAGCTTTCGGTGACGGGTGAACGAAAATTGAACACCAGTTTCCATCAATTATTCTGAACAGATGTGTCCCGGCAAATTTTATTATTAACTCAACGATTAAGAATTTATTATGAATTTTTTAAAACAAGCAAGTGTATTTTTTTTTTAGCTTAAAAATTATTAATAAGAGTTCCAGATTTTACCTGTATTTATATACACGCAGCTGTAAACGTGTATTAAATGTATTCTTATTACAGTTTGCGTACGTATTTTAGTTTCTGTCATTTTTAAAACTACGCCAGTCTAGTAGTTACGTAGTACATAGATATTTATTTACTGGAATAATATTCGAAATGAAAATATGCTTTCACATATTTTTCAGGTTGTAGATAAGAAAATAAATGCCCCCTGGGAAAATGATTAGACAGACCACACGCGTAATAATTATACACACAGTTTAGAGTATACATAGATAGCTTTAATAGCCTACACGTTAGCCCTTTACGGCTGCGGACGTTGAAACTTACGCAACTGCTATAGAAGTTCTCATGCATTCTTAATGTTTGTTGCATTATTACGCACACACTGCCAAGGAGATCTAAGCCCGAATTGGCCGAGACTCTAACTGAAAGGTACCTGGTGTAAGATGATCGTAAAGTCATACAGGAAGGGAAATAGGGATGAAGGAAACTTTGAAACGGTCTTACAGTAGTTCCATAGTACTCGACGGTTAAAAGCCACGACATCCACTATTTACTAATCGCGCCGCTTAAGAGTATACAGGGTGTCGTGTAACTGGTGGTAAAACCGTCTACTTCTATGTAGAATCAATTTTCTTCACTTGATAACTTCCTTTTTTCAAGAAATCGACTTTAAAAGTGTACTCGGTACACGTACACTCGACCAAGTCTCAGCTAAACGGATCTTATCGCCTAATAAATAGTAATGCCTTCATCTTATGCTCTAGTCATTCGATTTATCGAAAATAGCACAAAAAATATTAAGAACGTTCATTAAACAGAAACAGGCCTACAGTGATAACCGTTGAGTCGAGACTGTGTACCGAGTAGATTTTTAAACTCGATCTCTCGATTTCAAGTAGAATCGGCCCCTATTCAGTTGTATCACCAGTTACGCGATACCCCGTACATGTGTGCACAGTCTGAACGCGCTGTTCCACCGATTCACAGTGTCCCAGCCTCAGAAATTCTTCAAATCAGTAAATTCTACGCGGCATTCTTAGTTTACGAGGTCCCTCGGTGTTGTTCGAGCTTATCGGCCCACGAAACGGACGAGAAATAAATCTCCTCTACCCCTTTCGAAACCTCCCCGCCGGTGGTTCAAGCCAAACTTCCGACTTCCTGCCCCCGCGAAGTGTTTATGCTGTCGCGGAGTAACAGGAGGAAGCGGTAACAGGAGGGGACATCGCGAAGGAGAGAAACGCGACACAGACAATGGAGCCCTTTTACGGTAAAAAGCAGTTACAGTCTGCGTTTGAAACTTTTCCCCTTAGAAAAATATCACCTTCCTTCCCGGGTCGGTACGCTGCGGAGGGGCGAAATAAATGTGGCCCAGCCGTTCTCCTCTGCGTCGCCCGTCCACGCTCCCCAGCAGGTTCCTCTGCAGAGTTTTCCCTCTCCTTCGAGGCCGAAAACTCCGACCCAGGAGCAATATTTCGCGACCCGTGCCGCCCCTCCGGACGATCCCGCAACCACCGATATCGATTTGCGCCGGGCATTATTTCTGTATGCCCTGCGAGCGTTCTCGATGAAGGAGCTACGGTTATTCGAGGAACCGTCGTATTCGACGCACGTTTGCCGATCGATCAGGACAGCGTATAAACTCGCGGCCGTTCATCGCGATGTCTCGATGAAATTTTCGAAACGCCGCGGGGTGGCGGCGATCGCCGGTTAAAAACAACCCGGGCGTCGGGCGGAATGTCGCTGGAAGAACGTGGTGGATATTACTCTCCGAGTGGGACGGAGAATGTGGGGAAGAAGGATACGAGGGTGTTGAAAGGGCGAGTAATTTAGAGGAGTTCGTGCGAAGGATGTATGCGTATGAATGGTTGGGAAACGTCGATAAAGTTGCCTCGTTTTTGAGAAAGAAATTTTTATTTTTATGGATGGTACAGAACTCGTACTACTTCAGATAGTTTAGAGAGCTCATTTTTCGTCGAACATGCGATAAATGTTTATTTCCGTCGAACTTTTGTTTTTATAACAATATGTATCGATTATTATTTTATACATATTCAGTTGTTTCTCTTTTACGTAAAAGTGTGAGTATAAAAGTTCGAGTCTCATTTAAGCGGTTCATTTGGCCCGCTTTAATTTTCGAGAATTATCATTTTATCGCGATTACGTGAGTTGTATTATCCAGGCGCCGGGTATAAATGAGAAGCACTTTGGCAAATTGTCGCGTGCAATTGTCGAGTAATCAAGAATCCGTGTTTCATTCTTTTCAGTCACTCACTTGTTCACAATCGCACTTCCTCATAATTACTCTCTTAACTTTATTCCGCCGCTTGTACCTTTCTTGCCTCCTTTCTTCGTTCTTTTTTTCTTCCTCTTTTTTTTTTTGCCACTCGAGCACCACTTCTGTTCCGTTTTCTCCACTGTCGTTTACCTTCATAGCGTAAACAATCAGTATTTCACGGAACGTTACCCCGTTCACGCAACAGACTATTCAGCATAACCCATTTTCGTACTGGGGCTGCGTTCGTTCATTCGAGCACGCGACTGCGGCAGAGTACGCCAAATAGTAATTCAATTCGATCGTTTAAATATCTTAAATATCATAATTACGTTTCCCACGAAATAGTTGTAAATCTAAAAAGAGATGCGTCGTTCTTGGACGCGTGCTACATTTTTTTCCGTAGCCGAGCAACTTGAAAATACTTCAACAGAGCCGACACTCAAGTCTCTCCACTTGGTGACGCCTAGTAATTTAATGCTCCATTTCATGTCGCTCTATCATCGAAACGTAATCTTTTTTTGCTGCAGTACAAGCAACTAGTAGGGTAGTTTTCACCCCTCGCGGCACTGTGCTCTCAACGCGTCGCACATGATTGATCGTTGCGTCAAAATTGATTGTTCATACGAAATAAATTGCATTGCTTTCTGTAATATCTTTAATACAAGTTCAATTCGGCATCCGCGTAAGCAAATGAAAATTTAATTAGATAACGCGACGCGGACTCCACCCTATTTGTTATGAAATGAACGCTGCGCCCTCGTATCGGTTACTTAAATCCAATTACACAGGTACATGGATGGCAGGGTATAAAATTCAATGTTGCAACAACAATTTCTACGTAGTACAACTTTTCTGTCAGTCTTCCAATCGCAGTGCAGCTGTCTCAACGTAACTTGTAAAACAATAGTAATATAATACTGCTTTGCAAAATACATAGTTAATTGGTAGCCCAAATAAATTTCCCATTTAATGGCGACAAGCGCATCGAAGCACCGTCGCACATGATACAAACCAAGATATTAAACGACCGGCTACCGTGACCCAAAGAAACCATTAACGACTAAAAGGCTCCCCCAATTAGCACTCTCTAAACCGCCTATCCCTGCGTTCCACAACAACTTTACAACTTCTACACGTCACCGCACCACTCGCACTTCATAAATCAATCACCATGCAACACGAGAGCAAGAGATCCTAGAACTAATCGGTCTATCCCCGCCAAAGTAAAACTTTGCCGGTCCCGCCACGTTTCTCTCATAAGTTAACAACTTTTCATGCGTCTTCGCCGCGACTAGTCCCGCGGGGACTGCGTCCGCGTTCGAACATGATCCCGTCCGTTGAAATTGAAACGGATCCTCGCTTAGCATTTCGCGGTGAGCAACTTTCGATCCAGCCCAGCCAGGAGGATCTTTCGACGTGTTCCAGGCTGTTTGTCGGATCAATTGTGCCGAAACTTCGTCCTTCTACGAGATTTTCGTGGCACGCATACAGCCAGATATAGCGAGCAACGGAAAGAGGGAAAGGGAGGGAAGAGGAATTTTTTTTTTCACCATCTCGCGCCTGCGTCTCGATTCAACTGCCCCCGCTGTCTCCGTTCCCAGAGTCCGTTCCAGCGTCTCTTTTTCTTGCTTTCCCGCCGTTTCGATCGTCCCCTTTCTCTCGTATCACCCACGACACGACCGTCGCCGTCCTTGTCCCAGCAACGCGAAACGCTTTTGAACGGTGGCGCCCGCCTGGCTGCCTGCCTTCCAGGCGCCAGCAAACCTGGTCCAATACTCGCGCACGGAGACGGAGCAGCAGAGGACACAGAATGCACGGGATCATCATTCATTTTCTAACGCGCCGTGATCCCTCCTTTTCTCGGTCCTCGCGTTTTCCTTTTCTGGCCGTTGCTTTTTTTTCTATTCCGCGACGACGTACGAAAATGACCATTCTCTTCCAGGTGGTCGTTCGGATGAGTCGTTTTCGGTTTTCGTCCGACGAGAATGATCCAGCGAGGCGTTGGGTGAACTTTGGGTGACTTTTTATGGACTAGTCAGGGACGAAATGATTTGTTCGCACAGAGTAATAGCGCTACGAGAGGTTCGTTCGGCGCTTCAATTAAATGTCTACAATGGTTATCGTTGAGACAGGTTGCTTTTCGTCTCTCGTGCGTGCACCTTGGATAGAAATGTATAACTATCCCGTTCAGTAGCCAGCGCCTTCTCCGTTCTTGCATCTGCATTTGGTAAGACATAATACAGCGTCGCGGTAACCAAGGAATTTTTTAATTTCCACGATTGTATTTACCTCGGTGCAGAAATTGTCTATCGCGTTCTTAATTAAATCGTCCGTGTCCGGACCTTCTTGTTGTCCCGTTGCAGTAACGTTTTCCACATTTTCTTTCGCTCCTTAATCCGTCGAGGAGGAAACCGTTCGTTTTGCTCCTCACGGTGTTGTTTCGCGGATCCGGAACGGATCAAAGGGGAAACAACGAAATGGACGACGGAAATGTTGTTAATCTTTCCTCTCTCCTTTCTAACTTTACGAATTAACTCGTATCGCGGGCGCAGCGGCGCAGACCAGACATCGATGGGTCGGTCGGGTTTTCCATCGGGCTTTAATTAAATCTCTCCACCGAGTCGAACGGCTCACTCGACTCAAGAACGAAACGTTCCACGAACGCTTCGTGGAATTTCGGTGAAGAGTTTCGCGGTAGCCTCGAAAATCTACCGGCAAACCTATAACACGAGACGTCTTATCCGATTTCTCGCCAGTCACCACTTTCAAGATCGATCCGGGAAACGAATTGTCCGGCGCTAACGGCCATCTGTTCGTTCTTGTCGATTCTTTTTATAGCCGCCTCAGCTTCCATTCCATCCCGCGCTAATATTATGGAAACACTAGCTGACGTTTCGTTTTCGTACAGAAATAGGATTTTTCTATCGCTCGTTTCACTAACGACGCGAACCCGAGCACGTTTCGAACCTGTTAACCGGGTTTCTATTTCCAATAAGGTGTTCCAACGAGGCGGAGGTCGGGGACCAATCGAACTGAATGCATTGTGCATGTCGACCTTTGCGAATTGAAATATCGATAACGCATCAGTATAAGAAATGACAAGGTGAGTTAGATACACGAAGAAGTCGTCGAGAAATTATTGCGCGGAGAATACGTTGACTCGTCTTCCCCGGTTAACAGGTTAACGATGAGTCCCCGTGTGCCAGAAACGGGGCCAGGTTTAAACGTCGAATTCGGCAGCCTCCCCTCCAGAGGCAAGAACAGCGCATCAGTTGTCTCGCATAAAACTTATCCCTACGCAACACCCTCCGTTCCTCTTCCATTCATTTTTGTTTATTCCTCTTGCCAACTGTCCCTGCCTTCTTTTTCCTCTCGTCCATCGAGGAAGATTTAAGTGTTTAATAACGGCCGCCCTCGCGGAGAGAAGATACAAGCGTCTCGAGCATCGTTCAGCTCAGTGCCTCGGAGGTTTTTCTCTTCTTTTTTTTTTCATTTTCCATCTCGGTTTTTCTCTTCGCTGTACCTCCGTCGGCCCAGCGGCTTCGTGAATCGACGAACTTCCAGGGAGAACGTTTATTAATCGTGGATGCCGGTGCAAAGTGCGACGACGGGGAATCGAATGGAATAAAGCGAACAGGAACGAGACTGTGTCCAATGGGAGAACGGAAGGGGCGAGGAGGAATGACGAAGAAATAAAAATATATAATGATTGGAGAGAAAAAAAACGTCTTTCTTATTATCCGGCCACTTCTATTAGGAACTTGTCGAGGCGGAAGCAACGTTTCCCCGACTCCATAATGCCGGAGATCAGGACGAGAAACGTTGGATATCGTTCTCTGGCAAATCGAGGTCCACTTTTCGGTGTTCGACCAGTCGCGGGGCTGGAAAACGCTGAATCGCGTGACGCACGATCTCTTGAGTCGTTCCAGACCACGTTGTCGAGAAGGAGCTCGCGTTCTGCATCGAGCCGGCCGTTCGATGAATACGCATACAAGACGTCCGGAATTAACGTCCGAAACGAAGTGTTTCCGCGAGATCCCTTGGATCTCCCGATTGAAGGGAACCCACCACTCGAGCGAGGCCTTTTAATTAAGAGAACGTACGCCTGTTTGCCGGGCGGAATCTGTTTGGCAGCCGTGACAGACGGGCCCGTTCGTTCGATGCAACGAAAACAAATATCGCTCGGCTGTATCTCTCCGAGCGGGGCGACGTTCCTCGGGAGAAAAGCGTGCAAGAAAATTCTTGTTTGGAGTGTAATTCATTTAGACCGGGTAAACAGGGCCAATGACAAACGAGAAACACGTTACATGTATATATACGTGGGCGCTTGTCCGCCTTTTCCTCTTCATCCTCGCGGGCCACGTTTTCCAGCCTCACGAAAGACGCGAGGGCGAGGACGTAAACCGCCAAGGGGTTGCCGAGTTTATTTGAACAACGATCCCGCTCGTTGGAAAGGTTAAGTGTGTTTTTCTAAATAAGAGAGAAAGCCACTACACGGAACCACTGTCGTTCTCGACGACCGCGAGCATTTTACACTTCCGTAGAACTTTTCGTTCTTTTCTTTCTCCTTTCTTAGCTACGATTTCGCTCGTTGGACCGGCGATTTTCAACCGGTGTGTCAAGGACTTTCATTCGAGTGCTAATTGATGTTAGACCCGTTCAGTTTCTAAATAATTGAGTATTGTTTCTTTTATTGCTATCGTAAATTCTCTTTTAATGCATAGTGGCAGTAATACTTGAGAAGTATCATTGTCTTTGCCCCAGTCAGTCAAAGATGTGCAAGGTATTTATTTTTCTGTTGGATCGGCGAAAAGATATAATCGTCGTGCTAGACAATCGTCTACGGGTTCTCTTTTTCCGCTTATTTCTGGAAAATCTCGGTGCGCGACCGCGTACCCGTCGTCCGCACGAATAAGATTCAACGGATGCCGTTGCCTCGTCATGCGAACGGTTCTATGTACACGCGGCATTATCGCGCGTTTCATTACCGCGGAACCAGCGGTGACAGCGATATTTGCACGGCTTTGAATAGTACACCTGTACCATTAATCTTGCCGGGACGCCTCGAGAATCGTCGTCGACTGCTGAAAGTGAACCGAAAGCTCCGATGTCGAGTGCCATAAAACGCGGCTAGGTCTCTAAAGAGGGAAAACGACGATGGCTACGGTTGACGACGGTGTACGTACTCGTGTATACGTGACGAAGTGCTGAAAACTGACACGTATCCTCCCCTGTGTAAGGGGCGGTCGTTCAAATGATTAATTCTTTGATTTCCGCGCGATGGGAAGCGTTAATTTGCCATCGAAGAATCGCGAACAGATACAGCCGCCCGTTGCCACCCGTTCCTCTCGCGTTTTTCTTGGACGGATTCCACGATGCAAATTTCTTATCGCGAACTCTGCCCTATCTGCTTGATAATACGTGACGCGAATTCGATTAAACGCGCGACGCGTTTTTCGCGTCTCGCCATCGGTTGGTTTCCCTGCTCCGTTCGAAAAGTGTCGTTGAACTGCGAAACGAACGATGCTGCCTCTTGCAGCATTATTTTTCGTGCAGCACTTGAACGCGCGAATTATCGGCCACGTGGATTCCAGTACCTTTCTAAAAGTAGTGAAAGTCGATTTGCAATCTTATAATTGACGCCGTTTGCGTAGAAGTTACGGTTGTTTTAGTTATCGAAAAACTTCGACGAATTTTATTTTATTAAACCGTGCTTAACATATCACGGCGCCTGTTTTGGATGATACAAACGAAACCCCTCTAATCGGATCCATACAGGTTCATGATATATTATATATTTATAACACATCAACGGAGATTACAATAACCAATTAGCCGATAATTATTTCAGTGTTCTGCGAATTCATCGATTCGACGAGGTGCAGCAAACGCGCACGGAAAAAGGAGATTAACAATACCGCCATTAGCGAGATAACGAACGCAAAGCTCGTACGTATCTATGCACGGATATTCCTGAATGCAAGAAACATCCGATGTTCCGAAAAAGAGGAAAGCTCGGAAACATTCTCCGTTGAATATTCACCGGCAAAAGGAAGAAAGCTATACGGGCAAGGACGTCGCATTCTCGTGGTGGCGCATAAAAATGCAAGGATGCGCGTAAAAGAGACGAAAAGGAACGACTGAGGGTAAAAAAAGAAAAGAAAAGAAAAGAAAAAAAGGGAAACATCCGAAAGGAAGAATCGGTTGATCTCGCGGTTCTCCGCGAGATCGTGGCTTTCCCACTGGCGTTCGTATGCACGCTCGTATTCGTACCTGCGTGCCGAGTAGCCCACCGGTGGCGCCCGAAGTGGGCCGAGCGTAACCGAAGGCCGAGCCGAGCGCGTACGAGCTGCTCCCCGCCACAGTCTGAAATCGGCTATCGTGACGATACGACGTGCGGCAAGAGTTGTTTTAATACTTGAAACAGAGCTCCGACGCTTTTGTATGGTTCGATTCACGATATCGACACGCTGTTGTAAATCGAACGGACCGGTGCCCTAACCGTGTGTCAGTGTCAGTGACGGCCAGAGATTTTGTGGAAAGAGAAAACAGTTTCAGAGGCAGAAGAGACTTACACATTCGTCGACCAGTGCAAAGAAGAGGAATCTCTCTGTGTCACGATGGCAGCCCACGATCATCATCGGGCTGCTACCTTTGCCGCTGTCGCAGCTATCACCGTAGCGTTGTTCCCGTTTATAGGTGAGTGTCTCAGAGAATAATAGTAAACGCGTGTTCGCCAAAAAAGGACCACGTGCACACGTTCCCACGGGGTTTTTGCGCTTTCGCTGGCCCGAGGGACCAGAGTCGCCGCGGTATTCCGAGCTGGCACGCGATCGCTCAGCAGGTGGTTAACCGACGCGCACCGCCGTGGAATTCGAGCGAAATGTCTGACGCGATACCGGACGTTGGAATTCGATGCAATCGAATGCGCTATAAATCGTCGGGGGGTCCTTGACTTCTCTGGGTCCTCGCGCATTTCTTAGGCGCCGGTGGCCGGGCGCGGCAACTTCGTGCGAATTCAAACAGTTATATTACACGGTTTTCCGTGCGGACGCGTGGAGAACCGTCCGTGGCGCTACGCGGCGTTGTCCGTGGGCGCGTTCCTCTTTTTTTCTTTCCTTTTTAATCGTTCGTCGGTTGCGTGACCAGCGTGGTTTCACTGCAGAGGCGAGCGTTTCTGTTACACCTGTGACGCTCACGTTAGTGGTCACAGATGTGCTCGTGTTATGGAGTATACTCGGAGAGAGAGACAGCGGAAGTTCATCAACTTGGCGTCAGCAGCGATGTCAAAATGCGAGGCGCGATAGCGTGTGTGAAAGATAATCATCGTCGCGTAATCTATCGACCGATGATGAGTCAGTGTTCGATGCCGCGGCAAGGTGTGCGCGCTGCGCGATAGAAAAATTTAATTATCTCTCACACCTCGCACACACTTTACAGTATCTGCAGTTTTCCTCTTCTTCTTTTCCTCCAATTATTTCCCCATGCATCTCTGAATCAGCAGTAAGATAAACCCCGCACTCTAGTACTGCTTTTCCGTGCCCCGGCGAATATGAGATAACGCGTGGAACGTAAATGAACAATCAGCGTGGTCCTCCGGCGTAGGCCAGGTTAAATCCTCCAGGTATGATGTCGATAGCATCGGTGCGTAGAGGTAATAAGAACGAAAGGGAGACGGCTTGTGAACGTAGGGCCAGAGTAAAGAGGCCGACACCTGAGCAAACGATCGTCTTGCACCTGTACGGGGCGCTTAAGAGTTACAAGCTGAGGAGGTGCACCTTGCGCGTAGTCGGTGTTCCGCTAACAATAACCTGACCTCCGAGGGACCCGTCGGCGACCCTCTGGTCCTCGTCCAAGGGAACCAGGGAAACGTTACCTGCGAAAGAGTCAGGCTTGGTTGCGTCGCTCTTTGTATTGTTCGTGGGCCTTCCGTGAAATTGCAGCGACGACCTCGACGTTGCTGTAGCCCCTAAATGCCATACCTGTGCGAACGGTTGGTTTGTATAGAAATTCGTGACGAGAAGGAAGGTCGTGTCCGGGGTGGTTCGTGCGATTCGTTCTTCCTTTCGTTTCGTTCGCTTAGAATACGAGAGAAATGGAGACGGTGCGCGCGAGTTTTGGAGTAGCACGCACACACATATATATTCTTCTCTAGAGTACTCCGCAGAGTTCGTCTTGGCCCCGTCGCTTCCACTCTTGCGCCACTCGCAGTCCGGTTTCGTCGAGTCGTCTTGGAATCACGTTTTTTTTTTCCTCTTCTCGTCTTCTTTTTGTCCCGTTGTCCCCTGCGCTTCCACAAGACATACCTCCGCTCGCTCACCGGTTGTAATTTATAAATGGCCATCGCGACAGAGACGGAGGTAGGAGCAACGGTACCGTCGTTTCAGTTAGACCGTTTCACTTTCGGAGCGGCGTTTCATATGGTACGGTCTTTTTCGGTGACTCGTCTCGCAGGTTCCGAGAAAGGCGTTAGCCCGCGAGTTTGTTCCCCTTGAAATTTATTTGTCATTGTTCGAGCCTGGCTATGACTTACGCCCCGGCTGGTACATAAGTACACGCATCTGTATTCCTTTCCGAGACCCTCCGGCCTGTGGTAGACTCAAAGCGGATCGGTTCCATGGAGAAAGTGTCGCAATGACAATGCTACGTGCCCGGGCGTGAATAGTTAGAGAAAGAGAGAGGGGAACAGCGGCCTATAGGGCGTTCCAGGCGGAGCGTAGGAGCAAACGTGACGAATTTCTTTGGAAGAATTCGATGGTATTAAAAAAAAGAAATATGTATATGTCGCATGGTGTTCGTGGAGTTAAGGTCGTTCGAAATTTAACGACAGGAGTCGTAAAGTTCTGCAGCCTTTTTTCCCCTAGCTTTATTGGGAGTATTCGTGTGCTCCTTAAACTTTTCGAACGAGTACGGGATCATAAATACGAAACATGACGTCGCCGATATGAATGCGGCTTGCATATGTCGGCATTTCGTTGGAAAGCTGAACCGCAGGGGAATGCAGTTTAATTGTATCGCGGCTGGGGAAAATTCCAAATTTTCCGAAACTGTCCTTCAAGTGCCTCGTCGAGATTTCATATCGCAATACGCGGTTGTCTCGGGGCACACGGTGCGCACTGCACACGCGGCGCGCGTGATTTCGGGAAGAATCGTTCGTGAATGGAAAACGAAGGATCGCGCGAAGAAAAGCGTTAGATGGTTTGGCAGATAAACGAGGCCCCCGGTTGACCTTTTCTCGTTTCAGCATTGTGAACGCGCGATATATACGTCGGCCTCTCGCGCGTACATACGCTGCCGGCCACCTACTATTCTTTTTTCTTCTCCTCTCTTTTTCAATGTTCGTCACACGCTGCACGGGAACAACCGGCCACGGGGGTCATCGATCCTTTTTTTCTCATTTTTCTCGTTCATTTTTCTTTTTTTTTTCTTTTTTTTTCGTCGCATTGTTACGCGGTGACCCATTGCCGTGGACCGTAGATTCCGGAGCCATTAAAGTTCCTTTCTACCGCCGGCTCGCCATTATCGAGTCGCATAAATATAACGAAGCAACGGTTTAACCTTTCAGAAGGCATGTGCTCCCCCGATACGTTGTAAACTCGTCTCGTGGTATAGACGGTTTGCCGGCGCGGAGCCTCGAGGAGCGCAGGATTAACGAACGGAACGGAAACACCGGAAACCGGGTGCGCGCGGCTTTGAAATTTTTCCGCGACTTTATGGTATCACCGGGAAGCTCGAGAGACGGGCACGTTAACTCCCTCAAATGCAATAACGTAAGAACGGCGGGACAACGTTTCCGAGGGGGGGTTCGATGGGGTGGGATTGAACGTCGCGGCCACTCGAGGCAGAGAAAAACCCCTTGATTATGGTTATTACGCGGTCCGCGCGGGGAAATGTTGCGGGAAAACCGAGGAACTGTAACCGGGGCGCCGGGCTTAATGAGTCGCGGCGGTCTTTTTAAGTAATATGCTGGACCCCGTTGGAAAAAGCGCCATTTTTCCGGCTGGAAGACGAAAGGGAAGAAGGAAATGAACGGGGAGAGAAATGCTGCTCTCGCGTATGCTCGCTTTGTGTTTCCACGGTCGATAATTAGCGATTTTTTTTCTTCGCGCGAAATGAAAAACAAGCATGAACCACTTGCCCGGCTCGTTTCAACTGCGCTCCCCGGCGAAATGGAGTGGGGAAATTGAGAGAAAAGGCAGCACTCGTAGGTGGAATAAAAACGATCGTTTGCCCCTCGTACCCATCGCCTCAAACACCGTTGGAATTTCGCTGGAATTTAGAAACTAATGGAACACGTTACGTGTATCCCTGACGTCGACCCCCGATTTCTAGTTATATCAGTCGGTGTAAACGTTATACGCGTACGATTTTCGACCATCCTCCTTCGAATATTGAATATTTTTAGTGTAGCGCATATCGTGAATAGTCGACTGGGTACGGCTATCGGAATGGCGATTGTAGAATCTAAGATCGCAAGTCACTTTTGCGAATTTTTACGTCAATGGTAAAGACGCTTAGAACGTGCTCTCCTTTTGAGCGGTCTGTCTGTGACAGATACTCCAAAAAAGGGTAGGCTCTTGCGAGGTCTTCGCATCGAGCGACTCTTAACGAGATAACAAGCCCAGGGTCGAACACTTTTCGAGATCGTGAAGGTGTGCAGGGAGAGTGTATTGATTTGCTGACATTGTCATATGTTGCTCCATAGTTCAAGATTACGTTGCGTGGTATTAAAAAAATAAGACCTCGGAATTACGGAAGTCTCCCTATCAGTTTCCTTTTAAACATCCCGATATCGTATACATAATACGGTATCACACAAAAATCTGCTCTGACTTGTCTAACGCTTTATCAAGTTTCCCTCGATCGCGCACCAGAACAATAATCGAATTGTCGCTACGTCGTTCGGTTACCACAGGAAAAAAACCGGATCAAAAAAGAAGAAGAAAACAGCTGCAGTGGGAAAGTACGTCGTCAATTTCGGAGTAGAAACGCGAACGATAATCTCTCCCCGATCAAGCATGGACCACTTAACGAGACGGCAGATCGACGGAGGCGCGGCGCGGTTTTTAATTACGATATTCTGATATCTACAATCGATATTTCGCCCGAGTGGAGCGCGTTGCCGGAATGTTCAATTCGCGCGTCCCGAACATTAATCAAGCGGCCAGAACGCGGAACAAACAAGAGGAGGAGGCGGCGGCACAATGGCAGGGCGGATAGAAACAGAATTCTACATTCGTTCGAAATTGTCGCGCAGAAATTATTTTCGCCCGGTGTTGTCCTCGCGGGGCGACCGTGTCACGATCGATCTTCTGCCGCAACTGAAAAAAAGGAATACGCGTGTGCACGGCGCCTATCTTATCGTCGGAAACGGAGAGAAAATGATTGTGCATCGCGACGAGATACTTCTTAATCAACGATCGAGGCACGAGGTAGAATTACGAGCCGTGTTCCCGTGGACCAATAGACTTCTATTAGTCCCACGTTCGTAGGAGTTTATCTCGCGGCGCGTTCTCTTTCCTGCATACGTGCATACGTATTTCTAACGCCAATGGAGACCACTCCGGGGGATCAGGTTCTGCCCTGTAATCGTTCCCGAGGAATTCTTTTCCAGCGACGAAAGCGCGACGCTGCGCTGGAATAATGCGCGAGAGAGCATCGTTGACCCCCCCGGAGAAACAGAATAGCGAAGGTGGAGAGAAATGTTGGGTGCGCGTTAACGCGTACCTGCCGCCGTGAATATTGCGGCCGGTGCGCGTTGTTGTTAATGGCATCGGTAGATCGGGGTGGTATTACCGTTTCCAAGCGATACCGCGGGGCCTCGGTATTTTAGAATTTGGTATTTTTCCCGACAGCCGCTGGACTAGCGACGGATTCCAATGGATTACGGAGGAGCAGCCATTTGTCGAGTAACTGGCGTTGCTATTAGAGATTATTTCCGACGGATTTGAACCAGCAGAGCGTTCACCAGATGCATAATGGTTTTTCTGTCTTGACGTTCTATTTCACTTGTTTGTTAAACTATAGACATCGTACATTTCCAGTTACGCTTGGAATTAATTATCTTTCTTAATTTTATTTTCATCTACAGTGTACGCGATATACGCATACATATTATCGTGTCTTGAATAATTTAGTGATTTTCGTTCGTATTTCGCACACGCTTGCCCCGTGTCCGAATTAATGAATACAGTGATCTTACGACGCGCGATAAGAATATATTAAATATTGCCGAACGTTTGCGTTATCAGATCGGAACTAACTTCACAAATATTGCCCCAAGTGTCACCCGTGGCGCAATTCGAAATTCCATCGAATATAGATCACCGATATTTACCAACCTACCAATTACTTTGTCCCGCCACTGTGTCAGTTTCAGCAAAGCACCTCCAAAGTCTCTTCCTCCCTAAACACTCTCGCATCCGATCATCGTATCATTGTCAACGAATAACGGACGTCGCTTTTGTGCGTCCGCACGCGTCTCCGTTCGACTACCTACGTGCTGTATCGCGTTACGAGCAATTAAAGTTTCTAAGCGAAAGTGAACGCGCCCGTAGTCGGACCTGCTCAACGAATCGGCGTGCGAGAAAGTGTATCACGGCGGTGCATCCTCTTTACGCGGCCAGCGGGGAATGAATGGAAAGTCCGGCCCGGATAACGTTGCATCTGCCCGGAATCGTTTGCACGGGTTTTGTCCGCGCCGTGCAATCCGGTCGTCGCTGGGGCTTCTTCAACGGGTCTCAGGATTCGATGACGTCACTAGACCGCCCGTAGGATTAACTAGCTAAATACTTCACGTGAATTAAGCCGACGCCCACCCATTGCTCGCTGTGCAAGGGCCCCGGCGAGTTACTCTACTAAAATAACAGCCGGCTGTGTTATTTAATCGCTCGTGTGCTGGACAATCTTAGAGAAAGAGTACAGTGTCCCCTTGTTTCGCCCTTAGCCTGGACGATTCTTCGACCAAAATGGCGACGAACGACGGGGGGGCACTGTATCGATTGGTTGCTTCTGGAATTATTGCAACGGCTTCATCCGTTCCGTCTTGAGACTGCGAAAGTAACATCGTGGTTTCCGTGGAACGATAGTGAGATAAACGTGCGATGCATGGAAGCATCTTGTGTTACATTTATAAAATGCATAATGCATAAAGGATTGCTTATGATAGTGCTCGGTCATGCTGTTCGCGATTCCGTTAAAACGGTAGTGCGAGCTTCCATTGCGAATAATAGAGATTTGTTTCACGGAATTTCCATGAAATTGCCCGATCTGTCTTTAATATATACGTCCGCCAACTGCATTGTCATCTTTTCGTAACGCTTCTCGAGGAATGATCATTCGTTCGAACGCGAGCAATTAGAAAATCGTTCTATCGCGCAGATACGGTGGACGCGTACAACCACCCGTGCGAGTATCCCCCGTATTTCTTCACCGCTATTTTCGTCCACCGTTTAATATTCATCGCGTGGAGCTTCGATTCCACCCCTGTCAAGTCCCGAACGACCGCCGCGCACGTAACAATTAGTACGTCAATGTTTCATCCACTTCCCGGAATCGATCGTAATTTTTACGATTAAGCGATTAACGCACGACATTTCGCGTTAGCTCGTTGCCGGCGTTTTAGTCCGTCATAAAGAATATGTATCGCGTAAACGTCGTTCCCCGCGGGGACTATCTCAGGTCGCGAGTCACCTCCGCCGGCTCTTCTTCTTTTTTTTTTTTACGATCGTGCGTTCGCCAGGCGGACAAATTACAGTCCGCCCCGACGCTTCTCAGACGTCGCTACGATTCTTCTCTTCGTTTCTTTCGTTCCGCCAGAGTCCCCCCGCCGGTGTCCCGGTCGTACACGGTGGACCCACCCACCGGGAAAAATCGTTATCGTAGAAATAGGCTTTAATTAAAATATTCCGACCAGATGACGTTCCTCTGCGTCCAACCGTCACTTCGTCGTTTCCTTCCTTTCCGCTGCGTTTGTTCGAAACGCACGCTTCCGGGGTTCGTTGAACCCCCTTAGCCGCCGGTGAAGTCGGGCAAAAACGATATTACACTTTTCTGAAGCAATTTCGATGCCGGCTGTGAATCCCTCGTTGACGTGCTTCCGTGAAGATGGGAATAGCTGCCGTTAAATTTGATGAATATCGCGAACAACCAGCGCCGGTGAAGTCTCTCGTGAATATTTTCTTGGAAAATTAAGTCGTCTGGGCGGGTTGATTAACTCGGATTGAGTTGGACGACATTGGTCGAGGGTCTCACTTTCGAACTTGTTCCGCCGATGTTTCGCTTCCCGTTCGTAAACGTTGGATATTCTTCCTTCCTGCGAACTGTGAAGTTCGCGTATTATTAAACAATAGAACCGACGCGACGCTTCGTAACAGTTTCGACTTTCTCCGATTGATTCGACAAAGAAATTAACTTCCCTTTCAATAATTCTTCTGAAAGACCGCTGCCGTGCATGCGCAGATAAGTTTCGTTTCTGCGATTTCGTATCCGTTGGTCGAAGCATCGAGAAATTCCAGTGCAGCCGATCGTTTCTTCGAAGCACATCCACCGCCTAGATTTCCGCCATTTAAAAATAATATCCTCGTTCCTTCCGTGTAATCGTCGCGTAACTACAGCGCGGCGGATTCGTGTCGAATACAATGTAACAAAGCGCTACGAAGTTTTCGAAGTCACACGACGTTCCAAAATATCGAATCCCCTCGGTCCCCAATTATTTCAACCCTTTCTCCAAAGATCACTTACGTACGATTTTCTCACCCTCGCCAATATCCCACTGGGACAATCATTGCACCACCGCGAACAATACACCCCGTCTCAAATCCTTATCGTAACAGTAGTTCCTGTACATCGATGACACGTCCAATGAAATTCGAATTCGCCATCCACTCTGCTCATCTTACGCCCCATCCGCCAGAGCTGGCCAGGAACGGCGCAACGAATGTATAAAATTAATTATCCCCCTGATCGCGCTGGAGACCGCGTGCGTGAGATTCGCGGCCGTTTAATTTGAATGCTCGTCAAAGTGACGTGACCGGTGAGGCCCGCTGCTGGATGACGCATTGCACGCACACGCGGACGATACGAGAAAGGGCCGGAGAGTAGAAGAAAAACGCGACACGAAACAGAGAGACAGAGGGAAAGAGAGAAGGAGGGGCAGAGAAGGGAAGAAAAGGGGCAGAGAATCGAGAGTCCCTTCAACCAGGGGGGGAAAAAAGGAGAGGGGAGATAGGGGATAGATAAAAAAAGAAAGGAGACCGGCCGTGAGTTTTGTGAAAACCTGTTCTGGGTTTCTGCCAGCAACCTGCCGTGTGCACCTGTACGGACAAAGAGGGTTTCGAGAGGGGGGAGCCTTGTTCGGCTTTTCAACAACCACCTCAGGCCTTTTCCTTCACGATAGACGCGTCCACCCGGGCCATCCTTATACCGGGTGCCTGTTACGAACCGTCTGTTTCGTACGACTCCGCTTGACAGCCGTGTTGTATATGCGTTGGACGCCTTCTAACTTCGAAGTTAAGGCCCACTTAGGGCTCTCCTTCGCCGGTGGTGGAATTACGACGACGATAAATTATCCCCTGGACCCCGTAGAATAATTTCGTCGGCGGGCACGGTGCGTTGGATTTGCTCGTTTCCCAACACGGGTAGCCCCTTGCTCCGTACAGTTATCTTTACGGAAATCGAATTTTACCGCTACGCGAAGCGTTTCCACGTCGACGTGCCGTTGCACGTAAACGCGGTGGTCGTCGAGGCGTTGATTTTGAAACGTGCAGCTCGTTAGTGGTCGATGCCGTGGGGGAGAGTACAATTTTATTTTATGGGCACATTTGTTTTATTTATTTGTTTCTTCTGTACGCATATGGACGATACGGATGCGGATGAATTTAGGGCGTCTCACTTGTCGGAGGCAAGATTTATCCAGCGAAATGGAGCAGAAAGGGGTGGCTTTCCTTCGCCTGGCTTCGAAATGTATTCAGGGTCTAGGGGATTCTATTCACGTCACGTGCTGTTCCTCCTAATGCAGCCGAAAGTCAGAAATATAAAATCCTTTATGGTTCCTTCAGACCCCGGTGACCCCGTCTAGCCTGCTCCCTTTATCGACGTCGTTCTCCTACGAATTCGGAAACGACCACCGAAACGGGCTTGTGTGCTCTTAGCGATTCAGATTGTCCCCGCGAATGCAACGGTCGGGGCCTGTTCAAATAAGAATTTATTTGTTCTGTCAACACTTGTCCATTTCGTTGGAATAATAGGGGAAAAATTCTTCTCGTACGAACGAACAAGCAGGAACGAATTGGGCGAGAGAGATGGGGAGGGAGCGGTCGGCTAGAAAATTTATATTTGAAACAATGAGCGGAACGAAGGCAAATGTTTGCTCGAATTCCGTGAATACTAATTTGCTTATTTCGTAACCGGCGCGATGCAATTACGCCCCCAAGCGGATAGTACAAAATTAACGTTCGTACGGCATAGTGATTAACGTGCCCGGCGCAATTGGAACACCGTTTGACAATAGTTCGGATAACAACGGCCGAGCAACGGCAATCAACCGGTGCTCGAAGATTCTTTCGAATAAATGGAGCATGGACGAACAGAGAGGACCAGCGTAATCCTATTGTGACGAAGCTAAACCGCAGAGCCGTTGAAACGTGGAAATCGATTTCGAAGGTTGGGGCATTAATAGGCACGCTAATTGTACAAGTCGTTTCTAATCCTTTAAATTGCGCGTCGGTCCCGTGAACACGACCGCGCCGTTATTTTTCCAGAAGGAATTGAATTGGCCATGCTTTCGTTCTTGCTGGCCTTTTGTTAGCGGCCATTAAAACAATTGACCGGATGAAGTCACGTGCTCCGCATCCTTTCACAAGTGTCACAGTAGCGAGAACAGTTTCCGTTCTTCCGCATAGAAAATTCCGGCGAACGATTTTCATTTCAGGAAACGCGGTGACGGGTCCGCGTTGAATTGAAATTGTTTGCAGCGTTTTCGAGTGGACGGCGTGTTAGAGTGAAAGGAAAGGGTAATTTCTATAATAATTTCAGTATGTAGCAAAATAATTACGGCAGGGGTCGCTCACTTGCAAAATTAATTAACACCGCCAAACGAAAAGTAGAAGACGCCGATAAATTCGTATGGGTATACATTCCAGGCGTTATTGCAGACACAACTTCCGCGTTACCTACGACCAGAAACTTTCAATTTAATCCCGGTTATTAATCGCGTCGACTTTTCAAGCGAAGCAATCGACCGACTGCCGGGCACAGTTTTCTCGTTTAGCGGCGTCGGACGCGATTACCAACGAAAATACACTTAAACAATAAAAACTTGACCGCCGATAAACTGCACTGACAATAAAATTTCGTAAAGAGCACTCGATCGATCTGCCTTCTAAACGGCGCGTTCGCCCAACAAATTTATCTGTCCCGAAGTGAATCATTTTCGATCCCCCATAATTGACGCAACGTCGCCCATAGAGGAGCATCTGCCCCGCAACAAAAGACAATCCCGATCTCCGGGTTTCCATCTTGTTCATCAATTTCCCTCCGTCCGGCGACCTTGCCCGCCCCAGGTTTCATCCCCTCGGATCATCGTCGACGAGCCACGACGTGGGTCGAACGATAATGTCGAACGATTATAAGACGACTATATTTGCGCCGAGGCTGTCCCCAACGAGAGATAGATCTATCCACCTTGCCCCGGTAATGGGACATCACGAAAGGGCTCGTCGTTAAAGCGACAGGTCAGCCGTGACACCCCTGGTTCTGCTTCCTCCCCCTCCCTACTTCCGTTTGCTTCGTTTTCGCGTGAACTGGATTAGAACGAACTTGGCCTGGCTCCTGTCCCGGCCGAACGATCCGTGGGAATCGGCGTAACGGTGCCGGACGGAGGCGAAAGATATCCGCGAGGCCGATCGCGATAAGGATCGACGTCCACGTTTCGTTCCTAGGTGGCATCGGTCGGTCAGCGCGGGGCGACTGGGGCCTCGTTAAAACTGCTTGCCGCACCGTAAAATCCTCGCGCGTTCAGCTCTTCACACTATAATACACACTCGGGGTGCGTTCCGGGTACGCAAGGCGGGCGGATCCACCAGGGCGCGAGGATCGTTCGCGACGTTCGATCGTGTGTTTGCTCGGCTGGATGCTCCGTAGACATTTTCGCCTCTTATATTTAAATGGCAAACTGTTGTTGCGCCGGGTTCTTATCCCCCTAGGTGGTTCGCGGTCGTCTGGGCCCCGCGATCGATTTACATTCTAAGTAGAAGGCATGGGAGGACGACGGTCGAATAAGTATGCATGTATATGTATAAGTAAGATAAGGGAGGAAGGAAAGGAACAAGAGCAGGAGGTCTTTGAAATCGGGGATCGTTTATTAGCGAGGATCGGTAATAAATGGTTCCAACGGTTATCTGATGAAAAGCCGGGAAATAGAGGGTTTCTTTTTCTTTTCCTTTTTTTTTTTACTCGTTTCGACCAGACGAAGGGGGATAGTTGGGGAAGAAAAAGAGGAGACGAGATCGTTGGATTCGCTCCGTTTCGCTTCTTTGTCCGAGCGACATTGGCTTGCGAACGTAGGAGAGAGCAGCCTCGGGGCTGCTTATTGGACGACAGGGACACGTATATATGCGTGTATATATACGCCGGAGAGAGTGTAAGAGAGAAACGAGAGCAGCTTGGTCGGTGCATTTAGTCGAGATAATTAAAGTACACGGCGAGCACTCGAGACACGAGCTGGTAAATGTCACCGGTTGCATATTGTCGTTCAGGGACACAAGTGGCCAACCTCTCTCTTTGTCCACGTCGCCCAGGCTCTGTCTCTCTACGATGATCGTAATCGCTGTGACGTGTCTTCATTCATGCAGAATCCTCCGCGATCGATTTTTGCGCGCGGGGCCTCGTGGATCAGTCACGCGCGAAGGGATCCAGGGAATTTCCACCGGTTAACTCATTGCACCGGCGAGAGAAATTCCGTGAAATAACGGCGAGCTCATTTTTTTTCCCCCCATCGATCCGGCTCCTCTTTTTCCTTTTGCCCCTTGGCGAATTTGCTCTGCCCATTCTTTGCCCGTTTCGCTACCCGTTCTTCGCCCGTTTCTTCCGCTATGCAGGCGTACGTTTTCCCATGTTTGTGCTTAATTAACGGGTGGTTTGCGCGGTGCGCGGTAAGTTCGCGATGATTCGGTAATTGAAAGTAAACTTTTGGCGCCGGGTATCGTTCCTCGCGAATTATATTGGAGAGAGGTATGCGCGTATATCGTGTGGCACGGTACGGCGAAAAGAGCAGACGTCGATGGTGAAGCAACGGGGACGGGCAGAATATACCGTCGCGCAAGAAAGAGTGGAAGAAAAAGGGAAATGGAGCGGGCATGGAAGTAAAGTAATGTGATTGAAACGTAGAAACACCGTACTCACGAGGACGATTAATTTCATTCGATTGCCAGGTTTCTTATAGCAGAAAGGAAGGTCTAGACAGCGGAGAGGCATACGTATTGCACGAATAGAACGAATAATTTGGTACTCGTGGAAGTCTGAAAACGGAGTAATGAATTTCTCTGTAACGCGTGTACTTAAATATCCCGCTTCAATTTAGCTACGAAGACGATAAGAAGATAACGCGATCTGCATATTAAGTCTATTACAGGATAATTATTAATATAATCTTCTGTTCAAAGAGAAACGGTCTGAATATCATTCGTTGAGAAACATAACGGATATAATAATTTCAATAGCACGTAACGGAACGGCAATAAAGGAAAACGAAAAATAATGCCGATCTACATGATCCATGGGGTACACCAAAGATATTCAAATGATATATAGTACCCACTGTACAAAAAGAACCGCACGAAAAACCACGTTCAAGACCTCCATTCGAATACCAAGGAACCCCTCTATTTTCCCTCAAATTTTTACGCCGCTATAAAAGAGACCATAGAATCCTTCCGGAAACGAAGGCGGAAGCGGTTATGTATACCGCCACATTATCGCAGACACACGGAACACGGACAAACACCGGCGAATTCTACGGTGCTCCTTCCCATGCCGCAACACGTTGTATATCTCCACCCCTCTCCTCCATAATTTTTCTTCTTTTTATTTATTTTTTCCCACCCCGATGCGATATCAGCCGCGTCGGGGGCTGCAGCGGAGGATTCGTGACGTCCAATAAATATTTATCCTTCGCCCGGGGCTATTACCGGCAAATATTTGGTCGCGTTTACGGCACCAACGGCGACAAATAATACCGTGGACTTTCCCTGCCCTGCGCGTTGTACGAACCTATGTACCTATAAACGGACTCGGCCGGGCGAATAATTTATTACTGGTACCGGCTAGCGAGATTTGCATAAAACAGGGGTTTTCGCGCGTCCAAGAATCGATCGAAAATTGCGACGTTCGCTCTTTCCAACGTGGGCGGGCCACCCCTTTTGTGTCCTGCATGCGCACACCCCTGTATTACTGTACCGTGACCACGGAGTATCCACGTGGAAAAGCCATGTCGGAAGGATTTTTTTTTTATGGGAAATGCAAAAATGATTAGATTCCCTTTCTCTCTTTATCGTCTCGCTGGAGAATGGACTCGCGACTGTTGTTGCATCGAACTAATGTTTGCGAGGGTTCTTCATTTGCGGAAATTGTCGCGTTGGATTTAGAATCCCACTATATGTATACAATTTATTTGATTTCGAATAATGTTGCCAATGAAATTAATCGAGCTTAGTATTTTATTTTCGATTCGACGCACCTCCGAGGGACGCAAAGAGGTAAATATAATTTCAGTTATTTCGGTTTGCGTAATAATTGCAGTATCTGTCAGCCTGCGGACACCATACCGTAGAATAATTGTCGAAAACGAAATTCAATGATGAAGCGTAACTACTTGCGAGGGCATCGGGGGATCAAGTGCCCAACTGTATCCGATCGATCAAAATCGTTCTACCAATAAGTTCCTGGCAAGTCTCAGGAAATGGCTTTCGAACCGAGCCGGTATTATCGCGTCTGCACCCAGTCCAATAAATTTTGCCGGCGAGTCGATATCACGGGAAAATCAATATTCAGAGAGACAGTGGGCCGCGAAGTGGAGGAGGGTAGGTGGAAATTTAAACGATCCTTATTCGGCCCCTTTTCAACGACGCGCCACGGCTATGAAATACTCGAAGTAATATCATTAAAATCCCTTTCCGGGCCATTGTGCGCGGAAAAATTCGATTAGCGATCGGTCGAAACGACGAAATGGAATTCGAATCGGCCTCTGGACGCCGCCGGTCGGCCGCCGCTTCCTCCCCGCCAATCCGCCCATGGTAATTTCGTTTAATACGAGCGCAGATGAAACCGCAGCTTGTATTCATACGTATCGCGGGGGCAGCCCAGCGATTGGCCGTGGCCTCGTCGATGCGATTAATAAATTAGCACCGACGCGGCAGTCGAACGAATTTCGCAATTATCGAGAATTCAGTGCACGCGACGGCAGCTTGCAGACCCGGATGATTAAGCTCGTGCACGTGGAACAAAATGGAAAGCGAATTACTCTCTCGTTCCCTTCCTTTTCTTCGCCCCACGCCCCTCTTTTTTGCAAAATTCGTTTGCCCCAGTCTTTGTTCCTGTTTTATTCGTTCCGAATGAATCGCACGGCCGTCACTTCCGATCGCGTTTGTTTGCCGCACCGTTTGGCTTTTGGCGCAAGGTGCGCGGGGAGCAACAAGTGTGCACTGGTCGTAAAACAATACTAGTAAGAAAATATAAAATTTCGTTCAGTTCGCGAATTTTCGAATCGCGAGGTTTTAATTCGGGTGAGTTCATTTCGCTCGAAAGATTTTTGTCGGCGAAGCTCGTAGCGCGGCTCCATTCAATGGGGGAATGGTTCGAGAACTGCTGTCCTAGGAGTTACGATTTTTCTCGACGCAAGAAATTCTCAAAGGGCTCTGCGTGGAACGAGGAATGCGAGAGCAGCCGCGAGAGTATTTCTTGGATTTTCTTAATTTCGCATACGTACGTTCGGCGCGTAGCTGCTGCGTGAGGCAATGGAGCGTGCAATATGATCCCGTGATATGTCTAACATTCGCGAGAGTACGTGCTGTATCGTTCCCTATTTGCAAAATAAGCATCTCTCCATGCCTTCATCGTGCTTTAATAAAAATTTCAACTCCGCCGCGAGTAATAAAGCGGGCGTAAAAGCGGCGAAACCACGAATTTTAAGAAAGACAAGAAACTCCTGTCCCCCCCGCCGGTATTACGGTCATAAACACGAACCACGTCGTAAGCCTTAATAAAGCGTGCCAAAGCATGTAAACGGGAAACTATAATATCATGTTATGCCCGGCTATTAAGACACTCGTAAAGCTGGGAAAGGGAAAAGTGTAGAAGCAATTAGAAGAATCGTTTTTTTCCACGACGCCCGATTGTTCGAACAAATCTCTTCGACACGGAGAATGGTTACATTGTCCCACCTCATCGTTGAATTTATCATTGACCTGTAATTGAATTGAACGCTTCCGTGACGCAGAACTATTGCGAAATAGCCGAAATTTCATATGAATTTTCGACCGAATTTGAAATCGACGCTCTCGTGACGCAACTTATTGACGCAAGCGTGAACTACTTTTCGGGACGCGTACATGTTTTCAACTAGAAGGAGATTAAGAATGCACATTCTGCCGGACGATTTGCTGGAATACTCCCGGTTGCTTCCGACCGGCCGATTTACCTCAGCAAAGTATCGTTGCCGACTCGCGTTTCACGTGTCGTTAACCGTGCCCCGCTTTCGACAGAACGCACGACCGTCGCTCCATTAGATACGTCCCTTTTCGAACGATTAATCGAGCGGTGGCCAGTATAGTTCGATATCGACGTGGAAAACGGAGCGAATCCTGGGATCGTGCATATATATATATATAAAAAATTGGACTGAGCATTTTATGCAGAACTCTATTTGTTCTAATACTTCTCCAGCGTATCGTTCTGGATGGATAAAGTTCTCGATTACGCGAATTCACATTTCGCAATAATCATAATAGTAATGTTTCGCGTAGATTTGTCGATATAAGAATTCGGAGGACTGAATTGAAGCAGGGCATAAGTAATTCAGTTCTGAATGATCGTTTCTTCGAGACCGTTTGCATCGACTCATTATCATTGCTCAAATTTCCCACATTCATTAAAACATTATATTTCGCGCGAGGCCCTTGGGCATCGAAGTAGTAGTGTAATATAATATCTGTATCTCTGCGTCAGCGGAATCTCAACAGTACACTACCCTATCTTCCGCATTAATTCCACCGTTTAACCAAACGAACCCTTCTCTGATCCAATACTGCGTAACCGAGTCGTTCCATATTCCATTTCGTCGGCCAACGAATGTTACCATCGACACGCCGCGTGTATACGCACCCCGGCAGCGTGTTCTGCTGCTCCATTCTCCGATGCATCCAGGTGAGTCATTTATTTTCCTTTAGGCATACCGAACCCCGTGGCTTTGAGACACACCCCCTGTTCTCTGGTTTCGCTGAAAAGAAAGAAAAAAAGGTTCGCGTTCGTTAAACGTTCATCCGGATCTGTGTATAATACGCGCTCCCTCTATCTTATGCCCCTTTCCCCTTTGCATACTTCTCTCTCTCTCCCTCTCTCTCTCTCTCTCTCTCTCGGTTTCCCACTCTCTTTATATCTGTTTCTCTCTGGTTGGCGCTCGGTTAATTTCGCCGCGATATTTTTCGAAGCTTATCGCATTAATTGCATCGCTGCACCGCGATGGGGATTAAATTTCGCTTAATGAACAATACCGTATCCGCTCGCGGGGATCCCGATGTACGCGAGTACTCGGACAAATGAAACGGATTATTCTTCACGGTATCGGAAAAATCTGCAGCCGTAAAGGGTGCACGGCGATGCTCTATGGCTATACGGATTGTTGCGCCGGTATGGGGCGGTGGTAAAAGGGTTAAAAGCGTGGCGATACCGAGAGTCTCGCTTTTGTACATGCCGGAAACACGCGAACCGGACAAAGAGAGCTGACTTCTGACGGCGTTCACGTATCGTAGGTCCGGGGTGTTTCACTGGCGTTACACTTGATTACCTATCTTTCATTAATATTGGGAGGTCGAATGATTGATATTTATTGCAGTATTCTGCAGAGCAAGATTAGAGGAGCAAAAATGTTTAATATATTTAATACTTCATGTAAATTATATTTTATGATATTTTGTATATCTGCGATTGAAGATGACTTGTTTTTTATTTAAATGATGGGAAGCGCTCAGCTAAATTGTAGTACCAGATTTTGTAATAATTTTAATTTTGCGAGCAGTAGAAAATCGGGAGTTAAATATTTTAACAGATGTTGTGGATGGATTAATGGTTGATGATTATTATATTGCAAATTAGTAAATCGAATCATAATTAGGATAATTTAATTGCAAGGTTAATTGCATTAAATGTATCGTGCCGTAGATTGGAGGGTGTTTAATTACTTTAGTAAACGATAACGTTGAGTGCAATACCTTCGCTTTATCGATTCAGCTCCTGTTGCTTTGAGCGTTTAATGTAAAGCTCTTAAGTCGTGTCCGTATAAATTCATCTAAATGGTTAAAGTTTCTGAAAGGATCCCGAATCCTTGAATTTATTAATTGCGAAACTTTGGAAACAAATCGTTTCCAAGCGCTGCAGTCACTTGCGTCGGGTCGTAGAAATGAAAAAGACAAAGGTTCGTCTTCTTAATAATTACCCGATTGTGAAAACTAATAGAATAACAGATCTATTTCAAAATAATATAAAAAAACATTAACCATTTTCAAAATAATGCTCCAATACGAAATAATGGCGCATTTGTAAAATGTATAACACAAACGGCTAATCATTTCCCGTTTGGCATTTTCATAAATTTCCCCTCTTCGAGTTCTCGTTATCAGTGACGACACTTGCCTTCTTCGTATCTTGAAACCATCACGCGATCCAACCGCGCGAGACACGTATGCGCATATATACTATATGTATCAACGTTATATTTTAGTAATACTAAAAACAAACTTCTTCTATCCTCGTGAGTGTTCTCCTTTTGGTATGCGCACTCGCATCACCAAATATACACTTGAATCTCCCCTCCCACCCCGAAAAATCTCGAAAGCTGTCGTTCTCCAAATTGCTCGCACAAACACTCCGCTCGTAAATATCGTCTCCCCTCCAGCCGGTTTCAAGTGTATACCGTCCAAGGAACGAAAGCAACGAGGACAAGATATCCCTCGAATGGGGTCGATCCAGCCAAGCCCAGTTTTAAACCCAAATACTTGCGCCCTGTGAAAGGGATGATTTATTTGCCCTCCGCTACAAATATTGACCGAGCAAAGAGGGCGGGTGCAACAGTTTCCACGGGAAAAGGGTACAAAGAAGAAGGAAAGTCGAAGAGCGGCTTATTACAATTAATGGCTGGCCTAGAGGTTCGTGATCAAAAAGCTGGCAGTCATCGCTGTCGAATGGATCGTAACGCAGGCATGGTCGTTTCTTCTGAATAGACCTTAATTCATAGCCTCTCGTGACACCCTGTCATCTTTCCCCATAGCGGGGGATAGGGACGAGCGAGAGAGAAATATATGTTGAGAAGGGGCTGGGGGGCTGGTAGGGGGTCGGACCCCGCCAAGGGTTGATTTTGATGGATTATTCCGCGCGTTGCCTCGTGGAATTTCCTCGAATCTCCAGCTACCTTACCCGTGGGAGTTAATCGCCTTCACGCTTGTCCCGGATGACAGCCAGGACAGAGAAACGCACTCAAGCCTTTATATTTGACCGTCTTCGTTTCCTCAGACTCGATACTCCGTGGATCGACTGCTTGTCGATTTAACGATCAATCCGGCACGCCCTCGTTCTTAATCGTTGGGAGAGATGTCACCGCGATAGTGAACGTGCTGCTCGTTGGTCATATTTGGAAAAAACTGACACGGACTTTAATTTCGACGCAGGTCAAGATTCGTGGATGTCGCACTCAAGCAGCAAATAATATTGTTCGTTCAAATATACCGCACGTTTACCGAATCGTTGATTAAATAACGAGGGAAGGAATGTTTGACACCCTTTGGATCGTCCTTCGAATTCGTACGATCTCCTTTTGAAAATCAATATCTGTTACTGAAAAATCTCGCCGGTCGGTGTCGTGAACGGATGATACGGTAATTATATTTCGATTCGGAGTTCCGTACAGTTTCGAAGCGCATGGAAAGTTCACGAAACATTTACCTGACGCGCGTCGAAAGTTAATACATACGATAATAGTGCTTTCCCGGGAGGTGGTGTAATTTTTACGAGGCGCAGTTTGCAAATACATACGTAATTCCTCCCCTATTTGCTGTTACGAAATTAGTAGGGGTTCTTCACCCCCTCTGCAGGGTGCAGCCTGCGCGAAATGACGATTCAATTTACTTTCACGGACAAATTCGAATGCTCGATCAATAATGGATGTATCGCTGCAAAATTTCGAGCAACTTTCACGTATATGCAATTTGAAATAATTTCCTCGTTCGCGCTGTTCGGTGGCGATATCGAGGCGTCCATTATTGACGATTGTTCCGTATTAATTATGCCCGATTATTGACCACCGTTTGGAAATAATCGCGGCGTATAGCTGCGCGTGTTCGTGCAGTTTGCTTTTGACCTCGTCGCGTTATAGTGTTTGCCAGCCTCCAGTAATTAATTCTGCAAAGAGAATGGATATAGAGTCAGACGGCACGAGGGGGCCGCTTTGTAACTGCCTTCCATCGCGTTCATCGTGTGCAGCGGTGAAACGATGAAAGTGGAAGTCGAATCGGGTAATTCTCTTTAATCACTTTCCTTCTATATTTGTATAACGTGCCACTTTCTATTACTTCACCGTGACTTTTATCCGGAATTCGTCGGAGGTCGTTAAAAATTTAGTGCAAAGTTCGAGGGAAACAGTTCGCAATAAATATCGCCGGCAATTTATCGCAATACTCTTTCACGGATATTCTGTGGACCTTAAATTCGTATTATTCAACGCGCCGTGGATGTTCAAATTCAAATCTAAATCCGGCGTAAAGCGTGCGCCTCGCGCCTGCATTTTTCATTCCAACTATCGCGCCACTGCAAAAAGTAGAACAATACCGGAGCGTAGCAGAGATTAAACATTCATCACCCCGGCGGAACATGATGAATCTTTTAACGGCAACAGCCCCGGGAAACAAGGGATATCACTCAACGCTCCTCGGAGCCGAGAACGATTTCGGTAATCGACGATTCCGCGACAATGTAAATGTTCGAAATAATCCCCAAGTTAAGAAACGAAAGGCGACGAATGACGAATGGAAAACATTCTCCCCGAGCATCGTTTTCCCTCTTCAAATGTTACAAAACTCGCGGACGGTCGCAGATTAAATATACACGCCGCGTTCCCGAGACAACGCTTTAAATACGGACGCTCGAAACGCTCTCTCCGCGCTTCCTTCAGATATAAACGTTTCTGTAATCGTCGAAGGCGCCGTCAGAAGACGGTGCGCGGATTAAAGCTTCGTCGCCCAAGTAGACCGCGTTGGATCTCTGAAAGAAGACGTTCCATTTCTCGCGGAAGGAAGAGTGACACTTCCGTAATCGACGCAGCCGTGAACGATCCACAGTTACTTCAATCTGGATCCATAGTTACTTCAATCTCAATCCATAATTATTTCGATCTGAATCCACAGTTACTTCGATCTGAAGCCATAGTTACTTCGATCTGAAACCATAGTTACTTCGATCTGAATCCACAGTTACTTCGATCTGGATCCACAGTTACTTCGATCTGGATCCATAGTTACTGCGATCTGAATCCATAGTTACTTCGATATGAATCCATAGTTACTTCGATCTGAATCCATAGTTACTTCGATCTGGATCCACAGTTACTTCAATCTGAATCCATAGTTACTTCGATCTAAATCCATAGTTACTTCGATCTGAAGCCATAGTTACTTCGATCTGAATCCATAGTTACTTCGATATGAATCCATAGTTACTTCAATCTGGATTCGCTATCGGTGCATTATCTCCCGCGAGAGTAATGGCTCGAATCAGGGCGTTCATAAATTCCCGCGAGCTCCGTTCGCGTTTCCGCGTTGATGAAAAAATACTTCTATCTCGGTTTCGGCGCGCCATACGAAGCCGGAGTCACTTCTAAACACCGTAGCGATATACAAACGCGGGGGTGGAGGCAACGTCTTCGCGCATATTAGACCGTCACATGTCTCTGCTTACCATATCTATGTATATTTATGCAAAAGCCTGGGACAGCGTTACACGGAACACGTGTTCGAAGTGTGGCGTCGGCTGTCAACGAACACGTCGCGACGCTAACGAGCCGCGTTTGTGTGGACGCAAATTTTTATCCCCGCCGCCAATGGGGGGCGTGAGAGAAAAGTGGAAAATTTGCATGCTCATTTCTGGAATTTCGGTTTTTTCTTTTATTATTATTCTGTGGGCGACGTTTCGCGCACAGAGTCAAGGGAAATTCGATTTGGAAGAATGGCAGGGATTTTATTTAGACAGTGATTTGATGTTTCTTTTGTAGGAATTCGAAATTGTGCATACCTTGTTGCAGATTTATTCCATTCGATTTATGAACTGTCACGCGGGTTCTTATCAATCGCGGAATTATAGTGCCATTCTCGTTTTCCTGTTTAAATTAATTCGAATGATTGATGGGATTAAAGCATCATTAGAGGAAATCCTGATTTTCAGTCGGATTTGGTGAACTAAAATTTTATTAAAATATCGTCAAGGTTCGATCGCTTATTTAATTCTACAAAATTTTCTTTCCGGATGGCCCTGTTTGTATCTCCATTTGTCTAGTATCGTCGAGCGGTATTTAATTCGTTGACACGTGAAGTGCTTCGATAAAAACGTAATTGCAATTTGTTCAGATTGAAACGAGAGAAGGTAGTGCTCCTATTGATCGCGAGGCAAATAGTAGCAATGTAAACGGTTGTAGGTGTATGAACGTGATCCTATTGGATCGCAACAGGTTGTAACATCAGTAATTTTATTCAGCCTTTTAGAGTTCCCGAAATACCAGAACCGAATGGAGTCTCGCACAGACTCCATTTATATCAGGCAATTCGCTACATCGCTCTGAACACATTTTCGCATATTTCATAGTCGTCGATACGAGCACGAATATAAATCGAAATTCAAGGATCGTTGCGTGTCGTTATCGCCAACAATTTCACGCAATCATACAGATTTTTCGGGGTATCCAGTTGAACAGATACCATGCATCCTTCGCGCGATTGTCAATTTTTCATTTTAAACGATGACGCACGCAAATGGCATTCATTGAGAAATAAAATTAATCGAAATTCAGTCAGAGCCAGTTAATAAAAACCGGTCGATCTGTCAGGCAAACGTCGTTCGAATCGCTTTGGCAAGCGTCGAATGCTTAACTAATTTATTCTAAAACGGTGCACGCACAAATCGATCCGAACTTCAGCGCTGAAGCATCGAAACCGGCCCACCGAAACTACCCCCCGAACCTATTGTCACCTACTTCCTCGCCGAAACTTCAGCCAATTTGTCCACCGTTTACCCAACAATCACCTCGAACATCCCGCAACACCTCAACCCTTGCCTCGAATCGCTGCATCGCTGCATCGCTTCCATCGATTCGCGAACCCCGCAATAAGGAGCCGAATATTCCGGCCCCTTTTCCGCATCGTTAACGGGCAAATCGCTTCCTGCTCGCCGGTGTTTCAATTCGCGAGTGTCTCTCCCCCGGCCGTGTCTCCTACGGTGTTCTTCCATGGGATTTTCAAGCGACGATACGCGGAAAGGGGGGCGGGCAAATAATTGAATTTAGATTGAAGGGTTGTTTCCGTGACGGCGTTCCTCGAGTCGTCTGGCTTTCTCAATTAATTTATCAGGCTTCTCTCGCGTGCTCATCCTCGGCCCTCCAACCATCCCCACCCCCTTCCCAGCCCGACCGCCCCCTGTGCTCGCCGTGTCGGACTCCTCGTCCCTCGAGTTCATCCCTTGTAAGTCTTCGACGCTTGGAAAAACACTGTCGGATAGCTCTGCGCTGTTTTGCCGACCGCTTTGTTCGTTACGCCTTTGTGCCGCGTGTCCCGCGCACTCTCCATTAAACGCCGCATTATTATGCAATGGGTTAAACGACCGCCGTGATTGCGCCGGAACAAACGAAATAATCGACACAGGGTAGACAAAGGTGGAAACGTTTTCACCGTCGCGTTAAATAATTTCGCGGTCGATGAATCGCCGTTGTTCGCGCGGACCGATTGCGTGGTCCCGTTTGGGACGGGTTAGGGGCACGGAGTGTTCCGGCTCGTTTTCCAAGACTGCGGCGTGTCTGTCGAGCGATTTCGGCCCCTTCGACGGTTATTATTTATGGTGATTACCGGTAATGAAGTGGCTCCGCGGAGCGCGCACTTTTGGATCGCGAATTGGAAATGTCGTTTCGATGTATTCCACGGGGGTTGCAGATAGTCGAGGGGGTCGCGAATGTTGATTTCGATTGGCGAGTTAATTGCGAGGCAGAGCATTTTGAACGGGGGTGTCTTACCCGCGACGAGGACGTTTCGTTGTACCTCGTTGAATTTCGCCAGGAACAATGATTGTTTACCGGAGATCTGAAGAGTTTCGCAGGACTTTTTCGTGTCAGTGTATTTGTAACGCGTTATTTATTCTGGATAGTAGTGGTAACTGTTGGAAATGGGTTTATTCAATAACTCTCCACAGCTTGTGATTTTATAATATATTTTATTATACACGCAGTAAGAGTGACTTCTTTACTACATCAATGGTTTGAAGGAACTAATCGCATCCAAATTAACGGACTGACCTGAAGCATAGACGGCTAATCTGGTGTGCGTGCGGGGCCCTATCGGTTCTCATATAAACAACAGTTCAAACCTTATAAACAGGATGAAAGGAACAGTATAAGGCATCCCCTCTCACACGAGAATGAAACGTTAATTTTTGTATTGATTTTTATTGAAAAATCTAACAGTAACAGTTTCAATTAACGCAATATCGGGACCGGTTATCGAACCAGCATGCGAGAAAAATTAATTCTGTTATACAATTTAAATATTCGACTACTAATGCGATCTCAATTAGCCGCAATTCGGTAATAAACTGATCAATTTTCTGTATCGGATGTGATTCAATTTTATTTAATAACAGAACGCAGAATGGCAACAGATTTTCTATACATAACGGCAACGAAACTAATAAATGTACAAATTTCGAACGATTAGAACAATGGAAACAATTAATAATAATAATTGCGTCGGTGCAATCGAAGCCAGGCTTAAACTCGAAACTAGTATTCATAAAACGACCAATCCTCTGCTCCCAAATATTTGTCCAATTCGTGTCGACTCCGCTTCCCGATCGTACCTCGAATTCTCCACCTGGACGACCTCATTCCTACCGCCGTCCATCCGAAATCGCAACTCGCCGTACCGTCGCGACGGAGGGAGACAAAAGGCCGCGTCTCGAACGACGCTGGATGCGCCCGCGTTTAATATTCATCTCGCGTGATAATTCCGCGCGAGTTTGCTTCGCAACAGACGTTGGTGTCGTCGGGACGCGTCGTTTGCGCGATTTCCCCGACGTCGCGGCGCGACGTGGCGCCCTGGAAACGGCGAAAAATGCCGGCTTTTCGTTTTTCGAATTACCAAGCCCCGAGGCGCGCGGCATTTACGAAACGAGGGATGAATAATTAATGAATGGCCGCGTGCATGGTCGAGGCGGGTTACTCGTGAATGAGGAGCCATTTTCTACTTTTGCGGCGCCTTTGGGGCCTCGAGGCGAATTTTTCCGAATTTTCAGTGCGAAGAAGGGATGAAGCTGGAGGAGGAGACGCGACGTTAGCGAGTGGCTTGTCTATTTGGCCGCGAGTGAGAAATAGACTGGAGACGTGGAGCGGTAAAAGTGCACGGCTCGTGGCGAGATTCTTTCGAGAAATGTATGTTGCAGGAAGTTTGGTAGAGTGACACGTTATGTCGCGGAACGTGTCGGTTGTTGCAAGTTTGATGATACAGGATGGCGAAGAAGTCGGCATTAGGATCCAGAATTTACTGTGCCCTTTCTATCTTTGTTCTGGTTGATTCTTCGATTCATTCTGTCCTCCGACACGCGAAGTTAGCTTCGACGAAGTGTAACATGGGAACGCGATTACTGCTCTACCAATAAGAAATTTTAATTGCATATAAATGCCTATAAATAATCGTAGTGTCAATATTTGATTTCGTTCTCGAAAACTTTCTTGCTTCTGCAAACATTTAGATTCATTGCCGGCAGTGGAATGGATTATTGTAATTGTTATCTCAGACAGATCGAATTCGGGAATGTTTATGGTGTTTCTATAAATTCTTGACCGGAGCAGCCTCGTTCCATAGAGTTCTATGGAAAATTCAGGTGTCGCACTACTTTTGCTTTTTCTGCCACGAACGGTGTATTAAATTACGAGTGCTCAAGGGATGCATCGTCTCATCTCGTGGCGGATATGAATAACAAATTACTTGGACGGGAATACGTTATCGAGAATCGATTGATTCGTTCCTTTAATGGACGAAAGTGACGTTACGAAAGGATATTGAGGTTTGGCCACACGAGACGTGACGGTTTTACATATTTCGCGTAATAAAAATATCGTCGGCATACTGAGCAGCTAAGGGACCCGCGGTGCTTGAAATTGAATTTCCAGAAGGGTTTAGAATTTTTCAGTTGATGTAACTGTTAATGGCAGGTGAAATAAAATGTAGCCAGAGGTACTCTGGAAAAGGCGAAGAAAGAAGTTCGTTCCTTATGCTATTTAATTATTTCGGATTGTGCGTTGAAAAAAATTGCCAAAGAATTTACTTACAGCGACAATAAGAACCGGTAAATAAATGTGCCTGCCCTTTAAATGATTAATTAAATAATTGAAAATGGTTCTTTTTCTAAAAGATAATTAATTTGCTTAACTGTCAAACAATTCAATTGAGACACTTTTCATCGTTCCTACATAAGTTCGGGTTGGGTTCCTCCAAGCATATTTCTGTCACCTTATATTCGCTCGTTTTCCAAGGGTTAAGCTTTTCTTGGCGAATGCAATCGGGGTGTAAAGTGCACGAAGATACAGAAAGCAACGTCGAGCCGGTAACGACCCTTGTTCGTGCTTTCTAGGACGTGTGCATACTGCAGGCACCCCACACAAATCAGCGTTACTTTCACGGCGGTGTCTTACGATCCCTCTGTCTTGCAACTGCAACGAGGGTTGATGAACACGCGTTCCACTTTCGTCCCGGAACCTGAAAGACCTACAAGTCTAGAGGCCCCAATTTTTCCACTTTTAACCATGTGTTGTTTCCGATTATGGAACATATAATTAAAGCCCCGACAAAACAATCACTCTTATTTCCATTTAATTCGGCTTGCGTTGGAATCAAAGAAAGTCACTCGTTTCATTGTATGCAGATCATTGTCTTAATTTCGCGCATGGAAAGTAGAAGTGCGACGAAAATGGTCCGCCTCAAAAGTGAAAGCACGAAAGCAGTTTGCCTTCAACTTGCCATTGTTCTCTGATAAATTACCTTGGGTTCTTAATTATATAAAAAACAAAATACCCGAAATGTTTTAATGCATTTCCCCCGGCGACAAACTACTTCGAGGAACCCTCGTACGTATCGAGACGTAAAATCGCAGTGAAGTCCATCAAACCCTTTCACACTCGCAACTTATTTCAACCACTCTCGCGCATTAGAAACTTGGCTAATCCGATCCAACTTGCGTTCAAGCCGCCGGTAGGTGTGTGCAACCAGGAAATGGTTAATTCGCAGGATTATTGACGGCCACCTTAATGGAACGTCGTGTTCGCTAATGGCCGCGGAAGGGAACGGCAAAGAAGGGAAAACAATGGCCGTTCCACGTAAGGAATTAGAGCCCGTTTGGTCGCGAAGTGGAAAGTAAAATGCACAGCTGCGTTCGCGCATAGAAATGACAATTGGCCCACGGCTGCGCCGCTACCATAACATGATACTAACCGGTTGGATTTAAAGCTGGGACAATGCGTTTGTAACCGGAGCACCGGGAAATCTCGCAATCCCATGATCGTTTGCCCTCCGCTCTCTCGTCCTTCTACCTTTTTCTCGTTCCCTGTGCGCACGCGAATCGTCTTCGCGCTCCGACACGGCGAAGGAGAGAGGCATTTCCGCGTGCAAGAGACCGTTCACCTGCTCTACAGGGATTTCAAGTGTGCGGGAGAAATTGAAATTCGTCACCCACTTTCATCTCGCCATCTCGTTTCTGTCGTTTGGCGTTTGGCGATGGACAGTAGAGCCCCTTCTTTTTCTGGATTGCGTTGACTCTGTTTTTGCTTTGAACGATTTAAGATATGTTTAGTTCGTATTATGTAAATGAGCATATTTACTTTCCAGCATTGCTCCTCTTTCGTAGATGTTTTAAATATGATATTACTTGGCTTACAATTAGTGACTAGTATTTCACAATTAAATAAGTACTGGTCGATTTCGAGCAAAGGTAGATATATTTATTTATTTTGACGAAACGTAGAGGCAATCCATTTTGACCGTTGATCGTTTTTAATTAGAATCGCGGGGTCTCTGCGAAATTTCAAAGTGGATCCACACTTGTACCGATACTATTTTCGACACTGATGATGCTCGCGGCACACCATGGAATCGTTTCGTTTATTTCTTTTGAAAGCACTCGAGCTACTCGAACTATTGACGCGACCCAAGTGCTCGCGGCCGACGGCCATATATTAACCCTTTTGAAGTAAAATTAGAATTGATTATTCGAAGCTTCCACAATTTATTATTCGCCCTCGGCGGTGCGCTTTTCATACCAGCGATATTTTAGAAAACAGCGCTTATTTTCGTTACAGCTTCATTCCGGATTTCAGCACAAAAGGATCGCGCTTAAATAATTATTATAAGACCAGGATTGAATCGCGCATAAGAGATTAGTCAAGGTTTCAAGATTTAATGCCCAGCTCGTTAACAATTTTCTTCCGAACCCCTGCTCCAATTTCTCACCGAATCCGTCCGCCAATGAACATGTTCCCCTAATTCGGACACGAGACTCGTTATCATTAATCCACTCGATCAATTAAAACCTCCCCTCTTCTCTGTCCTAACGTAAGTCACGCGAGAGGAACGTTCCTCTCCTCCGTCGCGGCCGTCTCGAAACGAAAGATTAATCCCGCAATGTGCTCAAGCGTTTCAACAAGACAATCGACGCCGCGGACCTAAAAATAAACCAATCTCCTCTCCCGATTCTCTCTTCGGCAACAAACGAGAAATTCAACCCCTGCCCTCCCCGCCGTGGCATTAAAGCTCCACCGGCTTCATCTCGATTCTCCTTTTCGCCGGTCTTCACTCTTTCGCCGAGGAGGAAGAACATTGCCGAGATTTCTCGGTCGCTCAACGGCCCCGTTTGCCCCGTCTCTCGTTAAGGAACTTCCGGCTCCCTTGCCCGGCCAGAAACAAACAGAGTTAATGTATTGCCGGTGCCGGAAGGCGGGAAGCGTAACCGGGAGCGGCGTAAGAAGTTGAAAAGGAATTTCCGTGGTGGCGCGAGGAACGCTTCACCCCCGTGCTTGCTAAAAGTTTTCCTGGAGAGCATTGCAACCCCCCGCCCCCCCCCCCGCCAGCTCTCTACCCTTTCTCTCTGTTTCACGTTTATCGTTTTACGGCGAGGTCGACCGGCAAGGACGGTCCTCCCGTAGACGGCGGCACGAGCACCACTCGGCCCAGGAAGAAATGAAATTTTTCTTTGACCCGGACGCGCCTTTTCTTCTCGCCCGCTCGTTCCACCGGACGGGACGTCATCTTTCGTTTCGTCGCCTCTGTTTCCCCCCGTTTCCCCGTTTTCTGCCGGGAGCGGTGGATTAGAGCGAGAGAAACGTTCCAGGTAATTGGAAGAATTACAAGTGACAGGCCCTTGTTCTCGCGTTCGCCTCTTCCCGTTTAATGGCCACGCGATTCCTTATCGAACTTCTTCTTGCTCTTGTTCCCCGTCGTTTTATCTCGTTCCGCACGCGATCTTCCGACGACCCGTGGGAAGGGATCGTTGTTGAAAACGGAGAGAGTGCCGACCGCTCTCTGTACACTTCACGATGACGAGAATTTCTTCTGTGAAAAGTCTCGGTGATGAGGTGTCCCCATTCCCCTCCATCGTAGCTTTTTAGCCCGCTTTATCAGCTCCTTCCGTGCCTTTATAGAGAGGACAACCGTGTGCCCTCGCGAACTGTTTGCACCCAGCCAGAGTCAATGTTTGCACCGTGTTCGTTGGACGTCCACCTGGCGAAATTAGCAAGTCGAATCAAGGAACGTTCCTTCGCGGATGATGGCCGCTGATTCGGGCTGATTCGACCAGCCGAGCGTGGATTAAACGCTAAATCCACGACGGTGCCCCCGTTGGGACGTCTTTTTGACGACGGATCAAACGGTGCACGCAAAATCCTGCGCTCGTTGGTTTACCTGATTCCTCTATTTTTTTGCTTTTTTTCTTGATTTAAAGGCTGCCAGTCGTCGGCCTGTCAGTGACGTTCTATGACGTACAACGATTATATCGACGTCGAACACTGCGGAGAATTCGGACGATGTTCGATAGACGATGTTTTATGGGGACGGTAGTTGGTCGAATTGAGGGTGTCGTAAATCTCGATGCGATCTTTAATTACTTTCCTGTCCGATTTGGGCCAGGCTGTACGTCACTGTCGAACGAGCACCTGTGAAACCAGCTTAATTGCTTATGGTGGCTAGACTAGATTGGGCTTGGTGGTAGGAAATCTTCAATCCGTTTCGTTTGTGTAACGTTTTTGATGTACGTGGCACGTTCCTTTTACTTTGCGTTTCGTGGTGATTCCACTTGCTCTTGTTTCGTGTCCCGTGTAATTTTTGACCGCTGAATTTTCGAGCGCATGAAAGGTTACTTTGATGGCTCTCAAGGTTTGCACAATTTTCTGTCGAAAAAAGCCTCGTGCTGCACACCAAATTTTCGTTAAATCAATTCAGTTTTCTTGACAAAGATTTCGTTCTTTGAAATATCTTGTTTTCGTTTCGAACAAGCTTTCCTATGAATATAAATTAGCTTCCAATTCGAACTTTCATTTCTTATCGAAATTGGTTGCGTGATTCAAATAGTTCCTTTGAATAGAAACTGAATGTTCGTTTGAAAAAGTTCGCACCTAAACACAATAAGAAACGTAAGAACCACGAGTTCAAACTATTTATGGAATCACGGAAGAAGAGATTTTCCTCTCCCACTGCGGAACAGTAAATTAGCAGGCGGGGATATTATTTGGAAAAGTGCAACGCTTGTAAAAGTAAAGTACGTAAGCAGCGTGGCGGTATCCGTAACTCGGCAACGTTACTTCGCGAACTTACCGTGGAACAGAATTTACGTAAGTTCTGTTTAAAGTGTTCCGCGCAAATCGAATTTTCCGAGGTTTAGTTGAACGAAATTTACAGGTGCAAGCGGTGCGTGGCGATTTTATGGTTTCTCGCGTAGCGTAAATAAATGGTTGAAAATGATACGTTACACCAAGCTATTCTATTCGATACCTACTTTCGAAGTGTTTCAATTCACGGGGAAAGTGAGGAAATACATAATCTCGTCGAGATTTTCACCGCAAAATCGATGGCGGAAGGGAGGCAATGTGTCGGGCTTAATTACTTAGCGGTATGACAGGTATGGGCTTAATTGGGGATTATATGTATTGGGGGTTGGCTCATTAGGAAGCGCACTAATTTGGTATATTATAATACTAATCCGTTCGTAATATACATATGTATCAGTGTGGTGTGTAAAACGTAAATGAAAATGCAAAGTTGTTTCAAGAACTATCGAAGCTGTTCTTTATTTAGAATGTCGGCGTTCCGTTACATTCGCGACGCATAAACTGTAGATTTTTAACATCCTTTTTCTTTCTATGAATCCGTTCTGAAAATCGTGCACGTGTTACGCGTCCATTAATCCCGGCGTGAAAGAGAGTAGCCGACTATAATCTCTTTAAAAACCTTCTACCAAGCAACCAACGTCGCGCCCACCATTTTTCACAGAACAATACACGTCAGCCTGGCAGATTCTCCCTTTTTCACCTGTTTCGTAAACCAGCGACTGCTATCGCCTCACCTTTTCACTCTTTTTCACGGTGGACCACGCGTTTCACAAAAGGGGCACCGTTATCATCGAAAAGAAGCTGACTCGCCTTATCTGGCTCAGACAACGGGGAACACCTAGTGGTCTTCACGTGTTCTTTAGCACGTAGCGTTACGCGAACCCACCGTGTGCGAATTTCCTTGCCTTTCCAAACAGGTGTACAATTTCTACCCGTGAGTCGCTGAACATTCGCCGAGAGAAACTTCCAAGCGTCATTTTTGTTTCTATTTCCTTTCCATTTAAATTCTATTACATTAATGTATTCGCTCAATTTTGTCGCTGTCAAACCAATTCAAACGATAGCGTACCGTTTTTATATTTCACGGTATCCATTTTCTGCGTTCATTTGTCGCCAGAGAAAGAACGCAGAAGAAATATAAATTATTATCGGTCACTGTTAACATTTTTTTCTTCGTATCAAAATTTCGTCACTTACACAGTTTGTACTGTTCGCCGACTTATGGGAAAGCCTTTCGAGCGTTCGTCACACGCATCAGCCTGCGAAAATATTTTACCACGCGTGTCACGTACACACCCGACGCTTGCTCCCAACTTCGACCAGACGAGATCAATGATTATGAACAGCGAACGTTACTCTTTCCCCCGTTCCGGATTGAAAAAAAAGGAGCAAACTTCAGTTCCGTGGAACTCTCTCGGGGAAGCAATAGAAAATTCAATCGCGAGCGATGCCCTTTATCACAGTTTGCCACGTATATTATCGAAACGTAAGCCAATAAGTCCATACTCGAGAGTCTCTAGTGAGAACGAAACAAGGGAGAGTTTGAACGTTAATTACGGCCCAATAATCCCAGTTTTCCGCGCATGATAGCCGAGAGGGAAGATCCTCCTGCGGCCCCGGCTTGCGTATCCTTGACGACGCGCGAATTAAGAATCCGCCCCGGCCAGAAGAAAGCTGGCGATCATCGACGCAGCTGTTGTCCGATCGCGAACTCGCGATCAATTGCATAAAAATATCGCAGAGACTGAAAGAAAGAAAGAATAGTAACGTCGTAGTACGTTTATAAATCTCTTATAAAAATTCATCCCCCGGACGCAATTTCAGTTGTCCTAGACGCAAATAATTTATCGCGATTCTACTTATTGCCGTTTTAACTGATACAGGATGAATTGAGACAAATATATTCAGGGGAGTCCTATTTATCTTCATCGTGCTGCTTTGCACTGAAGCCCGAATTATCCTAATTTAATTTGATTCGGCGCATTTATGCTTGAACCGAATCAGTGTCCCTTCCAAATGTACACCGTCGACCACAAGTTTGGGGCCTTCCTTCCTTCCTTGATCGTGCAAACATTGAACGGACTGTTAACGAGTCATTGATTCGAAATTAATATTACAGGGACTGATAAGGGTATACCTGATAGTTATTTACTCAACGTTCGATAGTACTCCATAAAATCAATTTCAAACGACCTCCGTATCTGAACGAACAATAAAGCCAACACCAAAATAATTATCGCCTTCTACGCTTAGTTCCGTATAACTGCTCACCAAAACTTTTGCACAACCCCAAAGGATTTACGAGTAATTTCACAGGGCCGTCTCAGCTGAATCACCCTGCACATATCGTCCCAATGCCTGAACACCGAACTTCGGTGACTGCCGTTGCAGCTTTCAGCCTATCGGCAATTTCGAACTTCTGTAATCCTTTTTCGACCTGCCGCCCCTCCGTTTTCCGGGGCCATCTACGAAGGCGCAGCGCGCTTCTAAGGTTGCGTTATAAGGGTGGCAGGATTGGGTCAAAGGTGGCAGAATCAAATCGGACGTCGTTCGAGGGAAAAATTACGGGCAATTTTCACTTCGTTAGAAGGCGGAGGGCGTCGCGGGCGGCCAGGGGTGCTGAGGATTCGTCGCGTTTCAACCCTCCCCCTCTGCGCCGCTTTTGCTCTTTCTCTTCGTTAGGGCACAAATCCCCGGGGATCCGGCGACGTGTTCAGCTTCGGCTCGGCACGCTCTGCTCTCAACCCCCCCGCCCCCGGACCAGACAGCCTCTCTGCGTTGTCTCTCTTTCGAATTATATCCTTTGAATCTACAATTATGGGGCGCCGCAGGCATGCGGGACACGTTTTCGCGAAAGTTTGCGCGCCGAATACTAAAGCCACGTGGCAAACAGGATCAATACCAGGCTACGGCTGGAAGAAGCCAGCGAAACGATATCCTTGGCCGGCGTGTGTCCTTTTGGTTGGCTGCTTGGTCGTTTACTTCCGTTCCGTCCTTCCATCCTTCCTTCCTTCCTGCCTGCCTGCCTGCCTGCCTGCCTCTTCGACTGTTTCTCTCGAAGGGGTGGTCGTACGCGAGGAGACAACACCCCCGGTCGTAAAGGGACGTCCATGGGATCGTTTGGTTGGTCTCCCGTGACGTCGAAAGGGGAAAAAGTCTCTCGTTCTTTTCTCGACTGCTTCTTCGTCCTCGTCTTTTGCTTCACGCACTAGCGATGCGTCGCTCGCCGTTGAATCCTTTGACGCGAGTCCAGACTTTTCTCTATTAGACCCCGTTTCCCTTTGACGCGAGGACATTCCTGAGATAGCCGCTATCTTTTCCGTCGGAGCTTTGCACGGCGACGGGAGACGCGGTGGAAAGTAATTACTGTTCCAGTAAATCAAACGGCGGACGGGAAGAAGTATTGAGGTAATTTCGTGAGTTTTTGAAAATGGAATAATAGAGCAGTGTGGCAGATTTGTGAGGGTTTGTTTGGGAAATGGATGCGCTCCGGGCCCGTTGCAGCATGCGGCCGCGCTGTTGCTCGCTACGTTTCCTTTATTCCTGGCATTACGTACCCGGAATTGGACAATTTATTCGGATGATTCCCTTCTTTCTTAAGGGACGAGAAGCGGGCTTGCGAGACGGCGCCACTTTATACTTGAAAATATCTTCCCCGTGCGTAAAGTTTGGTAGACCGGTCACGCTGAAGTGGATAATTCTATTTAGAGTGTCAGCTCGGAGAGGAAGCAGGTTTTTCGCGGCTGAATTTGTAAACGTTAAAAGAGCAGAAAGGATGTTTCTACTTCGTATTGGAGGTATAATTTCGTAATGTTTGAAGCGAGGCGAATTTTATTATTTAACGGATAGTTATCTTTGTAGTACGCGAAACTCCCTTTACGCCTGCCAGTTCGATGGCGTTTGAACAATTCATTCGATCGCTGTTCAAACTTGTGCAAGATCGATCTATCTATAGAAACTGAGCTATAAATCTGCTGCTTGTACTACCCGGAGTACCATTACTAGGGCAGCGATATCAGGATTCTAATACGATCTATTCTCGATAAGGATTCGATGGATAAATCGCAAACTGTTTTCAGAGTTCCATTCATCAGAAATTTAAGTCCGACCCGAGATGTTATTAAATACAGTGGCATCGGAAAATTTCCAGTCTGGCATCATTCCACAAATAGTATTTAGTCGCAGTGTACGCGATTTGAGATTTTTATTCATAGCTTTTTGTATTCTTATATTCTTCGTTGGATTTCTATTGCAATATTAAAATTGTTCTGGAAACAGCCCACTCTGGAATATATGACCAAGTTCACTTGGAATATACGATGAAGCGATCATTGACATTTCAGATAGAAATTCATGGATCACACATTACTATTCGTAAGTTTATATGTACAAACAGAGCTCCATATCTAATATTAATATGATGTTTCCGAATGTATGTGCATATAACATAGCACATAAAATAATATGGATTACCTGTAACATGCAAAGCACACCGTACCTTTGGAATTCTCTTCCACTTCTCTCCACGTTTCACATTCTGTGCATTCGATAATACCGCCGGGATTAAAATTTAATTGCTCGAATGGGCTAATTATAAGAAAAACCAATATTTTTACCTTCAAACGCAGATACTTCAAAATTTACGTTGCGATTGAGTGCAATTATTATTTTTATTATCATCTTTTTAACACCGTTCAAGCCCACGTATATACGCATACGTGTCTAGAAACGTTCTAATAAAAACAAGCTTACCAGCGAGCCACTTTTAACTACAATTTTCAATACCCCGTCTGTCAAAATATTCCCCAAAATCTCTCGCACCCGGTCCATCAAAAATTGCTTCGCGATCCGAGAAACCAGAGATATTCCCTCGACTATCGCGTTTCAATCATACACCGAAGCGTGGCCCACCGAGTGGCCCTCGAAACTCTCGCATTTCCAATTCACACTCGAATATATCGCATAATACGTCTATTTCCGACGCGCACAACAGCCACGCTCACGCGAACGCCTGTGTACTCGCGATCGTCCCGTTGCTCCGTCGAGTTCCTCGATATCGCGCCTGCAAAAGCCGCTCGGTTGCTCCGCGGCTCCCGTGCACACGCGTGCAGAACACCGTGCGACACTGAATTCCATCGCGAGGTAATGACCGTCGACGAAGCTCAGGTTGTCGACGAGCGAAAGAATCCGCGCAGAGCTTCGACGCTGACGCCTCGTCGACGTGTTCCAGCTCTTCGTCGTCGTGCCCTCTCGACGCGCAACGATAGCGCGGATGAAAAATCGGATGAAAAAGTCTGAAATTCGTTGGGGGTGATAAGACGTACACAGAATTTGTAGCGTTTCGACGACGAAATTGACCGGTTTCTCTGTGACGTGCAAGCTGGAGCACGCACGGAAGTTGCAGAGTATTTTCGATCGTCTATTTTCGACGTTGATGATAGAATTGGGGACGATCATCTAGCAGCCTTGAGCTTTAGACGTGACAATGGCGGTGCCGCATCGCGTTTAGATTTAGAATGTGGGACAGTGGTTTCTTTCGATTCGGATCGGTATGGTTGAGGTTGGACGTTTGTCGCGAGAAGCTGTCGTTTCACCGCATGAAAGGGCCACGAGTGACGATTGATCCGGTGAAACAAATAATCGATCGGAATGCTTAGCATTGGTACAAACACGAATACGAAGCAAGCACGCGGAGACTGTTTAAACGTCGAAATATCCCGTGCATAAGACCGATCGGCAAGTTTCGCACGTCCAAGGAAAAATAAGTAACGTCGTTTCCCGTTTCTTCCCCGGATGCCGTGGATTTACAATCCGCCCGTTCCAACCGGGAGGGAACCGCGAGAAATAAAATAAATTCCACGCCGTTCACGGGGAAACGGTCCGCGTGGTATTTCCAGCCAGCAAGTTCTCATGAAATCCTCGAGAGTCCTGATCGATGCGCGGCGGTAACGTCGCTCCTCTAAATCGACTTCCGATCGCGCGACGGGCCAAACAATCTCCGGGACATGTGTCACGTCTGGTGCCCCGTAAAAGAACGGGGCGAAATCCCAAGCAGGATAGAATAATACCCGTCGTAGAATCTCCGTTCGCTCCGCACCCGCCTGTCCGAAGCTTTTCCTCGTCCCGATCTAAAGCGATCCCACGACGACGACGACGACGGCGACAGGTCAAACCGCGTACGGGTCCGTCGAATTGGCACGAGACCCGGGACCGATAAAATATCGAGAGGGGCACGGCTCGAATGGAACAGGATTTTCGTGTGAATACGCGACCCCCTGGAAATTCGATCTAACCTAGCCGATGAGGGTATCCCCGTGGTTTCGACCTATGCATTTCCTTTCGATCGAAAATCATGAGGAGACAAGGGACAATCTGGAGAGGTGGGGAGGGCTGTTTAAGTGGAAACGGGGCGTAGGACGTCTGGTGACGTGACAGGAAACCGTGTAGGAGGAAGAAGTGAACGAACACTCGTGGCGAAAGAGAATAGAATCGAACAGAAAGGTGGCGGGTGGAGGTGGTCGGACGAAAAGAAAAGGGCCGGGGGCAGAAACAGAAAGAGGGACGGAGAAAGCGATATATACTACATATATATATCTAGAGGGTGGTTGTTCATAGAGAGAAGCGTCGTTTCGAATTTCTCGATAAATTCTCCCCCTCTCCGCGGGGCTCTTCCCACGTGAAACAATGGCGGAGAGTGGCGTGGAAAGACGTCTCGAATTTCGCTGAATCAAAGGTGATGCGTCGAGAGAACGAGAAGGGTGCGCGCCACAGATAGAGCCGCTGGAGGGGATGGAAGGGCCTGTCTATGGGCATGGCCGGGGGTGAAATCGATTTTGTCTAGGGTCTTGCGTATTATCCCCTGCGGTTTTCTATAGTGTCATTGTTGTTGGAACGGAAGGAGAACAAGGCCAGATTGGCGAGGCGGCGGGGAGGGTGAAAAGAGAAAGGCGGTTTTGGTCGAGAAGCTTTTGCGTGCGGGGTGGAAAAAGAGAGAGAGAGAGAGGGAGAGATATGAGATTGAGGGATATTCAGAAGAAGAGCGAGATGGAGAGGAGGTATAGGAGGATTCTGGACGACAGTCTGAGTGGCGCAGACACAAAGCCGTTATATTGCGTTTCCACTTGTACTTTTTTTTTTTCACTGTCTCCTCAGGGCCCAGCAACGCCACCAACCGCGTTACACGCGTTTTCGTACCCCGTTCGCGGGTTACCGCCGCGGAAGGGCTTTTCTTTCACCCTTCCTTCCGGCTGGGGGACAACTGTTGCCAGAATTTCTGAACGCGACGCTGATTTCTCTGCCGGTCCCGTTTCGACGCGGCGTCTACTCACGCGAGGGACATTTTTCCAGATCGAGTTACCAATTACCCGAGAAACCAGGTGGCAAGGGGGGGGGGGGCTCAAAAAATGAACCTCGCGACGAGGTAGGCGATGCGTTTCGGTTCTGGTGAAATAATTTTCCGTTGACACGCAATGCCTGTTTCGGTAGTGGATTAATCGAACGATAAGTTTAAATTATTGCGCCGATGGATATTGTAACAGAATCGATAAGTACATATTAAATTTGGCATTACAGAGATTGATTACTAGATGAGAAACATGGGAACGTCTCGAAGGAATGTGTTAAGGAAGGTTAATAAGTTTCAGAAACGAAGTGGTATTGGCTGGGGAGCGAACCGAAACATCGAGAATGAAATTTCTAACGGGGATGGTGTTTATTTGGAAACCCGGTGGAGATAGAACAAGGTGGAACTACTGGTACATAAGTATATACCAACGGGTTCCCCGAGTCTCACGATGGTTAAAGCATCGAGGCGAAACCTAAAACCGCGAGGACAGTATTTCTCACCGCGCGACGCTGCTATTCTTCAGCCTGTTGCAACAAGTTTTCTTTGGAGTTCTTGCACTCCTCGGGCCTTTCTATTAACCTTGAAACACTTTTCCCAACCAGTACCCGTTTCTCCTCCATTTTCGGAAATGCGCTCCCGGCTGCGGCCGGTATACTTTCATCCCAACGCCGCGAATGGAAGAGAATTTCCAGCGGCGCGTTCTAACGCACTCGGCGATCGTTAAATTCGCGAGCGAACCAAATTTCTCGCCCCCCTGAACTTCTCGGATTCTTCAGATTCTCGTTCGCCGTAGACGCGTGCGCGCGAGCTCGCGATGTTCCACCGATCCGTATTAATTTATCGACGGAGTATGAAAAATGATCTCATTGCGCATTCCCGACACGCGGCAGACTTCTCGAAGGTTTTGGTAATTGGCCGCGCGTCGCTCGCGGCGACCGGAGCCCGGCCAAGTTGTCTGGAACCGCGGGGGATCGGGAATGAAAAGTTTTATTAAATGATACGAGCCGGACGGCGGGCGCAGCCGCGACGAATATAATGAACAAAGTTCTGCCGAACTTTCGCGTGGAAAATGAATAACCGCCGGCCGCGTGGGGTGGAATCGAAAATTGCCGGACAGATTCGGTTGTCTTGCCGGGACCGGGGCGCTTCTACTCGGAGGCGTAGTCGAGTAGTTAACGCGACTTCGTGTCCTTTGGGCTTTCTGCGGTTGCTCTTTGAGGATTCCGTTTGATACGTTCAACTTGCGCCAACTTGAACCTCGGCATCGCCGCCCCTCTTCGGATATGAGACGTGCTCTTAAAGCGGAGATACCACGCGGGGTACGTCGGTCGAATCGATTAAATCTCCGAGCTAGGTACTGGCTGTAGCGTCTAAGACAGAAAATTGGACAATGGTAATTTGCGAATAATTTGTGGAACGTCCTGCGAGATGCAAGGGACTCAAGTTTCGGGAAGTTTTTCGTCACGGTGCCTGCTCTTCGAGGAATATTCGTGCGCGATATTTGTTCATTTCCAGGGGATATTTTGTAAACGAAGTTTGTCGGGAACGCTTTATGCCGGAGGAGCTTCTTGTAAGAATGAACTTTCAGACGGCAGGAATGCATGGAAAAAAAAGTTCAGACCACCAGCAAAGTTCCGCCAGCGAAATGACTGGCGTTCTTGTTCGACGTTGGGAGCTTCGAGTCCCTCCGGATCGCCGCGTTTATTTTTTCTCGCCGCGGAATGCACATTGAAACGAAACGGGGGAAAAGAAATCCGCTAAGCAACCTCGTTCAATTGCCATGGCAGAAAACTGGCCACCCCTTTCGAGAAATATAAGAACAACTCTGTATCGAATTTAAATAGCTCAAAGTCCCGGCTAATCTGATCTCGATCGCGATCGGAACACCGTCGTCGCAAATTAAAACGCACCTCCTGTAACTCGCGTTCTGTACAGAATAAAAAGGGATGCATATAATAATGAAAAAACGAATTCGACGTTTAAAACAAACCTCACGCCGTTCCAACATTACTAAACGAAGGATGCCTTTCAATTCGCCGCGAACCAGAGCGTCCGTCCCGGCAATATCGGAATAACAAGACATCGCGCTAACTCCTCGCAGTCTCTGCTCGGCATCCCCGTTTCAAAACTACCCACCCCATCCCCGACGGTCACCGACGACAGCGTGCATGTCCCGCACGAGTTAGGGACAGTTAGTTTAGCCAGTCTAAGAGGCAGTTTGTGCAGCCGTGCCGGTTACTAACGTGTGTAGCACGAGCCTCCTATAACGCTATCTTGTTCCAGTTAGCGTGGCAAGACTGTTCGTAGCCGGTAATTACGGGCCAGTTCCCGGAACGGTTCCGGCGACGGGCTCGCGCATGTAAACCGGGCTTAATTGTGTCTTGTCCCGGCTGGAAACTATCTCTCCTTCTCCCTGTCTCCCCGGGTCTCGATACTCGGTCGATCGGTCGACCGTGTACTTACGTGCACGCGTTGTATATACCTGCGGTGCGACTACGCTACGCGCCCCCCAAACCCCCCTTTTGCCCCGTTGAAAACGGGTGGAACACGGAGGGGTGGGTTCGGTTACGCGTGCCCTTCGGCGAACGGGAGACGCGCGGATCGCCGAGAGGCGGAATCAATGGGAATAGGCGAAAATGAGGGGAAAATCGAGGGCGAAACGACGCCGGGCGAGGTTTTTGCGGGAGGCTAGGAAATTTAATTGAAAAACTCGGTTACGCCGGTGGCTGTGTGTGCCAAAGGATTAAAGGAACGGCTCGTCACAAATTGGATTAGCAGCGGAACGTCCCGTACTGGGCCGTGCCCGGCTGTGGATACAGTTCGTTTTAAATGAAAGTACCCTTGGCCGTCGTTTACGCCGATCTCTCGGCCACGGTATATCTGTACCCGGGCACACGTTGCTTCCTCTGCTCTCCTCTCCTCTCGGCCGCGTCTTTTTCTGCTGGCGAGGCACGAAGCCGGAGCTAATTTTTTAATTAAAGCCGCGCGGGGAACGGGGTCCTCCCCGAGGAACTTTGATCTTCTTCGGGACGATCACGGGGACCCGAGCATTGATTTCACACTTTTACGGCCTCCGGCACGGGGGGTTGCTTTCGTAGGCAATTTTGGGTTTGATTGGTAATTGGACGACGGGGAGCATTGGGGGGTGCTGAACTGCGGGTCCATCGAATTGTGCGACCAGGTTCTCCGCAATGGTTGCGGGGGTCGGGTTTCTTAATAATTGTTTCGACGAATTTCAAGGTACGCTCCTGACCGGGTCGAGCCGTAGTTCCGTCAACGACGCATCTGTTTTGTTGCGCAATACGGTTCGGCGAATTTAATCCTGACGGCGGTGCAAAATAGACGCCCATTACCGAGCTGTCCGTGAAACGCGACAGCGTGGGAAATTAGGCGAAGTTGCCGCTCGAGGTCCGGTTTCGTTTTGCCCAATCGTAAAACTGCGCGTCGAACTTTGCCGAGCGCGAATATCGGAATTAATACGGCCTCGAAACGGTCCTCGCAAGCGAAGCGCGTTCCGCCTGGACGCCATATCGTCCATTTGTATCGTCGCGTTTCTCTTCAACGTACCGCAATCTTCGTTGCCCGGGTTCCTATAATTATTCCGGAGGGCCGTGCGTCGTTCGATCGAACGCGGCTTATAATTAAATGGCCAGCCGAGTGGGCACGAAGCATTCGCGTGCCGGGACTTTCCAGCTTCGTCGTTTGATATCCAGAAATCGAGCGGCCAGAGGGTAGTTTTTCCACGGGCGAACAGATGGGGGCGTCCTTTGATCTCGAGGCTCGCGTATAGAATTTCCTCTCTCGAATCGGAACGGGTCCCCCCAGACGTTCGATGCGAATGATAGGCCTAAGCTGTAAGTGCATGTTCCGGCAGCGAGCGTGCAATTAAGAAGTCGAACAGGAAGTTAAGGGACGGCGCTTGGTCAAAGTTCAATTCGATCTTTGGCGGGGATGTGCCTGTGCGGGAGAAGAGAGGCTCTCGCAACGAAGTTTCCCCGATTGAAATTAAAGGGGTCGACTGGTTCGACGTCTCTCCTTCCGTCCCTCCAACGGGGATTCGTTCGATTTTCGATGTTCAATCTCTCGCAGGGGGATCGGTTGTTGGTTGTTTACGGAAAGTATCGTTGCAGAAAAGATCCCAGAGCGTCGCTCCGCCGTCACAGGGTAACGAGCACAGGCTCGAGCGTATTTACAGGAAATCGCGATGCTTCTTTGAAGGAGATCGAACGGTCTTTTGCTGACTGCTCTTCTTCCCCCTTGTGCAAAATATTTCCTGACGTGGTATCTCTTTCTGTGCGGAGATGGCTGCTCTTGAAACGCGGTTTCGATCGAATTTGTTTTTGCTTTCTTTCTGATCGAAATAATATCGCAACTGTTGTGTCGCTTTTCTTTGATTTGTAAGGATAGTTTACTCGTGGAAGATTGTTTCCAGCGAGAAGCCCGGGCTTTCACCGTCTGGAAAAACATTTTTGATATATAATACGAAAGTTTGCAGCATCCTCTGCTCTCGGAAAGCCCGCGTTGCCCGGCAACGTACAAAAATCCTATCTCTCGTTTCATCAAACTTAAAAAAATACGAACGAAATTCAATCGAACACCGACTTGCTCCCCACAATAATTCCTCGATTCGCCCGCAATGAATCGCCTCGCCGAAACAGATTATCCTCCGCGATGCGTCCCAAAGGCAGCCGTCTCAATCGGCCGCAACAATATACCCATCGCCCACGATATCTCAAGCTCCCAAGCCAAGACCTTCCTTTCAGTCTCCGCGATCGAAGGTTGCTCGTTCAAGCGTCCAGCAAAAGAGAGTTTCCACCGTGGTGCAAGTCGATAGCCGACTTCCCCCGTAGACATCCACTGCCCCTCCATCCACCCCCCCAAGCCCTAAGCCAAAATTAACCGGTCAGAGTTTACCTTTGGCCCGCAGAGTACGTCGGATAGCTGATCGTCGACGAGCAGAGGCTCGTTAACCCTGCCTCTTCGAGGTAGCCGCCCTTAATTACGATCCACTGACGCCTCGTTTCCGGTTAAAGGAGCCGTCCTGCACGCCGGATACGTTGCCGCACGCGGACACGGGGAATCGGGGTTGAAATAAAAAAAAAAAAAAAAAGGAGAGAAAGAACGTCCCAGAGTGAATAGCGACGCGTCCGTTCTCCCCCCGCTGGCATGATCGGATTTGCTTCGGTATATCTGCACGCATGAATCACGATTACCGCGAAATGGAAACAATGCATGCTGCAGCGGCGACGTAGCAGCGCGGGGAACGCAGAGTGGATTTATTAATCCCGACGTGCGTGCGCGCGTGTGTGCGCAACTCGCGCCGGCAGAGAGGAAAATAAAACAAAAAAAAAAAGAGAGAGAGAGAGATCGGGCGAATTCAGGTGTTTCAAGTAACGTCGGGATTGCAACGGTGGCTCGGCGTTATTTCGCTTTATTGGCGACGCCGTTTCGAAGATGAAATACGCGACGCGTTTGGAATGAACATTTTTATTCCGGCGCGAAACTGCGCCGTCCGCGTTCGTACGGCGCGCGCCGGTAATTGGGGGGCTGGTTTATTTCGGTTGTCGCTGGACGGGGTGTTGTTTCGTTTTGGTGGTTCTTAGCAAAAACGGTGCTCGATTGAAAGTGTGGTAGTTGTTTTTCCCCTCTGCAGCCTTCTCCGCGCCATTCTCTGGGCAACTAATGGTGGATTTGCTGGGCGATATGTAAATTGGAGAATAAAGAGGGTTTTTAATACGGATCACCGACGACGCGATGAAATTCGTCAATTGTTGACCACCGATACTTTACACTTTTTGCATTTCGTATCCAGAGTTAGAAGGGTGTTTTGATATTTTCGAAAGCTACTGCTGGGCGAATGACGGGCGTAAAAAATTATGCTGATATTTCCTCTCGTGCGTAACACGGTATGCAATTAAATGTCACGTTAAATGCATTTAACCGTTGCAACAGCAGGAGTATTAATATTCTCATCTTTATAAATGGGCTTGGATAAAGCAGGGCGTGTTTGATGAACGGAAGTATCCAACATTTTAATATCGTTTCGTGCTAATATTTGTACGGCTACTGTCCCGGAATGAATGTTTCGAATTTGTCAAATTATCGTGCACAATTAATTCACGTTTCGAACCGTTCTTCACTCGCGACGCTATGTTCATTATGAATTGTTAATCAACCGTTTGTCGGCCATATATTTTTGCACTACTCGATATTTTGGATCAATAGACAACGGAATAGACTGGAAGGTCCATGGTATGCCGCTCTTTCATTCGCGCAAACGAAGTTGTAAAATGAAGTAACGGAAGGAGTAGTATTACGGAAGTGTTACGATTTCTCGTGAAGGTGGCTGTGGGTAGATAACGTTATTACATCGAGCAATATATACCCTGCCTTCGGAGAGATAAAAGGAGCAACTGCGTTATATAGTGCCATAACTTGCGATTAAAGTTGTTGATTACTTAGGCGAGCCGAGTATGCAAAATTAACAAGTCTATCCTGGTTTACCTAGGCGACCCTGATGTTCTCTGTATTGCCCATTTCCCGGAGAACAGAATCTTTAATCTACTATTTGATTAATATACTTTCGTAGTAGAAAGAACGACTGGTATCATACAAATATTCCGAGGAAATATATTACGATATCATATCATATCACATTCAACTTCGCCTTGATAGCTGTTAATTCTTTGAATTATTGGCAAAGTCCAGCTAATCGTGTTTTCTTCAGCACAATTTTTATCTAACACTGCTGTCCCTTGCCTCGAACGAATAGCTTAATAATCGCGCCTCACGACTAAGATAACACGATCGATCGATACATTCAAGGAATTTCCTTTTCACTGTCGCGTAAAAGCGCGAGGGAAGCTTCAAAATTGCCTCCATTAAGCGTTTATAGGACTTCGAATCGTCGTTTCGCCGGGAAGCTTCGAAACACCTCGGCGACGTCGAGAAAAGCCTCTTAGGGAACTCTTAAGGCGCGCTGCAGAAAACGAAATGTCGAAAACGAGAGAAAAAGAAAACGAAAGTACCGTCGCTACCCCCTCGCAGCCGCCGATATTTCCCCGGCCAAGAGAACAAAGGTCGCAGTTCTTGCAATCAGAAGTTCTTCCTTTACCCTCGCTGCAAAGGTGCCGCATAAATAATACCAACATTCATCAAACACTCCCCCTTCGAGTTTTGCGAAACTGCGATGAAACCAGCGCGACGGCGTACAATCTCTCTGTTTCGCGTAAAAAGAAGAATCATGGGGGACACAGAGGAACAAAGTGGAAAAAGGGTGAAATAAAGCACGCAAAGCGGTTGAGGCCTCGGCAGCCTTGGAAAGTCGAGAGTGATATTTTAGTCCTCGCTCGTCCGAGGGAGAAGAGGAACTTTAATCGAACGGGAAGAACAAGGTTACAACCTGTAGATTCGTAAAATACCTTTCGGTGCGGAGGGTCGGCGTGCTATTCCGTGCACGTACTCGTTCTGTTAGGCTTTTTTAAACGTAGCTGACGCGGTTACGCGGGAAATAAAAGAAGGAGAATGGGGGATGAATGGGAACGACGAGGGGTAGGGTGGAACGGTGAAATCGTTGAAGCTTGGTCATGGAAAATGAAGCGAGCACTGTCGCATTGTGAAATAAACGGAAGATGCATAAATAGGGGTGCAATTTTGCGAACGAACGGAAGCACGACAATTTTAACAATAATTGAATAATTTACGCCACCTTCTCTGCGAAGGTGATGTTTATTTAAAGTTCGTTAATTGCGGTAATAATAAGGTTATTCGTTGTGCCAATTAATGAGTTGCTTGTTGAGTATCAAGTACCGCGTAATTTCTTCAGGATTCTACAGTGTACGCGAACAAGGTGCACCTGAATATTTCCGCAACGGCTGCGTTGGTTCATTCGCCACGTTAGCTTGAGATAACGCGGTACGAAGTGGCAAATTGTCTTCATTTTCTCCGGTGAGGACAGAGATAGCTCCCACGTGCCATGCATTCAAATTAAAACCACGGCGCGCGTCGCGTTTAAAGCGCAAGAGTTAAATTCCATCTGTAAACACGCCTGAATTAGACGTCTTTAGAGAGATTCTCGCCCCGCCCACGCGTCCGTGCATTAATCGAGACGGTAATTGATCTTGCTTACGACTTTCAATTACGAATTTCAACGATTTATTACTGCCAAGAATAAATTCACATTCGAACCGCCCCCGTAATTGAGAGAATCTTGAAATCATCAACGTTTAAGCGTTTCCTCTCCCCGAACGGTTGTACAGTGTGCAATATATATCTTCGAACTGTTTCCCCAACAGCGCACACATTTTGTCCTTTAATTTCCCGCAAAAACAGCCGCGCCTGTACACGATCAGCGTATTAAAAATCTCCACCGGTGTCGACGGTTTACGCTCCATTAATTATTCAGCTTTTAATTACGTTTCGATCGCGGCACGCGGTTGAATAAAGCATGAAGCGGGATTTCCACGGGACGACACGTTTCCCTCGTGGATAGCTGCGGTTCGATTCGGTTAGAGAGTCGGATCGGCAGCCGAGCTTTTGCCCTGTTTTCGCGTTCGAATCACGCGCCTCCTTATTGTTCTTCTTTTTCATTTGCATCCCTCTATTTTCCACGAGACCCGTCGCAGTGTCTTTCGTAAGTAGAAACGTGGCAACATTTTTTTATTGTCAAGTTGTTCCGCAAACTGTACGAAACTCGACTCGTCGAAATCGTATGTAAACAGGATTTCCATTGTATCGATACTATCGGAAAGTGAAAACGCAATTTTTCAAAAAGCAATTTGAGAAATAATTACATATACCGTTATTATAAAATTCGTAAAATACAGCAGCCTGTCATTCCACCAAAGAAATAATTTCGAAGCAGATCACGCGCGACCACGAATCTTCCTCCCCTAAAAGAAAGAAAAATTTGAAATTAAATCCCCCCTCATAACGGTCATCGCGCACACTGGCCAGCCTAAAAGAATTCTACGCAGCACACTAAACAAACAGACGTTTCGGCCAAACATGTTTCGGCAACACTCGAAGGTACGGTACGTGTAATACATCAGGTCGTCCCAGCTTCTCTCGTTTCCTCGAACTTCGCCATCTCGCTCCAACAAGAAAACATTCATTGATCATTTCGTGCTCGCGTTACACCGAGATCCTCCCCTGCACGCCAAGGGAAAACGCGAACGAAAAGATATATCCCTCCGCTCGTTCCTCCCCCGAGTCGTTTCGTCGCGACGCCGTTATAAAGAGGGGGGCGAGAGTGGCCGTGCCGGGTTCGTATGCTCGTTTGAACGCCCCCGCAATTATGCTGTTTATGTAAGGGCGTGGTTTTAGTCGATCCGAAGCTCGCGATGAGACAAAGGGCCCAGCGAGTACTTGCACAGCACGGCGTGTACATAAATAAGGCCGCGTGGCTTTTATATTGCTTTGAAGATTGGCAGATCCGGCGTAATGGTCAGCGAGGACGCAATCGGCCGGAGCGTAGACGCGCGTGTCCGAGCGTACATGGACGGTACACCCTTTGTGCTCGGAGAATCCGATGTTTCGACCGTGGCAGGATGTGTTCTAACGATGATTGACCGATTCTGTTATTTGCTACGGCGCTCTGTATGATTATAGCGGAGCGGCATGAAGCGCAGCGAGGGTGAAAGTATAGATCCGCGTAGGGCGAACGCGGGGGAGACGCGAGTCTAAATGTCTGGAAAAATTCAATCACTCTGTCGGTTGGCTGTGTCACCTGGAGTTCTCGATTGTTGAATTGCAACGTGAACTAAGCTCTTGTTTCGGCGCGCCGTTGAGTGGCCACGAAGGTGCGCGTGTTCGTTCATGAATTGTACAATGATTGGTCCTTCGTTCGGCAAAAAATTCGACGGGTTTGAAGCTTAGTTAATTACGTACCGCGTCATATTTTGCATAAATTTTCCGCGCATGAAACTCGGGATTGAAAGAACGCGAGTAGTACACGAATTGATCAGCAGTTGTAAGAGCTTGCAAGGAAACGTATTTAGCATTGGACGGCTGATCGATAATTTGTCGAATCTGGTGGAAGCGAGGTAAAGTCACGGGTGAAATTACGGCGAAAGCCAGGTATCATGGCTGGATGAAAATTGAAAGGAAGATAAAACGTGATCAGAGCCTGGATAATAGGGGTTGGCGAAGTTGACGTGCCAGAGAATTTTTGCCCGATGGAAAATGTACCATCGGAAATAGAACTGAAAGTGTCGAGTCGAGGGATACGGGAAGTGGCGGAAAAATAGAGGGCACCGCAAAAAAAATTTTAACTAATTGAACCGAAGCTCCTCGGGAACCGTAGAAAAACAAGCGAAACTTTGGAAGGGACTCAAAGGGGCCGGGCGAAATTTAAGAGAAAGCGGAATAGCGTGAGACATGAAGGATGGGAATTAAACGGATAATTGACACTGACGGATGAAAGGCCGACGAAACTCGGGGGAGGAGAATCGAAAGGGAACTAATGAAGTAACAAAGTTTCGCCCCGGTGAAATAAAAAAGGAGCCACCGAGAGGGGGGATGCTAACATATGAAAACCGTAGAACAATAAGAATGATGAATCGAGCAAGTCGAAGTGAAACGCGAAAGAAATAAGGGAGACATCAAAGGCGAGAAACCGGACGCTTAAATAAGAAGCAAATAATGCAGCTTCGAATCGGTGAGAAACTAAAAGAATCTAATTCCCCGGGGCCCGGGGTATTCCTGCTCTCGATTGTAAAATCAGCAGGGAATAAATTCAATGGGCGATCGTGCCGCAATTGGCGCGACACGGGGGTGGGGGCGGAGAATTAACGAGCAGTCTAAATCTCGCAGAGACTGCAGAATCGTCTTTACCGATGAAAAGGAACGACTGTTTTCCGACCAGTTTTCCAGCTTCCCCGAGTTTCTTAAGTAGCCTGTTTATCAGGGCACTCGTCGGTGGTTGAACACGGCGCCGCTTTTTCCATTTGTTTCGCGAGTTCGCCCGATCGCGATAGGAACACGAGTTTCTTTCGCAAACGTAGCGGAAACTTTTCGTTCGGTTCCCCTCCGTTCCCGGGTTGCACACTTCGAAAGTTTAATTTCGCGGAAGCTGCGGGACCGGCTCCACCGAACCGTTCCCCCGATTCCTCGAATCGGATAACAGCGGATCCTGATATTTTTCTATGGGGTGAACTGTGCGGCGAATTTATTTACGCTCGGGCGTAAGACGCTTTCCCATTGCGCGCGTCGTATTTGAAGAAAATCCTGGGAATGAATCGTTACTTGTATATTTTATACATTTTAACGTGCATGGTGTGATTTAATAATATTTGTTCTTGGCGTGGTTTAAAATTCTCGTTCTAAAAAGTGTATTCTCTTTTAAAGTTCGTTTTTTTATTTTAAATTGTCTTTTGCTTTAAATTCTGTAGAAAGGAATCTTCCATGCTCTATCGAATTCCAGCAGCGCTCGAATAACGCCAATACAAACTTACCACTTGAAAGACATTATTTCCAAGAACTATTTCCTGCTTCTTTTTTCCCTCTTTCCGATTTAAACCCCCCAGATGAACCACCTAAGCGCGATCAAAGGCGAGGCTCGAATTTCCATCGTATATCAAATGAAGCTTCCCATGAATCAACCTGCGGGGCGGGTGCGCCTTCCACGGTCTTCAGTTTCATCGTGGAAACACATTTTTGAAAATCGAATTTTCCATCCAACCGCGAGCTAATGTTCCACAGAGGTACGCGTGGGGTCGCTGCATGAAAACGACCTGAAGGGTGTTCCCTATGGATGAAACGTTGAAGCCAGCCTGCACATCCTTACGGTATCAGGTATGGCGCGTGAAATTTTATGCAAACGCCACCGGATGGCGAGCTTCCCATATGCAAAGGGGAAGCGTTCGAACGCGACACTCGATATATATTCCCGTGGTACGTTATCTTAACGAAGAGGCACGAGTGCTTCCGCGGAACTTTTCCCTTTCCGCTGCCGGGGGGTCAATTTAGTTACCCGTGCGGTGAAGTTTCATAGGTTCTATCATTTTTCATTGGTACAGTTCGCAATTTCTTAACATTTGCTTTAAAATAAGAGGTGAAGGTACATTGGACACTCGACTTGCGCTAATATGGTGTTTCGGTAGAGGTGCATTATCGAAGCAAGGGCTCTTAGACTGGTTCATCAATTTATTTATTTTCATTTCTGATCTATGCACTAGAAAATTTTTGACGTGGCAGGTCGTAGTAGTAATAACGATAACTTTTCCCTTTTCCTCTGTCAGACTAATTGAAAAAACTGTTCACGAATTTTCCTCGAGGTGCGTTTATTTTTCCTGCCTATTATCTTCGCCCCCCTTTCTTCTTATTGGAAATGGTGTGTTAAATAAAATAACTATTATATTTATCACAATCCGTGTATTTATAAACAGCTCAGAATCAATGTCTTATCACCATGAAATGTTCCGTTGAACTGAATAAAGCGCCCAGAAGAACTGGGTACTTATACCTACGAAGGCGCATCGTCTCATTTTACAACCAGGACCCTTTTTGACTCCCCAAGTAGAACCCCATCTGGTTCTCTTACTATCTTTATTACTAAGCCATTTCTAAGAACGTTGAGACAATTTTGCTCTAACATATTTTACATTCACTATCAATAGCAAATATTCAACACTTCTATTAATTAACTAACTGATCTGGTTGCACTTGAATGCTCAGCAGAACGCGTCGCAACGAAATGCATAGATACGTACAAATCGCGATCAAAATTGATTAAGGGGCAGAAACAGGAATTAGAAGTTAGAAATAGTTGCACAGGAATACCAAGCGGCACGAAAACCAGATTCATTGTATCATTCGTTTTAACTTGGATACAATAATGTACACTCTGCCCGAGTGTTTTCTAATTTCGAACATTGTCACCGCATTCCCGAGGAAATGCCCCCTTCAATTACTTTCTACCCCGCTTGAAAATATACATATTCACCGGGCGCGGGCGTCGCGACTCGTTTCGAAACGTTTCAAGCAACGTCGACGCTCGTTCCCAAAATTGTCTCGTCGCGTGCGTACTCGTTTCGGAAGGTCTCAGATCGGCCGTGCTGTATCGTCGATTTGAAATTCAACCGCCGGATACAGCAACGAGGACCGTGTGTCAAAGCGCGAGACGATCCGCCTCGAATATCGCGGTGCAGCGTGTTTCTCCTCCGTCGATCGCCGTTGTTTCGAGCAGCGAAACGAGCCACAGGCGTAAATTACCACGCGTTCATTAAATTAAATTAATTTCTCGCGTTCGCCGGAACAATGCGTCTGTGCGCCTTTCGACCGCGCACAATTTTTCCACGTCCGTGTTCCGCGACCAAAAACTGTTCGCTTGCCGAAAGGAGGCGAACAACAGCCTGCGCGTATTCCATCGGTGGATCGAAAGGGGGTTGAAATTTTTCTGCTGGACAATTTCTTCCGTTGAACGGACGAATTTTTATTTCGACGCAGAAAACAAAAGCTTCTCGGGGTGGGGGTCGATTGTACGTTGCACGGTATCGCGCAGTGGCGCGAGCAAGGGGTTAACGCGTAACATTTCGTTCGCTCGGGTACGCGTGTTTCGCGTGCTCGAGAGTAACGCGAAAGTGGGCGCAATATAAAAGTCCTGAACGCGGGCCCGCGGTAATAACAAAGGTTGAATTAACGGAGTCGCGGCGCGCGTCGGAAAATTCGTTTCTCCTTCGAACGAGCCGAAACGACGGGCTCTCTCGCCGGTGTGCGTTTCGACGAGTAACGCGGCCAGCGCGCAACCGTAATCGATGACGCCATTCTTCTGCTCCTCGCCGCGGCGAACGAAACGAGATACGGTTAACGCGGAAATTCTTTCTTTAAACTCTATCTGGTAAATTGCGTTCTTTATTCGCTGTTCGTGTGTCGCTTAATTGCGTTTGCGTCGGGGATGATAATCGATTTCTCCCCGCCCGTGGTCATTTCATGGAGAGTGCCGGAAATATTTCGATTGCGCGTTTGCTCTTTATAATTGTTCCCAAGCAGACGTCTTTGGAAATAAATAATTCAGCTCAATTTTTATATAGATATTACAGAGCGTCGAGAATATCTTTCCGTTCTCTGCGCGTATCCGTTGTCATCTGGTCATCTCTTCATTCGTCGATACAAACAAGCTTCAACAATCATCCCCTCTGTCTCGTCTGCTGTGCCCCAACAGAACCAGCGCGCAATATTACGTCTGTAGGAAAGCCGGGGATAAATAGCGATAAAAAAAAAATGATCACGATCCTATCCCGCGAGAAAACCGAACCATGTCAATAAAATCGTAACCCGCCCCCCAGAATAATTATCCCTCGTAACCTGGATGATAACAGAGCTATCGTCCCGCGCGGTCGACGATTTGTCATTTTCCATCGCGCGGGCACCGGTGTTTGCCAATAATTCTCGATCGCCCGTCGGATCGGCTGTGCGTCGTGTATCTCGTTAAAAGTTCATCAACGATTTTCCCCGTGTCGCCTCGAATTTCACCGACGACACGAGTATTGTCGCGGCAAAAAGAATATAGAGCGCGAAATTTCCATCCGTTGCGTCGGCACACCGTCCCGCGCGCCCCGTTTCATATCTGTGTACTATGAATACCGAACGGAGAAAATGGAAAAAAAAAAAAGGAGAGATAGCCCGAAGGAAAAATTGGAAAGCCAAGCGGGCGGAAAGGGGGGCGCGCGGGGAGAATGGCAGGGTCAGCAAGAGAAAATTCATATCGAATCGAGCGCTGCAGGACAATTCGTCGAAGCGTCATTTGATCGTCGGGGCAAACAGAAACATCCGTGGACGATCGATCCCCGCCCTATGTTGATACGTCTGGCTTTAGGGGCGCGTTCTCGATGATTCTTCGTCAAATAATGACGTCATCGGGGATAGCCCGACAACGTCTTGGGAGAGGGGCAGTTAATTGGCGGGCCGTTATTGCACCGTCCCGATGAACGGCCCTTTCCGGTGCTGGCTTTTCTTTGTGCCATGATTACGACGGGCAGAGCGAGGATTTACCGATGGAACCGCTCGGACGTGATTGGAAGTTTGACGAGCGTCGTCCGCTAATTTCTCGCGCTTTATTGGAAGACGCGAGCCTTCAAATATTTGGAGGATTATTCGGCCCGTTTTCTTCGGGACGTAGTACCGCAAGATATTTTCTTATCCCGCGACATTTACGAGTCAGTTCGCAGTGTCTACAAATATATTGCTTTCCGAGGAAATGTCCGCTTGGCACTTATCCGATTTCTTATCATCCGTTTTATTTTACGCAGACGTTGAACCGAGTACTGTTGACGCTTCTCGTATGGCTTGCTATGGAAGGTACATTAATTAACTTCGCTTTCCACCTGTATTCCAGTGGTAATCTATAGTTTAACATATCCCTTCCCGCTTGAGTCCTCCCAATTTTATTGCTTCATTTACTTCGTTTACTTCGATTGATTATTTCCATCGGTAAAAGCACCGAAAGCCTCTTTCGAAAATGTCACAGAAGAAAAGTAATACCCCATTAACCTCGATCCATCGGATTCTCAGCAATCGAACTATCCCAGATATCGGCGGGGCTTTCACTCTAATTAACAACAGTCACTTGAGCGGCACTCGCGGCCGAGGACCATTCGAAACGGGGGGGCGGCGTTTCGATTCGTTCGATGACACGAACGAAACGGAACACGCAGCGGCATCGAATTGTATTAATGATATTCGACGATACACGCGAAACGCATCGATGGCGAAATGTGTTTATTTGCGAAACACGAACGGCCGAGTGGATGCTCTCGAGCATGCACGGAGTAGATTTTTGTTCGCTGCTCTTCGGCGTGGCTCGAAAATCGGGTGGAAAAGTGGAGGCTCGCAGATTTTGTTGTAAACGCGATACCGGACAACGCTGATAACGCTTTGATATCTGCCATCCGCGCTCGATCGCACCGCAGCTGAACGTTAATAAAATTTCATCGCCTGCATGCGAGCTTCTGTTTCACATTTTTATCCCGGAATATTTTCCCGCAGCGACGCGCGACTCGCGTTTCCCAAATGTTCGAATAGCCGTTTCTCTCGTTTCGAATCTCGGTTGACCCGTGGTTTTCGCGACGTTTATTTGCAGAATTGATAACGGATAGTTTAGGGGCGGAGGACTGGCGGACTTTTAATCCGAAGAGCGGGGAACACGTTGGCTCGTTAAAGTCTTTCGCGGCAGCAACCGTGTTTTGGATTTAGGTATTGATATTTGTTAATGCTTAAATGATTGATTCACGTTGGAAAAAAGGTACATACATTTAAGTCGCTCGAATACTTTGCTATTGAATTGGTATTGAACACAGTAATGTTGCTCCACGAAACATAGGTAATATTTAAATTACTCAATATTTATTAAATCTTGTCAGTCGAGTCTGTAATATATAATCAATTCCCTCCACATGAATTATTGAGATATATTCGGAAATACTGGTACCGGTTCCGCAGCTTCGCGAAACATTAAATTCGAATTAAATATTATAAAGGGCAGCGGTCGCTGGTTCCGTTTAAATACCTATGCTCGTACATATTTTACCCGAGCGAGAGTCCATCGATTTCCACCGCACAAATTGCACGTCGCAATGAAAATTCTCGCACAATTCCAGCCTCGAACGTGGAATCGTCTCCACCGATGCGGGCGAATTTGCTACGGAACGTCGCGAACGTCGCGAACGTCGCGACCGTCATCGTGCACCGCGAGCTTTTCAATTCTCGCGCGAAGATCCGAAGTTATTATCTTCCGAACAGCGGCGAATCCCATTAAGGGCACTCGCAAACATATCGTACCTCGTCAGAATTCTGAATGAAACACGCGGCCCAGCAAAAGTTGTCCAATTTCCCGGGAACTCGGACAACGGGATCGTTCCTCTGCGACTTACCAATGCATTCGATGCTATAAAAGGAGCTCCCTCGAGGCCCGAAATGATTTTCCCCGACCCCCGACCTATCTGTATCGTCGCCAGTCGTGCCACGAACTTCCGCCGTCGTTCCACGAACTTTCCCTCCGTCGAACGTTATCCCCGGGATGCGCGAAAATTTATGACCAGTCACGGGCGTTCATTAATCCGCGACCATTTGCGATTCATCGAGAGGGAGGGACGCATTCCGCCGGAGTGTGTCTCCTCTGTGCATCGAAATTTCACGCACTTATCGCACTCGCGTGCGCAGAGTGCGCACAGTTGCGCACAGCGAAAATCGTGCGGGTCGTATCGCGATAACTACTTTGATTTATTTATATATTTGTTTGTTTGTCCGTTTGAACGCGAACGACGCAATCCATTGACGAACAAAGCGATACAATATTTGCATCGCGATGCCAAAATAGAACCGACGGACGGGAAATCAGTTAGATTTATGCGGCTTCGATCGGCATACGTGAATGTTCGGAGTAAATTATGCGCGGCTATCTTAAAAGAATCGGATGAAGTGTTTATAGAATCAATCTGGGAGCAATAATTGTTTGCGATGTCGCATGTTCTGTTTATGGGGTCTATGGGGTAAATAAGAGACTATGTGCAAGCGTGCAAGTTGATGCATGAGAGGAGAAAGTCCATTCAAGATTCTGTGTAAGAATAAAAGGTCGTTTGTACTTCTTCGATTCTTGAGCGAGCTCAAATTTATTTGTTCGTGATTGGCCCGTAGTCGTGGTCGGAGAAATCGCAAACCTTAGGAACTTGCGCCGGACACTTTCGATTGTTCGCTTGCGTTTGCGTGGGTTTGACGACCGAGTCGTCGACGCATATTCTAGCCGCGGTCTGATTAGGGCGGAGTAAAGTAAAGTTTAATAGATACAATATTTCTAGAGGCACTCGCGTTACGCTTTACGAACCCCAGGGTCGCTATTTTTGCTACTTCGCCGAGAACAAACGACGAATTTGCATCTACAAATGCTCGACCATTAGTCGCACTGAAAGTACAAAACTCAACATGCTCCTTCGTTAACGAAAAACAGGAAAAACAATGAAACAGTACTCGATACTTCTTGCGACACGACCCGCACGATTTTCCCTGCAAGTGACCGCGCGTATTTCGCCGAGTACATCTCCCAATGGAAGCATTCGAAGCGATCCGTCACGATTTCCATGCAGGATTTCCCTCGTCGCGCTATCATCCACGTCGATTGTTGGAAACGTAACAGATGAACGCGCCGCGATTCCGGCGATTCGCGGCGACGCGACGCGTCCATTTTTCCTGGCGTCGCTGGGATCCGGGGTCAATTCATCAAGATTTACCGGGAGCACAGCCACGTTCCCTCGTCAGAAGCGGCGGCTCCTGCACGATTTTTCATATTCCGCGCGCGGGCGCGCGTGCCCACCCTTCCGGTTGTTCCACCCTCCGGGCTAATACGGATCGACGTCAACAGCCTATTCCGAAGGATCGTCCAGGACGCAGGGAGGAATCGATTCCGTTGCACGATTCCACGATAAATTTCGGCTGCAGCATATGTTGAGAGGGTGGCGTGGCGCAGTCGCGAGTCACCCCTGATACAACGGGACACGTTGATACGTTGCCCGACGGAGGAGAGACGTGCGAATGACGAGATCGCCGAGGCGGAATGGTTAATACAGAGCGGGATTGATTTGACCGTTTTTGGGCACCGGCTGATAGGATTAGTTCAGGGATACGTACGTATGTCGACGCATCGGTATTCATGCGTGGTAATTCGATGATCTAGTTACTGTTTCATACGCGGCGAATTAATTATTCTGGATTCCTGGGGAAACGGGGAGGTATATGACGTTAGCGAATTAGGCGGTGGGGTGGTTAAAAATCTGTAGACATCGTGCATTCGACGTGTCTGTCAGAGCGTTGCGTTTGTACGTATGATAGTCAACAGTTTGCTCGCCGTTGCGAACTATCTTGTGCCCGAGGCGAAAGACGATCGTCAGAATGGATATATATTGTTCGAACAGCGGATTGTAAAAATTGATTTCTGTTGAACAACTTTTATTCTCTCATTGTACAGGACGAAACTGTAACGATATAATACCAATGCGACGCGAATGACGTACATTATTGAATATAGGAAGCTGTGGTCCATATTTCTCCTCAATATCTTATCTGCGTGGAATTTGTTTGGTCTGCCGATTCGAGCCACGGCGACGACACTGAACAATATTCGACGCAGTTAAAGACCAGTTTGAAAAACAAATTATAAGTACGCACATATGCTTGTTCCTCCAGATACATTCATTCTTACTCCGCGCGCACGCCCGCGCCGTCACCAAAAAGCCACTTACTGCATCTGCGTAGAAGGGAGCAATATTCCAATTTATCGAAAGCGATCCAAAAAGAGGAGAATCCTCGTTCGACAAGGGCAAAACGTTTCGAGCGGTTCTCCGCCCACGAGCGCTTCAATTACCTGCCGCTGACTGTACAAGGAGGCGAAGGGAAAAAAGGGAAAAGAAAAAAAAAGAAGAAATGACACGGTCATTAGACGGGCCGCTAGCCATTAGTTATCGTGTTTGCCCGGACACTCGCAGCTGGAGGTCCACGGCGATGGTCTAAGGATGGAGGTTTGTCTCAATTATCGGCCGGTGCAACGATCCCGTGCAGCCACCGCCTACGTGCTCATCTGCGAGATGCTCTTATCCGCTTCCTCGTGGCCCCCAGATGCAAATGGCACCATTGTCATTAACTCGATACATCCTTTAAAGGCGCATCAGCCCACCATCCCTCGTCGCCGCAATGTTTCTTCTTCGTTGAGCTTTGATTGCTCTTTCGTTTCGTCCACCACGTCACTCCGCGGCCAATCAAGCGTTCGCGGAACGGATGACGCGTGGATCTTTACGCGAGGATGCGTGCACTGCGACGTTGAAATGCGTGGTAACGTTCGGGGGATATGATTGCAAATGAACGAAAATGATTCGAGAAGCAAAGGTGATTGCGAACGCGTTTCGATTTGGCTTCGACTGACTTGGAAAATTTTTTAGGGCGGAAAATGAAACGTACTTGCGTCTTATTTTTGGTTCAGACGATTATGAGTGTAACTCTTCCAATTGCTTCCGTACTGAGATTTGTTATTTCTTTGAAGGTTCAAATTTAAGAGGTTTAGCGCTTTATCCGTGAAGCGTAGAGTAGGTATAATATTCTTTACGAATCTTTTTTAATTATTTCTGTGCCGAGTGAATATGCAATTTGTGGTCGAAGTTCTTTTTTTTATCGTTTCCCTCTTGCCGTGGTTTCGGCATGTCAGAGTGCGCGAGCAGCTCGAAGTCGTCGGAAAATAAAATTTGAGCCTGGCGGTCTCGAAAATTCGTGCGATTTTTTTATTTTCCGGTACCTGTCGATAAGTTCACCGGGCAGAACACCACAAGGGGGTCCGGCAATTGACGTTGCCGCGTTTCGCCGGGTTGTTTAAATAACAATTGGAAAAGCCGCGGGGCGAACGCCTCCCCCGAACATCGCTGATACAGCGGAGAGCTTGGAGAAAATATGTTTTCGCGTCGGGTCAGCTGCAAACAAAACGAATTCCTTATCATTTGGAGTTTAATTTCAGTTACAGTGGCAGCTGTTGCGGCTGCTGCTTATATTAAAGGATCGAAGCGACGGGGCTTTAAACTTAATTTGACCTGCTAATTCCGAAAAATATATAAACGACGAATTTCCATTCCGACCCAGATTGGCAAATCTTCTATTCGAGCTCGTTACGAATAAATCGAACCGGCCGAAATAATTCCTACATTCGTAGAAGAGTTAACATTAAACGTACGATGGTTATTTTTAAGCATTCCCGCTTGTCGCACGACGGTTCGAGTTCGTTAATAAACTTGACGCATTAACGAACAAGCAGCGAGTATTCAGACAGATCGACGTCGATCTCCTTCCGTACTCGCGTCACTGATCCCTCGCCTATTTCATCGAAGACCGCAACCTATATGCCACGTGCCCTCGATTTCCGCGCCGCGCATAAATTATTTTGCCGTTTCGATTGTAAATTCTCGAAACCCGATACTCCGTCACGCTCGTCGTCCTCTTGCCCGTCGCTGGATTCCGACGGAGGTATTCAGCCGCGGATATCGCGACGGGCCACTCGAATTTGATCAAAAACCAGCCGCTCTCACGCCAACCAAAATAAAGCCCCGAAATCCCAATTCCGTCAATCATGCGCAACGAACCGCCGCGTTCGCTCGGCGCTCACCCTTCGAGTTCGTATGAATCGCGTCGGCCTATTCCAGACGCGCGTCGCGACGGTCGGGTCGTGTCGGGCATCGTAGCTCGGTCGTAACGGGACAGAGATGGAGAGAAGTCGTCCCGTGAAAATCATCCCCATTTCGAGGGGGGTGGGCGTGCCCCGGCGCCGATGACCCCGATCTATCAGATTTTTTTTCGATTAAATCAAGCCCGACGGAAAAAGGAGGCGCGTGACGTCGGGTTGACGTTTCTGGCAGACACCGACGGCACCCGGCTGCTTTCTAATTGACACCCGCGGAAGGGGTTGGGGGATGGCTGCTGGGTGCGCACGATATCTCGCGCCCGTTGTGGGACCGGTCGCGTCAAATGGGGGACCTCTCTCGTACTCTCGCTCTCTCTCTCTATGTTGGCAGCGTTGGGCAGGGACGGAATTGAGATTGACAGTTAATTTCGTGGCGGTACGGGGCCGGGCCGAAATTTCGAAGCGTCGGGATTGACCTTCCGCTCGAATGGAAAGCCGGAGACGAGCTGGGGCAGAATCTGGAGTCACGGGGCGGACACACGCGGCCTGTCGCTAGAACGCGCGGTATTTCCTATTAGACGAGCGTGAATTGCAACGTTTCGGAGCGGCAGAAGAATTTTTGTTGGCTGTGAAAAAAAGTGTCTTATCGCTACGTTTCCGGGGTAATCTGTGTGCTCGATTGGATAGGATTGGGTGTGTTCGGACTTTTCGGATGGATGGAGTTTTTCTTTTAGTATTGCACCGATATAAGTGTTGGACAACTGGATTATTAATACGTTCGGTTGAATAAGAGAATTGGTGGAGAAGCGTCGAGCATTCGGACCCTATCGGTCTCGCTTAGTAGAAACACTTTTGTGTAAGCAGTGGAGTTCCATTGCAGAATATGTTCTTAGAACTTTAGGTTTATTTTTGTTTAACTGGGTTTCATTTAATGGATAAGAGCAACGATAACGTGGACACGGGTAATTGGAAGGATTCGGTTTGAGAGTGATTTTAGAATCGACGGAATTTTTAGCGCCGTATATCTTTCATTAAAGTGGGGAAAAATTGTGAAGGATAAAGTTTGAGCTTAACGTGCAATTAGCGTGCCTTGTATTTAAAGAATCGGCAACTTATTGTTCTGCGAAGGCGAAGAAAATTTGTTTAATTTCGACGTGGAATTTAAGGGTATCGTGCAGATGGCTTTAGTGTAATGAATTGTCTAGGATGAATCGATTACGTGCTGGTGCAGACGAACATGTATAATTGTGGTTGGCTGGCACCGATTCGGAAAATTCGGAGCCGTTCCAGCTTGAATAGGGCATGTCATCCGGAAAATTCAACAATAGTCATTGGGAATGATTCGCCTGGTTAGTTGAATGTCGGGGCCGTAGAATTGCCCATCGAGCCACGCGGCTCATCATAAATACGTTCCGCAATTAAAACAGCCGTCGTGTATACAGTAATTAATTGAAAATAATTATTTAGCTGTTCGACGAATATATTACAAGCTCAATCGAAAATAATTTCACGATCGTTATACCTGCGCCGAATCTGAATCTTCCGTAGCCCATTATTCTTTCGTCACAATTTCTATTCTGGATTCTTCGAAAGTCATCAAACATGCTGTATTGCCAGAGAAGACTCGGCAGACGTAATTCGTGCAAGCCCCGTCCGTGTTCTAAATTTAATCAGATGGATAGTGATCAACGCTTCCAACAAAACGTAATAGAAACGTAATAGAAATTAATTCTCCCCGCGAATAAAAATGTTCGATCGACGTATGGCAGTTCCGTCTACCACCCCGGCCGCGTAGCGAAACGAAATTCCCCAATAAAAGACATTTCCAGGAGCAAAATCCGTCCCGCCAGCTGATACGTTCGACTTTAAGGCCGCCTCGTCGACCGCACGACGAATTATTAATCTTCCGGTCACCGGGGTGCTCGACGATGGGCAGCGCTGAAAATTATTCGCGCTCCTCGGGACGCTTCGATCCCGGCCACGGCGAGCGGGGCGTTAGCAGCGCGCAAGTCCGGCCGTTGTGAACCGCCCTTTAAAACCGGAAGCTCGGATTACCGGGAGAAATCGAGTTTGCCGCGGCGCGGCGCTCAATTTGCGTCGTTTCCTATATGCCTTCTTACCCCATTCTCGCGCCCTTAATGGAACCGTGCCACTCTGGCGTGCACGCGCCGACCGGAACTGAGCGCGAGGGGGTGGATTTGTCCGCACGTGCGTCCGTGTAACGGAGCGTGCTTTCTTACGAGCGGAGGGTTCGATGGATTTTTAATTGCTCGTACGGTGGAATCGCGGAGGAGAACTGTTTCAGAACTGTTTAGCTGCGGTAACTAGAATCGGTAACGGTGAAACTTGAGCGCAACGGAGATTGCGGAATTATGAAACTGTGAATATACATTTGAATCGAGGAATCCTATACCGTGGATTTCAGTTTTTTGCCTGTTGAATTTGTGTCTTTCTTCGATCTTCGTATTGGTGGTTAACGCTGCTTTTTTGGGGAGGACTGGATTTTTCGTTTTAAAGGAACTTAATACCTAATAGACGGTTGTATGCACGTAGAATTATAATTGAGGGATTCATTTTTTGGTTCGCAGCTACGTTTTGCAGATCGGTGTATTCCCACTTTTTCTGGAGATTCAAGAACAAGTTTCGCATTGAAGTATCGCTCGTTGGGGCGAAGCGTTTTGCGGGAATCACGATTATAGTTACCGTTTCTCGTTTCGCGAGTGAAGTGGCGTGCATGATTTATGACGGTTGAATTTAGCAAAGATGAATCGGCCTCGTAAATTATCGTCAACAACTTGTTTTCCGTGATTCGAAGTCGTTATCCCGTACATGATTATTTTAATACACCACGACTCGGCAAGAATTCACAGATTGGCCGTACGAAAGGTTTCTCGTTTGAAAATTGCCAGCAATTACCGCATCGCAAGATTTTCCCCGACAAACTGTAATTGTTGCGCGCTGCAAAATTATTCATTCGAAGATCCGCCCGTCGCGTCACGTCGCGTCGCGCCGAAGCAGAAACTGTCAGGGAGTGAAAATCTTCGAAGCAGGAAACTCTAGCTAACCCGAAACCGCGATCCGCAGGTACCAATAAATCCCGCAACCGCAAAATCCGTAACCCGCGTCTCTCGACTGTAACAACACGTCATCTCGTGGCAAATGAATATTCGCGCCGAGATAAATGAATCAGAGCTGGTCGATTCGAAATGTCCATTTGTTATCTAAACTTGGTGCGAACCTTCCTTCGAAATCCCTACAGAAAGAAGGAAACCGTTCGTGCCCTTTTGCAATAAGTAATCATTTATTCTGGGAAATATTATTTTCATAATAACCAGTCTATCAGTTATTAGATAAGCAGGTTTCTTAATCTCATGTTTCGCATCGCTGTGTAATTCGAAAGAAAGAGACAACTTTTGATAAATAATTATCCAAGTAGTATAGAAAGAAATCAAGTGGCCATCTTCGAAGTCTCGGCGCACCCTCGCGTTACCAGGGTGAATGATCACAGACACGTTGCATAATACTACCGCAAGGGTTGCGGAAATTTCGCTGCTTGCGATCTTCATTTGCCGACGCGTGCATCCCTATTGAGTCTAATGTCGCAGGTTATCCAGCGCACAATACACGACCCTTAACTACGAAACGAGGCCCATTGTGTCGTTCACCAGCAACGAAGGCTGGTCAAGCATTTCGCATTAACATTTTAACGACACGCCAAGCCAATTGGCGTCCTGCGTGAAATAATTTTACACAGCGCGATGCGTGAAAATTAAAACTGTTTCACAATTCACCGGTGCAATGCTCCTGGAGGTGTACGCACCGTGCCTTAGAAAAATAAAAATTTGTTAATTAAAACCCTTTCGCTGCGAGGTGAAACGCACGGGCGCAAATTAATTATACGCGCGAGAATTCGTTTGATTTCGACGTTGGTTACGATTGCAGAACGACGGATTATTTACAAAAAATCATTCAATTAGGAAACAGCCAAGCAAAACGTGGACGATAAATCCGAGGATTCCAGGGAAGCGTTCAATTTCCAGCAAGGGTGGATTATTAGCACGCGCTTTGGGTCTGGCTATTCGAATATTCTTGCCGAAGCCACTGGCGACGAGAACACGCGTATGGATGCGGTAGGAAAGTTTCTGGAATTTCAATTTAAATCGCGACAGATCGCACGGTAATGCGAGCTGGTTAAATAATGAAGGGTTGGGACACGGAAGAATCGCCGATGGGATTAAGACCGAGATTGTCGTAGCGTGGAATCTAGAAGGAGATATATGAGTTCACGTTCGTAATTGATTGGATAGCTATTGGCGTGGAAGCTGGAAAAGGGATTTGGAACGTCGGTGGACGCAGCTGTGAGGGCTTCAGGAATTATTCTTGACATTTTGAGAGTCGAATCACGTATACGTGTGCTGCGATTTTATGCCGGGGAATATTAGGGAGTAGTGTATTACGCAAAGTAGATTCCGAGCGGTGAAGTTTGGAAAAATGACAAGCTTTCCTCAATCTGTCCATATATTTTTTTTTTAGAGGATATTGGGGAAGTTTTTGGAGAAATAGTATGTATGTGCAGGGGTCGGTGATTCAGAATCAACCGTCTGATTAAAATACAAAGAAGATCAATCATTTCAAAATGTTCACAATTTTGTTGCGCTATCGGAAAGTGCTTTGCTACGAAACCCACTATTAATTATAATGAAAGATTTAAAATCATCCCGCTTTTTTATTAAAACGCTAACAGGGTTCTTCAAAACATTTGTTTGCGTAGTTTTGTAAACGCAATAAAGCGATGCAAATTTGCTTTACACCTTTTTTAATATCCCTCAGCGTTCTTGTAATATTTCACGAAAAAGAGCATTCTAAATTTTTTTCACCCCCCAAACTTGCGACTGGACCGCTACAAAAAAAATACGTGTCCCTTATTTTCACCTGCTTGATATATCCATAAAAACAGGATCGTAACAGAAAACCAATTAAAAGGTACACGCAATTTTCTACTTGCCATTAGAGATTGTCTAGCACTATTTCATCTCCAAACATGCATTTCTAATTAACCGATCGACTTCGCCCGAAGAGACTCAAGAAAAATCAATTTCCCCCTCCTTCTCCTCGTACAACAATCTCGTCTGTCGGCGAACGAAGGGGGCACCTACTCGACGAGTGCCAGTATTATTCCCATTCAGAGGGAAATGATGTTCTCCGTTTCATCGACCCCCGGCCGTTCCTCCAGAATCGACTGGTTCGACACGTTGAAATTTCCATCACGTTCGCCGCTCCGCGCAGATCGCATTAATGACAACGCCAGAGAAATCGAGAGAGGAGTTGCAAGCCAAGGGGTTGCTGGGGAAAAGGCGTGGAAACAGGGCGTGACGGGTTGAGCCCTTTGGTTAGCCCTTGCTCGTCTCTGCGAAAATCGAATTTGATATTTCCGCTCTTACCGTCGACGGCGCGTGCTCTCCCTGCACGAAAATGTCCCTCGGTTCGGGGGATGGAAAAAACCGAGGTTTTCTTATCTGAATTCCACCCCCGCGCGAGCGCCAAGTCCCCGTGGGGGACTTAAAAAGGAGAGTCAGCGAATGCGAGAACGCGGGAGCGGAACCTCCACGACGGAGGAAGTTGTCAGAGGCCTCTCGCGGCTCTGAATTATTTAAGTCGCGGCCCAGCATCTCCTCCGACCTTCAGCCCCTCCCGATCCCGTGGAAACGAAGAAAATTTCATTTCGCCCCCGAACGAGGGCGGCTCGTTCCACCCCCTCGCGGCTGGCGGCTTTTTTCGTGAAATGTTTTTAATTAGTCGCTGCTTTCGTAGTCACGAGATCGCGTCAGATTAGCCGCAAAGAGAAATCGTAACGAGGAACGTGTGGTACATTGAGGGATGTGCCCGATTTTCCCCGGAAGGAAGGTGAAACGATGGTACACTGTACAGTATTTTCATTGCCATGAAAAATGGCTCGGTTGCTGAAACGTTGATTCGCGCGGGTATAAAAGACTGTCGGTGAATTTGACGTTCTATAATTAAAGGAAATCCGGGAAGGATTATCGCATGTGTATTAAAATTGAAGCCGGTTGTTTCTATCGTTCGCGATCGAAAATTTCTTCGACGATTCCTTCGAGTGCAATACGCGACAAAGTAGAATCGTTCACGGCGAGCAAATAGTTCCAAACGATTCGACGACCGGAGATATTTGCCCGTCAGCCGGCCGAGGCACGGCGCTGCCTTTTGTAATTAACAATTTGGAAACAATGGCCCCTCTGCGGCATGGCTGAGAATGGAAAATAGGTTGCGAGCACGCTTTTCCCATTGTCGTCGACGTCGTCGTCGAAATGGAATCGCAGTCGAATCGATGGCAATCGAAGGCGGACAAAACCGATAGATGGAACGTCGATTTCGATAGAAAAAAAAAAAAAAGAGAGAGAAATCCTTTCCACGATTCGCCTCGACATACATACGTAATAAAGCCCCGCGATTGTTGACGATCGCCCGGCAAGAAAAATTGCGAATGGCTCTCAGGAAGTGAAAACGAATACGGGAATAACGTATTCAACTCTGCTTAAATATTGAACAGTCCCTGGGAAAACGTGGAAGTGGAAAAGGTAAACGATTTCTGTCGAGAGCGTCGAGTAGCTGGCTGGCCCGCCGTATTTATGCGATAATTAATTTAATACCCGTCTAATTAAGTTTACAATTCAATGGAGTTGGACCGTGGCGAAACTCCGATAATGGGGAATAGGGTTGCAGGTGTGTATCGTAGGCTGGTTAATAGTTTATCGGATAGTTTTTGTCAACATCGAGGCTTTCAAAGCGGTTAAATATTGAACGAGGTTCGGTCGGTTTTTTGGAACCTCTTTTTAGAATTGATTCCTTTGATGAAGTCAATATTTGTTGGGCGAGTTCTATTTAGGAACCTGCTTCTAATTAGTCCCCGCGTAATAACGAAGAAGCTGTACTCTCGTATTTTATCATCCACAAATATTGTACGACTGTAAACACTTCAGTTTTAGTCGGTTGGTTTGCGTTTTTTTTTTTTACTACCTCCTTTCGATGATAACATTCGTTTCCAATAGTCGCTTCAAAATATCGTCCGCATCTCAGCAAGCACTCTACCTTAAAAATAAATGGGATCGTCGGAAAAATAAATGACTGTCTGTTGCTTGTCGAAGAAGAGTACTCTTCGAAACAAATTGTAATTGTATTCTCTACTTTTATCGTAGCAACAACTGTCTCGCAGATTGCACACGCCGTACAAATTGATTATACGTACGTATATATTACTCAATGCCCAACGAAACCTTTTTCCAAAATTGAAACCGTGCGTATCGATGTAAAAAAAATTTGTTTCCGCTGACCAAACCCCCTGTCTCCCTGCCCTTTTCGTGTTCAAACAATGAGTTCAGGAAGAACCGTCCGATATAATCCATTTATTCGGCAATCAATTTAATGCGTCCCCGACTTGTCGATGAACAATTGTCGATCGACACGCACAAACACTGTCGGGGAATCGGTCACAGAGAGCATGTGGGACTCTTCGTTGTATGTACAGGTACCAGCATCCGCACGGAATTGCAGCGGCCCGAGTTCGCTCGCAGCTCGTTCCATTAACTGATTTCCCGTTGTGGAATCTGTGTTAAGCGTGTAAATTCGACGTCTCCGAGGGGAATAAGGAAAGGGAGCGGAATGGTGCAAATGAAAAGAGGAAGGTTCGAAAAAGTCTGCGGAATAAAGGAAACCGCGGCGTAGAAAGAAATTTCCATAATGAACATGAACGAACGTTCCACAGTATTTTGCATTTTGATGCAAGAACTGTGCATTATATTTCGTGCTGCACGATTATTTTTGACGCGTCGAAGCGCGCCGCTTTTGTGAACTCTTAAACAGTCCTCGTTAATAACAATAGTTATCATTATGATTATAATGTTACCGGCCTTGGCGCATCCAGAGAATTATTCTATTAATTCTACAAATTATAATATATTATATACTCTAATATATATTACTAATAATAATAATATATTCTAATATATATTAATATACGTGTTAAAATGGATATTAAAAAAGGATAAAATAAAGAAGCGTCTCAACCATTGAAACGTACAGTGGGCCAAAAAAGTATTCATGCAGTGCATTACTTTTGCTTGCAGCTTAATTATTTTATTGTTCCCGTTTAATTATTCCGAAAACATGGATATGAAGCACATCTAGTCTAAAGTGTAATAGTTTTAGGAATAATTGTCTTAACGTCAAAATAATGAAGTTTGAAAGCGAAGCTAATGCACTGTGTGAATACTTTTTTACCCCACTGAGCGGACCTCTTCTTCTGAGTCCATTGTTCCTTAAAATAACACTGGTATACGGCCGATTTAATTTTGCGCACATAATGCTCAATGAAGAACCGCCACGCGTCTCCAGTTCTGCGATCTCTCGTCAATCCAACCACGGTTCCAAGAAAACAAAATACTACCCCATCGCGGACATCGTCGAATATATACCCACCCCCGTTCAGCCGTCGTTGAATTTGTCGCGGGTGTTGTTCACGTTTCACTGCCGTTCAATATCCTTGAAACCGCACGGTCAGCCTTTGTCCTCCACTCTCTGATATTATTTTCGTTATCACGTCGTCGCGACTGACGGGTTTCACGGGGCATTAACGACATCAGAGAGGATCTCGTATCGAAATTCTATAGGAAAAAGGAAAAGACGAATATCCGCGCCGCGTTCGACTGGTGTGTCTCTCGTATTCGCGGCTGTTTCATTATGGGACCATTAAACGATCCGCGATAATTACTACTCCTGCCTACTTTGAATCATTTGCTGACAATGGCCTGCGAAACGGCCGGTTAGTCTGCTTTTGTTCGCCGATTAGATCGCGGAACGTTGAGCCTAATACACGCTCTCGTCCTCTCGCCCTCGCTCTATTCGACTGTCGAGTAGCATCTGCTTTGTATTAACACGTTTTAAGCGCAGGCCTGTTAACGGAGGAACCGCTCGAGTGCTCTGCGAACGGATTTTACTTTCGCCGTCCGTGGGATTGCGAACGCCGTGGTTGCGATTAATTTCGAGGGTTTAACCGGGGAAGCTGTTCGGGATAAGTCTGTTGAGAAGTGTTCGCGGTGACTGGAGGAATAGAACGCTGTCAGACCGTACAGAAAGGATTATTGTAATTCGATTTCGAGATGAATTCGTGCGCCCGTGGCGGAGAATATCAGGACGGATGTTGGTGTGAACGGAATCGTGCCGCGTAGAGTTTTAATTTTACACGTGGAAGAGCGTGTTTGTTATTTGTTTAATGCGGACTTCGTTTTGCACGGTATTTAAAATTCACCGGAACGGATTTAGGTTGCCGGAATTAATCTTTCTGGCATCCTTTAATGGAGTTATTCTTGTTGGCACAAAAAGTAGTGTAACATTTACAGTGTAGCTTTTTAAACAAATTGAAATAATAATTGTTTTAATCGCAGGGTTCAAAATACAAGGATAAATTTAATTGCAAATTCGTAGTCCTCTAAAAATCTAGTTTTCTAACAAAAACATTTTTTTTTTCTTCAATGTTAAATGAAATTACAATGAATTGCGAAGAGTCTGATACCACTCCAGATAAGAAGCTCGATTGTTACTACAATCGAACAAAGCTTGTGCAAGTCCAACGAATTTCAATACGAAGTTCATACTGATTGAACAGTTGAAAGAAACAATGTAGGCACGCCAGTGCGAAGTAAACGTTCAATGAGACAAGTTTGGAACCCGAAACAATGGCTCGCAACATTTCATTCAACCTGTCTCGCTCGAGGGTGGGCCTCTCGCGCTCGTTTTCGATTCAGACTTTAATTAGATTTATGCTTTTTGTCTCTTAATTCCGCTTTGTCATTCGCTCCCCTCCCGCCCCCCGCCCCTTTGCTCGTGTCCACATTTAAACGAAGATTAAGTTTACCCGGCGAGAAATTCTGCTTTCAGCTTTTGGCCCCTGCTAAGACCCATTAAAAAGGGAATAATTATCCAAGCATTAGCGACGAGAAATTTTTTCTCTCGCCCGATTTGTCTCATAATCGATGGACGGCGAAAAACGTCTATGAAAATGAGTTTCGTGGTTGCACGGAAAATTTTCTCGAAACCAGCAGGACGAAACAACAGAATAAAAGTTTACACGGATATTAATTCATTAAATGAGACGCGATACTTTTTATTTGAATTATTTAGTTAAATTAAATTGGATTGCACGAGCACGCGAAATTCTGCGCGTCCGGTATCCGAGGAATATAAAATTGCGGTTCGTGCGAAAATCGGCCGGCTCTCCCGGGAAGAAGGCGGCTAGAGTGATCAGCGAGAACGAGGAAGTCGTTGCGACCCTCATTTCGCGACACATCCGCGCTAATAAAGTTCGCTAACCCCATTCAACGTTCGCAGCGTTGTCGAATACTTTGCGTATCGTCGGCTAACCATCGTATGAAAATTAATACGCCTCCGCCGACTCTAATTACACAGAGACATTCCAACGCAACTGCGCACCTTTAATTAAGAGCATGCTGACCCCATTGTGCCATTTCGTTCCGTTTCTGCGTGTCGCGTTTTGTTTCCCGTTTCGTCCCATTAATTCTGATAAATTATTAGTGTTATGCCTATAATTGTTACTTCGGTTTGCTGTCGCTGCGCGACGAAGCACGTCACGAGTGGTAGACTTCGCTTTTCGGTAAACGAAACTGTGAGCGAACTCGAGCATCGAAATAACACGGAAGCTCGACGACGTATCAATGTACCTGCCGGAACGACGATATTCAAGCATTTCCTCGGAATCCCCCGACATTCGCCACTAAATATAATTATCGTATTCTCTTGCGATGAAACGTCGAAAGTGTCACCTAATTGGCGTATCCAGATTTGACAAATATTTCGCGCTGCCTCGTCCCCCGCTGTTTATTCCTCTCGTAAAAAACTCCTAGCTCGCTCAATCTAACATTCCCCGTCCCTCAAAGATGATCCCAACTGTGCCGTTCAGATTAATTGTCCTCGATGAAACAAATATTCCAAAGCCATCGCCCCCATCGCCTAAATCACTCGCAAACGCAATAAGATTCTGACCCCATCGTTTCCACAAAGTTATATACACCGACCCGAGCTCGCCAGGCAATTTAATATTCGTCCAGAAACAGTCGGTCCCTCCCGTCGTAAACGCGCGCCGGCTTCCAAATCATCCCGAAGGATCCACCCGCGCAGAATCGCTCGGTTTACGACTTATTGCCGCGAAAAGGGAGACCGCCACGGTCTTCACGCAGGGCAACGCGTCGTCGTCGTCCTCGTCGTCGTCGTCGGGAAATTGATGGAAACCGGCTGCCCGGCTTGTACAGTCGTCGCGTATCTCGACACCATGAAGGGATGGCCCGGTGGTGAATTACGGGGAAATAGCTTTCAGTCGAGGCGCACCAGCGTCACCAGGTGCAAGGCCCATCTATATAGGCGAGAACCCTTTTACCGAAATTGCCAGATATCCCCCTTCGCCTGCGATGTCCCTTCTGTTGTAAGCAGGTGTAGCAGACAGGGCTTTCGAAATTTCAGCGAGAAAATCGTTCCGTCGCTACCACCGACGCCGCCCTCTTTCTTCTCGGTTATTCTATGGCGTTCGTGACGACAGATGCTGGCTTTTCGCACGTTTTTCAGTTCTCGCTTTTTTTCAGAAAGGTGAACGATAACCGATGTATATTTTGGCTGGATTTATCAGAAGCAGTGAGACTCTTCAAGGTGGTATCAACGATGTAGGATCGAAGGTTTTTCCCTGATCGTGTTTGAAGTTCGATTGGTCGGTAAAGAGATGAGCGTATCGATTCATTGTGTACACCTGGGACGGGGATCATCGTAGGAAACGTTTTTCGTTGCTCGTTTTGTCGGGGAGCCATCGATTGTGGCCGAACCGTTTGCGGCCTGCAGGCTGAAACTGCTTGCGGTCGTGCGAATCAAGCGGTGACCGCCGCAAGGCGATACAACGATGCACAATCGCGGTGCTGGATGTGGAATTGGCCGTTCGCTGTTGCGGTCTTAGAGATTTTGAGTACAGCTAGTTTCGACCCCCGTAGGAATGGAAAATATCTAATGGAAGGAGCGTCGAGGTGTGGATTGTTTAAAAGTGAAGTTCAATTGCCGTTTAGTAGAACGTTTCAGATAAGCTACATTTCCTGAATCATTTTTATTGTACACTCTCCGAACCCTCTTATTTCGATCGATAGAACGATCAAAGTTTGCAAAGAATCGATTATACACAATCGATAATGGCGGTGGTTAAAAATTTGTTTGCGTATCTTCCTAATTCTTGATATTTACTTATTTAGCTGTTATATCGTGCAGGCCGCAAAATAAGGAGGAAGAACGAAGGAGTGCAAAGGGAAAAGATAAATGAATGAAGTAAAATAAAAAAGGATAAAGCGGGTGGATAGAAAAATAATATTAATTATTAATTCCACGGATGATCAGCAGATATTTTTTTGACGATTGAAACTGCTGTTCATTTCTCTTCGTTATCTTCCACCTTGTAACAAACTTCGAAGCATTGGACAGAAATTGATATTAAATGGCTGATTATTGCACGATGGTAATCCTAGTACAGCGCTCGCGTTGGGCCGATGTTTTCTCGCGTACGCGATTCCTCTATTAATCATCCAGTTACAACCAGCTCTGGCTTGCAATTACTCGCGCCGGGCACAATCGATGCACGACACGTCGATCCTCCCCTGGGCGACACCTTTTGAATCTTTCATACGTTGCGCCCCTTCTCCTTTTGTTTCCCTGTGATTCGTGTTTATCTTGCGCTCGGCATTCACGTGACGTAAATTCGCAGTCTGAATCGACTAGGAATTACGGGCGACTGGAATACTGTTTGACGAATCCTTTTTCCTTTTTTTTTTTTTTTTTTTTTTAATAGAACTCTCTGCCACGCGACGAAAACTTCCGGTAAGAAGAGTGCGTAAACACTTCCTGTTTTGTCTCTTGTTGACGATAACGAGCGAGCGACACTTTGACGCGCGTACAATATTCTTAGCTGTGGAAGTATTTTTTTCCTTCTTAAGATAAAACGTTGATGATTAAAGGGTGCGAATTTTTTACTACATTCCTTTCTTCTTCTTTGAGATACTCCGGTTTTAAAGTAATCCGCGATAATTCGTAGACAAATCATTTGATTAAATTGCACAAAAGCAGAGTCGAAAGAAAACTTCGTTTATTATTTTATACGTGCTCGTATCGAACCGTTGAATCGTAAAATCCCGAGAAAATATTCACCAATTATATCTTTCGCGTGGAGCACCGTTTCGAGCGGACGAAATAAACAGGAGCCAATTTTCTGTGGGATTCTTAATAGATCTGATTGCAATCGGGCGGCCATTCCCAGCGTCTGGCTTTTTCGTGTTCATCAACGTGCTCGAACAACGTTCCGAGCGATAACATTGAGAAACGTTGCAGCTGATATCGTGCTAACTCTCTCGCAAAGGAGTTATCCTTTTTTCATATTTCGCAGACTCGCGCTACCTGTGTACTAGCGTGTCTTCAAAGCCTCATTGAACGTGTTATCCATCGTACGCGCGCGGACAGGGGCAATACGCGTGTTCGAGATGAAAAGCGAACGAGAGAAAGGCGGATGATTGATGCACGCTGCGAGCTCATTCCGTTTCACGACGAAGGGAACGGGGAATTTTCAGTAAATTCGTAAGAGGCTAGACAGAGCGCGGGGTGAAATATGGATCGTCTGTCTGTCTGTCGTTCCGCGTCACGACAGCATCATAAACTAGTGTTTGAACTGATACCCCGGGAACGCTTCGAACATCTTATATTCTGTTTACTTTTCTACTTTTCAGAAATGCGTGCACTTAATTTGTTCATACTTGAAGCGCAGAGGATGGAAAGAGCAATCGAGGTTGCAGTCATTTTCGTTTCACAGATATTCAGGGGTGTAAATTTATTTGAATTCATTAATGAATCGATGGATTTATATAGAATTTAATCCCCGTGATCAATGCCTTAGGGTTTACATTTGTGTTCGTATAATTCGAAAGGTAGGCGCAAGAATGCAGGTGTTCTGGCACCTTTTACTCGTATGGCTATCTCTGTGTTCCGTTTTCTTTGTAAATTCTAATACCTCCGGGATCGCAGCAGGAATTTTCGCGCGAGATAATGGAACGAGAGAAACGCTGATAATAAGCGTCCTACCAGAAAAAAACTTTCTGTAAGCTTTTTAGAAGCTGATGCTATCTAACTCCGTGTCATTCCGCAAAAGTGTTTACAACGGATTGCTAGCGTTGCAGCAAATTTTATCTGCGATATCTGAACGAATAGACCAACAGTACCCTGTCTGCTTAACATATCTAATGTCACGTGGAATTCAAACTTATCTACGAAATCTTAGAACCGTGATAACAAATTTTGCAACGCATAATCAAGTATACCTGGCAATTTAAGAAGGAAATTAAATATGTGTACAGTATCAAATGTAACATGTGGATATTAAACAGTTTGCCCATTTTCATTCAGCATTCTCTCGACTTTAAAAAGAATCTCATTGTTTAAATTAGAAAATTTACATCGCAGTTGTATCGCTTAACCGATTTTCACCGTCACAATTATATTTAGTAACAATTTAATCTCGAAATTCTTCAAGATAGAACACTTCAATGCCCGCTGCTTTTCTTCCCTAACTAGAAAAGAAATTACTCGGCGAATTTCCACGAGAATTCCAGCGATATAATAAGCGAGAGAAACCGGACAATCCTTTTACTTCTGCCAGTGCCGGCGACACTTTGTTCTCCGTACACATCTTTCCCCAGCGGAAAGAATTCCTTCGATCCCACGAATTCGCCACCTGAACGCGCCCAAGGGAAAACGAGCGCGATTAATTCACCATGGCGCGCCGCTCGGAAAATAGAATATAGAAACCGGGGCGCTATTACGAAACGTCTACGCGAATGTTCTGCATTCTTATCTCGATTCGTGTTTCACGGAAAATATCGTAAATTCTCAGACGTTGAGCAACGTTTTCTACGCACAGCGGCGGGTAAAGCGCACCTGAGGAGAGAGAACCATTGGTTGGCGTCCGTAGCCCTCTATAATTTTCCTTTCGATGCAGGAAAATTTGCCGCGCGGAAACGAAACGCTCCCAGTTTGCGCCGCGCTTCGCTCGGCTATCGAATATCGCAGCAAACAAAAAATCGAACACCGTGCCCCGTTTATGGAGTATAATAAAAGTGTACTTATGGGCTCGTTGTAAAAGGATTGCACGATGAAATACGATCGCGATATTACTTCTGCGAAGGAGAGTTCCCTTTTATTCGATACTTGGCAGAGTCGTCGAGATATTATGCTGTTTCTTTTCGAAATTTTCAGCCATTGCAGTGTACCACTTTCACGGAAATCCATATTCTCTTTGAAATACTTTATTGGTCGGCGTAATCGGCTTCGACCTATACAGTTGTTTGATATTATTGTTACGTTAATTATCAGTCATAAATTGTCCAAGCTGGTGATAAATTCTTCAGTTTGCAACGTTTTCAAATTAATCGCGAAGCATCAGGAATATTAGCCGCGGAACGAAATATTCTTCAAATAAAATTGAAGTCTATCGATATACTCTAAGGAATATCTTCGCTGCAGCTACCTATACGTTTAGGGTAGAGAGGAACGAAATTACAAGGGAGAGATTTCCAGCGTATCCTGACAGAAGCGAAATAAATAAGATATGCATCCAGCGAACAGCGATATTCCAAGGATTGTCTATTTGCCTTCCAAATATTTGCTCCTCTCTCTCGCCTCGGCGAGAGAGGCAGATAGGAAGTATCGGAACTTACTGGATTCAAATGAATAGCGTCGAAATCGACTGCCTTCCCCGAGTGTTTGTCGCAAACGGCGAAATGGAAAACGCGTCCAAGGCCCCGCAGCCTCGTCTGTCCGGATTGCAAATGCACTCCGGTGACTCTTTAACGGCTAAACCTTTCGATTGCATGAATTATTTACGGGCCTTGAAATAAACAGGCGTGTTCACATCGCATTACACGGAGATTGGTTTGTTCGCTCGTATCGTGAAACGTTTACGCTTGAACACAATACCCTCCGCTCGTATTTTCTCGCTGCGAACCGAAATGTTTCACTTCGAGACGCAGAGAAGTACGTTTTCGATTAACGTTAAACAATTAATGTCGGACGTGTCAGAATCTTTCCAAACTTTTCTTGGCCGACGAGGGAACGCAATTTCACGAGTACCGTCATTCGGACGATTGAATTACCATGACAAGATGTTTCAGTGGTTGATAATTTATTTGAACCGAAGCTCCTCCGTCCTTATTGTCGTAGAATTATTCATTGCAAGGAGGATTATTGATTACACGCAGACACGCGAGGCCCTTTAAGGGCTGCTCAATCTTCTTTCCCTAATGGACGGGACAGTTAGTTTCGGAAGTGGCGTGCTGTATTTTGCTATATGATAAAAACTATTTGAATACAAACACATACATATATATATATATATATATATATATATATATATTTTTAGAAATAAAAGAGTACGAATATTTGTGCGACTGACTGTGCGTACATATGCCAGAAGTGAATAAGGGGGAAGGATCTGCGAATCAGTTATCATTACTTGTACAGAAAAACCAAACGACCCGTAGGATCTGTCAATTGTAGAATTTCTAAAGGACATTGTGCAATATCTCCTCCACCGTTTTCATCCCAGCTGCTTGACAAAGAATGCCGTTCGTTATTCGCGTGTGTCGGTGCGACTGTAAGAAACTGGCCACCAACTGCGGTGAAACCACCGACGTGGCAAGCCTTCCAAGCACTTGCTGCGATCAGCGAAGCGGCAGTAGTTCACTAGTCTCAAGTAAGATCAACTGTACTCGCTGTCCCGCAGAACTCTCGTGATAGCTGCTCCCCTCGTAGCACCGGTTGAGTTGTAAAGCAAATGGATACTGCCGTTCGCATTCTGCAGGCTGAATGTTTCATTTACAACTCCTGGAACTTCGTTAAGGAATCGTATTGTTAATTTACCCGTCCTTTGGGTTCACTGTAACGCGTACCCCGTAATAGAGCTCCACCCCGAGAGCGGGCGAAGTTACGAATGCCTCCTTCTTTCAGAAAACAGTTGTTGAATAATGATGCACGAATGGTACTTTATACCTCCATGTTGTTAAAAGAATTTATATAACGCTACTACTACGTTGAATGAAATACGCAAGGCGGCAGCCCTTGAAATCTAACAGAATAGCACGATAACAATTATAACCACTTACTCATCACAGCGAAGAAACTAATTACATGGAATGACAGCATCGAGAGCCGTTCGAACAGTCGCAATCGAAGCAAAGCAAACAGCATCCAAGCGAGATGGCCAAAAATAAAATAAAACGCCGTCGTGCAAACAAAGATACTCTCGAAGCCGTATCGTTCATCCCCACCCAGAATTGCATTGATAAAAAAAACTTGAGTATCTCTGTTCGCGTCATCCTTTGATTCCCCTACGAAATCCCCCCAAAAATAGGGGCCTCCAAAACGGACACGCATAATTCGACGGCGAACAAATCCTCCGGCGAAATTAAGTCCAACAGGGTAACGTCGTCCCCGCCCCCGAAGAACCAATAGAGCTTCCGTTCTGCGGTACACGAGCGAGGTACACGCAAAATCGGATCCGGATCAATGGGATGCCATAAAGACACGTCCGGGGGAAGCCTTATCTCTGGCCGCTTCGAATGAAATCCCATAGGAGACGGCGAGTACCGCCGATTACGCGACCAAGTTTCGCCAGCGCACGCGGCGCCAGTTTTTCCTTCGCCTCCTTTTTTTCTCCCTTATCGCGACGCTCTATCGCGATGACTTTAGCCGCAATTTTCCAGGCGCGTCGATAATGCCCAGCTTCTTATTCTACTTACCCTTTCCCCCTCCCTGTCCGTTCCCCCGTCGGAGCGGTTCGTGCAACGCTTTTACCCCGGGAACATTTCTCCGACTCGTGGATCCGTATCGCGTTATCAGGATTTATTGTCGGGCTCCCTGTTTGAGAGGCAACGACTCGACCCTCCGCTTCTTCGTTGCGTCACGGGCGTCTCGCTCTACTTGGAGAGAACTGAGACGCCCTGGGAGGACGTTCGCGTGCGCCAGGGGCGCATCTGAGAATGTGCAGTACGATCTGTCCGATGAATGGGGAACTAAATTATGTTAGAGGGATAAATTGATTCTAATGCGCGAGCGTGCTTAATTAATTTATGTCGATGGTACTTTAAACGGGGGTTCTCGTTTTTCAATTGGGCCCGGCGGCGTTTCTATTTGTAGCCTCGTAATTAGACGTTTGGAAGGAAATGTAAACTTCAATTAAACTAATGGAAGGGTTCAGACTGTTATCTCTAATAAGTGTAAGCTAAATAAAGGAAAGTTTAGTGGGCCATTCTAGCTGAGGAGGTTTAGAAATTTATAAACTCGTTATATTCACTTTTGGTAGAACGGTTAAATATTTGTATCCAGCGTGTTTTTTTTTCTTTGTTTTTAGAAACACCTGTGTATTGTGTTTTCACCTCAATTCGACAGTCGGTTAGTGTATTTAAGAGCGGCGAATAAGAGTGAACGATATTGTATAGGAGGAACGAGGGACATCGTTTCTACGATAAAAGTTACGGTGTATCTTATCTGATGAAACAGCGATAACAGACATAAAACGGTAAGATGTAGGGAAATGGAACGAGAATACGCGGGCTGATTGGAGAGAATCGAAATGTTAAAGTTTACCGTGGAGCACGTGAATTAAATTTGCTTTACGTAAGATGCGTTCCAATATTTGATATCGTTGGAGATAAGATAGGAGGACTGAAATCAGGTGTTTGCGCTTCAATGATGGATATACGAAGCGCGTACAGCGAGTGCGCAGGTGTAAATCTTTTTTTCTCCATTGTCAAATATACATGAAATTCGAGTGAAATGAATTCAAGTGATCGTGTTGCATTCGTGAATTTTAATACGAAATTTGGTTGGAAACGATTGAACAACATTCTTTGTCACGACTCGCGAAGGAAATATTTCTTTGTTTGATAAAAATGACCTAGAAAGTGTTTGTACAGTCGTCGCTGTTTAATAATGTCTCATTTAAACAATTACCTGGCATTGTACTACTTATAAGAGAAGTAAGGAAAAATGTATTGCAATAGAAGAAGTGAAGCGACTTATTATAAGTGTCGGGACGCTCGATTTACAAAATTCAACTAAAATATTTTTCCGAGCAATTTATTTATTGTACTATACCCCCTTAACTTTCGTAATTGAAAGTGGCAATAACCATTCCGCCTGCAATTATTTCTTCACGAGCGTAACTAAAGTTAACGTTTCGTGACCACAACCATTACTAATTTCGTCGTGACCCATTTGTTATCTACTTACTGCTATTTCAAGTTAGGTATTATCTCCTCACAGAAATTTCTACGAATTTATTCAATCTTAATTACAGTTTCGCGATAACTGCAACGGACAACTTTTTCCAGAACAATAGTTCCGCCCTTATTCCTTGTCAACTCGATCTATAACTATGCCTTTCAATATATTCCATTTTTATCTAACAAAAGCCTCACGTGCCCGCGAGCATAATGAACGAAATTATACAATTTCACCAACGGATAAATACGAACGGACTCGTGTGTCACCGTATAATCTTTCCACCCAGCGAGCACGATCTAAAATCTGTATACCCCGCACTCACAACCCCTAACAATCAGCTCATTATTATCACACTACACAACCTCCACTCAACCCCTTATCGCACCCCATAATTTCACTATCACGAGCCCCATGTTCTTTTCCGATAATCAACCCACGAGCCGTCCCCACCCGCGCAACATCTTAAACAACCCCCGGGCAAATCTTCCGCCCCTGATACCGGCTTCTCGCGCGCGCGAGCGTGAGGAAGCACGTGTGCAGGTCGCGTAACGAGACCAGCGGCAGAGCGTGGCTGGAAAAAGAGAGAACAGATTCCCCTTTAACGAGTCTTACCGCTTTGAGGGCGCCGCCTTTTAGGGACGCAGAGTGCTGTGTGCGCTCGTTGCATCGATTCGTCATAAGGGGGAGGTAGGGGAGAGATGATCTTACGGCAATGGCGTTTTTCTTTTCAAGGATTTCTCGCTCTCGACGTAATTGCGTGTAGTGCTCAAGGAGTAGAAGAAAAAGGGGGCCGCGTTATCGTGACTCCTTTTCAGATCGTTCCCTCTGGCCACCGACGCGGACACAGAGATTTTCACAGACACGCGTGGGGGGGAAAAAGGCACACCGGCCTGCTTTTTTTCTCCCCTCTTCTTTATCGATCCCTCATCCACGCGAGGCGAATTCTTTGGGATAAAAAGTTGGACACCATAGATTGTTCTTAGCGGGTTTCGTGAGAACTGTATCGGCGGGATGGAAGCGCGCGAGCGTGCGTTGTCCTTCGTGCAGCGGAAGAGGGAAAAAGTTTTTATTAAAATGTACCGAATGAGGTTCCGTCTCGACACGGAGCATACGTTTCTGAGCTTTGTGGGTTTTTTCCTCAGCTACTTACCGTTAGAGGGATTTTTATTTAGTAATTAATGTAATTAGTGGAAATTAATAATTGCTTTTAAACATAGTAAATTTACCCCCGCCGTAGTAGTCAATCAAAATAACTATTTTTTTACCTATTTGCCTAAACGTGAATTTAGTTTCCCCAAAGAATGAAACAAATAGTATACAATTTATCATCGTAATCTCTAACCATTACAGTTAAATTTTACATCCGACCAGACAATAATCCGGCACATTAACGCGAAGCATTATTCTCGTTTTAACGCGCAGAATTTTTATTTCCATTTCTACGCATATTTCCCATACAGTCCCTCTACGCGCGTCCGTGTCTCTCCATGGAGGCGTGTTTCTACTGCACTCGTTAGTGTTTCACGTTCGAGCTGGACAAATGTACAGGCTATTTCGTATATATGTACATACTCCCTCTTTTTCGAATTGGGGGATCTGGACGCCGAGGGAGGAACAGTGCGTGATATCGGACGGAGATCCATTTTCGGATTTGTTTTTTCACGATGCGTCTCGCTGGACCGAGTGGCGTCATTATATTTAGCAATCCGCACTTTTTTTTTCGCCCGTTTATAATGGATCTCCCCCGCGAGACGCATTTCGAGGGCGGTACAGAGAAAAAGGGTACACACACACGCACGTCTGGTACGATGAACGAAATGCTGCGGGAAAAAATATGTTCGACGAAATTGGCAATCAGCTCGCGCCGTTTGAGTTGGACGCTTTCGAAACGCGATAAAACTGTGAGACCGACTCGAATAGATGGAATATATGCTACAAGAGGATATGAATTAAATTGGTACGCCTGGTGGCGGGCATTGTGGATTTTGCGAAGCAACCGCGCGAGTTTGTGCGAAATTTTCTGAATACCGCTTTGTTCCGGCAAATGCTGTGTCCTACGCACGAAATGGGTTTCGCATTTTATGCGAGATTCGAGTGCTGATTTAGAGATCTTAGATAGGAGGTGTTAGGTTTGTAGGAAGTTTTATTTAAACTGTAATTACCACGTACGGCCGTGTCTGACCACCGACTGTCCGTTTCCCCTTATTGCCTTATATTTCGTCTAGCATTATTCGATCGTGGCTGAACCAAATATTTACCCCGTTCTAGTTATTTCATTTATAATCTGATTTCTCCGGAACTTAGTGCAATAGTGAAACAATAAAGATTCGACTAATAGTTCAATTTCTAATCGTTGGAAAAAATGTAAGATACAAATTCTATTCATTTAATTCTTCTTTAATATACCGAATTGGCAAATCGATTGTATAATTAACTCACGGCTGCATTCTACTGAAAAATTCCCTCTGTGATACACTCTGTGATACATAAAAATTCACCTCTCCACCTATTGTAATATGAGGCGCACATTGGCCACATGGATTGACTCTTAATTTTTTGCATTTACAAATAAATTTGTTCACTTTCTTTTGCGGGGTTGACCGATTTAGTCAATGCATCGTACATGCATCGTACGTGCATCGTACGAAACGACGAAAACAGGGGAAAACGGCGGAACGCCGTTCATTTAAACCGGACATCCTTCATAAACGTGGCCCGCGAGATGCACAAAGACGGGCTTTCTGAATTTCCTCGCGTAATTCCGGAGCTGGGGCGGTGACGTCCCCGACTGGCAAAACGCGACAGTAAAGCGATGGCGGACACGAGTCCGCACGAAACAATCGCGAAGCGACACAGGTACCGGGACCACCGAGACAGAATTAGTGGGGAAACTATGGAAATGTAGCATAATCGATATCCGGTGGTTTCGATGGAGCACAGAGAGGAGAGAGCACCGACGACGACGTATCATATTCAAACGGAAGTGTGCCTTACAGAAGACAGTTTGGAATTTCATCCGTGTTCAGCTCCGGAAACTTGCCGCGCGGGGGGATACGCGGCTTAAATGTTCCCATTGTTCCGCCGTTCAAACGTTGCAATTAGTTTCCCACGTATTTACACGGGACTCGTTGCAATTTCAACGAGAAACGCTTCCATCTTACCCGTGTTACAGGGGGGGGGGGGAGGTATAGAGCAATCGAGGCAAAAGGCCAGCTGGTTTAAAATAATGTGCAACTATTTGAAGTGGGAGACGGAAGGAATAGACATGGTTACTGTGAGAATTATTTGAGAGCAGACTTCTGGAATATTTGTAGACGTTTCACCGTGCCAGATGGGGAATAGCTTTTTTGTTGTTTTTTTTTTGAGGGATGAAAGGTGTGGTAATTATTTGGAATGTTTCGAGAACGGCGAAGCTTTCGAGTGTAACGAATCTTTGATGGGGTAAAATCCAGGGTATTAAATTCATTATTTTAGACGGTGGAAGAAAATGAATATTCAGGTAATTTATGTATTCCTTTTAACCCGATATGCAAAGTTCGGGCGTACAATCTATCCTGTGGGATCTGTTTTAGTAACAGTCTTATCACTGACGTAACTTTTTTTTTAGTATACACAACTCGTTAGTCGCTTTTGACAATGGCTCATCGATGAATCACGTAGCCAGATACGTCACACATCCTGCTTGTTTTAAGTACGTGCGAAGTCTGGGCTATTCAATCGTCGTTCAAAGGAAAATACATGTAGTCGATAACACAGCCGCGTGCAATATTAGAATTACAATACAATCAGATTTCTTGCAAAACATATGAATAAGCCTTTTAGCATTTCGCAGCACAATCGAAAACACCTTTAAATTTCGCGTATTTATTGTAAAACTTCACGAAACCTGGTTATATTGCTGAGATTAACGATATCCTTGAATTCTTGAAAAATTGGAAACATAATCTCTGCAACAATGAAACTTTAAACAATATTTTACAATTCTGTATACTATGATATTGTACATTATGTATGTTATTTCAGTGTAATGTTCCACGAAGAGGCGGATAATTTTACCGCACGCAAACATTTCACGTGTTTCTAAAACAATTGCACCCCTCTTTGGCAGAACTCGCGATAGTAAAGTCCAAGCTTCATAACCCCGCCGTATCGTATTTTAATAACAAGATCGGATCCTCTTGCTTTCTCCTCCCTCCGGATGTATCTTACGAATGCGCTTACCACCGAGTACCGAGTGTATTTTGATACGCTTGTTTGCATCGCCCCAGCTGAATGGAATTCTCAATATAACCGGCGGACACGGCCAGACGTTCATGAACACCCCGTTATCGCATTCCTCAAACGATGAACCAGCGTTCCGACGGTTCTCCGCTGAATTCACAGGCTTGTCGAAGAATCGGGACGCCCGGGCAGTTCCTTCATCGCGTTATATCGTGAATTTCTTAATGCCAGAAGCAAACCGTCGGAAGAATTTCAATGGAATTCGAACAATTAACATTGGATGCTTTACGAAAATATGGAATAAATATCTCTACTCGCAGTTTCGCATATTAACTATCGCACGTGATAAATCTTACGGTAGGGATGATTTACGATAATTCAGAAAAGGTTGACTTTATTGTGTACGATGCAAAATGACGAACGAAGCGAAAGATTTGCTGGTTCTACTGAGAGAAGTTGTATGCTCAAGCCAGCTTAAATATAATTGGCATTAAAAAGGAAGAAATACGACATTTAATTGTCCGCGAAAGTAAAAGATACAATAGATTAATCCTCTGTGCGTTGTGATGAAAAGTTCGAGACAGCGTTTCCAATCGAGTATTCGAAATCGCGCTGTCAAAGCCGATTCATACGCCTGAATGGGGATTAAGTCCCGACAGAACTGTGAAACCTGTACAGGCTGTTCGAATCAAAACGTTCTTCTGATCAAAGAGCGTCCACACAAAGGTAACAAGGAAGCCTTCTAAATCTGTACACAAACAGCTGTTGAATGGTACACCGGTGGAGAGACACCGACCAAAAAAAAAGACTCTCTCGACGGAATACACTCGCAGTCGAAGATAAGCCGCTTCTAATTAAATGTTGCACGATTTTTTTCTTCACCCCGTTTCGTTTCGTTCGCGCGTATTTTCTCGCGGATCAAAGTTAAACGGCCGTCGAAGGGGAGCGCGTCACAAATCACGAGAGGGGTGAAAATCGATGCGAAGGGAAAGAAAGAATTCGCGAGAACATAGTCGTCGAGTTTCTGAAAGGATGAAGAACAACTTAGTTGATTGAATGATTAGATACTGGCAGCAATGTTCTTTATCGTAATTGGATAATTTATTTAACGATGGACATCGAAAACTGATCGTCGACATTATGCATTTCTTTATTTGTTGTCAAATTTCTTTATTTTCATCAAACGAAGAGCGTAATGTGTACAACTTCTTTGCACTCTTCCGTTCTCTAAGAGATTTTATTTATTTATTGTTCAAAACGTTTCTGTCTGTTTAACTCCGTTAGGAAACCATTACCTACTGCTGTCGGATTTACTAGCAAGCATCTCTTTCCTGCAGAGAAATATCCCGTTTTAGAAACAGTCCAAAGCCAGTTTTAGACCGAAGCCTTACACAGCTAAACTGCTTGTATCTGGTGGCTTCGTCGAGCCACGTGCCAATTGTTCACACGGCATTCACTTCCGTCTATCCTCTTATTTCGTGGTTTCCCCGTTGTTTCCTAAAACGCACAAACCGAGTGCGAAAAAGATATTAACAATATTTCAATATTATTCCACAATATTAAATCGAACCCAACCCCTTAAAATATTTCAATATTATTTCGCGATATTTTACTTTAAATTACAATTCTTGACAGCTTCTCCATCCTGTTTTTTAGTAGTAAATTAATTTCATCCGCGTATCAGCCACCGCTCCATACTACTTTCATTGCCAACCCTTCGCTCGATTACGCATTAGTATCTTACACTTGAACCATGTTCTCAAACACTCGGCCGCAACGAAACCGAATTTCCACACCGCTCCGTCGCCTCGACGTCCGTACTTGTCATTCACACCTAGCTCACGAGAAATTCATGCACCCTCCAAACACCCCGGCTACAACCCGATCTAATGAAATTCCGAGTGGGGCGGGCGGGCCATTTACCTAATTGCTATTAATAACGGAACACATTTCTACGGTCAGTGCGGTGCAAGCAGACGGATAATCCGCGTACGCTCGAGCCGCTGTTAGAAGTTTCGTTATGTTCGAGGCACCACGGTTCACCACGGGTCACCAACGTGACCCCCACCCCCTTGCTTCGTTTATATTGGCGCCTGCAATTTCGGTCCACGGAACGGCCGCAGCCCTTCGACCACTTCATTATCCCGCCACGTTCTACCGAGCTACTTAATCGCGAGAGTTTGTCGACAAGATTACGACCGAACCATCATCCCCCAACCCTGTGCCTTAATCGAGAAACTTTCGGGACACCCTACCAGTCGGTGGGGGGGATGGGTCCAGTTGGACCCTCCCTTTTCCCCCATCGAATCGAGGTATCGGTTTCGAATCCAATCTTCCGTCCGCGATTCCTTTGTCTCCGCGAAAAAAGGGAGTCCGGAGTGGTCTTACCTCTGTTCTTCTGTGTTCCGCGACGTGGATCGATTTAAATACAGCGGGGAACTCGATTATATCTGGGACGGGCGAATTCGCGATTCGATGGCACTTCGAGTCGTGTGTGTCAGCAGGTGGAGATAAGACGGAGGAAGTTCTAGAGGTGTAAGGTCGACGCAAATGACGTGTGAGAAGTTCGAGGGGATGGAGAATGGGGTTTGCTTTGTACTTTAGAGGATAGCTGGTGGGGGGCGGGTTTTTTTTGTCGCCAAAGCTGGAGAAAGTTTCTTGGCAACGCGAAGTCTTGGTGCTTTCGTTAAATTGATGAGACAATTTGCCCGCGGCTAATCAATTCGAATAGGGTAAGCAGTATAAGTAATTGGCTTGTCAATGAATGTGAATAACAATTAATCCAGTTTCAATGCTGACGGTTAGGCAGGCTCGAGCGATCGTTACTCTGTCGTGAAACAGATCTGCGGACAAAAATGTAATCTGCACGCACGACCGTTCAATTAATGCTGACAGGGTATGTACCATTGTACGTTGAAATGTGCAAAAAGGGAGGAAAAAGGAATAACTGAACCGTGCTTCGTGGCAATTTGTTTCTCTTGTTCTATGCCGGGATTCGTTCAAAACGAAATTGGTTACGATTTTTACACGTGTTCTCTAGTCCAGTTACGAGTGCAGTAATTTAAAACACGCGGCTTGGCGTGAAAGGGTTGTCGCATTTATCAAAGCTCCAAGTAAAATGGCAGAAATGTTACAAAAACCTGTAATATCGTTGTCTGGGAGGAATATCGCAATTTCATTTTTACAAAAATAATACTTCGCACAACCGAATAACGGAAGGAATCCTTAATTTCCAATAAAAACGACCTCCCAGCAAAATAAACGACTAATTATGTACATTGAAAATATTGAATCGCAAAATGAAGAAAAGAAACAGTGTCCCACGTACATTTGTTCGCACGAGGCTGACACATTTATCGTTTGCAAAATACACTTTGCTCCACAATCGGACACGTGATGGCGTTTATCGAGCACAGAAAAGTATTCCCCCCGCAAAGTCCTTACCACCTAATCGGACGAAGAATAAAGGGCATAAGCACGATTTCTGAACCGCACCGAACACTTTAATAATTCTAAACCAGTCGCAACGAAACGCAGCACGGTATCGGCAAACGTGCGGTCACAATCTGTTCCGCGATAAACCCTGTGAAGTTCGAAACGGACCGTTCTCCAGCTCGCGAAGGGGGGGGATAGAGCCGAATTTCCAATTGCACCGCAAGAGTTCAATTTTGAATTTCGAGCTGCTCACGTTTCCCGTATCTCGAGCCTCCCCCGCCCGTGCGTGCTCGCCTCGCCGTGTCCCAAAACTTCGCCCAATCTACGCCCGTTCCATTTCCATGCGCCGCTCGGATCAAAACTAACAATCGTGGCAATATACCGATAGCAACGGGTCCCGCGGAGATGAAGTTTCCCCGGCAGGGCTGGAAGTTCGCGTCAAGTAGCTACATCGGAACATTTCGTAAACCCCCACGAGAGGTTGCTCTCGTTTTTCACCCTTACCCAGCCAATTCGATATCGGAATTTGATCAAATCCTCTCTGGGTCCCTCCTTGCCATTCGTCGGCCACCCTCTGTTTCCCGAACCCTCCTAGATCGAATTCTTCCAGCTCGAGTGACATGCCCGACGAGTTTGCAACCTCTCCGTCCCTCCTGCTGCGTGTACAGGGTGGCGCGTAAGTAACGTAGCCGTATTGGCGACACGCGGAGCATGTATCCGGTTGATAGGGGTGCGGGGCCGTACGGTGTTTAGCGCGAAGGTAATACCAGCTTCTAGGACTAGGGAAAAGGGATCTTAGTACGTACGCGTATGCATTGGGGAATAAAGGGGAGGGTCTGGTGGATCCGTTGAATGGCCCCTCGGGTAGCTGTGCCAACAAACCCTAACTAACGTAAATAAGATGTCCTAGGAGGGGGTGGCGCCTCTCTGTTTCTACCTTGCTACGTATTTCTGAGTTTCTCCCTTCCTCTAACCCAGTGTCGATCCCTCGTAGTCCTTGCTCTAGGTACAACTCTCTCTCTCAGCTTCAACCTCTCGTTCTCATTGCTACGTATTTCTGGATTTCTCTAGTTCTCTCTTCCCCTCTTTATCTTTCCCAGTTTCACCCCCCCCCCCCCCGTAGTCCTTGCTACGTATTTCTCTGTTCCCCTCTTTCTCTACCTCAGTCTCAACCCCTCGTAGTCCTTTATCTTTCTCCCTTTAGCCTCATCTCGACCCATTTTCCTTTCCGTCCGTTTCTGATCCCTGCCTGATTCCCAGATCCGTTTTCTTACCCTCGAGGCGAGCCTGATGAAGCCCCCGGCCAATTACAGGATTTCTTCGCGAAAATCTCGGAGGGAAGGACCCGGGTCCAAGGCAGATGGACGGCCGCCTCGTAGGCAACGATGAATTCGCGGGTTTCGGGGCCGTACAACGCCACCCCATTCTAAATATATTCGGGGGACGAGGCAGCGGGGATGAGTTGGACAAATTTGTGAAACTGTTATGGGGTTCGAGTGGATCTTTGGTCGGCTGTTTGTGCGCAGTGTTGGCCGATCTCTGACGAATAGGTTTCGAATAACATTATAATGATCGAGGACGCCCCGATGACTGGGCAGCTTTTCCAAGCAGCTTCCTCCGACGGGATCATTGCGATGCAATGGGTGACGCGTCTCGCTGGGCCATAAATTACGCGCTTTTGGGTTTTTTTTTAGGGCGACGACGTCTATTGTAGCGCCGGGGAAAATATTGCCGGCGCGGTGAGATATTAACGGTGTATGACATTTTGACGGGGGACAAAATGGAAGAGTTAAAAATAGCTTTGCAAACGGGTCGGCTCTCGTTGATTTTTACCTTTTACGCGGGGCTGAAGCGTTTAGAGATTTGGAGCAGGGAAAAGGGTTTCAATGTTATCTATATGTTATTTAACACATTATAATACTCTTCTTATTATATGTACGTTATTTATTTTCGATCGTGATTTCTTTTATACGGCTCTGTTAATGAAACAACGAGGGATAAGTTTGTAATTAGAAACATTATTATTATTCAAATTCGCAGCACACGTATATTCCATGCATAAGTGAAATCGGTACGGTTTGAAACACCATTGCCACCAGAACGAAACCACCTTTCCAGTAGTCTAACTGTGAAAACAAAATCCCACAGAAATAGCTACAATAATTCAACAGTCCACTCCCGTTTCTTCCGCAAACAGCGAAGGGTTAACGACAATTGATAGCGTTTAAAACGCGAGGACCGTCGAGGCGAGAGGGACGAAAGGACGGCGGCGTACTTTAAACCGGAAATTTCGTTAAATCACGAGGCAATGGAACAACGATAATGGCCGTTCAGAAGAAAGGTTGGAACCCGGCGATCATTACCACGAGCATCTCATTTATATAATCGAACGTCTGCCCCTCTCCCAGATTCTCTATTAGTCATGCCCGTGGCGTAGCCTTTCGAAATGACTGTAGAAAATCTTTCGTTACTCCCCCTCGGCTCGTGGCGTCTCACCCCTTTGAATGAGCGATCCGGAAATGATGAATCCGCGTGCCTTATCGTGACTGCGTGGCGTTGTTTCCTGGGCGACATCAACAAATAAGCTGTCCCGGGTTAGGATATTTCTAGAGGGGGGTCGTAATCCATGTAAACGCACCCTTCGTCGATTGCTCAACTTCTTATCGCGAGACGACGAGACCATGGGACCGAAAATTGGACTTTCCGTTTGAATCATCTTCTCGTAAGCACTGGGACGTCCCCCGAATTACGTACCGTCTGGTTCACTCGTTAACTACGCTGCCAGCTTGGATTGTATTGGATGTGATGTCGGCATGAAAGAGTATAATAGGTAGGATATTAATAAAGGGGGGATGTTCAGGTGTTGGAAATTGGCTTTCATATTTCTTTATGTTTAACGTAGAGTTTCCTTGGCTGGCTTGCAACGGGATGAGACATGAATTCTGCAGATTGTGGAATATGAATCTGGAATGAGAAATTACTTTATACAAGTTTTGTTCATCATTATTTATTCGTTTTGCTATGTTCGAATGCACATACTCGAAATTTCGCATTTTTTTAAGAGGTGCAAGACGCACAGCAGGTGTTTTCTGCGGAGCGTCTAATTAAAAACACCTGAGAAATGTGGAGGACAGATGTATCTTGCCAGCAATAATATTCCTGATATGCAAGGAAATACAGGATCTGGCGAATTTAAGATAGCAGCTATCAGAATTATACAGCTGCGCTGATTTTATTGGATCGAACCACCCTTATCCAGTGTCCCATCAAGCGCACATCTATCACCACCCTTAAACGGCTATTATAACTTCGCCTACAGCCTCCCTCTACTCATCCTCCTCAATCTTCCACGCTGTACCAGCCAGTCATACAAGATTAAATTGACGAGGCGATAAGAAGCATCCCTGAAACGTCCTTCTGCCACGCCGCATCCCCCCAATATATGTATTTATTTTTATTTAATCCACCTTCGAGCCGTTTGACAGACGAACAACCCCCCCCGGACAATTTCGATACTTGATAACGCGTGTTCACAACAGGGCTTCTCCCCCTCTCTCCTCCGTTCAATTAAAGAAGTTTCAGCGGAGACGCCGTTTCGTCGCGAATGCCGTCGGCGTTTCTGCGCCCATCCCCCGAACCACAGACCGGAAATTATATACGTAGCTGACTTTCTTCCCTTTAATTTCGCCCACGACTGTTCCTCGCGCCCCGTTCGACCCGACGCCGTGTCGTTCCTCCTCCATTAAATTAATTGCCGCATCGCAATTTCACCGGGTGACGAATATTTCGACGCCGCGGAACTGCTGTCCCACGAATGACAGTGTAAGCCGAGAACGACACTTCCTTTTTTCTTTTCTTCTTCCACCCCACGCCGTCGCGCCGTTTCATTTGACACAGTTTCAATTTTCGTAACATGCAACGGTTACGTCAGCACTGTTTCCACGTCACACGCGACGAACGAACAGATGTCGGTGTTTAGTTTGGTACACTTTGGCGCATCGTCGCACTGCAATGCCGATTGTCGCGACAACCTGCAATTTTTCACCCCCGACCGGGGGCAGTTCGTGAATCGACGAACGCGTTTATCGAGCCTCAGGCAATACGGAATTTTCGCGATTGGGTTTTGCGGGCGACGTCAAATTTTATTCACTCGAACGCAGATGAATGCAAGCCCGACAATTTTCTTTCCTCCGGGGAATTTAATACTGCTTGTTTCCCCGCGGTATTCGTATTTAACACCGCCGGCAAAAATCGTCGTTACAAAACACGAGCATCCTTGCTACGTCGCCTGCCAAGAAAAATGCCAAGCAATGTATTAGGTATATCTGCATTTATTATTAACAGTATCCTGCGTGAAATATGAACAAAAAATATCCGAGCGATCGAAGCGTTTTTCCGCAAACCATTCACGCCCTCTCGAGGGCTCTCGTCGCATATCCACTGTCCAAGGAAAGAAGTCATTATCAAAAAACAATTACAGCCGTCGGACCCTTCTCCTAAAACAAACGCGTTCCATCCTCCAAGCCCAGCACATCTCGCGGCAAACTTTCCCAAGGAACATTTCTCGCGATCCTGTTGCAGCCGCGAGACGTACGATCGGTCGGCTGGCAGGGAGCAACAATTGCGATCCCTCGGAACGTTTCCCAGTTAGGCCAGTTCCATGCGTTCGCTCGTCACGATTAATTAGCTTAATTCTGGCTTCCTGTTGTGCGTGCCGACGGGGCACCCGGGGCTTGTTGCGTGTCACGCCGGCACAACCGGCCGCATTCCGGCGTCATAGTTGACGCACGTGTGTCGTCGTCGTAAAAGCAGCCGCGGCATCGGCCGGGTCGCGAGGATGAGCGGCGCCGAGACGTCGATCTGCATTTCCGTGCTGTGCGTCTTCGTCCTCAGGGCGACGCCGCCCACTCGTGGCGCCAATCGTTTGGGTAAGAAGGCCGGGTTAATTCCTCGTGATCGTAGACGACGACGTTCCCACGGGACGCTTTGAATCTGTTAATGCCTGTGATTAACCATTACGCCGCGAACGCGGCTCTGTAAGAGTACTAACGAGCTTGGATTTGACGGGGATTATTCGTATACTTATTTTCGCCGACGCATCGGATATCAACAGGTTAAATGGAAGAGATCAAAGAAATGTGTTCATTTCATTTTGAGATAGAATGTAATTAAACGAATATAATTAATAATTCCGTGAATCTGGTGTTAATAGAAACGTGTACGAATGTACGCATCGACGTTGCTGTTATTTATTGCAATTATGGTACGGTCGATCGATTTATATTATCATGGTTACCTCAGTAAAATATGTAGCAAGTGATTTTGTACTTATAGAAACTCCCCTGTTAATCAAAATTGTTCTTTGTTGCGTTCGTTCGGGGACATTCGCAATTTGAAGTGCGCCGCAGTGAAAGGGTTGAACGTTGCAGGCAATTCTATAGATATTTTCTGTGTGGTTTAAGTGACGTAATCTGGGGATCGGGAATGCGGATTATGGGATAGGTATCGGCGTTGTACGTTGCTTTCTGAACTGCGTCTAGAGGGGTGAGAGTTTGAAGATGGGGTTAGCTCTAAGGGTTAGGGGAGTTAATTGAGCAAGCATTGTTCTGTAATTTATACATCATTAGTGACTAGGATAGTTTCGATGAACCCAAACTATTTTAGGCTCGCAGTGTGAGCGACGAGAAATTCGCGATCATTTGAAGCGCGATTTAAAGTCGACCGCGAAATTTGATTGCGTGAGTTCTCAGTTTCAATGTCGATTTCCGTGGGAGAATTTCACACGAAGCAGGCGAGTTTGTTTGAATCTTGAGACATTATTCGTTCACCCTCTGGGAACAGTCAGATGCAGCGGCCAATTTAAATGAAGACATAGGTGACGTGGCTTGCACCAGCCAGACGTAACTCTTGTTTCTTTTATCCACATTCCTAGAACCTGGTGGACGTATCCCTCTCTCTGGTTGAAATAACTTGCCGCGGCTCGTGTGCCACGAATAACTTGAATCGTTGTGATTAGGGGTTGCCGACTTGGAAACACTTGTGACTCAGAACATAGGGCACGACAGTGGCAGCGTGTATATGCATATCAGTTGACAGTGTTGTGAGTCAGAGAGACAATTTTCTTCAACCCCCACGTACGTCATTCGCTGTCCCCCTGTTCGCATATTGTCTTGCTTAGAATTGTTTCCCTCAACTTGTTCCCCTTTGCATTTCTGTCGCTAAGAATAAAACGGTTGACAAAGAAAGAAAAAAGTGTCGGACACGGGGGGCGAATTTCCTTCACCTTGCTTTCATTATGGATCACTTTTGACGCTGCACGCCATAGTTGCCACAACACTTCGCAAACATTATTATTCCCGGGGAAAAAGGGGACGATGATACGGTAGAATCGTATCTAATGTTCGTGCAGAGCGGTAAAAACTTAACGGTCAATACTTTCGACGGTGTACAACGTGTACACAAAGAGTCGTAAACCGCAGACAATTTTTTTTCGGTTCGTGGCTGCTCTTTGTTCTCGTTTCATCGCCCTCCCTGTTTGCCCACATTTTCCCGTGTCAATTTGCGCCAGTTTTTACCCCTTCGTGCCCTTCGCTGTTCACCTCCATTTCGCTCAAACAAACGAGAAAGTCACAACGATGTGCTCGAACGGATGGATCTCGTTCGCGCAGGTCGTTCAAACTCCCTACATTATGAGGGAACAGAATTAAAAGCAAGATGTATTTAATGCTTTGCTGTAACCTTTGATTAATGAATTTTCTTTAGAAAGAACGATAAAAGATATTCACGATAGGCATGCGGACAAAATTCAACCAAATCGTCGTCTAAAAATAATTTATAATATCTTGACTGAAATTAGAAATTGGTTGAACATCGATAAACTCCGGCGATCAACCGGAGCACAAGACTTCAAAGTATTCATTCCCAATAATACCGGTACGTTTCATCGTAATTGTGTTACAAAATTCTACAACACTTTCTACATCGAACCAGAACGACTTTCCTCCATTTCCACCGTTATTAAAACTGCCCGCAGAGCTCCTTTCACCCGACCAAACGCGCCGTCATTATCCCATTAGCAATTAATACGTTTCACGCGAAAAACGCCATTGGTATCGCAGCTTCTTACACGTGCACACGCATACAATTACTCACAAATAATGGCGCGGCACGTAATTGTCGTCGGTGTACAAGTTGACTCGGTGCACGCGTTTGAAGAGCCCATAAAAAATCGCCACTCACTTCCAGGTGCCCGGAGTGATCGTATCGTTGCCACGGAATTGCCTGCAATTACCCGAGGCCGATTAAAGTAGATTATATTCTTGATCGCTGCAAAAAGGCCAATAAAGGAGGAGGGAGACGTCTATTTTCTCTTTGAGATCAGCTTTCCTCCCTCCTCCTCTCTGTGTGCAGCGCCACGTTAACAATCCCGTTTCGTGTCAGTGTAACAAGCGTTACTCACGTCTCGATTTTGCTTACAGCTTACGCGAGCGAGGCTTCCTTGGAGATTTTGCCGAACGGGGAGACGCAGACGAAGGCAATCGGATCCAGCATCCTCCTGACATGCAAACCGAGGGTCGACGACACGAAGCTAATCAGCAGCATGCAATGGTTCGATCCTCAGAATCGTGTGATCGAGCCCTCGAAGTAAGTACACCGACCAAACATCGTAGATACAGATTTGTATAGGAGTTTTAGGGGTGTTTAAATTGACTTTAGAATTAATTACTACTCGGCTCCCTGCTGTGCGCGCAGTGGTACTTACAGTATATTCTCGTCCGGCGAAAATAACTTTAGCCGCGATGGTCTCGTTGCTTTCTTCTTGTTGGAGTTATCGTGGCCGATTCGGTGAACAAATCGACACGAACGTATTGGCGGATTTCATTTTTTATGGGGAAGTTTTGGATGGCGTTGCAGCCGCCTTGGGGTAATTGAGTTCTACGTTTTTAAAGAGTCGAGCTTTGTTCTGCTGGGGAACGGTTTTGGACAGGTGGAACGATTTGAGATTAAAGCGTGTTATATTTGTAACGCTTCTGTTTTACTATTTATTGCGACTGTCTGGGTATGGCGAGGTTTCAATGCTGTTTCAATTGTTTTAATTAATTGCCTGGAGTTTGGACGAGAAAGAGGAATTAGAATAGTACACTGTTCCTAGGTGTCGAGTATTTAATGGCAGACGTGTGTATTTATTCAGTCGTTCATGTGTTTATTCAGATGGCAGATTAAAATAGAATATATCGTGGAGGAATTAATTCGAAGCTTTGACTGTGTATGAATACGTCCATTAATAATGTCTATAACAAATGTCCGTCGTTTTGTACAATTCCGTAGATTCACGGTAACACGGTACACAGTTTCAACATCGTGATTCAGGATTGATATTTATAATTCATCACGATCCAACGTGAGGCTAGAAACGCGCGGTGAAAAATCACGCGACAGTGCAAACAAACGTTTGTCGAGCCGGGCGAGAATATACGAGCGAGGGAGGTTCACGCTTCTGAGCTTTTTTCGGCAATAACAGAGCAACCTTTCGCTAATAATTATAAGAAGGTATACAAGTAAATGTGTATAAAGAGTACGGTGCGATTCGAAGTATTTATTATAACGAAGACGATTCTTCGTAACATTGGACATTCAAACTTGTTTTATTTCTACGATAGAAAATAAATTGCATTACGAATTCCTCGGAATTCCTTTCGAATATGTTTGATCATTCGATGAAATTAAATAAACTGTTAAGTCAATGCGTTCATTAAAATCGTTCACAGCTTTCGAAATCGAATGCACGAAGACAAAGAAGTCGCATAACAATTCTACGACGAATTGCACCATACACTCTGTACACGTAACTAACGTAAATCTTTTTTTACAATTTTTTTTTCTTCTTAATTACACACGAAATAGAAACACGACCAACACGCAGCACTAATTTAACAAATTTCTGTCACTTGTTTTGCACACAGACTCGTCGTCTTGCCGATCGAAAGGCGAGTATACAAAACTGCATTCAAGACTTTTACACGCAACCCCGTAGTGTCGTGCCAGTCCCTCTGTTTAGCGATGGTCGTTCCCTTAAATATATATACAGAGTGTTAAAAGAGAGGATCTAAAACTTCGTATACTTATAGTGTACTCACCATGCTTATATAAAAACTGCCCAACCAATAACAGTCCCAATAGTCTGAAAATTCTTTCCGTGCAATATCTGCGTTTTGCGTTTAAACTTCACCACGCAGTCGTTGTCTATCGATAAAAAATTTCTAAACTAAACATTAATTATATATTAAGTGGACAACAAAATGTCACAGCAATGAGGGTTGACTTTGGGGTCGACGTTGATCACACGTTTCTTACTACTCCCGGTGAATACTATGTAAGCCCCTCGAAGCTTCAGTACCTTTTTATTAACACCCTGTATACATACAATAGAATTATTTTGGACTAGCCGTTCCCTAAACTTAGAAGACGTTGTCTTTCTTCACTCTACCCACACATACACGCGCATCCACCATCAGTACGCGAACAATCCACAACCACCACCACCACCAACACCCACCCCCCCATCCCCTCGCGGCTGATTTACGTCTACTACAGCCCCTGTACGTTGCTCTTAATTGCTGCAGGTCCGCCCGATTGTTCTGCGAGCTAAGCGTTGCTCATTAAGCTGTTCGAGAAAGTTTTCCGCCTTCCGCGGCCAAACTGACTTCCCGTTGTATTTGAACGTTTAAACGTTGAACAGAGTCCCCCCAACCCCCGCCTGGGGGCTCGTGTACATTGCCGTTGATGGAAGAAAAGCCCCGATTTAAAGTAGACGTTAAACGATGCTCGCCTCGCGTTACGTCTCATTCAGTGACAACAACAGCGGCTACCTGAGCAATTAAATGGCTCCGTTTGTGGCGCAATGTTTCACCGTATGTACACATTTTGGATCGGTGCTGTCCATGATTGAGAGGATTCTTAAATAGGGGTTGAAACGGGGCGGAATTAACCCTTCGAACGCGGCGGTTGTGTGAAGTCGAGGGCACTCGAGGCTCGAGAGATTTTTGTTCGCAATTATTTGAAAGAACGGGCGCGAGTGGTTGTTCATTTTTACGGTTCGAAACACGATGCTTTCGTTGGTTTTATTGGGCACGGTTGTTATCGTAAGAAAGTGATCTCGGTTTCGATACGATTTTTGCATCCTTTGTACTCTAAGTGAATTTTGCTGTTCGCGATTTTGTGTGGTGAAAGGATATCTTCTGGCAAAAATTGATTGTCCTTAGAGTTTTATGATAAGATCGTTATTTGCGAATAGTAGTCCATTTGAATTGACGATCTCTGCTCATTTTAAACAAAGTTTATTGCTGCCCAAATAAATTAAATTTTGTGCATGCAACGGGGTAGTTATTAAACGGTAACGTTATTTAAAAAATACGGTATTTTCATTCGTCATAACAGCCGTACCATAGAAATGTATTTTCGTGTTGAATCGACATCGATAGAGTACCTTCAATGAAGTAAAATATATTGCAACACTTAATTCGAACTGTTTCTTTCGCTTAAACTATCATGTACACAAAAGGTGTCAATTACTCTACCGCCCCATCTGTGTCACTACAAACACAATAAAGGAAATGGCTCTGGCTGTTCGATTGATTTCGATCCAACAATAGCACCCACTTCGTAGCACGTGCACCAGCAATTAACTGAAACAGAAAGAAGGGTTGATTTCACCTACCCCCGATCTTCCTTTCGACAGCACCGATAGAGATCAACAAGGTAGCCATCATTTATCCATTCGTTCAATGTCTGCGGTGCATCTTCTCTCTCAGATCCACTTTTTTAGATCCATTTCAGACGAGAAATATTTTAACGTCACAAACAAGATAACCTGAGTCCCATAGATACTCGTATAAATATTTCAGTCCAAGGAAAAAACCTGCACTGCTGGTCAAAAATTTGGGACAAGAAATTTCAAGTTCGTTCAGAAATGTTGTGACCGATTTAATAGCTTTCAGTTGAAAATTGAAGAACGTTTCTAAATAAGCTAGAACAAAAATTAAATTTGAGAGGTTAAATGGAGAATCATTGATAGTACGATATTAGTAATAGTCATCGAATTAGGACCACGAAAAATTGTATAACATTTTTCATGTCTTTAGTACAATTAAGGTGTCCGAGCAAACTTGAATCACAATGTCTTACAGTCGCGTACATATTAATATTTTATACTTCTCCCCTTGCCTTTCTTACAGCTGGCATTCTTCTCTGTGCGCGTCGCACACTATTGCGTTATCCCTTGTGTCTTCATTATTTTTTCCAAATACGAAGTTAATTTTTAAACGAGGCAATGCGGTGATCGGTGATAACTAGACAAGTGATTCGATTGGGCTCCGGACATTTCCACTAGCGTTCTAGCGAAACGAATTGCCCATCCAGCATGCGTCCACGGTATTCGTAAATAAATTACTACTTTGTGCACGGTCCTCTGCGTATCTAATAATAATTGATACAATCAAGCAGTCGCAGTGTTACGAGTAGAAAAATGAACATTTTCCAACGTGGTCTTAATTCAATAACCAAGTGTGTACAATCAAAGAAACGGTTCCAAACTTTCGACCAATTGTATTACCTTTCATCGTCTGTCACCCGCGCAAGAGAACTTCCCTCTGACGTCAACGATTTTCCACCTGGCGTGTGAAAAAGTGCGACCGATATTGGCCGTCTGAAAGTCGCCTCGACCCCCGCCGCATCGTTGGTCGACTCTCGTTGTTAAATTAATGTATCACGGCGCGCATCTTGCAAATATTGAACCGCGCGATCAAACAATCCAACGAGCGTTAACCTCGGCAACTGATTCGTCGGATCGCGTGTTTGCCCGATTACGTGGACCCCGAGCGATTTGCATGATTATGTCCGCTCGTCGCGGCGAGTAATGGCCGATAAATTCAGCGCGGACGCGTGCACGGGCCGAGAACCATTTCATTAATCGTACTTACGTACCCGTGTTCCCGATTAGACGAGAAGAAAGGGTATTACTGCATAATCGTCGGGCGAACGTTGTTATCCGGAGCATCCGTCGTGTGCACATTCGGCGGGCACGTCATTATTCGGACGCGTCCTGCTTTTGTTTTTGTTTTATCTCGTTCAACTCTCCTAGAATATTCAGAGGTGTCCGAGACGACCTTTCTTGGTTCCGTATTTTGTAGCTGGAGGTTCGTGGAATGCTCTTTTTTGTTTTCATTTTGTCGATCAAATCCTGTGTGTGCGTTAGACACACGTTTGGTTATTGAACATATTTGGGACACATTTTTCTTCGCGAAATCGCAAATTTGAAGATACATTTTTTGTTTATATTTCGTCAGGAACGTTATTAAAGGAAATTATTAAAGGAAATATAGATATGGGTAGTCGAGTGCCTGGTTCACTACGTGACGGTTAATCGAGCTGTTTAAAACGGTTGGGCACGTTTTATTTCAAATATCATAAGGAATGACCATTTTAAATAATGAATTATGTTAAACACTTTATTATTTTTCGTTTACAAGTAACACGAGAAAAGTAACTTTATTTTCTATTTCATCGACGGTAAATTATATTCAAACATTATTTGTTCGAATAAACCGGCACACGATTATTTCAAATAACACGTAGCCAGATGACAGAATGTGTTATCTTAACGATTACTTTCCAAAAACTTGGTTTGGATAATGCCCAAGCTAGATAGAGCTTACGGTATTTTCGTGCGCGGGTCGGGGAAAAAGTTTTATATTACGTAAGCGAGACCGGCTGACTATGCGCGGGGTGATACTACTTGCTGTCGCAGGTGACGCTAAACAGTTATGTTTTATGGGGACACTGGTTGACGTTAACGTGTTTCATTCTGTTTCGAATTGTAAGTGAACATTTCTATAGACTATGGAACATTGCACCTTGAATTAATATATCGCAGACTTTCAATTCGGCCTGAAGACATTCAATACTTCTAAACACATGGACAGTTAAACTGGTTAACAAAAAATTCATTCTCAAATTTCCAATCGTTCGTCCACTGTTCGCCACACTTTCGCAGTAGCCCCAAGCAAGTTCGTGACCATTCGAAACAGATAATCAGCTCGTGCCCAAGGGGAAGCGTAACGGAACGGCGAAGCACCGCGTCGAAAACGAAATCCACCGCGACGTTAACTAATATCACCCGAAAGCCGAGCAAATCTACCGGCAACCGGGACTAATCGCGGCTGGGACTGATCGAATATTGGCCAACTACGTTCACTTTTTCATTTAACGGGGTGAAATCGCCGGGTCTCGATCTCTCGCGCGTTTCCCAATCGAAAGGGGCCCATTAAACCGTATCTCTGCCGACGCGGCCGTTCGAATTCGTATCGGAACTATTCATTACGACACGATTCAGCGTCTATCTGTACCGGTGTACCTTATCTCCGTCCCGTACTCTGTCATGCGGTGTTGTTAAATTGTGTGAATTCATGTGAATGCGCCTCGTTTGTGCCAGTTACCCCGGCGCGACCCGCGCAGCACACGAACGACGAGCGAAATTGCCGGTCTGTCCGTGTTCACCAGGCTTTTGGATCCAGGTCGAACCAGCCTTCCAACTCCGAGAGTCTTGCTTTCGATCTGGCTCTTACGTCGAATTAAGGTCGATCGATTTGCCGCGCGTCCGATCCCACGCTATCGATCCAAATTCGATGCTGTGCTCGTGCCGCGTCTACGTGCCCCCATCCGCCCCCAAACCCCCATCCGCCCCCAAACCCCCACCCCCGTAACGATATTTCACCGATATCGGCTCGGTGTTTCGCATTAGAATACGGATTAGATGTTTTGCCAACGATTTATGCGCTGTGGGACTCGTCCCGATTATTTGGAACGATCGTTCTCATAGGGAAGATAGTCGAGGGGGAGTGTGTTGTGATTTTTTTCTTTATGGTTTGGTTGCGTTTTATTCTTTTGAACTCGACCGTTCCTTTGGTTTGACAGCGGTTCCTTTTCCGTTTCGTAGTATTAGTTGTGGTAAATATCGTTGGAAAAATACGATAAGAGAACGGAATGTGTGTGTGTTTTGATTTAGATAGTCGATTTCGGTTGAGTTGTGATCGATTTGCGAAACGCTGAGCCAATTGGTGTTCGCTTCGACACTTCGCCTGAACATATCACTGATCGTCATCGCCATCGCCATCGTTATCATCATCATCGTCGTTATCCTCTATTATTATTGTGCTGGGTGTGCGAGTATGCGAGAGGTCAGCGTTATAATAACGATTTTCAATTATTCCAAATAGCACGTTCCCAGGCCATTCGAAACCACCGATGTACACGGAGTTGCACCAGGACAACTTGTCCCTGTTCTTCAATTCGTTGCAAGAGGAACAGGCTGGAAAGTACACGTGCAAAGCCACATACGCGAACACCATCCCCCTGGAGAAGTCTGTGACGATCGATACTATAGGTGGGACAAAGTTTTTTTTAAATTAAAAGCAGAAATGTTGCTGTTACATTTAACAGCAATCGGATTTCGGCCGTCCAACAAATTCCAAGCATTGTTCACTTTCTAGACTGGATATTGAAAATTGGACACGTTTACCTGCTCGAAAGTTGAACGCTTAATTAGACAAATTTAACAGTTTTCACAAAAGCTGTAACTATCAGTGGAGTATCGAGTGCATGAATTTTAAAATTTTGTCATAAATACGACTTCGTACGAAGAAATTCAACAGTTTTATATTATATTAATAAAAATTGCATTCTTTCGGCACTAGATAAATCGTTCTCGGATTCTTTTCAAACAAATTTCGCTCACAATGAAAATTCTCATAAACGTGTCGACGATGGTGTTTCGACGCGAAAGACGCATCAGTCAGAAATAAAAAAAGTAATTGCTGTTTCGTAGTTGCGATCACATGGGACAACGCACCGCACAATCAATACCCGATTCTGGGAGAGGATTTCGCTATTCAGTGCCAAGTACGAGCAAGGCCTTCGCCCTCGGTTGCCTGGCTGTACAACGGTGAACTGCTCGAGACCGACGACCACTACATTATAGACACGTATGCCCTGAAGATCAAGAACGTTCAAGAATCTGACGACGGCATCTACACTTGCCGTGCATCCGTATTGACTACCGGCGAGCTCCAGGAACGACCGATCCGTGTCGAGGTACGTACCAAACCGTCGACGGCTCTATAATTTCTTCGTTTCCAAAACGAACACACGAGTCACGTTTGTCTCGTTTCACCGGGCTTTCTAATTTCAATTTACTTAAATATAAATATATTTATTTCAAACTGTGTCCATTTGCTATTCAATTCCTGTTAAACTTGCGTGTCGCGACGGTATGAGACGTATACATTCGTGAAACGAATCGCGATATTATTTTATTCGAACTAATTTTCGAACATCGCTAACGATGTTTATAGTAAAGTATACCGACGAGCGATCGAATGTATTTTCTTCTTAAATTATTCCTCGACCCAGGCGCGATGCCAATTAATTTACATTAATGCCCAACCGCGGCGCGGAAAAAGCAACATAGGTTCACGCAAAATAAATAACGAGCAGAACACTCTACACAATTTCCCCCTCCCCCCCAAAGTTTATGCAATCACCAAAAGCTCGCGCACAGTCGTCGACCCTTCAAAACAGCGCCTCGTTTCCGTTCTCCAATTATTCCCGATCGCTGCGGTAACGCCGCCACCAGGTATCACGAAACATATCCGCGTTTCGTTTCACAGGTCCACGTACGCCCAACGGTGGAGGAGTTCCCCGGCCCGGTGGACATAATCGAAGGACAGGACGCCAATATAAAGTGCAAAGGCCACGGCAAGCCGCCGCCGAAGTTCACCTGGGTCAAGTCGCTGACCCATCAGAATCTGTCGAACGCCGATCGCTTCGGGGTGGACGCGGACACGGGTATACTGACGATCACGAACGTGAACCGCGACGACGCCGGTGAATATCAATGCACCGCCACCAATGCAGCCGGCACCGCCAACACGAACATCATGGTGAACGTAATCGTCAAGCCGAAGATCATGGAGTTCTTGAACAACACGGTGGTCGAGGACAAGGAGGCGACCGTTGTCTGCAAGGCGTTCGGCAGGCCGCCGCCGCAGGTCACGTTCAGGAAGCACACCGCGGAGCAGCCGTACGTGAAGGGCGCCCAAGTGGACGACGACAGGATCGTCGTGACAAACCGCGCGGACGACATCACCGGCGAGACCGTCGGCACCCTGACCGTCCACGAGTCGATGAGATCGAACGACGGTTTGTACGAGTGCATCGCGACGAACGCGGGCGGCGAGGCTCGTCGAAATGGCCATCTGACCGTCGAGTTTCCGCCGTCGTTCGCCTCCATGCCGAATACCACCGTCTGGTCGTGGGAGCAGAGGCCGGTGAACATTAGCTGCATCGCCGAGAGCATACCGAACGCCACGATCCGCTGGACCATGCACGGCGAGCAGAAAATCGACAATGACGCGATGATCAAACAGCTGGGGAACGGGCCCCTCTCCACGTTGATGATCGTCCCGTTGGACAGGCGGTATTACACCACGTACAAGTGCATAGCGTCGAACACGCATGGCACCCGGGAGCATAACATCGAACTGAGGGAGGCGACGAAACCCGGCGAGGTGATGCAGGTGAAAATGGCGGAGATCACCGCGACAACGATCAGGTTCGATCTCGTGCCGCCGCCGACCCACCCTGAACTACCTGTGAGGACGATCACTGTGCAGTACAAAGAGGACGGACAGACATGGATGGAGGCTAAGAATAAGACGTGGTCGATTGGTGAGTACGATGCGCGACGAGACATTTGGAAATAGAGTAGATTTAAAGGGCCGCGGTCCGACTGGATTTCATTGGTACGATAAACGCGGGGGTACGTCAGTTAGTTGTTCCGAATTATAGTTCGGGTTGGGGTGTAATAGGGCTGATGATTAAGAGTGCAGAAATGAAGAATTTGTACATTGCATTGAAAAGTACCTAGAGATATCTGTATTTAAAGTCGTCGTCTCGAAACTAAATTAAATTAAATTAAATAAATTGCTAAAATAAATCGTTATCGCGCACGGGTACCTTGCAATATAATTAACAAATTATCAAACATCTATTTATTAACTTAGCGCGTAGACTTACTCACTACAAAATCGTGCAATCGACGAACCTATCGTTATTCGTCCGTTTAATACTTCGCCAATAATTACCAAACGAAACAACAATGATATATTAAATAGTCCACCAACATTCCATCGCAATTGTCTGAAGCATTAAACGATCTGCTCGCATTTAACTGTACCGTCGCGCGATCTATACTACGGTTTCGTGCAACGCAATCTCTGTCTTAACTCGACAACCCTCTCCCCCGTTCTAGATTCGTTCTACGTGCTCGAAGGTCTGAAACCGCAGACCTCGTACGAGTTCCGCTTCGCAGCGAGGAACGAGGTGGGTCTGGGCAACTGGGGCGCCTTCCACCGCGAAATCACGCCCGGCAGGACGTTCCCGAACGAGCCAAAGATAATAACGCCGGCGGCGGAGTACGACCTGTCCATGTTCAACAATCAATACGAATTGAGCTGGCTGGCGCCGGCCGACAACGGTGAACCGATCGACATGTACCAGATCAAGTACTGTCAATTAAAACGCGTATCCGGCGAATGGGAGGCGGTGGAGAACACTTGCAGGACCGAGGACGTGAGGACGCAGGGCAGGATGAGGCACTGGCTGAGGAACCTGTACTCGGACACGTTCTACAAGGTGGAGCTGAAGGCGCACAACGCGATCGGTTTCAGTAAGCCAGGCCTCGCGAAGTTTAAGACCGCAAGGGGTAAGTGTCCGTTCGTCACGATTCTATCCTCTACAGTGTCTTTGTTCTTCTTCTTTTTTTTTTTACTGTTCCCTTTTAAATACACACATTTCTCGACTCTGTATCCTCGGAACGTGTTTATCCGTTTCGTTCTCGTCGTTTCACCATCTCGTACGACATCTCGTCGGTGTTTCACGATTAGCGCCCTCTTATCAAGCCGTAATAATTTCTCTGCGAAATTCCATTATATCTATATATGTGCACGAGGCTATCGCACCGACTGATATGTCGTTCTTTTTTTTGTTTTCATTTTTTTTTTTTTTTTTTTTTTTTTTTTTATTAACCCGTCGAGAGAGAACGTTTACACAATTACGTACTTCGCCTCTGTTTTTCTTTTTCTTTGGTCACTCAAGGAGGAGGGAAAAGGGTCATTGAGGTATCTCGATCGCGAGCGATACGTTTCTGCCCGTTTTGCGGTGATTTTTCGGCGACGAACATTTAATACGCATAAGGAACAGATTTCAATTTTTGTTCCATTCCGTTGTGATGCGAACAGCCCTCAGTCCCCTTGACCCTTGCAGAAAGGCGAGTTAGTTGAAGTATCCGGTAGTCGTTCTATACACGGTCGTTTCTAACAAAAAAAAAAAGAAAAAAAAACATACTCAAAACACAACCAAACGATCCCTCTACAAGTCACTTTTTATCATTCAGAATCTACGGACCTCAATGTGGACTACAATGTAGATACTTCCGCTGGAGGTACTTGCAAGCTCGCCGTGACCGCCATTGCCACAGCAATAACGATCCTATGCCTAACTATCTAAAAAGAACGAACGAAACAATCTAGGGAAAACAAAAGATTAAACGCAAAGAAAGAATACAAAAAATCATCGTCAGGAACGGTCGCTGTTCACGCTCTAAAACTTTCCGTTTTTAATGTACACGTTGAAAAATTATATGCGAAGACGAACGTACTATGTTAATATAATACCGGGAGAGTACAACCAGGGACACACATGTACACGCACGCACAAACGCGCGCACACACACACATACATATACACACAGAAAATGGAAAGACAGAAAGGATATGCGAAGCTAACAGAAAAATGAAACGAAAATGAAGAAAGAGAGAAGAAAGGAGGAGAGTATCGATAGCTCGCTGGCTTTTCGTATTTCGTTCGTCGATTACGTCTGCACGGCACACCGCGGATCCGTTGCGGCGTACGGAGAACTGCTTCGCGAATAGGAAAGAAAAATCTACTGCCTTGAACGGTGAAAAGCTTAGCGTTAAACGAAGAAGGGGGAACGGTTGTTAAACAATCGACGAGTGTTCGTTACGATTTCTCGATCGAGGGGAGGTGGAAGCGAGTTATTTTAGGCCCGGCCGGTGTTACGCGATTATAAATATTGTAATATTTAACGAAGCATCGGGTTCGCCGAAGGGTAATCTCTTTTTTTCTACTTGATTCTCGCCGCTTGCAGTAGAGTACAAATATTTTTCGATGGAAATTTTTTCGCGATTCTTGCGATTCGATCGGCGACGAACGACACGACGACAGGGGGAGAAGACAACGACTAGGGTTAACGCGAGAGAGGAGAGTTTGTTCGTCGATGTTGCGGGTAGAAATATCGACGCGATTTTCGTTACCATTTCGCTCTACGGACGTCGCGCGTCGATGGGGAAACTTTAAAACGTTTCGCAGTCGTCCGCGGAAAGATCCGTTTTCGTCCGAGCTGAACCACCGCCGACAATTGAGCTTGATCTGTGTGTGGCTAACGTTTTCCTTTGTTCCTGGGATTTATACTTGTTTTCTTCCGTGGGGGGTTTTCTTTTTAACCAATCGTTTTGTGCACATCGAGGGAAGGATTCATCGCGCGTTTTTTCGCGCCACACGATTCTGAGCCAAAGAAGACACACTCGCAGATACTTAAATCACGCTTCGCGCAATTTACAGGCGAAACCACACCCCTAACCCATGAAACAAAAAAAACAACAACTCGCTAAAGGCACAATACAGAATTACGTGATCGTCTACGATGACGGTCATCTTTTGAGTACACGAACGATCCGCTAGCAGAAAATATAGTAATATACGTAAATGAAGAAAGAAAGAAAAGAAAAGAAAAACGAGACCCGAGAGCATCCACACGAAACGAGAAAAGCATCTATTTCCTTAGTTTTTTTTTTTTTCAACATATTTACTTTTAGATTGCGCCTACAAAGTTAGTTTTCTTAGATGGGTTCATTTTCAGCCGATTGCATATACGATTTTTTCTCTCCTCTTGTGTATGGTTAATAATATTTTCGTTATTTTTTATTTCATTGTTTCTCTCTGGGAAAATTGATTAACTTTTTACCGAGTCATCGGATTAGTCCTGCTTGATTAGCTCTTGGACCATACGTGTTTAGTGCGCATGATGTGTGTTATGATTATTATGATTATTATTAATATTATTATCCTTTACTTTTACCATTGCTACTAGCGTTATTTACCATTATTATTATTATTATTATTATTATTATTATTATTATAATTATTCTATTATCACGGCGTACATAGCTACTACGATTTATTTTAATTACTATAATATTATAATTATCATCGTCGCTATATGATATTATTAATATCGTTATCAAATAATTTGTATTAATTGTATCGTGTGTATCGTCATTACCATTAGTATTACCGTCACCACCGTTACGTCTTATCGCTGACGAACGTCGCCCACGATTATCATTGCTGATCTGTTGTATTTTTCGTTCGAACAAGGAGCAAAGAGGCGACGAAAATGACGGCGAAGGGAAAAACAAAAAGAAATTAAAAGACGTGCCCCGTACCTAAAAAGAAAAGAAAAAGACAGTAAATCCGGGCACCGTTGCTCGAGGTACACAGAAAACCCTGTCGCTTGTGAAACACAATTGGCCCCTTACCTGTCCACGTGTATCGACCGCGACTCATCGTTCGACGAATGCGACAGGGTCGTCGAACCTCGATCCCTTACGTTCGCTCACTTGCCTGGGTTCTTAGATGTTAGATTACGATCGCATGGCATGCGCTTGTATTCGTTTCAGATACATATATTTTGTTTTTCTTTTTGTCTCTTACATCCCCTTTACTTCCAGTTTCGTTGATTCTTTTCCTTTTTTTCTTCTTTCAATTTTATTTCCGGTTTTTTTTTTCTTATCGTTTCAATTAGCGCCAATTCGCCTGTGTTTTCGTTGGCGACACTCTCATTCCATCGAACACACCACGTACCTTTGTATGTACTCGTATCGAGGGATTCTACGTGATCAGCGATTGTATGTAATAGAAGAGGTGTGTGCTTAGGCGTAAGGAGAATTGTAAGAGCGGGGCTGAGCGGATTGCTCAAGAAGCGACAGCGATATTTCTCCTTCCGATTTTCCGAAAAGATTTGCTTTCGGTGCGCCACTCCTTCGACGGGTACCCTTCGAAATACACTTCGGTGCACGATTCACTTTTCTGTACTTATCAGCGTTTATTATAAGGTATCTGGTAATTTAATAACGACTGGTGGCACAGAGCTACGGTTGTCATTGTTCGATTCGCGCACAACAATTATTCAAGCGGACGCACTTGTATCTTATCGAAGGATTTGTTATCAATGCACACGGGGAACCTTTTACACGCGATTTACTTTTCAACGATTGAAGCACAAAGCTCTCGATACCCTTCGGACAATTAAGTTTCAAAAGGCACCGACGAATGTTCATCCCCTGACCGGCATTGATATCGACTTTTCTTTCTCGCGATCATCATTCGTGCAGACAACAGGTCACGTACGTGACCCGCCTCCCACATTTTACGTTCCATTGAAAATGATAACAAGCACCTGCACCAGAATCGTGCGCACACGATCTATCATGTTTCTATGAATAGAGACAGATAGTGCACCATTACCGGAATATCTCGCGAGAATGATCGATGTTGCGCGATTCAGCTGTCGCGTGTCGAGCGTTCGCCTGGCCCTCGCGGTTTAGATCTATGTAAACGAAACGTGCGAAGTTATATTTCACGCGCGCCGACTCCGTCGCGAGAATAAAGGCGTCGAGTCGGTTGCGTGCTTGATCGTGCTTTTGTGATCGATGAATCCGAGCTTGCCTAAAAAAAAGTCTCGACCGTTGGAGCGAACAACGAATGTACATTACGTGTATTATACGAACGAATGGATGAAGAATCTCACTGTTACTCGATGAAGCGGGATCGAAACGTGCAAGGAGAAACAACGTGGTTCCGTGAAGGGGCAGAGGAAGCGTTCTTTACAAAAGGCGGTTCTTGATTTAAATGAACGGAATGAAAGTTACAGGAGAAAGGATCTAGATATTATTTCGTGCAAAAATTCGGCGATCGTGTGACATTCCTAAAAATTCCACTATATGAATAAATTTGTCTGTCTCCATAAATATTACATTTGCACCGTATTAAGTCTATCTCTCCGTGGAGTAAAGAAATAGGTCGATATGCTAAGAGAAACATTAACACCGTCAAAAGAAATACGCTCGCAGTTTCGATTCTCCGTTGGCCAAAAGGAAGGAAACGTCTGAACCGAATCAAATGTTGGAAGTCTAGAATCAACACCGCTTTAATTAGAATTAACATTGAATTCCACGTTACTTTCGACATACAATTTTATTTTACCCAGCCGTGGCGACTGTCGAGATCCGAACTCGACCACGAAGAAGCGACAGGTAACGAACTACCGATTACTACTCCGCCAAGCACTCGAGGAACCTCTTCTTCGCGGAACCACGGGGTGCGTCCCGGTTTTCTCGCAGTTGTACGCGTGTTCCAAGTGCAACGCGACAGTTCTAGCCTCGACTTTCTTCGTGGCCGTGTCTTCGTCGGCTCTAGAGAAACGAGTACCATTCGGTGTGGCTAGAAAGCCCGTGAAATTACGAAACGAGCGAGAGATACATAGACACGGTGTTAAAGCAAAGGGTTTAGAGCTTTGCGAACTTGTAGTGCTCGCCTAGAGGGGCGCAAAATGTTCAGTCCGCATAGATCGAAGAGTCTACGCTCTGTCTGTAATATTTAATCTTCTATTTCAACATTCTTCGAAGGCTGTAAGGTAACGGTTGCGCAGAGATGATTAACGTTCTACAATTTATTTTCACGCTCGAAAAGATCGTAGGTAGGTTTACCAAACGTTACTCTGGATTCACAATGGGTGAATAGATGAATTTATTTTTGTTGCAACCTTTGGCAAATAATCGACAGAAATTCGGACAAGATTTTACGTAGTGCACAGACATCCGATATTTCAATGTGATGTACGTGCGTAGAGGGTGGAATACGGAATTAAATATAACGCCGAGGGGATTTATTTTCGGACCTCTATCGATTAAACATTTTTTCCTCCTCGCGGCGAGCACTATATGTCTACAAAGTTCTAGGCCCCTTCGTTCACAACACCCCGTAGAATCGTGTTCTTCTTGGAGGCTGCTTTTGAACGAGAAACCCGGGTGAAAAGCGTGTCCGTCGGCCCGTGAAACGCTTCACGCGGACTAGACAATAGATAGGCAGAAGGAGAGAGGAAGCTGAAAAACGAGCGAGAAAATCGTTTCTGCTGTTCGAGCCCCGCGAAATCCCTTGTCTCTTTTCGTATCGATCTATGAAGCTCGTCGAACGAGTGCCAAACGAGAGATAAACGAGATGCGGAGGGAAAGAAAGGGGGGAGGGATGGGGTAATAGAGAGAGGAAGAGAGAGAAGTAGAGAGTTCTCTTAATTTGTAGCAGTACCAAACGGCCAGAACGCGCTCCATTAGAATGGGATTCGATTCAAGCGTGTCCTAATGTAATTTCGTCGAAGTTAAATCGCTTTGGAAGAGACGAATAGAAGTAGAGGGAGAGAGAGTGAGAGAGAGGGAGAGAGAAAGGGGAATGGAAGGGAATTGGCGATCGAGATTGCTCGGTCCAAGAGGATCTCCCTTTTTCATGGCGTGCCCAGGAACGTGTTCCGTCAGAATTACACGAACTATGCGAAAACGAGAGATTTTTGTTGCGCCAGGGATCGACACGGGTACAGATTGCAGCTTGCCTCACGTTTGTGAATCGTCTAGTGAATCTTTTGGCGTTGGTTGAATCGCGTCGAAGAGGATGCAAACTCGCGAACTCGGGCAACGCGATCGCGGCAGTGGCAGACCGTGTGAAATTATTTGCGCAAAGGTCATGGCGAAATTTACACTGTCGCCCTATGAGCAGGAGACTAAAATTGGCTGGGGCAGTACAAGGTGTTCCATAGGGTTGTTTTCGATGCAGTTCATTGGCAAATAGGAGGGTGCGAATAGAGAGGCATACAAACGGGTTGTATTTTTTGATTCGGTTAAATATGTTTAAATTAAATAAATAGAAATAAATTGTTTAATTCGTTCGCACAGCCCTTAAATGTTTCGAAAAGCGTCAAGGTACAATTCAATCAAGTACACTTTCGTTGTATTTTATTCCGCCAGTAGTATAAGCTATAATTAGCCAGACTACAAAAAAACTCTGCTTTAACTCGGCTGAGCTTTTATTTCATTATTTAAACCGCCGTTCCAGAAGATTCTCAGAAATTGCTGTTGCTTATATGTGCATATGATTGATCCGTAATATTTAGCCCCCAACAAATTTCACGTGAACTTAAACAAATCAAGCTAGTAACTACATGCGCCCTATCAAAATACCAGGCAGATAGAATCCGGATCGCACGTGGCACAATTTAAACTTGTTTCGACATTTCGGAACCGCGAATTTACTTTCGGCTCGGGGGTCCCGCATATTTAGGAACACCTTGCGCACGATAATACGGGAAGCTCGTTGGAGACATCGTTGTTTATTTAGCCCCGCTTGCTCGCGTCAACTGCTTGCTTGTTCTCCGCCTCGGGCATCAGGGTGGGCAAACTCGCGGATAGAAGGCAGATTTCGAGATTAATCGCTGAAACTCCGGATAATGGCCCGCCTGTAACGCAATTAAAACTCTCGTGGCTGGTCCCGTGGCCGGAACTTATAACAGAGGGAACAAGACCCTGGTGAACTGCAACTTGTCTGCCTCTGTTCGACCCCTTCCACTTTCTGTTTGGGTCCGTCTCTCTCTCTCTCTCTCTCTCGCTCTCGGTCTCTCCCCTCTCCGACTTCCTCGAGGATGCGATTTTGCAACTTAAAACGGCATCTGCCGCGAAACTGCCGCTGTAGGGAGATTAGGGACCGGCGCCGACGAGATAATTTCGAGGAGGATGCAAATGGGCGTCGGTGAAGAGAGGCGCTCTGTGTTCCGAGCTCTACTTCCGAAACGAAGAAACGCGTGGCTGGATGAAAGTGCTGGCACAAAGGGCTGTTGTCGCTGTGAAATTGTTTATGAATTCACAGAGAATCGTTTCACGCCGGCCTGGACGAGGCCGCTTTGTTTCTTGCGCTGCTGCTTACTGAAATATTCGTTTTCAAATATGGCTAACGGTAATAGCAACAATGGGCACACGTTCTTATCACAGACGATATAGCGGGAAGATAGAGATTTTGTCCGACTTGGTGTAAATATGAGAGAACTGTTTTAAAAAGATTCTAACTAAAACTATTATTTTCACGGTAAGCTTGCAATTTTCATGAGTGGACATTCAACCGGCAACTAAATGCGATCGCTTCTTAAATACTTTGTCACCCCTTCTGAAACATGTTTATCGCGTTAGCGAATACATATATTCAAAGTAATATCATCTGATCTGTACTGAATGTTTAACACCATTGGAATTAAATGCCCAGAAAATTTGCATAACTCTCTTAAACAAATAGTCCATTCCAGCTCTCAGTTAGACATAATCCTCTTGCTTTTCTCGTCAATTGCGCCACGGCGTCCCTATCAGACGTTCGAATTACATTTCCATTCATGTTCTCCCGCAGAACTTTTTCGCTGCCAGTTACGCCCCTAATTATAATCCCGCGGTGCCAATACTTTTCCGTCCAGCAAAGCTCGTTCAAGGAACCCTCTTCGCCGTGAAACAGAGCATCCGTTATAAATAGGCGACGCGGTGCCGAACGAGGACAGACAGTACTGCAGAAGGGAAAGCGAAACAGAGAGCAACGGGGGAGTGCAAGTAGCACGCGATATGAAGTGCAGCGTGCAATGTCGAGTGCTCTGAATCTATTTTCGAGGGAACCGCGTGGGATTCATGCTGCGTGCATCGCGAACTCACGATAACGCAATCGTTGCTTAAGTGGTGGACAAGTGTCGTGCCTTCCTGGAAGATTCACTGTTCGCAGGAATAACGCCACTCTGTCCCTTGAACGTAATTTTAAAAGTCCTCAAATTATCGACCTCCCCCCCTTCTCTCTCTCTCTCTCTATGTCTACCGTACAGAATGGTAAAAAATAGGAGCACAACTATCGAGATAAACAATACTCGTCAAATCACTCGAGACAGTCCCAACAAATACGAATCGCAAATATTTTGTTACGGTCGAAACGATTAAAATTTCTTTATTGCAACTCTCTTCCTTCGTTTTACAAGTACTGTACCCTTTTTCTTGTCACTCTGTACAATTCTTCAGTTCGATCGAGAGTCTGTCCAAGCTCGCTACATTTGTAGAAAAATACACTTTCGTTATACGAGTTTGGATAACGTTATTGAACGCATAAAGCCCTCCCCTCGTTGTTCCACAAAATTACAGTTCGCGCGTGCATAACTCTCCGTCCCTCCCCGTTTTCTCCCGCGCGCAGAAATCGAAAGAATAAAAACGGGGAACAGCAGAAACGGTATAAAGATCGTGAACGAGCATTAAAACGGACTAAGCCGGGGAGGAAAAAAAAATCTGCCGTAACTTCTGGCGGGCGGAGGAACGACTTCTTGAAACGAAAAATCGATACCGTTCGCTATGGTCATCGACATTTACATTCCGCATTTTTTTCTGTCCTCCCCCTTATATACTCTTATACCCGGTTCCATCGACAACGGTATCTTCTTTTCCCCCCCTAACCTCCCGTCCGTTTCGCATCGGATATATTCTTCTCGCGGGGGACGCATCGTTCACCTGGCCCCTTGTATAACAGCTTGTAATGATAATAGTCGGTCCACGATCCCGTCAATTGCAGCACTCGAGGAGATACGATTTTCTTTTTCTCTCCCCGTGTTTTCTCTTTTTTTGTCCAATTTTTTTTCCTTTCCCTAATGGCAACTCGAAATGATCACCGGCGACGTTTATCGAGACGTCTCTCTTATATTCTCGATCCACTCCGAGACTACGATACGTATCCGAGGGGCTTTGAATTATAACCAGGATGGGGCGTACAGAGTAAAAATAAAAACCGAACAAATAAAGTGGCAGAGAATAAGAAACCGTCGAGCAACAAATGTGCGCCGTCCTTCGAATGCCACTTTGTTTCTCTTTGCACGATCGGAAGAGGAGGAAGAAGAAGAGGAGGAGGAAGAAGAAGGGGAAGACGGAGGAGAAGAAAAAGGAAGAGAATTGAGAATGGACGCGTTTTTATTACCATAGGCGAAGCGTTCGAAGGATTCGTAGTATGTATCCGCGTGCAATTTCCGACGAGTATACATGTTAATTGCGAGCTGTATACAGTATATTACATATGTATATGTACAAACGTATATATATTAATATTATATGTATGAAAGATGTGTTAGAGAGAGGTAACATTCGCACACATGTGCAAGGATTATGTGCTAGCCTAGTGCCTAATATACTATATAATATATATATATACATTCGTATTTATGACGGGGGTGAGCTTTAACGTTACCCCCGTGAAAAACTCTTATTGTAAATATGAGTACGGAAATATATATGTGAGTGTTTAAGGAATACCATGCCAGATGAATCCGCCAGTAAAGAAGCCATCGTTAAATTGTTTCCGTTCCTGCGAGAACCGATGCAAAGTTTAATTATAAAATTCTCATTTCTGGGCAGAAAAACTCCAGAATTGGCGTTAATCGTGTTAACGGAATATTTCACGAATCTCACGAATTCTACCGCAGTTACATGCTATAAGAAAGGTCAATGATATCGAGATTAATTATAATGGGGCAAACTTAAACCGTCTGATCACCGAGGTTATTAAACGATTCAGTAGTGAAAACGTGTTCTTTTAATGAGCTGTCATACAAGCTATACATATACGATAAATGAATATATTATATACATTACTTGAAATGAATTCTATCAACCGACAAATAGCCGGGACTAGATAAATAGCCGTTTAATTGATTTCAGAGGTGTAACCAACACGACTTAATTAGATCTAATTAAACCGCAGCTCTTTGAAACACTCGTTTACATCCACGTTCGTTAAATAATAACGAGTTTGATTACAAATAACGCGTCGCCCAGGAACGAAGATAATTCTCCGCGAAATCTGCGGACACGTTTAAAAAAAAAACAAAACCCCCCACCTAATTCACGTAAAAGAGGAACACCGAAAGCGTGGAAGACCCCGCAGCAGCCTGTGAACAGTTCAAAGAACCGATCAATCGGCCGGAAGCGTTCGAATGAACAGTCAGCTCATTCATCAATATATGCATCATAAAGTATTTAACGGCACGAAACGGACAGTCGTAACGAAGACGATGCACCGTAAATTGAATCACTCACTTCGGTGATCAGGCTACGGTGACGGCTACACGCGCGACGAGTACGGGTTAAGGTTCATGCAGAGAGGAGGGGAGAGTGTTCTCGCGCGAGAGCGGATTTGAACGATTTCGGATGGTTTCTTTCCTGGCAGTCTCGTTCATTTTCCGCTCACCCGTTTAACGAAACCGAGTACGATGGGACGAAAATTAACGATGACGACGGAAATGAGAGGGAAAAGTAGATGCATACAAGAGAAACGAAAAGAGATACACGACACGGGGCGCGGCGAACGAAAATGGTAAATATGCTGAAGCACGTCAGAAGAGTTGAACGACGGCGTGCCGTGTATCATACATCTGCTAAGTATACACATATATGGTAGTAGTCCCTCTCTGTTGACTTTTTTGGAGCCAAAAAATAAGCGAGCGTGAGAGAGAAAGAGAGAGAGAGCGAGAGCGAGAGAGCGAGAGAAAGTGAGATTGACAAGAGAGAAAGGGAGCGAGAGAAAGATAGAGAGAAAGGGAACGCGCTCACGAGTAAAAGGCACTCGGTCTGTGGTAAAATAATATAAAAGGCTTTCTATGTGTGAAGGTAGCACATTTAGATTAGTGACGCGTAGAAACTAACATCGGGCGAGAAAGGTAGCGAATGAGCTTTCTTCCCCCTTCCTTGAGCTTTTCTCGGCACCCGTACCGCTGCTGCACGGCAAGAGGGACGATCGCGCCCTATTGTCGCGCATCCGTAACCGCTATGTTCTCGCGCTTGATATCACACACGTATCTCTGCGCACCCAGCTTTCCCGTTTCTCTCCTCATTTCTATTTCGTCCTATTCTACTTTCTTTGTGATCGTTTCGTAACCCCATCTCTTTGGTGCTTCTCTGTCAACGCTTTTACTTTCGACGACGAATCGTTCTTTCGTTAACGTTACCGATTACACGTATGTGTTGTTCCGCTTTGGTATGGTTTGATTTTTGTTTTTGTCTCTTTTCTTATTTTGTTTGATTTTGGTGTCCTTTGGTTTCTTACGTCTTGTGTCTACGCTTTGATGAAAACGGATTTTTGGCACTTCCCCAGAACCGCCCCCGCCGATCTTGTTTCTTTTCAGGAGAACTAAAAATTAATCGTTCGCGTAACGCGTGTTTGGTGATGAGCTCGGTGTTCGTCGGCGCGTCAGCGGAGGGAATTTTCGGGGTCGCGGTGTCGGTTTCGCGACGGACTGTCGTCGACGTTTGTCGCGCGGATAACACTCGAGATCGAATATTCCGGTGGTGCTGGAGAGCCGTGAAATATATTGGGAATTCTCGCCGCGGCGCGAGGCAAAAGTTTTTGCCGGAGGGTTTCTCGCCACGTAAGACGCCGCGTACACTTGTGTGATCTTTGCAATTTGGGAAATTCGATTTCCATATCGCCGCTTCGTTGCTCGGGAATAAAGCGAAATTCGAAACAGGGGCGTAAAGAGAAATACGCCCGGGCGAAATGTGAAAATCGGGGAGAGAAATATGGGGTGAGATATCGCGTCGGAGGAGAATTCGTATTCGTAACGGAAGCGGAATATAATTGACGCGGTAAGGTATTCTTGTTTGGCGAGAAACCCTGAGAAATCGTGATGGACTGATCAATGGAACAGTTAAATTGTACATAATTAACCGACTTAAGTTCGGATTATCCCTAATTGAACACCCACCAGTAGGTTTTGACAATGTACTTTTGTGAATCGTTGATTGTTTTCTAATCATCACCAAACATCGTTAAGTAATGCTTGTGCACTAACGGATTGCAACAAACGCGTTGTTTCGTCGTGACAGCTATCTGATATTCCATTTTCGTCCTTCAAGGTATAGACACCACCGTGGTACACCATCAAGGACCTCTGATATCGAGCGCAGCCATAATTGGAATCGTGATTGCGGTACTGTTCATTATCATTATCGTGATCGACGTGATATGCTGTTGCGCCCATAAGACAGGTAAGGATACTTTTCGCGAATTCTTCGCGAATTTTCAAGTTGTACGGGCGCATAGATTCAAGCTGATCCGATTAAAATAAAATTGCTGCACGGATCAGTGTTCAAATAAATTGTAATGATACATAGCGTTATGAACGGTGGAGCAATTACGTCCTCGAATTGATTGGTAATTTCCTACGATACAAACTTATTTGCAACAGGGGCGAGTTGCGAACAATTGGCCGGGCAATGTTGAGCGACAGCTCGGTGAAAATTCATTGCGATCGCGCCGCGAGTGCTTCTAATCTGGCAACAGAAATATATTCCGATCCGAGCACAAAGCTATCTAAAATCGCGTCGCGGCGTTACGTGCGAGTGCAACATAAATTTATCTCCACCTTGGGCTCCGCGCGTACCTGAAATTGCGAGCCGGATTTATCTAAAATTGCAACGCTAATTTCCTAGATGCGGCGGCACGAATTTATCTGAAATTACTCGCGGCGTAAACTTGCCTCAAATTGCAGCACGGATTTATCTGCGAGAGAATGCGCTCGCGAATCCGCGCGGAATTACGCTAATTTACACCTGGTTCACGCATGAAGTTTCCACGTTTTCGGGGAATGGGTTCTGTTGAAAAGGAGTAAAAAAAAAAAAGTAAAAAGAGAGAGGGCAATTTTCGATTTCCATAAATGACTCTACGAAAAACAATTCTTGTTTGCAGGAATTATATATTACGTCTGCGAACGATCCCGCCGGAAACCAGTGGACGAAGAGGACGCGAAGCTCGGCAGGTGAGACACATTCCAATCGAATCTTTTCAATACACTCTACACGTACACGTGAGACAATACCACCTCGATATTTAGATCGATTTACTCTGGACCTCCTTATATACGTTACATATATTTTACATTGTGCTTTGGCAAGTCTTTGGCGCTATATTTACCCGTGTCATCGGACCTCGCAACCACCGTCGTGCATTGTTCGGGGGAACCGCGAGTATAATCTCTTTCCTTCGCTTTCTCCCAGCCGTCGAATTTTCGCGACACGAATCCGGAATTCAACGTGGAAGCCGTGACTAAAGTGCAAATTAACTTACGGAACGTGTGTCTGATGAACGAATTGGTCCGCGACACTCGCGAAAATCCGCCGCCGATTATTAACAGAATCTCGTCGAAGCAACTTAGTATATCGTCGCGGTTGGCTGATACGTTTATTACATATTGAAATGATTTTAGAAATTCTCGTACTGCGCCTCGGAATTATTGGGTAATCCCATGAGTAATATGGTTTGTCCGAGAGGTGAGTTTAAAACGCTGGAACTCTTCGTAATTATTGCATATCTGTTACGTGTGTATACTACTGTAAATAAAGCTACTTTCAGACTCCGTTTTGCGAAAGTTTCCGCAAGCGTGGATCGAATATTGCAGTTACAATCAATGTTGAAGACAAACGTGACCAGTGAACATAATTTTTGTAAGCTTTGCTAATATGAGTTTAATAAAACTGTAAAATATATTGGAAGTGTACGTACAAATTCTTAGTGCAATGCTTGGCCAAAGATAGATTCGAAGAAATGTCAAGCCAGAAATCGCAGTATCAGAAAAATATGTCGAGAAGTTTCTTCGGAAATTCCATTCGACTCGTTCTTAATTACCTACACCTGAACCACGTTACTGATGGGATGACTCAATGTTTAAATAGTATTCAACAAGTCAAAAGTATTCTGCGAAAATATTATTGAAAATATCGTTCGTGTCGTTCACATTGCTAAATATGCGCTTCGCTTTTCACACTATTTCAGTTAAAGTATCCGAAGCTCTCTATCGAGACCCATAAATTCGAATTGTCAAGGCTTTCCGCGTCCCTCGTCTTTTTCAGCCTTAATCGCGCAGCGTCCCGCCGTATAAAAAGCCAAACGACCATGCTAAAGAAGTCTTTGCAGTCCGAATTTAATGGACACTCGAGAAATCGGTACCGGGCGTATCCTTTATCGCGTTCCCATTGGGCCCTCGCTCTCGAGTCCGAGTTACATTTGTCCCGTGGAAAGAAAAAAAAAAAAAAAAACGAAAGGAGGAAGGACGTAGTAGAGTGTTTCGCGGTTAAATGGTCCGGTTAACTCGTTAGAACCTAGCCCGCCATTAGGAGACACTTTTGACCCTCTCGCATCTGTCTTTTTTTTCTTTACCGGTAGTCTTTACGGTTGGCGGTTTCCATTGCCGTATTGCGACCAAAAAATGGCCAATGTCGCCGGGGTCACGGCCATCCAAGAGTCGGGTAGTGGAAAAAATACCATTAGATTGGTCAAACACACTGCCATGTAAGAGAGATACATAAGTGAAAATCAGTAAGAAGCATGGCCCCTCTCGAAGGGGCTCCGACACGGCTTTCTACTTGGCATGACGTTTTATTTCCTCCTTCTGTTTACTTCCCTTTTCTTCCCTTACTTAACATTCTCGGAAGGTCCCCCTTTACACACGCCTCTCTGCTCCAATTTCTACCTCCTTGATTTCCCCTCCGTTGCCGGTATAAATCCTGGAACGTGGAGCACATTGTTACACGAGGACGGCGTCCACGTTGGGTACCAAAATGGCGGTGTCCATCGTCGCACACAACTGTGCAGCATGAGAAAAGTGTCTTGCCTGTCCGTTTCGTCTGTACCGTCACGTGTTCATCTTTCTCCGTGCTATCTGTTCTACCGCCAACCACGTTTCGTCCAAGGGAACACTGTGTACATTAATCAGCGTGTTCGGTTCATTTAATGCTTACTTGTTCTCTGTACCTTTCTCTCCGCCACCCTTCTCTCTGTCACCCTTTACGCGCTCTGCATAAACTATCGCCATTACTCGCTCGTGCTTTGGCTATGCTGCATGAGATATCAACACTCTGAAGTGATATTAATTGCTCGTTAACTACGTAACGCTCGCGCGCGCGCACACACACACACCACCGCCGTTAATTTACCCTGCTCCACGCGAGCGTGGATCATGAGAGTAGGTAATTCAATTTCATCGCCTCGCGAAAAAAAGAGGGGCGCCGCGGAGAGCCGTGTATTTTTTCACTCGCAAATTACCGTACACCTATGGGCGAGCCCCGATGTGTTTGCGTACGCTTAACAACATTTTTCAACGGAACACTTACCCCTTCGTGAATGTTTTCCATCGCGCAGACAACCTCTCTTCCATTTCACATATCCGTCCAACGCGTTGTTCATCTATTCACCGTGCGTCAAAGAGCCACGCGACGAGTGAACGAAGATAGGAACGATACGCGAGGGTAATTCAATAAGTAAAGAAACAAAAGCTCGGGTTCAAATAATGTTGAAGTATGAAGCACAAGTTGATCCTCTTTGCCTCACCTGGAAAAAATATGCGAATCTTCTTCCAACGAATACCCGATGTGTTTCATAAGTATATTTCCAGACGCGGCGGATGTATCCTAGTAACAATGCAATACGTAAACGATTCTCGAGGAATATTCAAGCGATCGTTAACACTTTTGTCTAGTTCATTAATCACATCGAAGGTCGTTTCGTCTCTTTACTCGTTGAACGACGCTCCACTAATACCACGACCACTGCAAATATGCAAATACTAACCAGTGATAGCATGCATTTTATGCGTATTCGATGTTGCACTACGCGCCGCATCCATCCAACATATGCTCTTCTATGCCCAGTACTAGAAAGTAACCGTTAAAAAGAGAACCCTCAAAAAAAGAAAGAAAAAAAAATCGTTCAACAAAATCGCCCAACCATTTGTTAACCGTGACTCTTTGTTGAAACATTTTAGAGACGAGAAAGAGCCGCTGAAGGAGGAGAAGAAGATCACGCCCATCATCGATTCAGGTCTGCGCCGGGAGACATCGATCACCTTCGACGGGAAGAGGTCCGTCTCAAAGACCGGATTCGTCGGCAAGGACTCGGCTGTCTAGATATTCTTCCGGCGTACTAGATTGTAAATCACCGTAGAACCACCGTGTTTCCGGCCAAAGTGTTCTCGAACGGTAATACGAAGAGGCGAGCCCGATGTACATCGCGAAACTTTTTCCGCCGCTGGTATTATAGGGTCCCGCGGTTGTCAGGAATCTTCACCATTTTCGTATTAAGAGCAATGCCCGCGCGACACTCGGGACTTCCGTCGGGCATACGGGGGCAGCGTGGTACAAGCTCGGGACGAAATCTCGTGGTCTGTCATTTTTTTTTGTTCTCGCGAAAAATTGAATACGACGCGTGCAATTTCACAACGGCGGACGGGCGACGCGAAATTACGGATCGAAATCGACGGTCCCGCATCGTTCAACGATCGACCAGATAATTCGCGAGCCTTCTCTCGTCCGTCCGCCGGTCTCTTCGAGGACACGGGCAGAAAATTATTCCAGGATCCATTCGTAGAAGCGCTTTGATCTATTTGTTCGATACGACAAAACGTCTGCAACGTATATCGTTTCCCTGCCGCGAGTCCCGATAGCCCGATGTCTATTTTGTACCAATGGAACGAGCCACCCCTTGATGAGAAATAAAAATCGCTCTCTTTCACCCCCCCTCCCTCGCCAATATATCCACCGAAGCGTAAAGAAATACAAGCGTATCGTCGACCATCTACGGTAGGAAGGAAAGAAGGAGAAAAAGAAGAAAGTATGCACCAAACGCGTGATCGCGTTCGATGCTCGTTCCTCTTTCTTTTTTTCTTTTCTTGTCTTTTTTGTTCTTTTAGGAAACGAGAGAAACTATCGATGTGTGATGTAGCTTAGCGAATGTTGCAAGAAGGAGGAGTTAGATAGATCGCTTTGAACGAGGAGGAGGAAAATTGTACAAAATTTATCGCGAAATTGGTAGAAGTTGATCGATAATTAACGGTCATTGTTTCGAGGCACCCTTTAGATAAACGCAGTCTAGTACGCTGGGTAGCACTGTGTTATCGTGTGGACAGCACGAAACCGAAACGGAAACAGATTGGCCTGTTCCATTGCGTTTCTACTTCGTGCACGCGTGATTGTGTCATAGTGATCGCGCGACAAAACTAGAAACCGAAATTTTAAGAAGCATTCGGCACGAATTAGAAACGAATGGGACAGGAATTTTCTCTCTATCTATCTCTGTCTCTTAAGGAGGTTCGCGATTTTCCGTGCGAACCTCTCGTCTGTGTATATACTTTTAAAGATTATTATATCTCTACGCCATCCCGTTCCCATTCGTGCACGTTCTTTCAATTAGACGTCTTACTGTAATTGTTTGCGACATGGATACACTTCATTGCCGTTTACCCCCTCTATCTGTTAAGCACGATCATGAACGACGAATGACGAACAATTTCGTGGTAAAATATGACTTGATTTCAAAGACTGATTCCTTTAAGCACGAGACTTTCTGAGAAATTTACGAATCGCACTGATCATCATTGACGATCTGTATTGTTGACTCAGATTATTAAAATAATCCCCGGCTCGAGTCGTCGTTTGCGCGGCGTCCGTTGACAACAAATATCCACCGATGCGCGTGCTTTTCCTACGGGCACGAACGAGCGTTCACAAAAATCGTTCTGCCGGATCTGCTACTCGAACGCGACTTGCAATTCTTGCCTTGTCAGTAAACACGAGCGACATATTATTTGCAGGACGTAAGTTCACCCTTGATTGTTTTAACGATTGCGTTTTCTGGTTGCCGAGATGAGCACGCGAACCATTGTATTCCTCTTTCCTTTCTTTTTCTTTCCTCGTCGGTGATATAATTTAACGTGATAGTTTTATCGTGTACATTGACAATGTGAAGAATACGTCGGCGAGGTGTCGCGTACAAGAGCGGCCCAAGTATCTCTTTGTCACTTTCACGTGTTTTTGTTACTAGTATTTTGTGTATCCTATATAGAGTTACCCTGTATTTAAGGATAGTAATCGGAACCGAGAATTGGGCAGCTTTTGCGATGGAATTCTGATTAATATGATACGTGTATCGCGACGATCGGATTATCGATGCAGCTGCGAGAACAGTGCACTTAAAAAGCTGTAAAATAAAAGGGTTGAGAAAGAAAAGATTTCGAGGGCGGAGTGTATTCGATACGTCGATCGTGATTACGTTTTAGCAAATGCTAGACACGTGCCACTGAACAATTTAAGTCTCTCTAAATATGTATGTAAATTATAAATCAAATGCAGCGATCCTCTTCGATGTCCAGGTACATGCAAACGAACTTATTTTACCGCTTCGTGAAATGATTTGTCATCGCGTGACAGTTGTAAAATCAGGGATCGGAAAATTTCATTTCAGAACATGTAAAAGAAAGACAGAACAATCGAAAGCTGCCATTTATATATATATATATATATTATATTATTCGATAACGTAAGTAAAGTAATACCAGTTTTGTCCTAATGTGTAAGATGGCTTTTCAAGAAAACGCAGTTAAATTGTGATAAGTTTTTGTAAATGCTTGTAAACGTTTTTCCTAATCTTTAAGGAGTATTTGGAAGTAAGTTTTAAGAGGGTTCGGTAAGTTTAGAGTGTTGTATGCGAGTTCGGAAGGTGCGTTCGCAAATAAAATGATTGAAATAGAGAAAGGATGAGAAAAGGGCAAGTAAAAGTGAAATGGAATAAAATAGTTGATCGTGTGTATATTTATTTAATCAAACTGTACCTTCCTTATAAAGAAAAGCTAATTATTAACAAACGTCGTTCCCTTGCTTTGCGAACACACTTTCTGCGCGGGTAGCTTTTTTACGTACCGTAAACACAGAGTTTTGCCAAATACATATAGTACTTATTAGCGTATAAGTCGACGAATACATATTATACACGAGAAAAAAAAATATATATATATACATACATATATATATATATATATATACCGAAAAGAGACGGCAAAGAAAAGTGGCGAAGTGTTTCTGAATTCCTCGCCGAGTCAATGGTGACTGAGACTCGGTGAAATGGGACAAGTCACGTTTATCTAGCTATTTTATATTCGTTGCCAAAATCCGTAACCCAAATAGCTTCCCACGAAAAAAAAAAGTATTACTGCGCATCTTCCAATTTAAAGAATATTAATACAAGCATTACTAAAGTTTGTAGGTGTAAGGCATATTTTTTATGTATGCTTTTTCTGTACGCGTCAAGGAAACGTACTCGACTAATAAATGATAAAGAAGATTTTCAACGTCGAATGATTCACGTCTACAACGTTTCACCAGTTTCATCGAAACTTTTTATTTCTTATTCGTTAATACGGTCAATTCTTCATTACAGGCATTAAACATGAAAATAGAGAAAGAATCTTATATGCGCTAACAGGCACGCAAGAAGTACAAGAATCTGAGCAATTTGTAAAATAGAATGACACGGAACGATAACATGTAACTTACAATGCCACGTTATCTGTATAATATCGATCAACACGTTACCCGTAAATGTCATTCGCGTCGCGGTTCTGCTTCTATCGATTATACAGCTAATAAGCGTTACGGCGCTGCAGTATTGCTTCAATAAAAAACAGAAGATACACGGCCAAGTACAAACGGTAAAAAGCGTATACAAAATTCATTGTTTCTCCTTCGCTCTTTGTTCATGTTTCCATGGGCGATAATGACGTTGCGTGAATCGCGGTCACAGATTTTTACAACGGCCGAAGTGTAGCGCGCAACAGCCTAAAGTTTCTTTCGTCACACCTCGATGCCCGCATTCGAACGTTTGCCTTTTTTTATTAACAGTTGCTCCACATTCAATTGCGGTGGCTCCGTTCGCGTATGCCACACGTACACCTGAGAAATATCAAACACGATTATCTTGATTGCGCGCCAATTACCTGGCCGACGATTCGTAAAATCGTTCGTGCTTACCTTCGTGCAACAGTCGGCCAGAGGTTCCAGTTCGTCCCTCGTGACGATTTGTCTCAGAATTTCGCTCTCCTGATAACCGCCTTGCACGTCGAAAGAAAAGAGGGCGTCTTTGTTCTCCAACAGAAGCTGCAAGTTGATCGCGAAACCTGCCATGTCCAATGGAAACGGGCGATCCGGTTTCCAAGCAGCGTTGAAGCCGATTACTTTATTAGTAATGTTATCGCATATTGGCTTCTCCACCATCAAACCGCCGACTAGACCAACGGGCCACACGCCGACCTTCTGAATTTTCTCCATCTGCAACGGAGGTCGATTATATAACGATTTCCGTGTTCAAACTACCGCTCGGTTGCGAGCATAATTAAGATATTGGGTCGTTTCAAAAGTATTCGCGTATGCATTTGGTAAAAGTACACCAAACGTAGCGTTCGGTTTTAAAAGTTCAACTTTGAGAATTATTTCGCAGTGCGACTTTCTTTTTAAAAGTAAAGTGTTAATATTATCATTGATAAACGAGCCGTGCTAGGCAAATGGTAAGCGCTGAAATGATAAATACAAGCGGAATTATTTTATTCTTTTAGTAGAATCGCAGAATGATACGGAAATGACTTTCGAAATTACTCGATACTCACCTCGTAAAACAATTTAATCGAATACGTATTATCATCGTCGGCGAAAAAAACTACCCCCTTGTCAGTTGTTTTAGTATTCTGTCGAAGCCAGTGCAACGCAGCGTTCCGTTGCTCGACACCACGTGGCTTCTTCCAATTCGGGTCGTTCCGTCCCAATTTGTAATTAGGCGGAGTCGCAGTGGCTAGATGGGTATAGATTAGACCGCTGTCCCCTAAAAGTCGTGTGACAAGATTCGTCTTTCTTTCCGCGTCTTCGACAACGATCCAGTGGAAGTTCGGTATATGCAAGAAAGTCTGCGATAATCGAGTCAATTCGGCTTTCTGTACAGGCCTTGCGAACGTAGGGGTGATCGCATAAATTATAGGCTTCACCGGGACATCCTGTTTCATTGCTCCTAACAGGCCGTGCTTCTCTAGTCTTTTTATTATATTATATGACATCATATAAGCATCTCGTTGCTCGACGATCATATCCTCCAATTTGTCCCTCTGTCCTTGCCAATTGAACCATTCCTGATAGTCTTTCGAAAATAAATAAATAACAATCATAGAAACACAATATTACCATAGAGCAAAGTAATGTTTCATAATACGAATAAAGATCGTAGATGTTTAGTCGCAGGTTGAAAAATTTGGGTCGAGAACAATGCGAGTAAACCAAAGAATAAAAAACGAACCGGTAAATGTATTCTTAAACTTACATTCACAACGCAGAGGTATACGTAAATACATGTGCAAACAATAAAGAAATCTGAATAGCAGAATTAATGTTAGAAATGAAGCCTATTTAAATATCGCGGCGAGCATGCGTAGAATGTACCTCGTGCCGCTTGTCACAATTGCGTGAACGGATGCGAGCAACGCAGCGTCAGCGCTAGAGATATATGAGATACGGATGCAATGTAGATGTGAATGCGAACACTTACACATAAAACTTTGAAAAGCAATTACATAAATCAGGAACAGTACTAGAAAAGCCCTTCCGTTACAGCGGAAACCGCCCCACATATTATATTTACTACAGACTTCGCCGGTTAGGAGTACACTTTCGGTCATTGTTGCCACGCCATGACACTGTTCGGTTATGTCGACTGTACCCAACAGTGGCTGTGCATGGTCTTTCATATAAGAATCAACGGCAAATTCTAACCTCAAACTCAAGGCCAGAACGCTACGGACGCGTCGTACATTACTATGTAGAGTTGAGCATTGATAAAAATACAGTCGGGATGAAACTACATTATCAACGGAGTTTAACTACCGTAACCGCATACGGGGTATATAATAGGCCTACGATGTAATACTTTTGCTTGTCCAATTATAGACACGGTGGTGAATAGAGTTATTATCTAGTACAGAGTTTTGTCACACACTACAGGGGCACATAGTTCTCGTTCTCTTTCCGTAAGTAATGTAGTAGATTACAGCGCTACTTGTGAAACGGGAGAAAAAGTAAGTAGGTACTGCTGTGGTCAGTCTTTGAAGTATATGTAGCTTCAACACAGATCTATATAATTCAAGTTTAATGATAGAGATTATACACTTGGAAGGAAAGATTTAATAGAATTATGATTCGAGGAGTATTTATAAATTCTATACAATCAATTGCATACAATGTTCCGTGATTATTAATAGAGAAAACTCTTCTTTCTTTGACGATTATTGTGAGAAATGTTCTAGCTTCGTTTAGGAGGGTTACTGTGATTCCGGTGTCGAGTTATGTAATTTAAATTTTTATTTAAAGACATGTGGCGGCATCTCACATCTCTGCCGTATCTCGCGCACCTACAAAACTAATTTCCTGAATTACATCGTTAATTTATGCAAATGCGTTCTTCTCGGCTTCAAGTGCGTATTTTTTAATCGGACTATTCTTAAAATAAAACTACGAACCATAGGTATCTCATGCAACTTATTGAACTATATGGAATTTATGGTTTAAAAGTTATACACAATTATAAAATTGGCGAAAAACAATTCGTTTGAGAATTGCACCGAAACTATGCACCATGCCCTTTCCAAAAGTAAACAAATTGTTCCTTGAACCGCGAACTTCAACCAAGCAGAAGCCGAGATAATTGAATTTGTTTAAATAAATTGTAAACAAATGCGATTACTGCCACTTCCTGGCTATGTACATAAATGATCAGACGACATAAATTAAAGCTAGCAGAATAAGCTACAATCGGCAATAGGTGCGAACATTATTCCACGCGCAGATAATTTGTTATAAACAATTAAACAATTAAAACTGTATACGATTTAGAGGACCCGTGATGATTGCAGCGACCCGGTGTGCGTTTTTCCCGATTCTTCAATTGTTAATAACTTCTAAACCACACATACTATATTGTTGCAACTGCTGGAGGAGATAGCTGCGGTCCGCTGCTATAATTTAAGACAAGTCCGGTTAAGAAATATACAGTAGAAGCCGAGAAAAGCGCTATTCCTTAAATTAACGATGTAATCCAGGAATTTGGTTTTGGCGGTGCGGAAAACTGTCAAAAAGGCCGCAAACGCGAGATGGCGCCACTTGTACCGTTTTCGACATATCGTTAGTAACATAATTTAAACAAATTTTTATCACGGCTTCTGCTGGGCCGATTTTAATCAGCGACGTCTCAAAAGAAAGGGAAACGAATAAGCTACACGAAAAAATATAACCCGCTACTGTAACTGTATCCAGTTGGCCGTAACAACAATTTCAATTGTATAATTGTTTATAACAAATTAACTGCGCATGGAATAATGCTCGCACCTATTGCCGATTGTAGCTTATTCTGCTAGCTTTAATTTATGTCGTCTGATCATTGATGTACCTAGCCAGGAAGTGGCAGTAATCGCATTTGTTTATAATTTCTATAAACAAATTCAATTATCTCGGCTTCTGCGGTGCCAAACTTAATCAACGATATCTCAAAAGAAAGGGAAACACACAAGCTACACGATAAAATATATCTCCTTCCTGTAAATGTATGCAGGTGGCCGTACTCACAGTTTTAATTGTTTAATTGTTTATAACAAATTATCTGCGCATGGAATAATGTTCACACCTATTGTAGGTGGTAACTTATCCTGCTAGGTTTACTTTATGTCCTATGATCATTAATGTACCTTGCCAGAAAGTGCCAGTAATCGTGTTTGTTTATAATTTCTGTAAGCAAATTCAATTATCAATTAAGGCATCTTAAATCGCAGCTTTCGGTTCAAGAAACAATATGATTCTCCAGAAGATCGGTTCTCGTGTATAGCTTCGTTGCAATTCTTAAACGAATTGCTAAATTGTTTATAAAAAGTAAACCGTGCTTGCAACATTTGTGAATCGTTTATTGTCGTGTAGGAGCATTCCTCATCTTCACTTTGAGCACTCGATCATTAATCTAACTCCTTCAGGAACCGAGAGACTTGCAGTGACCCAGAGTGGGTTTTTTGCTCTTCTTCAATTGTTAATAACTTTTAAACCACACGTAACATAGTATTGCACCTGTTGGAGGAGATAGCTGTGGTCCGTAGCTATAATTTAAGACATGTCCTGTTCAGAAATACGCAGTAGAAGCCGAGAAAAACGCAATTGTTTAGATTAACGAAGTAATCCAGGAATTTGATTTTGGCGGTGCGGAAAACTGCGAAAAAGGCCGCAAACGCGAGATGGCGCCACTTGTACCGTTTTCGACATATAGTTACTGACACAATTTTAAAAAATTATTATCTCGGCTTCTGCTGGGCCGATTTCAATCAACGACGTCTCAAAAGGAAGGGAATTGAATAAGCTATACGAGAAAATATACTTTGTGGCTGTAACTAAATCTTGTTCGCCTTAATAACAATTTTAATTATTTAATTGTTTATAACAATTGAACCTCGCGTGGAATTATGTTCGCACTTTTTGGAGATTGTAGCTGATACTTCTAGCTTTAATTTATGTTTACGGATCTTTGATGTATCTGGGCCGCAAGTCGATATAATTGCATTTGTTTATAATTTCTTGAAACAAATTCAATTATCTCGATTTCCACTGGACCGATTTTGATCAACGATGTTTCAAATGGAGGCCAGAAGAAGATTTATTATGTATCTTGGCTTTTAATTTTTAGTATGTGCCAGCTTAAAGAGAAAACAGTAAGATACTCATTTTTAATTTGGCATTACATATTTACCTTTTCTTTAATTTTAAACAGTAACTGATTATAACCCTGATATCAAGAAGTAATATTATTTATATTCACACTGCAGATTTTTTGAAATCCGGCAACCACCAATCGCGAATGTGTAAATAGTAGTTTTAAGATTGTTGTTGAATATTTCCAATGTAATACATATTATAGAACCTTTACTACATTCATTCTATATACCCATATTTTATAGAGTACGTCGAGCTTATTAACTTGCTTTTTTTTTAAGTTCGGTACGATAATTCTGGGCCGAGATACAGTCGTTTAAAGTTTGATCGAAAGCTTGAATGAAGAAGAATGGCCGAGCGACGCGAATAAATTCCTAGAAATGCGTACGCTATTACTACTGCTGTGTATGCGATATGCGTGAGAACGACCTTGCAAGGCTGCGAAGTTGCATTGTCGTAACGCCATATTAATCTCGATTTCCTCATAAATGCTTCAGTTTTCCATTGGCGTAACTATCAATTTTTTTTATATAATTTTTTCTTTTTTCCTTTAAATTATCTGTTTTTCTGCTTATTTTGGTGTACAACAACACTTTGCTTCACTTTCGTGTTGCAATAATAATAATTACGTGAAACTGGATAAAGATGCAGCAACGAGATTATTACATTTGAGTAGCCTATAGTTTAAATTATCTCGCCTCCTGCTGGACCTATTTTAATCAAAATGCTTTTGAATTCTGTGTACAATTTATTCCAATTTCAGAACCGCTTTCATGTACAGTTAGTGTAGAATTTTCAAACGATTGTTTAAAGTGTTTATAAAAAATAAACAACACATGTAGCATTTATAAATAGTTTCCAGTGTTGTAGGAGGTTCCTGTATCTTTATTTTAAGCACCCGATCATTGCAATGACCCGGTGTGCATTTTCGCCGATTTTTGAATTATTAATAACTTTTAAACTACAAATGCCATATTGTTGAAACCAGTTGAAAAATAGAGCTAAAGTTCACGGCTTTAGTGGCTCAACACCATTTCCACCCACGAGATGTAGGAACACCGACGAGATATACACGCTGTGGTAGGAATTGATCAATTATACAACGTATTCTTCTGGTCAGAATTGCCGGGGTGTCGAGAATCCCTTACAAGAATCTCATCGATAGTCAAATTTCTCAGACAATACGGCAGATACGTTGGATCAGGGGGGTTCATAAAGTAATCTCTTGATTCATATATCTCGCCTGTGGTCTCGACACCGTCTGCGGTGGAACCACACAGGGTAGAACCCTAGAAAATAGGTTCTGGTATATGCTAGAGTGGAAGCAAATAAGGTAGATCCCTACTTTCTTTACAATTGGTCAAAGGGAATTATGTCAGCGCGCTTGTACAGAGTTTGCGCTTTAGTAATCGTGCACTGCGCACAAATCCCTAGATCTGTTGCAACACTGCATTTGCACACCTATTCGGCGCCAAATATTCAAAACCGTTTTCGAATACTACTGTTACAACTGCAGTAGATATCTCATACGTACACTCTGAAGCTGACCAACAATAAACAACGCTAATTAAACATTAAAACGATATCAACCAATCGTTTGTTTCATTAAACGAATAGCATTCCCTCACAAAATCGAGCATCTTACCATCCCAGAAGAAAGCGCACTACATTCCAAACCGACCGGACTCAAATAATAAATGAATGATTTCTAATCGTTTTTCTCGCCCCTCGCGACCAGTTACCTTTAATTAACTTTCTCTCTCACCCATCGATGGTATGATCTTCCTTCTTTCTCCCCACGCAGATTATCACAACGAATTCCCCCGATAAAACAACGAACGAGGGCTCCCGTCGAACCCTGTTCTTCCCCGGAAACAAACTCCCTAGACATTCTATCGAAGGCAGCGACACCGGCGGCGTCCAGGCGAATCTCGCCCGACTCGGGCGCGTGCGATACGAGGCGCGCGTAGAAGGGCGCATGCTGAGCCGTGTCGCGTGGACACGCGTGTGTGCCACGATCGCGCATACATTTCTGTACTCGTGACCGGTCGGGAAGCTTCGCGGTGGGACGCAAGAGGGTGGCGTTCGAGGCTTGGGAGAGCAGACAGGCGCACAGATAGGCCAGCTCGCACGGTGGCGTTTCCGCAGCGAGCTACGGAACCATCCCATGCTCGTAGGTCGCCGCGTGTAGCTCGTGCAGCTCGTGTAGAGAGGAGTTCCTGGGCGAGTGTTCACGGGTCGCGTGAACGCGAAATAGTGAACGGCAGTGACACTTGAAGAAACGACACGAGCGCTCGGGTTTATGGGGGTGTGCAAGTGCTACATACGAAGGGGGTAGTCGGGACGATTTTCGACACCGGAACGGTGTATAAGTAAATCGTTCGCGAGTGATTGCTAACGAGCTGACTGGTAAGACCGAATAGGGGTTGCCCTGGCTGCTACTCGTGGCGGTGGTGGCATGCGGTAGTGGTGGCCGTGGCGGTGGTGGTGGTTTCCTACCGTGGTGGTGCTCCCGTTAGTAGTCGTCGCGAATCGTATCGTGGTAGTGGTGGTGCTGTAAGGGTAGTGCTGCGCCTCGTTCGGACACGGCGGCGAGGAGGAGAAGGAACAGTGGCCCTCGAGGTTACGAGGCCAGAGGAGAAAGTGGGTGTTGCCGGAGTGACAACGGGAGGATCATCCTGGCCCTCGACGACAGGACTCGGGGAATAGGAGAATCGAGGCGTAGGATGCTCGTCGGTCGACGATCCAGGAGTCGACGTCTCCTGACCGAGAGCCTGGTCCTCGCTGATCTCGTCCCCCGTGAGTACAGAAATCTTTATCCCATAACGCACGCACATAAACGTGTTTCCCCTTTCGTCCTAACTCAATTGTACCCTGTGTAACAGTTTCATCGTCGTTCCCTGCTTCGTTGTCCCGAGGGAGCCTCGCAGGTATCGAGCGCAAGATTCGAAGTTCCCCGGGTCGCGAATTCGGTAGGGGCATTTAAGTTCGATGCCTGCGAAGGAAATAGAGGTCGGATGCAAATTACGAGCGTGGACGAGGCGGTGCGAGCAACGGGCACGGTAATTGCGACGAGGGGACGTTGGTTCTGGTGGGCGCGGAGGAGAGATTCGTTGGATATTTCCCCTTTTGCATCCTCTTCCTCGTTTACACCCTCTCGGCTTTCCCCACGATTCTCCTTGTTTCTCTTCACCCGCGTTTTCGTTCTTCCCTGCCGCACGCCAGCACTGTAAACAGCAGCCACTGGCGTGTGAAGCGAACGGGCTTAGGCAAAACTCGATTCCGCCCGGTGCCGAGTTTTTCTTCTTTTTTTTCTTCATTTTTTTTGCTTCCTTTTTTTTCCTGGAAAGTAACGAGGCTGCCGGTGGTGTTGTAGTGCGCAACGACGACTCGGATGGTGGCCTTTTTTAGTTTTTTGCTGCACCCGCGTGCCGCGACCGCGGTCCTCGTCTCGACGGATAACAACGATATACAGGAGAGGATATACACGAGACCAGAAATAATACTCGAGGCTCGTCGACCGGCCGAGAGTCGGGAACGCATCGCCCACCCCCGTTTCGTTCCATTCCTGACTGTGTGCACTGGCCTCGATTAGTTCTCGCTTAGAGAGAGAGTTGCGACCGGATTATTCTTTTTTTCCCTTCTTTTTTTTTCTTTTTAGGGCTGGCGTAGAGGGTGGGTGGAAGGGGTGCGCTAACGACGTCACCGCGTTGAGTGAGTCACGGCTTCTAAATTGATCCCCCACCCTCGTTGCTCTTCCTTCTCTTCCTCCTGTGTCCTCTGGTTCCGCTTTTTACTCCGCCTATTCCAGCTATTCCTCTTCTCTCCTTATCGTTTCGGCAGCCTAGGTCTCTCCCTCTCTCCCTCTATCTCTCTCTCTTCACCTTCCTGCCTCGCCTCCTTCCCCGCATTCGCGTCAACGAGACGCGTTGATTCAATTCCCGATGCAACGTGCCCCCTCCGATTTACACGACGGGAAAGTGTGTCCAGGCGAGAGGGAACGATCGTGGACGAGGTCGTACTCCGCGTTAACGTGCCACCGACTTATAACGACGTCCGTTCAATAATTTCGAAAGGTTGCGGGAACCGTCGATGCCGCTCTACTGCACTCGATCGACCGTTTCGCGAAGAATAATCGATCTTTCGATTCCTATTTGCGGTCAGCGTTAAAGGAAAAGACGACGGTTCCGCGTCGCTGTTACGTTGCTCGTGCTCGACGACAGTACGCTACCCACTTGCTCGCCGTTTTAACCATCAGAGATAAGATTAAATGGTCGACGATCGCGTGACGGTATGTCGTGCACCTTGTCTCGTTATCGCGACGATGCGATTATCGAGAACAGGTTTCACGGAGTAGAGGTTTTGTAGGAAATTTCGTCGCTCGTCGCACGCGGTACACTTGCTACGGTACGTTTTCTTTTCTTTTCCTTTCTTTTTTACCACATACGTGACACGTACAGCGTTTTGTTTCTTATCTTTTGGGCGGAACGGCCGCGCACTCGGGCGTTAGGTGCATTTCCAACGGAACGCCACGGGGATTAGTCGATTGAAATCTTTTTATCCGGCTGGTCCGACGATAAGATGCGGGGGTACTCGAGGAGCTAAGGTCGATTTAAGAGCGGATTGCTATCGTAAAATTTACGACTGGATCAGAAGCCGAACGGGGGCGTTTTAGTTAAGCTGCGCGATACAGCGGGCGAATGTCACACGAGCGTCAGTTGCTCGGCGTGCTGCGACGGATCCATTAATCATTCGGAAAAATATATTTCGTAACCGGAAATTCGCCGTCGCCGTGCAACGGCAGGGACGTTACGAAAGCCGGACGCGAATACGTAGAATGCGGGTTCGACAAAGACAAAGAGAAATACGGAAACAGGCGACCCGGAATTAGAAGAGTACCGAAGAACGTAATCCTTATCTCGCAACGGAACTTGCATCGAATCGAAATCTCGTCCCGTCCTCTCCGAGACAAATACGAAAGAAAGCAAAAATTCCACCGTCGACCCTTTGGCCGATGCTAGTCAAAGTGAAAGCAGCAGGCAATCGCGATGCCAACCACTTCCCTTTTCTCGTTTACTTGGAACACAATTCGCGGATCGGCGTTTCTCCGCGTTTCTGCCGCGGCCGAGTCACGTTTTAATGTAACCGCCGTTTCTTTTGACCCCCGCCCGATCCGAGTCCCGTCCGTTTTCTCATTAGGGGAACGAAGGATTCTCGATGGGACGGCGGGATGAAACGAAGTCGCATTTCTCGCGTCTTGGGAGCGGGGTGATTCACGACAATATGGCGAAAACCGGGTAGCACAGAAATATCGGGGAACGCTTGGTCGACCAGCGGAATCCATTATCGGGCCTTAATATCTCCCCTATCTGTTCGTGGTTCTTTACTTCTTTCTCGACGGTGCTTTATTAGCGTCCCGTTTTCGACGATGAATGGCTGTTCCGCTTGCTGCGCGGGGATGAAAATCGTTGTCAGCCGGTGAATTCAATGGCGGCGCGGAGCACCGGCCCGTAATTTCTTTTCTCCGTTTAAACGATCGTCGATCGTCGAAATTGCATTTCGCGAGAGAGACACGCGCTCGTAGGCGGCACCCTGACATTTTCCTACGGCCGTCCCTGGAAAAGGTCACCGAATGTGGAGCAACTTTTGAGCGGACAAATCGAGCGTTCTCGTGGGAGCCGCGAGGGTTGCTTTAGTATATACAGAGTGTTCCAGAAGTATGAGCGCAAAAGCAGTGCAGGTTTAGCGGAAGTGATCGAAAGAGGGGAAGAGGCTTTGTGGAACGTACGAACGAAAATTAGTCGTTCGAAAGAGATGCGAAACTGTGAACGCGTTGGAGAACTGACTGTAGATATTTTTAAACTGTTTTACGCATCAAATTACCGAATGATTTCATTGATTTGCTGCTATCGTTGATTTTGCACAGTTCTATAATATTATGCACGATGCTTGTAAATCTGTTATTATTTATGTATTTAATAGAATATATTATATATATATATATATATATATATATATATATATATATATCATCTTACATACATTATTATGCAATTGCCGAATCAAATAATAAATATCGTTGTTAGATATTATATATATTTATACAAATATTTAATTGCAATATAAATATATTATTTAAAGATATATAATATGCAGCACCGGGTTTCCAAATATACGCGTTCACATTATACATTGGTTACACGCAAAGAGTTCGAGAAACGAAGGGAGGAAATTTATTTTTCATGCGATTAATTTTATGAAGCTGTCTAACGTTGCGATTGTTCTTCTTCCTAAAATGAATTACGCCTGTTTGCGTAATTTCGAGTCACAACTGTTGAAACGCTCTGTATATGTATTTTTGCTGGGCGTGTTTGACGAGAGCGGAATCGACAGCTTGGAATGAAAAGCTTGCCCCATCGAATGGAGCATCGTACGCGCCAGTGCTGGGAACTTAATTAGACTCTGGATCAGCTTGCAACGTTTTTCGATCGACCAGTTTCTTTTTTCTTTCTTTCTAAGGACGTGCAATTTTCGAGATAGGATCATTGTGATCATTGGTCCAGGGCCAGGTCATTTTCCAATGAGGTAATCGGGACTACGTATGTAATTGAATTTCTTTTCTTGCGTCGTGTTTTGCGGGTCATGTTCTAATGACGAACAGTAACCGTAACAGAAACAGTAGGTTGCGTTAATTTATTGATATTGTTTGACGTTTGGAAGGGCTATGTCGTTCCAAGAAGTATAGATTGATATTAATTTATTTGTCGAAGCTCTGGCTTGTCTGACCGGCGACGGCCCTATTCCACTTATTCACGTTTCTTACGTCACGTACTGGTACGTACAGCAGTTTTACATGTATGCAGTTTCGTGTTCGATTCAGGATGCAATTTAGTTGATAATCACTTATGGGTAAGAGTGTTTCGTATTCTGATTGGGATTTTACTAAATTAGTTCTGCTTCGGGATTCTCGATAGTGATTGAAGTATCATACATTCAGAAGGACTTCGAAAGTCGGACTGGAATTTGTAGGCGAAAGGGTTACGGCGAAATTAGAAAAATATATAGATATAAATATGTGTAATTAATACTGTGTATTCCATACACTTCAGAACACGTTTCGAGGATCTAACAAAATGTTCGTTTCAGAAACAAAGTATTGTAATCTGGCACTAAATCGATCAGAAAAGTGGCAGGTATTATTTTTAAGCTTCCAAACGCCTTCTCAATTTACTAACCAAAAAACTGTTCCCAAAAAAGTAAACAAAAAAGTGTTCCCAGTTGTTTCAAAGATTTACTTATTTCCATTGAATTTGTACTACATCCAAGTCGCAAAATTAAAAGCTTTCTTGAAGAACGCAACCAAGGAACGTAATCCACCTAACATTAGAAACTACAAAGGCCGCTGAGCAATGTCCAATAACGATCCAGCACAACGCGAACGCAATTTTCTTCCCGCGATTAACATAACAAACTCAAAAACGTATCTGTAAAATAATGATTAATACGAAACAATCCGTTCCTTCAGCTCATCGACAATCTCCCTTCCCAAACTCAACGATACAAAAAATATCGATCGGCCAGCACGTCGAAGTGGAACGAATCCGTCACCGTTCGGGCGTCTGACGCGGCACGGCCACTTTCCACTGCGCTCCAAGTCGCATCGCGTTGCCACGTCCACTGATCTACCGTCGATTTTTCTCTCAATCTCTCTCGCCACGGATTTCCATCCCCGTCGCCCTATAAATCCGCGCGTGTCGATTCGACGGATCGCCTCTTATTCGCATTGAAGCCATAGCGAGCTGTCCGAACGGCTACGGTCATTTTCCACTTCGATCGACCGGCTGGTCAGTGAACGAACGGTGGCGTACGTACACGTGCGCGCACAACGATAACCAACACGGATATTCAACCCCCTCGTGGAATAGTGTGGGTGTTGTGTTCGTTTCATTTTTTTTTCGATCGAAGGGCGAGGTTTCCCCCGGACGAATCTCGATGAATAATCCGACCAGCGGGAAATAATAACCGGTGCCAGCGGAGATTCAGTGTCGACGCGCGATCAATTCCTTGGCTCGTCGCAATCGCGTTGATTAGGCGACGGGCGGATGCTCTGCCTCCGGTCCGGTTCGATTCCTCGCGAAACGAGCCTGCGACACGCGTGCCGATCGAAATCGGGTTATCGGCCACGTGGTTATCGCGGCTGCTGATAACGTGGCCGCTAGTTTGAAACGGCGGATCGGTCGGGTGGGCATAGCTTTTGGTATAATCTGTATAAGTGATTAGACAAACTTCAGCCCATACGTGATTGATGTTCCATCCGATCCGTGTATAACCCTCGAAGACTGGAAATATTTGTCACTTGTGTCAGAGACAGCTGGTCATTTACAATCCATAATGATATTTTCCCCTCCGTGATCTTTGTAACAGCACTTTTACGTTCCATGTTACATTTTGTAAGAAAAACTTGCTTCGAGGAATGTTCAATAAACATTCCAACAGCTTCACGATTAGGGAAATGCATTTCGATTGATGATTAATATAGCAGTGACGTGGAAATTCTCTTGTCTCCATGCGAACTTTAATACTACACCAACCACGAGAAAGTAAGAGAACGTATTTGTTCAAAACCTTTTCGGTTTCGAGAAAATAACGGGAGCGCGTCTGTTTCAATTAAATCGCTACCCCACACCGACGCAAACACAGGGAACTACAAAATCTCGGATAATAATCTGGAATAACTTTCCCTAAGCTATTCGACGCCGAGTCACAATGATATTCTCTCCCCCTTCCCAAAGCCATTAACTTAACATTCTTCCGCATCATCCATCACACTATCCATCCACGACTTCAATACAACCGCAACGGGCGCTCCCTAAAACAAACTATCGTATAACACTTAAACTTCTGAATCGTTCCAATACAGATCCGTCCAACGGCTTCCTCTCAAATCCTCGCCGAAATCCGACGAATCGAACGAACGATTCCCCGCGAATACGGGGCGTCGTCGTTCGTCGCGTCAATTAATTACAAGCTTATCCTGTACGGCTATAAAAGGAACGCGACGTTCAAGCTCGCAATCCCGTGTTATCGCCCCATGCCCCGTCGGGACGCGTCGCGTCGGCTGAAAAAGGTGGCCCGACGTCCGGTGAGTCTACACGTGGCGCTTCGTTATCACTACCAATAGCCCTGATACGCTTTGCGAAGGAGTGGGCGTGTGTGCGTGTGTGTGCACACGTGTAGCAATAAACCACGGTTTATCGCCTTACGCTTGAAACTTCTCGTGCCAGGTTCGCACGGTTTGTTGAACCACGTGGGTTCATTGGCTCGGTTGTTGGGGAATATGCGAGCACGTGACACGCGTTCGTACCTGTCTTCGTTACCGGTGTTTCCCGTGTTTCACGCTGTTTTGCATTCGTTTTATGGCTTCCGCGACGATTGAATCGAGATGCGACGGGTCAGAGACCGGCACTCGAGAGCGGAATGTCGGCTAGGCTTTTGGAGCATTCGAGACGTCACGGGGGGTTTGAAGGGTGCAGAGTGGAAGATGGAGGGAGGGGGGGTGATGCAATTCTTAGCGAGACATTCGAAAAACGCTGATCGAGCGGTTGGAATTGTCCGCAGAGTGGCAGAGAAGTGGGTCGTTCTTGGCAGAACTGGATCGACTGGGCTCGATTAGTCGCATAAGTGAGGCGAGTGTTGAATTCTTTATTTCATCTGTAGTCAAGCTGAGAAGTCTTGTATGCAGGATAGCCCAATTGACTTGGCTCGATCTTGATACTACTGGGACACTTGGTTTACAATTTGTATTGCAATGTTGCGTAATATATTTGTGGATGTTGGATTAAATCAATTGGTTCGTGCAACGTAAAGTTATAATGACGATATTTAAATACATACGAGGATGAATCAACGTGCCCGCATTTAAATAATTATAAATATTGTTTACCATTAAATTCACGATCGGAATGGATCGAATCGGTTACTTGCACAACTTGTATACAACAGTTTGTCGATTATATTAGGCAAAAAAGGGAAGTAAAATATAGTAATAATGATCTCCAAATATATACGATGATAAATCAAATGTTGGCTTTCAAATAAATATCAATACCTTTCACTGTTACGTTGCACAGATATACATGTTGATGGTATGATAGTTCTTAACGCAGAACTTGATGGTTTATCTGAACTCGGGAACAAGTATCAGACATTCCATTTAAAAAACTGAAAAACGTGACCATCATATCTAGATAAAAAAACGAAAGCAACAAAAGATCGATTATCGTACTGCATGCCCCATAATCTACGAGCCATTTGAGATAATCGTATCGCGAGACTCACTCTGTCTATATGTACACTATTATTTCCAGATAAACTCATTTCCTAATCATCTTTACCATCGCACACGTTCTACATGCTTGACCAGGCCAAGCAATTAAATCCCATCTAATTAGTAACGAACCATACTAGACGTACAAATATCTGTCGCTCAAAAAGCCGTTGTCTGTTAAGCAGAAGATATAAAAGAAGAGTCTTCTACCCTTGCTCCTCGAAGAAGCCGAACCAGTGAAGCTCCCTGTGCGCCGAAAAATGCCACCTACCCTTCGCTAGTGGTATCGATTTCGAAAACGTAGCCGACTAATCCTACAGTTGCGTGATTCACCGGAGATAAGAAATACTTTCCCTTCGGCCGTCTTTGGGGGTGATGCGCCAACCGTAGGCGCCCCTTCGTCGGATAGAAGTGTCTAGACGTCTGACCAAATACGCGCACTTCTCCTGCCAAGAGGTGAAACTGAACCGCGGCGGCCGGGCGGACAGCGATGAGACGCTCGAGAAAGATAATTCTGGCCAGTTTGACGAACTCTGCGACGAGAACGTAGTCTATTCTTGAAAGTGTTAACGAAAAGATAGTTGGCAGACTGAAATGTTTTCAATAACGTTGGATACGATAGACATACGCATACAGATATTGCAGGCGAATTCATATTTCAGGTTGAATGGTCGTCTTATGCGAACTGCCTTTGGTTCACAGAAGACGATACGTTGCGAAGAATATTCTTCTTCCATGCACTCCATTGGAGAGGAGTTTTTTTCCTAATTTATTTGAACGGGAGGCATTTCATCTGTTCGGACTATGTTTGGTGAACTGTTGTTAAAGTTTATCAAACGATATCTTTATTTTTAATAAATAGTATAAACAGAAATAGATCGACCCGCATTTATTATTACAATTATTTTATCGAAATGCACGGGACGAGTGTCATTAGAGTACAAAGAAAGCTAGGAGGAAAGGAATATGTGAAACGCGAGTAACCTAAACCGCTCGTCATTAAGTTACATTTAAATCTAGTATTACACGGTGATTCGAAATGTAGTCCGCGATCATTTCTGAAGAACGCATTTCTACCATTCCATCGTTGCCGAGTTGGCACACAAGGGTTGAACGTCGATTGAATCGTTCCACGGGCTATCTTCCATCGTCGATGGAAAGATACATATTAATGCCCCGGGAAGAATGTAAACAAGGTTCATAAAACCCGGCTGTTGGCAAGAAAGCTTCGCGAGGCGTTTAAAAAATGATTACGCGTTGAATCGATGAATCACCGTAGAAAAAAGACGAGAGGAAAAACAACGTGGGCGGCGTTTGCCAACATGAAAAGATTCCCCCGAGCAAACAATTCGATCGTCGACGCTTTTTCACGGAAATAGTTTCACGAAACATTCCTCCCGACGAATGAAACCAACGTCCAGCCACGCTCGACTTTAATTTCCACCGACAATGCTTTAATCCGAATTAATCGTCGGGAAGCAAATGCGTGAAAAAGAAACAAAGGTGGAATGAAAAGTACCGGCGGACCTATCGTAAAGAAGGGCGCCCGTCGCGATAACGAAATCCCCGTATCGTGTCGTTTCCACCTTCGAATTAATTACACGAACTGTGTTCCTCAGACGCGACCGGTATCGCTATTAAAACGCGGTGTTTCTAACGAAGGCAATTTGGACACTCGCCTTTATCCCCGCGGCGCGGCACTGTGCAGGAAATTCTCGAAAGTACGCTGAAAGGTGTAGGCAACGAGCTGCGAACTTGTGTCGAAAGGGGCCACGGTTATTCGGATATCCGTGGAATGTAAAAATATAGAAGAAAAGTTCCTGGGAATAGAAATAAACGAGAAAATTACAAAAACGAAGGGAAACTTCCTTTCTCGGTGAACAGGATATCGTCAGGTGGTCGGAACGACCCGACGCTTCGAAAGAAAATTTCTCGATGCAACCTTCCTCGAGGTAGTGCACCTGGGCGAAAATGGCGAAACGCGGTCGCGACTGATTATATGGAGAAGCGTACTGCTCCCGGCAAAGGTCATAGGTTAAAAGTTCGGGCAACCGACCGGCAGACGGGTCAAAGACGTTCACTATCGACCAGAATTGTGGCGTGGCTAGTAAAAGGGACTCGCGTTTCGTGTGCTGTGACATAATGATTTTTCTACTTGTTTCACGCGATCGAGGGCGATGCGTTTCGGCCTAACAGGCGTTTGTACGAATCAATGTGTTTACGCCTTCGTGTTGTAGATGATAATTAAATTAACGCGTGGCCTCGCCTCATTCCGCGGACATTGCTTCGTCCTTTTATTTTTCTAGCTGTGCGTTACGTGAAAATATTATTTGTGGGTGTTGCTAACGTGATCATCTGTGGAGTTAATATTTGTGTTTATTGTAATCGTTATTATAACATTGTGAATATGCATGCAGTCATTTATCGGGGAAGCAATGGGAGTAAAGGAAATTAAATACAAATGCATATGACCATTGTTATAATTTGCCTTTAGTAGCTCACTCATTTTTATTTTCATTTTTTTCAAATGACGGTCTATTGGTAAACTAATCATTGAGAAAATTGCGCTGTAGATTGTTTATTAAAATTGTAGTCCAGTGTTTAATAAAGGCAAATACAAAGAAGAATATAATTTGCGATGACAAAGTAAATTAATATTTTTAATTAAAATGATAAACTAAAAGATAAAATGATAATAATTGCCGCTATTCGGAATATTGCAAACTAATTTAGAAGCTAATATAGTTTAGTAATATATTCATTTTGCAAAGTATTATTTTACTACAAGTTTTGCTAAAGTTAAATGGAAACGTAAAACCAAGGGGCTGGCGATCAATAAATATTTATTGCATGCGTGATGGGAATTCGAATAACGCGTGCAATTTGACGTCCTTCACGTCGGAATTAATATCAGTTGTAATGTGCATACTTTATATGAAACGGAACAAAATTACTAAACATTGAAATAATAAAATATTGATCTCTCAAAAGGTTTTTCGACTAATAGTCCCGTATCCCGCGTACACGGCACGCATATAGTTCAGTGCTTGCATTCAGAATCGCAGTTGCGGAAATCCGAACGTAAACGAAGTCTCCTTCAAATACCGATTGAGCATCAAACACAACCGTCCTATTTACACTGGCGAAAGCAACAAAAATCTACGAAATTCATATTATATCATCTCTGCATGGATTGAAACGATGCGCAATGAAGCAAACGAAACACAGATGCGCAGAAACCTGAAAAGTTCTCGTTGAAAAAGGATAATTAGTCGAATCATAAAAGAATCCGAGACGTGAATTATCGAGCGACCACGGTATTCCAGTGGATACAGCATTTAAATAGAACTGCGCAACTTGAATCGCAAATGGGGAAAAGCTTTGAAAACCGTTGCAGCATTCGTAAACGGTGTAGAGCACGGTCATAAATATTCTCTACATTATTAACTGTCGTCTGAGAGAGAAAGGAAGAAGCTGGCTGATGGGACAAAATTATAGGAAATGCATTATCACTCTTTCCATTCTTCGTTTCGATCGCCCTGATTGGAATTGCGGCGACAGATACTGGCTGGAAATATCGAATTAAACGGCGTCTGGTGCTTGCGATTTCCACCTGAGTCGAGACGTTTAAAACGAACCTGTTAGCGATATCGACCAATGTTTCTCGACTGGATGACGTACAAATTGGGGGAAATATTTGTGGGAGACGTTTAAACTGTGCAGATATTTGAAAGATCTTGCCGCATCCAATACACTTAGTATTATACAAAAGAAATGTGGTTAGACGAAATATATTTAACACGACTATGTTAAATTATATTAACTCGGTTACGAAGTTTCATGTTGTAACACTTTACACCTGATACACTTTCAATGCAGTGATCAAATTATTTCCCCCTTCTCGCAGAAACACTTCAGGAAAATTAGTTTCGCTTTTCCGCGTCAGTATTATTAACTGTACACATTAATTACACGCAAGGGTCTTGTCATTAATAAATCTTTGAAAATAAATTACAACGTAAACTAAAGGTTTCTTCGTTGATAATATTAATCATTTTCATACAATTCCTTCATATTATTCAGGAATTATTTTAATAATCCTGTTGCACTCGTGAATAAATCAGATCATACGGATCATCGAGCAAACTTTCGCGAGGTCGATGTGCGACACAGAATTGCAAATATTTCAAGAACTCGCACGCCACCCGAATAGAAACGAAGGTCGGACGTCGGGCTGACGACCCCACGAAGATCGGTCTGCGTCGGACGAAAATTCAACCCGGAACGAAAGGCTAATCGATACAAAATTTCAATCCTCCCTGTCGGCCGCGTCATCCCCTTTCTCAATTCGCAACGCTTCCGTTTCGTCGTTCGTTGTTCAGCTTTCGTCCCCCACCCCAAGTCAACTAGTCGTATCGCACATCTCCGTCGCCTGTGCCGCGGATAAACTGGAGGGTTGCTTTGAATTGGTTTCTTCGATTGGTTGTGTGCTAGGTTGATGGTTACATTTGGTTCTGTTCATTTTCGCGATGAAATGGCAGCAATTTGCTGAAGCTTTGTTATAACAACTCGGACGCGCGATTGTCAGGTGGAATGTTACATTTGTTTGGACGAGAGTGCTTCAGTGTATCGAAGGGGTTGGCAGTGGTAATAATTGGCGAGAAGAAATGGGGAGGGAGCATGGCGATGGGACTTGCACGCTTTCGTATCGTTAGTACTCTACGAGATTTATTGTTAATAGCTGTATTATAAATGATTGATAATCAGCTGTTTTGGATCACGCAGTGTGATTTAGTATATATGAACGTTAAGGTTTACTTTGATTGAAATTGCTATAAATTTAATTGAAATTTATATGAATTACTAAACATGTGCATATTGCCAAATATAAAATACATAACTATACGTACATGTAAGTTTGGTTTAACATTAAGCCTGTAATATTTAGAACGAAATTTCTGTGCTTGAAATTTAAACGAAATACTGGTAACAAAAGTACATGAGTCTGACAGGTACTTACTCCTTCCGAATAATGAACATTTGCAGAGTAATAGATACTATTGGGCAGTTATAAGTGCAGGCTGTTATTATGAAGAATTATTGCGAATCTTTGTTCCTGGTGATCCATTTAACAAAAATAATAGCAACAGGACTCGCAAAGTCATCCAATATTTCGCGAATTATTTATACAAGAGGGAACTGGTAGAACTTCCTCCCCAAATTTGACTATGCACATCTTTCGCGAGGATGCAAGGCAGGGTTTGTTAAAATTTCAAGGGAACGCGAGTTCAAGCATCAAAAGGCCAAGTACCGGCTGCATGGTGGTCGTTCGCACGGTTTTCGAGACACGACGACACAGTGCACGTGCATAAAACTGGTCGATCGTGTCCAGAACAACGCGCCTGAATGAGATTTATTTATAGACGTTCATACTTAATTTAACCGGAACTCCTGCCGCAGAGAAAACAGCCGAACCGATAAAAAAGGTCGTAGAAATCGGTTATCGGAGCTATTCCCGGGCTTGCCCTGTACTGGCAGCATTGTGCAGTTTGTACAGGTAGCTGGACGCGTTTGGAGAACTGTACGGCCAATAAACATACTGGAATTAAATCGGAATAGTGACTTGGTTCACGTTTCCATTCTGTTTAATATGATTCTAAAGTTGTAGTCAGTTTTATTTCTTATACTTTGAATGAATTTTGTTTGATATCCTTCATTTGTAGTGTCATTATAATCCGTATACTTGTAAAATAATTGTAATTTATATCGGTATTTACATTCATTCACTCCTAATTTCAAATTTTAATAGCTGGAATTTTTTTCCACTTCTTATATTATGTATAATAATAGTAATAATTTTAAAATGCTCTGAGATTTCTTTAAATTGTTCGCTTTATTAGAAAAAATATATTTTTACTACTGGAAGTTTCGTAAAAGTGTGTATTAATTTAAAAGTGCAAGCATAAACGTAGTAATGGGACTAATTTTTCGACAATTTATTTAGGGGGTGTATCGATACTGAAACGCGTAATTTCAGAACCGTACAGTTATAATTAGTTGATCGCATTACGTGTTTGCTGAGGATGTAGTCGGAGCACAATACCTATGCTCGAAACGTTAATGAGAAACTGTCAATAATTTATTCCACGTGCATAATTTTGAGTGCGAAAACGGGTCAGTGGAAGAGAATAACAACTAATGCTGGTGAATGGTGTTGCTTTATGTTCGACTACAATTGACAGCAGCGTCAACCAAACTTACCTCGCAACTAATCTAACTTCGGGTTGGCATTTTAATATTATTAACCATAAAGCTTGCACTATTAGTATATTCTACTAGTGATATACAATAAATTATTGCACACCTTTAATTCGGCCACAACACAAAAGATACAATACAGTATTATAAAATACTATAATATTAAAACTACAGTATTATGCCATTAAACTTCCAAATACCTGCAAGGTGTCCAAAATTATTGTCCAGAAGTCACACTAGCTTGTATATTCTTTCCGAATTTTTGACGAAATTTTAACTTTCACGTAACACTTCATTACATTTCTCAAATTAATCAGGTTTACACGTTTCGGCACGAATCGTGAGCCAGTGGGAAACCTTTTCACGGCCTCGAGTCGTATCGCGCGTAAATACACGACATTCTATGTAGGCCAGAAACGACGAGTACTGCTAAACTGGGCCACAGTGCGTCGGCCTCGTGTCTAGAAATACCATTGCCGGCCGTTCGAAACGACTAAGACGTGTTCTTGATTAAAATTGCTCGGACCCAGGCATTCTGGAATGTGCAAAAACTTGGAATAACGGGAATATAGTCCCGCGGAAAATAGTGGACCCCTAAAAGTACAGTTGTTTTAATCGTTCCTTGGCGTTAGTGTTTCGCTTTGATAAATCAAATCGATATCAGATCAGCCACTGATGTAAAAGTTTGTGGATTGGATAGAATAATAAGGACAAAATGTATTTTAAAAAAGATAGAAATACAATGCACTGTTAAACAATATGGTTAATTCGACAGTAATCGTTTATCGCTTAATTAATATAAGCATTGCAGGTAATTGTACTTTAAACGGTTGGTTCAACTGTTTTAACTGCCGCTGCAACGATACGACCTGAAGAGCCCATTTTGCAATTCAAATGCATTAATTGCTTGTTCGCGCAGTTCAATACTTCCTGATTCGAAATTGTATTCGATGGAAGTAACATTAACCCAATTTGGAATAAACAAATGGAAAATTTATATCTGATCCTGTATTAACAATACCACGATTTGTAGAATTCCTAATGTTCTAATTTAGAAATGAAGCTGGATAAACCTTTGTGTCCGCGATATCGTCGAGATGGATCACTACCACCATTCTTACGAGTATTTATGAAACTTCGTAGTTATCTTCTTTCTGCGACGCATATGTATTCTTTGAAACTTCGAATTGCGCGTGGCACGGGAAAATGAATGGGAAAAAGCATACCCAAGTAACAGTCTGAAAGCTTCAAACTCTCTTTAAAAGTTTCGCCATCTGACTTGTACCCTTAACCCTTCCAGAATAGTGAGACAGACGATAGTGTCCGAAAAAAAAGTTACCTTCAAGAATGGTTTTCAATTTCCATAATATCGTGGAACACTTTTATAATTTCAACTCCCGATTGAATTTTCTCATTTTAAATTGAAAGGGAAATTTAATTTAAGGAGTATAAGCTTTTATATATTATAAATGTTTTCATTTCATTTCGAACATTTAATACCCGAGTGTTGTTTTTAAACAATTGTTAAACAATATTCAAAGTATATGTTTTAAAATGATTGTTTGCCTCAAATAATACGTGGAAACGAGCGTGGAGGTTTTAATCCGTTCCAGCGGACGCGATTATTCTCGGAATTCAATTTCAATTTGGATAATAGCACGAGATTAAACGGGGATTCGTAATTACTTTAATAATTAATATTATTATTGAGCTGAATTCTGGAATGCATTGAAGCGTCTTTACATTTGGCTGACTCTTCTGTAAGCTTAGTTTCTGTAATATTTCTAACTTTTTCCAGAAATCAATCACTAAACACTAAATCACACTACCAAGGACTACCACCCTTTTATCATTAACAATCCTTTCTTTTTAAAAATACAACCTACTTTCATTTCGTCCACAATACGGTCCCATAAAAATAATCACCCTATGCAAAATAAAAATATACCGTCCCTATACGAAGTCGATATATAATAATTGCCAACCCCTCCGCATAAATCCATCAGGACCCGCCCCAAACGATCAACTGGAAAAAGCAAAAGCATTCTTCCACGTGCACTTCCCGAAACATATCCTATAGAAATCCGCCAAACGTACGTCCAGTAACATTGCTTTGCATAGGACCGTCAATTTCACCCCTGCATTATATCATGCATACGCATTACTGGCCATAAATTTAGTTGCCCCAAGGGAAACTGTTGTTTACAGTATATTTTCAAATATTTGGGATACGGAGAGTATTTATAAACATTCAATATGATATATACTATACGGCTGCGCAAATGATTTATTGGGTTCGTTAAAACAAATTGATCAAGGCGATAGAATACAATTTGCGTTGCGCTAATTTTTTAATTTGAAAAAAGATTTCTGCCTTTGAATCACATAAATGCTTGGATAATTCGGCGATTCTTTTTTTCTCGTCACCACTTTACAGTAATCAACCATTGAAAAGTAATAAAAAAGCTTAAAAAGAAACAAATATTTATCACAAGCACAATTAAACAATGCAAAAATAATTTCTGAAGACCTCGCCCAGCGCATCATGGACCTCAGTGAAACTGATACAAAATAGTGGTCCCGTAGTAAAACCATCGAGAAACGAGTGGTCAAAATTATTCTTTGAGGCCAACTAGGAAACCAGAAGTCCGCGATAAAGTGTCGTACACTCCATCAATTTCATCGCAGAACACATTGTTCGTAGCCAACGAAATTATAAAGAACCATTACATTATAAAACTGACGACGTAAAAAGAAGGGACAAATTATCGCCCATCCCCTTGCCATAATGAATCAACGAAGCACTCAGACGTGCCCGTCTTGGCAGCGCAAGCTGACAAACGACGAAACCAGATTACTCGACGACCTCGTGAAAAGCTAGCTGGCTCGCGCGAACAGCCAAGGAGAGTGTCGTTGCCGTCTGTCGTCGCCACTTTTTTTTTCCACCCCCGCCCGTTCCACAACCTCTCTTCCACGTTCCCCGTTGCGTACAACGGGTCGTTGATCTTCGCTCTAGGAAGCGTACACGCGTCCTTGACAATGGTGCGCGCGAGCACGACGGTTCGCCGAGGGCAGACCGACAATTTTTGTTTCCCCCCGTCCTACTTCGTCGACCTACCCCCCGTGGCTTTCCACCGTGGCCCGTGCGAAGAAGGCGAGCGTGAATGAACTTTGCTTTCCTTTCTTCTTTTTCCCTTTCTTTTTTCGGAGATCAGAATTCGATGAGTAGCGGGACAGAGGGTTGCTGAAGCATTCACGGGCAGAAGTCGGGATCAAAGTTGACTGCGCGGGGTTTTCGTTGACAGGAGACGAAGGTAAATGGGGTGGTCAGGAAATAGAGTTCGTGCGTGAATTGTTATGTTGCTGGATGACGTATTCGGAGAAACTTTCTGGAGATGTCCCGGTTGTTGCGTGGTGCGCTTTTGGTTATTGATGCAGAGACTTTTGTTCGCCGATGCGCAGAGTAATTATTTTTAATTACTTTTCGAATATTTCGTAATGTTAGTTTGGACGAGATTTATATTTTTTTTAAGGATATCTGTCAAACATTGAAACCCTTTCACTCTTCGGATCAATGCTTAGACCGGGGTAATTTATTTCTGCATCGCAGCTTTTAGTGTTTAGACGTAAATAAAATAGTGCAATGATTGATAAGCCATTAAAGCTCCCATTTAAGTGCACCCTGTCTCCCGGGATATCAGAGTGGCCGATAGATCACCTTAGGTGGTATCTAGAAACGTTCCTCGACTCGCGAACTATTGCAACTACTTTTCCATTATTTATTCTACCGTTAAAGCTTCTTACGGTACAATTTCCAGGTACGCGAAGCACCACCTACGGTCATACGTAGTTCCATCTGAACGTGCACCCGTGCAAACAACATTAACAGAAGCGTTTTGCGTTACTCGCAATCGGTTCCTTACTTTCAGACGTTCAATAAATCATTTTAAGTTGTATCCGTAGTACTGCGGGTGCGCGTGATATCGGGGCATTCAAAGTAAAATAGACGTTCAATCGCTATGGATCGGTTACCGTTGCCCGAGCCATCGATCACCTCGGCCAAACGCTAGACAAGCGTTATTAAATTGAAACTTTCATCAGCCACTCTCGACTGAAGTTTCCGAAATTGTCGGACGAGGCAGTTCACGTGCTCGTTCTCTTCACGATCAATTATCCAGAGTCTGAATAGAGGCCACAAACGTTTAAGACGTGTCACGAGCTCGGTTTTGAACGAGCGTGGCGAAAGAGAAATTGGACAAAGTGTTTTCGCTGTCGGCGCCCCTCAAACTACGCTGAACGTTTGTACCTACCTACGGTTTAACTCTTTGCCAACTACGGCTTTGGTGTCGTTAACCGAACAGCTAACGCCGCTAGCTGGGACATCATGAAAACGACCGTCTGATTTGTTTGACTCTTACACGTTAACGGAATCACCTGCTAATTCCACGGGAATCGGGGAACGATTTAATTGCTTCCCGTCGAGCCACTGGTGAGCCCCGTTTTATTCGTCCTGGATTCGGGATATAATTTAGCATGATCTGTCTTAATGCTTGTGCTAATACCGGCTATTTGTATTGCGCCGGTTGTGAAATGGATTTCTAAATATTAACGCTTCAAATGTAATTTTCGTTCGTTCCACTGTGCACCTATTCGAGACAAGAAATAGTCGATGAAAATAAATATAGAATTACATTCTATAATAATACCTCAGAGTATTTAAACAATTTTTTAAACCGGATAAAAATTCCTGCTCGACTTGTAATTAATGTCGTATATCGTTGACAAGTATGCTCAGATATATCCACCTGTTTTAAAATGTACCAGATGGTCGTTATTAAACAGAGTCTCTGTACTTCAGTATTCAAAAGGAAAGGGATAAAAATATACTGTGCAATATTGTTAATATTTAATTCGTCTCCTTCCTATTTTAATATTAAGGTGCAGTGACTAAGTATATAATAGTAACTATTTTTTCTGAATAGTTTCGTCGGACTTTCAAACTTCTAAGTTCCATACGTGTACAGTAATAAGTTCATCGAAGCCTGCACAATAAAATGCAGCAAATCGACCGCAAAACACAATCGACCAATAATCCTTCGCAACAATATTTAAAACTTAAAAAAAAAAGTGCAATTACAGCGCAGTGAATCACGAACGAACTTCGAACCCGTCCAGCGACGACTTTCGCCCGACTCTCGAACTCCCCGTCTCTTTAATTAAATCTGCCTTCGCTCGAATCGTTTCGTCGTTACAATTAGAAGCCACTCGGGTCTGCGCTAAATGGGACAATCACTTTTCCACGAGGCTCCGTCGCGAATTTCAGTCTGAAGTTTGTCCCGACGACGTTTCCAGTCGAGAAACTCAAACACCGCCCACTCCTACCCTTGCAACCCCCGCGAGGAAACACCCTCGACAAGTTTTCGCGCCTCCAAAACGTGATCGCAAATTCGCCAAGTCATTTCTCCTAGCTGCGCCAAACACAAAAATCCTGCGAGCATATGCATAGCGTATAGGTGGCAGGCTACGATCGTTAAAAAAGTTCGAAAGCCTGGTATCCCCTCGTCGAAGCTCCTCCGCCATCTATTTGTCACGATGAAGGGTTAGCGAAAAACTTACCCCCGCCCCGTATTCCATCCACGATACTCGCGTACAATACACCTTTATCCACTCGTGGCTCATCGCGCTGCACCGGTTTAAGCACCTTTTGGACGCGACTCAACGTTTCCAAGAGGCCGCTCACCGACGCTCGAGCCCACCGATCAATCGTTCGCCCCGAAGCCTTTCCATTCTATTTTTTTTTTTTTTTATCCGCAGGGTGCGTTCGACGTTGAATCGTTGCGACCAGGATGGCAGGATCGGGACGAGGTGCTCGACCAGGCCCCGAACGACAGTGTTCAACGTTCGTGAATCGTTGCGACAGACGAGGTTGGCCTTCGTTCGATTAAATAGAACAGCGGTGGACAGGCAGCGGGGTGGTTGGCGGTCGGCGTCGTGATCGAGATGAGCGATCTACAGGCCACTCTCGAGTTCTCCCTCGAGCTCTGCAAGTTCTACAATGTCGACCTGTTCCAGCGTGGGTAAGCGGATCTTCCAGCCGGGCCACGAGAACGGCGGATTCTCTCGTCGCGTAATTGCGACGGCTCAGCCCCCGGGCTCATCGGCGATTTCCAATTTCGCAGGTATTACCAGATACGAACCGCCCTCAGAGTGTCGCCGAAACTGCCTGTCAAGGTGGAGGTTAACCAGCTACGGAACCGTGAGTATCGTTTTTCATTTGGTTTATCCGGCGGCGTTGGCCCGACATTTCTTTCTTGCTGTGCGACGCGGATGCGGTACTTTTCGTTAATTCGCTAATCTTCGCGAACAGTTTTGTTTGATTAATGATACGCTTTGTCGTTGATCGGTGAATGAATATTGATATAGTTTCAATACGAACGCACCTACTTCAGCGATTCTGAATATGTTCGTGACGAATGTATCGTGACATTGAGTTTCGTTGAGTTAGTTAATTACAAATATGTGGTACTTCTTTTGCATTTTATAATATTTTCGTTCCATTTATTAGACACGCGGATAATGACTTATGCTGCGTTTTGTATAAGTTACAGTCATTCGTATTCGTCGCCCCCCCCCCCCCTTCAACATAAATTCGTTCGCACCTTCCCACAAAACCTTCGTCCTTCGCTTCTATCTATCCATCGAACCGTTAACGCCAACCGTTTTTCCGCAAAATTACGTCCCCGTTTCGCGGCGACGCGTGTCCAGCAGCCGAGGAAAGTTTCCCGCAGCCGTTCGAATGGCTGGCGGAAAGTTTCGTGCCACCGTTGTCAGCGGGGAACTCGCCTGAATTCGTCCGGTCGAGTTAGACAACGGCGCCGGCGAGTTCGAACTAGTTCGAGCCGACTAGCACTCGATAGCGTTCGAAAGTTCCAACGGGTTCGTTGTATCGCGCACGCCGCCCTTTATTCCGCCGTCGAAACGGAGTTCGCCACTCCGTTCGGAATGCAGACGAAGAAACGAAACCTCGAGACATCTTCAACGAAGCATCCATCCAGTCAGGCCACGCATCAGACCTTTCGCCACTCGAATCAAACGCAACTCTCTCTCTCTATGCTCTCTCCTGTCGCTGCAAAGATAGTGGAAGGCCAACTGTTATTGTTCCAGACTCGTTGGAGGCACCAGGGACGAGCAAGCGCTTTCAGATCCTCTACAGAAATGAGGAGGTGACACTTGGAACCTCGGTGCTTTTCCGGGCGCACGTGCTCGTGCACAGCCACAAGATCGAGGAGGTTCTCTCGCGTACCCACTTCAATCTCGGCGTCGAGTTATGGTTCAGCGAGCCGACGCAGCCCGGGAACATGGCCTGCGTGTCGTCTAGGTGAGATAACGTCTTCGTGCATGGTGGCATGGTTGTGCATGTGTGCACGCCAATGGGGTCCGTGGGCCGAGCCGTGGTCCCAGGGAAACGATATTGCGGTCTCCGGCCGCAAGATTGCTACACGCGACTCGTTATAGGAGGCTCGTGAGAGAGTTTTGCTTGCTGGTCGCTTCGGCTGACCGATCCATGGCTGGGATGTATGTATGGATATTTCTTGGAAGGATGATGTCGGAGGTGGTGCGAGTGGCACTGTGTCGCGGGGAGGGGGCGAGGGTAAGATATTGGGTAGGGTGAACGATTTTGCATGGTTCGGAAGAGCAGACGGGATTGCTAGTGATAGGGGAATATTAATTTGGTGGTGAACGGATGGGGTATTATTTTATTTGCCGGGCGAAGCTTTTCATGAATGAATGAACGAATGGGAGAAATATTTTTGGACCGAGGACAATGTGGATGCAATGGGAAGTCCTTTTTTTTGTATTGGTTGATTACTTGTTACGGTGTTTGTGTTGCGATTAGGCATTTGTAAACGAATATTCGGTAGAAGAGTTGTGTTAATGAAGATACGTATGATAATGAATAGTTATTCAAAGTCCAGATCGTCTCGACACAGATACGTTGCAGCTTATTTATTATATTTTCACAGCGAGTAATTTCTCGCGGATTTTTTTTTATCTCCGCTTAAGCCGTTAATTAATTAATGCGAATAATTTCCCCCTCGGTGTCGTTCATTAATTAAGGCATCTGTCAATTTTCGTTTTAAGTCTCCCCGTTGCATTTGTACCTGCGCTGCTAATCAAATACCCTGTTAAATGCATCATATAAAATTAAACCGAATCCCAATGCCTCCAAACAAGTTTAAACGCCGCGCGGATAATTCTGACAAGCATAATCTGCACAAAGTAGGCAAACGCAAATTGTACCTGGACATTCGAAATGTAAGAATTATTAATGCTCCGCAATATTTCCACGGCATCGCGAAACTGTGCGCATGCAATTGTCTACGGGGGAACGACAAAATACGTGGCAATGAAGCGCGGCACTGATACCGCTAGAAATATCCACGAAATTTCTTCCGGTTGTTATGACGAGGCAAAAGTGCACGCCAAGGAGCAAAACTTTCTCGCAGACCTAATAGATGAGGGGATCGATAACCTTGGCCTCGTGCGCCTCCACGTTCCATCTTGTTGGTTTTGACGAGCTTCATTTTCCTTTTCTTTCTTTCCTTTTTTTGTCACTTTGTAGGGCGTTGCAGCTGAACTTCACACCCACGAAGGGGCTTCACTATCATCTACCGGTGCTCTTCGACTATTTTCATCTCGCTGCGGTCTCCATCACCATCCACGCTTGTCTCGTGGCCCTTCATCAGCCCTACATCAAGTCGGTATTAAATTGAATTCAGTTATATCTCTGTTCGAACTTAATCGGTCGGTGCTGTTTACGTTGATTGCTAACGATGGATATTACTTTTCTGCCTTCATGCTGGCTTGATTGCGTTTCTGTGTTACGCGTAGGAAGAGCATACTTCATTATGTGCAGAGCTGGTGAGCTTCAAATACGTATATCATACAGCGAACACGAATCAAATTGTGCATCGAATGTTTCCCGATAGTACGTGATCTATTTTTCGCGAGTCGCGATATTTTTTATTTTATAAGCGAATTCGGATACAGGCGGACTTTGCCCTCGGACAGACGTGAAACAAACGGGGAGATAGCGGCGAAATATTTATATTCGTGAATTTCGTTTCGAGCTCGCAAATGTACATAGGAAAGCCCCGCGGTACCTGTAATTGCCGCTGGATTTACTGTTGTCTGTTCAACGTAATTAAGTCCATCGCTAAATTTACGCACAGTGGCCGGCAAAAAGTAAAACGTTGCAGCCACGTTCCGCTTGGCATCACGTTCAATTTGCTTAACCCCTTAAGCGCGCACATTTTTAAGTAGAATTTCACCGCGCGTGGTCAGACACGCATATACTCTTCGCTAAACTGCGGCAGCCGTGTATACGCTAGAACGTGTGGCGAATCTGAGCACAGCTCTACCGTACCAACAATTAGATACGTTGCTTATTTCAACAGCGTGATTAAATGTCCCGCTGGTAGGTAGCATACAAACCAGCGTCCGTGTGACACACGGACTTGCATATTTCGCGCTGTTGTGCATGCCTGTGCGTAGCACACGTTCGAGCTTGCAAGGGTTAATCGCTTTGATACAAAGAAATAATTTAAAAAAAAAATGAAGACAATTTTAGTTCGCTTGCGGTGGATTACGCGGAGGGGGCACGATTATGTTTCAATTGACATCGCGGGCAGGTAACTGCAATCGACTAATTTGCTTGCAGCGCGCCGCGTGGTGGGAAGCCGTGGTTGCAATTTAAACAATCCGCGGCGAACTGCGAGAACAATGGCCAGCTAGGAAATATCGTGAGTTGGCTGACCGTAACTAAGGAGTGCTATAAACTGAAATAGAATAGGAACATTCAAATGGTTCGGGGAAATGTTCATCGACGACGATAATTATTGTAGGAAACGACAACCAGATGCGTTGGCTCTGCCACGAGAATACAGCACGCGAAACTGGTCCAGAAGGAAGTGATCAGATTACTTTTGGCCGCGAGGGAATCTTTGCTCAACGATTTGGCTGATTTAGCGCGGCTGTTACCTTCCTGCCAGCAACGAGCACTGGAGCTTGCTCAGAACACGCACAAAGAAATTACCAAAGTTTGTATACAGGATTTCAGTTGCATGTTCGGTTTACACCTTTTGGTTCCCTTCTATCCGATGTTTGAAAATGAAACGGTTGTTCGGTAATTGCAGATGATGGACACGGAGGAAACCGATATCGCTCAACTCTGCGCACAAAACATTGTTCTTTGGCAGCATTTTCTCGAAGCATTCTCTGGACGAGAAGCTGTTCATCAACACCTTGCGAGGATCCATCATCAGTTGAGGGCAAGTATACCTGTTTGATTATTTATACATGGGATATATATGCATTTATTGTCCAATCAATATTAATATATACATACATAATGTACTTGAAATATTTATATTTAATACAACTAATTTAATACAAATTGCATATTAATCATGTATTGAAGTAATCATATATTGAAGTAATTACCTCATCAATTATATTTAACACGTTCCCTGCCAGACCGTTTTTTGAAGACTTCCCGTTCAAGCCGCGTGGGGCGTATGCGCCCCACGCTTTACATTTGTATTATTTTGTTTATTATGTCCATAATTGACTGCATAATGAATTTTTAAAAAATTCTTCATTTTACAATGATAATACCAAATGGCTTGAACGGAAAGTTCAGCGTGGGGCGTATATTTTATATTATTAGACTAACGATCAGTGAACAAAAAATTGTAAGACATTCAAAATTTCGTTATCGATTTGTAATTTACAGGTGAAACGCTTCGCGGAAGGTTTTTTCGTGCTGGAAAACCCCAGGACGTCCGCGTGGGGCTGCTACGACGCGAATTATCAATCGTATCAAGCGGTGAGCGAAGCGGCTCGAAGATCACGTTACCTCGCCTCGTTACCTCCACTGCCGGTGCACTGTCCAGAACTGGACGGAGACCTTCATTCTCTGCCTTTGATCTTCGAAGATCAGTACGTGGATATGAAGCAGAGGCACAGAAATAGCGGCAAGTATCAGTGTGGCGAAAGAAGTGAGCACGTTATACCATCTTATATAAGAAATTACCAACTTCTGTCGCTAATCCTTTGGCTCTATTCTAAATTAAGTACCAGTATATCAATTAATTATTCCACCATTACCATGCCTTCCCCTGTATCGCAAAATTCATTACATATTTTTATAAACTATCGCAGTCCATTTACACGTGAATTTGTTCTTTCGAACTCGCCAATATTTCGCACATCAAGCTCTCCCGATACATACATCGCTGTATCTATATTAAAAATTACATCAATTAATTAAATCACTACTGCGTGCACAGTACAACTCCGTTTATACGAACACTCGGGGTTCAAGTAGGTTCACACAACACAGATACGATATCTGAAAAGTCCTCTTTCGTTAAGTTGCCAAGAGTTCGTTGAATTAAATGAAGTTCCACTGTATCATGCTTCCTCGAGTATCATGCTTCCATTAAAGCGAACGTCGTCTAATAAAAAGCCACAGACAATTAAAGCTATTAAAAACAATTTTTACAAAATGTCTCTCCCTTCCAGTTCCCGGCATGGACGACTGCAGTTGCGGTATCGCGGCGATCCTGGAGTCGCGAAACATGGCGATCTGGTCGCCGAGGAGCGAGGGCGCTGCCCAGGACATCGGTTCTGTCCAAGGGCGGCTGACGCTCACCCCCTCGACCCTCCCCGCCAGGCACAGTAAATCCTTAGACCAGTTGGGCCCGGATATCGCTCCCGTGCAGCCGAGGACCTCGCCGAAAACCCTTCCCAGATCAGTGTCCACGCAGTTGTTCCCGCGACAGAGAGGAGGGTCGCGAAACGTCACACCGCCGGCGACGGTCCCATCCAGGGGAAGACAGAGATCGACACCGCCGTCCAGCAGCACGCTGTTTCCACCTTCTGGTCAGCAGGCGTGTTCCGCGCCGAACCCATCCCTCGGGTCGACACCTGTCGTCCCGTTGCCCCGCGCCAAATCCACGCAGATGTTGGTGCTGCCACGACAACAGGCTGACCCTCAGAACAGTTCGATTACGTCCCTGTTGGCGGCAATGTTCCCCGAGTTGCCACCTGGCGAACAGTTACCTGGTTACAGGCCGTCGGGCAAGTCGTGCGAGCAGACCCTCGCTGTGCCCACGTGCATTACAACGATGGACCACGGACAGGTGACCGATTGCTGGAACGAGAGCAAAGGTGGAAGTATCGTTGAAGGTCAGTGAAATGGCAACCGCGAGAAGCAATTGCAATTATTAATAAATAAATGGCAGGGAGAAGTTTCGCATTTTTAGACATGGTTTTCACGTGTTCGTTTGTTGCTTCTTTAATTTGGTTCGGGAACAGTGGATTCGGGAGTGGCAAATCTTATCGGTGTTGAAGCATTTAATCCTTTCTGCACGCAATCCTTTTACGGCTGGGAGATTAGTGAGGCGTTTTAATTGATTGATTTATCGATGACATAACTTTATTACAAAAGTACTGTTAACGTTTACTCGCGCTTGAAATTTGTACGATACTTGTGGCAAAGCTTGATTCAAGCTATTTGCATTAATTGACTGTCTTCACTTGTTAATTAACTCAAACAATTAGTCTAGTAGAAGTAGAAGAATTGTAAGACGGACATTGTATAAAGAAAACTCTCTTTCTCTACAACCCTTTATTATACATTTTTTACGTTCTCTTCAGAACACTCCCTTTGAGTTTACGCTAAAAAAGAAACCACCACTCTAAACTCTTGTACCCCGCAAGCTGTTCACCCTTAAGAGAACTCGCTGCCACACACGTTCACACTTACAATACGTACTCGCGGTTTCGACTCAGCTTTTACATATCACATATTCACGAAATTCTTATTTACGAAATGTCACATGCACACCACAGTCAACAACTCTTTCAACGCTCCAACACAATTCAGGCTTCGCGACAAATCTTGCAACACCCCCTAACACATTCTCCGCGTTAAATGGTCAACGCGAAAACGAACAATCGGTAAAAGTACATGTTTCGTTTATTTAGATGTAAGCAGGAGCCGCGTCTTAAAACGATACAAATATAAGTCAGCATTATGTGGTATTCGTATGTAGTATTATTGACAAGCATCCGTTTAATTACGAACCAATTTTCGCTAATAAAAAATGTCCGCACTCAGATTACCATTCCCTCGACACGAGAAGAATTCGCCTGGAGCCACGCAGTCATCGTCTAGCCCCTCGTCAGCCGCCCTCCACGACCAGCAACGACCGCAACAACTTTCTGCCCACAAAGGTGGCCGTCAACGGCGACACTTCGCTACCGGAGCAACAGCCACTTCACACGGCCACCTTGGACCGAGTGACGTATCGCGGAAATTCTCGCAAGCAGACGCAGCAAACGGGGGCCAAGTACAGCCAAACGAACGGAGTGGAGAGCCGCAGATACCACACGATAGGAAAAACCGGTTCGGGACAGAACCAGCGTAACCGCGAGATCCAGGATTCGATGAACGGCGGGGGTATACCGGGTAGCCATTCGATGATGTCCGATCCTCTGTACAAAAGATCGAATTATTCGTCGACAACCACGGACTCGTTCTTCTATCGCACGAACGGCACCAGCGGCCGAACTCACGGCGAACCGGACAGGCCTAGAAGGCCGAAGAGCACCGAAAGATTGGTCGACGACGTTGAACGTAACGAGTACTGCGATTTCCGTAGGGAAAGGCCGAGGAGAAGGGAGGAAAGGCCTGCTGTTATTAAGTCTCCCCGCAACGTCGCGACGCCCTGCTACGCCGAGGAGAAGCAACACAGGAGGCAACAGAACGAGGATAAGATGCAAGAGTTGACCAACGAGATGTTCTACAAAGTGATGACCGCTATGTCGGAGCCGAAGAAAGGGCAGAGAGTGGAGAGGCGAAAGGAGAGACACGGAAGGAGGCCGCATTCTGCGCCGGTTCTGGACATAGATCATCCGGTGGAAGATAACAGGAAGTGCGGTCACAGGAACAGGAAACCGGCCCCGCCGCCTCCAGCTTATCAGGACCCAGCGGTGGCGCCGTTACCGAAGTATCGTCCTCCGCCTCCTGCACCAACGACGAGCGTGCTGGAAGTGGAGAACAATAATAAGATTATTCTGAAGGTACGGTTACCGTGGACAGTAGAATTGCTGTACTGTTCAATTTCAACGGATTCTAGTTAGATTAATAATGCGGTCGTAATGTTCCTTGGAATTGTGGATTATACCTGAATTTGATTGCTCTTCAATTTTTACTTATAGGGGAACGTATCGAACTGTCCGTGTCGGATTTTGATGAAGCTTGGTGGATATATTAAGCAGGTGAAAATAAGAGACACGTATTTTTTTGTAGCCGCCCAGTAACAAGTTTAAAGGGTGAAATCACCCCGTTGACAAAATGCAGAATATTCTTTCTCGTGAAATATGTTAAGAGATATGGAAAAAATATATGAGTGAAACTTGCATTGCTTCATTGCGTTTACAAAACTGCGTAAATGGATTTTTCAAAAAAAATTTTTTAAACTTGCGATTGAGCTGCTATAAAAAAATAATTGTCCCTTATTTTACCTGCTGAATATATCCAACAAGTTTCATCAAAATCGAAGACGAACAGTTCAATATATTTCTTTGTTAGTTTCGTTGTTTTCTATTAGTGTTATCATGTATATTATATATTATATTCGTGATTTTAATTTGATTAGCACTGATTTATCATGCGGTTAGACGTATTTTTAAGCAATCTCGATCGATGATATGGTCCAGCATATATGTTATATTTCAAATAGTGCAACATTAATTGCTGCAACATCTGTCGTCTGACATTATACATATAATAATAACAATCATCGATTCTCACAATCTCACACATACGCGTCACCTAGAAACATTATAAAAATTCCAAAAACCTTGCAAAGAGCCAATACATTTGAAGCCTCCCCATTGAACAACGCAACTGAGAAATGTTTCTAACTTAAAGCAAAGATTTTCGCCGAGCATTTCGCAATCTGATCATTTAATAACCCAAGCCTAACCAGCCAAACAAATTCGACGAAACGAACAACGGCACACCACCGCGAAACAGACATTACACTCTCCATTATACAACGAAAGATGTACGATTAACAAGTACGCTTGTTACCGCAGGTGGAGCCGATCAAGTCTCCCGTGGAGGCGCCGACGACGAACGGCACAACGCCGTCAGACGCGTCCAGCACCGGCGTCGCGGCGCCGAACGTCAAAAGACTGAGATGCGCCAGCGTACCAGTGGCGCAGAACAAGGTGGTGGTGCCGCGTAGCGCGGTATCCTTGCCTTGCATGCCGATACGCGACAGCAAGGACAGCCTTAGCAACAATCTTCCCGTCATTCCGAATCCGCTTAGCCCGCCGTCCAGCAGACCGAGTAGCCCGACAACCAGCTCCAGCTCCAGCAATCTGACGTCCGAGTGTTCGGGCTGGGTGAGCAGCGGCGACACGTCCAGCTCAGAGCAGCGCAGAAACGCGAAGCTGTCCAGCGAGCAGCTGCGTCAGAAATTGTCGAAGATCGTCCCGAGGAAGGAGAGGCCCGCCGCGACGAGGGAAACCGTGGAGGAGCACTCCTACGAGGAAGTGCGGCTCCCGCCGCCGAAAATGTTTCAGGACGAGCCACCGCCGCCGGAGGAATTTCGCGATCCACCGGCGATCATAGATAATCCTCTGTATCACGTGTACGAGACGGTGAAACCTGCGAGGAGCCCGAAACAGACGAAAACGGCGCCGTGCAGCCCGCAGAAGAGCAGGGACAGGGAGAGGGAGAGGGACAGGGAGAGGGAGGTTACGTACGGGGCGAGGGATATTTGTCTGGACTGTTATCAGGAGGGCAAGGAGTTGCTGCAATCAACCCAGGACGACGCGATCAATTTCAAGAAGTGTAAAGAGGAGTTTAAGAGACAGATGAGCTTCTCGGGCAAGATCTACAGGTGTGTTTCTTCGAGGGGCTGGCGGGTTCGATTAGCCCGGAGTCGAGGAGTTCTGGGTGGTTCGGTTGGTTGCAAGAATGGGATCGGGGTAGCGACGGCGGTAGAGGTTTAGAGTAGCGTTTTTACGGCCGTGTGGCTGCCGCGGCTAATTTCGTTCGGGATAGAGTTAGCGTCAGCTTTAATCGGCGGTACGTAGCGACGATTCGAATTGGCAAGACTCCTTCGGCCTCGATCGTAGATCCTTTGCGCTTGACGTTGATCGTTGTGTTCGCAGCGTTATTATTTCAAGTAGTACATCCGACGGCGAACGATTCTGCAATTATTTAAACGCCTGCTTCACTCCTCAGTTCGTGCATGCTTAGGTTCGATTCGCTGTTTCAGTTTGACGATAGCTTTCGCCTGTCTTTATTTTTTGTAGTTAAGTTTCTCTTTGTCTACCTTATCCCATCTAGAGAACGCAAGGAAGCGCAGTTGCGTTTCCATAAACGTGCCCATTCCCTTGGATACGGTGACCTCCTGACCCCGTCGTTGGTAAAACATCTAAGATCGAATGTGCCTCTTAGTGATTATACGACCCTGGCCTCGACCATGCCGTACTTCCACATCAGCAACGAGTACCGATTGTTCTCGCCGGAGGGGGCTCATCTGATCATCTGCGTCCACGGCCTCGACGGCAACCCCGCTGATCTTCGTCTGGTGAAAACGTACTTGGAGCTCAGTCTTCCCGGGGCGCATCTGGACTTTCTGATGTCCGAGAGAAATCAGGTAAGATCTATCGTACAGATCGATTGAAACGGCGATCACGCATCGATCGATTTCATTCAGGGTTCTGTTAACCCTGTCAGTAACAGCAATTACAGATCAGAATAATTTTTCCAATGTATCTTTTAGCAAACACGTCGGAACGTTAGGTTTCCGGGTTGACAGTTTCAACTATTAATTGGAAACGTTTGACGTTGCGACAATGAAAGTATCTCCCGAGTGTCATTAATGTTCGTCCGGTTTTTCTTTTCTATTCGGTAAAACAAAAGGGCGACACGTTTTCGGATTTCGACACGATGACCGATCGACTCGTCGCTGAAATTCTTCATCATATCGAGACGTCCGGTCTGAACCCGACGAAAGTGAGCTTCATCGGACACTCTTTAGGGACCATCATTATAAGGAGCGCTCTGACGCGGCCGCAATTACGACCGCTTCTTCCACGTTTGCACACATTTCTCAGCCTGAGCGGTCCACACTTAGGTACACTGTATAACACCAGCGGATTAGTTAACGCAGGTAAGCCGAGTTAATAAAATGCTCATCCTCTTGAAACTATCATTGAAACGACTAATTGAGACCTGAGTACTCCACTGACACCAAGATTAAGTTACTATAATAATGTAATATATATATACGTATCCAAACTGTTGGAATAAAGAATCGAATACCGCAACAAAATTATCCGAAGCAAAAGGAGACACATCTGCGATGAATTAAATATTTACATCAAACTAAAATTGTAAACAGATTCTTTCCTTTTTTTATCAAAAAATCGCAACTATCCTCACTGAAGTACACACAATCGTTTATGTTTGCATAGTTTATTGAAACTGACACTCGACTATCATTATCCATAGGCTACGATTTCATTTGATTAATTATTTCTTCCCGAACTCTTTCTAGGTATGTGGTTCATGCAGAAGCTGAAGAAATCTGGCTCCCTGCTGCAGTTGGCGCTGAAAGATACGTCGGACGTTAGACGGTCGTTCATGTTCCGTCTCAGCCAGAAGAGCAATCTCGAGAAGTTCAAACACGTCCTACTCTGTGGTAGCGCGCAGGATCGATACGTGCCGCTCCATTCCGCTCGTATAGAGCTCTGCAAAGCCGCTGTACGGGATTCGAGCGATCAAGGTGATCGATCGCCATTTATTTTTCATTTATGTCCGGTAATGCGGCTTTACTGAACGAGCAATCTCGAACGAGCCATCTCGAACGAGCCCCGGGGAATAGGAGTGTTCCATCCGGAAGCCCGAAAGAGGTGGCCGGTATTCGTCTTCCTGATCAAAGCGTTCCACTTTCTATAAAGGAGGAAACGTATTGGCTTTAGGAGCAGCCTCATTTCTTGGCCTCGGAGGGTAACGTAATGTGATTTACGTTTTGTCTCTTAAACGTGGCTTTAAGAGTACCGTATCCTCGTACTGCGTAACGGAACTTTCGCTTTACGCTAGAGAAAACTGAGCGAATTTATTATTCGCGCTGATCCAGCGAGTGCGGCTTAATCAATTCACCAATCCGACTGTACTTCGTTCAATTCTTTCCCTCCTGTACTTCTTTATCTTCATTATTACTTTTCTCTTTCAATAGAGATTCGAATAGTTAATCGATCGTTACATTGCTGTCGTAAAAATGAAAGAAACACATCATCGCCGTAATAAGATATGCTCGAAGCGTTCTCGAAACGTTCTCGCGTCTATGAAATTATACCGCCCCCGCGATTGCAGTAACTGTCGAACCTCAAAACTGAAAATAATGTGCCCGACACAATGATCCTTCCCCAGAAAAACGTTCTCACCGTCGCCAACGTTCACCTTGCAGGAGCGGCGTATCGCGAGATGGTGCACAACATCCTGTACCCTGTGATGTCCTCGTCCACGGTCAGCCTCGTCAGGTACGACGTGCACCACGCGTTGCCGGCCACGGCGAACGCTCTAATCGGCCGGGCAGCGCACATCGCCGTCCTCGACTCAGAGCTTTTCATCGAGAAGTTCCTGCTGGTGGCCGGTCTGAAGTACTTCAGATAAGGAACGGACCGCCTAGCCGCACGATGGACGCGCCGAAGAGCGAACCTTAGTCTAACACTAGCGAATTATTAGCGAGCAAGGGGGAAGCGAAGGGGAGAAAGGAAGAGAAATCGAGTTCGGATTCTCGTGGCTATCCGTGACGTCTCCGATCGCAAATTTAGGGTTAATTAGCGCGTCTCGCTCGTAAATTGCCCCGATTCCATCGCAGCTTGGCCCCTGCACCGCGACGACCGTTGCTCCGTTTCATTTCTTCCAACGATTACGGGGATCGTTCTGTCGATGGGGAACGGGGCAATTCGACGTTTTTACACACGGTACACGTTCGAGCGTATTTCAAATAAGAACGTCGCCGATCAGTCTCTCTCATTAGAATTCTAAGTGTCATTCGTAACGGGCGTTATCAGCGCCAGCTTCATGGAGAGACAGGTGTTCCGGGTGCTCACGCCCTTCATTGACGATTCATCGAGCGATTTTAACGAATGGGACCCATGCCTGCGCGAATAACGGGCCTACTTGCAGCACATGTTAAAGGGGGGACGAGATGCGGGACTGTTGGGAATGGTGTAGGGTGGTTTGACGTCGTTCGGACAGGTTTATCGTTACGTATACGCGGTGGCCTTTCGAGAAAGCTTCTGTCTGACTTCACTGAAAGCGACAGTGAAAATAGTGGGGGCCTGTTTTTCAGAGGGAATGAAAGTTGTGCTATAAAATGGAGTTCCGGTAATTGATTTGTATACGACTTCGATGTAAAGTTACTTGGGACACAGGGGATTATATTGAACTGTACGGGAATTGATAGTCTTGCCTAGTGGGAGCTGGAATTGAAACTTTTTTTTCTTACGCTGACGTAGGATGTGCACGAAATGGGTATAATGATATTGCAATGGCGCTGTCTCGTTTTAGAATACTTATGTTACAGTGCGTTGGCTCTGTTGTTTGAAAATTCAGATTTCTCTTGGCCCGTATGCCTCTCGAAGCATATTCGTCGAATGTCCGATAAGAGAAATGGGTGGACTATTACTGATACGCATCTCGGATTTTTGCACAAACAGAAAGTGGCCATTCGCAGACGAGGATTCCCGGGGCAGATGTAATTATAATTGAATTAATAACGAAATCAAACCACCTTAAATACCGATATCGATCGATTCGAGTGTCGAGTCCTCGGCCTATCGCGAAAACTGAGGCGGTCGAGCGAATTCCCTGGCGACCGAGCAAAAGAAACTAGCAAGAAACGAAACTAAAAATGAGCATCGCCGTTCGAAAATGAAACACGAACAACCAAGGATCAACGGAAGGATCTTTATCAGCGTTTATCATCGTCATCGACATCGAGCCATCGACTCCAACCAACAAATCCGTTTCGAGATCACTGCGAACGTAAATCGATTGGAAAGCAGCCGAACAAAAATGGAAAACCGTGAAACATTTTTCCCGTTTCTCTTCGCAGACTGGAGAGAAAACACGCGACGTTATCGCTTGACGGATTTACCGGGGCTCCCTTTAACGTAGCCTGGTGTCGAAAATTCAAAGAAAAAAGAAGGAGGATAATGTGAACAAAAGGTACACAAAAAGAGGAATGTACGATGGTACATCAAATAAGCAAAAAAAAATATAATTAAGACAATGCACGGACGCATTATCTAGACGCTAGGAAAGTTACGAAACGCATGTCAATTGTTACTCTCAGATAAGTGTGAGTGCGTGCGGTGTGCGGAGGATGGATGTGACGCGTAAAGTATGCGAGAGAGAGAGAGAGAGAGAGAGAGAGAGGCGGGGAGGGGGAGAGGAAGAGGAGTTTTATAATTAAAAAACCAAAGAACGGAATGGCAATGCAAGATTGTTGAAGAAGAAAGAAAGTGAACGGATAAATGAAACGACGATACAAGTCTCTAAACGATCAACCCCGACAGGGGACTAATTGAAGAAAGAAAAATTTCAAAATGCACGATACATGTGATATACGTTTTGCGTTCGAATGGTGAATAGTGAAACAGTGAAAAGGGAAACGCGGAGAGTAGAGGCGCAGACGAAGTGGAGAAATAATGATAGAGGAGAATGAAGAAAACGCGGCAAGTGACTAAACATTTTCAGGTATATGAAATCCCTCCAATACTAGATCTCAATTGCTCAGAACAATCTAAGTAAAACATTATACATTAATCGTAAATCGAGGCAACGAAGACGCGTGGCTGAGTCGCGTTTGCCAATTGATAAATATCATGAGTGTCATCGAAAGAATGGAAGAGAGAGAGAGAAAGAGAGAGAGAGAGAGAGAGAGAGAGAGAGAGAGGGATGCGTGTGTAATTTCGAAGTTTTCCAGAAGGAAAAAAGGGTAGGGGGCATGCGTCGACCGAGATTCGCGTGTACGATTATGGCAATCCATAATCCATGGTGTAGTATTTGAAAAATGAGAATTACTCAATCGTATCAACGGCATTCAATTCGCTATTTTTCTCAAGTAACCTGCGAAACAATAATAACAATACGGCTAACGTATTAGTGGTTAGTGCTAATGTACTTCATACTTATTACGAGAACTTTTACTTCGGATTCTTTTTAATCAAATTACTTGCTTATTATAATAAAATCTTCGTTTCGATATTCGGTCCGTTCGAATCAGAGGCATCAATATATGTTGCACTAACTTTGAAAAATATTGCTACATATGAATATCATTCTAGTCAATTTTCGACGACCGTTGCTCTATGCTATATGGAAGAAAAAAATTGCACACTCGTACAGCGACTCTCTGCGTAATATCGTTAAGTGTAAAGCCCACTGCGCCCAATGTGAACCCATGATTGCTGTACGCTGACGGGCAAAAAGGTAAAGATATTCCGCACAAACGCGTATCGTACTGTGTTATAAATACTTCGCCTATGGCGATGTATTATTATTACACGATCCACCGTGATTCTGGCACGAGTACGGCTTCATCAGGACCACAATATCGTACCCGTCTTCGTTCGTCTGAATCTCGCATTCATAATAATTGTGAAGCAGAGAAGGAAACATTGAAGCTCGAATGTTCTCATTGTTTTCTTCACACTGTACACTCTGTCGCTACTACGACCGTCGAATAATCGAGTGGACCGGAAGCGAACGGAGGAACTCGCGAAAAATAGATTCGCACAAAATTGTTCACCTACGTTTCTTCGCCGTGCACAAAATAATCGCGCGATACTCATATTTCGATTGACATTCTATCGTGCACATTCGCGCGCAGAAGCGCAGAGGAACCGTAGGAATTTTCTCACAGCGTATGCTGGCTAGACTTCTCCCAAACAATTTTAAAGTAACGATTCTCGCGGAAATGGAACTTCGCGTTCACTGCGAGAACGAGTAAACGTAAGTCACAATCGCGAATGTATTTATCATTCACTGAACACACTAAATTTTTGCCAGAACGTCACGAACGAGACGTTCAGCGTTGCCCCGTCGCTTCACGTCCACTCGTGCGATTCTCGTCGATTTCCAAGCCGTCGTCGTCCGTCGCACACACGCACGTATACCCTTTTTCTAATCTATTTGTAATATTTTTCACGAATGTGTATACCATACCGTGCATCGACGTGAAAACGTTCCAGCGCGCCACGGGACGCGTCTCGGGCATCGTTCGTCCGTTACAGTGACGGCGCGTGAATTTTCCACGGGCTTTCCACGTGAAGGGAGAAACGCGCCGGGGAAAAGATATTTCGTCCCCGTTATCGATTCGGCGTAAAAAAGGAGACGAATAAGGGGGCTGCTCGCGGTTCCGACGCGAAGGGGTGAAATAAAACTCGACGAGGACGAGGTCGGACGAGACGAGGGGTTCGAATGCGATTCGGGATCGGAGGAATTTTGATTGCTGTCCTATTGTTTGCTCAATTGTGTACGTCGTTGCGTCTAATTGTACGATTAATACGCGTTCTAGTCGCGAGTCGATTTTGTACTCTCGCCCCACCGAAACCACCCCCGTCCCCCGGGCCCCCTCCCACCTTATAACGTTAAGTTTTTACCGATTAATGCGCGATTCTCGGCTTTGCCATTGTAGAGATCGGCGTTGCATTGGAAATTATTATACACCCGTGCCTGGTTCACGTGCACGCGATCGCGGTCGACGCGTGCATTTTTCGCGATGGTTTATTGATTGGAATATCGATTTCGCCGTCGCGCTGAAAGCGTGTCAGACTTTTGTACAGATATATTGATGGGGAACGGAAGAATTTTTGAAGGGGGAAGATACCGAGCTTCGAGTGAACTTTGCGCGAAGGACGTTTGTTAGAGTGCTTCGAACAATTTATTTATTTCACGTTTATTACACATCGCGCAGATATTCTCGATTATATTCCATCAAATAGCATTCGCGGGTGAGCTTCGCGCGTATGTGAACCAGAGTTGAAAACGAGGGGAGAAAAGGCGAGGCGTCGAGGCGCCAGCGTTCGCGAATACTTAGAGAATGCTATTCATCGCTCGATGGGCCGTTCGTCCTGAATTTTCATCGCGGCCGTCGAACTATTGGTCTTCGTCTTTTTGTATCGCCTTTTGTGACGTGATTTCGGCCGTACGGGAACGAAGAACGGGTCCCTTCGATGTCCAATAAACGGCGCGTGGATCGTTCGTTGAAACCGGATCGAATACCGGAGAAAAGGGAAGAATAAGAAGGAGATGTGTATCTATGGGGGAAACGAAAGCCTACCGCGACGCGGATGGAAAACGATATTTTCCGGCCGATCGGTTCGCGGTTTCCTCTTTTTTTCCCGACGTTGCGCGATCGTTTCGGCGTGCCCTCGTTACCGTGCTCGATCGGCGAACAAGCAATCGTAACGAGCCGCGAAACGATTGTCGATCGACGCGAGCGCGTTGCTGCAGGAGACGAATAAAGCGAGTAAAAAGGGACAAACAAGAGACAGAGGGGAGTGAATCGAAGGAGAACGTTTGTAGTTGCGGTGGCAACGCCAATGGACGAGCAACAACAATGTATACACTATACATAATATACGGATGCATATGAAACATGAATAAATCTACGTATACATAAATGAGATAGATTAATAAAAAAAAAAAGGAGAGGCCGTCTGGTGTTGTTGTTATTATTATTATCATTACCATTGTCGACGCAGATTGAACGTTTTGTGTTATTTCAATGGTTTCCGAACGTTTGTGACTGGTGCTCAGAAATATAGGTTGGCCCGTTCGTTTTGTTCCTTACTATCTTTTCATATATTCCGTATCGTCGTTCCTTAAAGAAGTGTTTCTTCCGTTTCAAATAGCTCGATGGCTGTGGCGTTCGGCAGTAATATTATGAAGCAAAGGACGGAAACGAACGTTTCGTAATCAGTATATTTTTGTTCGATTAAAACAACAGGTCAAGGCACGTCGGGATCTCCGTCGGAAAAGTTGCGCCGCGTTGAGATACACGTGCATGGGCGTGAAAAATATTTGCGTAGAAAAAAAGAATAACAATTTCGACTCGACCAATTATTTAAAAAAAAGGAAGGAAAATAAAGGGAAACAAAAAACATCCTGGAACAACCGTGCAGGTGTATCTGTGCGCCAATTTCATTTACGGCGGGCGAAAAAAAAAAAAACGTCTGAACGAGGGAAAAATCTTCAAAGTCGTAATAAAATGCATTAATTAGGTACTAATACGCAAATCGATAAAATTTCGCCGGGCGCAAGTGTGCTCTACAAAAAGAAGGGAAAAAAAATAATAATAATAGCGTAACAGAAAAAATAATACCCCTTATAAAATACTCTCTTCATCTCGATTAAAATTCAAAGACCTAATCGCAGTTAAAACTCGCATAAAGCAATTACGCGACAATTTTTACATAAAACGCCCTACAAAAAAAGAAAAAAAATAATCAACTTGCAAAACCTCTTGATACACACCGTAATCCGTTTTCTTTCCACCGAGCCCGGTTCTGTATCTTAACTTTTCCCTTTTCCGCTCCGCTTTAATCGCTTTTCTACCCTTTTTTGTCACACGAATACTCCAGTATCTTCGTCCATCGCTTTCTAACATAATCATTTTCTCCTTCGTGCGTAAACGAATTTAATTTCACGGTGCAAACTGCAGCAACAATTGAAATTGTTCCCCATAATGTTCCACAATAAAGCGATGGTGCAAGGAACCAAGGAAGTATTCGTGCCTCTAGCGTTTACTAAGAAAAAAAAAAAAATAAAAAAAAATAGAAAGATACGTATTTCTTTCATATTTGCAAGTTATAGAAACTTTCCGCCATTTCATTCATCGGACTGACTTCGCCTTGAACGTGTTCGTCGAAGTTCACCGTTTCACCTTCCTCGGCAGAAATGTTCGCATTCGTCTCTGCAGCCCCCTCCCCGCCCTGAATAGTTTTCTCCTGATTCTCGGACGAAGCTTGACCTAGAACAGACGATTTGTTCTGTTAAATTTACAACGACGACATTCGTCGTCGGCTGGTATTGTCATGGATTTTTATTTGTCTATGCTGCTTGAAAATAGTTTCGTGCCGCATCTCTTTTCAATTTCATTTTCTATCCAGTTTCCCTTGCTCTATTTCTTGCTTACAAATAAACCATTAACCTTGGCCGAGATCTCGCGCCTTGCTATCATAAGAATATTCGCGTGCGTTCGCAAGACCAGCAATAACGCAAGCACTAAGAGCACTTCTATTCAGATTCATCGGTGACGCATCGTACCATTCATTGCTGTCCGCATCGTAACATTCCGCGTATGCGATTGTAGTGGAACCTTCGAAATAAAAATGGCCACTTAGCTTGGAATGCGAAATTCAATTTGCCGACTAATTAGAAGATAGTGGATTGGAGTTGGACGTTAGCGAAATTAATTTTCGTTTTTATCATTTAAGTAGGCATATTTCGACGACGTATTGAATAAATTTTCAACGATATTTTCTTCCATTCTAAGTACGCGTAGATCAGTCAGTTTTTATATTATTTATTATCGACAAGTATCGCGGGTACCTTTCATTGATAGTAAAGATTTTTATTATACGCATATATGATAAAAGCAACAAAATTTCAAGAAATGCTGATAAAGATTGTATAGTTCAGCAATTATATCTCGGTATATTTTCCTAGTGGTATAATAATTTCTCGAGAGATCTGAGTTGGTATTTGATTGCTTTACCGTTGAAACCACCGACGACGAATATCATATCATCCAGAATGACCGTGGCGAAATTGCTGCGTGGACTGAACATCTCTGGAACCGCGTGCCAATCCTCCGAATGATTCGGATTGTAACGCTCCCCTGCGAGATCAGAGGATCGATATTGTAACGGGACATAAATTTCTACGCGGCGCTGAATTTCTGCGCAATGGACCCAGAGAATATTTCAAGTGGCGAAATTCTACACAGCAAGTGAAATACTAGAATACTAGAAAGCTGAAAAGATAGCGTATCAAATAGAATTGCTACCTACGTATAGAAAAGATCAATATTCACTCGATAAAATATTGTAAATATTATATAACTTTTATATTATTATATATAATATTATATAACTATAATAATATTAGAGTAAATAATATTATATACATATAATATTCTGCTGAATGAAATTTTGTTGTTGATATATTGTACATATATAAAATAGCTCCACTATATGATCTCTAATCATATTAAAACTCACTGAACTGAATTGTGCTAATGCATGTCAGGTCATCCCATAAGTCGTGTCATTTTTTAATGCTTTAACTTGTCTTTAAAATATCTCTCAATCAACTTGTTGATTCCATTTTTCGAAAAACGTCAGTGGTCGACCAGTTCTTTGTTCATAGAAAAGTTCAAAATCCACATTTCGGAATTTGGAAAACCTTTGACGGTATCTTTAACAATCTGGCCCCTTTTAAACTCATACCGCTCGCGATGCCGAAAATGGATGTCGTCATCGCTCATTTTAACGATGTTTTATAACAGAAAATATCGATCTAAATGCTTCGAATGCACGTTTTAAACTGACGGGAGGATACTTCTTGAAAGGAATAGGGAGAAGTTCCTATAAATATATCGCCGGAACAAAATACAGATGTTTATATAAAGCTCGCTACAAAACGACACGTTTCATGGGATGTCCTGACGTATCCCCATAAATTTTCACAAATTTGTTTTTTTCCGTCGGTGTTTCAAAACCCATCGACTGCAGTGGTCATTAGCGAATTTAAACACAGTATTCGCTGAACAGATTCGGTACGTTATAATCTCATCATGTCTTCTTCTCTTCGTCGCCCATCATTTGAGTTTAAAACAATTTACCGTTGTAAAATTGCACGGTTAATCGACACAGAAGAAATCTATCTTAGAATTAATATCAATTACCAATCATCAGCTTACCAGAGCTGAGTCTAATGAAGCCGTTGAAGCCACCCAGGGCGTAAAGGCTGTCCCGGAAGGCTACCAGAGAGACGCCGGATCGCGGATTGACCATCGGATGGATGTAACTCCACTGATTGGTCTCCACGTCGAACACCTCCGCGGAATTCAGAACTTCGCGACCGTTGAAACCACCAACGATATAAATCTTGTCCTGCAAAGCGGCAGCGCTGGCGTCCGATCTTTGCCGATGCATCGGCGGTATCATCTCCCATTGATTCCTTTGTGGCTCGTACCTTTCGCCAGAGCTCATTCTAGTCCTGCCATTGTAACCACCGAGGGCATAAATCTTTCCACCTAATGGCGAGTGTGCCAGAAATTGACGAAGAACGGATTAATATAATTTCACGGCGCGATTAACGCCTCTCCTCTAAGAAATAACTTTTCATCGCGAGGATATATATATGTACGTGCATATATAATTACATGAATTGCAGCATTAAACAATTGCTTTGATAAATGCTATAGAAATGAATTTATTTCTCTTCTAGAATTTATACCGACGTTATTAGAATTCGACGATCAAATTCGCAAATGTACTCGCAGTGAAAATCGCATCGTGGCTAGCATTCATTGTTTCATTACTAAATTCAACAGGTATTAGGCTATATAGGTGGTCCCTTATCTTCGACCAAATTCATTACCATATAATCGCATCGAGTCCATACCTCTTACGGTACAACCCGCACGACTTTCTCTACGAGTGACCGCATAACGTAACGCGGGTCCATGGCAGACCCACGACCGCGATCGCCTGTCCGAAAAGTTCGTTCCTCTTACTCTTTACAGATTAAATTCGGGACCAGTCTAACCGTGGGTGCAAACACTGACGTAACATCTCGCGTGATACATGCAGGCCCGTTCTCGCCACTCTTTCGTCACCGGATCGAAGCATCTGACCGTGTTGAAGTGCTGGTTACCGTCGAAACCGCCGATCATGTAGATGAGATTGTTCAGCGCGCACAGGCCGTGATACGCCCTGGGCGTTGCGTCCGTGCTCACTGATAGAAACCATCTGTCAGCTCTGGAGTTCACATTACACGAGACCTGTGTGAGTCTAGGCCTAGATCACGATATTCGCCGCGCGAAATCAACACCGCGACGCGTGGCGGCGTGTTGAGCGGCCGGCGTTGGGATGATTTTATTGTTAAGGGAAGACCGGGACCGTGTCTGCGGTCTTGGGATGGCGGCATAGTCACCTTGTGTCGTAGGTTTCCACGAAATTCGTCGGGGAACCGGCGCTCCAGCCGCCAATGGCGAACAGAATCTCGTAGGGGATGCGGGGTTTCGCCAGGGGGTTCTTCAGATCGATCTCGCCGCCACCTTGCTTCGCTTCCTGCTCCTTCAGGTATTGGCCGGCCGGGCCCAACACCTGCTGGCATTCCTGTAATATAGTGTGACCCGGACTGGTTGGATTCTTTTGCAGAGGTGTACGTTACATCGAACGGGTTGTGGCAAGTTGGGATTTGTCATTCGGGGGACGTTGGTCAAGGTGCTCGCAGATATTTATCGATATGGGTAAATTAATGTTGGAATATAGTGTTAGGAATCGCGAGTTGTTATTAAATAATTACACCTCGCCAACTGAGACTGTAAAGTTTATGTCTTATTGTGTTTGTCACTGATTTTCTGTTCGTCGATGAATCTGAACGTTAGCATGGCGACGTGTATATAACATGAGCAAAAGGTATATAATTTGGAGGGCAATGTAAAAGATATTAAGACAACGAACGCGATGATTCATTTTTTACAACGAACTAAATATCCTCAATCGAAGTTCGTTAGGCAAATTGAATTCATTACAAATATGAAATTGACAAGGAGAACTTTTTTGTCATTTCTAGTGCGCACGATCGGTCGCGGGGAACACTCACTTCGTCCGTCTCGATGAACTTCCACGCGAGTACATTGTTCGCAAAGAAGTTGTAGCTCATCAAACCGCATCGCACACATTTCAAGAGCCTAGGTAAATAGGGCCTCCTTTCTTCCACGTTGTGCTCGAGCCAGGTTTTAACGGCGTCGAAAACTATTTCCTCGTTTTTAACGTTCAGCTCGTCGTCACGTAGAATCACCTCGAGTTCCTTGCTCGTCAGCTCTTTGAATTCCGGGCTCTCTTGCAGTATCCGCTTAAAGTGGTGGCGAATGTATTTCCGGCCCTTCTCTTCCAGGTCGCGGCAAAAATAGTGGCGTGCGAATTTGAAGATGCCTGGCCGGATGAAACCGCGATAAATTGCCGTGAAACGTAAAATAAAAACGCATTCGTATTAAAATATTCCACCGGGTGAAATTCAATGGAATGAGACCGATTGAAATATTGAGAAGGCGGATAAACGGTGAGTTCAAAGGGAACTCACTGAATTTCGAGATGCGTTCGATAATTATGAAGAAAATTATAACAAAAATACCATGCCCATGCCTACAACTGTACAGGGTGAATCGCGAATCGTGATCAGTAGAGGTTAGCCCTACTCTGTGATTAGCAGTCCGATCGAAAATGTTTTTATCAGCTTTTGCATAGTTTCAAGAGAGCTTTAACGTGACAGCAAAAAATTATTTGCCAACTCTTTTTCGGAGTGATCTCTACTGATCACGATTCGTGATTCACCCTGTATATAATATATTATTTATTTAGGTATATTCATTCGTGCTGATTTATGTAGCTTTCTATATGTTATGCAATGTAATATAATTCTTTATTATAATATCCCCAACATTACGCTTGAGAAATATTATTATTATTATTATTATTATTATTATTATTATTATATATAGTAATTCTTCTGAGGCGTCATATCAGAAACATATTTCAACGGGGATTGTATAACATACCTAAACAATTTTCTGGTCGAAGTTCCTGTAACAGGAACTGGCAGCAAAGTTGAACGACACCGAGAACCTCGAACTGATCGGCCAGTGGTAAAAGTTGCTCGACATTGTCGGCGTTCACGTTGCAGGTGCCAGTGTAAGCGTAATCGAGGATCAGGCTGAAAATTTCGCCGGGTACCGAGTTGATTGCGACCTCCGTGGTCTCCGTTTTTCCGCCTTTCAGGCTGTTGGTAAAAAGTGCCTTGAAGTATGGACTAACCGCGGACAGAATGGCACGATGCACCGGAAAAACGTGGCCCCTGGCGCATCTTATTGCACCGTCGCATAGCTGCTGGTTCGCTCTGAAATATCGACGGGTTCCAATATAGAAAGGACAGTATTAGGAAATATAAAGCTTATCATATATTTTACACCTGGCGGTTACCAAGCGTCCGTTCGACAATCGCGATAAACTGACGAGACATAAAAAAAAGAAAATCGTGCCGTTGGAAGAACGAAAATTCGTGACGCAAACGTTGCCAGTGTTGCAAAATTAACCCCTCGGGCGTTTCAACGTTACAAAATGCAAAAAAAACGTCTCGTTGCCCGCATCGCTTAACCGCGACTAGCACATTGCCCCACGAAAAATCTGCCAACTTCGTTCCTTCGCTCTGCCAGCAGGCAACCGCTGCACCCGTCGACTGAAAAATGGATACAGCAGAAGCAACAATTGCATCATAACTTGGCAAAGAGTGACAGTTCGATCGCTGTCATTGAACTGCGAAAGCACGCGAACGAATCACCGAGCCACTGTGCGCACGATCCGGCGTATTAATTCAAGCAGGCCACGGCTAAGCCGGACCCTGCCGCGGCGTGATTAAAACATCCTCTATCGCGGAGCACGAACGATAGTGGAGGGGCTCGCGAGGAGATACACGACAAACCTAAGCTCGGACCAGACCACGGGGAATTCAACGAGGGCGTAATTGGATGGCAGGCACATGCATTTCCTGATTTTGGTCGGCTGCTTTCTGACGCACTGCTTTAGCTTGGTAGCTGAAACGGCGGCCCGCGACATTCGGCTGCATGACAGCTTCCTAACTTTAATCCGTCCGCGGCCGTCGATCGCCTCGCGGACGAGCCACGCGATTCCTGCGTCGCTGGCCACCATGTGCCCCGACCTTTGCACCGCGTTCCGCGATACGTTCCTCTTCTCCGTCGTCCTCCGCTCCGTATTCGTTATGGGTAGTGATGCGAGCCCCGGCAGACCGGAGAGTCGCGGCCATGACAGAGGAAGGCCGAGACTTTCAACTGACGGTACGCGCGATCGAGATCGAGACGAAGCCGTCGATACTAGACGAGTTTCTGAGTGGTTGTGGGGATATTGGGATAGGGTGTGAACGAAGGAAGGGTGAATTACGATTTGCTGTTTTCATTTCAGTTTGGCGACAGCGCGGATACGCTGGCCGATCGTTTGCTAAATCGGTGAAGGGTTGATTTTGGATATAGAAGGTTAAGGGTCAGTCAAACGCATCGACGATGAAGTTTTGGAAATGTGCGACTTAATGTAGTTTAGTGTTGGAGTTTTTTGAGTACATGGTACGAGGGAGAGTGGAAGGTATGATAATAATATTAATAAATGTGAATTGAGCGTATTCGTAATATGAATTTCGTACGACAGAGGATTGATCTTGATTTACATTTTGTTGGGGTGAATTGATGTATGGTACCTTTTATTTAGCTGCTTAGGTATTTAGTGTGGTGAGACAGAGAATTGGAGGGCAGCCTTTTTATTTTATCTTTTATTCGCTTGAGTACTTCCATTGGCTATGTTAAAATTATTCTTTAGAGGAGTGTTCGTGATAGGAGTCCACATGTCCTGCAAAGGGGCTTGCTTATGAATGATAAAATAATTCTAGTCTAGCCAAACCGAAATATGTACATACGTATTTCTCTTTGCGTAACGATTTAGCGAAACATTTTTGCGGTGCACTTCCTCTCGCGAGCCCTCACCCCCAAACTATATCCGTAAACGTGACTCCACTTTGACAAACTCTAAACCGAGCACGAAAACACCGACGGCCACGTCAAACCTTTAATCAACCCCTCGCAATTGCGCGTCGCGCCCCATAAACGACAGACGCATAAAACCAATACGAAACGGTGGCTCGAAAAACGTAGACTCGTATAAAGGCAGCATCTAAAAATGTTCAACTTTAAATAATCCCGATAATAACTCCGCCTCGCCTCGAATGTCATTTACCAAAGGAATTCCAATCACCCCGAAACTTCCGCGAAATACCTCAGCGCGCCAACAATAATACAACCCTAGTCTCGAAATGAGAATTCAACCCCAAAAGCCATCCTAATCTCGACTTGACCTCGTCAAAAATCTCGCCCCACCTTCGCTAAAATACCACTCCACTCTCTCCAATAAACCCCCCCGCCCCCGCAATCACTGACACAAAAATACCAAGGTAACCAGAAAACGCCGTCCAGAACATTCGACGCGTTGAACGCAACCGCGCCAAACACCCGGGTGCCAACGACACGCAAAAGAGCATCGTCCCCCTGATCGTCGATCTTTTCCAACGCGACCGGGGCGGGGTCGTCGACGACCGAAATCGTGGGCAGCGGTATCGGGACCGTGAAACAAAAGGCCACGTCCGAAGGTTAAGGGCTGCGTGGGCGAGGGCGGACTCGCATACGCGCGACGGGGTGCTTGCACACGCACAGAGAGGCGAGAGAAAGCGAGAGAGGGTACAGGCGTGCGTACGCGAGCCGTCGCGACGTAAAAGTCACGTGGCACGCGAACGCGCCGCCAATCAATATCGAGCCACCGTGGGGTGTGTGCGTCTACCGGGTAGCAGTGAAAGCCGACGGAACGGGTCGAGCCAGTGCGTCCGCGACCGTCAACCACACCTTGTCGGGGTAAGCGAACTCGCGAGGGACACGTAAACACACGTACACACCCCTCGAGAGAGAGAGAGAAAGACACCCCTGTCGCCATCGTTCGGCCGGTCGTTTTTTCGCTTTCGACGGGGTCTGCCTGTTGCGGGTACGCCTGACACGACGAGGGGAAGGTCTCGAAGTGCAAGGTACGACGGAGAAGTGTGGGATACTTTTGTTTGTGGAGGATTGAGAGGACGCGGAACAGATTGATTCGAGGAGGGTGAATTTTGAAGGCAGGATTTTCAGGGTCAATTTGTGTTGCTTGGTCCTGGCGGTTCATCGGGGTGCGAAATAGAGGTGGACTGTGTTTGAGGGAAAATTTTAGGATTCGCGGGTCGAAGGTAAAGGATGGAGTGGTGTGAGTTGGTTTTTTTTTGGAAGTCTTGAGAGACAATTGGTGGAAGGAGTTTTGATTTTTGGGGGGTTCGGAGAAACGGAGTGCAAGGCAATTAAGGATTGCGAATTTCCTCGGTGTTTTATGGTTTTGATATAGAAATCTTGCCAAGGTACATTTGTATTGTTTCATGTCATATTTGCCCGACTTAGAGTTGGATTTTAGAAGCAATCTGATTAAAGGAATGATTTGATTGCCTAATTTTTGTGGGCTTAAGGGCTGAAGGGGTAGGGTGGGTTTTTAAGTCAATCATCTGAGGAGAATTTTTGTTGCTCGGTTTGATGGTATTAAATTTATACATGGGAGAAGGTATAGAATTTTAAAGGAGGTCTTGTTGAAGCAAATTCGCATTGCAAACTGGATTTTCTGGTTATGGGGTCGCAAGATGGGAGGAAAGGATAGATTTTAAAAGGTCTCGTTACGATGAATTTGTTGAAACATGCTTTTCCTCAAGAATTTACAGAATGAATTTTGAAATTCCTTAGTTCTATTTGGAAGCAGCCTAGTCTAGTAATAAATAAATATATATAATTGTACGAGGTATAATATACCTATTATGGGTACTCCATTGAGAAATCCGTTTTAGAAAAAATTTGTTACATCATAGGGCAATAGTAATTTTATTAAAAACTGTTAGCATGAATGAAAGGGAAGGCTATTTTACATATTTTTTCTTCAACTGGTTCTACTAATTACAAGGTTGACAATAAGAATCTCGTCAGCTGCAAAAATTACAATCCCAAAAGCAGTTTCTTCTTATTTAACCCATCATAGATGTTCCACAAATTATACTTGTAGAGGTGAGAAAGTTTGTGAGTGGACCATAGGTTTAACGTTTAAAAAGGCAAGTTTTTAAGATTGACGGTGTATCTCGTTGAGGACGAATAGAGATTGTGCAAGGGTGAGCTCACTTAAATACTGAATGGCGAATAAAAATTCGGGAGAACCGTATATTCGCAGTGAAGGTCTCGAGAGGTTTAGCACAGCGCATCTAAAAACGAAAAGATACAATTACAGATTCAATTACTTCTTTAAAGTCTATTGTTTCATTCCAAGTATTCCATTAACCCTGACACTAACGCTAGCAATTTTTATCAATATAAATTTTGCATTATCAACGTCGTTCATATCTTTGGTGAAAATTATTTCGCGGCCCTTTATCTTATCTCTATTCCTTTAGTAAAATGCACTAGCTAATCTCTCGAGTGCCCAGCCGGTCATACAATGTATGTATAATACTATTCGGTACAACATAAAATACACACAACAAAATCCATTTTCCAACCTCCCCTCCCCCGCTAGAACTATCCAAATATGAATTTAATTGCATCAATCGCGAACAATCGCAAGACATTTTCACTATAAGAAATCCCGTACAGCGTGAAACGTTTCTCATAGCGCAAACAATGAAATAACCTACGTCACAATGCTCTCAGAGAATCGAAGAACATTCGAAGCCACTTTTCCTCCATGCCGCTTGATACCAAGCGCGACTGCTTGGCTTCCGTTTCGACTCTCCCGCGGACGTGACTTTCCACACGGAGGAAATTTTTCTCCAGAGCACTGCTCGACTTTCCCAGATAGCGCACGGGAAAGGTGTGTACGTGCGGGGGCTGGTGGGAAGACACGGGCTTAATGGTGGTCGAGTGTTTTCGAGGAGCAGCGTAGGTGAAAGTGGAGAGCTGCGTGCAAGCCAGCAGCTCCGTCGGCGTTCCTCGCCGGATATCGAGCGATCGAGGTGTCGTGAATTTTTTAGATCGACCTTTTTTTTTTATGCTCACCAGACGAAAACGTGCTCGCCGGTTTATCCTACCGCTGCTAGACACGCCGCTGTCACGCCGGCTGCAATATTTAAACGAAGCTGCGTGATGCTGTTTCGCTTTCGCGAAAGGGTGATTCAGACAGTGGGGCGTTTGAAATCCTTCACCTTTGCCAGCGTGAAACCCTCTTCCGCGTCGACTGCTTGTATCTGCTGCTCGGCATGTTCGGTTCGTTATTTTTCCGCTTTCTTTCTGTTTCGCGGCAATGAACGACATGGAGATATTGAGCAGGTTTGGTGAATTTTTTTTTTTTCGTCTCGTCGGATACCATGGCCGTGGTATTTCGTGACAGAAAGTTCGCTGCGACTTTGATGTCGCACGTGAGCATTGGAAATATTTCATTCGCGGTTCGTTTTTTAATTATATCATTTATTACACTGGATCGTAAATATTTTATACTGAGGTTTCCATGAAATATCTGACCCTCTGATACGGCTCAGTGTTTGGATATACGTTTCTGTTTTAATTGAACCTGTGTTAAAAAGTCGCTTGGGTCGTGCACAATGAATTGAAGCTGTTGCCGCGTGTTTTTCTGCAATCGTGAAGCATTTAGAACGCGGTTAACGAACGGACGGTCCCCAGGAGTTTCCGTGTTCCTCGGTCGTAACGAGCTCTCGTCTGGCCGCAACTGTAGTTAACAGGACGCATTTCCATTATGTAAATTGCGCGGGGAAGATAAAATCATATGATTCATAGAGATCCAGTTATTTATCTCTCAATTTCGTCCGCAGCGACTATTGCCAGCGATGCTGTTTCAATTTCTATTATATTTTATATTGCAAGTATATCCTAACGCTTTTAACAAACTGTCCAACGCAATCGTGCGTTTGCCTTGTCTATTCAAAGCTGAATACATTTGAATGTTATGCTTAAAGTCTCAGCCTATTAACAAAAATGCAAAATGCCATCAAATTACTGTAAATCGAGTCGCGCTTTGTTTGCACGGAATATAATATCGTTCGCAGTATTTGTAAGTTTACAAGTACGACGATTTCGTGTTCAAAAGTCGCTTATAACTCCCCACATTTCGTGTTCCTCGTACCATTTGAACCGCAGACACAGAACGCAGCTGATTCAGTGAGTCACGGGTCTTTATTTCCGAACGAGCATCCACTACGGCGTCGGAAAGTCGAGTACGAAATGGTTCTAACGAGACAGCGAAATCCGATTTTACTCGCGCGACCGTTCACGCGCCCCGGCAGACCGGAAGTTGCGCGCACGCGGTTTTTAAAAGCGGATGCGTGCGAAGTGAAACTGAACTGTGCCGAGGCGTAACTGCAACGTATTCCCTCGAGGACAGTATTAATGTTACGTCTTCTCTGTTGTAAACAGTTTTGGGATCGACAGAAATGTTTTCATTACAAATAATTAGCGTGCAACGACGAGCGGTATGCGAAGGAGCGAGTGACGGACGACCGATACGTTGGAAAGTTCGGAGAATTTTCGTCTTTCGTGATATCCTCCCACTACCGGCTACTTTTTCGGGACTGTTTCAAGTCACCCAATAATAATTAAGATTTTCGCCCCATACTTTTGCATAAGCAGCCAATCGTGGCCTGCATAGGTTTCCTCGGTGGAAATGTTGCGAGCGAACGTCAGAGTACGAGCGAACGAACTCCGAAACGGTCAGCAACATCCTGGTCGATCTAACGTTACATATTTGTTGTAAATATATAGTCTTTTTGTACTTCAACTCGCGAACATCTTGACTCAATCGCTATCCATCTCGTACATAGTTAAGTCGGCGTATGGGGGTACGTGTTCACCTGGGAAACTACGCACGAGCACTCACGCGCATACAAACTGTTTAAGACGGTTGAACGAACCCTAGAATAGAATAGTTTGAATTTATTGGAGAACTGTATAATTCTCGTATGTTTGACGAGTGAATTGTGATTTGAATTTGGGGAAAGAATTTTTATTAAACAGTGCAATAAATCCTTACCGTAACTTGAGAATTTAGGTTTATTAATTTAGGTTTACTAATTAGTAATTAGCGAGATATGTGAAGTAAAATCTATCGAATTGTATCACGAAAGAACAAATTTTAATCAATCCGTTCTTCTTATATAATCTCCGCAAATAATATTATTACGGGTAAACATTGTGTCGATTAATTACTTCTTTCTTCCTTTCTTTTTTCGCTTGGGCAGACGGGAAAGTCACAGGAGACTACGCACAATGGACGTAAAAGGGCGAATTGCCCTTATGACGGGCGCCGCTTCCGGTATCGGTAAAGCGTGTGCCATAGAATTACTGAATCAAGGTGCGAAGGTAAGCTATAATCTGTGAAATGAACTTTCAAATTAATCTATAACTGCTCAAATCTGTTTAACTATTATAACCAGCAAACGTAGAAAATATTGCTGCACGTATATCGAACGTTTCAAAAAATTACGCATTATGTATAAAATACCAGCAAATTTCTACCCTTGTTTCATTGTTCTCCTGCGCTTACTTTTATATATGGAAACTATTATTATTAACAATCAGTACGAAGTATGAGTCAAGTGAATAGGAAAGCACGGGAACTTTAAAGTGTTATGTTCAATGAAGGAAGCGGCGTTATATGGTTTTATAACCCGTAACACGCGATGCCCATCAAAGTATGATATCGAAGATTAAGGGGAGCTAAAGGAAGCTGAAATTATGTTACGAGAAACCTTTTTAAGGATGTAACCTTGACTTAGCACATCGTTCCATGAATGTTTCAACGCCTCATGCTCAAAAATATCTGGATTATATTTAGATCGCTCCCCATACGAGAGGAAGCTTTATCTCTTCCCTCCGACTGACCTTTACGGAATAATAATTTAATGTTAATGAATGTAACGATAAACGATACACTCGTTTATCGTGGATCGCGTGTGCAGAAGATTCTATCGAACCTTATTCAAAACAGGGACAACAATTTTATAAATCGACAAAAGTGCATAGAGATTGAAAGCTGAGTTGTTTGTTAAATATTTTACGCAACAAACTTAATGAATATTGTCATTACTGTTGACCAGGATTTATCATTCATTCGGAAAATACTTATTCAAATTAATAATGACACCGCTGTTTACTATAAACGTCGAGCAACAACAAAATGCTTTTATTATAATTGTATACCGTTGTTCCTAGGTGTCTATATGCGACATAAACGCAGAAGAAGGCGAGAAACTGGCCGAAACTTTGAGCGCACAGTACGGAAAAGATCGTGTAATCTTTTGTCAATGCGATGTCACAGATTACTCTCAATTCGAGGGTCAGTTCACTGGAATGAATATTATTAATTCGTAACTCAATTCATCCCCCTAATTTCGTTTAATTGTTTCAATACATAGAATCGTTTCAAACGACGATCGCCACATTCGGACACATCGATATCGTTATAAACAATGCCGGAATCATGAACGATCGGTTTTGGGAGCTAGAAGTCGACATCAACGTTGTGAGTATCTACTTATTCGCAAGCATCGTCGGTATAGTATCTTCTTCCTTTTTTCCCTCAATCTTTCAATTTTATCTTTGCATGTTGAAACACGAAGTCTGTATTTAAATTATTACAGAATGGCGTGATCCGTGGAACTTTGCTCTCTCAAAGATTCATGGGGACGGATAAGGGCGGTCAGGGTGGAATAGTGGTTAATATTGGAAGCAACGTCAGTATCAACCCCTATGCAAGCGTTCCAATTTATTCTGCCACGAAGGCGGCGATCGTCAGCTTCACCAGGGCGTTCGGGGTAAATACGCTTATCGATATTTTTAAAACACCAGTGTGCATAAAGTTCATTTCTATACTAAGATATTTGTATAACCGATCGTAGAATAAATAAAGAGAAATATAGAGTAATTAAATATGAAGTATCTATTACTAACAAAAAGTATAGTTTTAATGTGTAAATAATAATGGAGAAATAATTTAATACCAATTTCAATATTGATTTTAATCAATCATTGTCATGGCAAATTAATGACAAGTTTTTTAAGCATGCACCTTATTTCTTACGTATGATAAATGAGAAATTGTAATGTGGATTGTTTATTGCAGAATCAGTACCACGTGGATTTAACCGGTGTAAAAGTGATGGCATTGTGCCCAGGTCCAACGGACAGTAAATTATTAGGGGAAGTCAGTAAACAGTTGCTTTGGGCGCGGTACGAAGACGCCTGGCGTCATGACAACGTTAATTCGGTTCCCCAAAGGTAAAAATAATGTTTCAGCGTATAAAAATACCTACTAATTGGTATTTTACACCTTGCACCGTACTCCTATACTTTTCCCTACCTTATCGTAATTAGAAATTTCACAGATAACATTGGAAAATGTTTTTCAGACTTGCAATAATTATTAACGCGCAATTAAATGTGCGATAACGGAAAACTTTTGATTTCACTTTCCACGCTATAGTACAGTTTTTTCGCCGCGCTCTAGAGAGATGACGCTATTACATGTGCATACGTCACAACTTTATAAATAAAGTTGCAATCGATACGATATTTATACAGTGAAGCTCGCTGCGCCTCACTCGAGCATTTCAATGATTTCAGCGACGTAATGAACGAGATAAGATAAGATAAGGAATACTATCATTTTTTTCTTCGTCAAATTTGGAAATATTCTTCTTTCAAAAACAACTTTCGACTCGATCTGTTCCCGTATCGTCCAATTTGCAATCAATTTCTCCCCCCTCCAATCTCTCAAATGAATTGTCCACGGACGATCTGTTCACTTAGGGGAGAGAAACATTAAAAGCAAAATACACTTTTCAGAGCGGAGCACGTTGCGAAGGCGCTGATCGAAGTCCTGAACTCGGGCAAAAACGGAAGCGTTTGGATGGTTGAGAAGGAGCAACCACCGTACGAGATCGCATTCGCGAAAAACTAAGATCCCGATTGCCACGATTCATGTGGATCCTTCCTCGCTTGAATACAGATAACTGTGCCGTAACATAATCGCGAAACACTACCGAAATAATAATGCAGAGACGGGAGGGGGCAGTGTTCACTTGAACGTTGCAACGACAGCGTGAATAGAGATGAGAAATCTCGAACACCACCCGAAAATCCCCGAGATCCAGGCAAGAATTCGATGAATCGATCTTTGAACAGCGCGTGACGAAATACGGGATCAAGAACAAAGCATTTAGGTTTAAGGGAGCATCAATAAATACATTACCAAAGATTACGGGGACAGTTTCTTCTGCGACGAGAACAGTTTATTTCCCGTGCGTCGTTATGCGCCGATCTTACCGTTGGATGGATCGCAGTTTTGACGGCGGGACAATTTTCTCGGATTATTAGTTTATATGGAAATTCGCGTTCGCGAAATTTCCTCTCTTTCCATTGGAAATTAACGAAATGAACGTAGAGAAATATCTGCGGTGCGTGGCGATGGTAATTCGCGGACGAAACTGCGGATAGTATTAATTAGAGAATTCAATCCTCGTTGGGGATTCATTAAATACAAATTCGACACGAATCGAAAGTTGACGCGTATGCGGCATTCCGGATTGCAAGAATTGCTACGTGTTCCCGTAAGTCTTGGCACTTTGTAAAATATTTCCTCGACAATTTTCCTTACGTTCTCCTTGCGTGTTGTCCGGCAAGATTTGCACGAACAACTCACCGAAATAATTGTAAAGTCATAGATCTCTGCTTAGACGGTCGTGTACAAGTGACTTTTACGCTAGGCTTATGGTATTATAATGGGGCAGGGAGAGTTCCAGGGGGAAAATTCGATCCTTTTCTTTATGATGCAACAATATCTTAAACTTAAAGATCTACCTGAAACTAAACTGTCCAGATGATTATTTGGATGCGAATAATATCATATACGTATGTATTTGGATATCGAATTAATGTATCCGAAAGAAATGTTTTCAATTTTTTATACTTCACTGTAATTACATTTCAATTACAAACTATATTCAAAAAGTGTCTGCGAACGTGCAGTTCGCTCCGTAACATTGAAAAAGAAAAAAACGTACACAATCGGTAAACCAAAATCGATCGAACGCGGCGAGCAAAAATTTGTGTACGTTTATGAAACGAAACGGTGTAATCGGAAAATATAAGCATCGCGTGTGCAGTCACATTGCGTGCTGAAATTCTGCGACGGTAAAGATAAGACACTATCACTGAGGAACAAATTTGTCCGACCATTTCGCGGATCGTTCCATTATTCGACGAATACGAAACGGAAGACGACGCTTAAATACAGACAAATCGTTACTTCACACGAAACTTCCGTTCATTCCAATCCACCCATCGCAACGAAGGACGAGCGGCGAAGCTATTTGTCCAGAATTACAAGTATAATCGTGCGTGTAATTTTTATACAAACCTTTATGCTTAAACGGCGACCAACGGGAGAAATGATGCGAAGCGGTGTAGGTTTAGGTTGCGCGAAATCGAGGGCCTAAACTCGGTGTCTTTGACGCCTATAAGTCACAATTGTAATACATTTTTAATCGTCCATTCTTCGATTGAACGTCCCGTAATCCCTGTTGTTGCGGTTCGTTTCTGAAACGGCCATGATCCGTCTAAAACGAAATGATCGTTCGGCATTGTTCCGAAGAATAAACTAAACATCGCACCTCGTACATTTCTGGTGCGATATTTTTCGGCGAATTTAGAATGATCGACGTTTCGAACGTTTCACAAATTTTGTACGACGGCGGAGGGCGAGGGGAGAGAAATGTTGAACGATCGAGCAATTTTAAGAAAACGTTTCGACCGAACTCTGAAGATTTTTGGACAGTTGTGCGATTCAGAAAGCAACGAGAGGATAATGTGGAAGTGACGATCGAAGTTCAGTCGCACATTCGAATATACTATAACATTGCGTAATATTAATCGACGGCACGGTCGATAGCTAGTGGAAATTGTTGGTTTTGTTATGATTTGCTCGGGATGTATGTCGCAAGCCTAGCCAATAAAACATGCATAGCTTTTCTTACGAAAACGAGAAAGATGGGGCGAGGTGTCCTATGAATTTATATTCCTTGAAACACTGGAAGTTCCTTATTGATCGAGTGTTAAACAAAAGTCAACACGCGACTTTGACAGACACAAAATGTAGCTGTACACACATCTTCCATTCTAATTTCTAAATGCTCGTGTTCGCCGTACTTGTATTAATATTATAATTTCTATTATTTCTCGCTGTATATCGGTTTCGTCTTGTTCTAAAACATTTGTAGTGAGAACTATAGCGAAAGTGTACAGCTCGAAACGGTATGCTAACACGATGTGTAACCTCGTCCTTCTCCAACCTGCTTAATAAAAATCCAAGGTAAGCTACTTGAACGTGATACTTTCCTTCGCGAATGGTTACGTTCGATTACGCCTTTGTCGTATTATTTTTGTAATACGCGCGGGTGTAATTTTTCATTGGTTTGCCATTCGATCAGCCGGACACTGAAATTGCCCCCTTCGTTATTTCAGCCGGCTGTTGAAAGAAATCGAATGGTGCGATTTTTACACGAATTCGAGTTACTGGAAAGCGAAGAAAGAGGATGACGGCCCTAAAATAATAACACCCGGCAACTGGTGATTCAATCGTTGTTTCAAAACACCGCTAAATATTGTTCCTCAGACATTTTTGTTTTTAGTTTACGTAGACATTTTTTATTAGGTACACGTTGTTCGTTTAAAAGCGGCGGAACAATTTGAGATCCTACGGTAGTAATAATTTTGCCATTCGATATTTTATTTATTTTTCCACGGAATTTCAGCGCCGTGTTAGCTCGGCCAATTCTCGAGCCCTCTTGCAAAAATGCTATTATAATTGGCGGCACTGACGGTTTCGGCTTTGCTGCTGCTGATCATCTTCTGTGCAAAGGAGCAAAAGTTAGTGTCCGTTGCGGGTTTAAAGAATCTTTATTTTGTTCGTTAATACGCAAAATTCGATCGTACAGTAGATTCAGTTGCTATAGTGTTGCCAGTAAGATATTTAAACTTTCCTCCATACTTGATCTTTATGCGCTAATTATTTTTCGTACAGAGACGTCGTATAAGCCAATATTTATTACAGAAATGATATTTATTGATTTATTACGAACATTCTTATCCAATGAAAAAAAGAGATACAGAACCCATTAATGTAGTTTCTGAATAATGCAGAATGTTATAATAGCTGACGACGATCCAGCCCAAGGAATTAAAGCAGTACAGAAATTATGCGACTGTCACGGGAAAAGGCGCGTGCATTACATGGAGTACGACATAAGAAATCGTTGCCAAGCCGAAAGTAAACATGATATTTCCTTTATTTATTTATTCATTCGCTTTCCGTTGATGTGCCCTACATTTGCCCGCAATTATTTCTCGTTTACCTGCAGCTGGTTTAAGGGCTGCTATATGTAAGGTGAACACGGTCCATATTATTTTCAACGATCTCGACAAGAAACGACCTCCTGCAAAGTATGAGCAACCCAAGGACGACGAGGTATACGTTAACCGTGCACAAAAGTTGCCCGTAATTGAAATATTATAAACAACGGGGGTAAATTTGATAGGATGGTTCACGGTATAACACGTTCAAAACGATTCGGGCAGGCGCGAAAATTTTGGGAAAAGACCATGGAGGTGTTGGGGGAATAATAATAAATTGCGCGAGCATTTTCGGTTTCATGGGGTGGCCCGCTGATCCGTACCCCATCTATTGTGAAAAGGAACCGGTGATAGAAATCACGAAAGATTTAGCGGTACGTTAAATTAACGTTATTTAATGCAATTAAATAGTACATACCAAGTGATACGTTATTTTCATCCGATGGAAGGAGGAGTACAATGAGGAGAAAACAGGAGTTCGCTTAGTGGCCCTTTGCCCCACGACTAAACAATTTTCCGAAATCGGTTTACCAGACATCCCACCGGCTGTTTCGAGTAAGGGGACGAAGAATTTGCCACTCTGCATACCCGTTGAGTGAGTGAACCTTTGCCAATCAAATATTTCAAGTCGGTCATTAAATATATTCATAGGCGATTCGAATAAAAAGAAACCTGTTGAACTTGAATTCATTTAAATATAAAATTGCGATCGCCATTCAAGTTCGACTGCTTCGTAAACCTGTAATCCTGTTTCAGTACTATATTTTTCGGTAGTTGAAATTGTTAATTTGATATACAATATTTCCACCCAGGAAGCATCACATAGGAACCTCTTTGAGTTACGTAATGGCATGGGCGAAAACCGGAAGTGCATGGTTAATGGAACCAGCGATAAGCGTGCGTCATATTCCTCGGTTAATTCATTTTCCTGAGAAAGAAGGCGACAAAGTCGATCCAACGATTTATGAGGAACAAGTAAAATCAGTCCTTGCCAAAGGCGAAGCCTTGTGCATTGTATTCTTTTTCGAAACTTCATTTGTAAAAAACAGTACAATCAAATTATTACACTTTCAGACTTGTACAGTGAAATTGGACCCACCTTGCGTTGATACTTCTAAAGCGTGCAAAGTACGAAAGAAACACACGTGTATAACAAAGCCACCGAAAGAAGAAAAATGTCCGGTTAAATAAATTAGCGTGTTTTTATTATTGTTTTCAATCAGTTCAATTTTAGTGAAGCAAATGTAAGTTCAACAATATTTGATAAAGTCAATCTTCTTTATACTGAACATTTTTATAACATTGTACAATCTACATTAAATTTGTTCAATTGTTCCCTGGTATCTTTTTGCAATATAATAAATGAAAGAACACGTGGGATATTGATCAAGTTAACAAGTATCTGTTTCGTGCTGATTGCTGTACGCTTATTTCTTCATTAGTTGGATAACGAGGCGTACAATTATGAAAGCAATGAAGGCCTGAAATACCCTCGAAACCAATTTTACTTTTGTACTCTGCACAATTTCCGAACGACTAATGTTCGACTTATAACGACCCGTCCAAAATGATTAGCATCCATTAACGTTTTCAATAAAATAGGATGACCGTCAGGTAATAATCGTAATGTAAAAGCCGCCAAGTGCTATCGCAGTTGAAAGCTAAGAAATTGTGCAATTATTCTAGAAACGACAAATCTTGTCTTATCTGCACAATTAGAATGATTTGCATGCGCGCTTCGTAATTTGTGTTAATGAAAATGATCACTTTTCATATTTGAAATTGATATTTACGAATTTCCCACGTGTCCGCTAGTTTTCTTCTTGTTTTGTATATTCTTTTATTGACACGCTATAGTGGACGTACAATAATATACGACTTTTTCCGCATCTGTTGCAACTGTCCTCTACTTGTAGCAGAATCGTAATATGTATGTATCATCAATTTCCGCAAGAGAAGAACGTCTCTGAGGTAGGAGATAGAAGAACAAGTCATGGCTATCACTGAAGGGGCGAGTGGTATTGATTTCAGCTGGGCCGAACACATGATCGTTATGAATATTGTAAACTACAAATTTACCTTTTAGCTTTCATATCTAAGCATTGAAAATTTTCAAGATAACGAAAGTGAAAAAGCAATAAAGAGGTGCATGACCGAATAAATTACACATTTTTTCCTTGGAAGCTTCACCGTTCACTTTCCAAACTAAAAACGAGCCCGGTACGTTATTTGCAAAATGAGTCATTGTAATAATGACTATTTTAAATTGCCGTAACTATATTGCACGGCTACGATTGTTTCACTTAAATAAATTGATTCAGAATTGTCGCCAAGTGTACATGGCATGCGTGCAAAAATTAATTTATACCATTATTTAAGATTACGGGGTGTCTAAAATATTTCGACCGAAAATAAAAGATTGTCACGCACTTTTGTCTATCAGTCGGGGAAGATTGTGACAATAAACTCCAAACAAGTTCAAGGAAGTGTAGAATTCCTTTTTATTTTACTTTGGTAATCTTTTCAGAGTAATTTGCAATCGAATTTCATAATATGGACAACATCAAGAATAAGACTGCCCTGGTCACTGGCGCAGCCCGTGGAATCGGTTTCATGTGTGCCGAGAAATTGCTACAACGCGGTGCAAAGGTAATTGTTGCCTCGCGACCCTTCACAATGATCATACTCGGCGCCAACATTTCAAGAACCAGGTATTCGTTGCCAATAAAGGTGGGCCGTGTGACAAGGGCACTGTTTAACGGTACCTAAAAACAGTCACGACAAAATAGAAAAAAACCCGGAATTCAGAATAGCACCGGGACAACTCACCCCTGTTCTGCTTTCCGATCCACGTCCAAGCTCCATTCATAATTGAACTTCGACCTTTACTCCCTCGTCAACCAGCTCGTCGACCAATAGTCTTGCAATACCAAAAAACCGATGTTACATGTTAAACAGCACAGGACATAACGAGCGTTATTACAAACAATACAGAACTTGAACAGAATACATTCGTCGTTTATATGGAATATATGTATATAACGCAGTAAAAGCCGACTGCATTTGCTGTTTACAAAGCTACAAATTAAACGCACATATTTCAACGTGTACGTGGTAACATGCAATTGTTCCTTTACACCTGAAATTGATCATACCACTACCTGAATCGCATACAACACAAACCGCGGCCGTATCGAGCCTGGGCATACTCCAACTCGAGCTTCTGCGCAACAGTAATATTACGTGAAAAAAATAGCGATGAAACTGTTTGTAGGCTGTTGCCATCCTCGATTTGAGCACTTCGTGCGGACAAGAGACCGCAGCTGCATTGCAAAAAGAGTTTGGGGAAGAAAAAGTTCGATTCTTCCCCTGTGACGTGAGCAACCCAGAAGAGTTCGAAGGTATGTCCCTTGATGATATTATTTTTATCATTTCGATCGATAATTGGGGATCGAATTTTATATCAAGAACGAAACGCAAGTTGACATTGTTATATCGATTAAATTTAGGCCACAGTGACGTGAATTTAATTTCATCCGACAAGAATCTATAGGCATAGTACTTTGTAAACGATTGCTGAGAAATTTTAACACACGAGCGATCGATCGTCCCGAAAATCTTTCATTTTATTTATGTAATTCGAATAGAGACATTCGACAAGGTCTGGCGAGCATTGAACGGCGTGGACATTCTCATTAACAATGCCGGGATTTTCAACGACAAGCTATGGAGGGAAACTATTCTCGTAAATGTTGTAAGTACGTTAACGCCAAGTTGCAACTATATTTAGAATCGCATTTCATATTTGATTTTACGAATACCACTTCGTTCCGCGTCTATTTCTACGAATAAATTACTAAGTTTTATTTAGTTGCTCGCCAATTACTTGCTAATTACATATAATAAATACTCGATGCTTCTTTCTTCGACGATTTATCGACGAGATTAAATTTCAATGTATGTTACATGCGAAACATTTATCAGCAGTTCTATTACATTGCATATCGCATTATGCAATCGAGTGACAAATCATTCGCCAAGTTACGAACGGAATTATGAGTGCCGAACAGATACGTTCGTGTCAAGTTCTTAAACGCTAATTTCCTGTGGCGCTAATCGTTTATATACATATAGTATCTACTTTACCGAACAATTTCGATTGTAGTGCGGTGTCATACAAGGAACGCTGCTCGCTATGAATTACATGGGCAAACATAAAGGTGGTCGAGGTGGTACCATAGTAAACGTCGCGTCGAACGCCGCTATAGGGTCCTTTGCTCCTATCCCGGTCTACACTGCCAGCAAACAATGTGTACTGACATTCGGTAACTGTCTGCAGGTAAATTAAACGAATATATCTTATGTTGCTTCGCAAAAGCACGAAGCGATTAACTTTGCCGTGGTAGTGTTCGTTAATTGTGTTTGTTTCGAGCACAGTGGATCGAACAGTGTTACAATAATTTCGTATTCTGCGCTTCTATCCTCGCAGACAAGGTATGAAAAGACTGGCGTTCGTATTCTTGCGATTTGTCCTGGAGTGACGCCGACGGCCCTGTTAGACGACACAAAGAGCAAATTGCTGAACTTCGTTGACGCCGAACTAGTCGAAGCGATAAAAATAGTTCCGCAGCCGTAAGTAAAACTGCAAATACCCCGACAGTGTCAAGAATATTTTTGTGTGCGACGTTAATAATGTATTCTTATTTCGATGCATTCAGATTGAAAACGACAGGTGAAGCCATAATCAACCTCATTCAAAGGGGGTCGAATGGATCTGTATGGGTTACCAAGGATAGCAAACCACCGTACGCTGTCGAGTTGCAGCCTTATAAAAGAGTAAAACTCAGTCTGTAAAGCGTTATTAACGTAGGACGTAAAACCGGAAAATATTGTTTTGTATTCATTTGCGTAAATCGTTGAATGTATTGTGGGATTGGAAGGTTCATGCAATCAAGGCCGATGTAAGTGAAATGTAAAATATATATATATATTTTATATATTTATATATATATATATATATATATTATTAATATATATTATATATATATTATATATATATTTTATATATATATATTTCATATAATAAAAGGTACTGCGCTGAGCTAAAAGTATATATCTTAACTTATTCCACACAATACTACGCTATTCCACACTATTCTATTCCACGGTGTTCGCTCTTCGATCGACACTACCGGGTTTTTCCGTTAGGAACCCCACGGGCTCGCATTTGGTTTTTGCATTTTCTTCTTACGGGAAACAGGTTTATTTGGAAAGAATATTGATTTGATTAATGAAAGGTTATTTTTGTTTGAAGTATTGTAACAATATAACAGTATGTTTCCAAATGTTCCAACGACATCTATTGGAATGACATCTCGGGCGGACGATACCTGGCACCACGCGAAGAGCGCCGATGCACGTTACGAGAAAGCGCTTTATTATTTGTCCCCAAATAAAGGCCCACGGGCTTCTATTTGGAAAACACAATCCAAATACATAGGCCCAGATGCCCCTATATTTGGGTGAGCCTCTTGACGGAAAAACCCTGTACTTAACTGCTCAATCTGCACCTCTCTGCTCCTCCATCTACATTGTGTACTTCCGTTCGTTCATACATTCATATATCGGAAATAAAAGGGGAATTTGGAATTAGTGGATAATTAACATTCGATAATTCGATATGGTAAGGTAAAAGGGCCACATTTTCTGGGAATAATTGTAGTAATGGTGTAGAATTGTTATATACGAGTCACAATTGATACTTGCTTATCGTTGTTTACTGTTTGATAATCCAACACTGGACAGGGAGGTATACATTCTTCCATATACGCGTTAGGATTCAAAACGTTATGCACTTTCTTCGCTACCGTCGGAACCGAAGACTTTGTTGTTTCACCTGCTGTTCCGGCGATTCTTTTTCAAGCCACTTCATGTTCATCTCGCTGAGCAATTGCCAGTGGTCAGCCAGTTGCTCCACAATGCTTAAATCTCGTGATGCTTCTGCAGTGCTTGCAGCGCACTCTCTTTCTTCTTCTTTTAATTAATTTTACCGAGACAGGTACAAGTTTGAACAGTTTAACAAAGTTCGGTCTTCGTTGCAATGAACATTTTTACAATATTATGCATGAAATTTATTCAACTGTTCCCTGGTATCTTTATGCAAAATAATAAGTAAAAGAACGCATGATATATTGATCAAGTTAACCAATATCCATTTCGTATTAGTACTCGTATTAGTATTCTGAAAGCAATGAAGATCCGAAACTGCTCGAAATCAATTTTACTTTTAGAGAGAGAAAATACCATAAACCACCCTCGTCCAAAATGATTAGCATCCTTTAACGTTTTTAACAGAATAGGATGACCGTCCGGTAATAATCATAACACGACGTCGTCAGGTGCTATCGCAGTTGAAAGCTAACAAATTATGCAATTATTCTAAAAATTACGAATCTTGTCTTATCTGAACAATTAGGAATGATTTTAATGCGGACTGCGTTCGAAAATCGTGACAATGAAAATTATCATTTGCGCTGTCGATAAAAACGCAGTCAAAGTAGAAATTAAAATTAAAGAATAGATACTCAAGGTGCAAGGGTGTTTTTGTGTATTTCCAATGTGTTCGCCAATTTTCTTCTTGCTTTTTTGCTTTTCCATGATGACGAGAGACGAAGAAGTTCTCTGAAGTGGAAGACAGAAGCCTACGAATGCGTCAAAAAGTTTATACTGAAATAAATTAGAAGGGGAAGAATAAACTCGTGACGATCACTGGTATTGATTTCAGCTGGGCCGAAATATTTCTGCTTCACGATGCTAATGTTAATTTATTTATTAACTGACCGTAAATATGTTACTACTGAAACATTTGGTACTCGTTAAATAGGTTAAAAGATAATGAAACAATTGTGGGTAGGATTGACTTGCGGAGAAAAATGATTCCAATTAAATTAATCTAGTACTAATTGAAATACTTAGAACTAAAATTATCGTTATATACATACGCCGAAAACAGAGAGGAAACTAAATAATAATGAAAAAGAAAACAAAAGATTATTCAAAGATTAAGATTATTCAAATAAATTTATTATTAATCAAATTAATAATAAATTCAACTTAAACTAAACTGATAAAGCAACGTGATATAATATTACCACTCCATATCAATTTGATCTTATTAAACTGATCAAAATCGCGTGGATGATAAGATTGAGTGTCTTCATCCAGAAGATTAAATTGTATAACAGCAACGCCAATGTTCATTATTTATTATAAGGGTATAATAAATTTTATATCAATGCTATCGCTGCGCATATGTAAGAACTAAAAGAACGCTTTTTTCTGACATTTTTTGGCAAGTATATTTTACGATCATATTCCACTGCTAACCTTTATATCTAGAGTTTAAATACATTTGGAATAAGAGAAGATAAATGAAACAAATTTACACCAGCCCGCGCGACAATATTTGTGTCTTTTTAGAATTACAGTCCGACAGCAACAATAAAAACTCTCAATACATAGAAAAGAAAATAACGTCTTCAGTAATGTGAATCATTTCCATGTATAATAATATTTAACGTTCTAAAATTGATAACTCCTGCGTTGAACCGCGACAATCACTGTATCTTACTAACGATTGTATATTCATACACACATCTTAATCGAAATGTTTTCTGCATACTTTTGAAACACAGAAGCTTCGAAGACAGCAGTTATTAAAAATAGAATATTAAAAATGCTTGCATATCAATACCGTTATCGTGACCAGGTAATTCACTACTTGACCAATTCGTAAATTCAATTCAATTCAACTCATACTAAAGTCTATTTAGTCATTAACGAACACCTGAATTAAAAAGCTGCATTTCACTAACAGTTTAATGAAGTACCTTTCAAGCAACTCATTTGGGCACTATTCAGGCATATAGTAACCGAGCCACCATTGCGTACAAATCCTCTATTCCTCAAATCTGTGTCAAGGAAAGGACTATTCAAAATTCTCGAGAAATTATTCAATTCGAATCAAACCGTTCGCCGTGTGTCACGCTTGCGGACCAACTGCTTCTCACCTTCGCCCAGGTGGTTCCGTTCGAATCGATGAGTCACATCTCGCGGTGCGGCCTTTGGAGGATATCAGAAGAGATCAGAAATATCAGCGAGATCAGAAACGCAACACGATAACACAATAAATCGACAGAAATAAACGACGCGCCTGTCCGTGCCACCTTGTGCCGAATTTTTTCCGCGACGGGCGTAAATTCAATCCTGTTTACACGCCGATCCGTGGTCGCATTACCCATCAGGTATCCGCGAGACATTCAATCTCGGTACGATTGATTCTCGATTTCTCGTGTTTCAACGGCCTACCTGCCGCCGTGCGCCCCGACGTTGGAATATATTTGCTTCGGAACCGTTCGCGCGTGCACGCAACAACGGAAACCACCGTCGTACCTGTGCCGTGGAACAGGTACAGGAGGGCAACGTCTGTTCCTTTCTTAACGATCAATCATGAACATCGAGGGTAAGGTCGCGCTCGTCACCGGTGGTGCAAATGGAATCGGTTTTTGCACCGCTAGAAAGCTCGTTCGAAGCGGTGCAAGGGTATTACAATTTTGTCCGAAGAGAAATGATTGAGTTAACGATTGAATGGCTAATGATGGGATTTAATACTTTTGTGTTTCCCAGGCGGTTGCTTTGTTAGACCTGAACGATTCCGGCGGCGAGAGCGCGGCCGCGGATCTGTGCAATGAGTATGGAAAGGATCGTGCCATTTTTGTTGCCTGCGATGTGTCGAAGAGCGAAGAACTTAAAGGTATGTATGTATTTGGAATATTTCTCGGAAGATTAACAGGTCGGAGATAAGATTCCCTTAATTTTTGCCCGTTATGTTTGTTGATTTCTATATTTTATGCATGCGTTTCGATCAATCTATATACGTGTCTCCGGTTGGCAATTGAAACTGAAATATGAATACAGCTTGTAATGCATTTATTGATAGCTGTAATAGATATTATATGGCAGGCAATAGATATATTTTTGTCGTACAATATACGTGCTTAAATATTGCAATTTCAATTGTTGGAAAGAAATGCGTTTCAGCGCAATGTTGCCACGATAGAATTTTACAATTCTTCGCCAGGTATGATTATTATTTTGCCATTGATCGAACGTACTACTGAAAAATGTTGTCTGTTCCGTACAGAATCGTTCAAGAAAGTTATCGACGCGTACGAGACAATAGACATGGTCGTAAATATCGCGGGCATCATGGATGACGCGAATTGGGAAATTATGGTCGACGTGAATTACGTAAGCAGCCAAAGAGTCTTCAGTCTATCTAGAAATGTTATATAACTTAGCTGTGCTGAAGTGTAAATAAGAAACATAATTAAAAAAGAATTCTTTTTATCTCTCCCCGTATCGTGCTTGCTTCTCTATTTTTATAACACGACTGCAATTAGATTAACCAAGAATTCGATGCTAAAGCGACGTTTCTTTTTATTTTCCTAGAAAGGTATCGTGCATGGAACAATTTTGGGATTGCACGCCATGGGGAAATATAAGGGCGGTAACGGTGGTGTCATCGTGAACATGTCCTCCGTAGCTGGCCTCGAAGGAATCCCCATTGCACCGATCTATGGCGGAACGCAGTACGCCATTGTTGGATTTACGCAGTCGTTAAAGGTAAAACATATAATAAATATCAGCGGGTGAAATCTTCTATGAAGATAGAAAATGTGCAAACAAAAACTGTTCAGATCAATTCATACACGCAGGAATATGTTTCAGCAGTGTGCGAATGAAAAATTTGCGTTTCTATTATATTATCATGTTATGGTGAAAAGATATTATATTTTCAGTTATGCTTAAACTAATTATTCTTACGAACACGCAACAGCATTATTACGAAAAAACTGGCATCCGCATGTTGACGATATGCCCTGGTCTGACGACCACGGCTATGGCTGCCAGATTCATGGCCACCAAAGAATTCGCCATGGATCTCCTCGACGAAGAAACCGCAGCTGCGGCTATGGTCGACATGCAGAAGCAACCGTAAGAATATGATCTAATCTCCTTAACAGATCTCCTTAAACAAATCTTGTTACGTGTAGACTGTACAATTAGGAGTTTTGCAACACATATCGCGTTCTTACTTTTCAAATACGATAATGATAAAGACAGGGTGTAAAAATATTACGAGACTCAAGAGAATCAACTGTGCAACAAAATTTTTACCTTGAAAATCAAGACGTTGAATCGTGCCAAAGTGGCTTTTGCTAATAGTATTTTTACACCCCGCACACGTAAACGATTTAAAAGATTTTAATCATTTAAGAACGTAGGACTGTTTGGATTTTTCAAAATATTAGATACAAATATTTGTGCAGGAAAGTATTATAGCAATGATGCTGTCCTTCGAGTCTGAGATATAATCGTTTGTCAGTATTTGAATAAATGTTGAAAATGTTTTATACACATACTTGTCGAGTGTTCTTCAATGAAATAATATTTGTCAACAGGCCGGAACTGGTTGCCACTGCCATTATTCAATTAATCGAGAAAGGGAAGAACGGCGACATTTTTGTCATCGAGAACAATCAACCCCCGTATGCGGTGGAAATTCCAAATTACGCCACCCTCAAAGTCCCTACATAAGTATCGCACATAACCAGAGAATTAATCCGTTTATACCAATATTTTTTAACAATTAGCTGATAATTTATTTGATTGCTAAATATTATCGTACGTTAACCTGTTATTAATTTAATCTTTACAATAAGTCTGAAACGATATTACCCTTATGTTAGCAACCGGGTACCCGGGTACCCATTCCATGTTTTCTACAAGAATTTGTTATGTTCTGGTAACAATATCGCAAAACCCCTCTGGAACCCCGTTGTTTGGATGTTTTTACGCCGATGTACCAACTTTAAATAAAATTTGTTAACATTTTTCTCAGTTATAAAGCTTTAAACATATTTACACGTTTGTTTGGTAACCGGGATACCCATATTAGAGACTTGATTGCTAGATGTTCTATGCAGATAAACGTGAACCAATTTTTAACTAAAACGATTCATTCATTTATGAACTTGCAATAATTAAGAATTCTGCGGACAATTTCTGCATATCGCTACAGTATTTGCGTGTTCGTCACAAATAGGCACGTGTGGCAAGCCTTTCGTGTTTTTCGTCGCTTCCTTTCGGGATCAACCTGACACATATAACAGGGTCCCACGACGTTTTTTTCTTGCACTGTCGTCGTTCTTGTGCAGAAGTACAGAGAATGTCATTTATTTCCGCTTGAGTAATTGTCATGCTTTGTGTTGCCAATTCTGTGGAAAGATGTCTCGTAATTTGAGCATTTGCCAATCAGGTTTGAATTGTTGGAAAACAAAGGTGTTCCCCTAATTGATGGGTTCAGATAAAACATGTAAGCTTGCCTTGAAAATTCTTCCGCTGATAATACTCCCATTATTACACCATCAACTTCTAAAACTTATCAATTACATTTCACAAAAGCACTGTACGTTTCCCCTAACTGCAAAGAACCGTGACTCGACCCGAAAACTAAATACATATTGATGCATATCGGTTATAAACAAGATAAGCATCCCTGCTCTAGTTATAAAACAAGGAACGATTCGTAGAATCAAAAGTCGAAAAATAGACACTTGAGAAACTGAGAGACTTCATAGAAGAGCATATACTTAAAATATTAAAACAAAAAGTGATACTTGATCTCAGTATAAGGATATACATATAATAGATTTGCGGAAAATGTTTAAAGCTGCAGTTGTTGAGTCATAGAAATGAAAGTTAACCGTCTCGGAAAAATATAATTTCATATTTCAGCCAGTCATTGGCTAAATCTGTTAACTCCACAAAACAGAAGTAAGTCAATTTATTTTACATATAAGAAGTTAAGTGTCCATTAAGCGCTTCAACGACAAAATTTTAGAAAGTTCAGTAGGTGGAGTCAACCAGTTTGGCTAATGTGCCGATGTAAGCAGTATGGGGGTACCCGGTACCTCGTTTACCAGACAGGCGTTGAAATTTCGGTTGCTAACATAAGAATTAACGATACACAAGTTACCTAATATTTATTAGAATTATCTACTAAAACTGCACTTCGGTTTAATCCTGGGGAACGAGAACTTGAGACCATTTTCGCAGCTCTGAAGATATTGTTGAGAAATACAACGCGAATACCGAGGGTTCTGTTAAATCGGGTTTATGACAGGATCAAACTAATGCTGTCGTTTAGGAATATTTTTAACGCTTCAACCATCTGGCTGCCAGCCCTCAGACGCCACCGGATTACAATAAACGAACACGTCCTTAAGTCACAGTCGCGACACATCGCTTTCTCGTTTATAAGACCCCAATAAGACCCAGTCATAAACCTCGAGAGTTTCGATCGGTCGTACGAAGGCCCAAGCGGCGGCCTCGCGACAACTCTCTGGGACTTTTCAACATCTTACGACCCACCCCCACGCAGGAATGGGCCTGTCCCCTTCCACAGACAAAACGCGCTAAGGGCGCAATGGAAGGGATGACACGAGCTTTTAAAAACCATTGACCTACGCACTATTGCGATTGTTCAGTCAGAAGTTAGCTAGAACGCACACTTAAAACTAAATACATATCCTGTGTGAACTGAAGTGTAACCGAAAGAGAACCAGTAAATCCATCGATTAAATCGTGCCGAGCGTAAAATTAACATTACGACAGTGAGTAAATAATATAACTTTACTTCCGTCTATTACATAGCAAGCAAAAGGTATTCTGTAAGTGTCCTACGTAAAGTTGTTGATCTATCATGGAAGCTCTTCTGTTGCTCGAAATGTTCAGTGGTCTCGAGTTCTTTTTCTCACAACGTAGACATTGTGTAACTACGATCATAATGCTTCGCAATTACTAATTACAACGAATCGTGCGATGTACAATACACAGCCGTCGACGTATTCAGAAAAAAAAGAAGAAATGTAATGCCAATTAATAAATCAACTTCTCTCGTTCCGAAATTTCGTCAAATACAAGGTAGGGATAACGGGGATGTTATCGCAAGATTGTCTTATGAGTAAAGAGGGGGCTAAATAAATACATCAGATTGTCGCGTGTACGTGTACGTACGTGAAGCACTGATTACGCATACAGAATGTATGCGGCATTAATCTGAAGATATGCTAAGCTTTTATTTTCGCGACAGCGGCAGGAACGATTCATTTCATCGCTAAGAGCGTAACCGGTTCGATCTTGAGTCGTAGGCGCAAACTCGGTAAGTCCTTTTGCAACTTGCGCTACCCCGACGCACCGGTGAACTCTTCTAGAACATAACTTTTAGTACAACTACAATTTGTATTTGAGAACAAGTTGAAACATCTCAATTACTTTGCGACGCGTAAATGCGCAACTGATCAATATTACAAGAGCGACTTGTATTATGAAACCTTGGAACGACCCTACGATCTACCTTTAATGTATTCACAATATACTGACATCCCCGATTGATAACGATGTTGGAGCATATTTGATCTCTCGCACCTCGCGTAGTGTACGCGCACAAACCGTCCCGGGCTGAACGTATTAAAACTGTACAAAACTTAACTAAACCGCATAAAAATTAGCATTTCCGTGGTTAAAATAACGAGTGCAGAACGTGGTCGAACGAAATTTTACGCGCGTAGAACATTTCCATACGCGTACTTATCATTATTTTCCCAGAGGGGAATAAAAGTGTGAGTCACAGTACAAGACAATCGAATATTCCGTGTGAGACGTTAAATTTGTGATAGAAAGAAATCGAATTGATCAATTCGAGAAAACTAAAATGGATTCAGCGAGAAGAATGTAGCATTTATATATTTTTCCTTTTCTCCTCTTTTTTTGTGTTATTTGCCATCGATCTTTCATTGACAATTTTCTCCGTAGAACTTTCAACTTTAGAATATGGAGAACATTAAGAATAAAACTGCTTTGGTAACTGGCGGGGCTGGTGGACTTGGTTTGGCCTATGCCCAACAGCTGCTGCAAAATGGTGCAAAGGTAGTATATCGTAATTGAATTGCGTGAATGTTTCTGTTTTGTATGAATTTCTTTACATTAGCGATATTATTTTGCAGACTGTTGCCATCCTCGACTTGAGCACTTCGCCCGGACCAGCGTCCGTGGCTGCGATGGAAAAAGAGTTCGGAAAAGGAAAAGCCGTGTTCTTCCCCTGCGATGTTTCCGACTCTGTACAATTCGAAGGTACCTTAATAATATTATTTTATTTTAATTCAACTGTTGAACTCAAATGAGACATGTGCGTCGAGAAATCCGTATATGGTTAATTAAGATATCTGTTTTATATTCTTCTCGTCGTTCGATTGATCGCACATATCCTCTTTCAATTGTTCGAATTTCATATTAATTTCATATTACGTAGGGTAATTCTCAGCTGCACTGGAATAAAATTCATGGGCAGTATAGAAGTGAATAGACACAATGGTTTGCAAATAGTTACTGCTGAATTGTAATACATGAACGATTTCTTCCATTAATCGTATCGGAAATTCTTTCATTTTATTCATTTTATTCATTTTATTCATTTCATTTTAACAGAGACATTCAAAAAGATCTGCGACACTTTGAACGGCGTAGACATTCTTATTAACAATGCCGGTATGTACAACGACAACCAATGGAAGCAAACTATTCTTGTAAATGTTGTAAGTACACTTTCTCTTTCATGTCGTTTTCTTTTACGAATTTCCTTTCTCTACGAGTATACGCATTTTTATATAATTTTTTAATTTGTATCGTACCGTTTATTCGCGCGAGTCCTCCATGCAACATTTAACTTCAATAAATATTACAAGCAAAATATATTTATGTACAGTACCTATATCAGTTATGAACGCGCAGAACGAAACGCGTACAAAAATAACAAGAATCGATTAAATACTTATTACTACTTTCTCCAACACACTTTTGCAAGTAGCGTCACTGATTAAATCTAATTACCGATCAATTGCAGTGCGGTGTCGTCCAAGGAACATTGCTCGCTTTGGATCACATGGGCAAACACAAGGGTGGTAAAGGTGGCACCATAGTGAACATCGCGTCGATTGTCTCCCTTGAGCCATACCCTATCTGCCCGGTCTATTGTGGCACCAAATACAACGTAATGGGATTCAGTCAGAGTATGCAGGTAATTTAAAAATGTATTCGCAGACTCTAAATCGCGGGGACAATTTTCAAGTTCGATAATTAAAGCAGCAATAACGATTGATTTATTGATAGCAGCAATGGGTAAAAGAATGTTATTTTGCAATAAGCTTGGAAAACTTTGAAAACTCACGTTCTCCCTCTTGTATACGCAGGGTCGCTTTGAGAAGACTGGCGTTCGCGTTCTCATAATGTGTCCTGGTATCACAACGACAGCCTTGTTCACCGCTTCCAACCCGAAAACCTTGGACATCGTTGATCCCCAAGAAGTTGCCGCAATAATGAGTCTGCCCCACCAGCCGTAAGTAAAATTTACAAATATTTGTCGAATGTTCGATGCGTTTCGGTTGGACATTACTCACGCCGGTTGTATTCGTCTATTGGCAGAGTGGAGATTGTTGCCGATGCCATGATGTTGCTCCTCCAAAAAGGTAAGGACGGATCTATCTGGGTCAGCGAAGAAAATAAACCGCCAGCTGCCATCGAGTTCCCTCCTTGCAAGAAGACGGAAATCAGCCTGTAATTTTGTGAATCTTCGTTTTACCTTGGCCTGGAAATCTGTTTACATATTGCTTCGAAAGGAACGCCTTCGTGCCCTATCGAAAATGAAACATCCATGTAATTGTAAGAACAATCAAATACAACACTTCCACAGACATAGCCTTGCATTCGTGGTTGAATCCCACATTCAGACATCCCGTTTCACGATTTTTCGATATTCATTACTGTCCGAGGAATTGTGTACCGAAATTCCACTATCGCTGAATTTGCCCGCACACATAAAAATAGAACCGCGAACGAGCGAAGGAAATTTTCCGTATCTCTTCTCCGTTTCCGTTGCACTTGTGTTTCAAATGTAAGTTACGAATGTATATCTGCCGTCGTACGCGACAAAGGAGAAAAAGTATAGGTACAGGTCTGTACGTTTAGAGCGGGCAGATGTTCGAACGAAGAATGTGATCGACAGCTTGGCAGAAGTTAACCGCGAGCATCAAAATATTTGCGAATTTCACAAGCAGTCATTATTATTATAAGCAATAAACGGGGAAAGAGATTGAGAGACGTGTTATACGTGTCCTGCAACGAACAATCGGCAAACACTGAGGCGAATTCGATTCTCGCGGACGGTAATGACGTTCGAGAGGTCGAAGATCGTGATACGAAAGCCAGGCGTTTTTTTTGTTTTTTTTCTATCAGCACGATAGACGGCTTCATATAGAGACCTACGACCAGTGACTGTCAAGACACTGGCTGCATCGTTCTTCGGTTCTCGTCCCCTGTTGACTAGTGAAAATTTATACATTCGTCGTGTTCCCGTGTTCGTAAATGAAAGAACTAAAACGACAAGCGTACTACTGCGAAGATCGTTCCAAATTATTCCATAAACGTTTTAAATTTAGCATACCGTATCTCGGAACATTCTGTTCTTCCACTCTGAATCGATAAACATCTCATCCGAATTCTACGGTCACGCTTGACTTAAATACCCGAAACATATAATTTAGAATACTTTCGTTTCAATACGTCCTATACGACGCTAGGAAGAGTGCTCGAGCTTGGCAAGATACATCGAGGACAGTATTTGGGGGCTTATCTTATTTTTGGCAAAACGAAAAGGAATACTGTGGCATCGAGAATATGCAGATTAAGGACAAAAGAGCCATCGTGACAGGAGCTGCGAGCGGCCTGGGTTTGATTATTAGTAGAGAGCTGCTACGAAATGGAGCCTCCGTAAGTATAGTTACCATTTCAATAATCTTACAGAAACTAATTTGTAAACGCAATTAGACGACATATTATTATATATTATTAATGGCGTTGACAATAATATTACTATTGAAATGGTCGTTTCATTTAAATAATACACTGTGCGCAACGAACGCGATGCATTCACGTCGCGTAAAGTTTGATTCACTGAGAAAAAAAATGATTTCAGATGATCGCGATAATTGATATTCGGGAGACAGGCAAACATGCGATGGACACACTGAACGAAGAATTTGGCCGCAATCGTGCGGTGTTTTTCCAATGCGATATCGCAAACAATTCCGAATTTGACGGTGATTATATTCAATTACTATTCACTTAACGGATAGCATTACGGAAATTAAAGTTTAGAAAGTATTTAAGAAATCGCTGGCTTTCCATTCTATGCCTGTTCTAGATGTCACAATAATTTCACTGCGTTTTATAACAAGAATCGAACAGTGAAGTTTAAATAGGAAATGATGTACGTTAAAAAGGAAATAAAAATGGTAAACAATCTGAGTGCCAAAAAAATATAAAATGATTTTCTATAAGATAAAATTCTGTGCTTTTGTATTGCTTACCATTTCAACTCCACAATGATTGTAATCTCAGTATTCTGTTCTTTTCTTATATCTGGAAGATTGCCTAAATTCGATAGAGACGATTGTCGCGTTATACTATTACTTTCAAGTGCATGCCGGTGAACTGATATTTACACGACAACGACATCCCTGAATTATACAACTCGATTTACAATACAGATACGTTCAAGAAAGCTGTGAGCACACTCGGCGGCCTGGAGATTCTAGTAAACAGTGCTGGTGTGATTAATGAAAGCGACTTCACAAAAGCCATTGACATAAACGTGGTAAGCAATCGACACAATTGAATCGTAGAAAACAATAACATACGGTCGACCATATAAATGCCGACCGGATAAAGAAAATTCTAATAATGCACCGACATTTTTCGCAAAGTCTTAAGATAAAGGAGGCAAATGCGAATTTTCTTCAAACAGTTTCAAATACATCCCACATTCGCACAATCAGCAGCAGCGATCCACAAATTGTCTAACGAAACATACAATTTATTCACAAGTGCAATAATATTGCAACAAGTCCTCCTAAACGTCTGATACTAATCACTGTAATCCATTAATCGAAGTGACATTTCGTAGACCGCGGTGATACGCGGAACACTTCTCGGGATGCAGCAAATGCAAAAAGACGGCGGCGGTAAAGGGGGTGTTATCGTGAACATTTCATCCGTGGCTGGTCTACGTTCCTTATCACAGCTTCCAGTGTATTCCGCGACGAAACATGCTGTGGTTAGCTTTAGCCGTTCCTTCGCGGTAAGTTCTATTACATTGGCGGATGTACGCCGGCCATTCTGGGCCCCCCGAAACATTAAGACAGCACACAGCTGGCGTGGCCGATAAAATCACGCTGATAGGCAATACTGTTTTACTGATGGAAATGACGGCTTTCACCGCGATTTCAGCAACCTTATCATTATCAAAGAACTGGCGTCCGAATAATAGTCATGTGCCCCGAACTTACGCAAACTGTCGATACGGAAAATTTGGCCAACGATCTGGCAGAGGAGGAATTAATACAGAAATATTTCAGAAGGTATTTTCACCGTGAACTTGGGTAATCATTGAATACGTCTATTTAAACGAGACTTCCTGGAAATCATGTTTCATCGTTGATTTTCTGGATGCTTCATTTACCCGAATATAATTGTACTCCTATAACCGTTTATATTAAGAGAATCTGTTTAACTAGAGTGGACACCATCGCCCACGGATTAGTTTACGTAATCAGATGTGCACAAAACGGAAGTATCTGGATCAGCGAGGACGGAAAGCCCGTGTACGAGATACAATTGTCTGACAGCCTGCCACAAAAGCTCGACGATCCCATAGCGAAGGAGAGTGAGCGGAAATTGTCTATAAACTGAAACTCGGTATTTTGTAAATAGGATTTTAGTATTATTATTGCGACTCGCGATATCTTCTATGCACTCATCATTTGCAACACTCACCTTGGACATGAAAAACGAAATTGTATCGGCAAATTAAATTTGCAATGTTTTATATCCTGCGTGACGATTCTGGTTTCTGTCAAAATAAAAGTGAACGGAGAATTTATCATTTACTAAGTGTAATATCATTTTTACCATAATAATGTAAAGTAATATAAAACCCTCTTGGATAGATTTTTAGTTTTAAGAAATGTATCCGTATTTCATTGATCGATAATATGGCGAGCATCCTATCTCAAGGGTTCAGAATCGAAATCACCCCAATTTCTTTTTGCCCGCTCAATTGACGATGAAATTTCTTACGCCATATTTCACAAAGAAAGGAAACCTTCTATTTTACGGATTAAGAGAACCATATGGTAAACACAGATACGGGAACATCTATTAAACATAAGTAATTGCATTAGTTAGAGCTATCAACCTCTACGTACCCTCGTAGGCACAATGCAGATAAGGCAACGTCCACGAGTCGAAAAAGCTCATGAAAAATTTGCGCTCACATTTCAAGCTATCACCGGATAGTAATATCTACTGGAACACGAGTAATGTAATAACTCAATTAATAACTGCGTAGCTAAAATACACTAATTAGTTGGTGGATACATCAAAGTACAATTTGACGAGTCCAATATAATATTCGTAAACATACATGTCTGATTGTAAGTGCAAAGCTGAACGAAAGTTAATTTTTGTTATTCAATAAACTTTCTTCGTGGAAATAAATATTCCAGGCAGCGAGCGAATTAAACGAAATAACTATTAAATAAATTTCTATATAAAATTCTCCGTGTCCTGTTTAAAAACAACAGTATCACTGGCTTCTTAATTAAAAACTAAATCTTACCATTGGATTAAAATGATGTTTATATAATATTTCCCTTCTAATGTTTGACAAGCTTTTGTATCTTCGCGGGAGTACCAAAAATATCTTTGAACCCCAGTGTTGCTGTCTTATCGTGGACCACTGCTGACTCGATTAGTCGAAAGACCATGGTTCGTTTGGACTTTGGTTCTCATCTCTTATCAGGGTTCCTATTCTATCTTATATGTACATGTACAACAATCTTTCAGTTTGAACGTTTGTTATTCCTTCGTAGTTTTTGGCATTTGAGAATTTTATAGACGCACAGTGTGTCGCACGAACTCTGCCCACCTGACTTATCTTCGAAATATCTTACAGGATGTAAAGATATTGCTGACATAGTAGTAGCAGTTTTTGGAAAAAGTGAGAAAAACAGACATTTAAAGAACGAAGGTGTTCTTTATATCTCCATTACGCGGATATAAACGATAGTCTGATCCACGTAAGATTGTGTTGAAAGATTAAGGTCGCAGACTGATTCGTTCAGGATATTTGTCAGCGTAAGCAATTTTGGCCCTCGTTGTATTATCGCCGCGCGTGCCGTAAACTAAATGCATGTCTAAATCTTCGCTATTATTAAATTTCATTTGAAGTTACGTTCCTTCGACAATACATTCCATAATGAACCGATAATGAATCGCGGAAATCGTAAACGACTGCATTGAACGGATCCAACTTTCGTTAATATCTCGCTAATTTATCAGCTTTAGGGCAAACAATGTTTGACGCTTTTTTGCTTAAAACTTATTGCTCCTTCGAGCGGCTGCAAAACAGACAGGACATTCCATTTAAAAGAAGAAAATGAACCTCCAGGTAAACGCCTCCACTTATAAAAAAAAGTCGCGTACACCACACGACATCCCCTACGACACCCTGCAACTTTCTTATTTAACAATTTTTTACTAGGCGTATATTTTAGAAGTTTTTCCGAGGTGGTCAAGTTAGGTGGCTCACCCTGTATACACATGTAGATATACGTGTGTTCACGTAATTGCACGTGGTGATAAGAGACCGCAGTTACTCACAAGGAAAGATCGCGATCGGCCCCCATTTTAATAAAACTTTAATTAAATAATGGGCAACATTTTCCAGTATTTCCTTTTGATACGTTCAAAGCACGTGACTTTTATTTGATAAATGTTTTATATCTCAAATCGTTTCCAAGATAGCATTTTAGGGTGGTTTATTCCCTTAAGCTTGAGTTACCGCGGTTAAAAAAAAAACGTATCCAACATTTCGGACCGTTCTTCAAGCCTTCAAAGTTTTATTAAAACCGCAGTCTGACCGTTCGCGACCTTTTCTTGTCAGATAGTTGCTCCCGATACGCGCATAATGTGTGCATAAAAATTCATAATCAGGTCAAGTGAACGATAACCCGGCACCATCGCGTTTAGCATCTACGAAGAGGTCGATGGAAACTCAGAATGAAGGGCGCAAAAAATATCTGCCGGATCGAAATGCGCGTACTTCGTTGCGAACTGGTAAAAAAAAAAAATTCTCCGACGCAGAGAATAATTTCCAAATCCTATGAGCAAGTTCGTCTTAGACAACTGATAGGGATTTATGTTAAAAAATTGACACCTGTTACAAAGTAAGATTCAACTGAGAACTGTGCAATAATATGATGCTCGTGGAAGGCAATAAATCATTCGTTCACTCGTCAAAGGCAATTTGCAGTTATTATTTTTAGAAAGAGTTTCGATTGTGAAATCTGAGGCATACAATATTTATCGCTTTTCTCCACTCTATCCTAAAAATACAAGCTTGAAAAATACGCGTGAAAAATACTATTTTTTGTTATTTCCATTCATTTCTGTCATATATTTTGTGCAAAATGAATATTAAAAAAATAGAAGACAGATAATAGGAGCTTTGTCGTTTCACTTATATGCCTCTGTTTATTGTATTGCCTACTTGCAGATGCTTATCGTTGCAGGCGAATATGCTGCTACAATTACCCGTATTTCACGGACCAATACCCTTCCAAAAATAATCATAGGAGTTAATAACTATGAACAATCACCTCGAATAATCGTCGCAATTATTCTGCCCTTATCCTCGCTATCCGCAACTATGTTTTATACGATTAAAAAACTCCAATTCACCAGTCGAGTAAGCCACAAATGGATTACAATTTCAAATTCTAATACAGTCCGATATTCCTGAAAGCTTTCTTACAAAATTCTTCGTACAAAATTCTCGCGCGGTATAAAAATAACTAATCGATGGAAAAAAAAAGTGTAAGGGCATAAGTGTATCATTTATGCGGCACATCCTTTCAACAATTCTAATCGCAATAAATGCAACGACACGCATATCGTAAGATCGTTTCGTAACCATTCGATCGAACCATAAGCATCGTCAACGCCGACGACGTTCACGTCACAAATCCATGGCCCATACATACATCACACTGTTATTCGAACAATGTAGCCGAGCGGTTGGAAAAAAAGCTTGGAGGAGAAAAGGGAAATACATAATGCTAATAAAAATATAAGAAACCGCACACGCGTTGTTTCCAGCGCAGCCTGTCGATCGGAGTAAAGTTCACCGTGAACCGATTCGTATCAGTTGCAATGTACGTCTCTTAGCACGCGTGGTTTCGTGATTTATCGGCGTGTCCGGCGAGACGGACACATTAAATGCACTCTTTCTCCGATAAGAGGCCACGAAGCACGAGCTGCGCGTACGTCGACTCTTTATCGTGGCTCTTTGCCACACGACTGCCCATAAATTATGCTCACAAAGACTATTTACGACCTATTCACAACCATATCCGAGAAAGGGTAGCAGTTCGAAATTTTACAGCAAATAAGTAAAAGGGGAAAAAAGATAATAAAAAGTTGAAGCATTTCTGCAGTAGCCATACTAATATGAACTTGGCACAGCCTGTGTTAATTCAAATCACAGCAAGCACGCCTAATAGTAATACTGTAATAATAGCTCCATAATAATAATAATGATAATAATAACGGACGAAAATGAGTGATCCTAAAAAGGCTACCGAATCGAGAAACCGAATTTTCCTCCCAGAAAACCGATTCACTCATTGCACTCCTCTTTGTCATACTTTTCACTTCAGGCGTACACGTGGAACAGCGGATGAAAGGAGAACGACAGAATGCGAGCACATGACGCATTAATATTTATCCTACTAGCCCACCCACACCATCCCCGACAGAGTTCAACGAAGACGAGTCAAGGAAAGTGAACACGCGCCTTGATCCCAGTTTCTCATGCGCGTATGTACTAATGCCTTGGCGATTACCAAATGTGCGCGTTCGCGAAAAGGTGAGACCGATATATCGGGATAACACCTTTCTGTCGCGGGGTCGTTGCACCGTGCTCAGCGCTTGCAGGATCGAGTCACGTAACATCGTTAGATAATCGGGCATTGATACCGCCACGCGACGTTACAGTGGAATCTAATGATTAGATGATATCGCGTGGAAGAGCATTGGCCAATTCCGAGTTTCCAAAATTACTTTTGCACGATGGACGAATCTAGAGTTCGTGCTTATCAAATTAATCGATTACGTTTGCCACCGTTCGCGGAAAAATGCTGATCCAACGACTTTTCCCAGGCTTCTTAGAAATGTTTCACCGAGTTATCTAACAGTGGAAATTCAAAATGCGATATTTCATATCGCGATGAATGTTCGGTACGTATCACGCTTAGTTGGCAAAATTTCGTTATACGTCAACGTGCCGGGAAAATTATGCTGATACGGCTTTTTACAAACGTGCGCTATGATTTTTTTCATTAGTGCTCCGTACATTTCTGTTTTATCAAATACAGTGTTCACTCGCAGATATACGAAATAGGGGAATGACTATTCGAAGCTTGTTTGTAAAAGTGTTGAATGATTTTCAATAATTAAAGTATTATTGCAAGTTGCACATCGTTGTTGCAAGTGGAATTACCTCCAAACGATCGAGATTAATCCATTACGTATATCGTGCGCGAGTCTACGAGGGAAACACCTTGGTTCAACGTTAACATGACTTTTCTCTACTTCGATTCAGTATTCAATGTTTGAGCTTTTGAAAGCGTTCTGTCGTCAACTGTTATTCAACTTTGAACCCCCCAAACAAGAACGTTATACCAATCCGAATGCAGAATCGTGTCGCACAGACCCGAGTGCGCGACACTATCCGGATGACAAGCTGTGTCACATCCTTGATCGACATTAATCGACCGTCGAAATGAAAATTCCGTGTTGCGGGTCAAAATAGATTCTCAAGTACGTTGCACGCGTATATAGACGGACGGCTGGCATGGAAGTAGGTACGGTATTTCATTGCGCTTATCGCGAGGGTAGACGGCGACTTTGCTACAGAATTTTCTTTCGGATGACCAGCGACCGCGCGATAAGCGACTCAATTAATTAGTTTCGACGAGAAGGGTAAATTAGAGGCGCTATCGATCGTTCGAGATTCGTCGGCCGCTGTGAAACGTCGTCGCTGTATGGACAACCACCGGTCCCCTTCGTCCACCTATCCACTGTGAGCCACCCCGAACGATAAAAGTCCCAGACGAGTCGCGTTTTAATCATGGCGTTCGTGGAAATCGTCGCGACGGCCACCGACGCGTATAAATACCGTCGACGCTACACGATCGAACCTCAGTACGTCGAGGCGAGTCGACCCCGTCTCGTGCCCCTTTAATTCTGGTGACGGCTATCTCGCGTTCCCGATACGACCGCAACTACGTTCCGAGAGAAATGGGTAACGTTCCCGCACCGTACACTGATGCGAGAGTGGCGGAATGAAATGAGAACGCGTTTCTCGAAGTACAGCGGGCGATTTGTGCGGTACCACCTGCGAGCATCGGCGATTTCGCATTAAAACACTTGGGCCTCTGCGACTTCTCGTTACAAACGAAGTTGAATCGTTCGTGTACCTTCAACGGACAATTGCTAATTTACCAATTATCCAACGCGAACATCTCGACACTGCGATTGTATTCCTATATAAATGCGAAAGGTGCATTTTGTACCGCGGGCCCCGATAATTCGATCGTCCACTGTACTTTGTCAATGCCCTGTGAGGAATTTCTTTCGATCCTTTCGAACGCCACGTTACAACACTTTCTGTTTCGTTGAGTCCATTGATCTCTAAATCGTATCCTCTTTAATGTACAGTTCATTTCGTGTCGTTATCGTTCGTGTTAGAATACAGAATCCTTTTTATCATTGCTTTGAGGGCAATTACTTCGAGAATCGTTGAACTGATTGTCGTGCGAATTTAATAGAAAACGCGCACATCACTGGCAGACGCAGATGCTCCTCGGCGTCCGACAAGGCGAAGGAAACAGAAGCGATAAACGGGCTCGTTTCCGGCAAGAACGTGCTTATCACCGGTGGGGCGGCTGGCCTAGGATGCGCGTTCATGAATCATTTCTTGAAGCACGGTGCGAATGTAAGGACATCAATTGCTCGCAAATATCTCTGTACCATCGAGCACACTTCGAAGAAGCCGTCGCGTATTTAACGAACGATGCAAACGAATGTTTCCAGAAAATAACTGTATTGGACATCGACGCGGAAGCCGGAAGACGCGTGGAATCGAGCGTGGAAAAATCATACGGGGAGAAGAAGGTGCACTTTGTTCACGTCGATGTCTCCAATTACGGTCAAATGACTGGTAAGCATCTAGACGCGTTAACGCGTAACTGGAAATTGTAAACGACGCGTTGATAACTGTGTTTACGGCCTTCGAAAATGTTAATGGACCTTCCCCGTTTAATGACTGATAGCGATGCAGACATTTGGCCGAGATATATCAGGCCGACCGTTGATGTAATAACAACATAAATATTTTCATCGCGCGAGAAAATTGGAAACAATCGTGGCACGGTTCGAACGTGTATCACCTGTCGCATTCGCCGAACGCGCGTTGTCTTTTCTTTTCGATATTTCCTATTTATAATTCGTATTCAATTTTACATCGCAGAGGCGTTTGAAATAGCCTTCCGGCTGATGAACGATATCGATATTGTCGTGAACAATGCCGGTATTTTGGACGAACGTCGATGGGAAAGAGAGATAGCAGTAAATATCGTAAGTGGTGAAATGAAAATGTTTTATTTCTCATTCGTGGCATGTTTTGTTGTTTTCCTTCTTCTTCGTTGGTTCGTTAAAAATTAAAGAAGAAAATAAATTAGGGAGGAATGGTTTGCACGGCGTTGCTGGCTGTAAAATACCTGAGCCGAGACCAGCTTGGACACGGTGGAACTTTAGTGAACGTCGGTCAACATATTGACTTCAGAAGCACGGCTCAACTTCCGGTTTATACGGCTACCAAACACGCAATCATAGGTCTCTCGCAGTCTCTCGCGGTGAGATATGAATTATTATAAACTATTCTTACAAATCCTGAATCCTTACGTCGATATAAATACAGCGAACAATTAATCGATTACAGCAAACATATTACAAGCTACTTAGAGACTTACGTGTAAAATAAAGGATTTTACTTCTTAATTAAGTCGCATGAGAGGATAGAAATAATACAATTATTTTGCTCGATGAAACGAAAATAGGATAAGCTAATAAGATTCCAAGTATCAGTTCCGATTCGGCTTTCTCACGTGAAAACATGATCGATTCGATTAATAATCACCAACATAATTAACGCATTCCTTATCAAACACTAAAATGTATTCCTCCAAACCTGCATACTGTGCGACAGCTTAAAACCTTATTAAATCTCCGATAAAAATCCTGTTCATCAATCGTATACCATATTTCCTTTCACCGTCACATTATACAATACGATCACTCGACAAAGCGTACACGATTCGCCGTCAAACCTTCCCAATTAATTATTGCAAAAAGAAAAAGAAAAGAGGACAACGATTTCCATTTATTCCAGGATTCTTATCAATACGAAAAAACTGGTCTCCGTGTTATAACGCTGTGCCCTGGCCTGACAGAGACCGCACTCACAGTGGATAGCCCAAACAAATTACTCTCAAGGGTCATGAAGGCGGACTTCGTGAAGAATCTCGAACAATTATCGATACAGACGTGAGTTCCATTCTGTTCCAACGAATGTCTATCATACATACGTATAAAAAATAAACACGAAGAAAGCTAATTTTATCGCATCCCTTTCGTTCGCAGCCCGTACGTAGTCGCCCAGGGTCTGATGTCGATACTGAGGATCGGCGAGTCCGGCAGTATATGGGTGATTGAAAATGGTTTGACACCGTACGAAGTTTACGTGCCAAATCCACGCTCACTACGACGCACATACAAGAATAATTTCACGTTAGTCGAGACTAAAGTAACGACAAGAGGCCGTCCGATAAGGGAGGATTGTGATAACACCCGGAGAGGCCTGATGAGTTGCGCTTGATGAAACAATGGCGAATTATCTTCGGCCATGATGATTTCTCCGCGTTCTCCAAGGAATCTGACGAAGTGTGGAGATCGTTGTTTCCTTTCCTTTTTTCTTTTTTTTTTGTCGGTTCCTTGTCGATTTGCTTGAAAAGTTTCCCTTCGCTTGGCCTGTTAGGGAATCGTGAATGGAAATGTTGTCGAGATGCGACGGGAAACAATCGCGGTACATCGTCGTCTTCGATCACACCTGGAAGTATAGTCGAGATAGAGAGGTTTCAAGCTTCGCGTTGCTCGACACTTCGTTAGTCATTGATACAATGTTTAAGTATTTATACAAGATAATGCACGCGTATACACATCGTGCTTTGTACATAGATCGACGCCGTCGCATTTGAAGAGTTTCTCCAAGAAATTATTGTTGCTGTTGCCGTTGTTGTTCACAATAATGATATGGCTTGTTTTTCTTATACGAATAGAGTCTCGTTTTTCTTTCTTTTTTTCCTCTTTATTTCTTAATCCTTTGTTCAAAAGTACTGTCAATTCACATGTATTCACCTGTGCGAAACATTTCGTTCGCACGCACGTGAGAACGTAACGATAATTGACAAATACTTCATGGAGCATACTCCCTTCGAAGTAATTGGAGGGCTTAAAGAGTACAACAAACGTTATTTTATTACTTCAGTATTATTCAGCATTGGGAATCACAATATCCGCCGTACAAAACAAAAATTCATCATCGGAAAACCGCATACACCGTGCATTTCTTTACACACGCAATGCATAAAACTTAAAAGTTATATTTCTTGTTTCCCCCATATTCCTTTCTATTTTACTTATCTTTATTCGTATATGATTTATACTCCCTTCCTGTTTTTTTTTTTTTTTTTGTAGCTTTACTTTACTTTGCAACCTTACCGATAGCTTATGGAGGTTCTCGACTTATACGTAACTAAATCTCATGTTATGTATGTATATACCTGTATACGCTTGGGACTCCAAGTGAGCCATTAGAAAACAACAGTCGCAAATAATATATACCTATTCTGCCTTTCATTTTTGCGTCTCGTATTTTTTTTTTCTTTTTTCTTTTCTTTTCTTCTTAAGGACATTATTATGCTTTTAGAGTCTTGCACTCGCAAGCACACGCTACCGCCTGCGATCACCACACGGCGTCCTCGTACATCAAACGGCATCTTCGAAATTCGAAGTTATTAAACGCAGTCGAACTACAAGAAGGCATTCGCGCTCCCATTTTCACATTCGCTTTCGTACACCACGTTCAATGTTTCAAAAAAATTAATAGTCAATACAACGATGTACGATTCGGCATCGCGCTCCTGTATATCCCTATGAATCATACAAAATCAATCTTTATTCTTTTCATCCTTCGTGTAAGGAACAATTCGGCGTTCCTGTTCGAAAATCAAAACCCCTGGTAAATATGAGAGTAAAATAATTATTTCAGTTTAATTCGCATTCACGGTCATCATCTTAAATAAATAAAGTTTTGACTGTTCGAAGTAACCATAATATATTGTCCTACACTACTCAGCGATTGTACGCAATGTTCCACTTATCCCCCTCTTTTTTTTTCCTTTTCTTTTCTTTTTCTTTTGTCTTCTCCTCCACTCATTAACGCTCCCTTTTTCGTTCCAGCATTATCCGTGGAACGCTGCGATTCAACCGTTAGCATTTCGCGTGCTTCGCCTCGACGGAATCACGACGCATGCATCACGAAAGATCAGTCGTTTGCTACTTTTTTCCGCCTCTTTCTCACAAGACGGGCACTTTTGCGAACGCAATGTGAGAGAATAGCAGGAAACGATTTCGAAATCGTGCATGAAAAAAAGAAGTAAATGTCTAATATCTCTTGCGATGCATGTGTTGTGATTCTGTCGTAACGAGGCACGCGAAACACTAGATATTGGTTGCAACATTTTGCAGGTAACACCGGAACAAGAAAAAACCCCTCAGTAAGTGGAGAAAAAAAAAGAACGATTTCAAAATCGTTTCCTGCGATCACGCGATTTCCTCTTACGCTGCGTTACGAAAAAATTTCATTGAGATTCTCATCGTTCTCTCAATTGTAGTTGCATGCTTGTCGAATTAATTAATAGTACTCAAAACAAAAAAAAAAACACACACACACAGTGTAACTGAAATTTTAAAACATGTTACCTTATGTAAGTTTGTTTGCAAACATTCTACCGTCCGGCGTGTATTGTACTCAATATACATTCGAAAAGCATTCGACGATTCCTTAACTTGTAGGGCATGATGGCTCTGAGTATCGACTTTTTGAAAATTAACTACTTATTATCAATATGATTCGTATTTATTTGTCCAGAAATTCTAAACGCAGGTCTTGCAAAGCATCGATCAATTTCTCTAAGCCCCTGCGTGACAATAGAAAAAAAATCCCACGATAAAGTTCTCTCAAAGAACTTTCCAGTTTTTCGTACTGTTTTCTTTTTACCATTTTCATTATTTTTTTTTTCATTTTTCCACGAATCATTGAATCCTTATTAAACTCGAATTCAAATCAGTCCGTAAGGGCAGAGCACGTATTGTAAAAATCTTAATCTAAAGTGAATACTTATATATATATATATATAGTAGTGTGTTGTTGTTCATTCAAAAAGATACAACGCGACTATTCTGCTGCGCCTGAGTAGCGGATTGTTCGTTGGTCGTGCGATTTTGACTTCCAGGATTGCTCGGTTGTTGCTGGTTAGCGGGCTTACGATTACCACCTCTGGAGCCTCTATAACCACCACGGTAACCAGAACCACCTGTACCACCACCACCTCGATACATTCCTCCCATTCCACGATTATAGTAACCGCGTCCACGAAAACCACCGCGTCTCGTTGACGCTACACCAAACGTTTCAGAGTTCAATTTGCGCTCCGTCCTCCAGTCCGTACGTTGGAACCGTCTGGAAAAATAAAATTGCAAGCTGTATTTATTCGCATCTATTTTAACCGTGGACATTCTCTCGTACACTCACATGTCTGTAAACGTAAATTCTCTCAACTTACCCTTTACTCCTTTCAACAGCTTCGCAGCTGATGTTATCGAAGAAAGATTTGGACTTGTCGTAATGAACTATTTCAGGCTCCTCCTCTGGTTCACCTTCACCTGCTCCAGTTTCATTACCACTATCATCCTTCTTTTCATTATCAGCACCAGAATCAATTTTCGTTTTCGCCAACTGAGATCTAATGCACGTAACGTATAGGAATCGTTTCAGTAATCGAACTTAAACAGATTTTACAATTAAATGCAACAATTTGAATGAAAGTTTTAGTAAACGATTGCGTGTTATTTTTAAGTATGTATATGTTGATGCGCTGCGTAAGTGACACATATGTACGTTATAATTACATGTTACTATAAAAACGCATAAGACATTTGTCTTGCATGGTGTCCACATTCGTCATTTCAAATGTACTTGAAATGAACCCGGCAATACCCATGCTGTTATGTTCGTTTCTCATAATTAAATCGTCCATACCTTAACTCTTCGAACTCAGTATTAGCCTGCTCGAAATCATAGTCGTTATCGAACTTCAGCGTATTCTTCGGTTTGGTACCAGCGTTGCCGGGTTGGTTTCTAAAACCACCACGACCTCTTCCTCTACCACGCATATTTCCACGATTTATCCATCCACCACGATTACCTCGTCCACCTTGACCATGATTACCCTGACCTTGGAGTTGGCCATCCTGCTTCATCGGATCACGTTTTCCATCGTTATACTGCCCGCCTCCTACCTTATTCCCGCCGTGACTAAAGTGCGAAATAGAAAATACCATGTACAGATACATTTTACACGAAATAAAATGGTTGGTTTCTTCTATAGAGCAAAGCTAATACCTATCATGATCACGTCGAGCAGGTTGAATAGTTCTCATATTTGACTTATCACCAAGCTTGCCGACATTCCCGCTCTGATGTTGCTGTTTCTGATGCCCTACCTGAATACCTTGGTCCATAGTTGGACTTTTTCGTGTCAATAAAGACGACGTTGGTGTCGTTGATCTCGAACCTCCACTAATAAGGTCTAATACACCTATGATAATAAGGTAAACAAGTGTGTGTATATATATATGTAGTTTATTCTAATAAATTGAATAATAATATCAAGATCAAACACGAGAATATTTATTTGGAAATATTCGATGTAATAATTGAAATATTTTGAAAAAATATATCGAGTTTTCGGTTCTAGCTCTAAAAAATATTGTTAAGAATATACTACATGTAATATGCGCTGCGTAAAGAACTAATCTCAGAAAACGATATCTACATTATTTCAACTGTTCTTGCTATTATGTTACTTGGTAGTGCAAAATGCTTCCGATACTATTTAAATCGAAATGCATGTTTAGAGTAAAATTATAAATGTATAAGTGTAATAAAAAAAGAATGTCATGCGTAAAAAGATCCTTCTACTAAAATAGATCAACTATCGAATAAGATAAGCTAAACCAATCCAGATATTTATAACATTGTTTCTAACATTGTTTCTACCTTGCTCAAGCAAATTAATTTTTAAATTAATAGCACATAAATTGCAAGCAAATTTAAATGTAACAGCATAAATAATCTTGTTATATATATCACGACAGCATAAAATTACTAATGATTGTTACCAAGGAAAGTTACGCATATTTTTAAATACTTACAGAGATAAAGGACTGTAAATTCAAAAGTGCCCAAAAGCATTTTATGTTGTCTATGTATTTGGAATATGAAGTTCCAGTACTGGTAGTAAAAAAACGTTTGAACACTTATGTTAGCAATCAAAATGTTCAAGAAATTCGAACCTTAGTTATTTAAAATACTTTGCATAAATTTGTTTTCACAAAACTTAAGTTGACGTAAAATTGTTCAAAGAATCGAGGTCTGGAGGGGTTCTGTGATTTTTTATCAAGAACATACAAACATTATTAAAGGAAATATAGAAATCGATACCTAGTTGCTAACACAAGCGTTAAATATATAGACGTAAGCGACAAGAGCGATGCATAGAAGTGAAAATAGAGGTGATGGCAAGCTTTCTATGTGATTATGTACCACTGCATTATTTGTAATTCGCAAAGAAATAAGAAAAGAAATGTTTAGTTGTCACAAATGTATATATAGCAAGCATTACCAAATAAGAAGCAGCAAGCATGGCATTGGCAAGGGATAGTTCATAGCAAAAACAGTTTACCATCTTCCAGAGATTGGTCTTTTGGTAATGGGTCGACATTGGCCGTCGGTAGTGAGTTTGGGATAGAGATGGCATTGGGTTCAGCAGAGCCCAAGCTCAACTCACTTGGCTGTTTATTTATTGGTCCACGAGGATCTCTAGCAGAAGTTGGAATTCCCATTACCGGTCCCATGGTACCCATTGTCATGCCATAAGGTGCTCCATATTGTCCGCCCATCGGACCCATCATTGGATGAGCAAAACTGGGTTGCGGCTGGTACGACTGCTGGTTCATAGACGGTTGCACCGTCATCTATAAACAACCAGAATTATTAACAATCACAAAAGTGCAAGCAACGTTCAATTATACCAATTATAACAATGTTAGACAATCTTTGTATTAGAAATAACTTATACAGAGTAGTATAATATTAATTTGCAATTACCTGTACAATGGCTGGATCATTCGGTATAGAGCTGACATTGTTGACAACTCTAATATCTTTAATGTCCGAGCCACGGAATAGAATGTACTCATATACTTGATTTTGTGGCGCCACTGGAAGTTGTGTTTCTCGATCCTCAGTTCCGAATGAACGTACTGCGTTACAAGAGAAAAGGATAAAATAATATTGTGAAGCATTTTTGGCACGCAGTTAGATATTTTAACATTTGACTCATTTGGAAAGTGATTCCAGTATTTCTATCATTTACATTAATGCAAATTTCAGAATTGGATACAAAATAATAATGCACTGTATCTAATACAATAATGTAAATATAAATGAAAATTCTGTAACGCATAAAAATCTATATGGCATCAAATTCAAATTCAACGATTTATTAGAACAGCTTCGTAGTGTGTCTGAAAAAAGGAAGGACGAGAAACATAAACATAGTCAAGCACAATACACAAACATTCCAACACAATGGTGGATGTAAGTAATGGCTTCGATCAACCTAACTTTACACAAACAATTCCAATCGTATTATTATTGGGAATAGTTGGCTTTCAAGAAAGATACGTATTCCAAGCATTAAAATTTGACTTGTTTCACAATTATATGATGTTAGTTAACAGAATCAGTCATGGTAAATCTGTATTGCAAAAGTTGACTATAAAATTAGGTACAAAGTTATTATAATAAGTTTCATATAAAATTGCAATTATTTATCTCATGGAATGAACCCGAAAATGGAAAGTATACAACTCTTTGTTTGAGCAATTATCATTCAACATAAATCTGTGTTATCGAAAATATATTTTTTGTAATTAGGTGTAAATTGCTATAAGTTGAACATTGTTAAATAAATGTATAATACAACGAATGAAGTGAATCGGAACAAAATCAGAGAATCAAATTACGAATATTGTATAAAACACCCGTTATAAGTGACGGGTGACCCCGGTTGTTTTGTATCGAAGCATCACCGGACAAATCAAGTACCGACTGTTTCGATAGCATTTTTGAGCCACAATTACCCTAAAGGAATCATGATGTTTACATAAAACGTATAGAAATGAAGCACACGATGGTAAAATTGAATAATAATTGGCAATAAAGTGTAGAAGGTATTGAAAGAAAATAACCGGGAAACGGAGCAGCGGCAAACTGATTTCGGTATCCATCTTGATTTGAGACTCACCATTAGCCAGAGCAATCGTACATTCTTGAGGATCAACGGTAAAGAGTCGGCCCTCATAACGAATATCCGCCTTCGATATTAAACTAATCTTCGAGCCCAATTCTGGCATTCCTCCGCTCATCATGAATCTCCTTCTTCTTTACGATGATCGATGTGATATTATAGGATTCACGATACCATCTGACGAAACCACCAGCTGACACCAATGGTCGACAGCAAACTACCATGCCTGCCAACAGAAGTTACGCATGCGCCACGCACCATCTACGTATGTAGGAACAATATAGAAATTTCAAATTTAAATGTAAATAAATGTAAAAGCATAGTGGAAGAAATGAGAGTAATACGGTATTGCCAAAGAGAAATGTAATAATGGAATTTGCATTTTTGTATAATTGCATAAACTGTAAAATTTGAGTTGTGAGCAATGCATTTGTATATCGCCGTCTTTAAATATATCAAGACGTGTAGCATGTTTATTAATGTATTTAAAGTAAAATGTAGTATTCAATAAGAGAATACCCATGAATGCATTGGGACGTTTAAAAATTGGTCCTATTCTATTGGCATCCTTGATTAAAGTCATCTTAGATGTTAATGGTTGTGTAAGTACCTTTTTACTTTTCGATCTACTTCGTCAGAGGTTTATTGTATACATGTAAAAATATGCATGAGATGAGATAAAAATTGAAAGAATAAATAATATTATTGTTCTACCAGCGTATGTATATTTTTGCTACAGTCGTTTAATTGACCAATAATTTTTGCACATTGTACTTTCAGCCAACATGGCGGCTTCATTGGGTCGGGTTTGTAAATCTGGACTTTTGAAATCAAATTATGGAACATTATTTAATCAGGTATGTAATTCTGAACTGTCACAAGCTTCTATATACATTAATTCATCTGCTCTAAAAATATCAATGTTTATCGAAGTGTTAATTTTATAAGATTAGGGTAACGTAATTTGTTACGAAGTTCCCAATGAACTTCACAACTTGTCGGCTGCTATGTCATTTTTTTCAAAGAATCTTTTATTTCTTGTCATCTGTTATTAGCTCAATTCTAGTTGGATATATGTTATAACAAGATAATAAATTCAATCAGATTTAGGGGTACTTTTTATTTCATGTTATGTAATAGATGTGTCGGCATAGAAAATTTTGATGCTGCCATGGCTAAACAGATCTGGAAGTGTGTGGGTAGCTTAGGAAGATCGAAGTTGTAACAGAAAATGCCTCTAATTTCATGCCAAATCGTTAGATTATTCAAACTATTTGTTGTATGATATCAATATTAATGTGAAATAATTGCAGCTACTCAATGTTATAAAATGATCATTTTTATTTCACTATTACAAGATGCATATTATCCATTACTTTATCAAATGTTATCGATTTAATCAAGTCTATTCATTAAACATAAAATAAAACCATTCTCTAGTATACATCAATAGCATTTCATCTGATATTTTAATTTTAATTTAGCAGGTACACAATTTTTCCACTGCAAACCAATGGTCTAGGGGTAGAAAAGTGGTATGTGTATTTATCTAATTAATCGAAGCTGATCCTGCCATTGTTATTCCTAATGCACAACCAATAATGCTTAAACTCCTTAAATCCCATGTGTATTCTGCATATACGCAATATATTTTCCTAGTAAGTTTCGGCTATTGTATTAATCGCGCCGCTATGTATATGAAATTAATGTATTATATAAGAAATCTTGAATCGTACTTACATAAGTGAAATAATTCCAGCTCCTGGCGTGTTTGGGTGTAACAGCTGGTGGTTTTAGCGCATTAATTTATGCCTTGGATCGTTCTGTGAAAGCAGAAGATTTAGTTGCTCACGCACCCGACTACAAGTGGAATTTCTATGGAATGTTCACTGGGTTCGACCACAGGAGGTAATTAGAAATTATGCCGGAAGTCAATAATTACAGATTCCAAAAATGCGTATGTTATGCTTTTTGTTATGCAGTTTACGCAGAGGTTGGGAAGTGTATAAAAATGTATGCTCGGCCTGCCACAGCTTGAAATATGTAGCATACCGCCAGCTTGTGGGTGTTACGCACACAGAAGCGGAAGCAAAAGCTCTTGCAGCTGAGGTGGAGGTAAATTTCTTGAGTATATTAGAAATATCGAGTATAAATCTATATGCCGAATGTTCAAATGAATAAAAGTGTTCTACATATTTTATGAAACACGTGTAAAATTTTATTGTTATAGATACGAGATGGCCCTGATGATACTGGAAATTATTTTATGCGCCCTGGAAAATTAGCTGACACTGTACCTCCTCCGTATCCGAATGAACAGGCTGCTAGGGCAGCCAACAGTGGTGCTTATCCACCAGATCTATCCTTTATCATTAATGCATCACATAACGGAGAAGTAAATAAGCGTCTTGAAATAAATTTCCAACATTGCTGAAAGGGATTGGTTTAAATTAATATTCAATATTCATTACAGAATTACGTCTTCTCGTTGTTGACGGGATATTGTGAGGCACCAGCTGGCTTTGTAGTACCTGAAGGTCAATATTTCAATCCTTATTTTACTGGTGGAGCTTTTAGTATGCCGCAAGTAAGTTAGATTATTGTGCTGCATATACTTATGCAAAACTGACAAGATATTCAATATATAATGCTTGTCGAAACGACATAGTTCGCACCAAATTTAATATTTAATGTTTTAGATTATTTATGATGAAGTACTAGAATTCGAAGATGGTACTCCTGCGAGTGCGTCTCAAGTAGCGAAGGATATTACCGAATTCCTTATGTGGACATCAAATTGTGAGTTGGACGAACGAAAGAGATTAACCATCAAGGTCTGCTTTTATTCTTATCTACTTTCCAATATATATATATGCAGCTGTCAACGATAGGAATGTGTTAAACAATGTATTTATTTGCAGCTTCTTGGTATCAGTTCGATTCTCATATTATTACTGCTTTACTGGAAGAGACATACGTGGTCACATGTAAAGAGTACTAAGTTACTTTTTACTCCAACCCAAAAGAAGAAGTAATTCAATTTTCGTATAAAGCTACACTAGCTCAAAGAAAATAATTCGACGATGTTAGGTTCCAATATTGGAATGTAGTTTTATACATTGTTTGAATGTTGCGCGGCATTTATTAAAACATATGCACGCAAATTTGTAGACGTATACTTAACACGTCAATCGCTCTTGTACATATAACTGCAACCAATGATGTCATCGTCTGACTTAAATAAATTGTTAAACTTATTTAATTGTATATTTATTATTCAGATAAAATAATGTTCTATCTATAATTTTCATAAAAGTATATATATATATATAGTAAATTTCACGAAGTAAAAAACAATTATGCGAAGATAATTTCTAAAGACGTTTGTTTATTTTTCTTAAGCTTGACTTCATCGACATTGGATTAATAATTATTTAATAATTTTATTAGTATGAATTGGATTACACTATTACATTATTTATAGTGTAATAATGAAATGCGAAGCGGATGAAGAGGTATGTATAATGCTTCAGGTAGTTGAGAATTTCATATTACACGATAATGGTGAACTTGCGTTAAAAATCTCGTACTTTGGTTTGGACTTACTTTAAAAGTAAAGGGGTCGACATCGCTATAATTTGAATAACAAAGATTCCAATAATTATATTATGTTCGAAATAATTTATGATTATATTTTCTTTTCTAAAGTGTAACATAGTTATGGAAACCTTTTTCTCCCACTCTGTATACAATTTCATGGGAACGATATAGTTGATAGCAATTCGTAATAGAACTGCGCCGACATTATAAACCCGATTCCCTAACGGCGGAAAAGCTGTGTGTGATACTATTGATGTTTATTAAAATTTTTAAATGATTTGGTTCAATACATCAATTATGAAGCTTGGATCAAGGGGAGACAACAATACACATATAATATATATATATATATATATATATATGACCTACATGTTCAAAGAAACTTAAAGTATTATTTCTAATATATTGTATAAATAGTGGAATGGAGGCTCAAATATTTTCAATCGAATGCTTCATATATTGATGATCTCATTAATGTATCACTATATTATTTACCATATATGTTATTATAAATCGAATTGTTACCTCGTATGTTTCGATTATAAAATAATTTGTTTATCAATGAAAAAACATTTCCCTTTTTTCCTGGTATAGAATGAGAGGCCGTTGTTGGATGATGTCTCAACCAAACACGCACAATACATGCTCACTTTTATGCTACTTGCACAAAAAGGCACATTATTACATTAAATATTGATCTCAACAACCTGCTGTTCGCTAAAATCCTTATTGACAACTAACAGAGAAAAAGTAAAGTAAAGCTTGGTAAAAATGAGCAGACTAAAATATAAATTATTAAAATTTAGAATCGTCTACAATAGCAGTTACTGAGACATCTCCGTAAATCATGAAATGGCACTTATGCACAAACTGAAATGTCTAGCAATTCTTATTCAGGCAAATTATCGCTTAAGAAACTTTGAAGGCATAAGCTGTTCTTACTGATTATTTGTTTTTATTACACAGTCCGTGTTTCCAGTTTTTAAGAATCAAAATACGACTTTTGTATTAAATTGTATTTAACTTAAAAAGCTGAAGCAGTATTTCTTGAAATTAAATACGCGCGCATATTTAAAGTACTAAAAATTAAAATATTAGCTTTACATACATATGAAATTGGCTCTAAGATTACGAAATAATAAGTAATAATAAATTTGTATGTATTTTCTTATGTAAATACTTTTGTAAATTGAAAAAAAAAACACTGATTCAACTTTTACAGTCATCACCTTCTTGTTTTTTTTTCTTTTTGTTTTATACAGGTGTTACTTCTTAGCATATATCTTTACTCGGCACCCATTTAATATTATTTGGTACCTTTATCAAATCTCGCCTCGTGCTACCGCAGGAAGGAAGAGGTGTTGAGTTTATGATGTGGTTAGGCTAAAAAGTGCTACCCTCTGGGGGCTGAGACAATTTCATATTTTCCTTCAAAGTCATCAAACGACGAAGTTCTTGCAGAACTGTCTTAATTGTGTATTCTCTTTGCCATTTTGCAAGTACTGGTACACTGCGATTATCAACCTGGGGAGTTAAAGACCAAATTTTTATTACCATTGTATTAAATTAAAAAAAAAAAGAGGAGAAAAGAAAAAGTTAATACGTACTGCACCAGTGGTACTGTTAATGCAATTCATGTTAATCCTGCTTAAAAATCTTACATTGGGTGCATCATCTGGATATCTCTGTCCGCAATCAATTTTCAAACTATACATCCTATTTTCGTATGGCGTCTAAAAGAAAAAGCACATTGTATAATATTTACATAATACGTTCAATCAATACAGCATTTATGCAAAATATTTCACTGATAGCGTTGGAGTTTTCATATATATTTAAGGTATTAGTGCTATTACAGTCTGTGCAACATAATTCGCACGAAGCATACTAATGATAAAATAAAAAATACTTTCAGATAATGCAATGAAATCGAATTTATTCTGAATTTGATATATTCAAAGAAATGGAATGAAAAATTTAGGAAGGGATTACTCTAGGTGGTCCAATTATCATTCCAGTCCAATGTGTAAGAGTCATGTCGTCATCGTTTTCCAAACCCCAACTGATTGTACCATCGCCTACACCTTTTTGACCTTGTTCTAATTCCTCTAGTAAACGAAAGTTTCGAGGCACGACTAAAAATGTAAAATAAAAATTATTTTTTATACAGAACAATAAGTAAAGTATTGCGAGTGAAAAGAACAAAACAGTTAACACAAGTACAGGTTATAAGTTCGTGATTTTATGCACGGTGTAACCTGTTTCTTGTTAATGTTTTTATGATCTTGACTTAAATGTACATAAGTACACACATATATATATATAGATACATATATATATATACATCTGTATGGAAAAAAACAAAATAATAATGATATCTTCGAAAACTTGACGAATCATTGATTACTTTTAAACACGTTTACTGTGCGTGATTACTTATTATAATATTATACAGCTAAGCATGTATTCTATACAAATTCGGAGTATGTAAATAACATGATAAAATTTCTTTACGCGATTTATTAAAACATTTTCGTCAAAGGTACTTTAACTTCTGTGGAGTATCAGACCTTTTTGTTGTTCCTATCTTTAGCTCGTAAAACAGACGTAAGATACTTACCTACACCGGTAGTAGGTACCGCCATGATATCTTATTTTTGTGAAAGCGCTGTATGTTTTTCTAAGGGATAGCCAATAACACCGAATAATGTACTCTTAACTAATCCACTTTATAATATACGACCTAATTGTAACCCGAATCTTTCATCACCCGATGCTAAGACAAGGAAAATAATATCTAATATTCAAGTGAAATTCACTTTGCGAAAATTCAGCCAACCTCCGTGAGGTTGCTGTTTCCACAGACTACTCACTTTCTAGACGGGATTACTGCTTTTAAGTTTCGCATGTCATAGTTATTGGAGTTGTTTTTTTACACATGTCTGGACAGATTCTGCAATCTCAACAAAATACACGCAATTACATTCGTATAATAATCATAAATTTCAAATGTTAAATTGAAACAAAGTACGATATATTGTTATTTTTCCACAGGAATAATATACGTTCCTGGATAACATAGTACATTTAAAACTAACAATATGCGTGGGAGTGTAAACTGTGGTAGGGAGTAGTTTTGATTACAAGAAGAAACATATGAAAATTCGAATAAAACTTTATTACCAAAGTTCCATAAATCAATGTTAATCGCGGTTCGAATTTCTATTTTATTTCGTACGGGATTTGAAATAATCATTGAATTTTCTGTTTACGATCAGGGTACCGTATCTTTTCGATACGGTTATGAGCGATACGGCCGCTAGAGGGAAGGAAGGTTGGTACAAATGGCGTCGGTCGGTAGAGGGGAGGAAGTCGGTAGTATCGCGCCGGCTGCGCAAGAGCAGCCTGCAAGACAGATTTTCCAATAATGAACAACCCGTGGTAACTGTCAGTCTGCTCGTGGTGCATTCGTCGACTCTTGCTGCGGATAGTGTGTTCCGGCGTGTGTTAAAATGTGCTGTATGGTTAATTAAATATACCACCGAACGCGGATTACTCGAAGATCACCGGGAATCCTGCTATAAGAGACAGGTAAGTGAAAGAAAAGTATTTGAATTCTTCGCGTTTAAAAGGTCTACCCTATAAGCAAGTAAGAGTTGTGTGTGCGCTGTTTGACATACGAACGGATGCACCTATCGGAGCGCTCACCATAATAAACAAACGAACGCCATTGACCTTTGGCTTTCCATTGTTGCTAATTTATATAAATGCTCCGAAAAATTATTTTTTTCTTGATTGCTGTTTAGTTCATCCTTGATATTGTTTCGTCTCCGTAATATCGTAGTTTGAATGATATTCACGTTAGCGTCGTACTTCGTGTGAGAAAAAAAACTGTAAACAGAAAGTATCGGAACGAACAGTTCTTGTAACGATATGATCCACATGAAGTAAAATATCGAAGAATCCTAAATTTTCTTACTATTCAACGATTTAAGATCCGCGATAAATTTGTTCAGATTTAACATGGAAACAGTATGCTTCTGCAGTAATTGTCATTATCAATTACCAATGTTCCTATGTAGCGTTCATTTTCGAGCAACGATTTAATACAATAACGTGGCGAGGGACATTGTTCCTTTTTCAAACAGCAATCGCATCAATAACGCGCGACACTTCCAATTTGGAGTTTAAAATTCCCTCTAAAATATCCTCTGGAACATAGATAGATAATAAGATACTCTTCATTCATCGTTGCGTTAGGCACATAGCACGCAGCAAGAAAACAAAGAAGGAAGAAATCTACGTTATAGATACATTTCGCTAGCGCGTGTAATATTTCCAACATTTAAGCTCGTCTGTTCGCTCCAAAATGACCCCAAACACCTCGTAAACGAGTGTTATTATTGCGTTTCGCCACTAGTGTAAATATTACCGTAAATATTCGCGAGGAATGGAATGAAAGAAGTACGATAAACACCATCGTCCCAGCCTCAACTAAGTTTCGGTACTTTCGCGTATATCGCGAGTCTATTATTAGCTCCGTCCTTTTTCTCCCGTATAACGATCCCATCGCGTTGCGCTCGTTTGCCATTTCAATTTATCGAACGTTGCTGTCAATGAGTTATTTCGCAACAGACCATGGAAATGGGAACAGACAGCGACTAGGACGAAAGTAAGAAGGCTGTACGATAACGAGTCCTTCTCGGTCGGTTACCAGGAACGACCGAGTTCGTTCACTCGGTTCAGGTGTATACCGTTATAGGCGCGATCAACTTTGGCAGTACATAATTCGATTCAGTCGAGTGCTGTCTTCTCGCCAGCGCTGCGATACGAAGGGGAATCGTAGCTTATACGTATAACAATACATATTATATCTGCATATATGTGTTATATACCATAGCGTTCAGCGTCGCCGTGAACTTTCTTTAATTGCAAATCTGTCGCTGCATGGCATCGCCGGCACGCGCTCAAGGCATTGCGTTCACGAGCTTTCACCAGGGACTCGCACGCGCCCACTTTGCAACGTGGATTGACCGTTATCGTTCACGTTCGATAACATTGTGCTACGAAACGCCAATTGCTCCTGGTTCCTGATCGTACTGGGTGACACAAAGTATACATACGTATATACATAGCTACCGATTTCTTTTATACTACTGTAATATGTGTAATATTTATACTACTGTGAGTCGTGAGTCAATTTTGGTATTCGTCCGAGGAGGATGTTATCTATGAATGCGTATACAGACTGTACCATAAATATTCGTACCATCTCTGTCTGTACAAGAGACTTATTAAAATTAAATGTTTAATGGTTTCGTATATCGTTGTTATTAATTACACAATTCTGTTAAAATTTGGACCGATTGAACTTTAGGTATATGTGTTCATTGATCGTAAACAATTTAGTGGAGAATCTTGAACGCCTCGCTCAATTTCAACCAATTTCTTTCATTGACAGTGAGGGTGCGAATACATACAAACATTGCGGGGCTGACTGTATACAGGGTGTCTCTATTGAGTGGTTTCGAGGGGAACACATTCTGATGTTATTAATTTTTTTGTAGCCAACTTTGTTACTTTCAAGCAACAGTCGATGCAGCTCGGTATTGTCTATGGAAAAGCAGCATCGAACCATATATATTTAGATGTATTAACAGTTTCATTTATTAAAAATGTCTCGAGTTTAAATTAAATACTTCTGCGAATAATATACTTAGGTTTTGTGAGCAATGATTGTCTATTCAAACCGACATACAGATTTCTTTAGTTTATCGTATTTGTACAATATGTATTGGAGCAAAGTTTTCCCCGAGTTTTCCTTGCTATTATACCAGCAGACAGTAGAACATCCAACATATTCGCATGAAAAGAAGACGCGTTGGACGACCAATATTTAAATCAGAGATTTAATTTCAGTGGGGGTAGAATTTAAATTACAGTCGTAATATTAATATCCTGCATTCGCGTAGCACTCATATCGAATTCGCGAGAAAAGCTTTTTGCCGGGGAAAGAACAAAATCAATAAAGGAGACATAAATGTAGGGAACGTTAAAATAGTTGGACAAAGCGACGTGCAGGCATTCCAGTCGGTAATAAAAACACGCGAAAGCGAGGATGGCGATACGAGCAGCATTTTCTATCTCGGAATAATTATTGCTGCTTACTATTATTTGCGATGAAGATCGTTGAAGCTACGGTACATTTTATGATAATGGAGAACTTCACGAAGCTTCTGTGGTTTATTCTTTTGCTTTCTATCGTCAGATGAAAAAACGTGGATGTATCAGGTCGCGTGTGTAATCACACGTGTTAAAACATCCTTGGGTACACCGCGATATAATGGTCGTTTAGAGTGTTGTCTTATCTTTTCGAGATTTATCCAACAGTTTATGCATTGTATTAACGCGGAACAGGCAGCGGTACAGCATAGAACAGTCCATTGAAGGAACGAAAACAGCGATTCACGTGTATAAAAAGGCAAGAAAAAAAGCGTTGATATAGAGAACGTACTTGGGTACATATACCCAAAACTATCTTTTACACTTTAAACGCCGTCCGCCCACCAGTGACATTTAAAAGATACGACACCATGTGCGTCAAAGTACGTGTCTTTAAATACTACAAGACGAATGTGTCGGGGTTCTGGATGAGTATATTCGTAGGTAAAAAAACTGCATTAGAGGGTTAGAGTTGAAATATTGCTGTGAATCTAAGGTCTGCAAATAACGTAGTGCTATATCTTCCCTTGCGAACGCTATTATTTTACATCGCAATTGATAATACCCTTTATACATTTCCTTGTCGTATTGATTATTGGTCTTCAGTGATCAAAACTATGAAGAATTAATCCTGCAAAAAGGAACGTCGTCGTTCGGTTTTAAAATTGTACGTTCAGCAAGCGGCGTTTGTTAAAAAAAAAGGTACTTAAGCGATAGACAATTTTGCGGGCGTGTAAATTTCAAGGGGATGTCGTATGAATTTTTAAACTTGTTCCCTGAGAAAGAAATCTCAGTTACTATGTTACACCGTACGAAGTTAGTGACCGTATTAAATAGGTGTGGTAATGTGTTTTCAAGAGGACGCGACGCAGAGATTTGATGGTGGGCTCTTCGAGATTGTCTCGAGACACTTAAAAGTTTTATGCTCGCTGATATCTTCGTCCCCCGTGTCGCAAGACTGCCTTGGGAATTTTTAGGTAAAATGGAGAATCAGTACGGCCAGGAAAAATGTCTTTATTAACCCTTTCGTGGGTATTTTAAATGCAGAACACCGCCGGTCAGTAGTAACATCATTTCATGTAGAAACACGGACGACTATTAAGAGGGATCTTTTACTATCGTCCATCGTTGCGAGGAAGTAATTATGCTCGCTTTCAGAAATCCAAAAAGCATTGTACTATCTATGGGATTCTACGTTCCAGATTATTTTCTTTCACGACTTATGCATCGTTGTTTTATTACAATTGACATGAAAGAATTCTTCTATCGTTAAAGTTGATTCCGGCGTTAGTTAGCTTTAATAGATTGTTTTCTATTGGAAGACAAACTTTCTTGATCAAAGACTAGGATAGCAATAAGGCCTTCAAGAATTCCTTCAGAACTAACAACAAACGAGTGTAATAATATCTTGGTAGAAAGGAGTCACTGATTGCCTAAAAATTAGTTAAACTCATATTCGTCTCTCTCCGTTGAACAAAATTGTTTGCATAAATAAGAAACTTCATTGCACTGACTATGCTTAATCCAAATTAGATTATTCTTAGGTATTTAACAGGATAAATAAAGAGCACATTATTGTCAGTTCTCTCAGATAATTATATTGAAATCTACGACCACGAAATAATAATCGAGGTTTGGAAACGTCTTTTGTTTCACTATCTTCGTAAATCGAACAAGAATTGTAGTATAAATACGTATTCAATTAATATTAGTTTTAACGAACTATGTCACTGAATATTATACCGATACCTCTTTTTCACGTTGAATGAATAAAACTTGTAAAAATATTGCACCTGCCCCATTTTGGTCCAAAAACGAAAGCAATAGTACTGGATAAAGTGTAAATTTATTCCGACTAACAGCATTAACAAAAACACGAATACTGTTCTTAGAAGTAATAACATTATAATGAATACAATGAAATATAAAATTATCTTCACATTCGTCTTCTATAATGTCTACATCATCCGGTGCAATGAAAAAAAAAGAAATACAATCTTTAAACTTCGCAGCTTTTAGTGACGGTGTAGCTCTATTTGTTATTTATAAACATATTTGTAGTCCGCGGTTGCTTTTTTTGCTGCGAGCCTAGCAATTTGCAAACGCACATGCCTGATCGCCGGATTACCGAATTTCGTTTCAGAACTTTCTAAACCGTGCATCGTACCTCGGAGTGCCTCGTTAAAACTATACATAATTTTTGTTGTACTCCGGCTGATTTATGGTCGTTGTACCGCTAGGCGGAATTGCGTGTAAATCTAAGTAAGCCGTGCAGCACCTCCGGTTGCGAATTGTGGAAAAAGCTTCCGTTGGATTCGTGCCAGGTATTCATCGAAAGTCCCGATTTTCAGGGCAGAGCGTCGAGTTTTCCTTTCTGTCGAGGATTCTTTGTGCCCTTGGTGGCTTCATCGACTCGGTTATCGTGGTATTCGCGTCCCGGAAGCGAGCAATTCGACTTGTTTGCCTGGTCGAGAGCTGGCCATCATCGTGTTCTCAAATAAAAAAGACAGAGTTTTGATTTAGATCCCTTCTCCTTTTCCCCCGCCTCGTTTTATTCACTAGCGAGCCCTTGATGATCTTCAAAACCAGAAATGGCTGAAGGCCAAAGTCGAATCGAAACTTCTATTTCACTTGTTTTGATTGCGGAATAGCGAGAATTTAAAATACAGGCAGATTGGAGTAGATGTTTGCTTCAATCGAATAGTGATTATTAGTATCGTTACGAGCATGTTTTCTCATTTGAGAGAATATATTGGCGAATCCATTGCTTCGTTTTCTCGTTCGGACGTATTTGAATTGTTTAATCAAGTATATTCGTATTTTACGAGTCACTCTGTATATAATCTGAAAGACGGATCATCGTGACTCTAATCCGATTATAAAAGTCTGTCACACAGAGTAATAAGTCCAAGTGGAATCGAATTCCTGTTTCCATTAAACGTTCCGTACACAACGTTGAGATGCACAGAGTTTGACAAAAAATATGATTGAAGGGAGAAGAGGCCGATTCTTTGTAGGAATATGAGCCGACCCTTTCAGAAAAACGAATTTCAAACATGTACGGGTACACGTACGCGTGGACCCGTCTGTCTTTTTACTACTCTGTGTCCATGAAACTTCTCGAAAACGAAAACCCCGGAAGAAATATACGTACTGTTTATGATAATGATAATAGAAAGCTCAAAATGCATACTCTGCTCGGATAAATATTTCTGTATCATCCAAATCTCTCTGTTTCCCATTCTTACCTATTTACATAAAAGAAAATATGGGTAACAATAGTCCAAGTTGCGTGACTCATTCTGTCCACATAACTGGTACCCAATTTAACAAAAATATTCCCAAGAATTCCGTAACAAACCATCATTATTTTTCCCCTGCGGTATTCTATGTATACATTCATCGAAATGTTGATAAAGCTTGGTATAAATTGCCTTTGGTAACAAGTTACGCGGTATCGCTGTGCTCTCGATCGCCGTCTACTTTCATCGAGATTGCACAACGGCCGCTGATAATTGGGGAAGATAGTAACAATTTATGGAAACGAACGGAAAGAAGCCCGCAAACTAGAGAGGAGTCCACGCCGAATGAAATAAATGCATATCGCGCAGGGCAAAAGTCGTAGACCACTTACATTAGAATCAGTTTCATTCAACTTTTTTATAACGTTCTGAATAGCCTTGAATTCTTGAAAATTTACATTTTTCTGGCAATCTCTCTCTCTCTCTCTGGCTAAGCCCTTCCTGATAATAAATAATGATTCGGGTTCTATCTGCAACTGATATTTCAGTATCTTTAAAACGGATCAATAATTTTACGCCACACTAGTGCGATACGCGTAAACCACTGAACGTTAAAACTTTGGTACATTGTAATCCCTAGAACGATGGTTGCAAGTCGAAAGTCGAAACGGAAATGGAAACATCGGCGATAGAAATGTCCGCAGTCAACATTTTTACCTGTAACGCTCGCAGAGGCGACCCAGGCTGCATGCCGTAAAAAGCAGTAGGTCCCATCGTTCGCTGAATTTTCCGGTAAAACACGCCCAGAACAATTTATTATGGCACGGCGAAATATTAGAATCTACAGCATGGTAACAATTAAGCCTCGTAAACATTGATTGATCGATAAAACAAATGTTACGCGGTGGCCTAAGACTTTCGCGCAGTACTGTGTATACATTCGTATTTCGCGCGCGATTTTTCCACCCCTTTGCCCAACGAATTTATATTAAACGCAAACCACGAATCCACAGAGGCGTGGAATGTTCCCCTCAAAGCGAAATATTTTCGGAAAAATTTCGCCGGACGATTCACGAACCGCGAATATCATCCGGCGCGTTATCGACCCGAAATTCGCGTTTCCTTTTCAATTATTTGCCCGGCCAACGGAGGTATCGAATCGCGGGGAATCGATTTTATCGAACGTCGAACCGAACCAACGATGGCTCGATGTAAAGTAATATCCAGGTTCGATAATTCCATATGAAATCGGACGGGGTTGGATTAATTGTACATTATTAATGCCCGTAGGTAGCATGCACGCGATTAATGGCGGTACAGATGTAGGTTATACCGAGATTAAATCGCTTCGTGAATGCAACGTCGGTCAAAGAGGAAGGGGAACACGGGGACAATGCGTCTAGGACGATTGCCGATGAAAAACCACCGGGAAAATCGATCGTCGGTTCGTTTCCCCGTGTTTTCTCCCTAGCCCCGCTGTCCCCAGGGGTTGCGTTCACGGAACCCTCTGAAGCGTCCTTCGAGACCGTCCTTATTTTAGGCTCGCTCACCCTCGAAATAGTTAACGAGATTCATAGCGTCGAGCTTGACGGTGGCTTTCCGTAAGAGAGCAGAGAAAAATATACGCGCGTGTATATACCTTCTGAACTCGTGGAGTCGCGTTACTCTCACTTTCACAAATCGATAACGCACTTTTACACGCTCGCCACGCAGAGAAAACGGTTCTGCTCGGTTTCATCGTGTACACCGTGTTCTGGTCTCCGAATCTCCCCGCTATTCCTCTCTCCCCTTTCTCCCTCTACAAAGCTCGGGCAAAAAGCGTCGAGGCCTCTTATCGTATTTTCTTCCCTTTTTCCTTCCCTTTCTCCGTGACGGGAAATAATGTCCTTTGACGCCACTTTCGCGATTCCCTGCGAGGAACAAGTTGCGCGGGAATTCCTTTGAACGTTCTATCGAAGGATAAGTGACATGGCTCGATATTCCTTTCCCTTGGAGGAACACCTCGCCCCAGTTTGCACGATGGGTAGTGTTTACTTAAGAAATTCGGTGAAGTGTCCTTTTGACAACGACGACGCCACGATTCTTTGGATATTTCAAAGTTGTCTCGCGGCGTCGTTGTTTTCTCTGTCTACAGGCGCCCCCATAGCACACTGGCGATGCCAGTTTGCTTCGCTTTCCCTTAAACGGAAAACGATGTTCGAATTTCGTGCCTAAAATATCGGACAGCTTTAATGATTTCCAATTACATACGCAGTCACCTATGTACGCATATAAACTCCTCTGTCTTCGCCAGCCCATTTCAGGAAAGACCACCCGCAGCTCCGTTCCATCATATGTCTTCTTCCACGTCGTTTAGCGTTAAGTTCGCGCCGTTCCCTGCTTAAAGTTCGTTTCCCGTCGCGTCGTCCACGACGACGAACTGCGAGCGTTAAACCCGTGCACGTTGCGCAAATAGGTGGCCCGGCTCATTAAGTATACGAGGTAGAAAAAACATCGCTGCCACTGGCATGGTTTATGCGTACGCGTGTATTACATATACGCGCGTTAGAGTTAGGGGACCCCCTATCGGGGTGGTTGTACTATTGATTTTTTTCCCTCTGTCCCGTTGAATTATCGAGAGCTCTCTCTCTCGTGTGGGCGATCCTGCTGGAACATTGTGCTGTCCGCGTTCGCACACGAACGCAACGACACAGGAGGCGCACATACGTAAGTGTGCATACGTATTTACGTGTGTATTACCTGCACGCGCGTTAAGGAGAAGGCAATAAAGGACCCGTGATAACATCTACGGGCGATAACGCACTCGTTGAACCCTCCAGCCCCTGTTGGCTATTGTAGGGCCGGTAGCTGTCGAACCGGAATTCTCGCGCGAGAGTAAAATCCAAAGCGTCGGGACGGCTTTCATTTACACTCGATCCGTTTCATAATAGTTCCGGTGCGATACTTCCAATTAGACCGTCGCCCCATCGAGCGGGCGGGCACGCGTGTGGAAAATTAGCGAATATTCAGCGGCATTTCCCAACGACGACGGGCACCAATTACGATTATTGATTGAGGGTTGTTGTCGCGGTTCTCTGTGAAATCGTAGGCGCGGGTGAGGAGAACCGTGAAGCAATCACCCGACCCGGCGATTTATTAAGTGTAAACGTTGCGCGAGTACTGGGGGTGGGCCTTCGGTCGAAGCGACGAGTGAAACGTTTTCGTTCGTACCTGAACGAGGCGCGGACGCAGCATCCCCGTCGCTTTCCACGCTCCCGCGCCGTTGCACGGTGTTGCGTCCAACCAGGGCGCAGTTTAACCGTAATAACGGACGGAGGTGTAGCACGGCGTCGGATTAATCGAACGAGCGGCCCACGCGAGCGGCGTATGGCACGTAGAACATTTCTCACCTGCCCCTTTTTTTGTATCGTTCCCCGTTCTTCTGCCTTCGCTCATCCGCTTGTCGCCGTTCGTTGCTTAATTCAAGCGCGATAACACGACGAGCGAAAGCGGTCGGACGCTGAGATGTGAACGTCGTTGTCTCTGATGTCGGGGCTCGTTAGGCTCGCGTTCAAACTTGCGGCCGATTTGTCGATTGTTGCGATGGCTAGGCCTCTTCCGCAGCTGTTCTATGTGGCGAACTTGTTCGACGGTATCGGAGGGGGTGTCCGTTCGTTAGCTGGCGGAGCAGAGAGCTGGTAAACCCGTTGGCTCTTTTGTAGGTCGGTACCTACACCGCAGAGAGAAGCAGAAAGAATGGATCTTGAAGGAGCGTGTACTTGCGCGTATTGAAATTATATTGAATGCAAATTGCATTGTGCCTGTACGGTTAACGGTGGCTCGAGGGCAGTAGAAAGCTGTTAAATAATTGAAAAGTGGGCACAAATATGTATGTGTGTGTGTGTGTGTGCGTTGAAAGTGCATTTCTCGCGCATGATTCATACATGTGCTTCACATATTATACACGTATATATGTCATTGAAAACTTACGACTTATGGTGGACCACTCATCGTGTCTGTTGCCTCGTGCACGTACACGTATGCATAATCTTGCATCCCAAACGGTCTGTAAGCTTTCAATGAAACTCCACTTTCTCCGACCTTCTCCACCCCCGTCTCCTGTTTACATTAAGCGACTCTTCTTTATCCGCCTGTCTGAGTCTTCGCTCGATATTCCGAATGCATTTTTCCAAGTAAACACCGGGCAGACTGCGGTGGTCAGCGTAGCGACAACTCGGAAATATCGTTGGTCAAAGGGTGGTTGGTCAAAGGGCGAGGGTCGAGCTGCGATCCCGTGGTTCACGAGTGGTACTTGACGGGCTCGAGTGAACGGTACAATTTCATCGACGGCTCGGGGCAATAATCTCTTCGACAATGCGGCTGTCAGCTGGCATCTTCGATCCGTTCTCGACTCGACCGCGGCTCGTTCTCGTTGCTCTCGACCGTTTCTAAGCGAGCCATCTACCGCACAATTGACCGTGGCTGGATGAAAAAAAAACGGGTTCGATAGTTCTCCATCGCTGACGCGAGAATGATTTCTTCGCCGACCGGGATTGGCGTTCTCCCGTTAGATGCAACATAGCCGCAAATTTTCCTTCCCTCGCGCCCGCCTCCATCGGCGCACGAACAACCTGGCAGATTTTAACGACGCGCGATTAAACTACAATACAGCGGAGACAACAACTCATTATAATTTTAAACCCGCTGTCGGTCGTCCGGCGTCCATTAAGTCTATAAGCGAAAATGGGTGGCTCGTTTCGAGCCGAGGCATTGTTGTCGATGGCACCGAGTTCAAGTCCCACCTGAAACTTTCGGAAATTGAAATTCCGCCGTCTTATCCGCGCTCGTTCTCCTCTCGGAGCGGTTCACGTTTTCCTGAACGTGCGTTCTAAAATTATACAGATTTTCCTGTCCCCTCGAACCTTAACGCGACGCCACTTCCGCCATTCATCTGCGTCCTCTCGTTCACAATTTCCCCATTTCCAGCTCCCCATTATTTTTCTTCTCACCGTTTGAGAGCGTCACCGTGGACGTGGTCGTGGCGGGGATTAAACATCATAGAGACCGTAAGTCTCGCGAAGCTGCACAGCTTTTAGCCCACGTCGGGTCGCTTCACCACCAAGTGTTAGCCAGCCTCCGTTGGCGAGAATCGTCAGGCTGATGACACCCCGTCACGCGATCTTTCTCTCTCTGTTTCTCTTCCTCTTTCTCTTTCCCTTTGACTATGACACGCACGTGCTCGATTTTCTCCGCGTTTCGCGCTATCAATCTTCCACCTAAACATATGCTCGGGGACCGTACGCGTTCCTTAATCCGTCCAGTCGTACCGATCACGCTTGCTCGACCTTCATTATACCGGTGTAAGCCCGCACGAAGAGGGTTGGACGTGTACCAGCAATTTTGCCACGAGCGATTGTAATAAGCACGCCGACAATGGATCCGCCCGGAGTACAGAGGCTGTCCCAGCTGGCCCCTCGGTTTTCGCCGCTTATTTGCCACCTTCGTGCACACGCGGATCGTACACGGGCCCCGGGTGCACGGTATACAGAAAGAATGCTACGCCGTGCCTCTCTCTCTCTGTACGCGGCTGGTAACACATGTTGCACGGAGTGTGTCCCCATTGTCTCGTGTCGCGGTCGGATCTCATGCCATGCACCAGGCGACTGACGAGCGAGCGAAGGATTTTTTCATTGCATGCCCCTACCGAGATGAGGGATTCTTGGTGAACCGGCACGTTCCGTACTCGGTTTCGCTTGTGCCATCTTGCAGCAATTAGGCTCGCCCAACTGGCGCGCAGGATCCCGTATATCTTTCCTTTTCCTTGGCCTGCCATTGCGTGCACACGGTTTTACTTGGTGGAAATGCCGGGGTTCTTCTAGCTGCATGAGGTGTAGCGTTTTGATTTCTGTCTATCTTGTTTCGTCCATGATAGTTGCTATGTAGTGGGTGCTTTACGCCGAGACATCGAGTGGTGAAAAAAATTGTACTTTCGTGTTCGCTACTCGAAACAGTGCTGCTTGCAATTAGTTATACGTACATCCACAGCTTCTTCGAAGTACACATGCATGGAACCCTAAACGCGCCAGCAATCGCATCGTAGAAAGTACACCCGTCAACCATATTTTGTCCCTTCTGTTAGCGTAACTTTCCGTTAATTACTCGCGCTGTCCGTGGACGAATCGCGTCAAAGTGATTCCTGGTGATTGACGTCATCGAGAACGTTAGAAAGGCGAGACAAATCGTTTCGAGCCTGATAAGCTTAATGAAAAATCTCGAGGCTTTTTATACGTGCTCGAGTATTTGCCACGAATTTGCATATTTTCTTAGTCGCGATAATTATCTCCCCGGCGAGGTCTGTGACCCAGTTGCAAGTGAAACGGAAAAAGCGATACGAGTCGCGTGCCTGACAAGAGATGCACGTTACATACGTACAGCGGGACAGGGTTGAAAGAAACAGGGTCGAAAGGTGAAAGGGTGGTGCAGCTTTGTTGGTGCTATTCGTTGATGCGATATCGCGAAGTAGAATCGAGGTGGCGAACAAATTGCGAGACAGGGGGACAAAGGGCGAAGAAAATGGCCGGTGGGTCGCTCGAGTTAATTAACTACCTCGGCCTAATTACCACTTCGTGGCACACCTTGTTCGTGGTCATTGCTAGGAGCGATACTGATATATATATATATAGTACCGTGTTCATGGTCGTTGGACATTTTGATATTCACGACGGTGACAGGATACAATCGAAAACGACCGGATTAGACGAAGAGTGGGTGGAAGGTGCAGAGCATCACCGGAAGAACGAGGGAAATAAATAAAACATGAAGTAGGTATTTTCGAAGGGACAAACGTTGCGGCCTGTCTTCTATTGGAAGAAGTTTGTATCGAGAGATCGTGTCACGTAGGGAGGAAGAGAAATGTAAAATGTTTAACGATATTGCTACTCCTGTATTCCTTGCTGGCTCACGCTGGACTCCGTTCTATTCACGCAGCTGTATACATCGACGATGAACGCCGTTTATTATTAATGGCGTCGGAAAATTTGATCTGACATGATTTTTCTGGACGTACGCGGGACTCTGGGCTGCCCCGATGGAATAGGTAAAACGAGGGCAGGCGTGACGGAAATCGTTTGCGAGGAAATATTTGTTGCACGAAATCGCGAATTGCAAGGAACTCTACCGCGGTCATCTAACTTGAAGCACGGTGACTGCCGCTTTTGTTCCTTCCATCGACAATCCTTTTTATCTTCTTCTTTCGTCTTGCCGCATCGACGCATGGAGCTGTTAAAAATTTCACATCTTTTCGGTTTAAAGGCGCAAACCTATGAAATGTATTACCAGTATATTTTAGCCGAGGTGGTCGTCGGTTTTACAAATGAAAAGGGGATTAAGGGATGTCGTATAATTGACTTACAAGTATTTCGTATGCATCAATTGCCTTGGCAAAAATATAGTAACAGAATTCGGATGAAAGATACAACGAAGATGAAATATTCGATCACGGATTTCATAGAGCTTACGTGGATCACGCGCGAGTTCGAACGCGGAATCGAACAAATGGCCCCGTTACGTAATTAAATCGTTTCTTATCACGTTCCTCTTAACTCTCTATTAATATTTAATGCGCAATCAACGCCGAGTAAGCGTTTCGCATTTTCGCCGCACGTTTTAATAACCAATCGTTCGCGAACAGGGTCGTTTTCATGGGTTTTCGCAGGGGGTGCTCGATGATTTTACGAGGAGCTGCACGGTTCGTGCAACATGTGTTGATGTCATGCTTTCAACCCGTCCTGGTACATTTACCTTCACTGTGGATTATTATCTCGACCCCATCTGCGCAAGTTACCGCGTCGTTGTTTCATTTTTGGATCGCTTTAAATCGCGTGATTCGCTTTCAGGCAACTACACTGTTTCGCATTGACATAACTTGCTGGTATCGTAGAAGATTTTACTAAACAACACATCAAAACAGGGATAATCCAAGTTTATATTAATATAATTTGAAGTCGAAAATTCATATTACCAAATGAATATAATTTAATCAAATTTAGTTCGATAACTTTAATTGCAACAAATTTATTTGACTGCTGTACGTTTACTATTTACGGCGTCTGGATTGTTTTGGTATCATTGTTCGTTTTATCAGACATCAATTAGATGTCCTTCAATTAAATGCAATAACTTCAGTTTCCAATATTTCTTTCGTAATCGCTTCTTACGGGGACCGCGATTATTACTCATCGATAAATCCCCTTAATGCATTCATCGGACGAGACAATATATCCTCCAGCCATACATAGCTATAGGGTCCTGTACAACTAGCCATGAATTCAGCCCAATAAATCAATCGCATTATCAGGCAAATGATTCACTGTGACTGTCCCTTAGCACCATTGACAATTTCGTCAGGCAACGACGAAGTACGTATGCATACACTATTCCTCAACTCCATGTATTAATTCAACAATCCTACGTGCAATAAGCTTCATGGTCAAACACGATAATTACTTTCACACCAACATTTTTATCTTCAACCCCTGGAAACCAATCACTGTGTGCACGTATGTGCACGTGCAGCAACCGATTCGTTTGAAACATATACAACGGTACCGAAATGAAAATACGGCAGAATATGCACCGTCGATTAAAAGTTAAGGATCACCAGACATTTCGAGCCACTTATACAGAAATATCGTGGTTGATTGATAACTTCAAATTGACAACGTATTGAGAAACCTATTGAAGCAAAGCTAATTGCCACGAATTTTCGCAACTAACAAATTGGTGCCAAACGTTTCCGAACGACCGGCTGAACGAAAGTTATAAAATTTGATAACAAATAGACACTGATATAAAGGGGAATAGCTACGTCATCAGTTAGTCCATGGAAAGCCGTCTCGTTGTCAACAATACCTCCCATTCCTCGACTCTGCCACAGTGGCTGGTTATCAAAATCGCCGTTAACCCCCTAACAAATCCCCCTGATGCATTCCACGCGCGAAACCAGCGTTATTATACAAAGCCTAGAAAACTAGCTGCGGGTACGAACGAGTCGATCCCATTGTAAGGTAAGCGGGCCGTAGGCATAGAATACACCGGGTGGCACGATGGATTATTCATGCGAACGGTAAACAGTGCAGACGCACACGCGCGGAATGAAGCGCACGAGGTACGAAGGGCCCGGCAATTTTTGGGACCAACGGGGACGCATCTGGCGACCACGTGCTACACGAACTTTACCCCTGGTCAGAGCGGTGTATTCTTACTGCCGAACACGGGATGGCTGGTTAATAGCCGGTCGTATATCCAGCCACGACGTTGTCCAGATTCCTTCCTTTTCTGATTCACGAGCCGGACCGCACGTGTTTATCGGGGCCATTGAACGAAACGTGCCTCGAATTTACTGGCCCCCCTGTAATACATTGGTCTCGCCTTGTACACCAGTAGCCGAGAGAAAGAGGCTCTATGTTTAATGGCCGGGCTTGGAGGAGTTTCGGTGGACGAAATTGTTTCTACGACCCTTTGGACGATTCGCCCGCGACAGCATTCGCTGGGCAAGTGGACAATTTAAACCATGCGAACGTTTGGATTTGTTCTTGGCAGTGGTTCGTAATCATTCGAGGATCTGGTAGGATTGTCTGGCACTTTGTTACAGTAATTGTGGTATTACGATGTCGAATGGGGTGGTCGAATAGGTTTTAGTGCGCGAGTATAGGTGTCAAGCGTCTCTGAGTAGCGTTATTTATATTATGTACGTAAGTTTCGTATCGTAATATTATCTGATGCGTATTTTATAAGGAGCGAGTGACAGTAAAGGAGTAGGTACAGAGTGCAACGGGTTATCATCTTGTAAACGCAGACCGGCGTAAGAAGGAAACACTTTGGGCCCTTTCCTCGTTAAATGAATTAAGGAGGCGGTGATTGCTTTAATTCGTTTCCCCTTTGAGTAATATTCTCGTTTGTCGGCCAAATGATCGCGGAAAGAAATATTTATTCAATCGTACAAGAGAGACTGATTATTATTTATCATATTTATTGATACCATTTGGTATAAATTGATGAGATTAGGTTTGGCCCCGTAACAATTTCTACCAAGTCGACCCACTTTCACATTTATTAAAAGTATGATCGTTGCAATGCTATAATAAAATCAATCTTTGTAGTGCATATTGCGTTCTTAGAATTGATCCAATTAAAAGTAAAAAATTCCCGCGGTACAATCAAGAAACGGTATTGCGTTACGTAGCTGTATATTATTTAACGAAACGGATGTGCGAAAGTTGCATTGCAGAAGAGCGATAGAATTTTCGAAAGCGCGATTTTTATCTGGATCGTCGACCAAAAATTGTTGGACTATAAAAGTTCGTTTACCTTGTGTTTCTAATGTTTCTTGGCGGTTCTCTGTTATATTTTGAGGATCCATAAAAATGTTATTCCTTGTGAAATCGCGTATTTTTTCCATTTTTTTTTCTTCAATACACTCTTCACGTAGTTTTTGTTATAAAAACAGGTATGCATGTATACGTATAGATTTAAAGAACGTCCATAGGATTCAAATGAAATACAACACGAAGGGCTTCTTATCTAAACTTGGAACGTACTCCAGCTGTGGCCACTTAAAAATATACGCCCCCTCTTTTTCCTTTTCCCTTTTTTCTCTCCGCTTCTTCTTGCGCATATTGCATACAATACAATGTACACGTATATCAATGCTAAAGTATCATTTCCAATAATTAATAAAATTTACATTCTCGATCGGGCTAATCAGACAGTAGAATGGAATGAATCTCGTTCAAGTACGTGAATTTTCCGCAACAACATTTCTTTATTATACATTACACAACAATATACATTTCATTAAATATCGTTCTACGTGCTTGGTTCGTTTAAAATGAAACGAATACCTTCATTAGCAATAACAGAAAGCTCCCACGGACAATCGCCGAATGGAGTTGAAAGCTTAATAAAATTAGAAAATTAAAATAGACAGGAATAAAATAACGCGTTAATCTTAATCGAATAAGAGGGAAAGAAGGCCGGCAATGAATGGCGATTAAACAGAAGAATTCTAATCGGATCTTCCACGAAGCATGATGCCGCCATTTCAAAGACTTCGCCGGTTCAAAAGCCCGCAAGGATGCCGGGGAACAAGCAACTTGCTTGCACGTACTCTCGCGAAAGAAACGACGGAGTAGCCATATTTTACGCGAGTTACGCTTTAACGCGTATTCAAAGCCTCCCTAAACTTCTCCGCGGCGCCTCCCGCAACCCCTCGCCACGGATTCGTGTTCGCCAATATGGGCACAAGTTGCCCGCTGTTTTTCGTAAACATGCAGCGGGGCGAAAGCGCGTGACGGGGGTGCGGGTCGTTCGAGAGATCCAGTTTCCAGCCAGCAAGAAACACTTCCCTATAGCTTGTCCCGCGCCCCTCGTCTATTTGCCCCCTATTTTCTGGACGACGACGGCGCAAAGTTCCACCGTTGTTGCATGCACGAACGTGGAAAGTTTGCTGAAAGGACACGGTAAAATCGTCGGTGGTAAAAAGTCGTGGACGGCCGAGTTTCGGTCCTCCCGTTTATTATCTTGCTGTCCGCGTTTCCCTCTATCCTTTCACTTTTTCTCCATCCTTTTCGTTTATCCTCTTCCCTGCCCGTGCCTCCGTGGCACCGCCGTGTTTAACATTTTTACGTGTATTCAACTGGTTGCCGTTCAGAAGGGTTCGTGCTCGAAAACTTTAATAACAGAGCCATCCAGCCGTTCGTTCCCCCCTGTTCTTTCTTCGTCCCGTTTCCACCCTCTGTTACCACGGTGAAAGCGGCGCAGAGGATTCGCCCCTCTCTCTGTCTCTCTGTTTCTGTCACTCTTTCTCGTACACGTCTCTACGCCCCACTCTCGTTCTCTGTCTGGCCCGCAGCTTTCGACTCTGGGACACGATCGATCGATATCCATTCCCCCAAGGGGTGGTAAATTTTCGCACGGCAACAAGATATATCCGGAGGAAATAGGCCCGCGGCATTAATAGTCACCGGCAGCGTGGTAACACCCTTTTACGTCTTTATCGCTCGTACCTCGACCGGGACGCTTTTTCAAGGCCGTGGCTTCTCGATTACACGTGTACCGATAGACGTCTTCGAGTCTTTCGATTCGACGGTTCGCGAGTTCACGACTCGTCCCTCGTGGATAGCAGTGGAACGGTGTTCGATTTAACACGACACGATTCGATTCGATTCGATTCCGTGGGTCGACGAATGATACCTCTGACCCAGGCCACTGTGTATTGGCAATACATAACGGGGAATTAAAAAAGGAGGCTGGCTTCGTATATCTGGACCCCGGTGTACAAGTCGCACTTTTTGAACGTCAAGGGAGAGGCAATCAAAGGTGCAGGAACTTTGTATTTAAGAAGAGAAGAGACTTGATATCGTTTTTACAGTATCGTATTATAAAGTAAACAACTTTCAACGAAATAGTGTGTAGTTATCTATCCAATGTCTGGCTCCGAGGTCTAGATACGGATTCATTTTTAATTCGCAGGCACTTTAGTTTTGCTTCCGTTTCCGCGGGTCGTGCTTCCCGAGCGAACTCGTAAATCGATATGGTTTTCGTGTCTGGCTTGCATTAAACGACCCGTTCCCCTGTCCGTCTTTTTCTATCTCGCCGTACGAAGACCATGATCGAAGTACGATTGTTCGTATCCCGGAACGAGATGCCTATGTACGTGTTTTGTATTCACCATTGTAGCGCTTCTGTGAACACTTTTCTGTGGTGTCTGGCGCACGGAAGTGGCGAACACACGATTTCCTTCGGTTTTTCTCGGTATCTCATCAAGGGATCTTGGGTGTCGGGTATTGTCTTGATGTCCATTTGAGAATTACGTATGCCGCTTGTGCTCTTCAATGAAATTAGTTGAAATTGGGCAAATATTTGAGTCTGAAGACTTTAGAAATTCGTATGACAGAATTTCGAAAGAAATAATGACTTTCTTAAGCAAATAAATATTCTAGATATAGTATTGCCCTTTCACAGTGTCGTATGGTATACTAACCCTTCGTGGTCAACTTTTAAAAATTTTACCCTTGATTTTCCTTCCCTCCGAATTTGTATTTCTGTTGATTAACCGTTTAAACATCTGGCTCGAGCGAATCATTATTTCACGCGGAGCATTAATGGAATATTATTTTAAGATTTAAAAGATTTTTCTCGTTCGAGAAGCAAAGGGTGTTCCAACCATTCGAACGGAACTGCACGTCATTTTAATTTTGAAATCTTAACTTAATGAACAGTGCCGCCTAGTATCGATCGAAGCCCATAACGTCCGGATCGGATCGATTCTATCGTTCTCGAATGCTCGGCGGTTTTCGCCGAAATTCGAACTAATAATGCGACCGAAAACAATATCGAGAATCGTAATTACGCGACGGCCCTGTTCGAATATTCTGCATATGGCAGGATATTCGTTATCGAACGTGCGGTTTGCGACCTGTGCTCGTATCGTGCGTACATTAGTGTGTACACAGTGTACACGATCGGTATAAGGCCATGGGTCGTGGTTTGTCGCAAATTTCCTTTCGCGACAATTCTAAATACACTGTTACACTGTCGCGTAACACGCAAACAATCATCGGTTGTTGTTTCGCCAAAAACATTTGATCGAACGTGAAATAACTCAGTTGATCTCTTTGCTAATTTTGAATTTAATTTATCCACTATTTCTTTATTAATTCTGAATTTAATACATCTGCTGCTTTGATCATTTAATAGCAATTTAAAATTTAAGAAAAGTTCGATTTCCTCGAACACAGAATAGTATATAATTTATTATACTAACAGCTCGAAATCTTTCCAAATAATGAACCTTTGGATAAAATCAAATTTATAATTCTTTAACCAGATGATTTTTGTCTACCTGCTACTGTTCTATATTCCCTCGTCGGTTAGGAGCGCTATAACCTTTTTAAGGAGCACTCCGTTACATAAACGGAGGTATAAAACGGTATCAAAGTCTGAGGAAGTCGGTGAATGTTCCAATTTCTACTTGAAAAATATCCCAGACCTCTTTGATCTGTAGCAAATTGAAGATTTTTCTACCACGAACGAAAGTAAACATTTTCTTTAATTACTCCACCAAAATATTCATTACGTGAATACGCAAGAATTCCCGTCAATATCGATTCAAAGAAATCTCATCGATCTTAACAATCGATGCTGTGCGTATGCAAAGCACTTAAAGAACACGTATGTATATAATTCTCGAGTAACAAGAATAAAATACCTCGATTGCGCGGTGAGAAGGGAAAGACCAAAAATAAAACGGTTGCCACCGAGATAAGAGAAACACCCCGAGTGCCGTGAGAACGTTCGATTGCAACAATTACCCTTCTTTCTCGGAAGTACCCATAGCGGCGGCATCTAAAAAATTCATTACCCACCAAGTAACAATAAGAAACCACGCACTGACACCGCGTACAGGTATCCACGCCAAGCAACGATCGCTCCCGCGTACGATATCGATCGCTCGATCCTGATACGAGTGAAATAAAACGCGGCACACGTTGTCCGCTTAGGTGGCAGCAAAGTTACACGATCGTTACACGGTCAATACCTCCGCGAACGTTGGCTGAATTCGGTGTGCGTCGAACGCACGCACAGTGGCCAAGAGAGTAAATGCGGTTCGGATAGGGAGTGCAAGAGTGCGAGGCGAATCTTTGAAAGGCCACGTTGGGTAGTGCTATCAATAGTTCGCTGAAGTACCCACTTTACCCTCCAACCTTTTGCACAGCGGCGTAGGGAGAAGTAGGGTCAGGCATAATGTCGACGCGCAGACAAAAGGGACGCACCTTGAAGAGCGTGTCTTTGTTGGCCGCCGAAAAGAAGTTGAAGATGATTGAACGAGAACCGGAAGACTTCCTGTATCGTCGGGCAGCGAAGCATGTATTGACTTGTAATTTATTTGATTAATATTGATCTTTTGCGAGCTGGTGGCCGTTTTGTGTCCCACGATTAATTTGCCACGGCGATATTTTCACCGTTGGTTGTTCATTGGATATTATTCGATAGCTCTTGTATCTTCCTCTTGTAGCTGTCGAATTTTTTCGATATTCGCCGATAACAGGGGGGGTTCGTTAAAATGAAGAAACCGCGGGTCGTAGATTTAACCCCCTATATCCCAATTTATTTTCACGCTTGAAAAGATCTTAAATGGTTTATTGTAAGAAAAAGAAAAGCTCACGACTGCGAGTGCACAGTGGGCGATGTGAGGCGGAACAAACAAATTCGTATAACAACAGAATGGCACAACTGCAAAATACTTTGCCAGGCTATTAAAAAACGAGCGGTAAAATTTGCACAATGTAATACGGTGCTCCATCTTTTCCGCGAGCCCCCTGTTTCTGTACGGATCGTTTGCAAGCTCGACTAATTATTTCAACAGCAATCGTTCTTCGCAATCGTGAGTTAGAGAATCGTCGTACCGAATGCATAATCGATTCATGATTAATTAATCCATAGTGCATTCGACAAGAATCGTTTGCCAGACAACCTGTCGGACAACCGGAGAAAATCGCGTTACTATCGGACACGGAAGTAAGTCCAAAAGCAGAGTTCGATTGAATCCACGCGTGTCCGTCGTTATTTACAGCCGAGCAAACTTATCCGCGTTTGTCCAACAAAATCGACTGGAAACAGGGGCGCCCGATGGAAAATCAATCGCGACGAGAACGAACTGTTTTTCGCGCCGGAGCTAGATACATATTTCATCTGGCCAACTCTGCGAGTTTTCGCAGCGTCCAAAGGGGAACGCGCACTTCGAGTTTGCCTGGAAAGTCTCGTAAATTTTCGCGAATCGTCCGACACGAGGCGAAACAGATGGAGACGAATCGTGCCGCGAACCCGCTGGTCGTTCAGGCAGCCGTTTCTGGAGCGACCTAATAGCATTTTCGTGATATCGAACGGATCCGCGTAGGCTAACTCGCGTCACAATGACGCAAGGTGGAGGAGGTTGTCGACCTTTAAAATCGTGTCCGAGTGCTCCAGAAACCCCGACTTCGGCATGGATCCGCCGGATTATTTTCCGATCGGGCTTCTTTGCGTTCCCCTCGCTCGATCAAAGAGCTGGATTCTATTTTTGAGGGAATCGGCTACCCTTGTCTCTTGTCGCGGCACACGTTCGACGCTCTTTTTGAATCGGAAAACGAGGCAAGACGTCACGTTGGAACGCGATAGAGTTTAGAGGTTTAATGATAATGATAATAGTTTGCGACATATTTCTTCGTTCACGAAAAGATAATTTCGCGTACTACACACGCAGGCCTGAGAGATTTTCATTGATTAAGGAAAATATAATGGAAAAAGAAGTAGTTATATTTCAAGTCGATAAAAAATAAGGGTAGTATCGTTATTCTTGAAACTTGAAAGCATTTCGTGAATCACTGTAACTCGCTTGCTATTTTAAATGGAAATAACATTTGTCTACTGGTATAATGATTTTTTTATTATCGAGTAGTCATTGCTGCACGTATTAGGCACTGTGTTTCACAATAGCTTTCAAGCTAAGGAATATGTATGTGCTGTGATATTTTATGGGTCGTAAAAATGGATCGTAAAGTCTAGTCTTCATAATGCTTGACAAATGCGAATGAATTATTGAGTGCATTGTAACTTCTGTTGGGTGGATTTTTATTAGAAATTGAATGGAAAATATCATTCAGATCTAATATAAAATTGAAGGTACTTACGAATTAACGACTTTAATTTTTATATTGATAAATAAAGAATTTAGAAAATTAATAAAATTATTGCAATTTTGTCCTTCACATTTTCCTGAGTAAAATTTCACTTTGACCGTTCTGGCGTTTCCTTTCATTCACGAAATTCCTGCTGAAACTCGGCGTGTTATATTTTTAAATTATAATCTGTTATACCATGAAATTACTTTCACGATTTTTATATCCGGAATTTCGAACGATAATTTCCAGCGTGGTAAGTTGCACATCGCTCTTTTTTTATTCACCGCCAAATGTTCGGAGCAGTTTATTACAAACGCAGAACCGTCGTGACGAGTTTCCTTTACGTCGGATAGACGATTCCATCAGGAAAGGAAGACGGTCTGGAAATGAACTTCGGGGCTCGCCCGGAAGAATTAAATTCGTGCGGACGAGCACCTTCCCGCGAGTCGGCCTGCGAACTCTGCCAGGTGTTCCAACAGGCGTCGCCGAATTTTCGTTATTTCGTCTACCGAAACCATCGGCACGTTTCGTGCAACGAACTGCTGACCTTTCGTTACTGGCCAACCCGGAAATCTCGAGTTGGCCAAAGAATTCTCGGGATCGATACATTTTTCGGATCGAATCCTGAGCTTCCGCTTAAATGTCCACGGCGCCGTTCGCCGCAGATTTATTTTTGGAAACGGTCTCCGGGTAAACCGACGACGATTGATAAATTTCGCCGCGTCTTCCGGCATCCCCTCTGTACGTATTCTCGCTCGAGTTACGAATTAAAGTAAGACCCCTCCTCGTTCATACTTAATGGACAAAGTGAATTGGAGATTCTTGTCAACGGTGGCAGGCGATGAAAAAGAAATGTGTCAGCGATATTTCTTGGTTCGCAAACTTTAGTGATATTAGTAGGATTTTTTCTTTCGTCAATTGTAATAATTTGGTGGTATGTCATAACTTTCGATGTTCCCGAAATTCATTGCTGTACCTGTGGACTTTGTAGAACTTACGTTGCCTGAGTGAACAAAATGTAATATTTATTTTCGTTACTATTGGTTTCCGTTGGGGCATGTATTTGTAAGTTTGGGAACCTGTGTGGGGACGCAATGGAGATTAGTTTTCGGTAGAACTTCAAACGGACTAGTGGCAGAGTTCATATCAAATATTAGTACCGGAAATGTGTGTCTAGATATGGCACACTGAAATGCAAATAAATATCTTGCATCTTGGTAAACCGACTTCGAAACAAGAATTTATTGGCCAATAGCCTGGCAGTCCGTACTTGTTTGATTGATGAAGATCAGGTAATTGAGTTTCCAGTCGATATGAAGTTAGGTAGATTAACTAGCAATACATTCGGTGATTGTTTAAACAAATATGTCTCATCAAGTGTATACCTTATCTGATCGAAAGTATTTAAATTCCCAACGTAGTTCTGGCTGTCCATTTTCATTTGCCGTGTTGCAGCTATATTAATATTTACGTTCATAATTTTGAAAAGTATATCTCGCGAATCCGGTGAACGTTTATACGTACATAAGGGAACAATTTGTCAATTGAAGGTGATTAATTGGAACATTTGTCAAATCAATCAAACACAGTCGAAACATAATTAATTATCTAAATGCAACTTGCGTTGACCATCGGAGAATTAAACTTTTCACTAAACGAGCGATCGATCATTTCGCTCGCGTATTAATGTTCCCCCTCTATTTTATCCTCGCGCTGACAAGAACGATATTTCAAACGACTCCTCGGTAACGCTAGCTATTTCAATCACTTCGCGTTTTAAACGTGCCGGCAAACAACTGCATCCACAGGAGCGATTCCTCACACGCGCTGGATCTATTTTAATCACGGTCATTCTTGTAGATGTCCAGCTCCCCCCCCATCTCAAATAGTCGCGCAATGTTTTAGTCGTCGTGTGAAAGCTTTCATTACAGTGCGCAAATTGTGTAACGAGTCAGCATAACGGACTCAATGGCCTGCGAAATTATCGTTAAATTCAATCTGTACCCGAGACAGATTTCGCGGTCAGACAAAAATCAAATGCGTGGGAGCGGATATTCCTCTCGCTCGTATAAAATTTCCATCGAAGTTTTATTGCCTCCGACGACGGAGTCGTGTAACCTTTTGTTGATAATAATCGTAGTCGAAATTATTGATGTAACCGATGAATTTTAGCGACGGACGCGTTCCGTTCCACGGAGATATTAATGGCGAGCTTGCTTGCCCACAGTGATCGTTGATAAATATTCACGTGGGAAGTTGAAGAGCTACTTAGTCTCGGGGCATGGCGGTCCGCTTGACCCAAGTTCAATCCTGCTCCTTCCGATTTCTGCGCCATGGAACGTTCACAGTAATTTCGTAGCCGTTACAAGTAAATTGCGAACGATAATACGGCGAAGAGCAGCGAGTACAAAGGCGTTGCACAATAAACAGTCGATAGTGGATAAATGGTCCAAGCCGAAGATTACACAGCTCTGAGGAGGAGATTAGCGAACTTTATCCGAGAAGCACTTTCAATCACGGTTGAAATGATTTGAAGCAAGCGAACTTCCTGGTACACTGAGCTAATACAATATTTTCCACGGCCGTTTTCCCTTCGTATACTGGACTTTCGTAATTCAATGGAAAATAAAAGACCAAGTAACTATATCTAATAAGCTACGAGTTGAGCTCTGCGTGATATCTCATCCGGGTAAAACACCGTCAGTTTTCCAAACCGAAGTGTAGTAGAAATCCTCGTGGGTGATTTAATTAATTCTCCGAGCCAACGAGATTTTCGACGTCCGCGCAGAGCTTCGATGTTACCAATACGTATTATGTTTGCATATCGAACGTCACGATTTTTATTCGGAAGGGATTGAAACGAAATTATAAAATATCGCGGTACCGTACGAAACGGTTTCTCAAAACGGATCGATCGCCGGTGGTTGGCGCGAGTACAACGACCGAATTAATAACGACACGGGTCTACGTAACGCTAGGAAGCGACGCGTGCGAAAATTTATTGGCAATTTTCTTGGTTCACCGCGAACTTTCCTTATGGTGCAACCGCACGGAAGCCACGTGTATGTAGGTCGAGATCGGACGGAAATTCACGGATTAAATGACGATCGATGGGAAGCACCCCAGAAGCACCTCACGATTCAGCGATCATCGAATTTGACTTTTCATAATTGTCGGGACGCGTTAACGAGGCTGTCTCGTTAAGACGACAAATAGGCCGTCCGTGGGCCAGGGAGACTAAGGTTCTAATTTATTTTTAAGTTTTCTTTCCAAAAAACTCTATTGGTCCTTGACTTTTTATACTTAAAATACATTCCCTTGACAATTGCGTTCGGTAGCAATAAACGAAAGCACTTTGTATGGCATTGATTGATGAATGATTTAGTTTGGAAGCTCGTGCGATTTTTACTGCGAGTTGTACACTGCTGAACGTATACGGTACTGCACACCTGATATTTTTCAGATTATAGATTCCTGAAAGCATAATCGAAGCAAATCTTTTGATGATGTAAAAAGGCATTGCAAATAATAATCCTCGGGTGAAAATTTAGGTGAGATACATTGAGATGAAATGGAACATTGTACTACCTTCATTCTTAATACATCTGTTACATATGTTTCTTTTCAATCTCACTCATATAATACTCTAAATGATTATTTAAAATTCCAACATTTTGTAACATAATAGCTACGTCTGTAATAATAAATGCTACTATACAGTGCGCGTTTAGATATATATTTTATAAGAAATATTCAAAACAACGCATATTTTGACAAGTTTCTCTACTTTTTCTTTTATTGATTAAATCGTTTCGACAAATGATAGGTTCAAATATCGATAATTGTTCGGCGGCACGTCTGCTTAATTGTCAAGGTGTACGTGTGCAACTGCTACATATACATATACCTGCACTCTCGTTATATCTTCAGTGTCAGGTTATCGACTCTTAAAGCTTGTTGTTTCCAAAGTTTATAACACGGAGTACGGATGCCTTCGAGTTTGAGAAATTCATTTGGGTGGTTATTGGTTAAGATTATTATTTAGTTTCATTATTGAAAGTTTTTCGCGTTCTAATTTTTCTCTTGGTTTAGACCAAAAGTGTGTCGTATATTTAACAATGAGTAATTGATGGGGAAATTACAATATTTGTTGGAAATACTTGAGTGGTGCGAATTTAGCATTTTCAAATTATTCGGCAGAAATGTTTGGCCAGTGTTTGGTTCTAGTACGATGTAGTAGTAAGTATATATATAATACTTCCTGGATTTAATACTAATTTCAGCAGCCCAAACGTCCATGTAGCATAGTAATATTCTCGGAACTCGTTTTGTTATAAAAATGGTGAAAATTCGAAGTACATTGCGTTCGTCAAAATTTAAATTTCATTCAAATTCGCATAGTTACGCAAAACTCTATATAGCTATACATTTTGTGCAATATCCCTACATCAAATTTGTAAAAAGTTTGTACTCCAGGTATGTGTTAGGTTCGAACGCGAATTACAACGTACAGAATAATGTATGCGTTGGTAACAAACTCAATCAGATTGCAGACTGAAAATCATGTTTGCAAATATTGCAAATATTTGCACAGCGGTAACAAGTTACAACAATATATATGCACATATGTATCGAGCATTCGCATTTTCTCTCCCGCTAAAATACATTAATACCCTCCGATATGGACTGAAACGAACGCGTCTGTCTATTGTGCTTCTTATCTATTCCGTTTATCTATACCACCGATTTAGCCGAGGTAACGTCTAGGATAGGCGTTGAAAGTTAGATGAAACATAGGGGCGGGAGGGGGGGGGGGGTGCATTAATAGTTTAATCCGCTTATCCAGCGGAATGCATGAAATGAAATGAACTTTCGAACAACCTACAAATCTCGCGCTACGATATTCTCAGTCGCATCCACGATATTGACGCAAACGAAAATCGTGAACGATGCGTTCGTCGAACGGCGGGTCCCATATCCATATTCAGTGCAGCGGCCGCTCGTCGAGAAAACAATAACCTGTGATCGTGACGAAAAAATAGATCCGCGGTATATTTCCAAAATATCGCCGAGCAAGAAGAGGGAGGAAAGGCGCGCTCAGAATGGGAGGGGGATGAAACAGCGAGGTGGTGGTTCAGAGTCTTCCAAACGCAAAATCAAAGGGAGGTGAATTAAGCGAGAAATTTCAATAAAAATCGACGCCGCTCTATCGCTCTTCCGGGTGATGGTTCTTTCCACCCCCTTTTTAGTTCGATAGTTTCATTTTTACCCCCCCACAGCCTATGGTATATCTTCCACTTTGTTCTTCTCCGCTCTGTAACGCAATTTCCTTGCTCATCTCCTTCCTCGTTCTCTCTCTCTCTCTCTCTCTCTCTCTCTCTCTCTCTCTCTCTCTCTCTCTCTCTCCCCTCTTTCGAACCAAGCTTGTCTCTTTTCCTTTTTTTATCTTGGTTTTTTGCACTGTACCGTGGCATCAAAGCTTTGTCGGCGCGTTGGCCGGAACAACGAGCAGATTCGAAATTAGCACGGCCCGATGGAAGAGAGCGAGAGAGAGAGACGTGTTCGCCATTCCATGTTCGCAACCGGTCGAATCCTACCTTTCCCTTTTCCAGGCGCCGTCGAGTCTTCCTCGAGGGCCTTTGCACTCCTCGGCTACGTCATTACCACGTTAATCGTTCTCCCCTTATCAGAGAGAGAGAGAGAGAGGGGGGGGCAGAGGAGAGGATTATCGATCTCTGCCGGGCATGCACACGAAGCCACGCGACTCTCGCGAGAAAGCCAACCAACCCCCCGAAGGGTCGTCGACGATACATTTCTTACGATAGGTGCAAGAAAACCCGTTTCAGATACACCTTTTGTTTCCCTTTCTTCATCCGGTAAATTACTATCTGCCGCGGGCATTGTTCGATCGCCAACGCTGGATACGGATCTTCTTTTCTTTTCTCCCCGCTCTCCTTTCACCCTGTCCTTTCTCCCTTTCTCTGCGCCTGTTTTTCCGCGATCGTCGTCAGTCGCGAGGCGGAAGAAAAACCTGGAACGATAGCGTGGAAAATATCGACGACTGGCATACGGGCTTGGGAAAACGTGATCGCGAGAAAGGAGAGATCGTTGGTCGTAGTTCGTGTTCGAGGCTTGTTACTCCCATAGAGCGGTGTAATATCATTTTTTCGTTTGATGAATATTTGAACGCGCGGCTCCGAGGGTGTTCAATGTTTTTATTTGCATGCATATGGTGTAGGTTTGATTCTGACCCATTTGAATTCGCGTTCAATTTAAACTCGCCCACTTTGTGTTTCGGTATCAATTGTTTGAGGAGAGACTTTAAATTCTATGCACAGTTATATACAAAAGTTTCGCCAATTCTGATCTGGAAATTTCATAACGTTCAATGGAACACGTTCTGTGCTATAGTTAAGAACGTTCGAGGCGGACAATCATTCTCGTACGGTCTCTTTAAATTTAATCGAATTGTCCGCCATTATTCGATGCGAAACTCCCGGAATTGAAAAAAAGAGAATGCCAATAATTTGATTAACTTTCGCACGGGTAGTACGAATTGTTTCGTTGAATAAATTCAGAAGATTTAATAGTCGCTTTCGGTGTGTCGAAATGTCTGCGCTGAATTACCCGAATTCTGCGATTGTTCCTTCTTAATATCCTTCGGTCTCGTCGTTTGGCAACTCTGTTCCATTTAATTACAGAGCATTGACAATTTCTCGCAGACAGCGCGGACACTGCGTCTCAATTTCGAAACTCACGACGGAGAAACTTAATGCATACTATATGCGCACCGTTAGCCTGGCATTTTCATTGCATCGGTGAATTTCGGGCCGGATCCTCCTCCAACAACGTTGGCCGCACGATGCTACAAAGAAGTCGTGTTCCGGTCAATTCGAGACTTTAACGAGTTCTTATCGCACGGATCGTTGCCCGCGAAACGCAGTTTCCAGCAACTTCAAGATCATGCAATAAATGAGAATATAAGATATTTGTACGTAATATGTACTGTCTTTCGAACGAAGAGCTTACAAGTTATTTAGATTCGACTACTTCGGTGGGAACGCTAAATCCTGGGAACGATTCGAGCCGTTAGGAGGGAAACTATTTTAACTGCCTCGTGGACCTAGTACTTTTGGAAAGTAATTAAAATCGTCAAACAAGTTTAGAATTGATAATTCTAAAATATAAGAAAATATGTATCTGAGGCATTATTGGTCAGTTATTTTGAGCGACGCGTAATTTTAGACAATTGAATGACAAGCCAATTGTGTTTAAAATATAGGAGACCAAGGAAAGTATCAACATCAAATTGAACAATAATCTTTCGATTAAATGTTCTGACATTGATGATCTATGCTCGCAAACACGAGTATACTCGTCACAAACTGACAATGTATTAACAGTGCCGCATATTTCATGCATCATTTACCAATAATTACTCAGCGAACAGATAATGGTTCAATCTGACAATAAGAACAAATATAAATTACAATTCATGCCCCTGCGAATTTCGCGTCAATCAGACTGTGTACCTCTCGAAAGCTAATCAATTCTAATTCCAACGCCCGCAGTGGCGAAAAAGAAAATCTCCAATCAAGCCAGTAAAAACCTTGTCAGCGCTTGGCACCGCTCCGCTTTCTCGATCATCAATGCCAAACACTAATCAATCTTACGACCGCGATAAATAGAGCGACCAACCCGTTAACTCCAACAATCCATCAGTCGACTGCATTGTCGAGTCTAATCGGACGTTCGTAAGAACTCGCAATCAGAGACGAGGACGCGACGCCCGACGTCCTGTTGCGCCGTCTAGGATCGATATCTGTTTCGATGCATCGTTCTGGCGGATTCGAACTCACATTCGACCCGGTTTCCGGTGTCCACGTAAGTCGTCGCGCATTACAGGCTGTTCAAATGCAGAAGATGTAAAGCCCCGCGAGCTTCCAGTGCTCCCCCGATTAGAGTAAAACATATAATTCATCGCTGCAAGGGAAACACTTGCGACTCACCATCGACGACGAACGGGAAACGGAAAAAATTCGCTGCAATGGAATGGTACACGCAAAGTCCTTAGGGAAGATCGTTCGAGAATATTGGGATAAAATGTACGAAATACGTGGAACGATACGGACGTCGAAGTGCGCGACGTGGAAGTTACGCGGGTGTACGTAGGGATCACATCGGCTGGCATTGATTTTCGGGCCTATGTTAATTGAACATTTTTTATTCCTCCCGGTGTTTTAACACCCCGTGTATACTTGGACGTCCTCGACCATCGCAGACGATGACTACGTTCTTCACGACGATTGTCAGTGCACGAAGGAAGTCCCTTACGCACGCGGCTCGCATATTCGATGTCCGGTCGAACGCAAGAAAGAATAGATAAGCGTTGAGGAGAGCCCGTGACCAGTAAGGTGAGCCAGGATCGATGTTATTTTCCTTTTTTCTTTCTTTTCTTTTCCTTTCGTCTCTTCGCCAAAAGCGGCGTCACTCGTTGTCCATTGAATCGTAATGCTGGAAAAGTTAAGCGGCCTCGCCTCCTTCCACCATCCATTCCGTTTCTTCTCTGTTCTCTCACCTGATCCGTCCTCCCTTGCTCTTTCCCTTTCTCTCTTCCTCTCTCTCTCTCTCTCTCTCTCTCTCTCTCTCTCTCTCTCTCTCTCTCTCTCTCTCTCTGCTTGCGACGGGATTGCACCGCGACATCCTGAAGCTTTCTACGTGTGGACGCTTTGTCGGGCTGGCCGGGAAAGCTATGCTCGGTTGCCTGTAATCACGTTGCTTGGTTGTATTCATTTTCACGCCACTTTTGTTGCCCACTGTCGCCGTTGTAATGCGGCTTTATTTAGAAAATGGAAAAAGCACTGTCGTGTCTATACGTGGAATCGTCATGAACCGCGGTTGGCTCTGTCTCGCCGTTGGGTGCTTGATCAATTGGCTGGACGCGTAGCCAGTATTTTTTTTCATTAATTGCATTTTAATTGCGACAGTATGATTCCTCGAGTGAGCACGAGCAAGACGAAACAATAACGTTTGAGACTGCGAGACGAATAAACGTTGACCGTGAGAAGATGAAACGCCGAATGTTGTACGAATATTTAACGTTGCTCCTCTCCATTGTGGGTTCGAGGCGTGTTATCAATGTTGTTCCCGAAGATTTTCAATTGCGACAGCAGGCCCTTGAGCGATTAATTTTGAGCGCACAGTGCCAACTAAATAGCTCTCCGTGGTTAAATTGGAAAGCCGGTAAAGCCAGAAGGATCGTTGGTCGTTTCGTGCCTTTATGAACGTGTCTAGATAAGCTGGCAATGTCTGCGGTACGCCCTGAATCCTTAATACTTCCTTAAAGGTGATATGCTTGGGCGGTCGCGGTTGTTCAATTGAAGAATTAACTTGGGGTGTGCAATTGTAATCATTAGCGTCGGTTGGAATAGACCGTATTAAAATATTACCGTGGGTTCTTTTGATAATCATCGGTATTCGGTCGACAAATTCAGCGTAAAATATTTTGATCTACCTTCTCAATGACTGCATAAGACTGCAGCGTCTTCCATTCACCCGAAATAATCGCATCGAAACGTAGATCGCAGAGCGTCACTTCCATTTAATGCTTCTTCACCTAAACCTCTTCGAGGATACTTTTCCTGATTTTCTTTCCCACAATGTGGAACTTAAAGACTTTTCAAAGAATATTTCGTTCTACGTTGCCTCTCTTTTACGCTGCACGCCTTCTACTTGAATGCGTTCTTACAAATACAGAACGTGTACACACAATCTGTTTTAATAGCTTTCTGAAAGGGGACAAACATTCTACAAATACAGAACTCTACTAATGGTAATACCATTAGAGCTGCAAATTAATGAAAACCCTGTTTAACTGCAATATCATATTTCCCTCCTTACCGTCGCGAAGAAAGCCTGTACACATAGATTTCCACCGCGATGAACGCAGCCAAAAGGAAACGAATAGAATGTTACCAAACCTACAAAATATTACCCGTTCCTAACTGCTTGTGAAAAGGGTGGCCGATAATTCTTCCCAGAGGACATTCCAACCCCGAGGACCGATACAACCTGAATGTACGAGAGACCTTTGACACCTTTGGTGCCACGTACAGCGGGCAACAACGAAGCTTTCTCGGCTACTAATATCCTATGGGACGTTACACTTCCCACCGGTTATGATTCTCGAAGGATATAACATTTCGAATGGTTGAAGGTGAGTTCCGTGGACCGGATGCTCTGAACGCTCGGAATTCAGCGAAACGTTATCGATGGAAACCAGAGGGAGGGGTGGGGGGATAAAGCTAGTAGAGAAAGGGAGATCGACAATTACCCGGACTTAATGGTGGAATTGACGGTAAATTAAAAGTGATCGCCGAATCGTCGATTTCCTGTCCCTTCTGCGTAGGATGGATGTACAGAGCGTGACAGAACGGTTCGTTTAAGCCCGAATAAAAGAATTTCATTGCGACACTCGTATTTTTTCGAGATTCCATTGATGCATTCAATCGATGTTCCATCTGGTTTGAAGCAACACCTGTGGATAAAAATTGAATTTCGTAGACTGGGTTACTTTCTCGAACCAGTTGCTCAATAGAGTAATTTTAATAATGTTCGAATGTTTTGAATTTAATTTAATCTGATGCTATGTTGTACTTTCTGATAATTTCACGCGGTCATTAATGACCCTAATGGGCTGACGTACCAACAAAATAATAATAATAATTGGAATATTAGCTTCAGCTATTATTCGGCGTACAGGCAACGAAACGTAGTTGTATCCAACGAAGCAACAATTTCGCAGCGATAATTTCACAAGAGCGTACAACGTTACATTTATTTTGGCAAAAACATTAAAACAAAGATCCGCAAGAGTGTTACCCCGAATAGCTTGTAAAAAATACTATATCTAAAAAAAGAATTGCAGTTGCTTCCGAAACAAATCCATTTGAATTCGTAAAAAGGTCAACGTTACTTGCACGAGCAATCCCAGTATCGAGCAATCATTTCCACCGCCCTCGAAAATGGGGATAGCCGACAATGATTGAACGAATCCACAACGGTCCATCGCACCCATTGTTCGAACGCCGGAAAATTGAAGTCGTCGCTGCGAGCCAGCTGATTAAAGCCTCCCCCAACATTTGTTACGAGTTCGCTCATGACCTTTGGTCAGTTCCTTGGGGATTAAGCTGGCCACGCAGGATCGATTCACGATGGGCAGTCGTCGTTTTTCCAAGCCGTGGAAATTCCTTTCACTCGGTTGGCAAACGAACGGCGAAGGAGGAGAAGATGACGGGCGAGAAGAAAAGGAAAGGAGGAGGCACAGAAGAAAAAAAAGAGTGGAAGAAGAAAACGTCGGACCATTTAATCGGAACGGGGTCAAGAGCTTTCCGCGGTTCCACTTTTAGGTTTCCGCTCTTTGGGGATTAATAGACCGTCTCGTGGGAACACTGTCGCTACGCGGACCTCTGTGCCCGAGTTATACTCGCCGTGTTGAGAACGAAATCGGTCGTCGGGCCACGTGGAAAACGAATTAAAGTTTATCGCTGCCCCCTCGTGGAAATGACACGAGAACGTTCCCAACGCGGAGAGCTTTGCAGCGGCCGTTGGGGTTGGTTTTCCCTTCGCGTACACGCGGCGCAACGCGCGACAGTCTCGCGGGGCAAAATTGTTCTTCCGTTAGAGAATATTTCTGTACGGGGAACTGTTAAATCTCTTTGCGTATGTGCGGGTCACGCTTGAACAAGAAATTCGATGGTGGAAAACGTTCGAAATATTCAACTATACAGAATTGCCGTGACTAGCGAGTTCGATCGCGAGCTTCCGAGTTTAGAAAATGTAGTGCCACCTTTATTCTTCGTCACCTCGCGCAAATATTTTTTGGGCGGTATTTTGTTTACTTGCTGTTAATAAAAAATAAGCTTAGATTAGATTTTGCCAAATGCATATCTGATTGAATTTATGTTCGTCGAGAAACAGAAAATAAAATCGATTAAAAAAGAACATATAGATTCGCAATTTGGCTCATGATAAGGTTGCACCCGTGTCGCGTACTATAATACGTAGGTGGGAGAACGATGAGGAGAAAAGTCGAGGAATCGGATATCTGTAATGCACGAAACATCATTCTGCGTCCTGAACACTGCTTCCTGTTCAACTTTTCCGTGCCGCGATTTCTTTATCGCGAGACTTCTTCGATCGAAGGCCAGGTCGGAACTGGAAATGTTCGAAGGGAAAATCGTGGAAGGCAAAGAAGGCCGGAAGTACTCTCCTCGATTCGATTGAGAAGTTGTTGTGTCGCTGGCTGAGAGCCTCGAACGGGAACCTCTATATCGTCGCGACTTATTCTTTTCTTTCTTTTAAAAGAAAGCCGCGACTTTCCGGTCGCTTTAGGAGGTACATCTAGCGTCTGGCCGCACTTGGGCGTATTTAAATTGTACCGTGAAAATATATTTGTTCGTTAATTGTCACTTGCCCTCCATTGCGCAATAATCTATTAATTCGCTGTTCGAATACTTAAAAATCGGGGATCAGTATCCTCGCGACGTCGCACCTTAAAATTGCGGCGAAGATCATCGAACGATGTCGCCATAAAAAATACCTAGAACGAATCGTTCGAGCCAGTAGGCGCACGAAATCGCAAAGGAAAGGAACGAAAGCCGAGCGGGTGTTCGCGACAGAAAGTGAAGGGCCCCCTCGCGGTCGAATTTCGGGTCGGCGGATCGATTAATCGAATCGGCCCAGAGCGGCGAGCCCACGAAATCGCGGATCGTGGTCCTCGTCGAAGCTTCGAATAGAGTACGCGACGCGGAAGACGGAATCGAGGACACTCGACGCGAGAAGAAGAAAACGACACCGACGACCGAGAGGCTTGCTTGAAGAGGATCCATCCATCGATTCGCACGCTTTCCACTGTACATATCAGATCGACAGATGCATGCAACCAGCGAAAGGGTTGCGTAAAGCGGCACACGACTGGAGTTTAAGGGACTCTCGAGAGCCACGGTTCTGGATCCAGAGTCGCGGCTAACGTCGTCCATTATTCGGTCGTCGGGATGCAGCGGCTTAGCTGACCAGCTTCGCTCTCGTGACTCACGGATGTTCCGTGACTTAGTCATGGAACGTCTCCTTTCTTCCACGCGGTTGGTACCTGCTACGTCGACGCCAGCGAGTCACGAGGTTAAACGGGGTCGCCACTCGCTTCGGAAAGACAGAAATCGGACGTGGTCATCGATCTGTCGCGGTCGGAACGAGCCGATAGATCCACCGGGTCTCGAGCTGATATCTGCCTCGACGGATCTTCTGTGGTCTAAACAATCGAGACGCGGTAACGTCGTTCCGTATAGCGATCTTTGCGCACGGTCTATCATTAGACGGACGTGACGTGTACGTCTGTTCTGCACGTGAATCGCGTTGGATCACCTGGAGTATATACGATAAGGATCTTAAGGATCTTGCCTGGGATCTCCGTGCACCTTTAATGGCGAGCACAAACGAGTTAGAGACGAGCGTCGGAGATGCGGAAGGATTTCTCTGAGGGTAATTGAAAAGTCGTGGTAATATGTATTGGATACTTTTTGACAGTGAAACTGTTCAAACGAATTCTGTGTGATACACGCGTAATGCATACCAGGTGGTCGCGGGCATTCTGGAAAGAAAGACTTATAATTGTACAGGGACTAGCCAGGTTTTTTTTTATTTAAAACAGGTTGCACTTGACCTGTACGTAATGCGAGGGTTAATGTTCTATAAAAGTCTCTACTTTATTCTTATTAAATTAATGCTGCAGGATTGCGCGTGGTATTTATGGCCACTCAACTTGCACAAGCGATTTTATCTTCGTGCCACAGTGCATCATGCTAAATTGTACATACGGTCGTGTTATTGCTCCACTAAATGCACGCTGTTTTAGCATGCCTGAAACAGGGATCCAGAAGCGTGCTTCTGCATTTTCACCGTTGCATAGCTTCCCAACAAACGCCGCGCCGTTTCTTCTGCCATTAGCGTAATCAGGTTAATGGCAGGCGAATTTCCATGGTGAACGCGTAAAAGTCGTTCGACTCGGCGAAGACTTGGCGATTCTACAGGAAGCGAAATAACTGATTTTATTGATTTTGTACAGCCAACTGTGAGAGGGACTCGAGTTTCTATCGACTTTTCCGCGCGGGCATAACTCTCACGAATGGCTGCTAGAGGTGTTTCCAGCTTGGGGGAGAAGCCCTTCTATTTCATAATCGATAGAAGGGTCCCGTGTGTCTTCCTATTTATAAGCCTCTCGTCGATATATCCGTGGCATTCAATTCGCCTAACCGCTCTAATCGTCACCACAAGAAGGAACAATTGAGTTGCCCTTACGTTATTAGGCTAAAGTTGCTCGCGCGCCGTGCGAAGATTTCGCCGAAACTCTCTAAGAATTAGATAGCGGTTCGAGCGAAAGAAACTTTGTCTCGTTCCAAGCTTTCGAGCTCCATCGATCATGATACGGAGGGCTGAAGTTGTGAAATAAATTTTGCTACAAAGCGCATGCTTAATTTCTTAGCTCAGCAAGGAATTTCTGCAAACTGCGAGCAATCACATTTTCCCGTTCGCTGGGAAGAAAAGCTGTGCATCGCGCAACGCATTCAAGCTAGCCGCTATTCTCGTAAATAAAGGGCCACTTTCCGAGAGAAACTTCCACAACGAAACCGAATGCTCCTCGGCGTTCCTGTATCTCCCTGTTATCGCACCTTAATCTGGCGTTATTTAAAATTCACCTCAGCTTTCCCCGCCGGAGCAGAGGTGCGAGTTATGCACCCGTAAACTCCACCGGGCTACCGTATGCCCCGCCATCGTTTCTAAACACGACGACCACGCGGGTAAATTAATTTATTCCTCGGCGTAGCTGAACTGGCACAAATTTTTTTTCATTAAATATCCCGTAACGTCGCCGAGAATTTGTCTCTCGCATTCGAACACACCTGTCCGGCGTGTAACGATGGCATTAGCGAAGCGATTTTCCGAACGTCGCCCTCGTCCCACCGCGCGTGGTTAATTGTAAAATAAAATTAACGCCGCGAGGAAAGAGGTTCACCGCGGACATTCAATTTTTCGTTAAACAGTGGTCGCCAGGAATACCGATGGAATTAATTAATCCGTTTAGCGGGATCGCGTTCCGCCGCGGAATTAATTGCACCTTGTTAAAACGCGAAACTGTGAAACACAAAAGTCAAGGATCTTTTCGTTCGTCTCCCGGGCGCGTTACGCTCAAGATGATAATCCGACGTCGAGCGTCCAATTACGAGGATCGGGGAACGTGTTAAAACACGCCACGTCGTAAAAGTTCGGCGAAGTAGCGGTCGTTTTGAGAGACCGATAAACTGAGGACGATAAACGGGGAAACGTGGATTTTGGCCAACGACGCGGGGCAAACAATCCCGAAGGAGCCCAGAGGGAGAGGCTTTGAACAGCTGGCCTTCCTCTTTTGTCGAATGTTGTGGGTGAATCACCTCTTTCAGATTAGGGAACACGAGTCCAGTATGCTGGGTACGCGGTTCAATTTCGTTTTCACATACGTTGTGTACCGGCGTTTTTCAACCCTATGGGTCGCGTTCGATTTCGAATGGTTCGCGATTAATCGAGGATGAACAACGACAGAGATATTAAATTTCGCTGTATAGAAGCTATTGTGGAATATGTATCACTTTAGTCGTTTATGCGATGCATCGTGACTCCGGTCTACCAGGTTCTTGCCAATTTGATGTACAGTACTTGTCGTCGATTGGAAAACTATACTTTGTATTGACGTTTATCAATTCATTTTGTATACTGAACAAATTTGTTGTTAAGACAGTCCATTCGGTTGCAGGGCTCGAAGCGGCTCTGAAAATCATTATTAGTATCTGTCGTAATTAAAATTCCGACTGAACTAGTTACGGAGAATCTCTATTTTTAATCATTACTATAAGGAAGCGAATTAGATTATTTAATTGAAGGTAAATCAAATATAATGGAAACGCAAACGTAATTAAAAGGAGCAATTATTTAATGGGATTGCGTAAACCACGAACCTTCCGGATCTAAACATGTCCCTCTATGCCAGGGCGCGAGGAGCTTCAATTAAATTGCAGTCAATTACTTTAAATTACGCACACATATTCAACTCTACGCATAAAAACGCCCCATGAAAATTCAGTCCCGGCAGCTGCAATCTAAAAAAGCCATACCTACGTTGCAACCCAATAATCGAGGCTAAGGCCAGTCGAGGGACCGTGTTTCTTCGATCCAGAACGACATCAGAGAGCCTGCGGAATGATTCGGACGAGTAACGCTGTTAGTCATTACGGAACGCGGCATGATATAATTACTGTTCGTACAGTCACTTCCTCCGACGCGAAACGACAAGTCCAGAGTCCTGGATCAATCCAGAGCGAAGAAACATGAAAACGGAAAGATCCACGATGATTCCAGAAAGAGTCCCCTCGGCCCAATATGTAGCTACCATCGCCCAAAGAGATCTTTGACCCTGTTCGAGCTGATATACTGACGTCATCCTCGTTTTCACGTGTCGGCCCGACTCGTTCGGAGGGTCTGCTACTCCATTCACTGAAGAACACGATGCTAAAGTTTGTCAACAGATGTTTGCGCATAAATTGCCCGGCCGTTTTACCGCACCTTTTTTCTGGGACTTAAATGAGACCCTTTCCCAGGTTTTCCCGTTGACCCGATCCAGCGTTTACAATGGGATTACGTGCCAGAGCGAACTATCGGAGGACGCATGAGACAATGGACGCGATTCGACGAACAACACTTTTATTCGGAAAGACGTAGAAAGGTGTATACACGGTTCAGATAGCGATTATGGATTATCCATCGCGGATAACTAATTAGGTGCGCCGGAATCGGAAGTGACTAAGGTGTCTGAGTTCGCGTTTCCATAGGCCCCTTGGGTAGACCAGCCTGAAAGAAGTTGGCGCGAGTTTTTCATTGACAAGGCGCGCTTGAAGTGGAATGATCGTTCTCGAGTTTCTTTGCTAAGGTAGAAGAAAATCGTATCGGGAGCCGGAGATTTCTTCGTCAGCGTTTCGACTATGACGCATTTGCATTTCCATCGAAGTTGCACCCGCGGCGGAACGAGTAGGTATACGTATTACGGTTTCTATCTTTGCCCGTCTGTCTCCGGGGCTGGAAGCGGTCCCAAACGCGGCCTGCGTGCTGCTCTGTCGTATCGTCTAATTCCGTGAACGTCCTCCAGATACTTGGAACGCGTGAATAAATTGCTTCTATTCCTGGAAAAATATCATCGCGATGGTTGGCGGTATAGTTTATGACGTCGAGGTGATCGTTGGCTTCATCTTAGACTGGGGACAATTACGAAAGTACGTACGTAGAGAATTAACGATACCATTGACTTCTGTACAGACTTTCCTTCGTCTGTGTCTTACAACATTGAAGGTGTAACAAGCAAATCGGCCACTGAAAATTCTGTTTCTTTTCTAATAGTGACAACGCGATCGCTCCTCGCCAATGGAAAAATTATTTCGCAACCCCGAAATATAATTGGCCAGCAATAAATTTTTGTCGCGATCGTCGATAACAAAACATTCTCCCCGAAGCTATAATAATTCCTCTGCTCTATTTCACAGAGTTGCGCGTTTCGCAGGAAAGAATTGTACAATATTTTTGGCTCGACTAAATCTAGACACCGAACGAGGCAGTTGCGAACGACGCGACCGGGGTTGTTGCTAGCGGCTTCGAATCCGGAGATGCCCCCAGCATGGCCTAAAATTAGGGGTTGCAAGCCAGAGATGGCTGCCACCCCTCGACTTGGCGAACATTTCAAGCAGGGGCTAAAACGTAATTTGCAACGCCTTCAACGATGGCCTCTTGGTCCTTGTTTCGCAAATGCTTCGCCTTAGTTAACGAAACGGCCATCTCTAGCGCGTCATATGTCTTCGCATAATATCTGTCCCTTTTTGCGTTCTAGACGGGATCGATAGAGCATGGTAATCCGTGTGCCTCCCTAGCCACTTGTGGGATGAGTCATTCTTGCAAGGGTACGGTTATGCGTGTGCAGTCCGCACGATTTGGTTCGATATCAGAGAAAACGAGGCTCGTGAACTCCAACTGGTTTCGGTATCGAGCTTTCGAAGAATTCAATGGAATCGTTCTTTACGCGTCTCGTCGATTCTGTATCACGGTGTTTCGGAAAAGATGTGGGAAAACTTGTGATATATTGTAAGCCTAGATAATATATCTTGTATTATAATCCTAGAAAAATATATTTAGGAAGGATCAAAGCTTTGTACTGCACTTTTTTAATTTTATATACGTGAACTCTGTTCTCAATTATTGTACTATCTGCTTGCTTTCATCGCACCATTGCAATGCTGCATTCCATCGAGGCATTTTTCATTTTGATTCGAGAAATTTAAATGCGAAGAAACGAAATCGATGGACCCGCATTCCGCTGTTACTTTAGGCGCTGTTAACCCAGATACAGATTGCCCTCCCGCCACTTAATTCACGAGTGAAATATTAACCCGAATTCATTTTCTACGCGGAATAAATCGGCAACGGTATGGAGCAGAGGTGTACCGACTTAAGAAAAGGGCACTTCGTGAACTTTTGTCCACGGTGTATTATTAGTACTTCGTCCGCCCAGAGATCAATATTTCCGTTACTTAGATATCGAGGGCCTTGGTGCTCATTATATTCTACAAAACAACCCGGTACATATATACAGCGTTCGACTTCCGCCTTATTAGCACCATGAAACGCACTCAAGCTGAAATGCTCCTCGATAAATTGCTACACCTTTCGTATACCTTTTAAGTGATCATCGCTCGCAATCCTACGCCTAGAACGATCGTTTCAAAAGCTATTGCACAATCCCGATAATCTTCCAATTCGTCCCTCGAAATTCCCCCTGTTCAACTTATAAAACTCATCCCCACTTTAACCCTTGTCTTGCCCACACAGTATTCCTACATTCCTCTCGCGAATTACGACAAAATTGCTCCAAACAAAAAGACTGTACATAAAAAACATTTCGAACAAACTAAGCTGCAACACGCCTAACATTTTTAGTCGCCTAGACAAGGGTTAATCTCCGAAGCCATCTTTGCGGTTCAAAGACACGCGTGAAGAAACTCGTAAAGGAATACATATCTCGCCTCGCAGGGGGATGATTAACCGTCGAACACGCTATCCCACCTGGTCCCGCGGACCCACCCCTTAAAAACCGTACGGATTAAAACTTCTTCCCTTGACAATCTGTTCGTCCACGCGATCCAACGTGCACGCCATCCTTCCAGCACGGTTATTTTTATTTGCCAGCGCAGTGTAGTCGTAACTAGGTTTCCGTTGGCGACCGACATTCTAATGGGCAGGCCGGGTCGAGTACATTATTTGCCCGGCGCGATTCATCATCGCGTAATCGTGTTTCGTGCACCGACCGGCCTCGGAGAATTCATTTGTGTATCGGACAGAGGGAGATCCACTGTGCACAGACGACGTGCACGTACGCCCCTGAAACGCAATAACGCCCGATCGGCCGCCCCCTAGAGCGACGACGAGGCGCTCGTTGAGGCGAAGTCAGAAGGGCGGAAGGGCGTGCTCCCCGAAATCACAGGCTTATGTATCCATACAAGACGACGATATGTATTCGAGGGTTCCGCGTTAAGCTCGACAAATCTGCGGGGCTGCTGTTGGACTGTTCGTATTGCGTTGGAGGTAACGTCGTTTTCTCTTCTGGCCCAGCGATAAAGCGGGGAAGATTATCCGGCTGTGTGTATACGCGTTCGTGTGTGCGTTGTCTTGCACCCGAAACCGTTGATAGATAGTTGCTGTTTAACAGGGGAGGACGAACCGGGGACCCGTATATTTTGATACCACCGCGTGTGCCAACGGGAGATTCTAGTGATCGCGGCGAGCGATCGTTTTCTTTCAATTTTGAGATTCCCGTTGGGGGTTGCTGTCTGGTGTGTGATGCATGAACACGGGGCGTGATTCGTTCGCCAGTAGACGCGAAGACAGCGCTCGTGAATAGCTAGCTACGTTAATGTCACGTTGGTATATATGTATGTATGGGAGGTTGAAACGTTGTTACAGTAATTTTGACTATGATCAAAAGGAGCCGAAATCGGTCCTGTGACAGATCAGGCATGCAGGTACAGCGACCTGCTCCCTTCTCATCCGCTAGAGAGCTGTTCACGAGTTGTTCACGAGCTGTTCACGAGTTGTTCACGAACTGTTCACGAACTGTTCGCGAGCCGCACGCTAGCAGTCTCGACTAGTGTGGACCTAGCCCGACACGGTGACGAATACTTTTTGCATCTCACTCTCAAAACAGAACAAGTTTCCGAATGGCCATCGCGTGATCTTGAATGAAGCTCGAGTTCTCTATCACCCCCTTGGTCGGTTCAATTTTCTGTTCAGTTGCTCGAGACGCGTGTAATTTAATTCTGTATGGATCTTACGATGTGCTTCTATCCTCAATGTTTCTGTGCATTGTATTTATCCATCTCATTCTTAAAACGGAGGATTCATGAATGGACACCGTATTGTCTGAATGAGACTCGACCTGCTAATTTCCCCCTTGAACGTTCTCGAATGTCTTCTTCTATTCATTGACATTTTCTCTACTGGTACGAACGATTTTTCGTTCACGTCGTGGAAATGAACTTGTTTCTCTGTTCGATGTAGCGAACGTCTAATAATATTGCAAGTTATTGCAATATAATATATAATATGCAATAATGTAATATATCGGTGAAAATCGCACCTTTTCAGTGACTGGTCCTTGAGGAGTTAAGTACTTTTCTTCGGAGAGATGCATTAGGGATTTTAGATTGAATGGACGTTATGAAATTTTTATCACGCGATCGATTTATTCGAAAATATCATAGTTTTAATGCCAATTAATGTCTGTGAAAATCGATAGTGCCTGTTACTTAAATGTCAATGCGACCTTTCGTTTTTTAGTTTCTTTCGTTAGAATTTGCATCGAATAAACCGCGGATAATATAACACTTCTATTCCCTGCACATCCCCTGCGAACAATATTCTGCCGACTGCGCCAACAGTGCTGTCAAAACACGAATACGTATTCATTCATACAAACAACGTGACTGCCGCCACTAATTAACGATGGTTATTAACTTAACAAATATAATTCGGATGTTTTGTCGAATGGTTGTGCCATTGAAGCGTACCTCCGCGTAGCTCGAAACATTACAATTGTTGACGAAGCAGAACTGAATACTTGTTATCGAATACTAAAAATACTATACTGGGACTTCATTAACCCCGATGCAGAATTTGTAAGGTTGCCACCGGTAAGAAATTTTTGGGTGAAAATAACCCAGTTTTACGTATTCGCGGAAAACGAACATAAAACAAATAATGCAGATAGCTTGTTTGAAAAGTACGGTTCGATATCCTAACATTTTGTCAAATTTCGAGTACAACGGTTTTAAGATAACTCATTTCTTTTTCTCGAATAGAACAATATAAACGCCGCATTTTAAAATAATGAAAGTGTATGCTGGTCTCGTACATTTTCAGACAGTTCGACCCAAATTTCCGTCCAAGGGTTCAAACAATAAAGTTCCGCCAAGATCAATTTATTCCGCATAAATTATCACACACAATTTATTTTCAAAATATATCCTGCCAAACTTCTGTCATTACCTTTCCCCCCCCCCCCCCCCAAATTAACATCATCTAAAAACGCCCCTCGTTATCGCGCACAAATATCAACACGAAACATATCTCCGCTTTAAAATCTCTTGTCGTATAAAAAATCATTACCCCTATAGAGACATTGACCCACACAGTGACTAGAACGAATCCACCCTAACTAACGGGTAACCCTGTTCCACGCCGTCGCGATCAATCCGCCTGGCAAACTCATCAATCGTGAAAACGAAACGCAGTTATAACAACCAAGTGAATCATCCCCGTGGCATGGTGACCCACACGGCGACCGATTAACAGCAACGAACGAACGAAAGCACCAGACGAAAGGTCTCAACCGGTAAGATCGGTCGTTTAACACGCGTATTGTTCGAATTTTCTTTCACCAGCAGAGAAAACTGTCCAAATTCTAGTACATATGTATATACATACGTATATATATATACTTATACTTTTCCTTCCCTTTCGACCCTTTCGCCCGTCCGTTAATCCACGCTTATTGTTACGTCGCGTCGCCTGGCCTCACGAACGGCCTTAAGGTGACGGCAAAGTGCGTCAGGACGAAATTTTAATTCACCTTTGTCCAGCCTGCCACGAAACGTCGCCATTGTTCGTCACATAAAAGCTCCATCAGATAGCGAGTATATACGGACCACCACCGTGGGATATCGACCGTCTCTTTGGTCTGTGCGTGTATTTTCGTGGCGTGCGTATGCGCCCGAGCCAGTTACAGAGAGAGAGACAGAGAGAGAGAGAGAGAGAGAGAGAGAGAGAGAGAGAGAGAGAGAGAGAGAGAGAGAGAGAGAGAGACCGGGAAGAAACGGTGCCACCCCGATGGTTGTCGATTGTGGTATCGTCCCGTTGGAACGTTACTCTATGGCAGAGAACCTGTGCCCGCCATGGTGTGCACGTACTTCCATGGTGTTCGCCAATCTAGGTGAGCCCGGTCCAAATCGACCGCTTTGACGATCATCCTGTTCGTCGTTTTCATTTCGTTGGAGTACACGATACGGTACCTAATGGCTGTTTAATTAAACGTTTCTGTCGCGTGGAGAATACAGATGACACTTCGTGGCATTTTCCGATTCACAAAAATGGTTCGTCCACAGAAAATGTTCCTGCCCGTTTCTGGAAACCCTTTTTCCGTGGGCTAAGCTATTGCCTACCTGGCGGCTATGAACGGGCAAAGGTATGTTGGAGGGTTGCTGCGGGATTTTCATAGGGACACGTCGATCATGCGTCGAAGGTTCGACGTATTTGTAGACGTGTGATATAGGGTTTTATGGTTCTGTATGGCGTGTAGGGAAAAGAAAGGAAAGGGATTTGGAATGCTTAGTTATGGTGAAGTATCGTTATTCGTTACGGACACTTTCCTTTTGTAGTAAATATCGAAGAAATGAATTCTTTTCGAATGAACTCGTCACATTTGAAATTTTATCGCGCAATGTTCTCAGACTCGTCCGAGATATGTATTATAAAATGCTTGTTCAGAAAAGAACGGAATCCGATTCATTGAGGAATTCGTGTCGCAATCGAAACGAATACCTTTTGGAGTTTCCAAAATGTTCGAATAAGGGAATCAAGCAACATATCGCAGAATGCAGAGCCGCGTAAATCAATCGACTTGTTTTTCCAATTCGATTGAAGGTGGGAAGCAACTACCCCGATTCAACTTATTAAGGAGAAATATCGAGGTGAAACCTCATCCTGAATTACAGTGCGAGAAATTGCACGGCCAGTCGCATGACAAGATTAACTGTCCCACCGATATTAAGTGTCCCCACTAGCGAATTCCTCATCCTAAATTCATCGACGTCGTTCGCGAACTCCATTCAAGTCGCCGGTATTTAGAGACGCAGACGAGAATACACGTTTAGAATTTTCGACGGATCCAGCTCTTTACGCTGCCCGTTAACACGTACTTAGCGTTTTTGCATTGCCCGTTATCCGGACGATTTAATTTAATTAATACGACATTCGAACTGTTCTCCGAAATTCGAATCTATACATTCATTGTACATCCCCTCATTCTCCCGTAGAATAATTAAATGAATGAAAAGCAGTATCGAATAATTGTAATTCACGTTTTATTACGGATCTTACCAATACGCGGAAAAATAATGAAACTAACTGAAAGCAGCGATTCGTATCATTTTTAGTTACATTTTCCTATGAACGTTACAAGTAGTCACGCGTAAATAACACGAAAAACAACGTGCGCATAAAATATTATGCAAATCCCCGAATCTTTCTTTTGCTCGTAAATGTCGCGCATACGAATGCGTGTACGGGTAGCCCTTTAGCTCGAACTGACAGTCTTATCTTGCGTACCAAAACTGACAAGTAGCCATTCCTCGAGTCAAGTGTTCCTTTCAACTGTACACTCGAGGCCCGTGTCGCGAACGCGGCTGGTCCAGACCAGCCGAAATTTTATTTCGTCTCCATCGATTACGTCATTACCCTCCGGCGATCCTTTTAGACGGCGATTTCACTTCTGCCCCGCGCCGTAATTTCTCTATCGGTTATCGAAAACGGCGGCCCCGTCCAGAACGCCGTGCACTTCCGGGGTGGCAACCCGCGTCTGTACGAAAATTCCTGGACGAAACGCGGCGCGAACACACGAACACGCGTGGAAACTTCGTTCCGTACGGGATATTGAACGCACACGACGCGTCTGGAAACACTTGCGAGCCTTCGTTCGTGGCGGGGGACTTCACAGGAACGAACGGGGTGGCCTCGTGAATATTTAGATCCGTGTCAATTAGATTCGCGTTGAACGTCACTTTCCGGAAGTTGAAGAGCGATTCGATTTCGATTTCGCAGTGGCGCGATGGCGTCATTCTTATTTTCGGAGCATGTTGCAAGTTCCTCGGTGATATAATACGGGCCAGGGAATATCTCTTTCGTCACGAACTCGTTCCTCTCGGCGTCGAAGAAATTACGTTGATGAATATTTTAACGCGATCGCTATTTGGCACCGAAATCGCGAACAGAGTGGATCCAGCACGCGGCGCAACTTTGCGGAGCCGTTGAAAAGTTTGCTCGAACGTGTCGGGGACAAATTTTATGACGGATAAATATCAATATTTATGCGACATTGAAGTTCAGATGGGCCAAAGAATATGTTTCATCAGATTTTTTAAATAATGGTTAGTTTTTTAATTTCATCTTACAACGCAACGAAAGTTCAAATTACAGCTTGCGTTTCTGTCTCTGTCTGTGCCTTTCCTTCAGCATTATCAAGAAGTATTATATCTGTATGTACCTGTGGTCTTTAATGAGGGTGGTGTAACGCGAGTTCAACTCGGATCTTATTAATCATACAATAAGGAACGAATATTCTGCAAACTGCGAGACACAGAATTAATGTGCGGTCATAAAACTACAAAAAGAACAGTTAAGAAAACTACTCGACCACCAGATTAAGAAAGTTTCGTTCGTCATGAAAATGAACTTAGTTGAGCATAAAAGGAATAAAATCTGTGCGCCACAATTCGGTTGCTATGCTCGATATAAAGTTAAAAGCCAAACATACCAACGCGAGTAGCAGCTTGTATTTTAATCAACGCCATAAATCGTCAATTATAAATAACAATCAATTATTAAAGCGCAGCACGGTCGTGCACGGGTCCGCGAACGACCGCGTTAGAATCGCAAGCAATTTACTCGCAGGAAATTGGGATCGCGTTTCGCAAGGAAGTTCCATCGCAGCAGGAGGCAGCGGCTGAAATGTTGCAAAGTTGATTTGCCCAAGTCGCTTTCCACTTTCGCAAGTAACAAGCTCCCGTCGAAACTTGGAATTCACGAATCCCTAATTACGCACAGCGCAATTGCTGTGTCATGGACGACAGAAAGCATCGTCGTATCGAGCTAAATGGAACCCTTTAGACACGCTCTAAGCTTATTTATTCTTGCTGCGCGTGGTTTTCCTGCTCGCTCCTCTTTAGCGTAACGATCGTATTCGCATGAAAACGAACGTGAATAGGGGATGCGTTCCATTGTGTCGTTGCACAGCGTGTATCTTGTAGGTTTCGGCCAAGTCCCCGGGGGTTGAAAAGTAACGTGGAAAAACGTACATCACCGCAGCCCATCGTACGCGAGCTTCTATGCGAGCGTATTTAGACTTTCAAGCTTGAATAAGCTTTGCATCCCTTCAGATTTCAATATTGCCAATTAACTCTCGAAAGTAATTAGCAGACTGAGCGGAACACGGGATGCACGCGGGGATCTTCGAAATGAGTTGTATTAAAAATCCTATTTTCCTGTTTTCGTATGATTATTATGCAGTGCAATGTTATTGGACCAATTTTCTTTTTCAGTGGTATCGAATAGTTTTGTGGTATTTCGCGGTATTGAATACTTTTCCGATATTAGGCCTACTTTATTTATAATATTACATTGGTCTGCTAGTTCATTTAGTGATAGCGTTATATTTTACTATGACACGCCACAAAATGGTCTGTCCACGAAATCGAGCTCAGAGCAAGAGGATTGCGTGGCTCGTGAGCACTTTGGAAAATTAATCTGTAACATTCATCACACACCGCTAGTATGTTAATTGAAAATGAATGGCTGCTCGGGGCGTGACCAGGCAGGGAAGATTTTTCTTTTCGATGCATTTATACGTCTACGAATGAGAACAATTCACTAGGCAACATTCCTTGTGTCCCACATTGCGCTCATTCTAATTTAGCGTGCTACTTAGGCACACAGGCCGCACGCCTGATTTGTCTCGGACTAAAAAAGAAACACGCGGGTTCCCTAAGTAAAGAAGATGCATGACGTAGGGAAAAGGAAACAAGAAAACGTGGACGTCCTAAGCCTTCTTTAAATACAACGTGATCGATGATCCACCGGTGAGGTTTGGGTGCTGTGAAAACAGTTCTTTCAAAGTCTTTGGAGATCTTAGGTCTTTCGTCAGTTTTGCGATACCGCTCGTGGGGATAATGAAACGAAATTATTTCAATTGCGAATCGTTAAATTTAACCCCGAAAAGTTAGGAAAAATAGACAGCTCATTCTAATGTACGAAAAATTAAATTAATTATATATAGAATGAACGTTCATTCACATTACACCCATTCCAAACCCGACTAATAAGACTGAAAGAACTATCAGATAATAAAGACGCTAATTTTTCATCAGGAAAAATAAGATAACGCGGCAAACCTTGGACAGGATGAAAAATCACCGGTTCGGAACAACGCGTAGATACTCACGCTCGATATTTCTGGTTTACCTTGCAGGTGCGCGGGTTCAACAAATACGCGATGGAGACAAGAAAGTGATAGGAAAAATCGAAACGGAAGCCTCCGTCGCACGAGCCCGAATTCACGAGATGGAGACATTCCTCGGGGCACGAATCAGTATAGAAGGCGTGTAGAATCAGGATCGAAAGGTGAACATCGTGCACAGGTTCCAAAATGGGCAAGTGTTGCAGCAAGCGGCAAGAGCCTCAACCCCTTGGTGAGTAACTTTTTCTTTCGTTCTCCTCCTTCTCCTCCTCTCGCTTGCAACGAAACCGCGATGAGTTTTCCTCGGCAACATCTCCTCGCTATTTTCTCCCGTTCCTTTTCTACTTCTGTTTCTTAAGTACTCCTTTGAAACTTTTGAATGAACGTTGTGGGCCGAACGTAATAAAACAGAATGAACATTTGAAGAAGTCGGGAGTTTTTGGCATAGAAAAATAATTTAGTTAGAATTAATTGCGCCCCTTATGGGGCTCTGAAATACTTATAATCGAGTAAAATTTAATTGGTTTTAAACTATTCGGTGCTGATAATATTTGGTTTACCGAGAACATTTGTTGATTTTTCGATAATCCCATCCCCATCGTCCATTCACTGGTAACAGATGATATTCCACGATTTTAAACCACCCGTGAAAAACGAAACAAATATTTATTTTTCTATATCGTAGGTCTCAATTTCTCTATCCGAAGTCAAGGAAAATAGAAAATTCAATTATAGCGTAGAACGTTTTCGTTGCAAGATTTCCTCATATTATTTTCCGGAAGAAACATTTCACAATTATGCTTAATTTCCAATCACGGTCGTTTATTTCAATTTAAAGATAACGCTGCTACCAATACTATTTACTGAACTTTTCTTGTGAAAATAATGTCGACTCGGTTATGCAGGTTACAAAAAAGCAGAGACAGGAGTAAGCTCGAAACACAGCAATGGAGGTTCCTTGGACCGATATACTGCCGACCCGAACCAAAGGGGTGTGCAAGCAAGGGCGGACATCATACGACCAAGGCCGACACCCTGTAAGCTACAGATTCCGCACCAACCCCGTAAAACAAGCTCACCTGTTGTTAAGCCTGCATGTGTGTATTTTATGTTCTTTTATTTCATTTCGTAGCATAGTCTTTTAAGTTAAGTCTTTTGATTGAAGGTCTCAGCATTGAAAAGCCTCTGAGATTAATTTCAATCGGTCTTCGGAATTCTCTCCGAAATTTCAATTACGTTCAAGTTGATTTTATTTATTTATTCACGCCCTAGTGATGTGCTGTGTTAAAAGTATTGATTTTATTTCGTCATTTTTCTAATGAGATAGAGCATCGCTTTCGATGTGCGAGGTTGAAGATTCCAGTTGACAAATATTGCCAATTTTTATTGAATCGCTCGAAGTCCAGTTAACAAGCAATCTGATTTCTCAGTTTTATTTCACAGTATGACGAAATAACGAAATGGTCGACAAAAACGTAAAAATACCGATATTTCAGATTATAATTCCATTTATATCGAGGACAATTCCAATGTTTCCACGACTGCATAGCAACATCCTCGATCGATATTCTATTCATTCTTATTTACCAACCGCAAACGGTTCGATATCTACAATCAAATTAGGAGATACGGTCCTCCTTAACGCGTTCCGTGCCGTATCAATTTAGCAAATAAATCGTGTTCCATAATGGTTGCAAAAGTTATTTCGAGGAAACAGGTCTAATGGTACAAAAAAAAAATGCAACGCAGACCAGAGCAAGTACTTTCATTAAACGTTCATTCGACGCAAAATGATTAATAGTACGTTTTATGTCGAGTCAATTGTATTCGATTTGATTTAATTTGTCATCCTCGTGGATCATCGGCGAACCACGGTGGCAATGTTAACGTGTTAAACAGTAGTCCCCACTTGGTAAACGTGTAAATCGGTTTGCTTCCCAAACAGCGCATTCGCAGAGGGCGAACAAGATCGTGGTTGCCCTGTATAATTACACGGCACGCGAGAGCACCGATGTCAGTTTCGTAAAGGGCGACCGAATGGAAGTATTGGATGACTCCGAGCCCGACTGGTGGAAAGTTTTACACTTGAGAACTTTGCAAGAGGGTCTCATTCCTTGGAACTTCGTTGCTGTCGAGCGTTCGGTCGAGAGCGAGGAGTAAGTTTCCCCACGTTCCAATTACTTCCTCGTGCACACGCGCGCACAAACGACACACCACCGCGATTCGACTTTCTTTAAACAAATCTTGACAATGTTACTTCCATCCACTTCTACAGTTGGTTCTTCGAAAATGTCTCGCGCAAGGAGGCCGGCAAGCTCCTCCTGGTGGATGAAAACCCCCGTGGGACGTTTCTGGTGCGACCAAGCGAGCACAATCCCAGGGGATACAGTTTGTCCGTGAAAGACTGGGAGGAGGGAAGAGGTCACCATGTAAAACACTATAAAATTAAACCTCTCGACAATGGTGGCTTCTTTATCGCCACCAACCAGACATTCCCGACTCTGCCAGCTCTTGTTATGGCGTACAGCAGTAAGTAGATTTAAACTCATTTATTCCGGCGACGATATCCAACGGAACATCTGTCTGATAGTTCACTCGAACGTTCCAGAGAATGCCCTGGGCCTGTGTCACGTGCTCTCCAAGCCGTGTCCGAAACCCCAACCGGATATATGGGATCTGGGGCCCGAGTTGCGAGACAAATGGGAGATCAATAGGAACGAGATACAGCTGATCCGGAAATTGGGCCACGGACATTTCGGCGAGGTGTACTATGGTAAATGGAGGAACAAAATTGAGGTGGCTGTGAAGACGCTGCGACCCGGGACCATGTCGACCGAAGCATTCCTCCAGGAGGCTGCGATTATGAAACAATTCCGGCATAGACACCTGGTTGCGTTGTACGCGATCTGCTCGAAGGAGGAGCCGATCTACATTGTCCAAGAGTATATGTGCAACGGCAGCTTGCTTGACTTTCTGAGAACAGGTGACGGCAAGTACATGCAGTTCGAGGATCTGATTTATATAGCGGCGCAGGTTGCTTCCGGCATGGAACACCTCGAGAGCAAACAGTTGATACACAGAGATCTGGCTGCGAGGAACGTGTTGATCGGCGAAAAGTACAAAGCGAAAATATGCGACTTTGGTCTGGCCAGGGCGATCGAGGACGACGAGTACTGTCCTAAACAGGGCAGCAGATTCCCTGTAAGGTGGACAGCACCAGAGGCCATCGTCTATGGCAGATTCAGTATCAAGAGCGACGTTTGGTCTTACGGTATATTGCTGATGGAGCTCTTCACTTATGGCCAAGTTCCTTATCCTGGTAAGTTTCTACGATCCCCTTTTGTCATTTATTACTTTCTCCTTTTTTTTAATCAGTCTGGCCCAACAACGGGACAATTGTACTCGTTCTTCCTTTTCAATGTACCATTCTAATTATTGCATACGACAAATTATAATATGCTTGCCCATTCTGTGCTACTATACACATAGCATTAATTAGCTTTTAGAATCTCTTTAACACTAGAACTACCATGCCAGTCGAAATGACTGGTTATAGATTTCTTGCTTTAAAATTATTAACGTATAGGTATTGCTGCAGCAATTTATGATGACTTTCAATAAGACAAACTGGCAATTATATATCTTTATTTAATGTCCATTCAACCACTTTCGTGTTCATAATCTGTCTAACGTATACTGTCCAAATAGTATTAAAACCTATCGGTGATTCTAGTGTTAATCAAATATTGAACCGGTGCTTAATACTATAACATAATTATTTCTCAAATGTTTCCCTTCGTGTTACAGGTATGCAGGGTCGCGAAGTCATCGAGCAGATCAATAGCGGCTATCGAATGCCGAAACCATTGAATCACCCGCTGCCGGACAGCATTTACCGATTGATGTTGCAATGCTGGGACGCAAGTCCGGAGAAGCGACCCACGTTCGAGTTCCTTAATCACTATTTCGAGTCATTTAATGTCACTAGCGAAATACCGTATCTGGAGCCACCAACGGACTGATACACAGCTCATATGCAGAATCACCTGGTGCCGCACGATCATTTTCACCCAGCGCACATTAATTGTGCCATGGAGTTCTATGGTATTTATTGCTAAACCTTCAGTGACCCATCTGAAGACACTGTTACCGTGTTCTATTCCTCTGGTATCGACCGCGGTTTATCTGCGCGAGCAATGAATTCCAAGATTGACAAGAGAGAAAAAAGGAAAACAGAAAAAAAAGAAAAAATGAAACGAAACGAAGGAAAACAGAGGGCAAAAATGATACCGGAAGAAAACGGGGAATCGTTTTGTCTATCGACTCGATGGTGGAAAATTTTATGGACGTTACCAAATATCGCGAAGCAATCGTTGAACGCTGCCAAAAAAAGCAACAAAAAAAAAAAAGAAAGAAAGAAAGCCACAGTGATCGCGAGTAACTCTTAAAAAGTGTTCTTTTCAACCCTTCTTCCTTTTTTTTTTAATCATTATATATGGAAGTTGGGCGTTATTGAGAAAATATCCCAAGAACAATGATCTTGTTGTGCCATGGAACTTTATATTATATATAAATAACAAGTCTTGTTCATACTCCAAGGGGTATTTATCTTAGACTTCGAAAACCTTTGTGACCAATCGTGAATAACTGCCGACGAGTATCAAGAGTCAAACGTTTTATGACTGAGGATAAGAATCGTAGAATCTCTCTGCCCGCTACTACGTATCCAATATCTATTATAGAATTTAAAACGGTATCGTTCATCGTTCGGGGGCTATTTATTAAGCATTTTCACAATTTGGAGGATATATTACGAGTAATTGATGAAGGTATCTTACGAAAACGTAAAAAAAAAAAGAAACGTGTTTAGAAGGTAGAACGGAACCCGTTGATAACTAAAACGTAGAGTTTTAAATGGTAGACGATGTAACCAATTATATTAGTCCATCGATGTATGATTACAGGACGGGTAAACGGAAGTATGCGACGGTGATACGCGCGATTGCTTCTTCATTGATCTCGAACCGATCGCGACTGATTTTTCCTAAGATCCAAATTCTTTTTGTTTGTATTTTTTTTCTTTTTTTGGACTCGATCCTCAACAATCTGGTTGCACGGTCTGTGCGTCGAACGATCTATCGCATGCACAAGTCTGCGTTAGGACACAATCACGTTTTATCACGTACCTATGTAATAAACGAGAAGGAAAACGCGTTTCTCGCTTAATTTCGAACGATACGTCGGGTAGGAAAATATTTTGTACGAGAGATTAAATACGTTTTATACGTGAACGAGAAAACGAGTCTCGATTGTATGTAGTTGTATTCTTTGAACGGTGTATTCCGAATATTGTACACTATTCGGAAGCGGTGCGCCGTTCGTTTCTCTTCTATTTTCAATACATGTATTATTATTTTTCACTGTGATCGCATCTCGTAAAGAAAAATAATAATCAATCGATCCTACTTCGAAACGAAAATAATTTACGTATGTATATTAGGGTACTTACGTATGTAACGCATTTACATCTCGTCGCGAGTATTTATTTGATTCTCGTTTCAAATTCGTCGAAACCATTACGCGAAGAAGTTGGTAATAATAAAACGAACCTGCGTTTGCACCGCTGTGCGTCGCTACGCGAGACGGCGCTCCTTTTTGAAACTAGATGAATCTATAGAGGAGAGGGTAAAAATGATATGAAACTAGAAGTACTATACTTGAGATAAAGGTTAAGTCATCGATGTTGCTCGTACAAAGTGTCTGGAAAAAAAAATTGTACATTTTCTACTAAACATACAAAAAATAACGACAAATTGGGATAGAGTCTAGGCGGTAGACCGTGAACTAGGTGTAAACCTCCTCGGGATGTGAAACGCTGTGTAACCTTTCTTTCATTTCCCCGTAATTCGGTTGTACAAGAAAATGTATTCCCCCCTGCAATAAAGAAAACGGGTTTCGTACTCCGAGGACATGTATTTGTCTCGTCATGGTCGTCCTCCGCGGAACGTATCGTTAGACGTAAGTCCCTAGGCGTATACTATTGTCACGATAAACAAGATGAGCCATTACGACACTTTAGATATTAAAAGAAAAAAAAAAAACATTTAAACGAATAAGGAGAGAATAAAAGAGAAAGATTAAACGAATGTGAGAAGCATGCCGTGCGAGAGGGCAAGTGAGATAAAAAAAAACTGTGAGGAAGTATGAGAGTGAAAGATATGATGGAAAGAGAGATTATGTACGCGTGTATTAGTGACTTGTTACACCTGTGTACGTACGGTATATATATATTTTTTTTCACGCGCATCTTGCCGTGATATAAGGAACGAGCAATAAAATGTCGCGTTCCTCGTACGGCCCGTAACTATTGCTCAATAGAAGAGAGCTTTGTTTTCCTGGAAGGATATATTCGTGAAACGGACAACAGCACGAGAAAGGTCTCTTATGTCAGAAGCCCCGTACGTGCTTGTAATCACAATTGCAAACGTTCCGAGGAATATCGATCCGAATGGAACACCTTTACACGGGGCACGTCCACGAACTCGACATTATATTGCCGCGTTACATAGTATACCTATAATCTAATAATTCATCATTTTTATTATTATAATTAGCGAGGAAAAAACACCATACCATTCGTTGTGTGAATTGACTAATTTATTCTATATACATAGTATGATGCGGTGAATGCACGTGAAAAAAGGCATCATGTTTACGTAGAATTAGAAAGGTAGCTGTATTACGTCCAGTAAACTTTTTCTATGAGCGTTTTATACCGATCAAAATGTTGTTGTTTTCTCACGGAGAATTGTCATTTTAAGATTTTTCGCTAACGATCATGTTGTCGCCATAGTTCGTAGACGTATGTATAATATATTATATATAACAGTCGTGCACGAATTCGAATCGTTGGACGACCAAGTTTGTCCATTAACGGATAGAAAGTATATTATACGTTTGATTTTCTCAATCTTGTATGCCACACCGTCACGTATGCATCATTTCATTCGAGCAGGACGAAGAGAGTAGTATATTTAAATGTTAAATAACTGGTAAGGGCATCATGTGGCCTTTCCACTGGACCTAGAGACTGATATCGTTTAGACAAGAAGAACAGAACAAATTGCACTCGAATTTCTTAAATACCTACGATGGACGAAATTTTTCACGCGGATATTGGATTTTTACGTACGTAACCGAAATATCGATATTTCTTAAGATATTAAATAGAAGAGACGAGAAAAAGAAACTTGGCTGTAGTCATTAGCAGGACTATTCGAATTTTATAAGGCACCTGCTCGGTTATTATTATTATTATTATTCGTTCCATCGATTTTCGTGGGAGGAATCCGAGCAGGTATATAGAATTTTCTTATTCCAACTTGATTAAATTAACGGATTTCGAAAATTTTTGATATAAGAAAGAAAAACAATCGAAAACACTTCATCCATACATGTATATTATAATGTGTTCAAAAATGAATTCTGGTCGGGAGACGGTGCGTGTTTGCATAGGCATTTTAATCTTTACATAAAACCTACGGGGATGTAATAATACTATATTATCGTTGTGTGTTTTCGACAATCCAAAGGAAACCGTGCACAAGAATATGATTGTTGGTTTATGCAGGGCTATCGATTTCTTTAGCCATTTCTTGACCATTCGTTGCCACAGACAAATATAGAAAGTTAAGGAATGATAGAGTTGAAAACTGATTCGAACTACATTTTTCGTAGTCTATAAATGTTTGCCGTCATAATATGATCGATCAAGTAGCATTACTTCGTATGTTCTAATTCTATTTTTATTACCCGTATCAAGTAGCTGCTCCTACTGTTTTCTAGACATCTCTATCGCCCGTAATACCGTCATAACTTTGGCGTATCTTGAAACTATGTATTTATGGTACAAGGGATATCCCTTGCATATTTTCCACTCTAATGCGTAGAATTCCTTTAATCATTGCAATATATAACACGTTGCAGTGCTCTCGAATTATCATCTGAATTATGAACCGATATAATTCATTGTGATTTTGAATTGTCTTTTCTTTTTCTCCAAGCACTGCGTCTCTCGGCTTGGGGACACAAGTTTCGAGTACGACACAAAATGGTAGATTATTTCAATTTATACCGGGAAATAATATCCGTGATCTTGAGATGCATCTTTTCGCAAGAGAGTTTGATTTCTCTAGTTTGAAAATTCATATCGTTGTGGCTCCGTTCAAATAAAATTTTAATAAATCTGTGATATAGTGACAGACCTCATCTTTTTGATACAGAGTTTGAGTGTTGCGCGGGGCTACCAACGAAATTATCCTTGTCAGAGAATTGCTTAAATAATCCGTTCGTGGATGTTAAAAATTTAGAATAGTCGTCACGTGATGCGCACACCAAATAGATGGATATTTTTTAATGCATTTAGGCTTTCGTCAAGGTTTTCACAATACACCCGCGCGTCAACATGGTTCACTCGTACCTAAAGTAAAAATGGATCAATATATCGTCATTGTTTACGTACCAAAGCTTATTATCATTAAGTAATTTAACGATTACTTTGTATCATTGTATTAAGTACCATAAGCCTATGCAGATAAATATATTATGTATATATCAACAGAACGGTGTAAAATGATATTTATGCAATTTTCTTTTTCATTCACGTAGCTCGATAATAATTTCGTCTCTTTTTCTCCACCGATGCACGTATAATGGAAAATTGGAGAATTAACGACACACTTATATCAGTTTCAAGAAATTTATTCTAGTACCAATGCTTCATTTTGTAATACAAAACTTTTTTTTACAAACAAAGATATTAAATCTCCTCCATTAAATGAAGTCTGACACAAACGACTTTAAGAAACAAATGTACATTTCGTTTTATTATCAACAGATTTTTACCTTTTTTTCCATCATTTTCTTGATGTGTGTTTTTTTAAATAATATTTGATCGTTTATAATACTCTTTTTCTCTACCAAAACACAATTTTTTTTTCCATTTTTTTTCCTTTTCTTTGCTTTTTGTTATACTTTATATATAATTTAGGTACCAAATTAAATTGGGTTTGTAGCAAACATACAGTATTTAGACAATGCATAAATCTTGCACGTTAGTCCTTGAAAAACTGTATAATAAATCCGTTTGTTACAATTTAATATATTATCATTAAATATACATCATTTCTGCCATATGCGACATCTTCTTTGGAATATGAACAAACTCCTCGAAGTAGCTGGCAAGCTCATCAATGGTCACGTCACACGGAGGTGGAGATATTCGTGCTTGCACAGAACATGTATTCGTACTGGGAGGCTGACCAGTTGAATTAACTGTTTCTGGTTGGCTGGTATTGCCCCCGCCTGGCCCAGGCCCCCTTTTTAAACTTGGCATTGTATTACTACGCGCTCGTTGAAAACTACTAGCTTGATAATTGTCTTGAATGCTGGTGTCGTCCTTAGCTTGTCTAGTGTCTTGACTAATATTTAATGCTTTAAAGTCTTTCGTAACCAACCCGTGGCCAAATATCTTTGAATTTTTACCAGAAATACTAAATTTACATGATTCTTTAAGCAACGTACTCGCTAGATTATCGCTAAGACAATTAGTGCCCGTAGTATCATTTAATTTTAAAACAGCCTCTTTTATTATCGAGTTCCTACTTTTATCGTATGCTCTTTCATTCCTTGATGGTTTGAAGTTCGTTGTGCTTTTTACGCCCCTCGGGCTAATTGCGGTTAACATTGGCCTGATAGGCATCGATCTCCTCTGGAATAAATAACTACAGTCGGAACTCACACTTTTACTTTTTGTTCTGAAGGGATTCGGCGGCTTTGAATTGTCGGCAGACGTAATACTGGAACAATAGAAAGCAATATCAATAATTAATAACGCATTAAGGAAACATATTTATCGCGAATAATAACTAAGCGAATTATAACGAGGTAAATAAAATTGTATGACATGTATCAGGAAAAGGAGTTTAGAAACGTTATCGATAATTTAACGTTATTCAAAATCAACTAGCGATGATTCATTGCTCTTGGCGTGTAACCTTGAATCAAATATTGATAAACCACAGGTATACGGCTTATGCAATAACGTCGAATTGCGGCGCATACATATTAAAACAATCACCCAAAATACGACGTTAACTCGACGGCAATAGCAACAGAAAAATAATTTTAGTCGACATTAAACACGATTCTACCGACAGCATAAACTCTTTCATACACTTCGATTCCTTATTTGGACCTCCTTAATCGTACCAACGCGACAAATGGTTTAACAGAAAAGCGTTTCACGAACTTCCATGACAATTGCGACGCATCTTAGCATGCTCGGCGTGTAAACATTTCGTTCTGCTTACAGATCGCAGTCAATGTTGTTATTCCGGAATATCGAGAACACGAAATGACGATCGTTGAAATACGTGTTGACGAGTGCTTGCATCGTAAATATAAGTCGTGAACACGTGCGACGTAAACAGCGAGATAGACGGTCGCGTATTAGTTGCGTGAAATGAGGTAACGTTAACCGAAGAGACCTTGACCGCGCGTGTATAAAAAAAAAGGGTTGGAGTCGCAGAAGAACCACTACGATTCGATATACACCATCGAACGCGGCACGACGCGACACACAGGTGTGAATTCAGAATGTGTTCGAGGGAATGGAAAGGGGACGATGGTTTGCGAGGAGCAGGCGCTTTAAATGAGCTTTCGGCGGGTAAATGCTTACTGTGGGCAGCTCGAGGAGAGACGATCAATTTCGAGCTTCTCCAAACTAGCCGGCAACACTTCGTCAGCCATGGTAAGAATTTTGCACGGCTCTGTACTCAATGTTTGCGGTAACATGGCATCATGCCGAATTCACTGTTGGCAAACAAACGTTGACAGCCCAACGGAAAATTCCAGAATGAGGAACGGAACGTTTTGGGAAAATAGGTTAGAACGACGATGACGACAGACAGAATTCCTTAACGGCGACATTCACTTGCGTTTCTTTTTTTTTTTTTTAAATCCCGGTCTCCGCTGTGTTTTATAGTGTTTCACGTGTGCACCGTCTCGATTGCGTCAATTTCACAGGATTCACTCATCGATTATCGGTCGTCGAACGAACTTCGCGATCAATTAATCATCGACAGCACGTAAACAAACAGACTTTTGCGCGCAACTGCCATTCTGCTGCTGTTCGATACCGGACACAACAACTGTAGATGGCGCTTCCAGTTTATCCTCGACGCGCGGCCAAATATGAGACGCCATTTAAACTTTCGAAACTTTCGTTGATGTATACACGAAGGTTACAATAGAATAGCACCTCATCCTTTGCCTATACCATTGGAAACGTGTGATTAACGAGCGCGTGAGTAAGCGAAAACCATTGATTCGTTATTTTCCGTATAACATGAAATACAATAATTCGCTGCGCGCGTTTGTAATACGGAATTTTTTGCACGACCCAGCAACAGTTAAAGCACATTTTTGCAATGGCGGTATTCCTAACGATATAAAACAAGTACAAACATTAACGAACTTACTTATTTTATTATTACCTCTTTCGTTAATTTGCTTTACTGTAATATAGGCAAAAGTTGTGTTTTAAATTTTTAGTGGAACGGAAGGGGTTAAGTATATGCTTCTATCCTATTATTACGCGATTATACGCTTTAGTAATAGATTTATTATCAACGACTTGTTCTATAGTTACAATAGTTTAAATACCAGATATTATAAATTATAGGCGCGAGTGTAAGTACTTTAGTAACAGACATAGTACTTATAGTTTGAGTCGCGTGCATTCGCCCCTTGACAGATATCTTACTTTACATTTATGGCCGCTGTATATGCTGCCAAGATTTAAGTAGAACGAAAATACGGGTCGAATTATTGATCAAACGTATCTTTGCGTCATTAGCGATGTCGTGATTTCTACCAGCGTTACTTTACTTGTTGGTAGAGAGTCTCCCGAGATCGATCGAAACTGCGGTTAGGGAATAACACCGTCACACGAGATAGGCATGATCCGTTTCTTACTTGAAACCGGAAGTCTCCATGCACGTTCGCGTGCATACCATACTCGTAGTATAAATCTTGGTATAAAATTGGAGTGAAAGTAAATTTATTGTCACAATTTATGGAAATGTCTTATCGCCTCCCATACGTTACTTCGTTTCTCCTTTATTCTTTATTCACGCGAATCACGGTTAATGGCATGTATTTAACGCGTATACCATCGTTTAATCTTTTGAACTTGCGTTTGAATTGACCCCATTTCTATTCTCTTCCCTGCGTATTTAAATAAAGTTCGTTTACTGAATTTTAATATATTGGGATAGGTTTATAGAAGGAAACACAGAACATTGACAATTTTTCAACAACTTTATTGTATCGGCATATAGTAATCATTCTTTCAACTGTATCGACCAATTCAAAAATCCTGGTGGTTTTATTCAGTATTACAACAATATGCAACTGGTGAACAAGTTTAATTCTGTGCTGTGATTTAATGGAAGTTTGCACATTTTTCAATTTCCTTTCGGTCGCATGTTATCGAATTTAATAATCAATATGAAAAATGTATCTGAAGAATTTTTCGCGAAGATGTGAATACATTTTCTCGGGAAACTTCTTTCATCGGCTGAAACGGCTGTTCTCCTATATAACAACCAGTGAATCATCCAAGTAGGCTAAAAAGACTTCACGCACTCGCAGGCGCTTTATTTTAGGGTACGAGCGAAATATTTACGAATTCCTCGTGTCGAAGAGCACTCAAACGCCTCGGGATACGTTAGATTGAAACAACGGGGCAATCATTGATACCATTCACTGATATTCTGAAATTCCTTCACATACATAGCCTGCTCTTCTATCCTTGAAAATTGGAACACCATTATCGTTTCTCGTGTTAAGTAGATTCCAAATTGCCCAGTATATTTACTCGCATGCCATTCAAATACATTATCACATTTCCAAACGATAGGCAAATGTTCTTGTTTTACATAGCATGCACATGTTCTCATAGTGGCAAGCGTTTTCAGAATTTGCACTTCCCATTAGTATTTCAAACAATCCTTCTGGTAGAAACCTCTGCGCCGTCTACAATAATATTATTTCAAGTATACCAATCCTTACTCTTGACCCATTATTTAGATACAAAATAGCACAAGTATAAAATACGATACATCGGAAAACCGGAGAAACGTGTCACTATTTAGGTGCAATAATATTTTTACGTACATACAGCCAGATATCGCAAGAATGAATAAATATGTAAAGTATTGTTTCTCCGACAAAAGTAGTATTCAAATACGCGGCTATTACACAGATTCGTCGTGTGTCGAGATTGCTCGCCGTCGAAGGGTTAAAAGCTGGATAAGCAAATCGATGACATCCATTGACAAGGTTCCTAAGATCGGTCAGGGCGGATCCCATTCGACGAACCTCTCGTTTCCTTGTTTCAAGCGGGCAGAAACGCGGGTTGGAACTGTGCCAAACCGTGGTACACGCGCACGGACACACCCACGCTACCCGTTCGCATTCACTTCCTGCGTACAGTCCAGCAAGGGTGAAACGCGTTCTCCGTTATGGGATAAGCAAACCGCGATAAATTTATATTTTATGATTGCTGATGGATGTGATCTTTACGATATCCCCCCGGTGATACGTGTCCAGGATAATAACGAGCCACGAGTCTGGCCAGTAACAGACGAATCTCCTTTGACGTCTAATATCGCTATGGATCACGGTGAAATGACACGTCTGTTCTAGAACAGACACACGACCGTCACGCTAACGGTCGCTTGATACATTGTACACGGCTAGCCGTGTCGTTTCTGCTTACTTGTCGTCGACATCTGTTTCCATGAAGTATTTATAACGTGATCGAATGTTGCAGATGAACGTTGAACCGCGTGGAACGGTGTATAACGCGTGGGCAAAGATTTGGATAGGTAATGCTGGTGGTCGTACATTGAGTTGCGATCGAATCGTTGGAGCCGTCTGCGTAAATCGATGATTTCGTATTTGAAACAATAATCATTAGTTTGCTAAGAAGCTAAGTTTAATTCCTCGGGGTAGACGTAATGGAAAATTGTTAACTAGAAAATTGTCCAATGTAAATACATCGATAGTGCGATTTTATTTTTCCGCGGTAACTGAAAATATACACTTTTGTACCGTGGATATAATAATTTGATCACACATTGCGTGTTTGTATTATTGGGTAGCAATACTGCATTGTAAATTCGATGAAACTGATTCCGAGAAAAAATATCCTGGAACACATTTGAACAGCTTGTTTGATAGCATTGCATGGATTCTTACTTTACCCATTCCATATTTCTCTAATACGTTTTGTTAAAATAAGATATTGCTTATTATTATGAATTTGTTGTGTTCATTAATTGATTAATTTCTACTGATTCTATTTTACTTTCAGTAAGAATAGTGTTCTGTATATTTGACTACGACTTAGATGAGAATAAATAAATTCTTATCTAAACATACAATTACGAGGAATTGATCAATTAATGTTAATTAAAATTTATAAAACGAAAGTTCCCTAAAACATGTCGTTTTAAAAATATATCTGTCATTGTACTCTGCTTCGAATACATGATTTCTAGAAGACAATTCTGTTCTCCCTTCCGTTCACTTTTGACCCAGTTACATCAAGTGTCCTGGTACACAACTTATCAGCAACATCGTTAATACGCGAAATTCACTATCTTTTGGAGCCTCGCCTCGGTTAAAATTGTCAATTAAGTTTGTTTATTAAGTCAGACCATGCTATTTCCTTTATGCATCATTGCAATACAACTCTCCCCCAAAGCTTATTCTCGGTGCATCGTTACTAGATCATTTTAATAAGCCTCGAACGATTCGAAGTAGACCGAATGCAACAGGAATCATCTCGAGGAGCGAGCTTTGCGGTCACATATTTAACAAGCCTAATCTTAGATGATTAAACCTCACTGTTTCTTTGCCGCGAAACTGGCATCGCAGTTGCATCTAAAACAGAATGCACAGACGGTTACCGTAGCTCCTTTGGAACACTATAAATCGTGAAACTAATAATCAACCCTGGCATCATCTGAATTCTTTCTTCCTGAATATTGAGAGTATCTCATTTTTGTTTTCTGTGAATTCGATCAACCGTACAATATACATATAGGGGAAACAGTACAGATGTTGACCGCCAGGCACTGATTGGTCCTACTTTAAAAGAGACATGAATATTAAGCTTTTTTTTTAATAAACATATTCAAATACTATGCACTTTCGTGCTTCGTATGCAGTTAACTCATATTTTACGGTTCACTGGTCTTGGTCTTTTTTCATATGCAATATATTTTCTGTAAACATTAGTGAATCCCTGATATTTCTTAATAAATTTTAATTTCTTTATAGATTATTAGAGTCTTTTAGACTAAATTGTAAACCTAAATTAGAACTTATCATCCAATGTATATGCCACTCACTTCCTTTAATGCCCAACCACCGTTTACCTCTAAACATTTTTTTCACCGAATTTGTGAGACAAACACGATGAAAATTCGTTGCGGAATTTCGCGTGAAGTTTCGTCACTGTAATTCTATGATAATTTCCATTGGGCCGACCACGAGAGTTATGCATGTCAAACGATTTATCTGCCAGCTTCCCCCTTCGCCTTCTCACACCCCAATCAACTTAATGGCGTGTCTCCATCGTGGTTGTGGTTCCACCCAGAAAACCAAGAAGGCTGGCCGTCACACAGCGTCGACAACCGTGACCAAAGGCAACGGATGATATTTATGAGAGCCCTTATGCTGGAACGTGTCGCGAGACCTCTGTGGGGGTGTTTGAATCAGGGGGGGGATGTCGGGGCAACCATGACGGAAATAGCTGCGTGCAGGATTTCACGACGGAATGACACGCACTTTCCACACATTCTCTCGACCGCTTCCGTGTAATTTTCTGCAGGTTCTGCGAAAGTATCAGGTCATTCCATAAGTAGTTCCGTTCTTGCGTAGGTAACTTTAGACAGGGCTAAGCGGGATCCGTGGTATTTTATCAATAATATAATTGTTCATTGGTTTCCGCGAATGTATACCGTTCTTCAAAGGGAATTGAACATTGATGTTAAGAATTGGAATGTCCTATGGGATGTTGAAACTTGGAGTTGCGATAATACGTTTCTGTGAGATGTTAGTTGTCGTTTCCGGTTGACGGGATTTAAAGGTTTCTATTCGGCCGTGTAGATTTCTTTCGAGGCCTGAAAAATATTCCACGAGCTGTCTGTATATTTTTCGAACCGGGATCAAAAGTTGTTGCACACTACGAATGTAAACGTTTACATGGATAACGTATCTCGCCCCAGGCGCCACGTGTTTCGGTACGAAAATACTTCGAAAAATTCGCGATCCGTGGAAAAATATTATAAACTAGGACCACTTCGTTGCATCTATTGGCTACAGGGTATTGCCGTTAAATTCTAGACAAATACACCATTGGTATACAGTACTTGTCGTCGATAAAGATGTACGTATTATATTAAAGTTTAAAATATGCAACAGGTACAGGGAACAATACTGTATATCGTGCGACAATTTATCATAATGTATTAATTTAATGCAAATATATGACTGTGACAACCGCGCATAAAAAAATCGATCAATTACCGAAAAATCTTTTATCATTTTTAGATCGTCCCTTATTTGGTTTTGCGATATTTTAGGAGAACTAGACGACGTTTGCATTCTAGCGAAGATCGTATTTATACCTGTTCGTATACGTATTGTATTTATAATGTATACGCTAGGAATTGTGTACCTTAAGTGATATCGGTACGGTGCGCGTCAGACAGTCGGCGAGTCGCTTTTATCGCGGTTGCATCGTATAGGTTTCCTTGTTTCTTCGGCTGTTCACCCTTTATCTCGTAAATGTTCTACACGATTTATGTGTTCCGCTTTCTCGTTTTTCGCGATTTTTTTTTTTACTATACTTTGGCATTCGGGATAATTAGACCTGCACACTGCGATTTTCCTCCAACGTTTCGACTAGATTTATGATCTACAAGGAAAGGCAAGCTCCTAGAGTTCGCAAATGTACGCCGTATATTATAAACACCAGGGCAAGGGAGATATAATTGTTCATTGTCCTCGGTACGCTGTCTGCCTTTTTGCTGACAAATCCAACGTGCCAGACAAAGCTTGCTACAGAATTGTATAATTTTATGCAGACTGTTCAAGTTAGACTGGCCTTCTCAGAGCTATGGTCCGCGGTTTCAGCAAGAGGTTCACGTATCGAAATATTTCTTGTGCAAACGTTACTACGAATTATTTTTCTGAAAAGCTGGACGGTTATTCATTTCGTTCCCACTATTTTATATGCACATAATTCAGTACAAATTTAATCAACGAGTTATTTGAATATACGAGTGGCAACATTAAAAAGACTTGTTTTATAATTTAAATCGGGATAAAGAAAACAATATAAAATACATGTGACAAAATCTTGAATAAATTTTGAGGAGTCCAAAAATTATAACGTAAATGGAACTTTAATTAGTGTTCAAATTATAAAATGCTATGATTAATATTTTCGGTCTGAGTTTCAGTGTTATTGTAATAATGCACGAGTGGGAGATTGTTTGAAGGGAAGCATAGGAGCGCCAGGAACATATAAGGAAAGGAAATTTGAGATTTCAGAATTACACTGTGAGAGGGCGAGATATCCGATCTATACAATGTTCGAAGCGTTCCCAGCGAGCAGCACAACACGTTGCGGTCGAACCTATTTTTGTGTAACAAGAATCCGTGCTTAACGCGTTAGGAAATAGCCCGGAGGGATTGCTCAAACAAACGATTCATTTGTCAAGAAACAAAGCGAACGCGGCGAGCCTGCTTAGACTATGGAAACGGAGGCATTCGTATTTGCATCGCCTTTAAACTGGCGAGAGCGAAAAACGAAGGTTGGCGAACGAATAAATTCAACGTTCTCTGCTGTCACGAGATAAAAACGAGCCAACGACAGCATCTTTAATAACATCGAGCGATGGGATGGAAAGATTGTAAGAATTGCCGAGCGAAGACGAAAGAATTCTTCGAAGACGATAAAATTGTCTTAAACTTGCAAAGCCGAACCTTGCGTTAAATTCGGTACAATTGGGTCACGCTATATCCGCGTTATTGGACTAGAAAAAAGAACGCCACACCTGCCGAAGGATCGAGTTATAATTAAATGATATTCGAACGTCACAGTTCTAAGCCTTCTATTCCAAGGCTGCGCCCACGGAATTGCTAGGTTGCTACATCGACGACGGGCAAAAATAAAACGAAGAAAAAAATATCTCCGACCTTTGCCCGAATTCTTTCGCTCGGATCCTCTTATTGTTGTCCGCGGAATCGGGTGGCGTTGCTTCACAATAATTGTAACTGATGTGCCGGACGGTACAGTTGGTCGCACTCCAAGAACCCCTTTCAAGAAATGCTCGCGAGGCTTGCGAGAAAATTAATAACGCTCTTACTGTTCGTAATGCGCTTATTTCCGTTACAATGCTGGCCGACGCGGTAATAATTTCCGATCGCGTCGGTGCGGTTGCGCAACCAATTGATTTTAAGAGAAGTCTCACGATATCTCGTACGCAGGCCGGTTTCAAGAAACATCGATTCGACAATTTTTCGAGAACGTCCATGCGTGTAGATAACGAAACGGATGGTCCAGATATTGGCGTGGGAGACACTTTGAAAATTATTCAGCTATTAGCGACAACTGTGACGTTAATCAGTGTTGCGTGAATCGGTATTGCGTTGATCAGAAATCGTCGAAGGTGTCGAACGCAACCCCACGAATCTTGATTACGATTCTATGGAACAGGAGCCTCGTGTTTCCTGCAACACTTGCGAACATCGAGGGAAGGAATATCGAAAGCGACTTGAACGGCTAGAAAGGAAGGGAGAACGTTGGACGTGCTCACAAAGGACAGTTGGGGTGTATAAATCATCCCCGTAACGTCAAAAATGAAGAATTGTGGGAAACGAACAAAGTACGACGATTCATCCCGTCAACACATATGATAGCCTAATGCGCGACTTGTGGACGAAAGGACAAACGACTTTCAGGGCTCGTAAATCAACGTGCCAGATGCGTAGGAGATTTAATTCACGAGGCACTAAATAGAAATTAAAAACTTCCATTGACGAAACGATATTTTGCATGAATGATTCAAATGGACGGTGCAATTTCAGGGACAGCAACGGCTCTTCAACACTTTCACCGTGGACAAAAAGGAAGCGCCAGCAAGGAGCAACTCAAATAAATTTTCGAGACGCGAAATCACTCTCGAAACCATCTCCAATTCCTAAGTACCTGCGTAGAATGAACCAGAGGCGCGAAACTTTACTTCTACTTCCGAATCAGCTTTCCAGCTACCCTTTTAAACCGCCGCGAAGAATAATTTCCTCGAACCCGTGGCAATGAACGTCTCGCATGGTCGCAGACTGCGCCCCACGCGTGTCGTACATTACACGGGGAAAGGCTCGGCAAAACGACGGAAAGGGACGTAGCCGCTAGACGAGCAAAAAAAAAAAAAAGGCGGAGAAAAAGCACAAGCTATGCGATTATACGCGTGCTGTTCAACAATGGATTTCCTTCCTGCACGGTTACGAGGGTCCGCGAGCGGCAAAGTAAATTGCAGCCCCACAGTTGGAGAAAGATCGGCACACTCGAGAGACGGAACAGGGAGGCCCGTGCCTCTCTAATTGCACATTCAGAATGATGTATAGCACGAGCTTCTCCTAACTGCAGAGGTAAATACGGTCGAGCGTGGGTGTTTAAAGATTCGATTAAGTCCCGGCCAAGAGTACCGACCGAGATTTGTACTGGGTAGAGAAGGCACACTTTCCATGGGAATTCAGGGGGCCTCTCTGCAAGTGTACCGCGGGGAGGAATTACTCGCTTCACGATTGTGCACGTGAGCCGTGCCTTATTGGGGAAGACAAATGTGTTCGCAGCTGCCTTTACTTGTCAACGTATATGCTGACAAACGTTCTGGGGGGGGGGGGGGAGAAAGGTGAACTGTGAGCAGGTGCCATGAGACCGTGGTCATTTCTTCGAGCGTCTCATGCCTTGGCCTTTGTCTCGTAAAGAAATGGTATTATGTGTAGCACGTAAGAGTCGCGTCGTCAAACGGAGCAGTGGAACAATAAATTAATTGCGACACAAGAGACGGTTCATTGTGCGGGTTAGGTTTGATCGTTGAATGGTGATGTATGAACGGATCTCGTTTGCTTCGTTCCGCGACTGTCGAAACGCTGCTCGTCAAGTGAAACGTTCTTTTTATGGGACACATAAACGTCAGCATTCCATATACGACCAGCTTACAGTGTGTTTTACGAATGTGCCCCGCGAGACGCTTGGACGCTGTTGAAGTTGGCGTAAGAGGGGTTGAAATGTTGAAGAGTCCCGACCACGACGTCGAGTGAAATCCATGAACACTCTGTTAATGACATCGGGCGCGTATCAAGGGCCACCTTAAAGGAAACAAGTGTTGCGCGTGAGACAAATAAGCGTCGCGACGCTTCGTTCCGCTAGTAGAGCGAGGATCGTCAGTGGTCAGACCGAAAGGTGATTTTCGAGTTCAAAGATTTCCTTTATCTCTGAATATAACGAGGCATTGTGGCACCCAAATGTAAAGGACTAGTTTGACTAACTTTCTACTCCAATCAAATGTTAGAGACAATAATCTACAGAGAACCGAATTACAAAGGGGACCCTAGTTTACAAATGAGCACATGGGGAATACTTTAAATCTGATTCGAAATAATACACAAAGATAGCCGCATTTGCTATAGCCTGCGATATTGAATAAGCATACTTATATTTTTCTCCGGATACTTAATAACAAACTATCAAAAAGTTTCTGATCGAATTCTTCTAATTTCTAATGGAACAATAGAATTGCAACGAGAATAATAGAATTCCAAGTGAAAGTTAGTTACAAGTCAATTGCAATTACTGTGGACATTAGGCGGGCACTTAAACGTGCAATTATCATTCACAATCGTGCCATTGGTAACAATGTTATCCTCCAGTATTAGCGGAAGGTGAAACGTCTATATTTAGTGCTTGCAAATTGCACACGGCACGCTATTCCATATCAGGGGGCCCGTTATGGCAAACACATGGCCGATCAACTGTCGTATTTACGCAACCGTAATTTTTAACCGGACCATGCTTAATGACATCCCGTGGAATTTTTCACGATGCCCCCGATTCCAGTCCCTTAACGACGGATCGTTTTTCGCCGCGCAGAAACGGTGTATAATTTAGGATGAAGAGAAACACGAGGGCGAAAGTGAAAGTGAGTGACGGACAACGCAAAGAGAAGCAAAATGTTTTGCACCGACATCGGTCTATGCCAGGCGAGGGTGTCGGTCTGTCCCCTTCCTCGTGGATAACGAGGAGAATCTGTCCACGAGATATCCGCGTGCACGACCGGCCATCTCCTAAATCGACAACGCTCGCATAACTGGCTGTCTGGAGGCGCAAAGAGAATCACCACCTCTTTAGACCTCGCGTTTATACTTTTTCGTTAATAATACCTTAGTGTTCATCAGCGCATCGCACAGGATACCTTTATCACTTTTATAGCGTTTCTATTTTATATCTGAAGATCTCAGCGCAGGCTGATGCGAGTTAGTAAACGAAAGGGATAAATTAAACGAGCAGATGTAGAAAATAATAAGATGGGGGCGACTAGTGCTAAAGAGCAGTTGCCATTTGGCAAATTGTTATTGGACCATCTTGAAATTTGAAGTGAGAAAATTGTTCCAGCTTTTTAGAAAATTATTTCCAGTGTTTTGTACAATTATGAAAGAGGAAGTTTGCAAGAAGTTTTATATGTACACGTTTCAGTATAAAAATAGAGGAATTTATGGGAATGGAAATTGGAAAGATAATCAATTTGGACAGCCTGATTGTTGCTTACGCGGACAAATAGAAATCGTGGTTAGTGTAAAAAAATTCTGCCCGTTACGCTTCAGAGTGTGATTCCCCTTCAAGCCTCGTACAGGCCTCAGTGTTTCTTGTGGACGATGGTCGAGTGTTTGCCTTATCAATCAAACGTCGACGATTCTACGCGAGTGGTTAACTTCTCGTCACGCGGCGTTCGTCGTCGGTAGTCATTTTACCACCATGTAGAATTGTCCCGTAAATTGGTCGGGATGTAGCGAAGACAGCTGTGAGAACTTCATTATTTACCGGTTATACGTGTGTCACTTTCCATGGAGTGGCCGTCGCGCTATTGACTAAAATAGAACTTTAGGAATGAACGCGTTCAGTGGATGTCTATGAGTATTCTATGCGAAAACAGTTTCCTGCGCTTTGAAAGGTACTTCGAACAAAATGATTCAGAACTAAAGAATTCAATCTCGCTGAACGGGGAAAAGTGCAATCAACCCGATTTCGTATTTTGTGGAATAGAGGAATTCGACACGGGTATTAGCCAAGGTGAAAGATATTCAAATATAATTACCTAATCTGTTAATCGAGATGGCTTCAAATCAGGCGTTTTATTCAACAAACACGCTACAGATTAATGATACGGAATTATTGTGCCTGAATTTTTGCAAATTCGAAATCAGTAACGCACTAATATAAGGAATGCAGTGCAGCAGTATTAAATCCATGGAGGATTTCTGAATATATAAATTCTATCTATATATGACAACACAATTGACGACTGAACTCGTCTTGCCCGGTCAACAGGTTTTAAAACAAATTCCTATCATGAAATAAGCGTGCTAAATATTCCGTTCTGTCCATTATAAACTCGATTCATTAGCGACCGACAAACCTGAAGTTCATTGAACATAAAATCTGAATCAGTAATGAGCCATTTAGCTTTAAGATCGTTTCAACCCTTATTCGCTTCCTTTACGGCCACCTATCCTCCCATTATTATATTAAACGGACCAATTAAATTATTCCAAACCATTTCGTAAATCTCTCCCTCCCCCATTAGTCTCTCCATTTTCACAAAAGGTGACACGGCCATTCAACAATAGAGGATCGGTTGCCGATCGAAAGCTATCGAGCAAAACGTTCGATCGCCTTTGTCTTTTCGCGACAGCTGAGTAAACCGTGATCGGTGCCAAACGCAACACTAAATCGCGTATGTAATCTGTCGGGCAAAACGGGGACTTCGTTTCGCGATGTTGGCCTACTAATATCTTTATGTCGCGTTCGCGATTCCGTATTCGAGATCGCGGGGCAGCCTGTCAGCCTCGCGGCCGAACACATTCTGGCCGGGCCCGAGACATTAAAGACTCTGTTTACAGATTATTAATCAAAGTAGTATATTGGACGACATTACGGCTAGGCCTGGCCTGAAAATGAGCGGTCATTAAATTGCTGTCTGGTCGTCGGCCGGTGTGAGGTATTTGCTTGATGCCGCTATCAAAGGGTAAATATAACGCGGCGATCGATGACATGTGTTGCACGATCCGGGAAACCAATGAATTCCACGAATCACGATTAAATTGTGAGGGAAATTTAAATGGATCGACGAAGGGCCGCGCGGAATTGAACGCTGAGCAATGTTATTCTTTCCGGACGCGTTGTCATTTTTACGGTAAATTAATTGCTCATAGCTTTCGGATCTTCCGAAGGAATTATCTTTTTTAATAATCGTGATTCAAATCTTGTATTATTGAAAGTAATGATAAGTTATTGGCAGGCAATTATTGGTCCTTCGTGATAGGAGGATATTTTCGAACGATCTTAGCATTATAGTAAGCTATTGGTAATGCAATGGGAGAGCTAGGAAATCAGTTTTAACAAGGGTAATTTACACGAGGCTGAGGTAAAGAGATAAACAGATATCACGGGAGTACCACTCGTCTTTTAATCTATGCACGGAAATACGCGGCGTAGTGTAAACGAACGAGAGGAGGCTCTTCAGCCATCCCGTTTACTAACTGGACTGACGCTCATCATGGATTTGGATGTCGTCATTTGGATCAAGTGTTTCCATAAATTTCGCGAATCTGAATATTCCTGATAGGAAGAAGTAAACATGTAGATCGTAGTCTAAATAATCTAACAGATGGCCACGAAAGACGTCGCATAATTTTCTTCTTAGCCACTGGAGATCTCTGATAGTAGCTGGGAATCTAGCGAGTTAAATTGGAATGGAATTTTTTACTGGAAAAGTAGAAGCTTGATACCTACCGTAGACAGAAATAGTCAAAAAACAAATTACACGCCTTGAATATCATTTTTATTATTCATTAATCATAGAACAAATGCTTGTTAGAAAATTGAACGTCTCCGAACTATTACAGGTGATATACATACTTTAGCACCGAACAGTAATCCATAGTGTGTTTTCTAAAAATGCATATGGTGCATATAAATTTAATGGCTGAGATCTCAGACACATTTTACATAATTGCGTTTTACCTTCTTTTAGGCGATTATTGAGTACCAAATTAAAGTTGAACCGTATTGTGTGTATTATCTCGGGATACAACATGATAAATCAAATCCAAATTAAACGCTACTGCTACTTGTACACTTGTCAATGGCCCAACGTATTCGTGACGTACTACCTTCGCCGCGTCTGACCAAACACGGTCTACACTCCTGCGCCGCGCGCAACTTACAGTTTCATCGGCGCTTATCTCTACGAATAATTCCCATTGCAATCCGCTTACAGAGGCAACATAATGAATAATCTTTTCTTATTTTACAATATCCTGTTAATCTGCTCGAAGGACAAACATGACAAAACATTCCTATCTCTTCACCGTTTGAATCTTCGTTCGCAATTTTCTATTTCAGATTGCTATTGACTGAACGCTGTGCTCTCACCCACAATATGAAAATCTCGAGTCGGATAGCATAAAGTCTTTTCGTGCAACGGTTATTAATAAGGGACGCGTCAGTGCGTGTACCTCGTCGATGCACCTTAGCGTAGTTAGATACACCTTTAGCACGGCAATAGAAGCGGCAGTATGCCGTTCCACGCAATTTCTCATTGGTTTAGTGAGCGTGACGAAGGACCGATATAGGAAAGCTTGGATTATTAATAGAATGATAAACAAGCCGGACGCGGATGCCGAAATTAGATGTAGGTTACGGGAGGAGGAAGGCGTTGGATCGGCGAAAGATAAAAACTGGCTTGCGCGATGGATTTCGCGAGCCTGGTAAAAATATTGCGAGCTTTTTGCGTCTACGATGGCCGCCCGTCGCGATGGGATTTCGCGAGAAAGAAATAGAGCACGACGAAGCTCGGATAACGAACGCAGTAAATTCGAATTTTTAGGGTTTCGATTTGTCGAATGGTGACGAGAAATGTAGAACGGATCCTCTACTTCGTCGTTTGTGGAAAATTAATTTAGATTAGGCGTATGTAATATTAAAAATGGAAAGAAAAAAATGGAAGTATAGGGTTGCAATAGCAACAGTGTGTTGGAGGCTGTTGGATAAATTCAAGTCAGATGTCTTTTATCATCGGTTTATTGAGCGTTTCAGTAACATTACGTTTGGATTGCCCAGCAGTTAAAGAAAATCTATCATACGTTTGCCAAATTTTTCCATTTAAATTTTGATATGCGACGAAAGTGTCCGACGATCGGTTATTTATTGCAGCGAAAAATTCGTTAAATTGCGAGTAATAAAACGCGACTATAAATTTATAAGAATTTATGCACCGTAGCTGTTTGAAATTCACGCGCACACTGTAGTGTAAAATTGCATTTATTGCTTGATAAATTGGAGTCTGCCGCTGATTTAAAATTAAACGCAAAATACGATCTCCGATTTGCATCGTGCGCAATAAATGTATGTATTATTAAAAAAAAACGTTACATACATACTTTTCATATTTGCAGACTCTTAATTAGAAGACTCTGCTGCAATAAACTTAAAAGACAATTACAAAATGGTAGAAGTTCGAAAGGGGAACTTTGCAACGAACAAATTCCTTTAGCTTGCAATATTAATGGTGGCGAATATACAGGGCCTCGCTTGCTTTGTGAAATTCTGATTTTGAATAAATCACCGTGACAATATAAACACGACGACGGGTCGCGTCCAAAGAATTGCACGTTCCAATACATTGTAGCATGATTAACACACAGACCGATACATCTTCGATGTCTGTTATGCACCTCAGCATTCTCACACATGCTCAGCAATTTGTCATTTAAATAGCGTGCGCCGGAAGTTGGGACACTAGACTGCGTTCTCCTGTCTTTCAGAAACGATGCGTCACGCCACAAAATGGCGCAAGGTATTTCGCGCGAAGATTGCATATCGAAACTTCCCCCATAAACTGAAATTTAACTATCGGACCTACCCTTCGATCGCGATCCGTAATTCAAATTAATTCTACCGGGATGCATACAATATCCAAATCGCGGCTCAATCCTCGTGCAGGCAAACCAAATGTTCAATTAATTCGAAGCTTAGTTGTGGCAAATATTTCGCGCATACGAATTTAACGCAAAGCGACGAATCGAAGTGAATGAATCCGCGAAAATATCTTCTCAAGAACATTATCAGGAGAAATTTCGAAACGACTAAATCGAATTCGGTCCCAACTGAAACTTTCTGCACAAGGGTTAATTAAATGCCACCCTCTTTTTTCCAAACCCCCCGGCCACGCTATATCCCCGACAAAGCTCGAACGCACTCCAATTCCAAGGAAACCGAATGGTCGCGCAAACCTGCACCGTTTAACGACGGTTTAAATCTGGTGACGTACGCAGCAACGTTTCAACCCTCGCGGTGGAAGCGAAATCGGGACGATAAAGTTTCACGGCCGCCCTCGCCGCAGTATGCCACGTTCGAGCACCCGACTTACCCAGCTTGGCGTGATTTATCGGCGGTGAGAGTTTTGCGTCTGTTCCGTCGCGGTGTTCCCCGTAAATCACTGTCGTCGAATATTATTTACTTGGTGCGGGAGGATCGGCCTGTTCCCCTTTGCTGGCGGACTCCATTTCAGCGGCAGCAAAGCGGAAAAAGACACACCCTCGGCCAACACTCCTGCCATGTTGGACACTCCGCGGGCAAAAAGGAATATCGGTGATCGTAGAAGTCGTTCTTGTTGCCCGCTCCGCCCGCTTCGTCCGCCTCTTGTGCACGCGTGAAGCACGCGTTCTCAGCTTGCCTGCGACAACGACTACCCGCTCGGTGATAAATATCAACCGACGAAGATAAAATGGTAGACGAGAGGGGGAGGGCCGTGCCATTGGGGAGCAGAAATATTTCGCAAACGGTTAGTCGATCTTGTTAAGTGGCCACGGTTTAGGTTGCCCCGCTTGTAGGTTTTGACGCGTGCGTTAGCGTTACACGCGTTAGTCTGCGGAAGCTGGTATTAAATGTCTATGCAGGTTCGGATTGTGGGAGAATTGTTTTCGAATTATTGTGGACCTCGGAACACGAGCTTTGAGAATTGAGGTTCTTTATGTATATGTGTTCTGTATATTGTATTAACACTTCTGTCGTTTACCTGAGGATAGAAAGTTGGTTAGGCTTAACCGCGACGAAAGTCCTGGGAATTAGATATTACGTTTTGGAAGCGATACTTTTGGGTTAGTTGCAAAAATGTCGATGCAGTATTTTTAGAAATTGCAGAGCACAGAATTTCGAGTTAATAAATTAATGATTGCAGGCGAATTGAATAGGCTGCTAGTTGCACGGTGTGCGAGAAGTAGACACAAAGAAGCTTGCAATAAATTTCATTGAGGGCTGGAAGTAGTATGGGGTATATTAAAATGGAGTAGAAAGTATCAATAAGGAGTCAAGCATTTATTAAACATCCAATCATCATTTTTTTCTCCTATTTAATTCATTTCGTTTTTAAACAGTACTTTCACCTCGCATTACGTATGAAGTAATCAAATTAAACGATAATGTTTTAATGTCAATGAATTACAAATACTTTATGCAATTCTAATTAACAGAATATGAATAGTTGAAACGAATCGAAGCCGATGAAAAATTTTGCTTGGAAATATAGTCACAGTGGTATATCTATATCCAGGCATACGCTATGCTGTACGTCCATCCAGAGACCATATTTTATCTGTCACGGAGGCTTGTAGTTCACGCATTGCGCCTTTAGTAAGCTGATACCGCCGGGTTAATTGTGTACAAATTATTTTATGTAATTAACTGGGTGTACATCGCACGGGGTACATTTATAATTGAAACGGAGATTAAGCGTGTCCGCCGTCGAATATCACTGCTGAAATCGTGGTGGGCGGTCGCTTGGTCGTCCAAACGAAAGGTGCCGGGCTAAATTTAATTTCCAAACATCCGCGATACCGGCTTTGAAGAAAAAAACCCCCGACGGGCCACCGATGTAGATTTTAAAGAGGGCATGGTTAAAAGTGCCGGCGAAGAAGATTTTTCTTTCCTTTCCATTTCTATTCTTTTCCTTTCTTTTCGCAAGAAGAACATACTCGTCGCATCAAGCTCTGTACACTCCTGTATATTTTTCTGTTTGACCGTAGAATTGAAATTATCGATTCGCAAGCTGTATTTATGCTTGGATCTATTTCCCATCTGGGATAAATCATTTGGGAATTTCACAGACCTAGAGAAGTATTCGAGTTTCATTTTTCGCGATGTTCCCCTCAGATGTAATTTAAAATGAATTTCGTTACAAGCCTTTAATTAAATTCTGTAATCACGTTGCGTTAATTGTAGCGGTTATTAAAAATATAAAAAAATAGTATGTTTGGATGCCCTTAAAAATTTCAAACTTGATTTAACATTTGGGTAGAACAACTGCATGAAACGCCCCCGAATCTCTGAATGTTATAACAAATTGTCTTCAGGGAACTGTATTGATCACGAGGGGATAAACAAAGCAGCAATCTTATGAAAACTCTTAAGCACTCATTGCGGACGGTATTTAAGGTTGAGCTTGAGGTAGGGTCACTTAAAACAATCAGTGACGTCTCGACGCCCGGCAAATGGAATACCTGTTGCTTTTAACTACCTCCCACATTCAGCAACGATTCACTGTCGGTGACTTTGCCGACTCTTGTATCACTTTCAGAATCTTGGCACATTCGTTAAGTCTAAAATACACGGAGAGACCCGCCCCTCCGTCTATTTGTTTATTTAACGAAGTGAAATCTTCGCGACACTTATACTCTTACGTCGTAACGAATTGTGCAAACCTCACTGCCGTAGATCAGTTCCACTTAGGGTTCACCTTTTGCGAAAAATCTTGAAATCTTGAAATTCAATTCGATTAAAATCTGCAGGTTCCACGTTTATATTAAAAAATATTCCGTTTTAATAGCGAAACGTGTAATCCTTACATGTTCACGTAATTGTTATACTAGCGATTAGTCCATTCTTTAATTATTTTCAACACGCGGGAACACTGTATCGTTTTTAAACACCTACACACATATTTGATAAAACGAAGGATCTATATTTTCTATATATTCTGTAAATGATTCATAGAAGAAGAAAGAATAATAGAATACAGAATTTCTGTATTGCATAATAATTCCCCTTTACAAACAATGGAGATGTATTGCACACCATGTTCATTGATTATAATCGCGAATCGAATCAATTAATAAAGTGAAAAATAATTTAGGTGCAATTCCTTGTTCACGACACGGTCAATTCGCTTCGCGGAAGCCGGTCTGAAAGTTCCCGGGGGGTGTTTCAGTCATAAATACTCTCCCGTATCGGGAGTTTACCCAACGGGTTGGGCTATTGGGACGTGTCAACGTGTACACGGGTTAACTTTGTTTGCATGCGGTGAACACGGTTAACCTTAACTCTGAAGTTCACGCGACGCTGCGTGAAATCGAGTTCGCGAAGCCACAGTCAGTTTGTTCCCCGGGAGTGACGACTTTTCTGCAAAAATATACACGGTCATTGAAGATTCAGGTATTACAGCGCCCCTAGGAAAATTATTGGAAAATGTTCACGAATTAAGAATTTTTCAGACCGATAGAAGTTGACGGTGAACGATTTTACATATATCTTTCCTCTTACAACTTTCTTTTCAAATGAATAGTTGATATTTTTAATTCGGTTAAACATCGAAGGGGAGCCTCGTCAGATTAGTAATTTATTGGTCACTGGATTTAGTATGTGGTGGATTAGGAATGAGACAATTTGTAGTGGAATAAAAAAGAGACAGGGAATTTCTACGAATACTTTGACTCCAGCTAAGTTTACGGCTTCCATAATGTAATCGAGTGAAAGGTGTGTTTCTGTATGTTCGAAGAATGGTATTTTTAAATGAAACGAGAAATATTTGACAGCATTATAGATAGATCTGTAGAACGTTTTTTGGCCAGCCGAAGTCTGAAAATAGTAACAATTGTATCAGAGAAAAGTAATCCAATTCTTCTTTCACTTTCGCTATTTCAAATAAATCCTACTAATTACCGTGCCTTCCAAAATCACAGCTACTTTTATATAATTTACGTTTCAAAATGAACCAATACATAAAAAAGTCCAAAGCCTCAAATATTCCCTCGTCTTCTCTCAAAGCTAAAGCACGAAACTCCTATAAAATAAGAAAACGCAAAACAAAACACATAAATTCAACACGAAAAAATACAAAATTATTATTACACCCATGATCAAGTGTACCTGCTGTCCTAAAACAGTACACAGAATATCGATCCACTCACCAGTATCGAAAACACAGATCCGAACAGCAAAATCGAAGTGCCTCGAAACGAAATAATCCAACGCACAACTTGATCCAATTATCTAACCGTCTCTCCTACGACTATCCGCTCAACCATAGCCCCGATAATTTAAACAATTTCCATCTATCCGGTGTTCGAACCTTCCCCGTTTACCACGCAACGTGCCCCAACCCCCCTTCCTTTCCCCCTCAGCAGTTTCGATCTCGCGGTTCTAAACACCGTCCATACCGTTATTGCACGCTACGTGCACCAACCAGCTACATGGCTAAGATCCAGAGAGCGTTCCCGCTATATTAAGACCGCCTTATATAACTTTCAGTCATATCCGAGCGATTCTCTGTATGAACCCTTAATATGCTCGAGCGTGGACGCGCGAATACGCGCGACTTCCTGCGCGGTCCTCGCGACGTCCGAAGCTCAAAAGTGGCTGCTTAATTAGCCTTTCCGAGAAAACCTTTGGCGTGCGGATCTTCCCTCTTGGCGGTGGACACGGATAGCCCGTCGACTTCCGGTTAGCCCGTCAAAGATAGCTGTCGTCGCGGAGACAGCTGGTTCCGCCTGTGAAAGCGACACGCCTTACCATAAAGTATTCTTGACGTCGTGTGATGTCTGGGCACGGTGGAGATATGAGGAAGCGTTTCCGAGAGTTGGTCGGGGAAATCGTATGCTATTACAACTTAATAGCCGCATGTACGATTATTGTTTTAATTGGATTGGGTGTTTCAGTGTGGTTCGTAGGCAGGGCGAGGGGAACGGTGTTTGGGGTAGTAGAGGCGGAGTTCGTTAATAGTATATTTGATTGTAAGATCGGTGGAATTGAAATTGGTTTTGGACTTTTGGGTTTCAGTATTTTGTATTAGGTTTCAGTGCGAGACGAGGGCAGGGGGATGGAGATGGAGGTTAAATTTGGGGAAATTGGTTGATAAAATAGGCGGGGTAATTTTAGTTGGTTGTCTGCGTTGGGAGCAATAATTCATGCCTTTCCTGAAGAACTTTCTATTTCTTTTTCTTTCTTGTTGAATTTACTATGGACATTATTCACGTCAAACTCGAACGCTTCTCAGTCTATTTCTGGTGCAGTTTAGTGGTTCTGATACAATACGGAAGATTGAAAAATTATTGTTATTGCGACAGCATCTCTACTTTGCATAGCATCCGTTTACGATTATTTCACGAAAGCATGAAATTTACCAATTATCGAATTAATCTTATAACCTAATGGCCCCACCAATCTACATAAAAAAAAGAGATGAAATAAAGAACTGTTAGTTATCACATCCCAAAATTTAATCATTCAGTTGTATCTATATTATAGAGTACACGGTATTGTTGAATAAACCACTCAAAATGATTCAAAATTAAATTTTCAGAAATATGAATAATACAAAAATTATGCAACATAATATTATTAGAAATTACTTCTGAGAAATTGCGAACTTGTACAACGGTGAATTAGAAAGGACACGGGGTTCGTTGTAAACATCGAATGTACACACTACAAGCGACGCGACGGTAGCTACGAAGTACCAGTAGTATTCTGACTCTTGACAATACCACGTGTACCTAGTGTGTGCTCAAAACAATTAGTGGTCAGCCCGATACCGCTGAAGAGCGCAACTAACACGACACAGTATGTTACCTGGTCATCCTAATCTAATCGGTTAATTATTCTCATGGGTGATTCCTTATGGAAAGCTTCCTCAAAAGGCTCGTTGCGTGACAATTTGCTGGACACATTAACGGAAGCAGTATTTCGACCGTGCTCAATTACACATCGATTCATATGTATCGAATTAATTAGATTCTCTGTTATTATTGATTGTTACCGCTGACTAAGTAACATGGAAATTAAGATCATTTGTCGTATTCCACTTGGTATTGTTTTGTTTGTTTAGTGATAGTACAGTGTTGAAACTCGAATGATTCGCAAAGTATGATTGGAAGGAGGATTCGTCCTTGTAAATAGTTACTATTTAATTAAGTGCATAAAATCTATATACGTTCTTAGGTAATGCGACCTGCATCCAACAGGAGTGTGGTAATTGGGCCACCGATTTGGCTCGAATATAAACCTTCATTAACTGTATACTTCGTTCCAAGATTGGAATATATTCGACGCGCATTCTATCACCAAGAATGTGGAGCTCTTCATTTAACATTGAAAGGTTGTGAAGAAATTAACATAACTAGGTCTCGCGTACACGTTATTTTACACTTCTTAAAATCCTTTTTCAAACACTTCTTAAGTCCTTCTTTGTAATGAACAAATTGTAAATCTATTAACTGTACGTAATAATTAAAACAAGAAGTTGTCTCATTGATTGCTGACGTGTCCAATAAGGTATGTATTCAAAAAGAGGAGAAACGTCCCTTTAAGCTGTGCAATGTGTTAATTGTTGGTTAGTCTCTGCAGAAATGTCCCCAATATTTTCCTCTCGCCGACAGAAGCGCCCCTTTAAATTAATTACAGTAGTTAATATGCAATGTTCCAAATTCCGGTTGGATTCTGTAGAAATTTTCCCAACATTCTCGTCTCGTCGCGAGCAGTGTTATCTTTTAAAGGGTTGTAAAAACGTTCAAGAATTCCCTTCTCTGACATTGCCCCGTCCCAGAAATTGTTTGTTCTTTCCCGGTTTTCAGCTGCGCGTCTGCTCGCAGCCGCGTCGCGACGCCCAGTTTGTTTGAGTTGGCGCCGGGGCGCGCGTTACCGCGGAAATTACAAATACATTCAGTGAAACGCGCGATCGTTCGGAAAGAAAATATCCAGACGAGTCAGGCTTGAACACACTTGTCGTTCGAAAGACGTAATTTTTGTAATTCAAATTCTCCCTAGAATTGTACGCGCAAAGAAGATACGCTGAAAAATGTTCGGCTGATATTTGCATTGATGCGAGTAACTGCGTGATGTAATATGAGAACGAAATTTCACCCTCCGATTGATTTTCTAAACTGTTTCAACGTCTACGGATTGGAAGGTGTGAATTTATAATAAAGTAAAATTTATGTCGAGCTTATGGGAGACGTAAAATAAATGAATATCAAATTTCTTCATGATTGAGTCAAGGATTTGTTATGGTGTGGAAGCTTTGTCGGATATATCGCCATAGTGAACATGTTAATCAATTGACTCGTCCAGTAGATCTCTGTTCACAGCTTTAGCTTAATATTCCAAATGGCTGCCATCCATAACTCAGTTAAGCTTAAAAATTGAGCCTCTTCGACCCTGCTCTAATCGCAAAACTTGAAAGAACGCGAAAGCGAGACCAAATCAAGAAGCGCGGTGTTCCAATTTTGGATGTGGTAAAGGAAACAACAGACCGTCCGTTTTATGGGACTCCAATAATTATGGGATATAAATTCTTCAACCCTTGTGTAGACAACCGGGCGCTTACTCTCTGTGTTTCTTTTAATAATTTTGTTCTGTTCTTGACAAAGTATTCTTTCGAAACTTTCACGTCGATTCGCGTTTCGTGAAAAAGAATTTTGAAAGTTCAAAACTTATTGAACAGTTTGCTTGTTTGCTTTTCTTTCCTACGAAGGGGTTAAATAACGTTAAAGCGGAATGCAGTGTCTGATTGTTACTTAAAACAAAAACAAGCAGTTACTCGAACGAAAGAATAAGTGATATATCCGACGCCCTTCGCCGATAAAAACGAATATTCGTTGCCAGAAACAGGATGTAAGGTATGAATTATTTCGAAAGGCGATGACGAATAAAATCACGGGACCACGAGAATGAAGCGTAACGACAAGAATTTATATCTTCGGAAGTAAGAGCCTTGCATGTTTATGGGGTTCATTTGTCAAGAAACTTTATGAACATTGCTACGGTCACATTGAATTATAGCGGTGTACAAGAATTTTTACTGTTTGTGAAAGAGGACCGAAGTTCGCGAGATAACGGGTGAATTTGTTCAATAAATTTCCTTACATCAGCGCATGGTTTAAGAAGTGGAATTATATCAATTTGCTTAGATCCCTCAATTTAAAATTCTAATCAGCGATACTGAAATTATGTGACCAATGCTTTTAAGCAGGCAAGCTACTCGACTCGTGCGACGGAAATTGTACGATCTACCGCGCATATAAGTATAAATTTACACAGATATTGCGTTAAGTTTTGTATAGTCATTTGTCAAACAGAAACTACATTGCAACGTACACGTTTAGTTATTAACATACACTATAAAAAGCTTCTTTTCACATCGAAACTTGTACACCAGACAACACCAGTTGCTAGAATTTCAAATTTTAATTATATATTAAAATGCAAAAATTTTCCGATTAAAGTTTTCAAACTATACAGATGCGTAAATAAATTGTTATGGAAGTCTTTCACAATTCTCGATTCCTTAACCTTGCGTTACACGTTTCGATTCCTGTTTTTTTTTTCTTTTTTTTTTGCAAAAGCGAGTGCTGCACTTTACAATAATTCCCGCTTCAATCATTTATATTACACATCGATCACGATGGTTGCCGAAGGCATCACGATAACAGGAGACAGCAAATTTTCGCGGTAAACGCGAACACCGTGAAACCTAGTTCGAAGCTCAAACAGATGAACGGATGCATCCCCGTACTCGTTCGAAATACAAGAAATCGTACCTGATGATTCGACAGCCGAGTAGAATATGATCGAATTAATTTATCACCGTGGAATGTCACTTGCCGTTCATCGAGTGGACGTTCACAAAATCCGTGAAAGTCGAAGCGAGGGTGGACGCCTTGATGCGAACTGACTGCGACGATTTCATTCACGAAGGCGTCGGCGGTCGTCGCGACGCCCCTCGCGCAAGCGCCACGACGACGATCTTTTTTTTCTTTCTTCCTTCTTCATTTCGACGCACGCGCGCGCAAGTCATCGCCGCGTCGCGTACCGATTTATTTGGATTAATTGAAATATACCCTCGTTATTAATAGGCATGAACCGCCATCGGTTTCGGTACCATCGCGAAGAAAAGAGATTCGTGTATTTCAATTAACGTTCGCGCTCGGTTTAATACAAATGTGTCCGAATTAAACCTTACAGTGGCATACCGTTTTCTTCTTCTTCTTTCTCTTTTTACTGGAAATTGCCCCGGTACGATTTTCCAGCAAAGACGCAGGAAAAGTGAATTTTTATTTCGACTAAAATATTAAATAGGGCTTTTCTTTGCACGCAGATCAGTAATACTTGTGATCTGTTGTACGTTTCGATTTACAAATTCTGAAATTTTTTTCAATTTCAGCTGCAGTTGTCGCGTCATACCACACACAAATTATGTTGCATACAGCGGTTCATGTTCTACAACACATATATTATTCCTGGCATTTAAAGCACCACACTTCCGGATCCAATATTTCACATTCTGTAAGCCGTATTACATAATTCGCATCATGCATGCTACATATCCCTTCTACATGTAATGTATATCCGACAGTCTGTATTCCACAGTTCATGTTTTGCACCTCGTATCCCACAAATCTGTACTCGAAAAGTTTGGGCACATGCTAATGAGAAAAATATCCGTCAAATTTTACTCCTGCTGCAGTGTTAAAAGTTTCTCCCCTTCTGTTTTGTAGAAACGATGTAGATATTAAGACGGAAAACATATCAAAATAGCTCACAATAATTTTAATATCTTCTAAAGATATGTTTTATTCTATCAAACTTTTCCTTCGACAAAGAATTCGCCCTTTTTAGTTCTGCTTGAACCTCCGACACTTTCGTCCATTTCCCTTCGATAGACTTTTAATTCCTTTATCTTCTGCATTAGTGGTCGCACTCGGCTGTCCAGATCGTTTTGGTCTTTTCTATTTGCTAAGTTCCAATCCCTGTAACGGACGATGTCTTTTACTGTACAGTAATTTTAACTTCTCTACAATTTCTCTGATAGAAAATTATTTGCTGTAGCGACATTACTTTTCATTTTCATACTTTAATTCGAGGGGGCATGCAAACATTAAGGTACCATCAAACATTAGTATTAATATTAATATTAATATCCAGTTCTTTTGATATTGGTATTTCACTGTGAGCTATATACGTGATAGGTGTGCTCAAACTTTTAAACGTTTCGTATCCCACTTTATTTCAATGGCCAATCGTTCACGGCATTGTTCCGTTGAACGAGGATAAACCGATTATGGGCAAGAAGAAGAAAGTTAGCGATGGATGGAATGTAGAAGGAGTCGAACGTCCCTAGAAGCTTCTGCTGGTCAAAAATAGAAACGGAATGACACAGGGAAGCGGATACCGTAATATTTTAGTGTCACCGAAATAAAACTGGGAGCCATCTGGCCAATTATACGAATGCATAAATCCGAACTGAATAACGAACGAGAAAACAAACTGTTCGCGATTTCGTCCCGGTTTACAACTTCCGATCGGACGATCGTCCGACCTGAAAATCGCTGATCGATCCAAGTAGTTACGCCGTACTATTTCTTTTTCTTTTTTGTAGATTGCAGTCTCTAAGTAGGTGTTCTTCCTGATCTTCGAAATGAACTTCGAACGAAGGATAATAATAATTGACGAATAAAACGAGGAATAGTAACTGGACTGAGTAAACTGTCGAAACGGTTATTTATTTATTCGTTTTTATCGATATTCCCTTTGGTACATAAAGTATAACAAGCAGCAGTAGTAGCAGCAGTAGTAGTAGCAGGGTGCTACAAGTAGGAGAAAAATATACAAAAAAAGAAGATGACCGACATATTAGCATTTTGATTATTTTTGTGCATCTCAATGTATATGCTGGACATGCCCGGTTGCGTGATTGTAACAGACTTTAGATCTAAGCATTTTAGAACTAATATAAATTGCCGCGGAGATGGCAGAATGTAGTCCAGTGTCCAGCTCTACATTTGTGCACCATGTCTCGCATAAAAGAATAAATTTTATTCGCTTCTCACATAGTAATTTAAAACATGAAATTATTTCATGATTAAAACACGCACGTTTCTGCGATACATGTAACTATGCAGCCTCATATATTATTACAGATTATTATATCGATGAAGATATTTTTTCGCAATTTCTTTAATTACGTTGAAACGATAATAATCAAACGGTATGCATATGTTAATACTTGAACACACTTTCAATAAGGGAAACCATAACATTTGAGGGGTTAAATGAGAATTATACGAGATTTCGATTGTACGAATGGATCTACGTTTACACGATAAATATGTAAGACACTTCTCTTCTATGACTTTATGATCTTATTCTTACAGAGTGTACCAGATGTCAACGACTGACTAAATTCGAAAGGAAAAGGAGCATTATGGACTCGGATATCGTGGCCGACAGCCGCAGCAGGCGTCGCAACGCTCGATCTGTTGAGCGACAGGCGAGTAAATTTTGCCGGTCGGTTCCGTTTGAATGTGCCTGATCCATCGTGCTTTTCTGCTTCGAATCGTACTTCGTGCCTGAAAGAGCTCGAGGAGATCAGTCTGCAAATAAATCAGATACGCTAACGAGCCTCTGCTGCGTCTTAGACCGTACAACCTTGTACGAAATCCTGTTTAAACTTTGTTACGCTAGGTGTTGATCGAACCAACGGGACCTTTAGCAGAATCCTCGATTATTCAGCTCAATCCGGAGATTGGCAGGCTGCGGAGATTCATATCTGACAATAGATGACTGAATGCAAATTTTTCGCAAATGTTGAAAATCTCGCCTAGCCAAGGTAATATCTTTTTTTTGTAAGTAATTTTAGAGTGCCAGAATAGTATTGCAAATGTGATATTAGTAATTTCGACACTGGGAATAATCGTGACCTGGTTAATAGAGGTTCTACTGTATAACATCAGCAAGTTGTTGATGGTAAGTTAAATTAATTCATTCTCCTATTAAAATAATCGGGATGTAAGATGTGCGGATTGATTTGAATAATTTCTTTTCAGTACCCCCACGAAAATGAAAATTTAAACGTAATTGTTTCATTGCTTCAAATGAATTTAGAATTTTGTTCCTATTCTCGTGCAACGAACGTACATTTTTGTCTCGCAAACTGCATAAATTGACGATTTCGTGCCGAAACAATTAATTTTTCATAATTATGTAAGCCGAGCTTAATTTTTGGGGGATATTTTTAGTGGATAATTGTTAATTAAAAATTATCCAATGAAAAAACCTTAATATTGTTCTTTTATTTGTATGCAGCGAAAAAAAACATAATTTCTCGTATTGTGGGTACTGAAATGTTGCAAGTCTGTAGTTCGCCGCTTGTCCCGCATTTATCTTCATCAATCCTCCTTCGCCGCAAACCCATATATCAATATCGCGTGTCAATATTCACCGCGCGAGACGGATAATTAGTCGAGTAAAGAATATACTTCCGTTTCGATGATACGACGTTTCCGGCGCACGCCGGAACGTAAGGAGGTCACTTGGTGCGCAAGCTTCGAAAGATCGGAAAGAGCGCGTGAAACCGTGTGTGTGGCGAGGTTCGCGTACGCAAGGTAAAGCAGGGAAAGATGTCTATTTTCGAACGAGCGGCGTTCCAAATTTAAACGACGCCACCCGCCGCACCAAGACTTCCACTTCCTCCGTCAGCAACACTTTCGTTAAGTTGCTGCTTATCACGCTACGCACACATTAAGATCTGAGAGGTACATCCTTACTTATTAAGGTATTGCCTTCCTCGTCCATCGCGGTAACCTTCTTTTGTCGACCTTCTTTCAGCTGGGAATTTCCTTTGCAGACGATTGATATTATATCCCGTCGTGCGACACTTCTCGTCGGTATTTTTGCACGGATATTCATCGTGTCTAATTTGGCGCAAAGAACGAGAAATACTCTGCAATGGTCAAGTTCGTCTTTTACACTTAAGGAATGTACGATGCAGACGAAGTAAAGCATAAAGCGTGCATTCAATTCAGTTTTTTTATTCTTTGTCACGCGAAAATAGGATCCGCGAGTCTCATTTATCACTTTGGCATCACTCTTAGTGTTACCAAGTCAGTGAAAAATGAAACTAGACTACCCAGTAATGATGGTAATGCAAACTAAATATCTCACAGGCGAGATATATATTACATATCTCCCCATAATTTTACTTCGACCATGGACAGTTCTTCTGGAAATGAAATTTGCAGCGGAATGCATCGAGAATGAACAGCACACAGTCAGTGGACGCTGGAAATCATTTTAATTACTGAGTAACGAATAATTAGAAGTCGAACATTCAATAGCTATAATAGGACAATCTGTTCGTTGTAGCCGATTCGTGACTGTCGTACCGACCAGAGTTGATGATCGGGACTTACGATTAGACCGGATTTACACTAGTGGTCGCGGTATATATTATCAGGTCACATCAAATCGAGTGCCGGTCTTTACGCGGTTCGGTGAAGACAAATAAAAATCTGTTGAACGGGAAATCGCTTTGGCAACGATCAGCGATTTGACTTGGTCGTCTACCGTGAATGGTCGACTTGACAGTCGAAAAGGGAAAAAGAGATTACGACCGGATTTGATTATTTCTGATCGTTGAGTGTGAATGTTCTTAATAAAATCCTAGATTCCTAGTAAATCATTGACCGTTAGTAGAAATTGGGCCTTACCGATGAAAGGTCAGAAAGGTGGTCAGCGGGTCCTCGACTTAACAGGGCTTACGGTCTATACCTACCGAAGGTAATCTTCTTCATCCAAAATGAACAAATGGTACAGCGTGCATGGAATATTCTTTTCGTTAGCTACAAACGCGTGGAGAATATTTATAACAATACCCTTTGACATTAACAACGCGGACAACTTCTATAACCAATCCCATTGATTATCCCATTGGTAGATTGGTAGAAACATCTACCCCTCGCCACCGACCTTTGTTTGAGCACTCCACTCTGAATCTCTGAGTTGGATCCCGGACCATTCTACAGAAGAAGTAAAGATCATTTTTCGTGAGAAACCCTGACTTATTCCTTCATCGAACCAAGCTAATTGATTTTATAAATATCTATTTTTGTTTTATAGATAATTATATAGTACTGTGGAACTTTATTATTTTTGGGCATCGCAGCCATAAAAAAGAGCTTGGTTTACATTTTCTTAGTATCTCTACATTGCATTCTGTTAAATTTCTATTCATCCTCCCTCAATCACGCACATTCACATGTCTCTTTCCTTTTCCTTTCCACTTTCCTTAGCCATTATACCAGTTTCTCGCTTTACCTACCGTTGACTATGTCTTCCCCTACGACCCCTCTATCCAACTCCCTGCAATCTGGTACGATAGGACATTTAAGGATATTCGCAAATGATTACAATACAAAATTTGCCCGTTTACGTTAATAAAACTGTACAGATTGAGTGCTACTTCTTTGTAAGGCTGAAACTCGACGGCATATATTGGTTTGCTGTCCTCGGTAACCCATACAGATACGTTTGACCCCTTTTGAATGAGGTTGATTATGGCTTCACCAGTTGTCTCTACTCTGAATACACGAAAAATAGGAATTGATTAGTAACGTCGTACGGAAAAGTATTTTGAACACTACCAGGATATCTGAATTTTTTCTTACGCCGGCGTAGATTCATTCATAGGGTGAAATTCTCCTGGATCAAGGAAGTTCAGACGTTTATTGTCCGCGTTGCCCAATATGGTTGTCGCTGTAGATCCAGGACAAATTGCAAGAATTCGAACACCAGTTCTGTCATATCTTGTCTGCGAAGACAAAAGTGTAGAGTACGAATTTATTATTGTAATACAGCTTTGCACCGTGCACTGTGCACCAAAGAAACAAGTGGGACACGGGAAGTGCTCCCACAAACACAATTATCAAACATTAGCATGACAAAGTTAATCACTTAATGCTCTTGCAAATCAATGTGGATACATTTGGTTAATTTACCTGCAGACACTGACCGAATGTCGGTACACATTGTTTGCTGGCAGTGTAGACCGGCATACAATCTAGGGGACGGACAGCGGCACCCGTTTTTTATTCACAATATATATCTCCTTGATTAAAATCAAGATTTAAACCTATTTTAAAACATGATTCCTTTTTCGTTATTCAAGTAATTGTTTTCATTTCAATATTCCTTAAAATTAAATGGTCATAACACAATACCACTCAATTCTTGCATCTGGTCACATTTCAATTTAGTGTTATATTTCCAATCTTTACGTTATTGAATTATAGTGCAAATTTCATTCCGGTCACCCAATTCCACGAACAGCCCACTCTGTGATGTCACGCCACTTGGGGTAGTCGCGTGGCGTCGGTACCAGTATCGGTTCGAGCGTCGAAGCGTACAGATCGTTTGCCCTGTCGAAGGTTAGCGACACAGCACCCACGATGACATTACATGTCACCACTGCAATATTATTTCGTTGTCTAGTTCTTAAGATCATAGGATATTTTTTTTTTAGGATTTGTTTCGGGAAATTAAATCCTCTTGCAGATTTTCTTTCAGGTTTCCTTTTGATATTCAATTTAGCTTTCGGTCGTGAATTTTCTAACTACTCCTCTTGTTCTCTTACTTGTACTACGGTCAATTAGTGAACGTTCTACAAATTGACACTAATAGGAGATTTTTCTTCCTTACAAATGATAGTGGAATTAGTTTTCGCGTAATTCGAGGGTGAAAGTACCGTGGCTAGGGTGGGTCTCCAGGCACAGTAACCTCCACGGGGTGAGACCTGGGCCATCAATTACTTACTGCATAATTATTAAACGTTTAAGAGACGTTTAATAATTATTTGGAAAATAATTCCAGCGAATTGACTGCTATTGCACTTAGGATACAATGTACAATAATGGTCGCTTAATATTTGTTCTTTTCTCCAATTAATGTTCGCCGAGACATCGAGGAGTATTAATATAACACTAATCGCTTGCAGACACGTTTATCGCAGGAATTGTCTTATATTAGTAAATGAGTTACTTCGTCACTATCCTTCTCCTTGTGGCAATTTTATTGTTGCTGGGTTAAAAAATATACATCACACATTACTGTACGTTCAAGTTCGTAAGTAGTTGTACATCATTTGCCACAAAGTAATGTACAGTATAACATTGAGCATTATTTCGTTTATTGATATTACAATTCAAATAAGAAAACTTGTTATAATGTATTTTTTAAATATTTTTAATTAACATTACTTGTTTGATATCCCTTGCCGCCTTTCATTGGGACAAAGAACAAAAAAATTCTTTAAAATTATTTAATTTTAGCATCGTTTTCTACAATCTGCTTGTAACGTTGCGAGTGACACGGAAATGGTAATGGGGAGAAATAAAATTCTGGCCGAAAAAATACTATGGATGTTTTGTCTATTCCTATATCTCGTCGGTGGTTATAGCAGAGGCCCGAGTGGTTTCATTCAGATCTGTATAGATGGCGATACTAATGGCTTTAGTGTGGCGGTGATACGTGATGGAGAAAACAAACTCTTGCACTTTTACCGACTTCAGATCTTTATTTTTATCGACACTCACGAACTGTCGTGGTGGAACTCTTACTAATTTGGTAGCTCTTTCTAAACTGTAAAGTATGCTAGGCGCAAATGACTAGATTCAAAAACTTAAACCTGGTTTTACAAATCTAAAGTACTTAAACAACTAGAACTAAAGACTAGTGTCTTAAAACTAACTATAATAACACTAACCTAGTTAAATCTAGTTACGCTCGCCGACGGTAACACAGGTCGCAACTTCGCGACCAACGTCGGTAAATACCGGTCGCCACATTGATAAACCAAACACTTGTAGCTTCGAGCCCTTCTTCATAGATGGCGGAACTAATGACCATTTTGGATGTTGGTATGACAGTGATACAAGTGAGACGTAATGTCAAGAAGTTCTTTATAAATAGCGGTACGATAAATGTAATAGAATTTGGTTATTTATGTTACATGTATAAAACTAAGTACTAGCACTAGTACGAGCACTAATAGTGCTCGAAAATCGTTTCACACTCTCATTTACATGTCAATAAAGTGTTAGCAACTCATACATTAATATGTATAGTAACATTTTAAGTTCCATAACCCATTTTATTCTACAACAATTGAGCTCTTTACCAAAGGTAAAGATATTTGTGATCATTTTTTCTCATTAAATGAATTTTCCAGCATGTAATAAATACATACTAATAATAGTATTATTCTTTATTTCGGCCTTGCAACATTGAAAGTTGAGCTTAGCGTACGTATAACCTATCTTCACAATACTATCTTAACTCTTGCACTGTCACCACTGTCACCTTCTGTTCCGCTCTTTCTTTTCATACCTTCTCTACCTTCTGCATCACACTCTTTGATGTCTCTTTATCGCACATCTATTATACATCTTTTCATTTCATCCCTGTATCATTGTCATATTTGCACTATTAATTACCGTTTCTTTCCGGTTTTTCCCCTTTACTTTGGTACTGTGATACTGTTTGTGTTATAATATATTTAAACCTTTCATTATATTTTGCTTCCTTTATTTTCTTTTAAGGCTCTCCGTTAATTCCTTTACTTTGGTCTCATCAAATTCTGTATTGTCAGATTCGTTCCATTCTTTGTAAAAGAATCCCCTCTTTCTCTTGTACTTCTAGTTTGGCCCTACCTTCTTTCTTTTCCCTTTAAATATTCCTTAACAACCTTTCTCTCTCCTGCTACATACCTACTAATATATTTTTTGTGTGTCCAGGTTTCACAGACAAAGAGGAGCATTGACCGGTACTTCTCATTGGGCATAAGAGCAAGAAAGAAGAAAGAATAACCCTTGCCATGTACTTTAGTTATAGTAAATTAGTTTATAAGAATAGTTGTGTAATTGTGTAATTAACTGTTATGTATACCAAGTATATATTTTATTTTATATTCCCTTTATTCAGTAGATCTTGTATAAACTTTAATATTACTCTTACTACAAGTTCTACTGAATGCACAAAATATAAAATGAAAAATATAATAGATACTATACATATGCACAAATTACACAATTGCTGTAATTCAAAATACGCTTCAGCAAATAATGTACGTAAATTTTGGTATAAGTTTTATCGGTAAGATGTATTGTAAATTAACTTTAAGGAATAGTTTATAAGTATTAGTTTTTAAATTTGGAGTACCGCATTTTTTTAACTTGTATCTTCATTAATTAATTTGAATAAATCTTGAATGAAAAGAATTCTACGCCTCTCTTTATTTTAACACCTTAACTATCCTTGACAAGACCTAATTCCAATTCCTTAAACAAGTACTACCGTGCAGGAACTTTAAATGCAAAGTTCACAAGCGGAGAACTTGTACAAGTAAACCTCAACATTACTAAACATATTATACATAAAGCCCCTCACCAAAATTCAACCAGGTTGAATTTTCTTCTTCTAGGCAAAGGAATGCCTAGATAAAATGAAATACGGTTGTAAATAACGCCTTGCGAAAACGCAACAAAGTTGTAAGCAACGACTCGGGAAAATATAAGAAAGTTGCAAATAACTCCTTAAAAAATGCAACAAAGTTGCAAACAACGCCCCGCGAAAATGCAACAAAGTTGTAACCAGCACCTCGGGAAAATATAAGATAGCTGAAAATAACGCCTAAAAACGCAACAAAGTTGCAAATAACGCCTCACGAAAATGCAACAAAGTTGCAAATAACGCCTCGCGAAAATGCAACAAAGTTGCAAATAACGCCTCGCGAAAATGCATCAAAGTTGCAAATAACGCCTCGCGAAAATGCAACAAAGTTGCAAATAACGCCTCACGAAAATGCAACAAAGTTGCAAATAACGCCTCGCGAAAATGCAACAAAGTAGCAAAAACTCTGGAGATATATTTGCAACTTTGTTGCAATATTCTTGGCACAACATTGTTGCAAAATTTTCGCTGGAATTTTTGCAACATTGTTGTAAATTTTTTTCCAAAATTTTTGCAATTTTCTTGCGTTTTTGCGAGGCGATGTTTGCAACTTTGTTGCGTTTTCACGCGGTGCTATTTGCAACTTTGTTGCAAAATTTTTGCGCAACATTGTTGCAAATTTTTGTACGAAAATTTTTGCAACTTTGTTGCGTTTTCGCGAGGCGATGTTTGCAACTTAATTACATTTTTATAACGAGTTGATTGCAACTTTGTTGCATTTTTTTAGGCATTATTTGCAACTATCTTATATTTTCCCGAGGAGTGGTTACAACTCTGTTGCGTTTTCGCGATGTGTTATTTGCAACCGTATTTCATTTTCATTAGGATGTAAAGAGGATTAAGAGATATTAATTCCTTAACAATTAGCGGCAAAGTTAATGATGCTTAGGTTTATTTTTACAAGGTCTCCGCTTGTGAACATTTAAAGTTCCTTCACGGTAGAACTTGTTTAAGGAATTGGAGTTAGGAGTTTTCAAGGATAGTTAAGGTGTTAAAATCAAGAGAAATGTACTATTCTTTCCATTTAAGATTTATTTAAATTCATTAATGAAGATACAAGTTACAAAAATTCGGTAATTTAAATTTACAAACTAATACTTATGAACTATTCTTTAAAGTTAATTTACAATATATCTTACACATAAAACTTATTCTAAAATATACATACTTTATATTTGCTGAAGCGTATTTTATATTACAACAATTGTGTAAATTGTGCATATGCAAAGCCCAAAGTATTTTTATTGTATCTTGCATTTTATATTTAGAACATTCAGTAGAACTTGTAGTAACAGTAATATTAAAGTTTATACAAGATCTACTGAATCAAGTGAATATAAAATAAGATATATACGAGGTATACATAACAGTTAGTTACACAATTGTTCTAAATTAATCTTATGCGCTAATAGTTACAAACTATTCTTATAAACCAAATTACTATAACTTAAGTATGTGGCAAGGGTTTTTCTTTCTTCTTTGTTGCGTTTATGCACGATGAGAAGTGCTGGTCACTGATCCTTACTCTTTCGCTGCACAAACCTGCACACACGAGAAATATATTAGTTAGTATAAAGCAGGCGGGAGGCAATTATGAAGGGATGTTTAGTGGAAAAAGAAAGGAGGGAGGGGCAAACTAAAAGCATAAGAGAAAGTGAATATAAAAGGGAGGTTTATTTGATAAGGAGTAGAATGAGTCTTACAAAAGTAACTTTGATGAGAATTTTTTTAAAGTAAGTAACTGAGTGCCTTCGGAGAAGAGACTATGAAATGCAAGATGGAGAGCAAGGCATACATTCAGAACAAGCAAAATATAATGAATGATTTAAATATATTAGTACAGCACCACTATAAGAGTACTTATATAAGCAAGGACGAAAGGATAGTCAGCAATGGTGCGTATAGAATGTGGAAGCAATGGGAAACTAAACAAATATTGGGAGAACGATGATAATATAAGATTTTACTTGAGCCAAAACAAATTTGAGACGATAAGACATCTGGTACAAGAATGTACAGAAACAGAGAGGGATAAGCAAATGTTCAAAGATGAAAATATCTTTGATTTGAACAATGGAACTTGCAATGATATAATCCATATTCGTTTTAATGTAGTGTTTAATACTGAGTTCATTCAACAACCCATTTAATAAAAAATCACCACCAGTAGTCAAAATAACAATTTAAAACAATTTTATCGGTAACTTTGCGTGTACCTCGCAAGAGAGTCGGAATCTGACATGTGACGCCACCTTACATTGTCAGCCTTGTTCGTAGTTTTCCACACACAGAAACTTAAGTCCTGGATTACATCGCTAATTTAAACAATTGCGCTTTTTTCGGCTCCACCATACCTGTCCTCCCCCAGAGTTTAAGCAATATGGCATTGTTGGTTCAAAACTTATTAATAACTGAAAAATCGGCAAAAATGCACTCCGGGTCAATTACAATTATCTCGGCGTCTGAATGCGCTAGGTCAACGATTGACAGCTCAAAATAAAGGTAAAAGGAAGCTGCTACATGACAAAAAACGATTTACATACCCTGCATGAGCTATTTAATATTTATAATCAATTTAATAATTCGCTTGAACATTGCATCGAAACTATACTCGAGTGCGTTCCTAAAATTGAATAAGATCTTTCCTTGAACGGAGAGCTTCAATTTGAGAGGTTGCTGATTAAAATCGGCATAGCAGAAGCCGAGATAATTGAATTTGTTTAAGGAAAATATAAACAAATGCGATTACTATCACTACCCGGCGACCTACATCAATGACCAGAGGACATAAATTAAAGCCAGGGACATAAGCTATCAGGTTCAATAGGTGTGAACATTATTCCACGTGCAGTTTATTTGTTATAAACAATTAAACAATTGAAACTGTTATTACTGTCGACTCCATATAATTACAGCTACGGGGTATTTTCAGTCGTGAAGTTTATTCGATTCCCCTGATTTTGAGATATCGTTGATTGAAATCGGCCCAGCAGATGCCGAGATAATTGAATTTGTTTAAGGAAAATATAAACAAATGCGATTACTGTCACTACCCGGCGAGCTACATCAATGAACTAAGGAAATAAATTAAAGCCAGGGTCATAGGCTATCAGGTTCAATAGGTGTGAACATTATTCCACGTGCAGTTTATTTTTTATAAACAATTAAACAATTGAAAGTGTTATTACTGCCAACTTCATATAGTTACAGCAACGGGGTATTTTAAGTCGTGAAGTTTATTCGATTCCTTTGATTTTGAGATATCGTTGATTGAAATCGGCCCAGCAGATGCCGAGATAATTGAATTTGTTTAAGGAAAATACAAACAAATGCGATTACTGTCACTACCCGATCTACATCAATGACCAGAGGAAATAAATTAAAGCCAGACCCATAGGCTTTCAGGTCCAATAGGTGTGAACATTATTCCATGTACAGTTCATTTGTTATAAACAATTAAACAATTGAAAGTGTTATTACTACCAACTTCATATAGTTCATATAGTTATTTTCAGTCGTGTCATGTGAAATATCAAAACATACTCAAGAACAGCAGTAATAGCAAGATCCAGCTTACCCATAGTTAACAATGGGTCTAGCACATTAACGTCTGACACAACTTCGCTACAAGCAGCACAACCACGAACACTAAAACTCTAAATCAACGCAAACAGCAAGAACAGAACACCTCCCAAACTAAACAACCGACAATCACCAACCACAGTAATCAAAAAATCCAATTAAAGACCACAAACACAAAGCTCCCAATGGGAACAAACTATTAACAAAGTCCAAGCATATCTCAATCCTGACGCACAAAGATAAAAGCAGTAATGGAGCACACACACAACAACATTAAAATTCTACTTTGGAACTGCAGGCAGATAGCCAATAAAGAAACAGAGCTTTGGAGACAGGCAGATCTTTAGGATATTTTCGTCTGTACTGCAACCTGGCTCAACCCTGGCACAAAATTTCATATACCCGGATATAAAACCATCAGGAAAGATAGAAACAGCCGACGTGGTGGTGGTGTCGCCATCATGGTCAAAAACTACCTTCAGTGGACCGCAACTTCTAACATGGAGGTTGATGGCGGAATCGCAGAAACATTGACTATTGAAGTACGTTGCAAAGAAAGCAACTTAATATTATGCGCATGTTACAAGCCAGCAGGACTGCCCATTCAGCAAGACAAGTGGCAACAACTCTTACATAAACTCAACAGGCACCCTCAGTTTCTACTGCTTGGTGACTTCAATGCCCACCATACAGTATGGAACTGTGCAGCCAGAGACAACAATAACGAACAACTGTTGCAAGCACTGGAGAACCCTGACCGCCTCGTACATAACACAGACAACACCTCCCACATAGGGCGCACTGGGGCCCGCAGCAGCAACCTAGACCTAATAATTTCTCCTAACAGGACTGCCCGCCTCATACACGCAGGCCAACTCGATGACTCTTGGGGCTCGGACCACTTCCTTCTCAAGATTGATCTACTACTCACAAAGCATAGTTACAGCTCCACTAGCAACAGAATCTCCTCAACGAAAACAGACTGGAACTTCTACAAATTCATACTGGATTCTGCACACCACACTCTGATCCCCGGAGACTTCCTCAACAGGGACTCCCTGGGGCAATATGCATACTTCACGAACAGCATGAGGGTTGCAGTAACATATTCCGCTCCCAAGAAAGGCCGGACTTCTTCTTGACCAATCCACCGCGGCAATTTTCTTTGATGTTAAATCTGCATTGGACAATCTTATTCCAGATATTCTGATTTCCAAACTCCTCCAACTTGGAATCTCCAAAATCCCTGCACAATTCATACAGAACGTAACATCCTTCAGAAGAGCAAATTTTCGCATTTGGAACGATGATGGGCAACAGCGAAACCATTACACGACACGTGTTTAAGGGAGTTCCGCAAGGGGGCGTGCTGAGCTCGTTAGTGTACACCCTGTATACGGCGAACTTAGCCAGACACACCACATCACACTAAACTCCTTCAATACGCAGGTGACGTAGCAGTATGCGCTACCAACACTAACCAACGGACAACATGCCAACAAGTGACGGAAACAGCCAACAACTGTCTTCTCAGACTACACACAATTGGACTGGACATTGTTCCGGCCAAATCAGAGTTTGTAATGTTCAATGGCAAAACCAACCCCGCTGGTTCTCTCTCCATCCAACTGGGAAACACCTCCATTGGTAATACACAAACTGCAAAATTTCTAAGCGTGCTCATTGACCAGAAATTAACCTTCCAACAACACACCGAGAAGATCTGTACAATTGCACGCAGATCGCTCAACATCATTAGGTTCCTTCGGGGCACCTGGTGGGGTGCAGAGCCAAACACCCTGTTTACTATATACAGGAGCTATACTCATACGCTCGAAAATTGAATACTGTCTACACATAACTCTGCCAAAAAACAGCAACTGGCTGCTAAAACTGGAAAGAATCCAACTAGCAGCAGCCAGGCTCGCCCTTGGCTTACGAAATACCACACCACTTAATGTCACTCTAGCAGAGTCCAAATTACCACCCCCGGAACAACGCGCACTGTTCACAGTGAAAAAGCACTTAATCAAAGCCATTTCAAATCAACAACACTTTTGAAGAGATCAGCTTCAGCACTAGCACGATTCACTAACCCAGACACAAGGGCGAGCACCGTCCTTAGAAACCATTGCGGATGCACTGGACATCAAGCTCATGTGGATAGCAGCTTGTGACCTCTTCACAGTCTTCAGGGAAGAAATGTGGTCCAACTCCCTGTACACATGGCTCCGGAGAGCCCACACACCCTTTAACACGGGCACCAAGTACTTCAACACGCACTTTACCAACAGCACCAAACTCTGGTTCCACAAAAAATCACTACCCCGTAAAAGCACCTCGTGGATTTGTCGCACCCGAACGGACCACTACAACCTCAACGCATCACTCCACAAGGTCAAAATAATTAACAACTCAATGTGTGGTTGTGGGGCAACAGAGCAGAATTTGAAAAGCATTATCTGGCAGTGCCCCGGAACCGCCTCTCACCGCCTACAACTAGTGAAAGACTTGAAACGCGGAGGACACCAACTCCCCCTCTGCATAGACATGTTTTTGATGTTTCCGCGAATCTGCGAATGCCGTATGATTCGCAGGTTCCTAGAAAAGTGCAATATTTTCATTTAGGTTAAGTAGAAAATACGTTTAGACATAAGGAACTATATAAGTATAATCAAACCGATGCTCAAGACTGAACAACGATCAATGTGATAAGCGCAATTATGTATTTAGTGGCACTCAGCACACGCCCCTTGTGTCATTCGACACATGGGTAACTAGATAACCTAAGAATAGCAAAGAACTACACTTAAATAAGATAGGTTAAGATATGCTCTTACGCCACTACTAGCCGCGAGATAGCGCTGGCAATCGACCAAATATACTACATGTAACCTCGGCCATGGGCTGCAACAAGCCTAGGTCTCATTGAAATAAATAATAAAGATATGGCAGGGTGAGCAGGGTCAACTGTCCAGAACCACAATCACAGCCCCACACACCGCTCCTCGCTGACGGGGAACCGGAAATACCGCCTTAGGTGCTAACAGCGGTCCTCCGAGCCAAGTTCAGAAAAGGGAACAAAGCTACCAGGGGTGAAAATGATAAGAGTGAAAACGGAAGTGACTGCTACCGAGCAGCCGGCGATCATTTGGCTAAGAGTCTGGACACAGATTAAGTGAACGTTGTTCACACTGTGCTCTCCATAGCGACTAAGAGTAGCCCATTGGGCTGCATATATGCAAGACCGCGACCCCGATTCCAGACTTATGACCCACGGCCCTAACCGTTAGTGGCATAGACGTAACAGCGGGCGTATCCTTCGTCCAGTCCCACAATCGCGGCCCCACCATCGTAATCCGATGAAACTGAGTAAGACCCGTATCACGCATCCATCCAGCACTACCCCGAGCGGAGAGCAGAAAAGGGATTGAAACAGAATACGGAATGAAGCAAAAATGCGAATGAAAGGGAAAAGTGCGCAGTCAATTCGCTCGAACTATTTTCCACATAATTATCAAACGTCTCTTAAACTTTTAATAATTATGCAGTAAATAATTGATTGCCCAGGTCTCACCCCGTGGAGGTTACTGCGCCTGGAGACCCACCCTAGCCACGGCCCTTCCACCCTCCAATTACGCGAAAACTAATTCCACTATCATTTGTAAGGCAGAAAAATCTCCTATTACTGTCAATTTGTAGAACGTTCACTAATTGACCGTAGTACAAGAAAGACAACAAGAGGAGTAGTTAGAAAATTCACGACCGAAAGCTAAATGGAATATCAGATGGAAACCTGAAAGAAAATCTGCAAGACGATTCAATTTCCTGAAATAAAACATAAAACAAAATATATCCTATGATCTTAAGAACTAGACAACGAAACATTGTTGCAGTGGTGAACACTACTGTCTTAAAACCTAAGACACAGCTTAAAAATAATTCCTCCCTCCTTAAATACTAGATTAGATTCGAATGCGCCCTGCCTGACTATAGATTTATCTTACAACTAGTATGACCCTACCTAGTATAACAACTAAGAGTTTAATTAAAAGAACAGTTTCAATAATATCCTAACTACATAGGACTGTAGTAGATACTTTCCCATACTTATGTAGGTATAAGTATGCATATACTTAATTTGGACTAATTGAAGAAGAATTAATTTCGTGGCCCATGGTGTCCTAGAACAGACTGAATCAATTTTCGGTTTCATAAACCTTGCCTAATTAAAAGTCTAATAGCTTCAATTCATGTTAAACCTGCCTGTATAAAGATCTAAGATTGCGTGTTCATACAAATCCTACCTACGTAAAGAGCAAAAAGTATTGTTTGATTTATAATTGGGCCTGCCTAATTATTTGTCTAACACCTGTAATTATATAAAAGAGCAAGGGCAGGGGTTGGGTTTAGGGCAGGGGCAGGGGTTGAGTTTGGCTTTGGGTTTGGGGCAGGGGCAGGTTGAGAGTGTGGTCATATTATACAAATTTTAAACGATCCTCTTCTTTAGCTGATTCTTTTCAATGCTTCTGAAACAAAGACAAACTGGAAGTAATTAGTAAAGCGTTATATAAATCTTAAACTCACAAATGGGGTCGACGAGGCTGATTCTTTAATTTTTAAGCTGTCAGTTGTGTCCATTATGATACTTCTGTATATATTCCACTTTTAAGTAAGTCTGTACTTCCATTTGTTTAATGTATCATATTTGGGTTCATCTATAAATCTGGAACGATCTCATACATTGGATTAGTGACATCCCCAAGTCCCACCATTTTATATTGAATGGAATTGACTTGAATTATATCACAATTGATATGAATAATGCAGCCGTTTTTTAATAACAATAGGTAATTGGATTTCGGCCAAGGTGACATATTCTTTCCTACTTTGCAAATCAAACTGAATGGTAGTATCAATTTCATTAAAAACTCCAAATTCAAGTAGTCACATTTCGCTACAATTGATTCTATTTTGCTTCTACAAAGAAGCGACAAACGATTATTCGGAAGCAAACAATCAAACTTCCACTATCACCATGCCGAGGTCAAAGTACAGCCAAAAACATTTTTCGCGCAAGGATTTTTGATTAAACATTTACGGATATCGCGAGTGAATTTCAATTTGTACAAAGCAAGCTCGAAACGTTATAAAAATTGGCTCTACTTAAAAAAAGGGGTGAAAATAATTTGAAAATGAATGTGCAACGATTAAGAGAAAATATTTTGAAGTTAAACTCCAATAATGAACAGTGACTAGTATCGACTCTAATTGAAATCTACTATCTCGAATTATTTTTGATTCCTTTTTTTTCTTTTCTTTTCTTTATATTCTTTTCTCTCATTTTCCTTTCTTTTCTTCATTTTTTTTTATTTCGTTCACAGTAATTTACTATTATGTATGCAAAATTTTTAGCAGTATTTCCAGCAACAGACATTCCAGGTAGTATAATTATTAAGAAAAAAAATAAATAAATAAAGACAAATATAAAACACTGAAAGGAAAAATTACACATATATGCCACCCTCCAGGGTGGCTCAGGAACAGGCTTCCAATTGGAAGCAATTACGGACTGATATTCGCAACTCTAATTAAACACGCGATCATTAATCAACGCAACGCTAACTGACACTCGCGATGCAATCATTTCGCAACACTATTTATTGAGACCGATAGAAAGCCAACATTAAATTATTTTCAATATCAAAAAACAAGCTAACTGAAGATCCCCTGAAAAGTTAGCTGAAGGCTCAAGACGCGAAAATAAGTTCCGCAACATTAGAAACTTTGACATACGTAAAATATGTTATAAAATACTACAATTCAAGTAACAATATGAACGGCAAAATTTTGACGAACAATCGCGACATCGTTGCGCAACGCTAAATCAATCGCGATTTTCATTTGCTCGCAACTCTAATTATCAACCGCGTGGCATTTAACGCAACTCTAAAGCAACGCGATATTTTGGGGAGGGCTGTATCGTTGGGCCGGAATGTGCGTCGGCCAAGTACAAATAAAAATTCTACGATTGAAAATGCAAGCACAGTGACAAAGTAGTAACAAAGAATGATTCCCCATTCTTAAAAAGAATGCCGAGCCATTAGCAGTTGCCCTCTTGAGCGACAGTTTGTCGGGCCTCTTCGGCATATAGCCCCTTGTTTTCGTTGGACCCGAGGGCCAGCTGAAACTTAAACTAGGCTCGAGGCTCTACTCGGAAATCAAGAAAAAAACTTATAAATGTGAAATAAAGAGTTTAAATCGCGAAGCTAAATGGAACGCACGCGACCGAATTACGACCAAGTAAAATCGTAAAAATTGTGACTACGGAAAATCGCAAAGATTACGATTAAAATTGTAATCGTTCTTCGTTCACGCGTGCAGCCTCGAGCATAATGTAAGGCGTTTCGTTTCGGAGCCTAAATCGCGACCACGACCGCGAAGGATTCGAAAAATCGATAGGCAAAGCCAGAGGCGAACGCATTTTCGATCGCGCCACAGCTTCACCGTCGACTTTTCAAATCAGATTTCCTGAAACAGGTTGAACACGCGAAATAGTGCCTACCCGATCAGAGACTGTGTCAACCTGCCCGGCCCTACCTACTTATGTCTATCAATCACACCAGAAACTATGCTACCTATCCTACCTAGACCTATATTTAAAAAATGGCAAAGAGGCACACCAACACACGACACTCCACGGTTCTCAGTCAAACACTTGGGCGCGAAAGCCTACACTAGGGAGGCGTCCCGGGACGCCCCCGACACCCAAGTGTTGTCGCACAACTTGCACACTCTAAGGTACGTACCATTTGCCTGAAATCGACTGACAGTGGCTGGGATCTTTGCGTTCGCATGGGTAAAAACCATGCCGCGGTTGATATTTAATAGAATAATTAAATAACACCGATACAATAGGTACTTGGTAGCAGTTGATAAATATATTCGATTATTAGTGCAATTAATAGTGAAAATGATGTCTCTGTTTTAAATTAGTGGGCATCTTAGCTTGGTCATAGTAGCTAAATTTTAGTACAGAACGACGCAAATCCACAGCCTAACCACACACACAATGCGGATATTACGTCGCGCACGATACACCAAACGCACTGTCAGTCGCCAACAATAAATCATTCAATACCTTATGAACTAAAGAAATATCGTCGTGCTCTACCACCGTTTTCCCACCCAAGTAGCACCGGGGCACGTGAGTGGGATCCGGGCAGTGAACCCGGAAAGGGTTAAACCTGGAAATCCTCGTCTAAAAAGATGATAAAGACATACTCATTTTCTAACAGGCTAAATATATATTTATATATGTACCAGATCAATATATGATTCTATTTTATTGAAGAGATAATTCAATGACTCTACTTTAATAGAAAAATTCAGAAATAACTCTACTTTATTAGAAAAATTATACAATCACTCTACTTTATTAGAAAAATTATGCAATTACTCTACTTTATTAGAAAAATTAATCGATGACTCTACTTTAATGTACTTTAAATTGAATTGAAACATCCTCGGGCGTTCCCATCATCAAAGCATTGCTTCTAAAACGCAAGGTTGGTTTCAAAGTTGATTGCTTTGATTTCGAGATCTACCCGTTCGCGTATTGTCTTCTTGTACATTCAGGTTTAATTAATATTTCGCACGGAAAAAGTGAATTTATTGATATCTTTATACGCTAAAGCCTAATATGGATATCGAATAATTTTATTATTCGATTTGACGAGGTATATAAATACCTTTACTTTATATTCAACCAAAGTAGAAAAAAGAAGAAATTCTACGGTCTTACTAACAGCAATCATTATGCATTTTATTATAACTGTGCAGTAAGTGCAATTGACAAATAAACGAAGTCGAAGGGTATTCGACTTCTCCACTACAAACTAATGCACGTATGATATTGAAAGTTATTTTATATTCATTTAATAAGTAATACCTATTTAAATATTCGTTTCATATGAATTCAATTAAATACTCTATTATAAAAAGATGCACAGTGATAGATTTTATACTAATATTTTTCTCTTAAAATTCTCAAACTAATTTGAAACGCGTTGTACAAGAAGACCTATCCTCATATAATATAAAACAGTATACAAGTTACTACTCATGAGTATATTTTCATATACCCATGGTCACAGTGCTTGCAAGAAGAATCTACGTAATTACAACCAATCACTCGTGTCGGTTCGGACCTTTCGTCCTGCGACATGATTGAGTGACCAGAGGAACTTTAAAGCATGCCACTCACCGGTTGCAGACTCGCCAGGGGTGCGGACAAGCTCGTCCCCATCGAACCCGTGGAAGCGGCTGAAACATTCAAAAAGGGCAGACAACATTAAAACCTTTATTCTTTCAGTACTTTTAGAATGTGTTAATTATCAAACGGTTATTGCACTACAAGATTAAAGAAATAAAGAGATACTTACTCGTCAGGTTGATGGATGAAAGCCCGAACTCGCCGAACAGGACACTGACTCTAATGGAGCACTTATGATTCGCCAGCAAGTTGATTCTAATCTCGCGGGAGTATTATTTCGGAGCAAACACTGACTCTACTTTCGCGTCTCTTTACTGTCATTTACGTTTAATTATTATTAAGAGCGGTTGCGCTCAAAAAACAATAAAAAGAACTTCGACGGAGCAAGCCCTGACTCTACCGACCGAATTGCGCGCGGTCATCAAAATTTTGAAACAAGTCACGGAATGAATCAAGGAGGGGTGTAATTGATGAGGGGGCAAGTAACGAAAGTGACTGCTACCGAGCAGCCCGCGAACTCTCAACCCAGAGCCTGGACACAGTTAAAAGTGAACGTAGTTCACCCTGTGCTCTCCACAGCGACTAACAGTAGCCTCGATATTTAGTCAAGCCTCGATACCAAGTCGCAACCTCATTGAGCTGCAGATGTGCAAGACCGCGACCATGATTTCAGACTTATGACCCATAGCCCTAACCGTTAGTGGCGTAGACATAACAGCGAACGTATCCTTCGTCCGGTCCCACAATCGCGGCCCCACACATCGTAACTCGCTGACACTGAGACCCGTACCATGCTAAATGCGCCCATCCAGCACTACTCTGAGCGGAGAGCAGAAAAAACCATGTACTGCAGAAAACGGATTGCAGCAAAAAAATGAATTGGGGGGGAGTGCGCAGCCAATTCGCTCGATTTATTTTCCGCATAACTATCAAACGTCTCTTAAACGTTTAATAATTATACAGTAAATAATTGATTGCCCAGGTCTCACCCCGTGGAGGTTACTTCGCGTCTCTTTACTGTCATTTATGTTTAATTATTATTAAGAGCGGTTGCGCTCTAAAAACAATAAAAAGAACTTTGACGGAGCAAGCACTGTCTCTACCGACCGCATTGCGCGCGGCCAACAATATCGTTATGGTGATAACATCGTGCCCATGGCACTTTCTGAAACATTTCAAAGAACAGACATCATTGAAATATTTGCATTCTCAGTACTTTTCAGATATTATAGTAATCAAAGATCATTGGCAAAATAAGGTTAAAGAAATACAGGGATACTTACTCTTCAAGTTGATGGATGAAAGCCCGAACTCGCCGAACAGCATAGTTATTGACTCTAATACCGGAATACTTATTGCGATAAAAATAAAAAAATAAAATAAAAGACTACTATCGCGCGCGTTTTATAATAGTGATCGACGAACAAGGTGACTCTAATTTCGCGAGAGAAATATTTCGAAGCAAACACTGTCTCTACTTTCGCGTATCTTTACTAGTTTGTATATTGAATTATAATTATTAAGAGCGGTTGCGCTCTAAAAACAGTAAAAAGAACTTTGACGGAGCAAGCACTGACTCTACCGACCGCATTGCGCGCGGTCAACAAAATTTTCTGGAAGAAAATCTGTACAAATTAGTAAATGGGGAGGTTTGATTTTATTTGTCTGTTGAGGAATTACTGCTTCGTTTTTAATCAAGTACTACCGTATTCTTATTCAGATTTAATTACTATTAGTTGTCTATGCAAGATGTATTGTTACAGAATAATGTAACTCATTTATCAAAAGCGTACTGTGACTGTTCTTTGTCAGAGTTTTAAGGGTGATCATGATGCTAGTAAGTAAACATCGCGCATTTATAAATTCTCGTAGCTGCTTGTAGAAATGAAGACTCGAAGCCATTTATCATGCTTTAAGGGCATGACAACAAGTACATAACTACGCGAGCAAACCTGCGTTGAAAATACAATGTGGCCGTACTTGTGAGTACGTCAAAGAGTCAAGAGATAATGAAAGGGTTTACTAAAAAACTAGTGAAGCTATAATAGAAATCACGACCGAAATGAAGGAAAAGGTAAACGTATCCCAATTTATCGTTTAGAATTACTGAAATTTACTGCCCTAGTTTCAATTGCCAATATTGCAAATTCTATTTAAAATGTTTTCATTATTTAATGAATGTGAATATACGAATTGAGAGACGTCAGTATTGAAATGTATTTACAATAATGAAAGTGTTCAATAACTTTCAACCGAAGAAAAAGAACTTGACAGTCCGTTTACAACAAAAGCAATTCTAATATAGAAGTTCGAATACTGTTAGTATATTTACATAAACGTAGCAACTAATGATAATAAGAAAGTTATTTCATTAATTTATTCTCATTTCATCTTAGTGCTGCTGCATGTTGAATAGACTCAAACTATGAATTATCATTTAGTACGGATCACGTATTGTAAAACAGATATCAATTATACATCATCCATCACCCAAATCCAATCGCCAGATAACAAGAAATATACATAAATCGTTGTGATATTCAGTTAAATGTTACCAGTCCTTCATCATACGTCATCGGACTGATTGTTATGCGTCATAGTAATTGTAGCCTCAATATTATTCTTTACCAGCGAATCATCCATTATACCTGCAACAAAAAGAAATGCAACGTGATAGACCTGTTCTAAAATCAGAATGGAATTTAAAGTCGCAAAAGGACTTTGTGTGTAAGTAGCTGCGTATGTAAGTGGCATTGCAAACCAAATATGTAAACGCAATAAAATATAATAAACATTCGAAGAACTGTTCAAATTAATAAATTAGTTAACACGATGTTACAACAAACGGCTACTTAATATCGCGTTAAAAAGACCTCGATGCCGGAAGAAAACGCGACCATCCTCAATCGGATGACCACTCATTCGTCCAGCATATGAAACTCGAGGAAGACTTTAATCAATACAATTTAATGCACTGTTGCGATAGTTGAACGGTTGTTAGTTAAACGCGCATTAATTAATAGAAGCTAATAGTCAAGCGTACGCGATGGTAAGGTAAAGTCCGAGATGCTATTGTGCTGAAGAGTGAGGTAAGTCGCTAACCTTCAACAGCACAACCCAACCCTTACGATACGACGCTCCAACTGATACTGACTCCGCGCGACGCGCACCGCGACGCGACACATCCCCACTACGCGACGCGCAGGCGCGCCGGTAGCACGCGATAGCGTTCGCTGGTACAATTCGCAATTTCCGAAAACTTTCGATGGTCTCCAATCAAATCTGCGCTTTGATTTCCAAGAAATTCAAGACTATGGTTTTTTCTTAAGATCCAGCACTCTGGCACGCGTTTTTTTGGAAAACCAATGCTTCCAGGACATTGCGGATTACACAAAACTGGGCATAAGCAACGGAAATGTTGTTGTGCCCCATAGGAATCGTTATTATCCTGCTCTCACATATTACGGTGTTATCGTATAATTTAATTTAATTCTATTGTGAAGAGTAATTCGTTGCTTAATGAGGCGAGGATGGTCTGTATTTAATCATGCGAATTGATGCATAATAATTAGCCTGTGCTCGTACTAAACTTCTTTAATAAATTCTTTATCAAGTGGTCGTCGTTTATGAGCAGAGGACGCTCAAATCAGTGTCGGATTTTTGAGTCGGTATGGCAGTCGCGTTGGGCCACAAAAGTCCTTAAGATGATTTGTCTAGTCATATATATCGTCTATGCCCTCATTTGTGATTTTGTATCACAAACAAATAAAATTAGAATCAAAATAAAAGTTTACTACAAAATAAAAATTTACTACAGGTCGGTAACTCGCAATTACCAACTGAGAATTACTAACTGAATAAGCTTACTAGTTCTATACCTTGTTTGTAGATGTCAGCTCCAGTGCTTCTCGTTCGGTAACACCAAGCTCTTATCCAACTACCAGCAATCCCTAAAACAAATTACATCCGTAAAATCAAACTGTATGAAAACACATGTCTTCCTCTTTCAACTAAATTATTCAACTATTCTCCACTCTTTCTCCATTCATTCTATTAATCTAAGTCTTTAAGATCTTTCTATCCACATACTACAAACAGATTTGGCATTTAAGAGAATCAAACAAAAACGTATCAACGTCACAGCCGGTTCGCCTTATTCGTAAAAAGGGGCAAGAATTAGAGCAGCGGCAAGATATCACCGTAATCCGACGACAGTGATTACACACCGTTCTGCCTTCGTATTTAACATGACAGCGAGTGTGTTACTGGTCCGGGTCGTGACACGAAGGGTTCTTTTCATTCTACAGAAGTCCTACGGGATAATGGATCGAAAATCCGGGGCGAACGATGCGCGAGATGGGATTTGCAGCGATTTGAAATCTATCCGCGTGAAATCCTCGCGATGTGCTCGTGAAACTGTCAGGCGGAAACTATCAGTTGAAATGTTATTCTAGATTCTAGAATCTGGAACATTATCTGAAAAACCGTTATATTACATTAAATTATAAAATTAGTATTGTTTCTGTTTAAATTGTCAATTTAGAGCTTCAATTAAATAACCAAGATATAATCTTTTTTTGTCCAATTCTTTAATTATAAATTGAACTGCAAAAACTTTAAAAATATAATTCAAAGTTTTGAGACGAACTCGAATTAAAGAAACCAGAGTTCTTCTTGATCTAGGAGGCAGAAAAGAGGATGGACAAAAACAGAAAGGACAGAAACGTTAAGGAATTGTCCAAGGACTTTTACCAGTGGCCACTTCCACGAAGCGAGAGCGCTGGTTGATTTACTGTGCAGAAACGTCGCTGACGCAGTAGAAAATGCGTAGAAACCAAAGGGAATAAATGTTCTTAAACAGCGTACCAATAAATAACGGTTTATGAACGTACTAATGCCGCGCGCGATATTAACGGAAGTCGTGGTATCTGGGCCTGTCGACTTCCGGGGGGCTGAGGCTGGGACCCCGCAAACTTGGAGTCTTAAATGAACGCAGCCGCACGCTGCGGTTCTAATTAAAACAAAGACGATTATAAGTTTCAGCTGGAATTTATAATCGTCGCTGCCGTGACAGTCTCTTCCACCCTTTTCACCCCAATTTAGACCCAGCTCTAATGCTTCAACGGAACAGTGAAAAAGTAATCATGCGTGTCTGAAAGACAACACGTATAACGGCAGAAATATTTGCTGAAACTTACATTTAAAGAATTCTGATAATATTAATTTCATACGAATTATAATATTACTATTATTATATAGATAATATTAATCTGCTTAGTTAGCCAAGTATAGACGGGCAACGTTTTCTTTTAATATCAGACAACAGTTCCGTCGACATGTTTCGACGGTTCTCGAATATTTTTCCAAATAAGTACTACTCGCGCTGGAGCAAGGGATAAAGATTGAACGTTCACTGAAATTTTTCATCCCTCGATGGTTGTTCGAAGGTAAATTTACAAAGTTTATCGGGCACCGCAGCAAGAAATACAGACGATAGACGCAATTAAACCGCAGTTATATTTCCGTGGACGATAGAGAACGCGGCCGTAATTGAGTCGTAGCAGCGTTTATCGCGTGTAGATAAATATCCCGTTTAATTGGTCGGCTTCCGCGGCAGGAATTTTCTACCCCCGATGTTTCACATTCCCCTCTCGCCCAGGCCTTCGGGTCCCCGCTTCTAATTGACCGTACACGTGTTCGCGAACTGTTTGCACAGGTAGGTTCACGCTGCGATTTATTCTTGTGAAAGATTGGTCCGCTTTGAAGGAACGAGAGGAGAGAAATTTAAATGAAAATTTTCCAACTTCGCGTACGAGCAAAGAAGCTCATTTGTGATCAAATTGAAGAAAGAATTGTCTGTTGGGATGACGGATTGCTATTATTTAGGACGATATTAGTTTTGGAATTAATATTTGACGTTCTGTTTACTCGTGCATTATTCGACGTTTCTGTTTTCACTGTCGTACCAAAAGAATTTTTTTTTAACGAATCAAACGGGAAAGCTCGATCAGCGAAATTCTTAGCAACTGAGTCGAGCCAATTTTGGAGTGTTTAATGGGCGGAGAACGCGATCCCTGTATCAGCGAGATTGCTACTGGCCCTAGGAATGATCCTACGATTATGCCGATATTTAGGCACCCGCTGGGTGATCCCTCTAATCCGGATTTGGACTAGCATGCATGCAGCGTAGGTTGTACAACCGTAAGGTTGTCGGTGCACTTGGCTGCATCCACGTGCGTACCTGCCTTCTCGATCGCGTGTCTCCATGAACTTTAGACGAATATTCGATACGAATAACCTATCGTTCAATTTCCGCATTGTTTTCGGACTCAGAAAAGAAATTGCTCTTTAAAAAGGCCTCTGGGTCATTTTTCCTGTTTTACATATTTTACTAACTCGCAAGTTTGCCTGTCACGACAATAAGGAGAAAAGTGTTGTCCTTCCTTGAACGTAATTGCTATCTATTCATTTTTAGGAGACAATGCAACCAAGCAGAGGAGCTTTCGTTCTCCTGTTAAACACCGTTTCGCCCCTCCTTTACAACAAGATAAATCCACGAGGGGCCCCGTAATAAAGGCAGCCGCGTTTTAATTACAAACTTATTATCGTGAAACAAACTTGGCCCGCGTATACATCAGCGGCGCAGGCAAGAGCAACCAAACAGTGACTCGGTTTATTAATTTATCGTTGGCCCTCTGGGTGGAGGGACGTTGTTCCTTTTTAATTATTTCTTAATTAAAAATCCGCCGTTCTAACCGGCTACCAGGCTTCGCGGCAATAAGCGTTTCCCCTTTTGCACCCTTTGGCGAACGACTGACCCTTCTGCCGTTCTCTTCTAACCTCTTCTACCGCCGCGTGGACACTCCATTTCGCACCACGCGAACTTTGCTAATCGGGTTAACAGCTTCTCCGGGGATAAACCGAATTAAGGTGTCGAAGGTTCGAGCATCTGTTCCTTTACCCCGTTGTCCTTATTTTCGAGTGTCTTGATAACGATCTACGTGCGGTACAAAAGGGGTTGTGCACGGCATAGACGGGGATAATAGAGTGGACAGTAGAATGGAGAGGCATTAAAACTGTGAAAGACAGTATTGTGGAATTTGCTCCTTACGCCGAAACGGATTAAGTAACCGAACTTTATTTTCCGCTGTAATTGGGCTAATACCCTGCTACTTAAGTAAGTGGATATTACAAGAACTTAGCATTTAGAACGATTTACATTTAACACCAATCAGTGGCAGTAGTCTCGAAATAAGCATCAACAATTTTATTCCCGTGCTCATCAATGCATTACCATCGACACGATTAATTGGTTCCATTCTATCGGGGACAAATGTACGTAACGCCGGGTAAATAATTGTGATCTAATCATCAGCATCCCCCAACAATATCCAATTACCCCGTGAACGTTCGTCCAGCGTACGTGGAAGAAGGGTTGCAATGTAACGCGGCTAGATAACATCGAAGCGTCAATTAGACGACACGGTATAGGACGCTGCAATTCGATTTTACTTAATGTTTCTACGCCCACGTGCGGGGGTTAATTGTTTCGACCTCGATGCTCGTCGAGCGACGAGTTTCGTTACAATACACCTAATTCCCGGCATCTAGACAAGCCTGTTATCCGCTGCGATCGAGTTCGCCAGGGGTATACTCGATTAGTAGTCGATTGACGATGGATTCGATCCTGTCCAACACGTGGGGGTGAATTACCCCGTAGATTGGGGAGGGGGGCGAAGAAGCCCGCATCATCGCGAGCTCACCATGGAGACCAGCCTGTTTTGAAAACAAAATTATGGGAAGCCGGTTATGAATTATTCAGTGTTTTATTTACATGTAGTTGGTAATAATGGAGAAGAGGTATTTATCGATGGGGTGATAAGGGGTGAGAGTGTGCTACAGATGGCGAATATCTTTTGAAAATTGTTGCGGGCGTTCGGAGGACCGTTTTCTTTTTTATTTGACACGTAGAATTGGACACTGTGAATATTATGTATTCGCGAAACAGAAATTAACTTGTTATCAGATAGTATAATTTTTGTATGCTATCGAGGTATTTATTTCTATTCTAACTGTGCTGTTCCTTTGAACAACTGTGTCGTTATATCATTCTTGTTGAAATCGTTAATACAGGATTTTCTTCGTCGAGCATAAACTAAGTACGAATGCTGTATGGTATGGCAAACTAAGACCAAATTAAAGAAAGATAGGAACCTTGTGCGTGGTTCAATTTCCGCGCTCTACAAGGAGCAATCAGGCACCTCGTAAAGACGAAATCTGTTTGAAAATCACGGAATGCTTTCTCGAGATGTCTCCGAGTTAACGAGTTTGTTTTGAATGCTGCTAGTGCGTAGCTTCCTTTGCCCCGCCTGATTACCATGAGAAGCGTGGGCCAACAGGTACGTCATGGAAAAACAATAGAAGCAAACGAGGCCTAACCACTCGCTTCATTTTGTTGCGGAATGGTCAGGCGGAACGCGGAGCGGAAAATTGCTTCGCCGCGAGAAATCATGCTGATTCCACGCTGAAAACGCGGGGCGGAGAAGCTAACCAGCCGAGAAAATTGTGAATACTCGTTGCTACTTTGTTACGCTGCCGTTCGCCTCAACGATCGAGCTTCAATTATATGGAATTGCCCGAACCTTCGAAATCATTGGAAACGTTCAAAATTCTGATGACAAACGAGACGGAGTGGCTACAATTTTAGAAGCAGAGAATATAAGACTATTAACACGGCTTCATATATATCGACGACTCGTTTAGACGAAAATTTCAACAAAAAACGTTTTGAAAGATTGCTATGCACTTTTATAATTCATCCAATTTTCAAAGTATCAACTATAGTTAATTAAACTGTACTCCGATAGATTCTTTTGCAACGCATACCGCACGGAAGAAACAGGGAAGAAATAGGAAAATTCCCAGCCCCGCAGTGAGAGCAACTGTTAAGAATATTCATAAAGATATGTGCAACTAGATTAGGACGACTTTTCAAACGGAAGTTGTCCCGAATCGCAGGTAGACATTGTCCAGCGATAAATTAAAAGCATATCGATGCATGGCTGCCGAGGCAGGGGTCAGCTTTAAAACAAACGTGTAATTTACCAGTGGCTAACCTGCTTTATCGCGGTCCAACCGTTCGTAACTATAATACCTCTCGGAGGGTAATGGGTTGAGAACGAAGAAGCCCTCGAGGATTATGATGGGTTATACTTTGGTAGGCGGAGAGGACTCCCGTTTAAGCAGTAATTAAGTCCTGCCACGCCCTCGGTCACGCTTCCTCTGACCCGCGAAACTGGTCGGGGGTAGCCTTCTCCGAGCCATAAATTATCGGAAACAACCGAAACTGGAACTGTACGCCTCGTCACTATTACTATTATTACGTTGACATATTTTAATTCCACCGGAAAGTATCCCCTTCCAATTATAGGAACGTGTTTAGGGAAGAATGAGACGCACGAAGGGTTGGTACAGAAAGGAAAGGAACAAAAATGTAAAACTATTGTTCAGCGTGTGCACAATTCTGTGCGAAACTTCGATGCTTCGACCCTCGACTCCCTAAATATCGCTCCTCGCCCTCCCGTTAAAAAATCAAAGTCCCCGAAAAGCAGCATTGCATCTTTGGTGTCCGTATTTCCAAGAAACATCAACACGAACTATCTATCGCCGATTCCACGAAACTATAGCGCCGTGCGGTACCCTCGCTACGAGAATAACAAATTTATAATTCATTCCGCGTGCAGACCAACAAATTACGCGCGTCAACACACGGAGCGTACAGAGGCGGAGGAAGAAGATGCTGTAGCAAGAGGGGCACGGGGATGACGGCCGGTTCGATCGCATAAATCTCACGTATTCGGCGGCGTGGCACGCCGTGACGGTCTCTAACGATATATTCTGATATAATTAAAACAATAAATAAGATGGCGTCCCATGGCGAGCACCGGGGGTCGAACTCTAGCTACGTTTTCTCTGCATCCCACCGCAACCCCGGGTCTCTCCCTTTCTCGCTCGTGCTTTCCAGAAATTACTTTTACCGTCTCGTCAACCCCGTATTCAGAACATAACTGGGGCATCCTGGATTCTCCGCAGCCGAGTACATAGAACTCGTTCGAAACCGCGGGATTCGTCACGCTTCCTAACTCGATGCGACGAGTTGGTCTTCGTGGATAAAAAGGGGTAGCGGTTTTGCGACGCGCCGGTGTCAATGGCGGTATGTCTTCATTGTCACGGGTGATAATTATGACATCGCGATAGGTAGTCAGTTTATTTATTTTGCTATCTAGAACTTGCACGACTTTTTCTTTGTTCCCGTTTCATTAAAGTTATAACGGTCCACGGACTTCGCTGAAGAGGCGGCAAGAAATTTTTCGAGTAAATAAAAATGTGTAACGCGTACGACGTTGAATTTTCGCGATGTTCTGAAAGAATACACAGAAAACACCTTAAATCTCCAGGATGAAAATAGAGAGAACAAACGAAGGATTAGAAGAAGGATCGTAGTTGTACGCTACAAGAATGCATGTAGAAACAACACCGGGACGCGTGTTCATTGAATTTCAACCCCTTGAAAGCACGTTCGATTCGTTCTTTTTTTGTTTCACTCGACTCCCATTACTTTTCCAGGAGAGCCAGGCGGCGTCTGGGCGCGCGTCCGTTGGTATGTCTGGTATTTCTGTCGGCCATCGTTCGCCACGGTGAAACAGTTGTCCTCTCACGAGTTTTTCCTACGAGCCAGTCCACCGTTGAACGCCTTCATTTTACCATTATCCGTTGGAAAATTGTTTCGTTGAAAAATCCGTCCGCCCGGGGGGGAGGGATTTTTGAATGAACGAAATAACGAACGGTGCAATTGTCGGAGAATTATAATAGTATAAAGTCCGGACGATACTTTGCCCGTTCGGTACACGCGACCATAGAGATTCCTATCTGGGCTTGATAAATTACTGTCCCTACACGACCTCCCCTTTCTCTCCCCCCCCGTGTTTGGTAGTTCTCTTGATCCAACAGTTCCTTCTGCTCTCGTGTCCGGCGCTCTCGAGCACCCGGCTTCACCTTAATATTAATTTGCCCCTCCATTGTCCACTTTTATTACTCACATATCTTACCACGTTCTTAGCTCTCTTAATTCCTCGTCTTTTTTCCCCGCAAGTCACGATCGGTTCCCCCGCTACCTTCTCGAATCACGCTTTACCCGCGACCGAATTCACGTTCCTCCTCCTTTTGCAATAACGATTTTACAGTTTCTGGTGGCAACAATTCGCGTCGTTTTCCGCTTACTCGAACGCACAGCGGAGGGGACCGCTTTCAACGCGAAACTCCGTAGTCATTTTCGTCCATTAATTTCCTAAACACCGGTAATCCCACAATTTTCACCGACCATCCAGCCCTTTCGTCCACCCCCTTCTCCAACAATACTCCCATCACAGTTTCCAATGCAGTCGTACGTACCTCTACCTGCCGGGGGGCGCGCCGAGCACGCCTATGGAATCACGACCAAAGGGTTAATTACTCGAGACCGCGATGACGCTACGAAATCGTTCGTTTTTACGAGTCCCCGAGGGCGCTCGTTCGTCGAATGGAAAACGCCACCCCCACGAGACTCTCGAATTCGAGGACAAGCTCGCGGGCGTGGTAGTCGCTCGAGGGCGAAGAGGCCACGGGAATCGTGACGATGCTCGAGAGACTGGTCGCGCAAATTGTGTCGATTGTTCGCGCACGGAAAAATTTGTCATCGAGCCTGTTCTCGGCGTAGGCGTGGCGAGCCGCGCTCTACCTCCTTCGTCGTTTCCCTCGTTTTGCATCCCGATGAAAAATAGCGACTCGCCCGGGGGGAATTCAGCAACAGGTAGCAGGTACGTGGATGCCGGCCGCGCCGCGTTGCTCCTACGCGAGCTGATTTATGAATCGGAAGAAGGACGCGACGATTTCCCTGCGCGCGGAATCTGCGAAGGGTGTAACTCGAGGTGAACGACGATTTACGATCGCACGTATCGAATTCGGCTGGCCGTTCCGCGGATCGCGTCTGCGGACAGCTGCTCCTGACAATTCTTCGGTTCATTCTGGCAACTGCCAGCCTTTATGTTGACGCGTAGGATTTCTCTTAGCGCCTGAGTTGACGGGTCCTGAATTTTTAAATCGCCCTAGCGACATCCACCGCTTATTATGAGAAGCGGAATTATTGTCAGCGCCTCTTTCGTAAATATCGTTGCAACCTTCATCGTCGACTCCAGCTGCTGGAATTTTCATCGCCACTCGTATCAACGCGTCGTTGCAACGAGTCGAGATTTTGTCCACCATTCCTGCACCTCCCAACGCTTATAACGACCCCCGGCATTTTTTTGTACGCCCTCGCCGTTTTCCAAATCGGCCTTACACCAGACAGAATTTTCTTCACAGCGATGTTATCCGCTGTCGCATTGAAACTGCTTCGACGTTCACCGCACATAAACGCGTATATACACGCGCGGCGCACCCTTTTCGCAGCGAAACCGTTGCCCCGTAAGCATGCACGCGTTTTAATCAACCGCGTCGCAGCCTGGAATCCCGCTGAAAGCCGGCAAAAAGCGCTCGGGAAGGATCGTTGGATCTCTTTGAAGCCGACAAAAGCTAATAAGCAGTTATTAGGCTTTCCGGCAGTCTGTGTTGCACCCCGTAAGCCAGCCAGTAACACGAGAGCGATGCGGCGAAGGGGGAGAGAAACGACACGGCAGAGGTGCCCGTGGTGTGTGCCCGCGAAGGGTTTTCAACGGGCCAGCACCATGCCTTGACAAGTATATCGTGGAATTTAATATAGTCGGCCCGACGCAGAGGGTAGAATATACGCGACAAAAGATACCAGTCGATTCGTCCCTTTTGTACACGTGGGGGAGAGTGTTATCGTTTTCCTGTTTATATGGGGGACGAATGGTGGAATTCGTGGAACGACGAGAATTCGGGCGCGGAGCTTATGGAAGCATTGCGAGGGTGTCGAAACCGAGATATTGTTCGTTCGCAAGGTATTTGTTTAACAGCCAGCCGGTCGGTAGACAGCGACGGGTCTCTTTAGACCCGCGCTGAACGACGGTCGAATTGAAACGGACCAAAATTATTACGTTCGCCCGCGTAATTGAAACGCGCGTCGACGCTAAACGGTATTGCGAAACTAATGAAAAGACGACCGAAAGAGGTGCAAAGAAAGGACGCGAGGAGCGTATGCGCTACGTAAACGATTTTTACCATGATGACATAACAAATTACAACTGAATTCTTATTTCGATCCGATTCGTCCCTGCCTTGATCGAACTCGGTGTTTCGTTCACTTCCCTTGCACTAATTTACAGAGTATACACCGGGTTAGAATAGACCCGACGCTTTCGACGAACTGTCGATCGACTTGAAACATGAATCACGCCTCGAATTTGCGAGACAAAATTCAATACGGAGATTCGGGGTAAAAAAAAAAAAATACCCGCATACAACACAAGCGGCGTAACAGTCGAATCCGTAATATCTGTTCTAAATCGTGCAAAGAGAGTCGCGCGAACAAGAGGAAACGAAGGGCGGTTGAAAGGAGCGCTCGAGGCGCGCAACAGGGAGGGAAGCACGCGCGCAGAAGTACGTTGGAGAACCGAAAACAGTCGTTGAGATCTCGCGGCGCGCTGGTAGTGGAAGGCAAGGAAATCGTTTACAAATCGTGCAACATCGAACGTCCGGGCGAGTCGGAATAAAATCGACCGGCCAACGAGCGAACCGATGAAAGATTCGTTTTCTTTATCGTCGGCGAGGCACATTGGGGGGGCCGCACGGACGATCCCCCCTTGCGCTCGTAGCACGAGTTGATTCCGTGAAAGTCGCGTCAGTCAGCCGGGGCCCCGGTTCCGCGACTCCTAAAAGCCTCTTTCTACCGATTGTTCCCCGCTGGAACAAAGACGGAGGCACCTGCTGCTGGCCGGGCGTCGTATTACTCCCCTTTCTGCGTCGGCACGAAAGTCGAACACCTGAGAAATGTGTTCGCTGGGGGCATTGTCGGGCACCGCATGAGAACGGAAGTGCAAATTATAGGCCCCGCGACAGAGATTTTTCTCACGATCCGACCGGGACGGCCAACGGCGAGCGAGCGATTCGGCTCGTCGCGGGATTCGCGCGAGCGAAAGGAAAGAAAGAAGAGTAGAAAGAGAATGGATGAATGAGGGAACGCGTGCTCCTTCGTGAATACGACCGGGAAGATCGTTACCGTCGACGACGCAGCGACGGTTGACACGGGGAACAGTTGGAGATCGGAGGGACTGTTAAACGATTCGACGATTTTCGATTGGACGATATTACGGTGAACCGAGATAGAAGAATGTCGGGACTGTTATTAGAAGAGAAACTCTGGGGACGTGGTCGAGACATTGTAATGGCATGCAATTTGAAAGGATGGTGTGTTTGAGGGGCAGGGTGCGAGGGAAAATTCGATATTTTTATTCCGCGCACCCTTTGGCGTCTAATTATTGTCTTTTGATTTATGACCACGTGGTAATATTTCTGCCTGCACCGTGATTGCCCTTTCTACGCGTTTCTGTGAAGCTTTCTTTAATCCTCAGGTTCAAGCGTGCCGAGAATAAAATGGAAAGTGACACATTTTCCACAGAAAAAATTAGCTGGCTTAATTGCACAATTTACATCGCGACACTACTTTTCACGGATGCCTTAATATCTTGAAACATCGCTGTCGCGTCATAGCTCCCTCTCGCGTTGTGCCCCTATTTGCTATAGAGTTTCGTGAAGCTATTAGAAATCTTGAAGCATGCAAAGTTTTGTCGCCTTTTATTTCTATTAGTGTTTTGTATTTGCGCTACGCTTCCTCTCTAACTTTTGTTCACTAGTTTACAATGTTACGAGTAAAATAATTCTTCTCTCTCAGAGTCGACGATAATTTTGCTGTTCTTAATATCGTTTGAGTTTCGCAGAAAAAATTGAGATGGTTCGTTCGAGTTTCACTGGGTCCACTGTACGTCTGAACGCAATGATACACCAACACCGATAGGTGTAGCGATTACACGCAGCTCATACCTTCTCTAACGAATATAAATAAAATATCTACAGCTAATGTATCGTAGAAGTACATTAATGGACAAGTCAGAGAGTTCAGGGCTCGTCGGGGATATTTATTTCGCGGACGACGGAACGCAATTGTAAATCGTCAGATTGATGCGAATAGCTGCAGGTGTAAAGCGATGGTGGCAAGTAGCGCGGCCTTCACCTGCAGTTGTTAATTATTTAAGTATTTCCAATGTTCCTGCGACACAGTACGATATTTGATAGGATCGTGAAAGGGAACAATTATCCGGCTTTAAGTATTTACACGGAGAGGGCTACTCAAACAAAGAACGCTTCGTTTCTTCGAGGCTCATTGTCCTAGATCCTGTTAGAGCAATCTCTATTGAAATTCGTCAATGCAGCTGCCTCTTGCTACCCTCCGTACCTCACGTGTTCTGTTTCTTTGATCGTATTCTATTTCCATAATCATCCGATTGACAATAATTACGTTCGACTGCTGATCCCCCCCCCCCCCAAAAAAAAGAAGTATTCCGCAAATCGAATATCGTACGAGTCTCAAGTAAATCTTCTCCTTTTTCCCTTGCTCGTCAGCGGCACGATTAATTGCCCCGACACTTTCTAAAGAATTACGGACACTAATTGAATGTGCAGAAAAAAAAAGAGAAACAGCGCGCAATTACGGTTGTTTTTTTCGCCGATGAAAAATGTACAAGCAGCGGAATAGAGTGGAGTTTCGAGCGAAGACGCTGAAAGATAATCAATGAGAGTGGACGATAATGTCCGGCCGGCTAAGATGGCGTTGAGACAAGAAAACTACTTGGTGTAACGACCGTAAAAAAGGAAAAAAAAGGAAGTGACTGGGAGCAGCTGAGTTTCCGATTGGCTGGCGCACCGCTGGGCGGGAACTCGACAATCGACTTTTACAGTCTCTTGCTCTTTCACCTGTGGTCCGAGGATCGCAGCGACGATGGACTAACTGGATCTCGCGAAACCGGCCGAGTTCCGCGGGTCAATACAACGGAAACCATCAGAAGAAGATCGTATCACTAGTAACGTAAACCACCCCTGAACGGCCTCCGATAAACCCGGCTGAATTCTTCCAACGAAAGACTCGAGTAAAGTTAACAGCTCCCCGTTTAAAAGCAACTGCAATAATACCGTGCTGCGAGTATAACACAAGGCGGTAGCGATTAATAAAAATCGCTTACGGTAGCTGCCGAGGCCACCCCTGAACTGCAACTAATAAATCGAAACCATAATCCTCCGGAGTAAACAAAAATATCTATGCAGTAGATTATTGCAAGTAATCGCAAAACGCAAGTGGCAGTGGGATTACAGAGCAACGCAAATTATTGACAACTGAAAGAATTAGATCACCCTTGAAAGTGATCACCGAAAACCGTTCCCGAATATCTCGAAATGAAAGGAATAAATTCCTCCCGTAAAAGAAAATCGAGGAGAACTCGATCTTGGACAGCGGTTTTTTAACGAAGTTTCACGAAACAACGTCACTATAAGACGCAAACCGTCAACGATTACGTAAAGCACCCCCGATCACGTGGACGATTGTCGAAGGAGCCGCGTCATTGACGGGGGAGATTATTCGTCGCGACGATACGTCGGTCCATTTTCGGCGTCTTTGATACTCCGTCTGGCCGGGGTGGCCGAAAAGGATGGATCCGTGGCTCGTGTGTGCATGATCATTGCGTGATTGCGGGTACCAACAATGACAACAAGCGCCACGGGAGGCGTGACTTGGCACGTCGAAGACGCGGCCGGTCTCCCTTTAATGCGGATCCGCCGACAGCCGCCGAGGGAAACTGAAACGGGACAACGCGATGTTGAAAACGCCGCATCGCTGACAGAACGTTGCGTAACGGGTCGCTGACATGGTGACGGGATGGTCAGAAGTTGAGATGGAGTGTCGGACGAAAGAGTACCGGGGTTGGTTCGGACTGTCGGGAAGGGTAGATTCGAAGTTTTACGGGGCAAAGATTTTGCTACGGACCGTTCGCTTGGAGTTCGATGTTTAGAGTTCGAAAAGAGCGTGAGATTTTCGTAGATATTGAGAGGGAGGAAATTAGATTTCGGAAGGGGATGATATTTAAAATTGGGAGGGAAGAGAACGGGTGTGGTTTTGATTGGAGCAGAGTTTTAGGGGGCAAAGATTTAGTTAATGCCCGGAGCTCCAACTGTTTGGACTGTTGGGAAGGGTAGATTCGAAGTTTTACGGGGCAAAGATTTTGCCCTGAACGGTTCGCTTGCAGTTCGATGTTTGGAGTTCAAAAACAGCGTGAAATTTTCGTAGATATTGAGAGGGATGAAATTAGATTTCGGAGGGGGACGATTGCTAAACTGGGTGGGAAGAAACCGGGGGGTGGTTTTAATTGGAGCACAGTTTTACGGGGCTAAGATTTAGTTAATGCACGGGTGCACGGAATTGGAGGAAAAGTTGTTTGGGTGCTCTCGTTTGGGAAATTGTCATTAAGCAGCTTACAGTTGAAGCTTCGTGGATCAAGTAACGAGCTGATCGAAAGAACTTCGGCACTAGAAGAGCAATAATCGCGGCAATATTAGCGAACATCCCGGTACCGGAAAGATTTACAACGCGAGACCCTTTTTGCGCTGCATCCGCAAAAAGTGGCGCAGAATTTACGGCCTGGCTTTATTGCCTCCCGACTGTGCTTCCTCGTCGAGAGACCGAGAGACGCACACGTGGGAGTAAAGAGAGAGGTAAAACAGTAAATTACCATCGAACTTAGGGCAACTGTCTCCTTCACGGCAATAATACAGAACGTACGTTGTAATTAATCAAAATTATTTTGTCCAAGAACTGCATCAACGTTTCATTATTTATTTAATACTACTGGCTAGAAAAAGACCAAATGAAACGCAATGTATGTAAAATGAAAATTGCCTCCCTAGGCCATCTAATCAATAGCTGCAGGAAAATGAACGATGATAAAATCGTAATAGCAAAGATATTAGATGCGAAAAATCGAACATAGTATTTAAAACAGTAAACGAGTGAAAGAAAGAGAATAACAAATAAATACTTTTGCACTGCTCCAAAGAAAATCCAGGAAAATTCTCAGCCTAACCCCATGCTTCCGATCTCATTTCGTGCCCAGGAAACGAAGATTTGAAATAGAGAGGTGAAATTACGATTCACAGAGCCCGAATCGGAGTTCGATATTTTCATTGTTCAACCGGTCGGCGCGTTTGTGATCCTCATTAGTCGATGAACCGTTCCGATGTCTATACACGCGCGAAACATTCCTCCGGGAGGAGGGCGAGGAAAAAGAAGGAGTCGCGAGTGGAAGGAGCGTATCAATTGTATCGGTGCATTGTTGCCCGACGAGCGAGCAGATGAGTTTCGCTCAAAGATGCTTTTAGTCATTGTGCCCCCATGGCCGGGCCACGAAATGGACCGAGGCTTCGATGAATTCGAAGTTAAATACTCGAACAGTGACTCCGTGGATGGTTCCCCTTTTTGATAGCCGCGTCTCGATCGATTCGGTAGAAAAACCCATTACGGTGATCACGATCCGGTGGATCGGCTTTAGACGTGGTAACAGTCGGAGAAACTGGGTGGAATGGGGTAGAAAAAGCCTGGGAACGGAATGATTTAGAATGGGTTACGGAACGGTGACGTTGAGTTTCTTGTTTCTTGCAATTGGCGAACAATGCGGTTTTATTTTAAGCGGCTTATTGTTGATAATTAATTTAACCCCTTAAGCTTTGTACTTTTTTTTGCCCTGTTTGCAGAAGTTACGGAAGATAGTCATATTTCCTTAACACGCACGTTTATGTATTATTTATATTTTTCGTAAGTAAACGATGATCGAATGAAAAGCGAGACAGCGTCGTTAATGTATTCGTATATGAAGTTGAAAGGTGCACTGCACGCGAGACAGTCTCGTTCGTAAAGCGTAAGTGGTTAATGGAATAGGAGCTAGTCTGTGGGATGCGTAACGAATATCGAGATCTACTTGATCGATGAATACGTTTCAACTGAAAAGCGTATAATTAAAGATACATAGAAATACATTTCTACCAATAAAGTGACTAAGTAGTAAAAAATATAATAGTGTCGGATTCCGGGCCGAACAAAATCGTGCGCAACACTTTAACTTCTGTAAAGAGTTTCATTGCAAGAGTACCGCGAAGAGTTCGCGTGGAAAAGTGACGGAATGGCTGGTGTCGACGACGATTTTAACTGATTTTTTGGGGAGAAATGCCGACCTGTGCCCTTGCTGAGCCATCTTAGCCAACGCCCATTATGAACCTTAGTATCGATGATACTAAGTACCCTAGCGACTAATGTTTATTCTGACCAGGGCAGTATTCGCGGGCCTTACGTCTTATCCGTGACAGAAGGGTTGGTCATAAAACGATAATAACTAAAGAGCATCCTTCTCTTAATCGAAATACTTAACAATTCGGTAGGTGCCGCAAATAAATCTTCATAACCGCGGAATGGATATCACGTGCGATGTCCAGCCTCTTCAAATCTATAGTTCGAAAATCAACGTTGCACGCCATTGCCGTAAAGAGACATCAATAAATGCGGCAAAAGTAACAGAAAGACGATGCAGGAACGCGACAACGGGCTGCTCCGTCGAGACGAAGGGACGTTCGCGAAACCTGGCTGCTCTCGGGGGAACAAAAGACGAATACGTGTACACCTTTCATCACCTTTCATAACCAATCATCTTTCAAAGATCTCGGCGAGCGTAAGCACTCGAAAGGAACGGCGGACCGTTCGTTCGTTCGTGTCGCGGCACGAGTGTGAGCCGTGTTGTCGCCAGTTTACGAAAGCTTTTCCCGGCTTGCACGCGCTCCGCCGCGCGTGCTGTACGCGCGTACGCGCGCGAAGGAGTGCCAAGCACTCAGAGGAAACATCTGGCGTCGTGCTCGAGCCGGAGTCGAGTGGCACTCGAGGCGGAGTGGCACTCGACGCGAGCGAGCCGTCGAAATATAAAGCGTTTCCGCGCTTTTGAGCTTTCGCGCGAAGCTGACGAGGCGGAAGATCGGCTGTCGAGAGTGCGAGGACGTCGCGACGCCCTCGTTGCCGTTCCGTTCCCTTTACGTTCCGTCCGTTTTCGAGATGCCTAATAAACGTTCCTCGCAACGCCAAGGCGCTATTCACCGAATATCTTTGCGCCTGCAAACATTTCACGAGCGAACGAATTGCTTGTTGGGCTAATTAATTGTACGTTAATTTCGAAGCAATGTAACAAAGGAGCGCAGAAATGAACGCGATGCCCTCGGATACAGGCGAGCGTAAACATCCCTTGGGATGATGGACACGTACAGATCCGAATAAAATTTGTAATACCCTAATAGCGATAATGATAATAATAATATGATTACGTTCACGCATTATCAGCACTCCCTTTTCCAGTATTAATAATTAATAAAGGAAAGACCCAAAATTTAATGGCGTCAATTACGCAACGTATATGGCACACCCCGTATATTGCCCGCAATATAATCGGTCGAATAATTGATACGAAACGTCACCGAAGGGGCGCAACGACACGTCCTAGTATGTTCTGTTAAAAATCCAAACTCTTCCCCGCGTTACCCCGACAGGGCCGTCGCAAGAATTAACACGGCCGAGAAGGAGGCCTTTGGCCGCGGTGAAAAGGCAGCAACGTAGAACAAATGGGACAGCTTGCGAAGAGCATAGCGTACCTTTATCGCATGCGACGTTTTTCGGGGTGGCACGCGCGTCGAGCGGGAGCAACGAAGTCGGGTTTCGCACGTATGCGTGTGCCAATGCCAAGTGAATCCCGGTGGCAGAAGGGACCCCCCGCGAATGGGCGTTCATTGTCGCGGTTGCTTACGGGGGTTCGCGTCGTTTGAATAAGCCACGGTTGTCTCGAACGCTCGCGTTCTCCTCTGTTCCCTGTAATTTCGTCGGCGATCTGGAAAGGGGCGGCGAGGCGAATGTCGTTTCGCTCACTGTCTCCGAAATTTCTCGGTCGTTCCACGGGACGAACGGGCGAATCGAATCGAAATAGAGAGGCTCTTCGGTGGTTTCCGGGCAAAATTATTTTCTTGAAATACTCCGCGAGCCCTCGTTAGTGCCGGGGTGTTCGGGTCTGCCGTTGAATTCGATTGATCCCGGAGTTATCGAACCGTCAGGGATTTTTTGTTCGTTCCATTTCGACATCGTGGAACACCGAAACGTATAAATCCCGATTGAAACGAACGCGTCAATCAAATGACCAGTAGCAGACAGGGAGACCCCCCGCGAACGGGGTACACGGTGGCCGTGGCGGAGGTGGGGGGACTCGTGGCGGGTGCCATTGTCGCGGTTCCTCGCGGGGGTTCCTCGCGATTGAATGGCCGTCACCCTGGGAGGCACCGCGACGCCCGTTTTCGCTCTATAATTTTAACAGCCGAGTCGATGATTTCGTCTCTACGTGCGCGCGTTCGTTTGCTTGCTCTCCTTTTTTTCTTTTTCCCTTCCTTTCCCCGCCCCTTCTTCGTCCTGTCGCTTTTGCAATCCGGCCACCATTGCTCGCAAACAACTGCCGCCAGGCCACCTGGTTGTTCTAAACCGATCGAACAGAAAATTTCGTGCCGTTCCTCCTCCTGGCCCGCCACCCAGAGTAGCCGAGGCTCCTAGCCAGACGGATCGCCCGATCAAATGTCAACGAATTTTCCACGGGGTCGTTGACGTTCAATTGGTGCCGTTATCGATGCGACTCGTTCGAGTTAAACCGATTTGGGCACGCGGAATTGCGGAGCAAGTCGCGGAGCAGGGAGAAGATTGATCAAGGGGACTGTATCGTATCCTTCGCGACCATTAGAATTTAACGAAACAATCACTCGGATAACTTTTGCGATACCATTCAGGACTCGTCGTACAGCAACGGCAAAAGTAGTATTATTACACGGTACTCTTATTACCGCATGCTTATTATTTAAATCGCTGTTGGCTTCGACTTTCGCGCGCAGGGGTTGAAATACGTCACTGCTCCGCCATTGAACCTAACTTTCCGCGAAACAAAATTTCACCCGAACCTCCCGCCGCACATATTTACCCCGCCCTTGAATTTATAACAAAACAACGGTAACGCAAATCGATTTATCCGTCGTCGAAGCTTCCTTGGACTCTGCTTCGCCGACAACATGGCGGCCTTCCCAGCCGTCTACCCTGCTACACCCTCGCCTGACTAACGATTAATTAGGGGTTTGCTCGGTTATATACGGGGCAGTATTGGCCGAAAAACTTCTCTATACTCGAGCGGTGGAGAACCGTGGCAGGCCACGAAGTCAGGGAGGTTTCGTTTAGCGATCATTACGCTTTTAGCACTCGTGTTCCCGCCCAGAGTACGGGGCGCCCCCTAGCGCGGCAGGAATAAAGTAAGGGAGCCAAAGGACCCCCCATCTCGCCTTTATCCACCATGGAGAACCAATGGGGGCACCCGGTGTCGGGCACTGTGCAATGGGACGCACAGAGAGTATGTGGGACACGGTGTTCTCCGTATGTCGTCCGGTCTACCCCCCACGTGCTCGATTCCGTAACTTACCCTCGCCTCTTTTCCTCTCAACAGTCGCCGCGACGCGCTGCCCTGACGAGAGAACCTCGACAATTCGAGAATTCAATAAAACCTGAGACCTCGCGGGATCGGCAGCTCGGGTGAAAATACCCCAATAATATCGCCGCAATGCTTTCCGCTCGGTAAGGGTTGGCGACCGTTTCGTTCTTGCATCGTTACGTTCTGCCCCGTCGACGATTAATAGAAGACGCTGGCGCGTTAACGATTTCCGCGGACGAAAGAACTTGAGAACCGTCCAAGTGGACGTGGAGGATCGACGATGGAAAGGGGGCGCGGAGGAGCGGGTGGATAGGGGAGAGAGAGGCCTGGATGGAATCATGGTGAGCGGGCGTGTGCGATCTCTTCTGTGAAAGACCACGGGTCACTAACTAAACCAATGAGGCCGTGCTGTGATTAAATAATTCATGCTGCGAGTGTAATCCGCAAATTTGTTTGGGATTACGAGTACGCCGCGTGCGGTCGAACAATGCCTATCTTTTGCCCCGAATCGCTGGCTCCTCCACCCTTTCCTGACCTGTCAATTAAAACGAACGAGCTTCGCTCTGTTTTATCCAGCGGAAGAAAATTCGAATTTGCCGATCCTGGAAGCGATAGGCAAAAATATATAATATGTACTGGATCGTCGGTGCTCGTTGGGTTCGCGGTGGAACTCGGTGGACGAATAAAAAAATGTCGAAGGAGGTTCGCTTTCGCCGGGGACATTTTTCGCCCCCTTTCCTGCGACGATGTCTCGTAGTATCGCCCACGCTTACATCTTGATTCGCGGCTGCCCGAGCTGTAAATAATAGCCCCCCCCCCACAACCCTTGTCTCTTTTTTTTCGTGGAATTTTATGATCGACTCGCGTATTATGTGGGGCGGAAATTTAACGGCTAGGCACGGTGGTACGTCCCCGGCGAGTAATGGCCGGTCCTTCGAGAAAAAACGAGCAATCGTGGTTCGTCGGAAATTGTAAAACGCGTGCGACGTTTAGAACAATAACGAAAGTAAACGAGTCCGCGATGGCACGCTTCCTTCGTTACATGAAACTCTGACCGATATTTTTGCGCGCACCGATCTTGCACGGACCAGCTAGGCTCCGCGGCTTCCAATCTTCTCAAACAAGGAGGCAACAATATCGAGTTTGAAGACGAAAACGAAGGAGGAATTTCTCGGACGAGGACCGCCTGTTTCTCGCCGCGCGCCGCACCCTCGATTTCTTGCCTCTGCTCCGACGAGCAAATAAAAAGGCGCAGGTTCACCGGCCCTGGAGGACACGGGGGCTCGAGTTATCAATGAAACGCGATAAGGATCGCCGATGAGCCCTCGGGGACACACGGCCGTAGAGCAAGAGCGCAGCTCTGACCTCTCGTTCCACCTCCGCGCGTCTCATCGCCGCCGTCGTCTAGACATTCTAAATTTGAATAATATTTTTATGAATGAGTGGACGCGCCATAAATCGCCCCGTGAATGCTGTGGGACCGGCATAAGGTCGGCCGAGCCACACGCTCCAGCCAGAATCGAGCCGGGCGAGAGAAAGAGAAGACCGGATACCGTTTATTAATGCCCCGGGATTAAATCCTCCTGGATCGAGCGTGTAACGGAATGACAAACAATGGAACGATAATCGAATAGTTGGAATTCGTGAAACGGAATCGGGGAACACCTTGGGCCCCGGCTGTTAATCAGGGGATTCGGTCGGCGGTGGACGGGGTGGTTGGAGTTTTAATTGCATTCGAATTTGCGGATCGCCGGGGCGAACATTTTAATGCAGCGGGAGCGACAAACGGAGGGAAATAAAGGAATGCCGGATAACTTTGATCGCGGTGCTTTTGAACGGAGAGGGTTGATTTTAATAGGAGCAAACGAAACCGCTGCTGGTCCTCCCCTTTCTTTTACTGCATCTAATGTCTTCATTTTCTGTCGTATAACGCAGGCGTATTATTAGCATTGGTTGTTCAACTGAGAATGAAATATCGTATTCCATGTTCCCATTCCTGGATTAGCGAGGGCCTTCAGGAATTAAAGAACGCGTATCTAAGTGGTTACAAATTCTATTTAATTTATATAGCGGTCCCCTGGCCCCCGAGTCCGGGGTCTAAAATCGATCACAGCGATGTCGGTACCAAGCGGGGAAAGAGATTCATTCGCGGTGATGCATGCGAACACGCGTCATAAATATTCCGATCACAATGATAGATTCAAAGCAGACACACGTGCTCCACCGTGGTCACCCCACAAAGGTGGGTCCCCGTGATCCGTGACTAATGGGCTTATTATTTTATATCGCCTCGCATTTGTTACCGATACGCGTGTACCGGTCTTCGCGCGTCCCACGTGTTTCATTCGCCTAATATCGTGTTTACTTAATCGCGAGGAGAATGGGATTAGACGTCCGGCAGCGATCCCCTTATCCTTAAGTAGCCTCATCGTTTTCTTCGCCGCTGCCACACCCTCCCGATTTTCCATCGGGCCGCGTGAAATATGAAATCGATTACGTTCCCCCCGGATCGTCGATTATCTCTTCCATTGAACGCGTCGCATACCCGACGATAGCTTTTAATCAAAATCGTTTTCCTCGATTTCACGACGGAATTATCATTCGTACGAATTTCATTCACTCGGCGAAGTTCAGTTGCAAGATAACGCTCGTTTGCTCGCCGTCTACTTACGGCAGTAGTGGCAATAATTCTTATAAGAAATAGTAATCTATCTATATAATATCTATCAATATACTCGACGAAAGGTGCCGCTGCCCAAACGCGATACACAGAAACGACTTTGCAATCGATATTTCAAATGACACGGTGTTTCACCGTTTAAAAAAGCTCGTAAAAAGTAGGCGGAGCTAATTTTCACCGAACATCAGCAAAGGAATGATTTGTGCGTCCGGTTCCACACGCTGGCAACGTGTTGCCGGACCGAGTAAGTTTTAGCGAGCGAGCGGCAGCCCGAGACAAACGGTGCCAATTGGATTTTCCTTTTCCCACGTGTTCGCCATTGTCCACGATTGCTCGCCGACAACCGGAACGGAACAGCATCGGCCGCCGCTAAAACTCGTGCCGGCCAAATGTTCCTCGCGCGCTCGCTTTCCCCAGGTGAACCCCAGTCCTTGGCCTTGCCGAGCTACACCAGTTTCGAATCCGAGAGACAATATATTCCATACCTGGAACGGACTGTCCCCCGTAACTCCGCGCGAATTATTCAAAGCCCCCGGGCTCCTGGAGACCGCGCGCGAGTCTAGGCCAGTGGTTCTTAACCGTTCCGATGAATGTCGCGGCAAGTCACTTTCGATCGGGAGGAAAATTTGCGGAACAGCGGAATCGTTACGGTCGATCGTGCCGGCAATGAAACTCTGCGCGAAGGACGACGAGCTCTCGCGACTCCTCGCAGCCCGAACTGCGGGAACAGCGAACGTGGAGGACGCGATTGTTAAAAAGCAAAGGAGAGAATGGGATAGGGGGGTGGAGGTGGAGGAGATCAGAAGAGAACGAGAGGAGAAGAACACATGTCGTTCGGTGTACCCCGCGGTGCCACGGGCTTCGATGCGTGGGATTCATATATTAAGCGCGGGGCCCGGGCCGAAACCGGGCGATACGAGGAGGAGGATGAGAGAGGCGAAGACGGGGGCAGAGCGACGAGGACGGGACGAGCAGAAGGAGCCATCGGATCGGCAAGGAGGACGGCTGCGAGGCGAACCAGAGACAGATGAACTAATGCTCGAAACCGCGGGGGGCCCGTGCTTTCGAGCGTCTAATGATTTAGCCGGTGCAACGATGCGCCGCTGGTGCCGGCACCGCTGATACGACCGCGAGTGCCGATGCTCGCTGGTTATACTGGTGCAACGATCGCGAACTCGATTTTCACCGCGGACGCCATTCGTCTCGGCTAGAGGACCGGCTAAAGTGCCGCCTGATCGCTCCGGACGTCTGCCCGCCGCTTCGAAGGGAAACTTGGTCCTCGGCCCTTCGATCATTGAACAGTTCCGTGGAAAGGTTCGCGCTCGGGGGAAGTACGGCATTATTTTCGGCGAGGCTGGGAGATTCTGCGAACGGGTATCGCAATCGTTCGGCTGGACTCGTGAACACTTCCGATGCGATTCTCGAACTGGTCCCGGAAGCGTCAGGCGTTTCGTTCTCGTAGCGTCTTCGAGATTAATGATTTAATTCGTGAGAGGTGTGGAGAAACTCGAAAGCGGATTGTTAAGTATTGTATTCGGATTTCTTTGTTCGCCGCGTCATCCTAGGCGGAATTTTCATTTCGAGCTGTATTCATTTGTCGACGGCCGGGCTGCGGCGGAAAAATTTCAAATTAAAGTGTTCCCCATTATACTGTGCACGCGAGTCGAATAAATTTGCCGCGCCGTGGGAAGGGCTCCTCGTGCGGGATTTACAGTGTCGCCGCTCGGGACCAGTTTTCGCAACGAGTTCGCGCGATTAACGAGATCGATCGATCGGACATGTGCGTTGGATAATTCCCGAAACCGCGGACACGAAACGATGGCGGCACAAAGGGGGCAGGGTCGCCAATCACCCCCTGCGGAAGGTACCCGGTGCTTTATGATCGCATTCGTGACGACCACGCGGACGGGGATCGTGGTTACGTGCATGTAAACGCGTCTTTCAATCTCGTGAGAGAACGTCGTATCGTCGTTTCGGCTTGGCGCAGCGTAAATCCGCTCGCGCTACTTCCAGCGGCGAAAATCAGCGGATTTCGGGTCGCCTCGACGTTCGTAGCTTTAACCTCGAGGATCGAAGCCGATATTCCAACAATACGAAAGTCTTTAAAAGCTTACAAACATATACGAAAGTCTTTAGAAGCTTATAAACATACACGAAAGTCTTTCCAAGCTTGTAAACGTATACGAAGAAAGATTTACGAATATTCCTGGAAAATCGTAGTTATATCTAGACGATGTATCGACGACGGAGCACAATCGATCGCATTAAAAGGGCGCGTAAAGGTTTCCGACCCTGCGTCGCATTCTCCTCGAATTACAGTATTTTCGATACGCGTGACGTCGAAGAAAGGAAAGTCCAGAAATCATCGAGCGATTCTTTCACGCGAAGGAGTGAAAGGGAAATCGATTTGGAACGAGTTAACGATTCCACGATGACGAAGATAGAAACGGACCGTTCGATGACTATCGAACGGGCGTGAAATCGACATTTCGAATATCCTTTAATCGTCGAACAGAATCGTGATCCAGCGTCGCGCTTTACTTTCCTACGACCGCTACGTCTGTGGAAAAGGGAATCGGCGGAGGGCGGAGGAAAAAAACGATAACGGCGTGGAATCGCGAAAAAAGAGACCGACCAGTGTCCGGTTGAGTGTACGTGACTCACGTCAATGCATCACGCTGGAAAATAATTGTACATGTGGACGCGGGCACGCAACGTTCGACGTAAATTCTTCACGCGCACAACGCTCGTCGTAAATCGCCGGCAACACGAGGCGAGCACCCCTTTTTTTTCCCCCTCCGAGGACGTAAATTTCTTCCTTATCGCGGAGTAATTTACGCTCGGTTCGCCAAAAAAGTAACACGACCCTGCAGCTCGCGCTTTTCCGCCCCTTCGTTGCTCGTCCCTTCTCGAGGAAAAAAAAGGCGTTCTTCTTTGCGGAAAAATGCGTCCTTCGTTTTAGGTTTCCCCCCGGATGGAATCCCGTTCCATGGTTTCATTTGTTTTTTGTTCCCTCCGCGTCTCGCAGGCTCGTCGAGCAAAACTTTTGTTCGAAAGCCTCAACGAAACGTTCGTTTCGTTTTCTCGATTGCGCGTCGCAAATTCCATTCCACAAAATTTCCCTGCCTTTCCGCGAGAATCGCGCGCAACGGTATCGGCGCGTCGTCAGTTTAAATGTTGCTGCGGAAAGAATAATTTTTTGCAGCCTTTCGAGCACCGGAACCTCGTTTCCTCCCAGATGTCTGCGTCGTGTTCAATAGCGGCCAGGACCAGAATCGCAATTACAGAAATGTCTGCGAAGGCCAGCGGGGAGAAACAAAAAAATGGTACAAGCAAAAGAAGACCACGACGTGACACAGATCCCCGTGGAAGCCTGTAGTAAATCACGGCCTCGTAATAAGTCGTATATCACGATTTCCCTTTTCCCGTCGTTTTCCAGCTCGGTCGCTGGAATCGTACAATGCGGACGACCAATATTGTTGAAACACTGATCGAAGGGTCGTCCGTACGGCCGATTCCCCTCCGAAAGTCGAACCGCTGCTCGTTGACCTCCACATAGATCCGCAAAAGGCGAGTTTCACTTCCGTCGAGGATATATACGATGCTCGGAGGCCTCCGTTGGCGGCCCATAAGGACCAAACACCATAAACTTTTATAGCCAGTAGTGGTTTCGTTGGATTTCCCTTCGTATGATTTATGGTCTCGCGTCAAGTTCGTTTCGACCGGGATGAAAATTCTGCCGCGAAAGTGTCCTTCCTCACGATATTTTTTTCCCTACCCCTATTCTTCGTCTCTCTGCTCCGTTGGTCCTGTTTCGACAGTTGACCACGATGTTGTATAGTTTCACTTTAAAACAGGCTCCGACCTCTGTGCTCCGCAAGCCGTTGACTTTCAACGTCTGCCACCACCCCCCTGGAACGTCCGTCGTTGGCCGAGGAGTTTTTCTTGCCGATTTCGCTGCGAGATATTCCACGGGACGTTCGTGGGAAATCTGGCGAGGGAACTGACGCTATCGATGTTGCCAGTAGAATAACCTTGCTTCGCTTTACGCCGTGGGAGCTGTTTCGTTTGCCCCAAGCTCGTGATTCAGTGGAAATTCACGCTGCGATGATTGTCGCTCCAGAGCGTTACATCGACAAGTGTTCACCGTCTAATTACTCCGTCCGCCGTAGAGGGTCGCAAAACTTGCTGCGATATCGACGAAAATCCGGAACCACCGGAGTCACTCGAGGAATACTCGAACAGGGCCACCCATTTACGGCAGACTTTCGCAAAGACGATTCAGGGAACGTCTAAATCGGCCTGGCCGTAATCCCATCGGTCCATTATGCGGCTGTTAGAACGAGAAATTGAGCAGCTTTCGGCGTAATTTTCTGGAACCCCCAGTGTGGTCCCCAAACACGGGGACAAACTTGAAGATCGTGAGTAGATGGGCCGTACGATGTTCCCGGCCCGTGAAAAGTGGCAGAAAACAGACTTTCAACCCCCGGGCAGAGGAAGAAGAGCGACGGGGGTGGAAGAAAAGGTGAAAAGCCAAGGCAAAACACGCAGGCAGTCGTGTGTCGTTTAGTGAAAAGAGGTGCCACCAGGTAAGAATCGAGGCGAGAACGGGGGTGAAAAAGGCGCGGCGGGATCATTGTCCCGGCGAGAACTTCGTCCAGCCCTTCGCGACCTGGTGAAACGAAGCCACCCAGGATGCTGGGCCAACAATGATCTTCACCGCGTCATTCGACACCAACGTAGAATCGCCGTTAATGGCCCGTGCAACGAACCTAGATCCTATTGTCGCTTTATTGCGAGCAGTTCCTCGTTTCCTCGTCCCGGGGAAGACACCTCTATCCATGGAGACGGCCGCGTGACTTTTCCACCAAGGGGGACAACGTTTTTAGGGGTGCATTATTTAGGGAGGTCTTTGCATAGTCGCGAAGAATGCGACCTTGCGTTTGACGTCTATGTCTCGGCTGGCACTGGTGAGCTTTTCAAAGTTTTCGCGGGCAGATTGAGACGCGTTAGGTGGCTTTTACCGAAACGAGTAACTGTCCCAAGAAAATTGTTCGAATTCCACGCGTGCGCGGCTCTTAAATTTTCCGAGGATGCTCCGCGTTTCCGAAGTAACACTCGGGGATGAGTTTCGACAGAAAATAGGCAAACGAAGGAAATCGAAGTACCGCGGAATAATTTGGGACATCGAGAAGCGTGGTAAATAAAGTTCCAGGACCTCTGGAAGCGTCCCAATTTTTTCAGCTGATCAAAAGAGGAACGGTATTTTCCCCTGTGGGTAGACGCGACAGCAGGAGCGTGATTTCCGAATCAAAATGTTCCGTGTCGACAGGGACCGGCAGGTATACACGCGCATCGGTATACATACAGGCAGAGAAGGAGGAAACCGAAAGAAACTGACGCAATGGGTGGCTTGATTATAATAGAGGTATCATTCCGCTGAACGATACGCTTCCTCTTCCCTTTGGATAATTGCAAATGGCGTCCTTTTATGCCGGAGGGGCGGCTGATCAAAGCCGCGGATAAATAAAAGATAATCATCTAATTATTCCATTCAAACGGTCGGCTGCTGGCTCTCCACGGTATCCCGAGCTACGATTGCATTGCCGGTCATTAAGATCTCCGTTGATCGTGTTTCTCGATCTTTTCTACTCCCCCGATTCCTGGCCAATCATTGTGACCGAGTCGGAGGGTGCGCCTGGATACAATGCACCGAGCTTGTTTCGATTTAATTGTAATCGAATCCGAATGCTCTCGTGGTAATTACGCCACGAGCACGTTGGAATTTTCTCGTGATCGGTGTGCGGGGATCGACCGTTTGTTTCCACGTCGAATTGTTCTGTTTTTTTTTTCTACTTCTGGTCTGATGGCAACAGCTGACTGTAGTAGTTACTGTTCTCTCTCTCCCTCTCTCTCTCTCTCTGTTTTAAGATCTAGTAGTTGTAGTAGATACAATAAAAGGTTCAGAAAATCAGAGTAATATGGAAATTAGCGTAACGCGATTCTCGTGCAATTTTTCTTTTATTATACAGCGGTGGCTAATACAATTGCACCACTCCTTGAAAACAAAGTTTGTCGATTATGCTTCCCTCAATGCAAATCCAACCTTCAATGCTTAATAACAGAAACGATTACCGTTCGTCTGATTGTTAAACCAAAAGCATTAATATCTCTGAGACGGCGCATCTTTCAATGGCCGTCTGTACATAATCGTTCATCTACAATTTGCTTAATATTTTTCAAATCCTTCGATAGTAATCTGGGCGGAGGATTTTCGCGCGTTATCTGTGAAGAAAATGAAAGGAATCGTGGGACCAGGAGGTGTAACGCGATCCCCGGCTAGAAGTGACCGAAAAACGAGCACAGGTGAGACGGCGTGTCTCCTCGGCTCCCGATAAGAATCTGTCACAGCTGACTGTCCGGTATACTAATGCCAAACGACAAGATACTTAACCGATAAAATACCGGGAAGTTCGACGAGTCATTCCTGACGCTGCGACAACGTTCAGCCTCCGACACCTGCAGCCGTGTTCTGCGAATTTCGTAAGGGATGCTGGTCCCTGAAACGTCGAGCGAAAAGGGGAGGATTAACTTCGGATTTATTCGAAAGCAGTTTAAACGCATACATTTCCAGGATACTACTTTTGCATTACTTTCGTATTACCTACTACCAATGCCCAAATAAATATAATATACAGCTAACAAAAGACTACCGGCTGTCCATGAATAAAATAACACCTCTATTCCCGTCGATCGCGTAATACTTTCCGTTCTACCCGAAGTTCATTTAAATCACCGGCGAAACGATGCGCGAAAAGACTTCTCCGAGATGCTTGACAGCCCCGTGATGCCCCGTTTACGAATAAAAAAGAAGAAAGAATCATCGCAAAGGGCCCGGAGCAACGTGTCTATCTAAGTTCTTCTGTTCCTGTGGCCGGATTTCGATGGACGCGTCTATATCGAGATGGGGCCCCGAACGGCTGAGTGGGTGACTGACTCTGGCATTGTCGTTCGTCAAGATATACGACTGCCTGTTCCCAGAAACAGTTTATATTCCGGTCGGAGGCACGAAGATCGTTATATGCCTACCTGACCCAAAAGATCCTGCTCGGCCGTTCGGAAGCGCTCATTTTTCGGATTCTGCGTCCGAGGCACTCGGTCAGGGCCGCTTCTTCGGATGCCTTCGCGATCAATTTCGAGAACTTACACCTCCCCGCCGGGCATAACTTTTGCCCTGTCCCGGAATTTATAGCGCCTCGGGCGTTCCCGTTGTGGAACGCTTCGCGGATCGTTATTCTTCGGGAACGCCTCGGAAAACTCGCGGGTTCGTCGGACGCCCGTTCGTTTTACATTCCCCTCCCTGGAAACAGTCGTGGAAAATTGATTTCGAATTATGCAGATTATCCGAGAGCTAATAAATAATGATTTACGGCGGGTGTTTCGGCCCCGGAATATTAATTAGGGTAACAATCACATTCTTCTATAAATCACCGCTGTCCCGAACAAAAGAATTCAGTGAGCCCTCGGTATGGGCTTCGACTAAATAATAGAAATAGAAATCTCAGCCGATCTGCCACTATGTCAATTAAAAAATTCTGTTCCATCATATATCAAAATATTTAAACGTTCGACTGATCCCGAGGGGCGAGTCCGTTAAAATTGGAATCGAAATTCGGTGAAATTCCTCGCGACCAACCGGCCATTCAATTTATCCGCCAAACATTTCGTTTATCCGAGGGTAACGACAACGTGTCGTCGATCGAGCTCGCATAATTTAATTGCCCGTCGATTTTGTCCGCTGCTTCTAAACCTACCGACGACAGTTTCTCGCCACTCTCGGGCCAAGACATTCAACGTCTAAAGAATCAAGCCGGTGTACAGAATGCAAATCGCGAAAGATGGATCGCCCCGCGTCGTTTCATCGTTCGGGATCGATCGCGATCGATCGTTCCTATCGAACCGAGTAATTGCTCGGACAATTACACCCCGACGTAACCCATCGCGAACTCGCGATAAAGGCGACCGTTTTATCAGGACCGATCTCGACGAGCAGCCGGCGGGTGACACGGCGACTCGCCACCCGTCGAGCGTTTTCTCGCGCGTAGGCGCGAACAATGTTAACGAGAGGACGCGCGACGAAAGAATTTACGCGGCGTGCCGCCCGGCAAATTCGCTCCGCGGCCTTCTCGCCACGCGAACGAGGATCATCCTCCGGGGGGAGGCCGAAACGAAACTGGAGAGCAGACATTTGTCGACAGATTTTTATTGGGGTGCTGAAAATTCGGAGAACCGCGCCCCGATCATCGTGGTTATCGCGATACGTGAATTTTTTGTACTTCGGGCGTTTCCGTAATTACACCGTGGAAGCGCGGGTAATAGGCGTGAAACTGAGTTTCAGTTCCCCGTACTGTTATTTGTGTTGCAGTGGAACGCGTGATTGCGCGGAGGGGATCGCGGTGAGACGGCGAACGATTTTTTCATTTTTTCGCTTCTAGCGACGATACGCGCCGATGTTTTCTTTTAACGGTAATGAAACGAGGGAGTAGAAAATTAGTAGAAGTTACGATTTCACGCGTGTGGCTCGTAACAGTTCGACAGGCCGAGCTAGTGAAGAAGGGGATACATGGAGACAACCTTTGAGCGAGAATTGAATTTTGGTAGCGACAAAAGCGCAGAACCGAATATCGCATAGCGGTTTAAGATAGCATCGATGCCTCGATATTACTTTGATACTATTTATCCGTGTAACCTACATACGTGGAGTAAGACGGCAAATTGGTTGTCCCACTGTGTAATGATCTGTGCCCTCTGTGAATTATGTTTAGCAAATTAAGGTGAGATTCTTACAAAAAAAAAAGGGGGAAAAACGACTATCTAGCGTTCTTAAGAAAAATTTAAAAAATAAAAATCAATAGAGATCGCAAGAGACTTATAAAAAACACTGTTACAAATGACTGTTCCGTGTGAGTGTATCGATCGAACCGTTATTCACGCGCGTTGCCACACGCGCGAGCAACAGGCCTAAAAGCAAAAATGATATCTAAGTTATAACACGTTCGTAGCATAGGTCCATCAATAATCGAACCACACCTCCTCCCCACCCCGGCAAATTAAATTAGAAAGACCCCTCGGACCTTAACAATCCAGTTTCGAGATACAGTTAACTTGTCCTTATTCTTTCATCGTTCCAATCAATCCACTAATCTCCCACGCATAGGACGACGCGTTCGTCCCGTTCGTACGCATGCGTTCCTTCCGTCGTCCTTCGTCGGAAGCGCGACCATTGACGAATTCGTTATGCCTGACCGTGGTTCGCTGGAATCCGTGTTTCGGCAAAACGGCGTGGCAATCGAGCTTTCGCGAGTCGACGGACAGAGACACGGCGGAAGGGACGGAGAGACAACGACGGGGAGAGAACAGAGTTCCTTTGGAAGCATTCGGGCCCTGTCGGCCATAAATAATGCCGAACGTTGGGCCCCCATAAGTCAGGTAGACTCGGTCCCCGGCACGAACTCTCTATACCGATCCGACGTGTACGTATACACACAGAGAAAGAGAGAAAGGGAGAGAGAAAGAGAGAGAGAGAGAGAGAGGAAACCTGCCTTCTATCCACCGGTTTCTCGATCCCCCTGCTCTCGTCCCGCTCCACCACGGCAATGGGGCCTGTTTGGGTCATAGTGGTTTTCACAGTCACGCCCTGGATAGAGGGCGAGGGCGTATGGGAAAACGTGTACAGGTGCGATTATGCGCGACCAGTTTCATGCCGCGGACGTCTTCATAATCTGGTATACACCTTGGCGTGGAAAATAGGGGATCCTCCGGAACGTACCATCGGGATCACGTGAGATATAATATAAACAGATCGTAGATCATTTGGCACCCCCCTCGTTCAAAAGGGTTCGGCTCGTTTGAATAATGGCGGAGGTCGGATGCTCGTCGTTGCTGTAGAAGGATGCGGTTTGATTTTATTTTCAACCGGTCGTTTCGGTAATTGTATTTTTCTGCCCAAAGTTGATTCAATTATTTCAGGTACGCGCGGTGCGTTGCGTCGCAGTTCTGCTTCGCGCGGCCCCTCCGCTCGGGTTTTTATCGAAATCGTTGCTGGCGCTCTTGCGCGCAACATATTTTGCGTAACGCTATAATATAACAATAATTGTCGCTATCCGAAATATATGGTTACAGAAATATAGAAGTAAAATATAAAAATTAATTATTATTATTAGTTTCCCGATTGACGGGGCTGAGACATCCATAACTTTCTCGAATTTTGTAATTTTATTCGAACCTCGTGGAAACAAATGTGCTCCCCGGGCAATAATGTAACGAGCTGATGGGGCACACGTTTTTTAAGCAGTCTTTTCGTGCGGCAGCGCAACGAAATCGCCACGGGTGCCTTATTAATTTATGCTTCTAATTTGTTTGCACAACGGACGGCCCCGCGGAGTAAGTGGGTTTTCACTTTTCGCCTCTCACGGTGCTTTTCCAAAAATTGCTACGACGGGAGCACGATATCTCCGGAGGTAATGGCCGCGATTGAAGTTTAATCGTGCGCCCCGATACGCAGTCCACGGGAATCGATTGAAGTGCGCCACGATGTAGAACAGGTACGTAAGTTCCTAAAATATTTTCCGTGTACGCCGCAGCAGGAGTTCGAATCGCTTAGATCTTGCAACGAGAGAGAAGTGATTTTCCGTGCGGAGTATCGATAACAGCTCGCTAATGCCGTTCGGCTGTTCGCCCCTGATGCCGATAACGATCTTTATAAGGGTAGTTATTGTCGAGAGGGATATATCGGCGACTTTGCTCGCGTTAATGGCGTGAACGATGGCGAAATAGAAAAACGCGATCAAGGGCGGATACGACTGATTTCGTCGCTATCGCTGCCACGTGCTCTCCGATGTTTCCATTACACGAATGTCTATTAATGGAAATGGAGGTACGCGTTACGCGTCTGGAGCAAAGAGTATCGTGCAAGACGACTGCGACGAAAACACGAAATATTCGCGTTCCATCGATTATCGGGCCATTTACGTCGAACAATTCAACGCCACTAAAGCGACCAATTAAAGGTACACGCCGTGGCGCATAAATAATCGTGCCCGCTCCCCATATAATCGTGAGCCGTAATTAATGTCCGTTCAACGGGCCCCCAAAATATCGTCGAATTTTGCCAGTAAATCACCCCGATTATCCGTCGAAGAAACGAATTCCTCGACCCGATATTCTTTGCCAAGACAACAATCGTATCGCCGTGAGAGTCTATCAATTATAATTCCATTCCTTTCCGCGCAAACTGGTATCCGAGCTGCGGAGGGAACGCGATGAAAAAAGCAACGGTGCCTCGCGTCGACCTTAACGATTTTGGCGAGCGGTTCGCGAGCAGACTTTTTACCAGAAAACCGGCCTTTTCAGGGCCCGATCGAGGGGCCAGTTTTTCGCCGCGACGCAACCGAGGCCCGTCCACGGAGCGTACGATTGTCGTCTCGCGTCGATACGCCGGCTCGCGTGCGAAGAACCGGCGATCAACTTCCTCGAACTCATTGAATACCGGCTGACTTATGTCTCGAGCCTAACATCCGCTCGTACTCCTTTCTACGTCATCGCGTGGATCACCGAGGGGGCAAGAAGTCGCCTGTCCCTCCATCGGCGCGCAGTTTATCTGCGTGGACGATGGGGAAATTAAGAGGAAACCTATCGCGAATTCTTGGACGTTACGTGATATCGATGAATATTGCGGCAGGTGGTCGGTACGATATTAATTTGGTAGAAGGTGTTAAGTGAGCGAGGTAGGGTCGGGGCCAAGGGTCCAGTTTCTCGTATAAACCTATACAAAGGTTAGTAATAACAATCTGGAGATGTATATTTTGTTACGAATTAAATTATAATCATCATACTTCACTTTGGCACAGTTTTTCGGCTGATACTCTTATTTTCTGTTGAACTGCATCGGAAATTTGCCACGGAGTTCCACTGTACTTAGTTCGTAAGCGAAAGTAGCTTGCTCAAAGTTATTCGAGAACCGTAATCGAAACATTAAATTGAAATAGGAGGTGCCGAGAATCCTTGCGAGGCAAGGGATGAAAATATTCCCTACCTTGGCGAATAGAATTGAACATGAAATTGTAGTTTAGCGCACGGCGGTGAATAAATTTCACCTGTGCAACGAAGGAATGGTACTAAAGAAACCAAAAAAATTGTAAACGCTACGGTCACGATGAGCGTGCCGTCGAAAAAAGCGCAGTCGCCCCGCGGATAAATGAAGAGATACCACCGTGCACGAGTTTCCAAAAGGGCAAAAAGACGCGACGCGGGTCGGGCCTTTGATTTACGAACGTAATCGATTGCGGCCGATTAATAAATTCCGGGCTTCTTCTCGTTTCCCCGGCTATTAATCGTGATTAATTATCGAACGGGGGGACGCGTAATTGAGTACGTTATGGTACGCACCTGCTAGTCGTTGCTCTACGCGGCACCATCGCTCACGTTGCAAATGTGAGGCACGTAGAAAGGGGACAACGATTGCAAGAAGAGAATTGAAGAAGAAAACCGACGCTATGCTGCACGGTGGAATTTCGCAAAAACATAGCCGACCGCTTCGTTAAAGGAGTCGCCTCGGCTGACTTCGAGGAATCATAGCGAACAATGAATCGTTAATGATCTTCCGGTGATCATTGAAAAGAATTTCAAGGAGGATTTTATTCGTTAACAGCGGCTCGTTTTTTCAACGAGGGTGAAAGGTAACTGCGAACGAACGTGATTACTTATTTCTGTTATTACGATTGGTGGATTCATTAGTATTTCGGATAACGATCATTCGAATTGAACGATGCCTCCTCTTGGAACAGACGGAAGGAGCATCGGTACAGTGGTTTTGAATAATGGCGACAATTCTTTCAATTGTTAGCATTTGGTATGGCGGTCGTAGAGGAAGTGAGTAGGAATACGAGACGCCCAGCTGCGATTGCAAATCAAATATTACAAAAATTAAACTAATGGTTGCCGTCCATTGCCGTGTTTTTCGTTAACACTGAAACCGCCAAGCCAGTCAAAAACACTGGTTTTAGATTTCTTGCTTTCAAATTATTAACATACAGGTATTGCTGCAGCAATTTATGATGACTTTCAGTAAGACAGAATGGCAATTACATATCTTTATTTAATGTCCACTCGATAATTTGTCTAACGTATACTGTCCATATACTGTCTAATGGACGTATTCCCTTTTGCTTTATTCTACGATTTTCAACGAAACAAGGAGCGCAAGTTACTCGATAATAAACGCAGGACGAGCACATTAACGAAGACTCGAAGGAACAGTATACTTCGAACGAATCTGTCGAAAGGAGTCCTTCAAAGAAAACGATATTTATCCGGCGTGGGGGGGGGGGGAATTTCCCAACTTTCGTTGCCAATTTAATAAAGGACCCCGCCGCAGTGCACACACTTTCTCCAAGTAAAAGAGTCGAAACCACAAAGGACCGATCCTCGTTGACCGAGCGGTGACGTCGTGCCAACAATTCCGCGTCCGCCAACTAAGGATTCTCTGTATCGAACCCTCCGACGACAGCGAGGAAAACCCATGGGGGACCAATGTTAAAGCACGAAACCATAAGTTGCCGTGGGATGGTGTTCGGAGTCGCGCGTGACGTCTCAACTTTCGTCTAAGCGGAACCCACGGCGGTATTTGTTTGCCATTTGTGCCCATTTAGAGCGGAACCCCGGGCGCACGCCAAAACGGGGGCCCCCCCTCGTTCTCGACCTCGATAACGACGAGAAACGTCTCTTTGGGGCAACGCGGTCCCGGGGACTCGCGTTCAACAAGAACCCCGCGTCTGTGAGCGGGGACCGTTTCCCGAATTTTCACGGGCATTGATTCGCAACGACCGAACGGACCCCCCTCTAGCCTTTCACGAATTCGTTTAGGTCGACAGAAATTCGCCACGCTTTTTCGACACGGCCTCTCATTTTCGACCGACGGTCTCTTCACTCCACGGTGAGCCTCCACGGTGTCTCCGGAACAACGGCTGGCCCCCTTTCTTTCGCTATCGTTTGTTGGCTGGTTCGTTCGTGTTCCAAGACGGTGGTTGCAAGGACGATTTCGTTTGCCTCTTCGTTTTCACGCTGCCCGTACACGCTGCCCGGTCGGACAGATGCTCCGGGCGAGCGGGTACGCCGTAGGTACAGCTTGATGGAAGAGTTATAAATTAGAGGGATGCTATTGTCGGGCGAAGAAAACGTCTCGGTTTCCGGCGCGGCAAATATTTTCATCCCTGGGGGCTGCACGCTTTACAGGGGACTGCTCGATGATTCTGGGGATGCTCCCCCGGCCGAGAACGTTTATTGCTGTTCGTTATGGTCGGCGGTGAATCGATTCGAAAATATTTACCGATTTCTGTTAGGGAGGCCGAGATTACGCACTTGACAGATATTCGGTGGAACGCCTCGAGTCAGGAAACCGTGCAGGATCCGAGGAAAGAATTGCGCACGGAATGCATAGTCCTCTTCAATTCGACGAATCAATATTGTGCTCCCGGTATTTCTTTTTACGACTGCCTCTCGTAAATACTTCACCGCATCCGGAACCCCAATTTGAGCGTAAGGTTACGTTTCGCGTTGTCTGTTTTTCCATGCCCGGACCCCGTAAATGGGTGCCCGTGCTTTCAGCGTCCGACGCAGGTTTCACGGGAGAGAAAACGTAGTGCGTGGGGTAGGTTGCGTTCATTGTGGTCCATTTCCGCCATGTGCCCAACACACGCTCTGTGTAAATAGGAAAGCAATTTTTCATGAGCTCCGTAAACAGACGTCGTGAAATCTGTGACAGTTGCCCCGGATTCCGCAAACGACACTTTAGGGAAGCTATCCGGATCGTTCCAGCTCAGTCACCGGCAAGATTTATGTGGTCGCCTCAAGAACGAATCTCGAGCTCGCTTAAACTTTTACGGATGCTGCCGGAATCGAAGCTCTCCCTTTTCCTCGAGGGTTGAAACGTTCGGATTCATTTTTTCTCATACTTCGAAGACGTTCAACGTTCCACCGATTCATAGAAACGAAGTTCGAACGTTACTCCACCTGCGAATTGGTACATTTAGATTGAACAGGAGAATATGGACCTGCTGCAATAGGCTTTCGTGTTTCCTAGTTCTTCGAATTTCGTACATTCACCTGTAGATGGAAAAATCTTTCTCGGCTGGTCGAAAGGGGCAGTTCACTGAAATCGTGTTACGTCCCTAACCAACCCCACGAACCCATCGACGAGCCGATTTTAAGGGGGTGTCAATGTCTGGTCTCCACGGGGGGAGACACGAACATTACTCGCGGTCTGCCAAACTTTGCCCGGGTTCACCCCCTCGGGTCCCTATAAAACGTGCGAACGGCAGTCGTTACATCGTGTTAGTAAAGTTTATAGGAGATCGCGTGAGCTAGTGTGTTGGACACACCCACGCCACTCCCACTCGGCGTGAGTCCAGGCCTTCCTTCTACGGATCCACAGTTCTGTTTGTAACCCTTCTCTATATCTCCTTGCGTGTTTCATGATACTCTCCGAGGGGTTGGTATCGAGAGTGCAGAATCGTATAGCTATAGCCTATAGCTGTTCAGCATCTTTACGACTACTTTATTGAGAGATATTTAAGAATTCTAGGTACACGAGTGCGTATAATCGCGCGTATAGCCTGCAATTGAAACGATTTCGTTGCAATAATAATGTATTCGATAAAATATGCTGCGCGTGACTCGTTAATTAAAAAAATGATTCATACTACGGGATAATAAAAACACGAAACGGGCGAACGATTCATTCGATTAGCCCCTACACTTAAACGGATCATCTTTATCCTCGTATATATTTCGGAGCATAACTATCGTACGATTAACTTAATCGATATTTATGGACGATCGTATAAAGACGTGCAACCACGGGACAAACCGCAAACGTATTCAAATTAACGCTATAAACGCGTCGCGGTCTATTCTACGCGGGGCTAGTAGTAGTAAAGAGCATATAAAATATTGATCACGACCAATTAACTTTCAGGCAGAAGTCAGGACCCTGAACGGGAGGCGGAGGGGCGAGGTAGATACAGGAGAGACACTCAGGCATTCTGACTTTCCTTTGTCCGTGCCATAAACTTTTGGAAAGTATACACCTGGAATTCACTTTCGACCATTTAGCTTACGATCCCCTCGTAAACGCTGTCGAAACTGATGTCCCGAGATCCCGAACCTCGTTCCTCGAGCCGTCCAATTATTTACGACGTTCCCGTCCCGGTATTTTTATTATTTGCTCAGAAAATATTATCATCGGCAGTAAATTGCTGGTGAGATAATAATGCGTCACGATCAACAGATGTAATCCCTTTCTCTCGATCGACGTCGAAGAAGGTGGAAATATGAAATAAAACGATACGGTTTGTTCGCGTTGTCAACGCGACACGCGTGGAGCCCCGTAGGCGATCGTTAACGACGAACCGAGTTCCCCGGGCAGAATCGAACGGCCGTTTAAATCTATCCGGCGAACTTTTCTCCCTCGAGGCGTGCGCTGCATTCGGCGGAACTGACGGAATTCGTATCGCGGCGCAGCAGCGCTGCGAAACTTTATTTCCCATTTCCGGGGTGACGGGACGGGAACGTCCGCGACGACGGTCGAACGAAGAGCGATCCGCGGCGTGTTAATCATTAGCCGCGAGCCGAGGCCTCGAAGCTGGTCGAATCGGGGCTGCCTATCATCGAGACGCCGTCCCCGGGGGGACGCCACCTCTGAAATGGTACCTGCGCTCTACACCAGCGGGCCGAGCCACCGAATTTACGATCAAACAAAAAGCTCGCGGCAATAAAGGTGACAAAATATTTCCATCGGAAAATATTTACGGCGCGTCATATTTCATGGGAGCCACCGGCCGATCGTCGTGCCGAAGACTTCTGCGAGGAAAGCGGCCGGCCATTGTTCCCGGTTCGCTGAATCGACTATTTATTGCTATCCGCGGGACCGAAGTACGTAAATTTTGCGGACAAGCCGCCGCTGAAGAAACGGATAAACTCTCGAGAGCCTCGCAATTTGTTCTACATAGACGAAGCGCTGCTCCTGCTGGGACGAACGCGCGACGGTTACGACGATTGTAACGAATCGGAGGAAATTCCCTGGAAACACCTTGGCGAGGAAATTCGTCGCAATCTTCTCCTCTCGCGGCGAAAAAATGACTATCGTTCGTTCGGTATCGTTCGATGTCGGTTATCGCGCGATTTGCCGAGCGACGCGGCGACTTATCGATTCCATAATCAGCCCGCTGGCTGGTCCTTTTACGCGACGTATCGACGACAAACTATGGAGACGTCCGGCACATTATGCGCCAGCGGGGATCGTAAAGGGTTCGCTTTACCGTCGCACCGCGTCCCACCGTTGGAATTCCTCTCTTTCCGCGAACGTCACGGCGAACGACAAAGGCGAAGCGAGAGGAGGAGCCCCGCGTCGCCCTGCCTTGAACTTGCCCGCGGAATTCCGGATTAGAGGAGCACGCCGCGTAATTCTTTAATTGCATCGGCTAATTGGCCCTGAGTGGCGCCACGGTGCCACGGGACATCGCCGATGACAATTATTCCGCGGCCCGACCGTAAATTGCTTCGGCATTTTTATCGTTCCTTTGGCCGGCCGTTTCCCCGGTTCCCCTGTCCAGCCGCGTTTCTTGCGTCCGCTAGCGCGTGTGACGATCTCCGGTCGCCGCCGCCCCCCCGCCCCCCTAACGACGTGTAATTTATTATTCTTCACGGACGGGACGAATTCGCTAATTGAGATTAAGCCCGTACCGCGTGCGTCCCGAATTTTCGAAATCTCGATGCTCGGGTTGGTCATCGGGGTAGGGGAGGTTAGCGCCGTCACGATGCGGAGGAATTCTCGGTTATTTTTACGTTCGATCTTTACAAGGTTCGAACGGTATCGAGGAAACGACGATAACAATAATAGAGGAACAATCGGACAGCGGTGAAAACTTAATACGAGAACGTGTAATAACCGCGTTCGTATAATTTATCTTCTGTCCCTGTCGTTAAATGAGTAAGCGTTTCTCCGTTGTCGAGGGTATGGGAATAAAAGTGTCGTACATATATACATATATATATCCGGGATTTTAGTAGCCTTTTTAATAAAACCATAATAGATCGACTACGGCAGGCTGGCTGAACTTTCACCGATGTCAGAGAGAAGATTGGCCAGAGGAACATCCATAATGACAAACCGTTCTGGTCTTTCGCGGGCGATCGGTTCAGGGCCGTGGCCAATGTTATAAATGCGTCCCGGGGATGAGAAGAAGCGGGAAGGGTTGAAGGATCTATCGATAGCCGATATCCCCCGGCTGAGTTTCGTAGACGCGACCGCCACGGCAAGATCGATTTGTATCGAGGCAGTTCGAGAACGCGAGATGGATGGGCCGGGGTAGAAAATCTATTAGTCATCACCCACACGATATCCGCTGTCTTTCTCTATTTTTCGTTTCCTCCCCGCATCTCTCGCCGTCGATGGTGCAGACAGGTACGTCCGATCGGCGATCGTTGTGCCCGACCAATCGCGATGCGTGTTTCTGCCCACCGTGGAATGTTAAATGTCCGCGCGGGGTAAACTATCTGGAAAACGTGTCGAACCGTTTCGCGTCGATTTATTTCGATTTCAAGTGCCGCGCGCGTCGAGGCCGAATCGTTTGCCGCAGTATTTTCATGGACCAGGGTTTTCGTCGCGAAGCTCGCGTCATTCGAGTGCCCCGAATTTAAACCAGCTGAAGAACACCAGCGCCTTGCGGGCCAACGCTTGCCCCTATTGCCATTAGCTTCGTTCGGTTCCATGATTAATAGTCGAAGAGTTGCGGTTTCGCGAGGAATGTTACGAAAGACAGGACTCGTTTACGGTTCGAGAATTGTTCCTCCGTCGCGTTCTTCGCGGTCTACGACACGGTTCCGATTTGTCCGTCGCCCGGAGTGCTGGCCAATTTCATTTCCATTCTGTAGAGACTAACGGTGTTCTGTGTTTCGCGAATCTAATCGAGCAAAGCGACGCGCAGACAGTAAGTACGCGCGCCCATATGCGTATAGTTGGCCAGCTAGATTGCGTCGGACGTTCCGGAAGGAGAGAAGAGCGCGCGAGAGGGGCGACAGGGCTCTCTCGTCGGAGTTGCTCACTTCCCGCCACTCGGGAGCACTTCAAGTCCATTCACTCAATTCATTTTCATCTCCGTATTCGCCATCCACCCTTCTCTCTTCTCTGTTCTCTCATTAGCGACCTTTCCGGTGGCCCCGAGCCTCCGATCGCGACGAGACTATTCCTAAGAAAATTAGCCCTCGTTTCCGCCCTTCGCCAACGGGGGAGGGGATTCGCCAGGATTCGATTGTCCTTTAATGGGCCAGGGGAACGGGTCGCGAAGACGAACGTAGATTGCACGCGCGATGCGAGATTTCCTTTCGTTTTTAAGGCTGGAACGGTTATCTCGCTGGAAGATTGATGGGGACGTCGGTTCAACGGAGGTATCGTCGAGGAGCGCGTTATTAAATATCGTCCAATGGCTCGATAAGGGAACAATGGACTGCTTGTTTGCAAGTTCGCGGGCGCGACGAGTGGTTGTTGCGCAAACGAGGAAAGATCGCGGATAATTCGCATTGTTCGTACATTGGAGCGTCCTTGTTGCAATAGGACGTAGGTTTAATGCACCTAAGCTGATTGAGTGCACTCCTCTTTGTTGCGCTAATCGACTCAATATCGGCCGTTCTTGATTTGCCAGACACAAAGGATCGACAATGATACGGGACGGCTGACGAGCGACTGGACGTTTTATTAAAAATTATCCGGCCATTGCTGCTGATGCTGGCCGAGGAAATAATGGGACGCGTGTGCGCGCGACGGAGCCGCCGATCATCTTTCGAGATCGGCTCGCGTCGCTTTTAACAATTTCCCTTTCGTCGCAGTGTCGCTCGAGGTTTCCGAAAATTTCGGGTGGGAGCGCCGCGGCAAGAAATTTGGCCGACATAATTATCTTAATTGCGGAAGGGACAGCGGCTCGAGGGGACAGAAAGAATAAGAGTTACGGATCCACGGCTATCTGGCATCTTCGAGCGTAATGAGCGTTCGGTTACAAGATCGGTCCCGTTGTCTTCGCGAGAGATCTCGTCGAGAGGATCTGGCGACGACAGGGGCGTGCACGAGCTGAATCTACGTGACCAAGATGTCGAAAATGAACTTTCGAGGGCGTGGCAGGGGACGATGAGTTACGACGCACCTTTTGTCTTAGCCCGCTCCGTCGACCACGGATCTCCGTAATTACGATCATTTCCATTTCACTCTCCTGTGTTGCAATGATTCGGTGGAAACCACGAGACCCTCTGCGGGACGCTGCTCTCGTGCTCCACCCCTCGGAGACACCGGACGATTTTCTCTCCGGCGTATGCAAATGAATCTTTTGTCTCAACGAAGCATTCCGAATAGCCTCGGGGAAATCGATCAATTGTTTCGTAACGTTGCTTATTCCTCGGTTTGCCTATTCCGTGGAAGACGCGTCGCTGTTACGACCGTTTCACGGGGATGAGCTAGCCGGAGGATCTTCGAGGATCCGCCGGTAATGGGGGAGAAAAAGGGGAGAATGAATAGGAAAAAACAAAATATGACAAGGGAAAACGTATACCTACACCTACGCGCCTGTCCAGGTCCGAGGGACAGCCAAGGGAAGTTGCATCTGCTTGCTCAATGGGGGGTGCACGATCATTTTTTAGGGGTAACGCCGCTATCGCGGGGGTAAGTCGCCTAACGAATCGTTTTTGTTCGCGGCCCGGACAAACATCGGCGCACAAATAAAACTAAAACGGGCAACAGACGTCGCCGTTTGTCCCACCCCTCGTTTCGCATTTACCGCGTATTGTGGACGGCCGTATTTTCATCAGAGACACAGAGATACTAATACATTTATTAATCGAACCATCGGTCGGCTGATAAGAATTTATTGCCCTCCCTTGAGCCGGCCAATTACCTGCCTGTCGTTATTTTCCGTCGGTTCGTTAAGGGCAATCCTCATCTGTTTTTTATTTTTTTTTTTTTCCCTATTACGAGGGAAGATTGGAAAATTATTGCGCCGGGGGATAGGGGTTGACAGCGCGACCATCTCGATTATTATTTATCTTATCGCGGATGTATTGCGGGATCTACTCATGCGATCGCAATTTTTCCGACATTCCGCTATTTCGCCGTTTCTTCTTCGCTCGAGGCAGCTTCAGTTTCTGCTTGGTCCGTACGCCGCGAGCCCTCGAACTGCGAAAGCAAGCGAAAGAAGCGAGAGCAAAGCTGTAAATTCTCTCGTAAAATTATGCCGCGCGACGCGGCCAACTATAAATATTAATGCTTCCCAAAAACGGTTTTCCTCTTCGGCTCCGTTCCTCTTTTTTCACCTCCTTCCTTCCCTCCCCGGTTCACCATATCCCAACGTCCTCTGGGACGCGGGTCGTAAATCAAGCCGCTAGAAGGAGGTTGTCAGCGAAAAATACGGCGGATAAAGGCGGCTGGGGGTAAGAGTTTGTTTTAGATGCCAGAACCCCTTTCGCCTCCTGAGAAACATTGCTCTCGTCGGCGACAACTTCCTTCGAATGTTCGATCCTCGACGGGGGCTCCTCGTTCTATTTCCACCTTCGTTACAATTGTTCACGGAACTCCGCATTCCACAGTTCCAGCATTGCTTCAACGCGATTTTGAACAAATTCGCGTTGCGATTTGTCGTTGATTTGTTGTACGCTGCAACTTCACGATTCGATTGAAATATCGTTGATTGAATTTTTCGTGGGACGCCGCAACTAAATGTGTACTATGTAACAGTGAAATTGCGTTGAGGCACGAAACGTTTACAGGTACGCCGTTGGAAGTGCGCGATTTTTTAATACAAATTAACGCGATATGGCAATAATTACAAGAGATCTGTCGTATCTTTTTATGTTAAATTTAGCCATCGAATCTGCGAATATTATTTAATGTACAATGGGAGAAATAGCTACTGTATAACCATCTTGAGGCAAACGCGAAGAAATCGTTTTCTGTAAATCGTAACAAAATGTATATACCTCTTTTTCGGTTCGACGAAGAAATATACTATATTTTTCGGTATACCGTAGAATTGTAATAATTAAGTCCTACGCGCCGTGGGATAAAAATGATTGAAAATCGCTGTTCCGTAGCATAGAACCAGGAGGGGGCGCGAGCTCCGAAAATTGCCCTCGAACGCGGAAGAACGATCGTCGTATAGAACGTCGACAAATGTTCCAGCGAAGGACCAATTTCTCTTCTGCGTTCCTGGAAAATGGGAAGAGATATTTCATTGTTCCTGACGCGATGCGCTCGCAGACTTGCCGCTCGGTTTCTCTCCGCCTTATTCACGGCTATTCAACGGGGAATGACTAGAACGTTCGGGACAGGGGCAATGGGGAAAATAAATAAATTTTATTATCATATTCTGGGGATTTTTCATTTCCATGGGGACCCGTTCGTGAATTGCTCGACCGGCGGCCGGTCACGTGTATATACCTTCCCCGATATTTCGTCGGAGATTTTTCTTACAGATACCTATCGGTCCTTATCTTGGCTTGCATCGCTGGTAGAAATGTTATCTTCGAGCCACTTCGAGCCGCCTACTACTCTGTCATTTCAGCGCCGGATTTTCCTTTGATCCTTGCTTACGCGTCGCACGGGATAAACCTCAGTCATATTTTTATCATAATTCTGTGTCGTTCCGTTGGTCCCTCTTGTTTCGGGGCAATCAATTATGTACATAGGAGGCAGTCATGGTTGTGCAGCACCCATGGTGCGTATATTATAATGTAGGATAATGTTTTATAAAAAAGATACAATGTGATTAATACGGTCGATTAAATTGGAAGATTCCATCCGTAACATGGAAGCTATCTATAATATCATAACACGGACGAAAGAAAATGTACACTTCTTAAGCAGCTTTCAACTATCAGTCTAATGAACTTTGTGGCGATTCGACAGCGTTTCGTTGCAGCGTTTAGTAAAGACGCGCATGTTAAAAGTCACGGTTTAGTTATAATTTCTTGAAGAAAATAAGAGGGCGTAAATGTTGGCTATAGCTTGCTACTTTGGTTTTAGCTCTATAGTAACTGTATCTAAAATATGTAGTTTTGCTATTTAGATTCCACAGAATTTTTGCTATTTTAATGGAACAGTTTTACTACGTTTAAAGTTATTTGTAGAATGTGACCTTAATGCCGGTCATAGAAATAGAAGAAAACAGGATGGACTTCGCGAACAAGTTCCACTACAGGTGTAAACTACTAGATTTAAAGTTCAATCAATGATAATGTATTATCAAAATAATAAACGCCAGTATAATTTTCCTCTTTCCGTTTAAAACCCGTGTTTCGTTCTTCCTAATATTGCTAAAAAAAATTGTTACCTTTATACATTTCAGATTTTGTCACGAGGAAAAGAATGTCTACAAAAGGTGTCTACAAAAGAATATTTTAATAAACACAGGCTTGCTTTCGGGCTGTGCACTTCTCCAATGTCTACCTTTATATAAACAATATAATTATAATCAACTTACAAATGTATTTAATCGAATTGTCAAATACAATTTACACAAATCATGTTCAGATGCACAGTTCAGCTGGTTGCAAATTATTTTGCAACTCTTTGGTATTTAGTCGGAACAACAATAAATCAAAACCTTTCTCCGTACTTTCTGTGAAAGACATTTCTTCCATTCGTCGTGTCGTATACCGAAATGTGCGTATACAAGTACGATTTGCGCCCACACCACTCCAGGGAACCTAAGAACGAGGATAGAATCCTGAGGAAGTTGCCACGAGGACGAGTCGTGCAAACGATTGAACAGGACCGACAGAGATCGTCATGTCTCTAATGACTTCGAGACAAGATCTGGGTTTCGGATCGGTTCTTCTACTTGTCTTACCATCTAACCGCGGCATCTACAAACTTTTGCGTGTCGGCCCCCTTTGGTTTCTCGGTCTCGGGGAACGAAGAAATGACGCGTTTCACGACGGATCGTAACAAGACTTTAGTGGCCCGTAAATTTCGAAAACATTTTCAATTAGGCGAGTCCTCGCGCGAGGACACGACGATTACTCGTGTTTTCGTGCGCAAAGGATAAGATAAGTCGAGTTTCTATTTTCTAGACCGAATTGACCATGTCAGAATGGTGAGAATCTTTTTGCCGCACGATTGCAGAAGGACGCATGCGCTTGAGAAACTTGAGTTTTAACTTCGAGTGGACAGGTTGGGTCTAAAGCGAAGGAAGTAAGTACCCGAAGAAAATTGTTGTTAATATCGTTAGTAATTCGATTACTATTTTTAAACCGAGTCGAAAAAATCTACTCTTTCCTCATTTTTGATATACCGTACAAATCACTGTATTCGAGAAAAGTTAATGCTCCGAGAAAGATTGTTTAAAAAATTGTACAAAATATTGATATATTAAACCGCCGTTTCCAAGTGAACTATATTTTTTAGTTTACGTTCGTTTTCTGTGAATACATGACACTGAGTCATTTTTACCTGAAACTTTTCATTTGCGGTGCTTTTGCATTTTCGTGCAAGGGTTAATCGAGACGATACTACTCGTATTAACAATTTTATTGACTTCCACGGTCGCACCACGTTAATGCCCAAGAAGTAACGTTTCATTGAACGTAATTTACTTCTCCAAACCATTTTCACGGCTGCCACACAAAAGGTATCATAAAATTGGGAATGCTTAAAGACACAATACTTTTTCGATGCTCACGATTCCCAAGGGGCAATCAATCGTTTAATTACCAACGTTCCCCGAAATTGAAACGGCTCGTGCGTATTTCCACCACATTAGCACGTTCTTCCATTGTTCGGAGCACAATAACCACACCCAGAGGGCGCAATAAACAGACAATACGGCAATTACACAAGCGCGGTTAATAAAATCCTGCAAACCGGCACCTAAAACCGGGACCATAAATAGCTCCAAATATCGCACTCGTTCTCAACGGGAAATAATAAAATGCCACGGAGCAAGTCGTTAATAGGAAGCTATCCTTGTAAACGTTTCACGAGGATCGGTTGCGCGCGATGAAATTCGGTTCGGTTCACGTGCGCTCACGGTTTCGCAATTAACGAACAATTAAGCGCGCTTACCGCGCCGAGCCGAGCCGGGCGGACGAACGAACGAAATTAATATTGCCCGACCCTGTCGACGGCGTTGCAAAAGGTACCCATGTACCCCCGGGTTCGCGTTTCGCGATCCTGTAACCACACTCCCGCGTTGAAAGTTCGCATCCCGGCCTCTCAGATTGATGGTTCGCTCGCCGATACATTCGCCAAAGCAGAACGTTGAGTTACATTCGCGCCGGATCGTTAATAATCCCGAACGAGCTACACGGTCGTTGGAAAATTGTAGAAAAATATTTCATTCCAAGAAGGTCTCCGCCTTTTTTCGCGTTCGTTACGAGTTCCGGTTTACTGCGAGAGGGAGGTACGTCGCGTAGCATTAACGAGGAAACGAATCTCGTCGTACGACGCAGGTGACACGATCCGTCCCCGATTTCCGACGAAAATCGCTTCGGAATTCGGCGAAGAATAATCGCGAACTCGCCCCGGCGCATCGGTGCGCGGATGCGGAGAACATAAAGGTGCACGTCGCGAACGGTGCGCGGGTCGGGCGAACGGGTTGCGCTGTTAGCAAGCGACAGAAGGTGGATGGAAAGCATCATTCAGTTGTACCTCCTAAGTGCACGAAGGAGCCACGAGACCGGCTTTATGATAGTTATTAATATCAAATAGTCAGCCACCGTGCCCATTACGGACATAATGGGACGTCATTTTTTGCCGCGACAATGAGGCACCCCGTTAAACACTCGATGCGTTTGCATTATTCATGCGGATGATTAAGCTTCGTTAATATATCCAATGGCAGCATGGGTGGCGGGGGTATCAGAAGAATACCGGGACGGCGAAACAAGCACGACTTCTATCGAACAGAGGTATTTGTCGCTCCGTTAAACGATGTTCGAGCGTTCCTTGGATCGCTCTCGAGAGTAAATATATTCGACGCGCCGGCGAGCTGTTGCTCTAAGCAAATTGTCGCGCATCGTTCAAGCGACTCGCTTCGAGGGAAGCGGGCGTTAACGGGGTGCGAGGCAATCGCGGCAGCACGGTGTCGTCGCTGCGACGGTTTTCAGCTTGGCCGTATTTTCGCGAGACCAGCGTGGATTTCGTTCGTCAGTCGGGAGATTATCGGGCCTCGCAAACATTCGTTCTCGCCCCCCCCCCCCCCCGGAGTAACCTGCCGACGCAGGTAAGCAAAAGTCTTACCGCAAAAACAGGTAGCGCGGGGCTCAATGGCTAAGCGTAATCCTATCTTTACTGTCCCGCAGACCGTGTGGTGCGAAGCAGTGCGCCACGGTGGGCAGACCGCAACGTGAAATTAAAGCACAATGATATATATACGGGAGCGGCCGAGGAACCGAAACGTCGCGAATTAAAAGTACACGCCGGTGATCTTTTTACCCGGGATGAGCAATTATTCGTCGCACCGACTGTTTCTCGGCAATTATTACGAAAAGCGCTTAATTAGCTCCTGGACGACGTTCCTCGTTTCCCTTTTCGTTCGAGGTGGAACCATAATTTTCTCGACCAGCGATCGCAAAGTTGACCGTCGGAACGTCCAACCGACTGCACCAGCCAAACACCGTACAATGCTAAATACTAACAGTACAGGCGTTAAACAAAGGATTAATAATCCGAGTAACACATCGATCGATCCATATGCGTTAATCCATTGTGAAATACTGGGCGAATGGAAGGTAAAGGTGCCCCGCGGCGCGTGCCGTTCGCCGAGGTGATTCGATGAAACAAAGCTCGGGGAAAAACCGAGCTTGCCCCAAATGCCTGACGCGTCGCGGCTCCTTCTGGGCACTTGCTTATTGGGGCCGCCGCGATCGCAATACCGCTAGGTCGTCCCCGAACAACGACCGCTAATTTTCCATAATCGGCAGAATCGATGCGCGTAGGTGTTGCTTCGAGTCCCCGGCAGCGGCAGGTGCGATTCGCGGGCCCCGCGCCGCTTCCCTCGATCGTAGAACATATTAATTTCATCCGAAGCGTCGGAGAAAATCGGCCGGGGAGGGTGGAAGGTGCGCAGGGCGATCGCAAAAATTTCGACGATGAAATATCGAAGCGTTTAACACCGCGGCGCGGTGCGCGCGCCCATCTTCCGCGTTTCACGGTTTCCATTAGCGATTCAGCGGGATTCCGCTTCGCACCCGGAAGCAGAAGCGAGGAAAAGAAGGAGGCACCGACGCGTCTCGCGTAATGAATCGACCCTGGCTAGTGAGTAAACTCGGTTAATTGGATTGGCGCAACGGAGGTGGGAGTCGCGTGATTCCGTGCGCGTTCAGTTTCAGGCCCGAAAGGGTTAAACGTCGAGCGCGGAGTTTCCACTTCGTTTCCTCGCGATAATTTATGAACGAGCCGGTCGCGTGACTCGCGAGCTTTCCCGACCGGCTTCGCATTTTTCCTGCTAATCGGCCGGGCACCTCGGCTCGCGTCGCGCGAACTCGATTTCCGTCGCGATCGTGCTTCTCGTCGAACGAAACAAAAATGTACGCGCGCGTAGGCGCACGCGTTGAATCACGACGCGATCCTGTTGCGACAACACGGTCGGAAAATATTGTGATAGGCGTTAGTTAACGTCGAGGGACACGATTCGAAACGGGACAAGCGGATTGGAGATTATCCTCGCAAATTGGCTCAGAAGCGGACGCTCCAGTTTTGCGATCGCGATGCTTGCCGGGTGGACGCTAATCTGGAGATTAGGGTAATTGTCTTAGGAGTGCAAGCGGCAGCTCGTCGCGTTTAACGCGCGTTGGTTGTTTTAAGCAGCAACGACGAGGGGTTGCTCAATTTAGAAGGCGAGATCGCGCCACTCGCGCAAAAGTATCATGATTCCGATAACGCCGCAGGTGCGTGCTCCGTGATCGCTCCACCGTCTCGTTCGAAAAGTTTGAAAAGCCTGCGGAGCACCGGCGAACGTGCGAACGACCGAAACACCAATAACCTCGGACGTCGTCCGATCTAGCTACCCTTGTAATTCACCCCGTCGAATACCTCGGCAAGTCGAGTCGAAATTTCCATCGTCTCTGAAAACATCGTTTCCAAGATCCCGCAACTCTCCGGGCCCATCCGACGCGTACCAAGATATCTCGGTGTCTACTCCGCGACGCCTGTGCGGTCGTCCTCCCACGATAGGCGTACATGTCAGGGCGGAGTCGCGACATGCGCTGTGGCACATATTCCGCCCATGGAAACGGGCCAGATTGGTGAGAGGTCCGCGGGTAGCGGTGACCTCCAATTGGCAGTGGTGGCATCGTCGCCAATAGAACGCTGGTACCCACCTGGGAACGTCCGCCAGTGGTGGAGTCGTTGGTTCCGTCCAGGTAGCAACCAGTGGCCTCGAGTGGGGATAGGGGGTGTTTCCTAAAGGCCGCAGCCGAGGACGCACGAGCTTCGCCGAACGACCTTCCCAGGTAGTCGGACGAAGAGGGGACTATACGGAAGGTCGTTTAGGCGAGGGTGAGCGAGAGAGAGGGAGCGATGAACTGGACAGAGAGGGAGGGCGAGCTCGTAAATGCCGAAATCGGCCGAGTAGCTCCTCGGCGGGAGCTCTGTCCTGACTCAGTCCTGCTGTGAACGCAGCAAGGAACGCCACGAATGTTTCATCCTCACTGTTCGGTACGTTGGAAACGTTGACGTGAGTGAATTTCCATCGGCAGAGTTCTTCCGGTGCTACCTCCTAGTCGCTCATGTTTCAACCGTCGCGCGTAACAAGACTGTAACGCTCGCGGTCGAAGTCATTCGCTCCTGGTCGGTCGCGCAAAACAAATGCCCCCGGGAATTACGACAATATTGACGAATTCGACGAAAGGACTACCGAAGTCGACGAGTGTTTGTTTCGCCGGGCGAAAACGTTCCGACGATCGTCGTTATAAACAGTGAGACTAACCAGTGTAGAAGGGTCGGACAAACCGTGGCGAACGAACAGTGAACCGTACAGTGCATCAACATAGACAGTGTACTTCCAGTGAATCCAAGTGTGCCGTTTCAGTTCGGGCGTAATTCGTAAAATCCCAATAAATCTTGAGGGCCGAGACTTTCGTAGAATCCCGGTGCGTCAAAGGGACTCGCAAAGTACCGCGTTCATCGAGACATGCCCTCGCTCCTTCGTTGATTATCGCGAACAGTACACCGTCCCGTCGATCACGATGATGAACGCTTTCCTGGATGGAGTGTCCTCGCACCCTCACCACCTGGCCAATCTAGGCATCAAGTTGTCGCCCACCGGTGGCGGTGCCACGGCGGGATCCGCGGACGCGAGCGCAGGTGTGCAACCGTCGCCCGGCGAAGCCCCGTCTCAGCAGCATCATCACTTTCACCCTCAAGGCTATCCTCCTCATCATCCCCATCCAGCGCCGCACATGGCGCCTCACATGGGCCACCACATGAGCCATCATCCCGGCTACGCGGCCCGCGACTTCCTCCTTCGCCGAGAGCACGAGTTCAACGCGACCGCGAACCCAACCACGCCCGAAAGTGGCTTAGGCCTGTTCACGCCGCTGCACCACGACGGAACCGCGGCAACGATGCAGCAATTCCCTCACCACCCTAGCCAGCACCCGCTGGCAGCCAGTCACTACCCGGGACACTATCCTCAAGACTCGAGGCTACCCCCCCATCATCAGTACTTAGGCGCTCCTCATTTAACCCCGGCGTCCATCCATCATCAGCAGCATCCAGCGGTCAGTCATCCGAGTCATCATCCGCACGGAGCGTTTTTGAGGTACATGAGAAGCAACGGAAGCGCTGGCGGCGCGACCGGCGGGGTCACCGGCGGCCAGAGGCAGGAAATGTCCTGCATGTGGGTAGACCAAGACGCACCTGGACCCGGAAGGAAACTGTGCGGAAAACTATTCAACTCCCTCCACGATATCGTGACGCACCTTACGGTGGAGCACGTGGGCGGACCCGAGTGCACCACGCACGCGTGTTTCTGGCAGGGATGTTCGCGTAACGGCAGGGCGTTCAAGGCCAAGTACAAGCTCGTCAATCACATAAGGGTGCACACGGGAGAGAAACCGTTCCCATGCCCGTTTCCTGGCTGCGGGAAAGTCTTCGCGAGATCCGAGAACCTGAAGATCCATAAGAGGACGCACACCGGTGAGTAACTTGCGCACGGTATTCCACTTTTCGCTTTTATCGTTTCGTCGGTCGCTTTGGGGACACGAATGTCCGCGAGGATCGCCAGCCCCTCGATCACCCCTTTCGGAACGCTAACGGTGCCTAATCGCGAGCACCGTCCTCCAAATCCTACCGCACCGCTCGGAAATCTAGTCGAACCTGGACGACCGTACGACGGATCGACCGAAGTCGCCGCCGCGCGTTCAAAATTCCGCGCCGTAAATCACCGTCGGCGACCTTGTCGTTAAATCGAGGGAAAAAGATCGATTAATTCGGCAACGGCAGGCCGCAACCGTCGAACAAAGAACGGCAATAATCTCCGGCGACGTCGTCCGATTTCCAGCGGCGAAGAAAAAGGGTCGCGCTAGAGAGATGCATAAATAAAATAGCCGCGGCAGTTACCATCGCCGTTTACTCCCCCTCCCCACCTGGCCGGTCGGTTTCGCATCCTCGCCTTCGTTCCGTCGACGAAACGCCCCCGGCGCCCCGAGTCGTCTCAATATAATCAACCGGCTGTTTACGATGACAAGAATTTTTCGGGGTGCAATTAAGAAATTACCAGGCCGTATATCGTGCCGTTTTATATCCGCGTCCCTGGACAATGTATTTACATACTCATATACGCGCGAGGCTGTCCCATTGGGCCGGGGGCCCGACGGATAGACGCCGGGCGTCCAGCCGCGGATCTTCTTCTCTCCCTCGCGAACGGCTGCTGTTACGAGATTCCTTTCTGGACAGTCACTACTAATTCCGCCTTGTAGTTTTATTGTCCGTCCGTTCGTGGACTGTAACCGTGCCTCTGTCCTTCGTTTTTTTCAATTTCCCTCCCCGCGCTAAGATTCCGTTCCTCGAAACGACGGGGGACGCCTAAATACGTTGGCCGCTCCATCTGTCGCGTCGTTGCACGGTCGCAGCGCTCGTCGCTCGGACCGAGCTCGGGGTGCGAGTGCGCGCAACTGCAATTCCACTGGATTTTTATTCGACAAATTACGGCCGAGAGTTTTTTTTTTCACCTGGTTCCGCCTGTTCTTTCCGGGCATCGCGATCGGTCGATGGGAATTATAGCGCGGGCGGTTGCATCGTTTCCAGCGCGGATTTTCATTATTCGCCGCGGATCGCCGCGAGCGAGAATTCAATTAAGGACGCCGCGGAACGCGATATTGTATCGCCTTTGATCGCATGTTTTCAGAGCGGCAACGTTTCCCCGGTATTTCCGTTCGCACGGATTTCAAGCGCGCATCGTTCAGCCGCCTCGTCCTTTACGGGGGGCGCAGTTTGCGCCGCGAGTTTCCAGGTGCGATCGAACGCGATCCTTCCGTCGCTGGCGACGATCGAACGTGTACGATTCGGACGGGCTCTTCTACGAAAGTAACGAGAGAGCTTTCACCTCCGAATATATCTTCTGCGTCCCCTATCCAGTGAACAAATTTTCTCAAAACTCGACGTTGTTTTTTTTGTTTGTTTCAAATATCGTTCCTTTCCGACCGTTCCACGAATCGTCGAATACCGGAAACGAATTATTCGGGCGTACACGATTCCATTGCTCGAAGTGGCCGATCGATGCTTTTCATTACGAGACTCTGAAGAGGGAAATCAATTAGAATTCGTTTAGACGACGCGTCGGTGAACGAGCGAGGCTCTCCTGCGACCCCATTCGAAATAAATTGGCATTTTCAAAAAACGCTCCACGCACCGCTTCACGCTTTGTTTCCAGGCGTTCCCCGTTTCACGCGCGTGTACGCTCACGATGCCCCTTTATTGCCCTCGCCCTCCACCCTCCGCCCTTCGCACGGTGCGCGGCCGTCACAAAAGCGACTCGAAGCCGGAATTCTTTGTTTTTATCGGGAACGGCGCGGGCAAATATTTTGGCTCGCGCGAATTCACCGGTGTTACGTAACAATCTCCATTTAAATGCACCAACGATTTCCCCGTGGCGAGGGAATCGCGATGCTGCGCTCGCGACGCGCCGCAAAACGTGGAAAAACGTTCGAACAACAATTGTCGACGATTAATGGCGGCGCTCTGCGCTGCAGACATATCCTAAGAAAACTTCCGTCCGCGTGTCCGTAATCGAACAACAGAGGAGCGAAAACTTTCCCTGGTTTCGTGTATCCGTCGCGAACGATTCAATCGACGCCGCTTCAAACGCGACCCCCGCAAAGTTCGACGCGTATCGCGTCCCGAAATTGAAGATCAGCGCGTTGCACCCCGATTTCCCTCCTCCGGCAGTGGACAATGATCGCGTGCACGCGGGCGTGCGTTAAAAACTATCGAGGAGAAGGGACGGTCCCGTTTAATCCGCAGATGCGACCCGATGGAACGGTGCCAGCCATTAGACATAAATTGATATGCATTATAAAGGGACTATCTTCGTTGACAATGAAGGATGAGACGAGGAACCCGGGGGAGGGGGGGGGGGTGGAAGATAAAAAAAAATAGAATGAATAGCGTCGCAACGTGTCGATTCTCGCATGTGCGTGTTGCGGGTCGCGACGATTGGTCGGATCGACAATGGTCTCCCTAGTCTCGAGCACCATTGGCCAGGATTTTCGGAGGGTTAGGAGACGCGTAGAATAAGGGGATGATACGGGATGAGTCGTTGACGGGGGTTGTTGTGGAATAAGCGTTAAGTAGGGGGAAGAGCGTGTCGAGGAGAGAAAAGGGCGACTCGCGCGAGTAAATGGCTTCTCCGTTGACGAAACGTAACGATTGAAAGTTTCCGCTTGACGCGCCGCGCGATCGGTTCGCGTATTCATTATTTGGCACGGGACGCTCTCTGAATTATTCCAAAACAGTAATCGAAATGGCCTATCTTGTCGACGTATTCGAACGTTCTCGAACGTATCGCGCAGCAATCGAGAACGGTGAAACGCTTCTCGATACGTTCTGTCTCGTCGAACGTCGAAAATTCAGATTATACGATCAACGGGAAAGAAGGGGGCGCGCAGCAGCGGTTGACGTTCAAAAATTGTGAAAGGAATCGTGCGTCCGGAGCGACCGAGAGAAATTTGGCACCAGACAGCGAGTGCTATTGCGACGGGAGGGAACAGGAGGACTATATCCGCGCTCTCAGGGAATCGGCGTCGCGAGTCCTCGGTAACTAATGGCGGCGGCGGATCAGATCGGAATCGAGATGCATGATCGGATTTATGGGGGGCCAATATGGAAAGCTCGGGCCGCTATTGTGATAAGACGGCGTGACGTCGACAGAAACAAGCTAAATCGACGTACCCGATTAGAATCGGCATTCCAGAGGCGCGTACAAATTATTCCATCGATATCGGTATACGTGTGCATACGGTCGCGCCGCCCTGAAACACGGATATTAACGTTTACCGCTCGCGGATTCGAGCGGACGATCAATTGCGGCGAGGCGGCTCGATTAATTGGACGAGGGGGAATTTCCCTGGACTCGATTTAACGAAAATCGAACGAGCCGGCCCGCGGGACGCGCTGCTACGGGAAGGAAGATTTTTCGAACGATGACATGGCGCGACGCGCCGAGGCGAGACGAGGAAAGTGCACCGACTTCGCGAGATTATCGCGGCGGCGACGACGACTCGTCGAGGATCTTTCTGCGCGGAGGATCCATTGAGCGAAGCTCGCCCGCCTCGATACGTTCGATCGGCCCGTTCGATTCGGAGACGAAGCGCGCCTCGGGGCCGACGGGACGGCCACGCGTGAAACGATCTTTACGCTGGCGAGCGACGACGCTGATCGATAATCGTAGGGTTTAACGCTGCGCGACACCAACGCAGATGCATACGCGAATACAATACAAAATGCGTTGCAATGCGCGCACCGTTTCCCGATCCGTTCGACCACTGCTTGCCCAAATGGCAACGCGAAACCAGGGAGGGCTCTATCGAATACCTTCGTCGCGAGTGCGCAGCTCGACGTTCCTTCGAAATATTTTTTCCCTCGCCAAGAAAGAGCGGCGGGGAAAGCTCGAGAATTTTGCTACGAAAGACTTCGAGCTTGCGGATACTCGCGACCCGAATCGCGAGAGGGGATGGAGGATAAGCTCGCGGGTCGATAAAGACGAGACAGTGGTTCGCGCCTGCACGGCTCGAAAAGCGAAAGAGCCACCAATAAAAAACCACCCCCAGCCCATCCCCCGTTCCTGTTTGTACCGTGGCTTTTGTTGTTCGACCGCCTACACCTTCATCGATCGACCCCGCACACGGGTCGCTCGCTCATCTTTGACAGCGCGGAACGCGAAACGAGAGATACAGCCTGCCGGAAATGCGCTCTGCCGGCCCGTTGTTGCTGCGGGAACGTGTATCCTTAGAAACACGGCCGGCATTCTCGCGGAACCATCGATATAGTCCCGCGATAACGATTCCGGTCTCCTTGTCCGCTCGATTCGCTCCTACGACGAGTACGAGGAGGGAGAATTATACGCCGCTGGAGGATAATTAAGGGGCTCGCTCGCGGTCGGAACGTCTCTATATTTCTCGCGACGTACGGCGAAGCTGCCGCGGCGCGGCAGCCTCGAATTCCACGAAGCGTTACCGTCGCGTCGAAATCGGTCGGGCTAACTCGAATAAGAGTGCCCCCCTCCGACGATAGATCGACGAAATGCTCCAAACACCCGGAAGCTTCTTACGCGAATACCTCTTCCGACGGGGGGAACGAAGAGATCGAAGCGGACGCGGAATCAGCGCGGCTCGTTGTACGGTAGCCGGGCATCGGTAGTCCCGGCGGGTCATTAAAAGAGGATTCGCGCGTCGAAATCTGCGAGCAGGGTTGCAACGGGCGGCCCCCGGGGGACGGGCCGTGTGTATTAGGTGAAACTGATTTGGACCGAGGAGATTTGTTGCGAACGCGAGCCGCCGCGCGAGTGCGGGCAGCGATTCGTAGCCGTTGGCGTTCTTTCGGGCCGTCGTAACCATCGCCGGGTCCACGCCGGGGCGCGTCGCGCACCGTCAACCTGTCGATAATCCCGTATCCGATCGCTGCGTAAACTCGAACGACTCCATTCACGGGCGAACCAAAATACACGCCGACTAGTTCGTGGAAGATTCGGCGAACGCGCAGCGCGGTCCGAGGAAACTCGACTCGAGGTCCGCGAGAGATGTCGGACGAAATGTTCGGCGAACGTTCCAATTGTTCGCAGCGATCCTCGCGCAAGTGAACGCGTTATTTCTAACGGGAAGATCGAGCCGGAATTTAATCACCGTTCGAGGGCGAACGGAGGAGGAACGGAACGAACCGACGGTCCGTTTCGTTCGCGTTAATGAACACCGGCCGCGGGGAGCGCGGTTCACGGGGACGGAAACGGCTGTTGATACAGTTAATGGCGCGCGTCGGTGTTTGATGGACGAGCAACGGCGATCGGGACGACGGAAGCGGCGGAACGACACGGTTTCCGTGCGGCGAAACCCGCGACAACTAGGCGCACCGGTGGCCCGTTTGATTGGCTTCCAGAAAAACAGAACCGGTTAATTACCGCGTCGATCGCACCCTTTCGCTCGCCACACTCTCCGCGCAGTCAGCTGAAAAAATAACGAGGCCACGCGTTCGCCAGCTTCCCTGTTTCACGCGCGCACACGCATGCGTATCGATTCGACGGCTGGGGAATTTCGTTCGCCGGTGTCCGCGCACTTTCGCCCGGCGAAAACCGCCGCTGGATTTGTATTTTTATCCGAACCCTTCGAATCGGGAGCGTAGCTAGAACCGTTCGACGCTGCCTCTACGCCAAGTCCCGGGGCAGGTTCTTTTCGAGTGTAGAATGCGTAAAACTCGGTGGAGTTGTAAAAACTTTCAACGGTGTACTTTGTGCGAACTTTCGCGCAAGTTCTAGTTGAACGCAGCCGAGGACAAAACCGTCCGCGATCGTGGTCCCGATACGCGTCGTTCTCCGTGAAATTACCCCCGGGGGACGTTGCTCGGGATCCCGACACTCTGGCAGCCGCGTGTCGCGTTAGTTCAGAATTAGCGTCGCGCGGATTCGTAGGCCTCTCGTCAAGCTGCAGCGTTAATGAGAAACCTGTTTGTCACGTTCGCCGCGACCGTTCGTTCGGAAGGCCCAACCGATCTCGCAGGCCCCCTTCGGCCTTTATTCTCGCGCGAACGGTCAGTTTCTCAAATATTAAAAAGTGTCGCCACCGGTGCGACGCGCGACACGCGCACGTTCTTCCACCGTTTCTCGATTCGATTTCCCCTTGGTCTTCGAGGCGGCCTCCGATTCTGCGGGTTGCGCGACGCGGCAGCCACGATACGAGCTTTCTTCTCCCCGATTGTTCGTCGCGAGAAATCGGACGAAATCCAGCGGAGATCATCGAGCGAGCTTTCCGCTGACGCAAATGCGTAGGTGCAGCGCGGAAACAACGGGTGGGGAAAAAGAAATCAAACATTTCTGGTTATCATCCGCGCGACGGGGCCGTTGGGCAAGAAAATAACTCGCGCCGCCCTTCTGCTTCCAGAGAGGAGCATATTTTATCCTCTCGTTCGGACGTTTCCAGATCGCGATCGAGCTGCTTGGAAAGCAGCGGCGTGAAAATTGAACGGCGCTAAGCGACCGGCTGTTATTCTGTTTGCGAAATCGGGGGCCGAAGGCGAGCCCGGCTGGAAAAAGTCTCAACGATCGTTCGACTGGCTGTTTTCGTTAGCTAGCAAGCGATATTTTTCCGGCCGGGAATTCGCCGGCGTCGAGAGCAATGATCCAGACGATCAATCGGATCCAAATATTTTCCTCGAGCCGCTTCTTCTTTCGTAAATTTCGCGGAGTAAAATGTAAATAGCAGTTTCAGCTCGTTTCTTGAAATCTTCGACGACCTGTTAGTGTTTCGCGCATGCGTTCCTCGAATGCGTTCCGCGAATACTTCGCGCGTTCTCAGCTGCGAGTACCCGCAGGATTCTTTCCTTCCAATTCACCGTACTGTTCGCCAAAGATTATAACAGCGTACGCGGCCGATATCGCTTCGACCGAAAGATCCAGCCTTTTATCGAGGTGGTTGACTGACCTCCTTCTCCGGTTTTCCACCAGCCGGCCCACAATACCCAGAACGGGTAACCGAAGACGGGGTAAATCATTCGTCTGTTGAAGCTTGCCACCGCGGCTACGGTAGCTCCGCGCGCGGAATAATGCGTTTCACCGCGCGCTAAACACGCCCGAGGCACAATGACGATCATCGAGAAAATATCGAGTGTCCGTAACATTATACTTTTGTGCCGTTTAAATGGCAGCGGACGGGGACACCGACTCCTGTGCGTTCCACTTGCCTTTATCGACCTCTCTCTCTCGCTCCCTCTGCCATGCCGCCTGTTCGCCGGCGAGAGTTCGCGAGCTCCTTCGTGCCATGGGACACCAGATATCCGGATGATCCGGGCACGCCTCGCGGCGAAACTCTCGCGCGATCCCGAGGGGGCGAGAGTAGGCGTATCGTTTACGATACCGAGGGAGGAATTTCGTTCGACAAATTCTTCCTCCGAACGAAACATCTTCGGTTTCGTTCGCGGCGGCCTGTGAAACTGGAGCACCGCTCGTTCTTGTAACGTATATCGGGGACGCGCATCTTCTTTTTCGATTGCGCGGTGTCCGCCCGTGTGTACGCTCCACGTGTTTGCCTGGCGCGAAGCTAATCGTTTTCACCACTCGAATCTGTCTGCCCCGTACGAAACCCTTGTCTTTCTTTTACGAGGCATTGTCGCGTTCCGCTACGAAACTGTCATCTCATTCTCTTCAACGTCGATATCCAAACGCGTCCCGTCGCCTTCGAAGCTTCGAAGTCAGAGGTCGAGTCGAACCGTGTCAACCGTTCTCATCACGCGTTTTCCCACACTCGAATCTCTCCGTCGAATCTCGCTCGTACGTACGACTAGATACGGTTAGACGGGGAACGAGAAGACGGAGAGGACGCAACGACGAGGAGAAGAGAGGGCAGAGAGGTTGTCCCCGTGGTCTGGTAGGAGAGGTCGAAATAAAGGGGGAGGATAAATAGAAATAAGGGAAAGAACGAGGTAGAGAAAATAGAGAGGGACGGGCATACGAATGGAGGACGGATGAAAAAAGAGGGAACGAGGAGGGAAGAGCGGAGAAAACAAAACGGAATTGCGGCCTAGCCGCGGTGGATGATTTAGGGGGCGAGGGTCGCGGGTCGAGACCGGGCTCTGGAATGCCGGGCCCTCTTCTCTCCTCCTCGACCGTCTCTTTCCCTCTTTTCCTCTGCCGCGTTGGAATCGCTGGCGGAGGAGGATAAAATGATAAGGGACAAGGATAACGGACAGAACATTTACATAGGTCGTTAGTGCGGGCACACGCAGGGACTTTCTCCTGCGTGTACCAGCCTGACTTTTGGCACTGGCCCTCTGACGATCGTGGGACTTTTTATTCGTACTACCATTGTCGTTGTTCTTATTATTATTATTATTATTACTATTATTATTATACAGGACTTGTTCCTCGTAAGGGTCCCACAGAGGTGCGAAAAAGATCTTCGAATGGTTTGCACGGAGCACGAGACAAAGGTTTTCGGCGAACAGGTTCTTCGTTTTCTGCGGGGGGGGGGGGGCAATTTCGCATAATAATTAGCATCGCTGTAATTTTCAATCGCCGGCAGTGGAACGGTCGGCGATTAAGCGGGCCGCCGCCGCGGAGAATTTCTAAAATTCGTCGCGCGACACAAAGGAGCGTGCTCGCCGTTCGAGTTTATCACTGTTTCAAGATAATTCCTGAAATATCTGACGGGGAATGCCGGGAATATCGGGACGGCGTCCGAAGAATCCCACGAATCTAGTCCGTGAAGAGCACGGTCTTATCTAGATCCAGGACGGGGGACGAAATATAGCCGGGGGCCGGGTCAATTATGTAAGTGGCCGAGCCCGAGTATAATTTGTCGTCGAGCGAATTAAGAGTTTAATTAATTTCGCGGGACCCCCTGTATCCTCTCCGGGCAGAATCTCGAATCGAAGCTACGCCGATTTCTTTTTCTCCGCGCTCTGTCCCACGGGGCTGCGAGAGGACTGACCCGGGGCGCCTCGTTCGAAGTCGAGCCCTTTTCGGCTCCGTCGCATTATAATTTAATTTCGTAACGCGACGCCGTGTGCCCCGCGACGGCGAGATTATAAGGCCATGCGGCGCGCTGTAATTTTCTCGCAACGTATTCACCGACACCCTCCCGACGCCCCGACAGTCGAAGGGTTAACGCGTTGCGCAACCGTTCAACCTTTCCCGTGAAACATTCTTCCGATCCGTAGGATCTAAGGTTTCGTCACGAAGATTGGATCTTCCCGGAGAGCGGTCGATTAATTTCGGTGAAAATCACCGCCGTGGATTTTAACCGGGCCCCTTGCGTCGAAGATCGCCTCGAGCACGGAACTGCGCGGCTCGAATCGAACAGAAAAGTATCGAGCGTACCCGCGCTCGCGGAAGACGTATCCTCCGCTGGAAAACGTGGACGATAACGATCGGGCGAGTTCGTACGCGTGTTAAAATCGCGACCGGTATCCCGCGGCCGATTACGCGAATTTATTGCCTGTTTGCGGCGCGGCAAGTAGAATGGGTTGTTAGGCAAAAGCGGCAGGAATCAGTAGGCGCTGCGCGCAGATGCGGCAGATTGCGTATTGTTCGCCGCTAATTAGGATACGCGGCTTTGTGGAAGACGGTGGAACGTGCGAACCACGAGGTAAAACGGTTGACCTGGCCGGCGTGAAAATTCAGGACGAGGAGAGATTTGAAATTCAGAGCGTCGTCACGGCAGGCACCGTTTCGGTTATCCATCGGGTTTTCATGCTCGCCTGCCATCGGACTATTTTCGCGCTGCTTCGCGCTGCTTCGCGTGCAACCGGCGTAGACGACGACGAATATTTACCGCGGGTTGGATTTCGAAACGCGTGGCATTAATCAGCGAGGGCAAAAACACGTCGGAAGAACGTCGAGGCGTCGGACGACGAAGGGCCTCGGTAAATAAAATGCTGGCGTGAAACGGCACGCGAGCACGCCAACGGTGTATCAGTGATAAAAACAAAAAAAAAAAAAAAAAAAAAAAAAATGACGAATCGATTCCCTTGTAGGTAAACACGAACTCGTCCCGGGCGATAGAGCGCGCAGCTTCCGGGTTAAAAATACCGCTCGTCCGGATTCGTTGTTTTCCATACTCGACCGCGGGCGTCTTGCGCAACCCGTACCGTTCCCATAGAAAAAGGGAAGAGAGGAGACGAAAACGGTAATAGAGAAACGGAACATTCCAAGCGGAGTTCGTTAATCATCCCCAGAAATAATTAACAATCGTTTAAGAGTAACCGAGCCGGCGTCGTCCTAAGATCGGGCCCGCCCCCTTTCCGACATGGGACCGGGAAGGAATACGAAAAAACCCGGAGAAAACCCGGCGTTATATTTACGAACAGTCTCCAGTCTCCTCTAATGGTTTCGATGCGGTCGGACGCGCGTACCTGTCCGCCGGTGCGTGTGCACGCGTGCACAGCTATCCCTCATGCCCTCTCGCGTGTTCATCGCGTCGATGCGAGCACGCACACCGACGCAGCTCGCTATCATTGCGAATGTAGGGGGGTGGCGAGGTCCAGGCCACGCATGGCCAGCACACGGGCGTGAATTATGCCTCGCGCGAGATGTCAAATTGCTCGCCATATCGTAAAATATACAACTCCTCGCGCTGTGGGAAACATTATGTTCTCTCCCACTCTTCTGCTCGAGCCTCATCGGTCCGATCCTTCCTCCACCCCCCCTCTCGTCCGCCGATTGGCCCCATGCTCTCCTCTTCGTTCAGCGGAGATGCGTCGCTCTAACCCCGCACGGGGGTTGGGGGACCAGGAATTCTGATTCGTCGGAGGAAACCGGACCGCGAGATTGCGTTCAGGGGTTGGACGTTACATTGTACGTTTGATCGATGCGGAATCGTTTCTGGGAGTCAAAGGGTTGAAAGTTTATACCCGCAACGAGCGACCAGAGGTATTCGTTTAGGCTGGACTGGATGACGATCTGATTTAGCGATCTTTCCACCACGCCCTGTGTCTAATCGCCTGGCCGGGGCCGGCTGTGTTCATTAATAAGCCCAAAACTGGGCCCACACACGAGAACGGAGCGGAACCGTGCCACGTCAACGTCGACGAGATTCCGCTCGGTCGTCGAAACGATCGGATAGAACGGTCGGGAAGAGAAAGGGAAGGGCAGGAGGGTGGAGATGAAAGTTCGTGGACGAACCACGGGGAGAGAAACCGTCGAATCATCGACGGTCAATAAATACCGATCGATCTTGCGCCAACATCTATTAACGACTAAACGTCGGCTAACCAAATTAACCGTGACTAAAGTGCGTTCGATTCGGCGTTCCAAATTTCTTGTTAATACGAGGCCCCGGGTTCGGTGGCTTCGTGATTCTTTAATTCCACGGATGATTCAGTATTGACCCCGTGAATTATTGCACCCACGCCGTTTCGCTAAGCTCGCGCAGGGTTACGCGCAGACTGACGCATATGCGTTCTGTCAGTGTTTCCCGTTTCTTGAACATGATTTAATCGCCTCCAGCCGGATCGAATAAAAGCACGACCGGGCAAAGAAAGCCCCCGTGAATTTACATCGTCCCGAGGCAACCGTGTCTCGTACCAAGGTATGCGATGAAGCATCGCCCGTGGAAGTACGAGAGACTCTCTCGGTTACCTGGTAACTCTTCGCGGCGCACACCTCCCCACCTACCTGGCTGCTCTCGTTAGTTCATCCCTGCCGCGTGTTCGTCTCGCGCCTTTATACTCCCTCGGAGTATCCGTCGCGAGAAGGTTTCCCCGCTTAATCCCGGCTGCGCGTAAATCACCAACTTCCTTCTTGACGCCTCCGAGGGTGTGTATCTGTGCGCATATACGCGCGCATACTTGGAGCACAGCCTTCTCCTGGAACGAGGGGAGTATCCAAAGTTTTCTGAAGACATTCGACCTCGACGCGACGGTGGCTAGTTTCTTTCAGATTTTTTCGAACTCCGTGCGCGCCTCCTGGCGCACGCAGCATACGCCACGGCGTGCAATTCAGGGTAATCGAAAGATAGAGCGATGGTTTTTCATCGAAAAGGAAGATCGAGCTGGAAATCGCGGTGTCGGGGATTCGCGCAGGACAACGGGGCACGACCGAGGCAAAGGGCTGTCGAGGGTTAAGAGCGACAGAAGTGGACCTAAGTAGCCGTGTACGCGTACGGGCGCAGCACTCGAAATACAATTCGTTCCGGTTCTCGAAACCTGAAATGCTAATCCGCCGACGTTTTCTTCTCACCGATTACTCCCTCTCGTTCCCACCTGAACTTTCCGGATTCTCGTCTCGCTCTCTAGCCCGGGCGAAAGCTTCTCGATCGGTGTGCGAGGAGCTTTTCCGAATCGGGAAACGAAAAGTTCCTTTCGGAAAAATCCCGACAATAGGCCCTCTAACAAGCGGGCTCACCGTCGCCCAACTCCGTTTTTCATCCCCGTCGACGGCCACTCTGCCGTTTAGCACCGGTGCACAAAGATGCAACAATGCGGTCCAAGTTCCGCGCGGCTCTCTTTCGTTTCCATTTAAGAAAAGGAAGAGGGGAGGGGGGGGGGGGAGAGAGAGAGAGACCGGGACCTTGGGCAAATCTGTTTGCTGTTTTCTCCGTGGCCCGTGCAAAAGTTGACGAGACTTTCAGTGGCTGTTGAATGAGGGGATAAGGGCGCGCACCTACTTTGCTTCTCAATGCGAACCGTCGAGGGCCCTCGAGCGTGTGTACCCGCCGCCGCCGCCGCTGTTTGTGTACCTGTGTGCCGAGGGGCGCACGCTTCGATATTGCTGTTGGAAAACGTTTACCGTCGGATCTGAGGTCGAACGAATCCTCAAGACACTCACGGCCCCCCCCCGGTACACGGATTCGAGTGACTCCCGGGCCGGCAAACGTTTCGCAACGGGCACGGTGGAGCATGGTCATCGACGGGCTTCCATTCGCCCGGGGAACAGGAATATCGTCCTATCTCGAGCAGAGAGGAGCGAAGTCCACGGCGCTGCTCGCAGGGCGGAGGATATTCAATTATGGCAGATCGGTGCAAAGATAAGGGGCGCTGTGACAACTATATACGCGCGGGTCAGTGTCCAAAAAAATGCCACCTTCCACGAATAAATAACGCTCGTTTTGCATACGGGGAGGCCCCTCCGCTGTCCAGGGCCGTACGGTAGCCGGGACACCGCGGACGATTCGGTCAAGAGACATTCTGTAGCTACGCGCGAGACAGCCGTTCCGCAGTAGGTCAACACTCGAGCTGGCCCGGACCCCGTTCGATCACGAAATTCCGTTCGAGGTATCAATTTCCGTGTTAATCGCATCAGGCCCGTTGAGGGAAGGGGCGGAGGGGGGGGGGGTGAGGTTTACGGTGAAACCGAAATCCGTCGGATTTTCTGTTTTCACGAGGGCCGAAGCAGCTACCCCGTCCCTGGTAACTCTAGATGGGCATACCGTGCCCGTGGCACCCCTATCTTTTATGCCGGCAGTTTCTGAAAATCTCCCAGTTTGATCTGACTCCCAGCTAGAGAGGAGACAGGGCCCAGAAAAAGGGAAACAGAGAAAGCTCGTGGCGTCGAGGAGAAAGAGAGGAACAGTGGGAAAGGGAAGATTAGTTGCCAGCGACAGCAGCAACCGCAGCAGCAACACGTGTGCTCCGCGGCCGGAGTTTACATAAACACGTATAAACGTCGTGTAAACCGGCGAGAGAAGGAGAGAGCGCGCGTGTGTCCGCGTCCCGGGCGTGTGTATACGTGCGAGGCGAGACGAGCGTGTGCGAGAGCAACGGTAGCATCCAGACTCGGATAACGGGCAAGGATATACGACTCTAAACTGCACCTACGTGCAGGACACCGGGCTACCGAATTTTCGAGAAATCAAGATTCCACGGTGATTTTTTGGGAACACGGCGATAGCGATCGCGGGGAACTGGATTTGGCCCTCTGTGTTTTAGGAAAACACTCCGCGCTGTATCGTTAACAACGCGGGGAACCGTTTTGGACGTTCGAAATGTTAATACCCAGTTGCAGTCTTTCTTGACATCGTTAATGACTCGTAACCGTGCATGCGATTGCCGCTCGAGTCGTTTCGAAGGGACACCGTTATCAGTCTTCTGTCGAATTCGCGGGATCGAGATGAAGAAAAAAAAAAAGATTCCTGCCCGTGGGGCATCCACGTGAACCTGCCTGGAAAAGGGCGAAGAATCAAGGATGCCCCGTGAGTTTGGGGAGCGTTTCCGCCGCGGTGAATCGGCAAACGATGAAGAAAACGCTAGAAAAAGTCGAGGGGCCGGGGAAAAGCACGAGGCGGTGTAAAAAAAGAACCGCAAATCCATGGGTAAACGTAACTACCGGTTGATGCGCCGATCATTCCACCATGTTGCCTCTGAAAGGGAGAGCGCCATCGGCAGATGTTTCACCGCGCCGGTAATTCGAGTGTTTGTCCGTTCTCTCCTCTCTCTTTTTCCATCGCCTCTGAACGTCAATGCGGCTTCCCTTTATTGCATATATACATGTGTGTGTATACATTGGCCGAAGAATTTCTCTCGGATAGCACCGAAAAGCCAGCCAGATATCTTGTCGAGATAAGATAAAGGAATGACCCTCGAATGACGTCTTGGCGAAGTCGGGTTATCCCGCTGACCGATCGATCTCTAAAGGGGTTGAAAATCGCGCCAGGATCTCTGCGTACACGTGGCTCTTATCGTGTCTAGATAAAGAGATGCGCTCGGATGAGACCGGATCGCCGTAGACGGACGCAGCAGTTCCACGATATTAGGTCGTCGATGTTTCCTACGATCCCGCCGGCGTATCCGCGTTTGACAGTCTTACGTAATTGTAGAAAAAAGAAAGGAATTCGTAGTCTCGACGATGCCCATCACCGAGGGGCTCCGGACGAGCCACGTCGATTAAATTATCGAAATGCCAGTAGAAAGTTACGACAGCCCCGCTCCGTGGTAACGTGGAACATCAACGGGCACTACCTAGGTGCCTACCTCTGGATAAGAACGAGGAGTGCAACTGGCTCGCGAGGCCAGCGCCGCGCCGCGAGACGTAAAGGGAGTCGTGATGCAATCAATTGCGCGTACCAGACACTTCCATTTTGGGCCGCGCAATGATTATCCGATCACGATCTCCGTTTGGCCGGCCGATTCTAATTCCAGAGAGAGAGAGAGAGAGAGAGAGAATGAGAGAGGGAGAGGAGGCCGAGTGTCCGAGGGTTTCGTGCGGCTTTCATTAAATCGCGACGTTCACGTTTCGATCCTGCTTTTATCCCGCCACGGAAAGCTCATCGATCATAACCCCGCGCGATCCTCCGATCTCTTCGTGTCTCTTTTCCCTCTCTCTATCTGCGCGTCTCGATCTCCAGACTTTTGCCACGGGGACGAAAATCACGTTGCAGTTGGAAGGTGGCGCGGAGAAGAACGAACGAAAGAAAGAAAGGAAGAACGATGGGGGGAGAAGAAAAAAGAACGAGGAAGAGAGAGATGAGGGGTCAGTGCAATCAATTTACAAAACTGAGTCTCCCCTCGGGTTTATCTAGATCCAATATCTCACGGTCCTAATCCGTGGCAAGATCGATCCGTCGCGATCTCGTCGACTTTTCGAGGATCTTATCGATGGTCGAAACAAACGATCGCTATACAGGGATGATTTCTCGGTTCTCACTAATACCGAACGTATAACAAGAAAATTATCCACACGAGAACCCCTCGATAATAGAGAGGGGATGGGCCGTGTAACAGAGAGGGGGGGCAGGCCGAAAGGTCTTCCGAAACGAGCGGGGAGGGTTTGGTTTTCTGTTGTGCCTGGTAACAATGTCCGATACCCTAGGACCTGGTGTCCTGCGCGAGCATAATAGTCGCGAAAAATCATCTATTATCCTTCGATGCTGCAAAGAAAGAGGGAAAAAGAGAGAGGAAGAGACGAGAGCTCGAAAGCGGTACAATGGTGTACGCCCATATATCACTCCGGAGATTTTCCGAAAACTGCAGTTCAATGAGTCTCCTACTAAGAAGCATTCAAGGAAAGATGGAATTCTAGATTGCCTTTATACGGACCTCCTCAAGGTGCGAACCGAAAGAGCCTCTTCGTGCTCGAGACCTCACCGAGACGGAAGTGTATCGGCAATAAATCTTCCGGGGTCTGTTTATTATACCTCGCGAGCGAACCGACGATTCATGCGGTTCTTACGTAAAAACGCTTCGCAAATAATAAAAGTACATTTCGAGGAAATCCTTGGACCGATTCCCGGACGATCGTTAGCCTCCTCGATTTGCGCGTATCCTGAAACTCCGGTATAATATATGTAACGACATTCGCAAATACAGTTGCGCCATTTAGGTCGCCGAATCAATTACATTGCCGGGTCGCATCGATGTTTTACTGATTTAGTTATTTGCCGGTTAAAACGTTCTATTTTTGGGACGTATCTTTATTCAGGACGTGGGTGTCACGGTGAATCTCAAAATGCACGTCCTATATGGATCGAAAGGAAACAGAAACGCGCATGTCCGTTGCTCTCTCACTTCTCTCTCCCTCTCTCTCTCTCTCTCTCTCTCTCTTTCTCTCTAGATATATATTCGATCCCAGTCGTAGCCAAAACGATTATAATAACTATTTTATCCGGCGCGGATCTGGGCCATTGTGCCTCCCCATTCTGAAAGTCATAACATGGTGCCTACACTGCCCTTCGGGAACTGCTCTTCCAGGCTCCCTTCGGCTGGGCCACGGTGCAACCCGTTGCACCATGAATCTCCACTTTATGTGTACGCGTCTGCGTGTCCCTTGTGTGCGCGTTACTCTTTCCTTTCGTGCGATGCAGTTTCGTGGATGTAGAGTATCGATATAGTCGACGTTCTACGGGCTGTTCTGCTGGAAATAATTCGGTAGGTAAATTTTCGCTGGCCCACCGGAATACGTCGAAATTGTCGAGCGCACGATTTATGAGAAATTCACCAACTCGTCTCATCTCCTCGCCTGAATTTCGTGCTGCCCTTAACACCGGCAAGGATAGACTCGAAGGATCGCGCACGGACGATACGGTTACGCACACGCGTGCACGACCCCGCACACGACCACCGGGGGCAATATTTCACGGCATATTGTTGCCATCTGCACACGCAACCCCGTGCGCGCACGACAGAATGCACGACGTAGGAGAGACGCGAGCTTTTATTTATCTGCTATTTATTTGCCAACGCGTTCGCTACCGAAGCGGCCCCGGCGGGCTCACGACCCTGCCGGGGACACTGCCGGGGACAGATTTGAAAAGTTATTAATCGTCCCGTTTTCGGAAGGAGCGCCACGGAACCCTGGGACACATTCTCCTTTCATAAAGTCCCCTCGCAACCAAGGTGTCGTTGATACCTCGCTCGAAAGCTTCGCCCCGATTGGCCCTCGAGAGGGATCCTCGAAGAGGTGCGAATCGGGGTGGGTGGAGGCGATTCTCATCTGCTCGAATAGACGGTGGCGTTAACAGCTAAAAGTGAAGCGGACAATTCCATCTTGCTTCGTTCAATTTTACGTCGCCGTGGCGCGTTCGGGTGGAATGAACGTTTAGTACGATACCGCAATTGGCAAATAAGGGAGGAACGAAAATACGAAAATTGCTTGACACTTCGCAGCGGACCGTCGAGTGTAATTTTCAGCAACAACCGCGGATTAAACTTTCTCGATACGGTTCACGGCGTACGCCTTGCGAATCGCACAGACATCGCTGAAATCTCGCCGACGGTGGCGAGCCGAAGGGAGCCCGAAGCATAGTCATGTGAAATGTCAGATAAGGCGGCGACACCGGGCGCGCGCGGACCGCTATCTTTCCAGCTTCATAAATATTTAAAACGCCTTCTTATGACGCCGCTGCCATAAGTACCCGCACTCCACGTCCGAGCGATTTAAATATAATCTGTGCCGCGGCGATACGTCACTGGAACATGGCAATGTTATCGCGCTTTTCACACGTGAGATGAATAACGACGCCGCGCGCACCTTGTACGCGAAAACTTGTCACGCTTCTTTCGTCGCGGCCCTCCCGACCCCGTGGGAGAAACAAGTGTCGCGACGCGTCGAGGAACGGGCGAGTTCGAATGAAACTTTCCGACTAAAATTGTCGAATTACAATATTAGTAAAGAAGAAACCACCCCGGATGGTACAGAAATGCGAGGAGGGTATCTCGCTCCCCTTTTTCCTTGGATTTCGCTCGGCCAAGTTGGCCACCATTTTCCCCATAAAAAAAATCCGCCAAGTTTGCGCTTCCTGTTCGCGCGTCTCCGCACTTCTCCGAGAGAGCGCCGGAGGAGGAAGTCCCGGAAAAAGGGAGTCTACGTGGGGGTGGGGAGGGTGTGAGCCGACAGTAAAATATATTCCAGTCAACTTCCGGTAGAAATAAATAAGAGTCACGCCACACGGTCTCGTTGCGCCCCGACGACGGCGGCCATTCGTGTGCAGGGGAGCTTATCTCTCGATATCGTTCTGCCTCTCTTCGCCCCCGGGCGACGAGAATGTTCCACCGGTGCTCATCAAGATATCCACGAAATCATGATGAAACGGCCCGCGATACGATGCAATCGCGTTCGGGACGTCTGTTTTAATTTCCGTGAGCCCGCGAGCTTTTCCTCTCTGCCCTGGGGAAAATATTTCTCCTGCCCGCCCGTTTCCGTGTTCCGTCGTCCCTTTCGGTGTACCGCGAGATGATGCTCGCCCGCAATTAGTCGCATGCTAATTTTAATTGCAATTGGTTAGACCGCAATCGCTTTTTCCTGCCAGATTCCCGTACGCGATACCGGCTCGCAATTTTCTCCGCGAGCCAGCCGAGCGCTGGTTCGCCGCCGCGTCGAACCAGCTTTCAATTAGCCGGGACGAACACGCGCGAACAGAATGCACAGACTCAATTACACAGTCATTTAATTTCCTGCGTTCTTTTTTTCTAGGTGAGAAGCCGTTCAAGTGCGAATACTCCGGCTGCGAGAGGCGGTTCGCGAACAGCAGCGACCGCAAGAAGCACAGTCACGTCCACACGTCCGACAAGCCTTACAATTGTCGAGTTTCCGGCTGCGACAAGTCCTACACCCATCCCAGCTCGTTGCGCAAGCATATGAAGGTACGTGTCGAATTAGAATTAATTGTACTTGCCATCGGTTGCTCCGATCGATTTCAAACAAACAACCACCCGTATCCGCGAATTTATTTTTCAACGCTGTTTGGAAGTATTTACGCGAACTTCGTTTTAAAGGGGTCACGTTGTTATCCGGAATCTATGATTATTATTTTCGTTCAACAATTGTCTCGTCCGCGCGACCTCTCGTGTTTTTTTTCTGACCATCGCTAAATCGCGCCACCGTATCGCCTTTGGCTGTATCGAGCTGTATCGAGCTGTATCGAGCTGTGTCGAGCTGTATCGAGGAGGGCAAAACAGCGTGTTTGCCGAATCGTTTCACGCTAGAAAACCCTAGTAGACACGTCGGATCGGGCAAATAAAGCTTGTGGGAAGAGAAGGCTGCTGGTCGCAAGTTTCATGCACGAACGGCCACGGAATCTTAATAGGAAATTATCTGTGGCACACACACAGAAAGGGGAAGCAAAACCGTCCAAAAAGTAACTCCCGAGATACGTGCGCGATAGGTTCGTCGGATAGGAACGAGCGCCTTTCGCTTCTCTACGCTTTTCGCCGGCCGTGATTCGCGGAAGGCAGTCGTCGAGATTTGCTCACTGAATTATGAACGAAGGACCAGAAGAAGAAGGAGACGACGAGGAAACCTTGGAGCCTTGATCCCGGTCTCCCCCGGTTCAACCAACGCCAGGCTTCTTTTGCCCGTGATATTCCGCAGATCTCCGATCCGATAACTTACGATCCGGCACAGTTATTTATTTATTTCTCTCGATAGCTCGATATCAGTCATTGGCGAACAAACTAAAGAAAGACAATGTTCCCTTCGGAATCTCTGAGAACTTTCCGCGGATACACAATAGAATCCTCTCTGCGGCTATTACGATTTCGAAACCGCCCCACAGTTCCACCCCTCCGCAGGGTAACCGTACAGTGTAGCTGTTACCTATACCAGATATTTTCTCGCAAGCACCTAACGCGAGGCTCCGCCTCTTGATTCCAGGTGCACGGCATGACCCTTGGCGAGGGTAAGTTGGGAGGGGGCTACGAGAGCGAGGGTGAAGAGAGCAGCAGCAGCGGGGGTAGCTTGTCGGTGACCGGGCACACCGAGTCTCCTCAGCCACCTCCGATCGTCGCGACGCCGACCACCGCCAATCCACCGCCGAGTCATCCGTCGTCCAGGGGCCCCGAATTGACGGAATGGTACGTCTGTCAGCCGCCAACGGTGGGACCACAGCACAGCCCGTTGCCTGGCCCACCGCCGCCCCATCACCTTGGCCCGCACCACTTCAACCCGTTGATGCATCATCAAGCGACTGCGTACTAGTTTCGATCGGAATCGGATCAGTGGATTGGTTGCTCGAAAGAGATCGACGTTCCGCCGATTGGAACGCACGAACGCGGCTCGTGTTAAACCGCCGCGGCGCGGGGAAGAGGATCGCCTCGCTCGACTTTGACGACACGCTCGAAAGGCGGATGAGGCAGAATCGAGAAAGAGATCAAGGCTGTTTGTAGGGACTTGGATGATCGATAGTCGTCGATAACTCTGGAAATGTTTTACGGAAACGATTGCGAGGATGGACGGGGTTGTTCATTTTTTGATTCGCTTAAGGGCGTACACCACTGTGCAGGCCTGTTACGAAGTGAGCAAATTTTCGTTTTCAAATACTCGAGTGAAACGTCGGGACCTGTTTGGGGGAAGCACGCGAGGGCGACATAGCTGCGTTTTATTTGCTGCATAAATGGCGGAGTTATATGTACGTGCAACGTTGTCTACCGTCGTGTCTAGCGTGATCGTGCCTGATGGCGAAAAAATTTTGCCAAAGAAACCGTTTCCGTTGGGAAAAAATCAGGCCCGGACTTTTATGAAAACTGAAAGAATTGAAATAGAACGCGATCATAGGCTACGGTGTAAATAACTTGATGAGGCGTAATGTGTCGAAGTTTATCGGTAGAATAATTTTGAAGGCACGCTACGGATTAGGAAGCATGATTTCGAAACAAACGCGTTTGCAATTCCAGGTGTATATAGGGACCCTTCTGCCTTTGAAAACTGAAAACTCATTGACTGCTTGTTTTTCAGCTGTTCAAAGCAGTTGTCGAGTTTCTTTAGAATTTTCTTTAGAGTTCTCTCTAGAGTTTTCTCTGTATCTCGGTTGTCGCTGGTATATTTCTTAACAAAAATTGCCAGCTTTGTTTCTCCCACTCGCAGCCGACACTTTATCACGGATACTCGAGCCTTTTTTTACGCGCAAGTCGTTGAAAGAAATTCTATCGGTTTCGCGGTCGCGTTCAATGCAGTTTGTCGCGATATATTTAAAACATATTTGACGAGGAAAATTTCTAACATTATTTTAATACGCGAACTCGTGAATTTTATTACCTACCGCAGAAGCTTTCAGATCTTTCGCATCAGGCCGTTCTCCCCGACATGACGCGCAGTCACTTTGAGCGCTGTACCTTCGCCAATTATTGGAATTTCGAACATTCCGCGTACATAACCCGTAACGAAAATGGGAAAATGATTTTCTCAGTTGCTCGAAACGACGGCGGCATACTGGACGAGGTGGTATACCCCCTTAACGCGCAGAGCATACATTACGCGACCAAAGTTAGAACGAGATCGACTCGAATTAGACTGTTCGTTAATATTTATTTTCACTTGATTCGAACGGGAACGAATTGAACAGGTTTCATCGTCGTATTGACCGATAGTATCGAAAGTATATACATGTTATAAAATCGTCGACGTTGCCGGCCGCGACGAACCAAAAGGCGGAGACAAGTTACCTCTACGTGGACGGCGAGGTGCGACAGTTGTAAATACGATTAAGTTTAAACGAAACGCGATGATTGCACAACGGCGCGAAAGAAATCGACGGGGCGGTACACGAGAGATCGTGTCGCGGAGAATCACGATGTTACAAATTAGAGGGGGCAATTTCACGTAACACCGACCGCGGTTCGTGCCTCGCTTTATCAATCGCGAGGCGAAGGAACGAACGTTCGCCGTGTCCTGGCTTAATTGTTCCTGAAGCACGACCAATCATGCGCGCTTCTTTTAGACCCGGAGTCTAATTAAAGCGTTGATACTGACAGCGAAACAGTATTCACGTGCGGGGCGTTTGGTTCTCGCGGCCGGAAGATTAATAAAAGAAACTGTATTGTCCGGAGGGACACGCTATGGCTGTATATATTATTATTAATGTTATTATTTAGTTGTCCGAACCGAGAGCGAGCGAGGGCCGGTGTTCTACTTGTAAAATATTGTACGACCATAATTTTAATTATGTGTGATATCCTGTAAATAAAGATGAACAAAGAGAAAGAGGGGGAGAGATAGAGAGATAGAGAGAAAGAGATCTAGGGAACGTCCGGCGATTCTAATATTATTATGATAACTATTATTTTTCGTTGTGCATATGCTTAGGTTGGCGGATGAGACGCGTTCTCTATCATCGACCATAATTGTATTATATTATACTATTTGTTTTGCAAAGAACTAAAATATATTGATGATGCAATATATTAAAACAAAAAAAAGAACAACGATCCTTTTATTCACCTACACCTGTTCCCCCGATGCCGAATGAGAAAAAGAGAAATCGGAAAACGATAAAGCTTCGTCGCATTTGGTCTTTATCCCCTCCGCGGAGGAATTCATAAATACACGATTTTAACGTCGCATAATTGATTATTGAAAAGTTGCCCGAACGATGACAATGCTGCACGCGGAGGACCTCCTGGTCCCGGGACGACCTTTTTCGTATCGCGGAGGCGGTGGATACTTTATACTTGTATTGTAACGAAATTTATGAACGATCGAGATAATAAAATGCGTCGAGGAATCCGACTGGGTCGCAGTTTCGGGTGAATATCGGCCGACTAAGCATCTCCCCTGATCTCTACCCCGAGATTACGTCGTATCAATAAATAATAACTTTAACGCGAAGAAATTAACGTTCCTTTTATTGCGCGACCTATACCTGCCTCGAGCCACACAATTTTACTGCCCCAAACGGTCCACGGGACAACAAACATCTTCGGCGCGACGACGCCAAATTTGCACGATCCCCGACGAACGAGGTCTGTAGAAATTTTTATAATTTTTTTCAAACAACAGCGAGGAATTTCACCGACGAAGGTCCCTCCGCGCCGCCGGATTCTGGATGCTCAACGCCGTTCCGAAATACGGTTCGCGACGTTCGCAACGCACGATCGAAGCCTCCGAACAACGGGAGTCCGAGCAAACGAGAGCACACCTATAATGCTTCTGGAGGCTCCAAGATCTCTAGGCGAGATTATAAAAACAGTTTCCCCGCGGGATTATAAATATCACGGGTTAGAGGCAGCTTCGAGGAGGGGCCGGAAAGGGTCCTTATTAAACTGGCCCCCGATGCTCGAACCGTAAGGCGCACGGCGTCTCACGAGGAACGTATTGAACGGCCAAATAGAAGGAAAAAAAATATCCAGCAGGGGAAGGGGGCGTGCGTGCGTGCGTGCGTGCGTGCGTGCATGTATGTACATGCATACGCATACGCGTGTCCTTACAACGAAAGGTTCGACTGGCATGGCGCCACAATGCGTCTAGGCACCTACACGCGAGACGTCCAAGGGTGGAGAGGAGCGAAGGAGAGATAGCATCGGCGGAGGTGGACGACGGGGCCATTTTATTGCTCGATAAGCAGATGAATTCGTCAGATAATTTCTGGCCCGGATGCAGATGATTTTATTAGCTGAACGCCGCACCAACGCGCCGGAATTTTTCTCCCGGCCGGACGACGATTGAGATGACACGGACCCGGTCGAGATCCTCGCCGGATAGAGGAGCGACGCGTACATTTCTCCGATGTCTTTGCATCGCCTCGCGTGATCGATGGACTTTCCCGGTAAGTTTTTTGTACGGCGGAACGGTTCCTCCGCTTCTCGTTCCCGCTGATTTTTTCCCCGTCGTCGCACCTTCGCGCCGCGCGTCGCGCCGTCCACCGTGCGTTACCGTTCCGAATTCTCCTGGACGAGTTTTTTCGCGACGAAGCGAAAAAGCAAAAAACGGGAACGAAGGAGAGATGGAAAAAAACGAGAAAGAGAACGGGAGAGATCGTTACGGTGTGTCCAGGGCGAATCAAATTCCGAGCTAGATTCGCGAATATTTCTCGCAAGCGTGACTCGACGTCCGACTCCGGGACCGTCCAATCAGTCAACCGGACCGCAATCAAACTCTCGTCGTTTCACAGAAATCATGGATGGACGAAACAGCTGGACCCTCGTCAGGGAACGCCGAATAAACTATCGTTCCGACGAAATAGAAGACACGCCGAGGAATAGTTGGGAGGGGTAAACGAGGAGAGTGGAGACGGTCCCACAGTCCGGTGGCCAGACGCGAAAATATAATTCCGTCCCCGGGAACGTTCTTTTGTCTTCGAATCCTTTATTTATTTATCCTTATCCCCCCTTTTCGTTTATTTGCCTCCGCCGTCGCTCATAAAGCCGGGACTCGTATTAAAGGGCACGACGCATAATTAATGCCGGGCGGTCACGAAACGCGGCGAGAGCAGGACGGCGATGCGTTCGCTTCTCGTAACTTCCCGAGGATACGCGTTCACCGCGAGTGCCGCGGATGCATCTGCGAGGCGCGCTGCACGCCTGCACGCGTGTCGCGTGCCGCGACCTAACCCTCCGCGCCGTAGTTCTGCACGTGCGGCGTCCAACATGCGCGGACTCGAGAGCCGCCTCAATCAGGACGATAATTAGTTACGAGCCGTTGAATCCGCACCGTTCACGACTAACTGGCGGTCCCGCGTCTCCGGGCGACGAGTTGCGCGTTCGAGCTTCGCCCGCGTTCGGCCGTTCGAGGCCCGAAAAACGAAGCGGAGATTAATTCGCGACGATTCTACCGACAGGCCTTTCCGTAACACTTATCCGCGGCCCTCGGATGACGGACGGGTCCACCGAACGGAACGGGGAAAGAGGCGCGATCCACGTCGTTAGCATCGGCGCGGCGCGATCGGCGTCGCCACTTCCGCAGAAGCGATGTAAAACGATGTAAGAGGATTAGAAGGCACGGCCGATCGGCTTCCATTACCGGCCCTGTCCCGCCTGCAAATCCCTCGCAAAGCTATTGATAAATCACGCGCAACACCGGGTCTCGGTCGCGCGACTTGCCTTTTAACGATCCGCCCGTGCGGTTTCGTTAGGAGAACGCCAACAAAGCGGCGATCTTTCGCTCGGTTTTAATGGGAACCGGCTTGAACCGCGCGTACCGAACAGAAATAGAAAAGTCTTAACGGGAAATCGGATTGGATATCCAGCGGATAGGAAATATATTTACGAGGTTAAGGGGGATTAATCGATTCCGCGAGCAATCGCTTAAAGGAACGATTTTAATCGATTAACGAGAACCCCTTACCGCGCTTACCGGGATCCATTAATTTAACGGACACGCCGCGCTGCTCGTCGAGTTTCTTCCTCTTTCTTTTTTTCCTCGCTTTTTTCTTTTAATATCGATCGATCGGCTATTACCGGTTCCGCGGCGACTGTTAATCCTCCGCGAGCCGATTGATAAATCACGGGGAACATTGTAGGTTCGCGCGACTCGGCCGCGCCGGACACCGAGTCCGGATTAAAAAGCGCAGCATTTTTCGCTCGGCCGGCGATAAATCGTGGCCGAGGGACCCGCCGTTGAAGAATCGCGCGGTCGGCACCCGCGAATAAATTACCCTATTGATAGTTTCATAAATAATACAATTGTGAGGATTTGACCATCACGGTGATTTATCGGCATTGAACCAGGCTGAACCGAGCGCTCGCGTGGCTTCGCGCGTGAATAGTCTTAACCGTTTCGACGAGAAGGGGTGCACGTACGGGTGTTGGAAATGAAGTAATCGTTTGGCGAAAGGGTGCACGGTGTTTTTCTACGACGCGATGGATGCGGCGCTACGATGCCCTTCCTAATACCAATATCGAATATATAAACGATGCAATAAGCGTCTTCCGCAGAGCGGCGCGCCCTCTTCCTTAATCAATTAAACGAGTGGACGAACATTTAAGCTGATACGCTTTGCGTATTATTGTAACTGTTTCCGAAATCCGCGTTGCTAAGTCGTTTGAAAATATAACGGCGCGATACCCAAGGGGTTAAAAGACGACCGACCGAATTTCGCGAAGCTAAGACGAATCGATGTGCACCTATATAGTACTGCAATTTCGCTGGGGTTAAAAGGAGGACGGCTAACGAGTTACATACAATGTTTCCGGCCGTGCAGGAGGATCGAACTCTCGAGACAGTTCTCACCGAGAGTCGTGTTCCAGGCAGCCTCGTATAAATCTGCCCGAAGCACGAGTTATACGGGCTGCAGTTGTCCCGAGTGAACTTTCGCCGTTTCTTTTTTTTTCGCCCGACGCTTTTTCTTGCCTCGGTTTTTGTCACTCGCGTGTCCGCCCGTTGCGTAATTCATCGCCCAATTGTATTCCGAAGACCGTTCGTAAAGCGTTTAATCGTCGATCCCATTGTATCTTCATTCGGAGGTTCGATCTCGTCGCGCGTGTCGATCGTCGGGAGGACAGCCCTGTTGGCGTCGCGTTTCAACCGTTTCAATTAATATTCCGTCGCCCCTTCCGCAACCCCCCGGGACGACGCGATTCGCACGATTATTCAAGCGATCCGCGGCGAGTTTAACGAGGCCGGAGCCACCGTTCTGTTGCCGAGCAAATTCTTCGCGAGCCCATCGATCGGCCGGCGCATCGATTACTCGTTCCTCCTCGACTCTGCTCAATAAAGCATTCCGGGACGATCGGAACGACCGGTGTTAAGGGGTTAAGGGCTGCTCCCGCCAAGTGAAACTGTGTCGTGCGTTTCGGAGCCGGATCGCGGCCGCTGCTCCATTCAATGAATAATACCGTGTGGTGTTCGAGGCCGTGCGCCGCGGTCCGCCCCATCGAAGGAGGCTTTGCAGTTGGTGTGTGTGTGTGTGTGTGTGTGTGTGTGTGTGCGCCGGTATGATCTACGGGGGTTATTACAACGGCAGCAAGCCACGACGAGGCGAGTGCTTACCGGGAATACCGAGGCTCTCGACTCTTTGGCCCCTGCCACGATATAACATCCTCGCCCCCACCGGTCCACCAGAAATGCAGGACCGGTGCGTTCGCGTTCGTGTATCTCTTCGCGGATGCCCGAGCTCCGATCAAAATTAGGCTACCTCCGCGAGCCGACCAGCTGCCCGCGGCGGCGGCGGCGGCGGCGGCGGCGGCGGCGGCGGCGGCGACGGCGAGGATAGAGTTTACGTGCTAGGTCGGTATCGAGGCTGGAAAAATAGTATCGGCGGTGCGGATTTGTTGCGCAGAACGATACCGCGGATCCGGGCGGCGCGGCGGCGTATTTGCTCGACGTTTCCGCGACGTTTCCGCGACGTCGAATCTATTTTCGCGCGGCGGGACACGACGGGGAGGTGCGTGGAACGGGCACGGGAAGAGAATGAAAGTTCGCGGTGCCGGGATGACCCCGGCCGTAATATCGCGATGGTCCTTACCAATAACCGGAATTGCACCGACCCGCTGTGAGTAGTTTTCGTTATTCGAGCGTGAAGTATTATCACGAAGGAGGATAAATGGAGGTAGACCGTGTGGAAGAGGAATAAAAGAGGAGGGCCAGACGAACATTTACCCGTCTGCTCCGATCCAGCGAATGGGAGGAACAGAGTAGGAGGGAGAGAGAAACGAGAGTCGAATGAGAATGAGAGCCGGAAAGTGCAATTTGTAGTCGCTCTCATTTGTCACTGTATCTCCCTCCGCCTCTTCCACCCTTCCTACCCCTCCACTTTTCATCGTTCCACCATTCTACCTTGCTCTCTCCCTCTCTCTCACCCTCTCCCTTTCTCCCTCTGCCCACTATTTCTCCTCTCTCTGCCTTCTACGGTCCGCGAAACTTCTCCCTTTGCCTTCCGCTTGTACGCATTCGCGTACAGATACTCCCACTTCCTTCCCCTCTTTCTTTCACCGTCCGTTTCGTAGTCGTTTTTGGTCGCTGCCACGTTTCTCGTATCGTTCCACCTCGCCTCGACCCGGTCTTCCGAGATAATAACCTGATAAGGGATTTATAAATCCACTCTATGCAAAATACACGCGCATCTGTCAGACCGTTGGAACGATCTCCGTGATTAGCTGGCCCGCGTACGTGTACCCGTGTTGCGATCCCCCTCCTTTCGATTCGTCTTTTTGCTGCTTCTTCTTTTCGCGAGGCGTACCTACGCGCGCAACAAGGTGGGGACGGGGGCAAAAGTTTCCCCGTGGACGTGCAACGTTCGTAGACGATCGTCGACAATCGTCGCGACGGACGGGATTAAATAATCGCCCGGGGGACTTTATTTCCTGCGGGTATGCGTGTTCGGAAAGGGGGGTAATGTCGAACGTTTACACGTTCGCATCGATCGTAATGACTTCATAAAAACCGACGACTTCTCGGAACGGTGTTCACGGTTTCCGATGGCTGGACCGCGGCTCCCCGGCCCATTACGGTCCTACGCGACCTAGGTGGAACAGTCGAAAGGTATATTCCAGTATATTAACACGTAACACATCAAAAGCACGTCGCACGGGCACACCTGCGCCACGCTACGGCCCCGGCGCACACGCTTATACCTTATTTATGCTCCGTAAAGGTTCTGTTTTCGACTCACGGGGCCCCTCGTGGAAACCGAAACGCGCGTTTCATTCACGTGGCCCGGTTATAAACGTCCGCGTAAATTCGAGGCTGGTTAGAGATCGTAAAGTAGCTGGATACGCCCGATATGGCCACTGGCTTGCCACAGAAAATCATAAAGTCCGTTCGGAGCCGCGGTCGTCCCGGGGGAAAAACGAGGTATCGGGTCCGGCAGGCCCGTCGCGCGGATTGTTCTGCGATTTTTCGTTCCCCTTGCCATGGTCTAATAATCTGGGAATGGTTCTTGAACGGGGAAAAATTGCTTTATCGCTGGTGAAAGCCTTTGCGATACGAACGGCCGAGGTACGGAATGCTGCAAGTTCACAGTGTTCGCGAGAAAAGGTTATCCGTATACTTAACTGAAATTTGCCAGTTTTCAAAGTTCGTAATGCCGTACAAAAATATTGCTGCGCTATTATTCCTACCGCTTTCGCGCTGATGATATCGTTAACATCCGGTATTATCGTGTCCCAAACGAGCTCCGCAAATCCCCTGCCCCGGAGCAGATCTCGATCGCGAAGATTTTTATTTACCATTACAAAAGGGATCGGCCGTCGCGTATCGCGAGAACGAGGATAGTTAGTCACGGGCCGAAGGATCGCGAGCGTGGCTACCAAAGATCCGCAGGTCGAAACGGTAGTAAGGTAGAAAATAGGCCAATCCCGGACAGCGCGGCGGTTTTTGTCGCGACAAGAAAAGGAGCAACGAACCGCAGATATCTCGATTAGATTTACCGTCGCAACTACGGGGCTGAGGTGGTCCCGGCTGACGTAGCGATGCGTGCCTGCCACAACAGCCCGTCTGCTCTTATTATTATAAATTATTTATTTGCATTTCCAAATGATCCTTGAAGAATCACGGTATTATGCTAATGCAGAGATTAACATATAGGGAGGCCGAGCGCGATATTTCAACTCGCCTCACCATTTAAACTGTGGGAGTCTAGCCAACGGTGTTTGATCTCCGCACGACTCGAAAGAAAGACGCTGGCCGGGGATATTTTATCATTTCTCCTCCGGTACAAAAAGACGCGCACGTCCCGTCTAGGGAATTCCTACGGTCCGAACGAGGGAACAATGCTTTCCGCGCCGAGATTTTTGCGCCAGTCGATCGAGAGTCCAGCGAAATACTGACACTTCGGGCTACCTTCTAATTAGGGTCCTGGAGTTTCGGGGCGATCGATTTCACGGGGGTTTCCCTCGTCGCCGACGTTCGTATCGATACGGAACGGAAGTATCGCGGCCTGCTATTATTCACGATAACGTCGTGGAAGCAGACGGAAGCATACCACTCACTTAACTAACGACACCTGACAAGTACAAATTCGAAACGGCAATATGGTTTCGGTCCGTTCACGACTGCTCACGTCAAGGGGGCGAACATTGTAATCTTTCGCTAATATATTACGGCATGGCTGGCGGGCAGTAATTTTCGCGTAGCGGTCGCACTCCGGGCCCTGCACCGGTGCCCCGAGAGCTCCTTAAACGACTTAACCAAACGTAATTAACGTTGGCCTATCATTATGTGGTAGCGGGACCACACCCTCGTCACATTATATGTTTATAAATCAGGCCGGAACGGCGAGTAAAAACACGACGACGAAAATCGGGCGAGTCGGGGCGCCCGGGGATCCTCCAACCACCGCGCCGGCGAAGAAGAGGAGGAACGGACCCGGGCCCCGTAGTGTCCGTAGCGAGCAGGTAGAGGAATTCTTATGCTAATGATTTTATGATCGTGGAAATGAATGCTCGTCATATTTTTTTAATCGCCTGGGTTTCCACGTAGCCGCGAGTCACGCAGCCAGCCAGAAACCAGGCCCCGCTCTTCGAACCGTTCCCTGTCCTCCACTGCCTACTTTATGCCCATCCGTTTTTTATCCCCGTTGTTACACTCTTGCCGGCACGGTGCGTGACCGTGTCTTATACGCGCTCCCATAATCGTAAAGTATAACCGCGGCGAGGGAAGACTATCGCGGCGTTTCCGTGGACTTTCACGGAAACCGACCAGCCAGCTTAATTTTTCGTAATCGAATATCGACAGCGCTTCGACGACACCTGTAATTAATGCGGCCCCATCGAAGCTCGCGACAGGCAACCGGGGTACCGCTGACGGTCAACGGGACGGGAGAGGAGGGGTTGAAGCTCGGTCGGAAGAAAATTTGCCGGCGTATCAATTACCGGAATCAAGGCTGGAGAGGGGGGCACGAAGCTTCGCTCTTCATTAAGAGGCGCGCAAGCGAGAGGGAGGAACGTCCGCGCGAAGGTAAAAAGAAGTTGTACGCGCCGTGCATTCACGGGAAAGCAAGCGCGCCCGTCAACTGGCGTGTAATTAATAGTAATCTAGATCGCGTACACCGATCCCTGCGCAACGGGGCACGTTGCGCAAGAATCCGTTTCATTCTCATTATCAATCGCATCTGGGCTTTGCGCCCCATTCTGTTTTCGCACCGCGACGTTACAAGGGAACCTCTTGACCCCCTCGGCAATTACACGCCGCCACGGTGGCCTTTCCCCGATCGATCTCCGCGGAACGAATTAATTTTGCCACTACCATTGCTGTTCCATCCGTTGTTTACCGCTTTCATAAAGGCACGTCGGTTATTTCATTAACGCGCGTGCTTTGTGCCCCCTTGACAACCGAGTCGGGCAACGCCTGAAGGGTTAATAAAGCAACCATTGAATTCCGATCCTACTGGTGTTCGAGTTTCTTCCTTTTTATCTTCGTCGTTCGAACGAAACGCTCAAAGGAAACCTCGCTGGCAGCGGTTACGAGGAGTGAGACGTCAGGGGGAACGCGATGCACCGAGTCGCGCCACGGAACACGCATTATGAGGTAACAATTACATTGTGTTCGCGCGAACCACGTATGTAAATGCACGGGGCCGACGTGGACAGTGCATATAAAGGTACGCTCGCGCAACCACCGACTCTCACACTGGCTGCGCGTCGGGCAGGTGTACCAACAGCTGAGTCCAACCACCCACACACACAGATAGACCAACTCCGACACCTTGATGGATACTACCGTGTCCCTGTTTCGCGTTGCATCGCGCAAGGTGCACCATCGCTGTTTTCCTCCGCCTAACGAGCCCCGTATAACGTAATCCTGGGTCTATTGTGACCTGGCCGCGGGGAGAACATAGAAATCTTGTTATTAATTAACTAAACCGTGTTGCTAAATCTTACGGTGCGCGAAATCAAACTTAAACGAAATCCCGTCGAGCGTTTTTATATTCGTCGGGGTAATTCTGTACGAACGTTCCACGAAAGTAGATAATAAAACGACGGACAAGAAAGCGTCGCTGATAAGGGTATCAGCCGTGAACCGACTGATTCACAACTTCCTCCAAAAACAAAAGTGGCTGTCCCTCGGCTAGCACTCTTTGTATGTATCGCCGAAAGCGCGTATTACTCTGCCGGATTTCGTTTCTGCACACTTATCGGCCCACTGACGTAACGGATATAGCCGCGATAAGAGCACGAAATCCTTGAGCAGGTGGCCAGAGTCTCGACAGGTCATGAACGTAAACGCCTTTGAGACGATTGTATTGCACATGCTCGTCCAACATTTTTACAAGGCTATATGGGTCAAAATTAGCATCCCACGCGGTTAATTGCGCCCGAAACACCCGCCTTTCCTTCTTCGCTGGGTTACGGTAACATGTGCACGCTTGACGCACCTTGGTTTGCCCGCAACGTCGAAAGGTGCTGGCGCAAGCGGACACGGGGTCACGGGTGTGAAACGGGTGCAAATCGAGAATCAATTAATCGTGGGAGGTTAATCGAGGATTCCGTGATCCGGCTGCGAAACGAGTCCAACGGAACGAGATAACCACGGAGATTGAAATCGGCGAGGAACGAAATCATGGCGGACGTAGGTCGAAAGAGGAGACCGATTGGGCGGCACGGGAGGGCCAAGGTGTATTTTGTGGGATCGGGGAAAAAACGAAAGCACCGAAGGCTCGCCCTCGGGATGAAACAACAATCTAATCGCGGACGCCATTTTGTTTCTGCCTACCGAAGCAGTAGTTGATATATGATCCCATTGGCTACCAAGCTGTTTGGTTCCCAGCTCTGTACTGGACAGCAGGCTCGACCTCAACCTTATGGTGCTTGCTATATAGCCATAAGCCGGACGCTCTTCGGTTGCCCTGGCAATTAAAATTCTTTTCCTCCCGCTATGGTTGCTCCTGCGTCGTCGTCTTCTTCTTCGTCTTCTCCTTCATGGCCCTCTTTCTCGATACACGGTTTGCCTTCACCGTCTCCGTTTCTTTCCTCATCTTCTTCCTGTCTTCCCTTCTCCCAGATTTCAAGCTCTTCTTGCCACTCCTCCCACTGCTCTTCGTCTTCCTCTCTTCCACCTTCTTCTTCTTCTTCTTCTTCTTCTTCTTCTTCTCCCTCTTATTCTTCTTCTTCTTCTTCTTCTTCTTCGTCTTCTTTCTCATCAACTCTCGGTGCGCGGAAGATACGCGTAGCAATTAAAACTGCCCGCTCGGCCCGGACGTTTACACGATTCTTAACTGCTGGTAGCGCAAGGGTTAAAGGAACTGACGTGGCCAGCTTAAGTAGCTGGTCAAGGGAAACGGGTAATTATACGAAATGTCGGTGTTTTCAAGCCGCACCGGCCGTACTATCATCGACCAACGGGTTAAGCACCTCGACGATCGCGGCTTCGTTAACGATATGCGGCGAGGGCCCCGGAAAAGTACGCACGATAAATCGGATTAAGATAACGGCGCCATTACGTCGCATTAAAGCCCGTCAATTTCCCCGGGAGAAATTTAATCGTCGGCATTCGGTTTTCCTTCGACCAACCAACGGTCCGGGCGAACAATCGCGACTGCTGATCCTTATCCTCGATTATATGTACGTTTAATTAATGCCGGGCGCGATAAAAACGCCTCGATTACGGAGGTAACGATGTATGAATTAAGGGCAGGGGCGACGGACGCACGATTCGACCGCGCGAGGCCAATTAACGGATCGAGAGGAGCGCGTCGATGACGGAGGATCGATAGCGTTACGGTGGCCCGTGCTCCTCGTTAATCGGGGAACACCGGGTAAGCGGCGTTAACGCGAGGACGATATTTGAACGCGTTAGAATCCGTTCGCTCTCGGCCACGGGGCCGCGGGACAGTGAAAAATTATCCCGCGAGTCAAAAGTTACCGGCGCGCATTACGGCTGCTCGTTACGCGCGCGTGAAATTGAGTAAGAAACGAATTTATGGAACGCAACGAATCGAGCACGCAGAAAGTTCCGTCGAGACGCGCGGGCCCAGCTCGGCTGCGCTACGCCGATTGATGAAGGGCCGCGCATTAAAACTTGTACCGCGCACGGTTTACACCAATTACGGGCTATCGATGCGCCAACAAATTTTCCGCGCGCCGCTAATTGATAATAAACGAAACTCGTGCGTCGCTAATTGACGCGTTAATTTATAATTGCCGCGCGCGGCACCGCGGCACCGCGGCACCGCGGCGCGGTCCGTCCGCGTGAGCCATGCGAGTCTCGCTTATTCAATTATCGCCGTGCATCGGGAGGGGGAAGAACGGATCCCGATGTCCCCGTGTCCGATGTGTTCGAGATACCGCGACGACCGTCGTAAATTCGTGGAACGTTTTGGAAATCGGAGTTATCGAGGCCGACCTATATATCGCGGGCCTATCGGTGATCACGGAATCGTCAAGTGGCGCATGTTTGACGCGGCGGCAGGTGTACCCCGACTGTATCAAACCCGAACAGAGATATTCACTTACCGTTCGCTGTATTTCAGCAACCTTATGCGTTCGATCGGCGTACCCGTTTGTATAAGTAAACATTCGAGGCGGAGGAATCTTCGTCGATTCGTTCTGGGCTCGATAAATTAATAACACCGGGACGATCGTTATTCTGCTTTCTCAATTTATCGAGGATCACGCGAGCGGACTTCAGGTGGAAGCAGGTGGCCCGTTTTCGGCGGGCCTGCAGAGAAATGGCTGCCAGCTACTAATTACCGTATCCTTGCTTCCACGTGAACCCTGCATTCCCGAAATGCCAGCTCGTGCTGATACGCGACCGATTACGAACGAATAAAACACCCCGGCGTTCTCCCAGCCGTGCCATAGACAGATGGTTCATTACCTGTCTCGACAAATTGTCTCGTCCCCTACCCTTTGTCAACCCTTCTTGTCTCGCGATTATCGTTTCTTGCTGCCTCGATCGAAGAGCCAGCGGAACGTCGGATCGGCATTGCTCGCCTACCGCATTTGTCGGGATTTTCGAAATTTTCCGATTCCCGGCTCGTCGTCGGTCCGCTGCAACGGGCCCCAGGTTTGCGCACCGACACGCGAGCAGCAAGCAGACAAAGAGAAGTTACTAATTTCGAGCGGAGTCTATATTTGGGGTCTCGCGTGTGCGCTTCACCTCTGCCTCCGCTCCTTTTTACTCCTTCTTTTAATATCGTCGCCGGGGCCTCAGACTCCATAATATGCGAGGCTAGGGGCCCCGGTGCTTGTCGGGCGGCCACAGGATATAGGTACCGGCCTTAACCGTCGCTACGGTCGCTAAAGCTAAGCGTGTATGCATGTTCGGTGCATAAATAAGGAGCACAGCTCGGGAGGCATTAAATCACGTGCGAGGATCGCGTGTGTGCGCGCGCGTACAGCCGTGGAGAACGGTGGGCGAGAACGAGAGGGAAGAGGAAGGGGGCAGCTAGAACGAGGAGCGAAAAAATCGGAACGAGCCAGAACCGGAGGAGAATCGAGGAACGAAATAGGGAACGAACGAGGGAGCGAGAGAGAGAGAGGGGAAGACACGGTTTAAGCGGAGCATCCGTGGACCGCTATAGGTCCGCGCGGCGTTACGTTCGCGGTTGCGTTCGAGTTTGCATCGGCGGTGCACCCCCGTCGAGCCAATATGCCCCTCGCATCAACGTTTGCCCACCTTCTTGAGTAGTCCCGCGATTATGTTCCGTGCACGGGTAAACATGTATCGGGGAACGTGCCCCGCGGTCGAGCGGCAACCACCGCGCCGGTTCTAATGGGGCAATGGAAATTAAGCCGTTCGATGGAACGACGACCCCCCGACATCGTTTCGGCGACATTTCGCCGCGTTTCCCTCGGCTTCATTCGCGGGGTCCGGCCAGCGTTTTTCGCGGCAGAGTCGTTCCGCGCTTAAGGGAGCGCGACTGCCCTCGGAGGGGTTGGGGCGATAGAACGTATCCATTCGTTTCGTCGATTAATAAGTAATAATCCGAGTCCAGTGCGGGATGCATTGAACAGCGAAAGGACAGCCCCCATTTGGAGGGTGGAAGAAGGAGCGCTGTATCGCAATTACACTTTTTACCTCCTGATAAAAAGAGGATCAGCCGAGCACAAATCTGACCAATCGTTGCTTGTCACTTGTTTGCAAGAAGCAGCGAGTCTCGTGAAAAAGTGCATTCCTACGGATAGACACGGATAATGTCTGGAAGACGGGTCATCAGCATCTCGTTTCCATCATGGACAACAAAAGTCTGGGGGGGATTGGGGTGGACAGAGAAAATTTCGATTCGGTAACGAGGTAGAAATAGAGAGAGAGAGAGAGAGAGAGAGAGAGAGAGAGAGAGAGAGAGGGAGAGAGAGACGTGAGAAAAGTGAGAGAAAAGGAAGGCGACGGTAAGGCGGTACGGCTCCTATCCAAAAACGCCTTGCACAATCTATCACGCGCAAAGAGCGCAGCAAGAAGTGAGGTTAGGAATGTTAATGTGGGCAGCGGGAGCAGGCAGCCAGTGCGCATGCGCCACCCCCCGCGGAGCCAATCACCGCCCGAGAAATGGTAGCTGCGCCCGGAGTCAGCTCGTCGGGCACCGTATCCTCGAGAAGATGGAAGAAGAATCCTTAGGGTGGAACTCGATGTTCTCCCTTTTCCTTCCGTTCTGTTCGCCCTACTCTTTGTTCTTTCGCCTCTCCGGTGGCTCCTCTTTTTCTGTCTACGCTGCCCGTGCGTCTTCGTGCACGAAGACATCGGGGAACGTGACTTCGAGGGGCCTCGGGAGAAATATCGGTATAGAGAACACTCCGTTGTCCTTCCTCCTCGTGACACCACCTCTCACAATCCAAAGAAAAGTATAATTGGGAATTCGCCCCCTTCCGCTCTTCCTTTCTCTTCGACTTCGCCCCGTAAACCTTTCACCCGGCGCGTTAATCCCAAATTATTCTTCGTTTCCAGCAAAGGGCCGCGAACGAGCCGAAAGGACGAAGAGCAGAAACGACGGAAAGCCGAGAGGGGCTCGTACAAAGATTAGTAACCTAAGAAGGAGGAACAGGCTGATTGCGTCCGAGCTGTGTAAATCTTGTTGATGGAAATTGTCCGCGGACCTTCAGTTTGTTCGGCGATTACATCCTGCGGAGAACGCGTTCGCCGGTAGCACAGGCCTTTCTTTCTCATCCTCGCTCCCTCCTGGTCCCTCGCTGTGCTATCTCCGTTCAGGAATCTTCTTTCTTCGCGTACGCCGAGATTAATGAGCGCACCGCTCGGTACTTTTAATTCCAAAGACCGAGTGCAAATAAGTACCGTCATTCGTCTTGCCCGCCAATTACCACTAAGCAGTTCTTTCTCTGTATTCCACGATCGCCCCTTCCCCCTGCTTCTATCCTGTCCTCCGCGGTCCGTTTCGCCGGCGGAGCTTAGCAGACGTTGCACTTCAGCCGCGTACGTGCTTCGGAGCGATTGAACTTCGAGGATGTTGATGGATTCGCGGTGGTTTCGTAAACGGTAGCGTGTAATGAAGACGCTGGTCGATCGCGTTGCTTCTTCGGCTCTCTCGGCTTCGCACGATTTCTCTCGAGCGTGGCAACGGCGAGTGGCCGCGACACAGGCGAAAAGACGCACCCGACGAGAATATTCTTTCGCGATTTAATGGACGCGCAAACATCTTGGGTCTTGCATCCCCAATTACGAAAGCCGTGGTTGGCTTTTGTCTTCGCTTCGCGCGTGGTAAGGCGACGCGACAAGGATTTCAGCAATAATCTCGACATTCTTACGGCGCGGAGAGCCCTCCGCTGATCGAAATGACCGAAACGTTTAACGATCGGATGTATAAAAGTGCCCGAGTCGGTGATGCACGCCAATCATTTCGCGACAGTCGACGAACAAATAACACGGCTCCACCCACGCGCGGGCCCGAAACTGTCTAAAACTGCACGAGCGCGCGCGCGCGCGCGCACGGTCGTTCGTAAAAACGGGGATCCCAAATTAGAGGAATGTCTGATTTACATCTCAAGATACCTTGGATGAAGCTATAAATAATTTCGGTGGTGGAATGTTAATGTGGCCCTAGGCCTCGAACCAGCCAATGGTCCGCGGACCCCCCGCCAAACGTAGACGTCCAGTCGACCTTTAAAGAGATACCACCAATGGCTGTTCGTCTTTCCGCGACGAGGATGAATGTTTTAAACGAGCCCGCGTTTCCTGCACGCCTCGATTTACTCCGACGCTATTGACGAACATATGATTTACCGACCAATTACGGCGAAAACCACCAACCGAAAACGCCGAACGCAAATACACTTAATTCGATTTCGGGCCGGCCTCATTCGTCTGCACTCGCTTCGAAATAAACAGCGACTCGAAAACCTTGGCCCTTTGATCAGACGGACAAAACGCAATCGTCCTGTTCGCAACGTCGTCGACGGTTCTCGCGAAGGCTCCCCGTTCGCGTTGCTCGGCGTAACGGATCGTGCACCGTCGAAATAGGTAAAGGCGGCGGAAGATATATACCTATCGACTGAGACAGGAGCAGAGGAATCGAGTCGGGGGTGGACAAAGGGGGACAGAGGGAGGGTCGAGCTGTCAGAGGCAGAGACGTTCGGGGATGGCCCCCATCCTCGTCCTCATTCTCGTCGTCTGTAATCGCGGGGGCGGCAACGTAGTCCTGTCTCCGACAGGATCGCATCGCCACCGAACTGCTACTGTACCTACACGTACGTACGTACAACAATGTACACTTACTCTGCCCTGCCCTATCCTGCCTGCCTGCCAGCCAAGCAACGCGGACTGCCAATCTCGTTCGCCTAACGCAAAATCAAGTCAGAAATTGTCCCATTGTATAACGTCCTCGTGCTCTTTAGTCGAGGGGGCTGCGAGGTACCGGCGACAGAAATAGTCCGGGATATAGGTTGCTTCTAGAAAACACGGGGGAAGGAATGCCCGCCTCGAAATGGGTTTCTCGAAGTCTGAAATTGAAACGAACCGAACTCGAGCCTCGTTGGTTCATTCCGTTTCTGAGTCATCGATATACCCTGCTGCATCGGTACTCGCGCAATTAAGGCACAGATTGGATATTCGTGTTCAAACGCTCGGATGCCGCTGGAACATTTATGCGTCGCGCTTGCTTTTGAGCACGATATCGGAACAGATCGACTATCTCGATGGTCTCGATTAATCGCGAACGTTCGGAGAGTTTCTAGTAGCAGCTTTCTCCCCCGTGAATGATACATATCTGCGTTGTAATTGCCGGGCGAAACAGAATACCGCGGCCTATCGATCCTGACGTTAGAAATATCGTCGAAAGTAACTCGATCCGGGATACCAGATAAATAATAAATCCGCCACGCGGTGGACAGTCAGAGAAATGGCCTGTGTCCTGCGGGCTAGTAATAGCTCCAGTCGATTAACCTTACCTCTAATACACTGGCACTCCGGTTACGTTTCATGTATCACGCTGGTTGAATTTAGTAGCTGAATACGTATATATATATCCATTACTCATCGATTCGCAAATGGAGCTACCGTGCCATTAGCACCTATCCGCTAATAAATTCAACAAAAACGAGCACTGCCTCCGCGGAGGCCTTCCAATTACCCTCGAAACTTCCTTCGTGCATAATCGAAACGTCTTATCGATCATCCCGCTGCGTCGTACCGATTTCGTTCGATCTCGAATAAGGCTCGGTACGAACTTTCCACTCCAAAATCGAACCGGGCAGCCCGTTTGATTCCTAACCGTTTTATTAGATACCCCTACCACCTTCGCGAATCCTAATTACTCCGGGCCGCTATCCCCCAGGGTATCCGCGAGACTCGAGGATTCCTACAAAACGGTCGGCCGTCGAAAAACTTTCGGAAAAAGACGACAAGTGGACGGAAAGACGTACAAATCGAAGCCCGGGCCCCCGTCTCGACGCAGGGTCCCTAGCGTAATTTCTACATCGATCATTGACGAAACGGCAGCGCGGAATCGTCGGCGTTGTAAACGTCCACGCGCAGCCCGGCAAAAACCGTGGCCGGGTCCAGCGGCACACCAAGAGCACACGAAATACTTTATTCATTTGTGGGGGATCTCCGACGAGCAATGTTTTAGCGGTAGTGTATAGAGATGCCAATAAATATGTCGTCGTCGGCATGCAATATGTATGTCAGCGTCTGCCAATCCGCGGATAAGTCGCGAGGGTCCCGATTCCTCTCCACGGCGAGCCCGCGCTCCCTCTTTCCTGTCTTCTTTTCCCCGTGTTCTTCCGTCCGGTCTCGGTGGCCGGGGCAAAAACGGCCGTGCAGTTGCGCGCGACCGGCCCCGTGGACGTATTGAGACGAAATGCCCCCGGCACGACGATGATCGATACCGAAGTTCTCGGAGTGGATCCGGTGGTCGGACATCTAGCAAGGATCCCGGCGTTATCTCGCGTACCTTGACGTATGTCGATCGGGTCCGGCGATGTCGGCCGACGTTGCACGCGCCTTTGTCAGATATAGCATCTACAGGTACACGGGGAGAATTCGCGGGGACGGCTGGTTGTTATTGAAATTGACGTGCAGATAGACCGTCCACGGTGCTGAGACTCCTTCGGGCCTCCCTCGGTTAGTCGAACAGCCGCCGACACCCGGCCCGTGGAATTTTTCAAGAATCCGGGGGGCAACGAGGAAGTAAGAAGGGGGATCCGAAAGGCAGGCAGATAAGAAAGGAGAAAGTAACGTTTAAATAATCGGGGAGACAGCGATCGCTTAGCGACGGACTTAAGTCCTTTTTGCAGCGTGTTGAGGAGACGGGCCGCATCGGGTGGTCGCCGATCGCGACGGATAGACGTCCGAACGGTCGGCAAAACCTTCTTCCATCGAACGTATTAACGATCTCATCAATAAAGCTTTCCACCGCGTCCTGGCGGGGACGGGCGGGGACGGGCGGGACAGACGGCGGTCGCGGAGCAAGAAAAATCGTCAATTTGTTGAATGCGCCGGCCATAATTCTGCGAGAAAAACTTTGCATCTGCATTTCGTATGCGCTGTCCACGTTGCCCGGCGAGCACGGAATGCACGGCCGGCGAAAATATTCGCTCACGAGGAGGACGAGTCTCCTCTTCTGCGAAGGGCTGGCGCGTGTTCGTCCCGCGCGAGTACACGTCGAACCCTGCCGAAATGAATCGCACTTGGCTATTTGTTCGCTATTTTCTCGTTCCCGAAACGATACCCTCGCATCGCGCGTTTCTTCGCTCGTCCGACTATCGACGATTTTCGCAATTACAGTCAGCGCGATTCGCTTCAAGTTCCGCGGAAGAGTGAATCGCGACAGGGAAGACCAGTTACCGATCCAGCTATTGCATTCGCGAGGCTCGCAATTAATTTAGTTTGCACGGTGAGGAACGGCGGATAGACGAGGTGCAGGGGGGGTGGGAAGGCAGTCTAGAACTATTTAAGTCCGAGAACGAGCACACAGAGGAGCGGCTCCCCGAGCCGGTTGCTTAATTGACGCTAGGCAGATGCATACTTGCTTTTACCGTGTTTGTAACCATATCAATTCGACTCCGCCGGTTACACAAACAAACTACACGTATTTCTGGATGTTGACTCAGGGCGAAAAAATACTCGCGGCTGAGAAACACGCATGGACCGAGCGCACCTACGGGATACGTTTTGTGGAACGGCCGACGAATAAATAGCGCTGCTCGCCGATTTCCTCGGCGATGTACGTTTTCTTCGCACTCCGTGCAATTCGCCGTCCTTATAACTGTCGTGTCCTCCCTTCTCAGTGCCTTCGTTGCATATAAAGATACCGCGCGTTGCCAAGAAATATCGAGCGATCGTTGCGCATTCGCCGTACCTTCGATTTAAAGATAAATGAAATGCTGTCGTTTATAATTGATCTGCATCGCTCCCCCGAATTCGAGTGTTTATAGATTAATAGCCGCGCGCGAGGCCGTTCAGATTATTGCAACAATGAACCAGATTGCGTATCGGGGCAATCCCAGTGACAACGAGCGGGCGTTCCCGTTCCGCGTGGTCTCGCGCACGTGCGTGCGATTCTACTGCCGATTTCCGGCAGATCGTGCGGCAGAAGCTGTTACAGTCGCAACCGGCGGCGAAAAAAAAGGGGCGACATAAAGAAGAAACATTCTATTGCCACCGTATATCACGCGCAAACTCGTAATAATACCTAGTCGCTTCCGATTGTGCGTACACCGCGATCGTAAACGCTGCGGTATGCGTGGGCGCGTTTCCGTGACGAAAACGCAACCCTGAAACTGTCGCCGCTCCTTTCTGTATAGCTCTTTTATTCCCGTTTCCGGAATCCGAGCTCAAAAACAGGGTGCGAGAACGAAAGCAAGGCTCGATCGTATCTACGCAATTTCGTCGAGTAATCAGAAATGAATTTATTCCACTGGAGTCCTAAATTGTTGTTACGTATTAGGTTGTCCCAAAAGTTCCTTTCGCCTTCTTACTAGGCATTACCTGCGAACAATTGTACGAACTGTGTAATACTTTTGAATGATGTTCGATACGTTCTTTTTCATCGTTCTGCTTGATGCAATTCTCCGGACGCATCATGATAACATGTTTTAACATTGTTTTTTATGCTGATGCAAAATATTGACCAACACGATTTTTAGCTCATTTAAGGCGATCCGTTTTTCATAACGAATAGAACTGTTTGAAGAAATAGATAAGTAATAATCAGAAAGGCGAGAGTTTAAGAGTAACGGGGGAGGGGGATAGATTATTCCAAATCAGATACAAATGCCTTCCCTGCTTCTCCATCTTTCGATACACGCAGAGAGGCGCCGAGACTATCGATTCAAACGACATTATGCCCCGGGTGCCTCAGCATCGACGAAAAATGTCAGTCAGCGCGTTCGACTGAACGTTGCCCAATAAAACCGAGCACTCGAACAGCGAGAGAAACTTTCGCGACAACCTAGTACTCGCATACTATGCGCGTAAGATGTATAACATCAAAATTGCCGAATCGCTCCATCTACGAGAAAACCTTTCTCTTCGCGAATAATCCTCCAAAATCTTCTAAAATCTGAGAAAATCTCCAAAGATTGTTCGCGTCCACGCGGTTGGAATTGCACGAGCTAGAATCCCGTGGTATTCCCGCATGGATGCATTCGGCGAACTATAACTACGCGGGACCGAAGAAGAGAGGGTGAGAAAGGGAGAAACACGATACGGGGAGAGCGTACAGAGACTATGATTTACACTGTTACCGCGTGGTTCCTGCGATACCCTTTGTCCTTGGACAGCGAATTCGCGCCTCCACGCTGCCTAACGTACGACTCGTGGAAAATAGGGGACGAGGAATCGCGTGATTGTTTGCATTATTTATGGCGATCCGCGTGTCCCGCTTGGCCGACGCCGCATCTGATATTATCCTCTCGTCGAATTACTCAGCCCCGCGTTAGCGAAACAGAACGAAACCCGAAGAATTCATCGACGTTTCGCTCCGGTCGTTAAGCTAGGAACAAATTGTTCATTATTTTATACGATTCGCGGGATTGTTTATCGCCGGGCCGGCTGGTAAAGAATCGCGAACGCGATACTCGATACACCGGTATGGACGACGGGGACAGACCGCGGGCACCGAGCGGCCGGGAAACGCGAGTTACGAGTAACAGGTATCCTATTCGCATAACCGCGCTACCTGGATATTTTGATGTCGCGTCGCTCCGATGAAAAGTGGTAAGCTAATGCTCGTTATCGGCCGGGCCATTCTTAAAGCGAGGGGTTTATCGGCGAACGCCACGCCGGTGAGAACTGTGCAATTACGGAGGCAAGCGTTCACCGAGATTCGCACGCCGGAATAAAATACGACGAATCGTAAAGGCCCGTCGTTTATATTACTTGCCGATGCTTGCGGCGCTCTGCTGCGCGGGAGGACAGTCTACTTTCAAATTAATCCGCGGTCAACGCCTTCCCCGGACGGCGAATATAAACGTTGTTGTCGGCGTGGAGATTTTCGCGCAACGAGAAATAGCAGGCGAAAATTGAAATAGACGCTGGAGTTGGCTGTTTCTCGTTAATAGAAGAAACTTTTAGCATGTTTTTTTTCTGGGGTGCCAGATAGGATGTAGCTAAAGATTTCGGATTACAGTTTTGACGGAGTTCAATTGGGGAAGTCTCGATTCGCGTCCCGCAACGATTTCGCCTGGTTTCGTTCGTGTTGTTGTTAGGAATCGATAGGACGCGGCGACGCTTCGCTATTTTTTAAAGCAAGACGCGACGGAAGAATGATTCCGAAGTGTGCATAATCGATTGTACTTCCTCGCGAGTAATCGAGAAGGAAGTGGTGCACGAAACACGCGACCCACCGTCCGTTCGGGGTATACATGTATACATATATAGGGCGGAGAAATGGGGAATGAACGTGTCAGAAGCAGCCCCTGGGGTCTAATTATGAGTTTGCACAGAGGGTTGGTTAGTCGGCTTCGCCGTGCCGCGAGGGACCCCATTGACTCATTGACCGAAATCTCTCCATTGAGTACCACATATGCGTATTAATTATTTCATTCTCCAGAAAATTCCACGACGGGCTCGTTAAAAATACTGCCCTGCCCAAACGGTATTACCTTTGGCTCTCGCGTAAATCTGTCGAGAAATTTCCATCCGGACAGCCTGACCGGTGGTGGAATCATCGAACGGGCCGATTCCATGGGAATTCGAACGTCGTTAAGGTTTCATTGCACCGGGCAAATAAAAGAGGAGAGCGCGGGGCGAACGAAAAGAGAGAAAAAGGGCGAAGGGAGGGGTCACGAGTCGACGGAAAGTTCGGCCGGGCAATATCTCGCGGCGTGGACGGACAAAAAGGGACACAATGCCGAGGGCAGGATCGATTCTCCTCGGTCGAGAGGATCACGGACGAGAGGAAGAGGCCGTGGTTACATAGCGCGGAGAGGAGCGAGCCACATTGTTGCCGAGACGATGCTCACCGACGAGCTTCGGGAAACAACGAGCCACCGGTCGCCTAAGAAGCGTAATTAATCACTTTTTGTTGCGCAAGGAACCGGAGATCCTTCGTTGCTGCGGAACAAGATTCTTGGTTCCTGCCGCGAGAATTTAGCGGAGTTTGAATCGGAGATGGAGTGTATACATTGTCGGTAGAGCTTCAGTTCACTTTCCTTCGCTGCGCGTTGCGATATAACGCGCTGCGTTTCATAACCGTAAAAGCATTCTGCAATTTCTATGGCCACGAGACAGCGGTGAAGCCTTTTTTCTCAGTCCTTCTTGCGTACAGTGGGCCAAAAAGTATTCGCGCGGTGCATTAGTTTGACAATATGCATTACTTTAACGTGCGACAGATGCGCTTCATATTCATGTATATTGTTTTAGGAATAATCGGTGGCACCAAACTAATGAAGCTGCGAGTGAAACTAATGCAGCGTACGTATACTTTTTTTGTCCACTGTAGAGGAAGATGCGCGATGTTTCTTGGGCGGAGATATCGTTTCTCAATACGCGTTCACACGTATTACTTGATACCCGGTTCGAGAACAATTTAATGGCAGCACACGTGAATCAGAAATTTTTGACTGGCCCCACAAGTCTGCAACGCGATCTGCGTCGACCAAGTCTAACCCTTAATCGATTCTCTTTCACACATGATGATAGTAACGATAAAAATTAGAATTCAATTATTCGTAGGTAAAAACAATCCGTTCGAATCTACATCTCGCCCGCACTTTGCTCCCCCGTTTTAACCAGAATGCAACATCCACGCATAAATTTCTTCCAAGATACTTGGAGAATTATCGGAGGCGTCGCACCTGCACGAAATACTCTTCGCAATCGAGCACTGACCCGAACAATAATTTACAGAAACATTCGCCGGCTACCAAACGCGCAAGTCCCTTATCCACGCGAAATTTAAGGCGCACCCATAAATCCAATAAACACCCTTTCGTGTGCAGCGTGTGCATCAAATCTCGGTTCACCCCGAATCACGAGGCAATCAGCGCGAAGGAGAGCAAAGAAGTCCCGAGGGAGCAGTCGCATTAGCGTTCCCACGACGATGAGAAGCTGATTGTGAGATCGCGAGCGGGCCCTCTCGGTTCACGGGCCTCTCGGAACTTTTCGGCTATGATCCGGTAATTACCGACGAAGCTAGAGGTCGTCGGGGCTGTTAACGTTCGGCGGCTAATGGTATGCACTGCGTTCGAAATAAAAAAGCCTCGAGCTCGGACAGAAATCAAGGGAAAAGAAAATAGGCGGACGGAGGGAGAGCGAGAGAAAGGGAGAAGCAGAGGCAGCGCAGGGAAGACGGACGAAGAGGAAAGGCGAAAGATTCGAGCGAGTGAACGATGAAGGAAGGCCACGCGGATACGCGCGGCGACTATACGAAACAGGACCCCCGAAACGACTTTACGGGAATTACACCCGCGAAATCGGGGAGATATGGAGCCGCGAAATGCGATGTGGCCATCCGTCACTCTCGCGGCCCGCATGTCCGCGCCTGCCTTCCAAACCGGCTGCATCTCTGCCCGCTCCGCGTCTACCCCTTTCGCTTCTCCACGCTTCTCTGCCTTCTCTGCCTTCTCTGCGTCACGGCGTACAGGTGGATCCATCGCGGCCGCTGCACGTCCGGCGAATTTCAAGGGACCCCGACGACGCCGATACGAGACGCGTCGATGCCGCGTCAGGATATCGAACGGGAGACCCGAGGAGCGTTACTTGCCGGTGCAAAACGAGCAACCCGATTTCCAATCGATCGTGCTCGATTCAGCGGGAAATCGCCGACAGGCACGGCGAGGGGGGAGGCTGCGTGGTAGCGCGGGATCGCACTTAGCGAGCTTTGATTTATGAAGCGATGACGTTTTAAATGAATGTCCCGAGTGCGGATCGTAACGCGATCTGGCCACACAGCGCGCGTGTTCCCGCGCGATATCGCGCCCGTAATATCTCTTTTACGCTCGCGCACGGGCCCGAAATGAATATAAAGTCTTTGTCGCTCCAAATTTATATGGTGATAATAAAATTAGCGGCAGGCCGGTCCGCGGCGCGGCGGCGGCGGCGGCGGCGGGGCATCTTTCATGCCGCACAAAAGTGGCCACCTCCGTAATAAACGTCCGGCTCGCGGCACGCTTTTGCGTTTGCGAAGAAGATCATAGATAGGATTCAGCGGGGCCCTTTTAACGCTTCGGACGTCGATTCGCGCGACCAGCCACCGCTGCGCGTCGGAGGAAACAAATGTGCCCAAGTTAACCACGAATTTCGGTCGCATAGCGAGGATGCCAGCAAACAGCTTTAAGCAAAAACTCATTAAGACGACCCCCACAGAGTGCTCCTAGACAAAACTGACGATCTTGATGATCCTGATCCTGGCAGACAGACTGGAGCCTTCCTCGCCACAAGTTCCTGGAAGAGGATCCAGCAACTCCGCCTACCTGGACAGGTGCGCGGTTTCTGGCCTAGGGCAAGAGAAGCGGGTTGGCTTCGGGTGTCAGGAGCGTATCCCCTTGAGTTATTGCATTTCTCGAGTTCCACATAGCGCTGGATGCCTAATGATTTCTTTTCTTTTTTCTTCCCATTCTTCTACTTGTCCGTCTTCCAGGAGATCGTCAACGTTTTCTGGGCCTAACCCGCGTAAAACGTTTCTAGCTGAATCGCACCGTGCGAACCGTCTCACCTTTGCACCTTCTGTCCTTTGTCAGACCCCCCCGACCCGAAAGCGATCCTATCGTGTGTACGCCAATGTATCTTTAAGTCAATCTACGACTTCCACCAGATAACTTTCTATTATCGTGATCACCGGTTAAACTGCGCTGCCCCATGAATCACGAACTAGCACGGCCATCGCGGGACGCGCACTTTTCGTACCGATTTCTGCTTCGTTCCTGAGAAAGCCCGAGGTCCGTCGGAAATGGTCCCCGCCGCGGCGTACGTATCCGGGTAAATTAATTTCGCTTCAACCGGACGCCCGTAGACAGTTCCAGCGGATCGATTTTAATGACGAACGAAAATGTGTTTTCCAGCGGGACGATTGAATAGAAGCCATCGCCATTCGAAATCGCCATCCGTTGCGCCGATGAAAAATGTCCGCCGGCCTAATGATAAACGAGCGTGAACTCATAAACGGTCGAATGATACACTCGAGGGCTCATTGTCCGAGCAAGTTTTCAGGTGGTTCCCGTCTATTGTCGACGGTGGCGGTTCGCATTGTTGGCGGGCCGCCGCGCGGGATGAAACGCTCGAGAATCTTTTCCGTGGCCCGGACGGGGAAAGAAAGGAACAAGAAAAGAAAGGGGATGGAAGGCTCGTCCGGCTGGGACAATGGCGATTTCGTTACACAAACTTGGAAAACGGTGGCCGGTCTGGCAAGATTTTCGCCGCTTCGAATGACAATAGAGCGCCGGTGGCTCTGGACGCGATACGATTTTTGTCTTCCGCCCGACCAATTTGTTTCCACCGCTTCACGCTTTCCAGCAATCTTGATCCCCGCGTTTTTGCGATCGACGTTCGTCCTTTCGAAGAACGGGAAACAAAGGTACAGCAGCCGCGGAGAATTCGCGAGGACGATTACGTACGTTAATTTCCAAGATAATTTTCCACGCATCACGAGGACGCTTAAAAGGTTCCGCGACAGACCGATAACTTTCGTCAACTTAAGTTGCGCAGCGATTAATGACGGTAATTTGTTAAAACCGATATGTGTACGCTTTTTGTACTGCATGTCAAACGTCATACCTTTCTCTTGACCGCAATGATTTTTGCGATTTAACGAACGCTGCACCGCATACGCGTCGTAGACAAAAATGTTTCTCTTGACAGCGCGAGCCGCGTGCGACCCACGTGGCACGGAACGCGTTAAATTAAATTTGAATAATAACTACACGAACAGGTTGTCCAGTTAAGCTTGCGGCCGACTTTCCGACCGAATTCTCATCCCCGGCGTCCTCAGGCGAACACCTTCCGTCTGACAGGGAAAAATATACGAACAGGCCCGGCTTTACCTAACGAGGACGTCGAGCGTGGATCGATCACGGTATAGATCGCTGTCACAGATAGCCGTGAAAAACGATTCGGAATGATCGCGGCGATCATCGAGCAACGACGCCATAAACAGAATAGAACGCGCACGGCGCATCCGTATATTCGGAAGTAGAAGGCGCGATGGCACCCCGCGTAAGCCACCCTTCCTAGCCCTTAACGTCCTTTCCCTTCCTGCGGTGGTCGTCATTGTTTCATTGTGTTATAAACGCATTGCGTGTGCTTAGTGCGTGAGGCGAGGGTGTATCGATTGCCCCGCCCCCTGCTGCGTAGCCATGACGACACACCCTATCCTATCTAACCCCTAGCCTAACCTCCAACTTCTACGTTTCAACCCCTCGCGCGGCAACGAGCTTTCTCTTCAACGCGTCTTCCTTCTCCGCGCCCCCGTCATCCCCTAAGAAGCACGTCCTCGAGGAGGACGAGGCGACGCTCGCCGGCCAAGGAAGCCCTGTCATCGCTCGACGGAACAAGCGACCCGTCGCGACCTCCCCGTGTTGTAACCTGTCATCTTTCTTGGTCACGGGGGACGTCGGCGGGACGATGCCGGCCAGAGAGGTGCGTCGATGAATATTCAGTTGGAAAGTTAGGGGGTGGAAGTTTTAAGAGGGGTCAAAGGTGCGTTACAAAATCTCCCATTTCTTCTGTCGCCGATATAACCGTTCGATGTCTGGTGAGTGGAAATGGTCAATCGTTCAGGGAGACGCAGCGTTTCTGATTCGCCAATGAAGTATCCGCTGCGTTTTCGCTGTTAATTATCAAACGCTTCCCATGCAAGCGTACATATATGACAAATTACCCAAGCAAAGTCTCCCAGCAGCCAACTGCAATTCGACGGAAGTTCTAAACGTGGGAGGTGGTTTCGCAGAAGCGGTGGCCCCGTTCCGTTAGAAAATCAGCGTTCCGTCCCGAAAGCTACGCTTCCCGGAATGTCGAGGTAGCGGCACGATTCTCCGTGGCTGGGCGAAACTTCTTTGGGCCCGCAAGGTCTCGAGAGAGCGAGCCTCGGTCCTCGTGGGTCCCTCGCTGGCACAATACGTCTCATTATGTTATCCGCGCATCTCTCGACACGGCCATTTATCATTCGTCCGCCCTTATACCGATATATCGATCCTCTCCTTGCGTGTGTAAAATTCTGGGCCCCGTCCGGGCCCCGATCGTTCGTCCTTTAGGGCCACCACTTCCGTCCTTTGTCTACGCGGGGAACAACCGCATCCCCGTGGAAAGGAAGGCGAGTGGCTCGCGCGCGCGACCGCGTGGAAAACAATCGACACGGCGATGGTGCGAACGATAGAGGCTCGCTTATGAATATTGTATCGCGAGGGTCCCTCGCGCGTGGGCCCAAATGACGACCCCTTCGAAAGATCGACGCGCGCTCGACGCATGCTAATGGCAGGTCGAGGGGAACAATCTTCCGGACTAGTCCGGCCGACTTTCGACGAATGGTTCCAACGTCGGTGGTTCGAACGCCCGAACCGTTACGCTTTCCGTGCATCGCGAATTAATGTCCACGCGTGGAACAGCTCCGATCGACGTTCTCGGCTACGTGGGTGGCCCGATAAATATTCCCCCCGCGCAACCTGTTTTAAGGAAGATCGTCGCAAGGGAAGAGTTCGCTAAAACGGTTCATCTGGGTTCAATTAACTCCGCGAGCGCGAAGACGGAGCTAATGGGAGGAAAAGCATCCACGGTGCACGGGATAACTGGTACAAGGATCAAAACAGTCCGTTCGCGCCACTTATTATTCATGAATCGCGTCCGTGGCTTCGCTAATGTGTCTGGGGCTTGCAGCCGCTGCGAAACGCGTGCGCACACAGCCCCGCGCGGTTTGCACGCACGTGGGTGGCGTGTATAGGTATGTGCGCAAATGAGAGCCGGTAGAGAGATCGTTGGACGGGGCCTCTATCCCGGGATGCGTGTATGGGAAAGAAAAATCATCCATCACATTCGAGGCTATCCAGAACTGGCAGTGCCGGACGGGGCCATGTTTTAGGCATCGATTCTCTATGGACTCCCGTCATAAAATTGATGAGCGTCTTTGACTAATTTATTGCGTCGAAAAAACCGCACGAAATTCATAATGATCGGTTCCCGATACCGAAGACGCGCTATTTTGCTTTTATACCGACTGCTTTCGGGAAGGAGAAAAAAAATCCAGCCGCCCCTGTGGCAGGGATTGCTCGTTCCTTCGCTCGGGACATCCCGGCGTCTGCCACGTTTCGGCGCGGACGAAAATGCCACCGAAATTAGCTCGTGGCGTATTCGGCGGAGAATTGATGAAAAATCCCCCCGCGGTTCACGCGCGACAGGGACCCCGATACGTTCCAAGGAGCGGTCTCGAACGAGAGCTTTCGCGAAAAATCCTAAGCCCCTCTCCGCGCTTCGACGGGGACTTAAAAGTGGTATTCCGCTGGACCCTCGCGCGGATCGTCGAATTAGAGGCATCCCCTGAACGGCCGGCCCCGTGTAATATCCGACAAGCCAGGATGGTGGCCCGATGCGTGTTTACAACGGAATTCAAAGGGCTCATTCAACTGCAGAGCTTAATTAATAAACTCGCGATCTTATCGGGCGCAGCAAGACACACATCCTCCCCGGCCGTGGCATCTCCGTCCCACGATCCGTGCCCCCCCTCGCCCTTGTCCTTGTCCCGCTGTTGGCAAAAGGTGGCGCGCGATTTTTCGAAACGGCCAGGGGAGCGCTCGCGAGCGTGAAAAATGACGCAATTTTCGCGGCACGCCTCCCATAGCGAACCTGAATCTCTCGTATAAAGGTACCTATTAGGTATACCCGGCCGTCCACCGGCTGTACGAGACGCGGTGCCGAACTTGCGCGGATCTAACGGGTGATTCGCGACGAAATCGAAGTTCGTCCGCGCCTCGAGGAATTTGTCGAACCGCGGCTCGCCTTACGAGTCGCCAACAGTTCCTCCGATTTTTAATCGAAGACTCTCGACTGCGTTTGCTCGATCAGTTTTTAAATTACACGCGACCTGTACAGGTATCGCGCGCGAAGTAACCCAATTTCGCACCCGGTCGACGTTTCCCCAGTCCCGCGTTGAATTCGGTTGGCCTATCAGTCGCGAACGGAACTCGGCAATCACCCCGTATACTCGCGCAGGTATGCAGAAGAAGCGAACGCGGGGCCCGGCGCCGCGCAACAGCGGCGCAGGACTTTATGAAAGAGACAGATGGGGGCGAGGGCGCGTTCGAACATCTGCCGGTGATGTACCCCCTTGATGTCGATCAATTACACCGGCGGGCACGGAACTCCTGCGCAACGCTAGACAATTCCGCGTTATCTATTGAAATTCAACTTCGACCCGTTCTTAACTGTTCCCGACTTAGACTAAACTCTTCCCGGGCCCGCTGAACAGCCGCGCAACGATCGCCTTCTCCGTCCGCGAGACCGTCGTCGACCTTTCGAAAAATATCGGAGATCTAACGGAGATCTCCGCGCAATAAAACGCCGCCGCAAGAAGCAATCAACTTAAGGATCGCGTTTTCTTCGAGCCGGCGGGTATTTCGAGGTTTCATTAAACTCAATCGAGAAAAGAAAAAACTCGTCGCGACCGAGGGGAATCAAGGTTCCACAAAAAGATCCCGGGATCCTCTCGCGGTGCATCTCGAAGACGACGACGATCTACCGGACGAGAGGATCGAGGAATCGCGCGGATCTACCACGAGAGGCTCCACCTAACAGCGGATCGTGCACGCAGGGTAGGATTGGTTGCCTCTCCTCCGATTGGTCGACACCTGGCCCGCCATTGTTTCATTCACGCCTGTTGCACGTTTCTCGTTTATCTCGTCCAGGTTGCTCGGGCCGGCTCGAACGCTCGCCTCTGAACCGGGCGCAGTGCCGATCGCCGTTCCTTCGCCGGCTATATAAATGGCAACGCGATCGACGTTGACGGTAATGCGGGCCGTGAGTCATTGCCTGCGAGCCTCTCGAAGTCGGCGCAAAGGACGAAAGGAGGAGGGGGGAAAAAATGGCTCGGGAAAAGATCAAAATTTAAATACCGCGGCCAGTTTTACGAGCGCCTCGTTAACGAACGAAAGTTCCCGTCCCGTGTGGTCGAGCCACTTTTTTCCCCGAAACGACGCCACGGAATGGTTGTCTCGTAACCGCGCGATATTTAAGGAATCGACGGCGGATTCGAGAACGCGTCCTTAAACGGAGTGAAAAGAGTCAGACGCGTTGCGCGTCATTGTCCAGCCCCGGTACATACGATGCTAACGAGGGACAGTAGCGAGAGACGACGGGAGGACGTTGGTCGACCGGAAAGAGAATTTGGAGAAGAGGCAGACCAGCGTAGGAAAAGAGAGACAGGGCGGTAGGAAAATAAAGAAATCCTTGTAATCCTCGAAAGCTAAGCCGACAAGGAGGAGGATGATCCTGACGGTGTACACGAGCAGGGCTCCTTTCGAACCTGAGAACAAACAGCGCGAAGTCAAGCCGAACCACTCGAGTGGACCGAGCACGCGGTACATAAAGGACCAACAATGCGGGGCGATACGCAGCTGGCTTGTAAAACACAGAGATCCTGTGAAGATACAAGAATACCCACGGCTACCGCATACCTCGGGGTGGTCTCGCTGAGCCGTGTGGTTTTCACTAAACAGGGATTTCCACGAACGTGCTTCGGGAAGGCCCTTGGTCGAATTGTACTCGTAACGAAATTAGATCGGGCGTCTTCTCGATTTCATCGTTCGTTCCCACGTCGGATTAATTACGAGGAAAGAACACGCAGGAAAATAGTATCCGAATATAGATCGCGGAGTGCGCACTCGTTTCGCCAAGCACGAGGAAATAATCGAGCAACTCAACAAAGACGCTCGCAAAAGAAACCAGCAAAGCAAATCTTTCTTCGCACTCGGGACGCCGTGAAAGGGAACATATCTCGAGACGTTGCACCGTCATCGCGATCATCCCGGCGGAAAAGTAGGATGGATCTTTCCCTTTGGCAACGGCGACAAAGTCGTCCCGGTCGCGCATCCGAGAAACCGAGAACCCAGGTAGGGTTGCGCTTAATCCGCAGAAGCAACAAACAACGATCTCGAGAGCCCGCGGGAAAAGCTGGCCGTAGGGCCGTGGACGAAAACTGAGATGATCGGTTACTTGGCTCGAAAGGGCTTTTCACGGCTTCCCGGGCTCGAGCTAATCCGAACTGAATAATACGAAATCGGTTGCAGCCGACGTCGAATCAAGATGGAACGGTAATGCCCGGAGCTAATCTTCTTAGGAAGGTTTGCGAAAACTCGTGGCGATCGGTGCCTCTTAGCAGGTTCCTTCTCCCAAACTCTCGCTTTTGTAGTTTCCCGGGCGGCTTCGTTAACGCGAAACTTCCACGGGGATGGAACGGGCAGCTCGCTCGCCGGCGAGGACAATCGCGAAGCGAATAATAACGATCAACTAAGACCGCGGATGTTTACGTTTCGCAGTTACGTTTACACGCGAATTATGCGGCGAACAATTTAATCGGGTACGTCAAGCCGGACGTGTTCAGCCGGCTTAATGCCCCGCAAATGAAATGTAGTCGACTTTCCTTTAAGGCGGGCTGGCCCGATGAAAGGTACGTCATCGAGCGACGAGTAACAAGGCTGGCCGGTTTTTGTATCGACCCCGTCGTGCGTTCGCGAAAGCTGTTCGTCGATGTTAATGACGTTGCGATGAAAAATTGCATAAACGTCCCGTAAATCACGTTTTACTCCCGAGCTCCAAAATTGGACAGCCGTTGCGCCTCGTTTCCATTTCGTCGTAGGATCGAAATTTTCTCGGAAAGGTTCGGACGCACGACGGTCGGAGGAAAGTCAGGAGAACGGAGAGGAGCCAGTGCAAGAACAAACACCTGTCATCGGGAATGAAAAGCAGCGCGAGAAGATTGGAAAAGGGAGACGGGGAAAACAAGGAATCAGATAAAGATAAAGGAGAAAACGGGTAGACACGGCGGGCAGTTTTGCGTCTAGTATTCGTGCGTCCATCGCAGGACTGTAATTTGGTCCTTCGAAGTGCCACGCCCACGCGTATACATCACCCTGCTATCGAGATTTTCTGGCTACGATAAAGCTTGTCACATTGTCGATATATGTATGCACGCGCGTCAGGAAGCGCGCAACGGTGAAGATGCCAGCTAAGATAAGAACCCCGGCCAGAAAAGTGTATAAGAGAATCCGTAGCCGAAACGACACCCGAATCGATCCCCCCCGAGCTTCCAAACTATTAAATTTTACCTCCGAGAAATGAAGCTCCTCGACTACTTGTAAATTTACTGGCATTCGGTAAACGATTGTCAGTGTATCTCCTTTTTTCTCTGTTCTTACAGTTTTTTTTTCCCGAATAATCGTCGATTTTTAAACTGCCGTAGCTTTGTGAAAAGCAATCGTACGATAATCTACGATGATACTTGGGTTAGTTTTAAAAAGTGAAACCCCTACGCAATGGCATCTCTGAATTGAATTTTTCGGGAGAACCTTTTATATTAGGGATATTTATATTAAAACAATTTCTTCGTAAACGTTCAACTCGTTGATGCGAAAGCAGATGCTTGATTCTTTTTCACGATTTTTTTTTGCATAAGATTATGGTAGTTCCAATTCGACGATTTTTCAGTCCACATCTAGTGATTCTTTAATTTTGTGGAGAGGTGTACACGATAGGTGTGCTTACTATGTTATACGTATATATTTCTGCACATTTCAATATTTAATTATCTTCCGCGCCCGTGCACCACTCGTTGCAATCTGTTTCGTAACGAAAGGATTGAAAATTTTGCTTAAAATAATTGCCCGCACAGTTGTCGATACACCTGCGTAACGAGCTCTTGATCTCCATTATTGCTCGCGAATTCAGGCTTCTTACAGGGGTGTACCGTCGTGACAGGGAACCCTGTCGTTCTTGACACGCGTTACATTCGTACACCGGGGTATCAACCTGTCAAAGGATGTAGCTGGGTGTGAAACCCGGTGCGCAGTACACGCATACATACGCCCAGCCACCGCATAATATACCAGGTGACCCTCTTCAAAGCGAACCACGCCTAGTTAGCCACCATTGTACGCTAGGAGACTTTATGAACTGGAAACGAACGATTGCGCCCTGTGACAACTTGATCGTTATACCACGATCGAGGTGGATCCCAGATTTTTCGGGGAAAAACGTCGGTTCTATGGACACGCGTGTCTCGCTACTTATTTATAAGCGTGGAGGAGCACGGGATACATGGGAACGCGCGCGCCCCTACAAGAAGAATCCTGGTAAACATGCGTAATCCACGGTACCGTGCTTAGAAGCACAATTCTTAATCCCGATTTCACGGAATCCCGTATCTATAGTCATAAATTCAAATGAATACAGCCGTGTGAATGCACTGGAAGCCGAGCATTTCGTTCCGTCGAATTCTAGCGGCGGTTCGTCACGAATACGATTCATTCCACCCCATCGTCGTCGGCGGTGGACTTGTAATATCGGTTAACAGCGAAACAATTTTCGAAGGAAATAAAAATGTTACTCGATCGAGTTCACCCTATCGCCGAAGGGTTCGAGCAGAGGCGCACGATTCTCGCGTGTAAATTATTCAACGGTCGCGAGACTTTTGCATCGGGGTCAATATCTAATAATCGTAGACCCACAAGTTCAAGATAGTATCGATCCCCCGTGAAATCTAATAAACGATATTCTATCCGGTTACACGCGATGTAATCCTGCGTGTCAAGCGGCATGATTAAGTGCGGAATATTTGGCGTTGACCCGGCGCGTGATTTTAATTTATCCCGCAGGCCACGTGCTTTCGAAATCCTTCCCCCGCCCCGCCCCCCCCCCGCCCCCGGCCCCCTCCCCGACGCATTGGAAAATCAACCTATTATGCCGCGTCAACGATGACGATTCTACGTTTGCCGGTCTTTTTTTTACCAGCGAATTCTGACGCTTCATCCCCCGTCCTAAGCAAATAGAATCGGGCGCCGCGAGTAAATATATGCAAAGCCAATGCCCGGCCATTTAACGGGAGGAGAGATTTGGCGACACGTGCGCGTGGTTCGCGCGACAATATCGGTGTCAAATATTTGCTTTGACGAAGGGAAATCCATCGGGAAAACGGCGATGAATGTCGTGGCCGCATCGCATCCCTCTACGCGTCGGATCCAGCGGACGAAATCTCGCGCTGCGTAACATTTGCGAAGCAGTTCGTCGATCACATCTACGCGGAAGATTTAATGGAACGTTAAATTGTCCCTTCGCAGAGTCGCTCACGGTTCGAGTGGTTAGCGCGCGTTGCCTATTCCCGTGCGTCGACTGCGGCGCGTTAATATCGAAAATATGACCGAGGGTGGACGATAAATGAAGAACGGGGTGGGTCACGCGCGGCCCCCGAAACGCGACTCGGTTTTTAATTAAATCGCGTACCACCGAGCACGTCGGCAACGTGCAATTCTCTGTACCGCATCGTTAATTCCAGTACAAATATCAACAAAGTGTTTCGCACTCCCGAGGATCGCGACTGTTCTCGCCAACAATAATTATTTTCCATTACTTTTTCGGCACACGTTTCCGCAGCAGCTGGTAAACAACGTCGTTAAGAGGTCCTCAGAAGATGCTATCGTTTCGCGATTGCTCGTCTTTTGGATGTCCCACGCGTACCGAGATCCGAGGAAAAACTGCCAAGATAATTCCCCCGCCCTCCCAAAGCTCTTTCTTTTTCTACCAGCGCCGGCGTTGGAAATATGCAGCGCGTCGTTTTTCCGGCGTGATGAATGATAAAGGGAACGAGGAGTTTTCGTGTCCGGGCAATAATGTGATCGCGTCGGAGGCGGGGCACCGTGAAAGTATCCTCGGGGCACTCCGCCCATTAAACACGAACCTGTCGTGAAAAGAGGTATCGAATCCCGGAGGATAGCCGTGGATCTTTCCACGTAAATCTTCCCTGTGGATACAAGAATCCGACACAGGCATATAAATCCGAAACTTGGTTTACTTTTATCTAATTATTCCATCGTAACTCTGCCCTTAACGAGTCGGGGCCTTTCGAAACGATTTTTCCATCGAACGGACTCGTCGGGTGTATTTCTCCTTTCTCGTTTTTCTATCGCCGTTGAACCCCGCCCGACGCACGCGATTATTCCCGTCCTTTCAACGGACAAATTCGTATAAATCGAGCTCGTTTGTAAAACGTCAAATAACCGGCTCTTTACTACGGAAACGATTTACTCTCTGGACGCGATATTCGAAATAATTCGAAAGCGTATCCTGGGAACAGTGACCAATTCGACGGATCAAAATCATTTGTTCCTCCTGGCAGTGGCGATTTGTTAACATTCGCCAGATGTGACCAAAACCGTCCACACGCAGTTACGTCGCAAGCTTCGCCGTGCGAATGTTCCGTTGGAAAAATCGGGCGAATGAATGTCTCGCGGATGAAATCGCTCGACGCTTTAGCAGCAAACGAAGAAACGGGTCGTTTGTCAAAATCACGAACGCCGCGGCCTGTTCGAGGCGGAAATGGTGCCCAGTCCGGGGCAGATATCGCGTAATTAATCACGGCCGCGTTCGACGCACGGCAGCATCCTTAAATAATCCGACGACCGGTCGGAGGGGGAATCGAAGATCGGTCGGGATCAGATGCAAATCAGATTCATTAGCGTTAAGCCAGAGAGACTGGGGGTAGAAGACGGAGTCGAACACGGGGACCCTTCCACGTAAACACCACAGACACTGCCTCCGACTTCCCGAGGGTTGTTATTGCGCGGTTACGCCAACCCCCCTCGCCTAACGTTCGTCTCCTTTCTGAATATGCACACCCTCCCGAGACTCTTCTGCTGTCGTGTTCTATCGAACGTGGACAAGCACAGTAGTTGCTTGTGTTGCTAGATAACTCGAAAATTTTCTTAATTCCCTTACGCTCCGCTGCAAAAACCTCTATAAGTCGAAATACAACTTACTTCAACTCGAATTATTTTCCACGTGCCTAGATGCATCATTTTCCCTCTGCAACTCGAATTTAGTAATAGTCGAACCGCTGCTACTCGAAGTTTATCTCTACAAGTGGAACTTCTATCGCTGCAACTCGAAGTTTATAACTCTGTATCGGAAATCATCAGAAATCATCGTCTCAAAACATAAGACGGAAAACATCAAATGTCTCGAAGTTATTTCTTCTTCCCTTGAGATTCGAGTTATCGAGGTTCGACTGTGTCGCGTACAAAATTCTGAACTAGATTCTATGATAAATCGATCGAAGAGTACCATTCAAAGTTTCGCGTGCACCTAATATTTGGATGAGGAGAAAGCAGAAGCAACGTTTGATCGTTAATAATTCATTACTGCTAGGGATTAGCGATAGTGTCGGGGCGGTATGAATTTATTTATTTGTTTTTTTTTGTATTTCGTGAGGGTTAGGGTACGTATTGAAATGAATTTAATATGGGGTAAAAGTCACCGTTACAGGAAGGATCAACGCATCCCGAGAATGTTCGAAACCGATTATTACCGCAGGGAGAATACAAACATCGCAGTGTGTGGGGTTCGGGTTCGACAGTTTGCCAGGGGTAGCAGCCGCGAGAAGCTATACTCCCGGGATTACAGGGATTGCCCAGAGAGACCGAATCACTTTCAACCATCCTACATTGATATCGAAATGTGTTTCACGGCCAAGTTATCCCTTAATCGCTCTGTCTTCGGAAGATCGTTATCACGATCGTGCTAATCAAATCGATTGACCCTTAAACCCTGGTCTATTTTCTTATTACATTCATTAGGGGAGAGCGGGGTAAGGTAGTGATGCTAAGCGAAAAGAAGTGAAACATTGCACGTTTCAGTTGCATACATATAAATACAGAAGAACATCGTTTTAAAGTTGATCTTTCTGTCCCCTTCCGTTATTAATATTTTTATTTTCCTTTTATCTTCGTTTCGTCTCAGAGGCTCGTCTCTTTCCTCTAGACATAAGTGACAAAGGGAATGAGTCGGTACACGATGAGATGCTAGATACCAGAATCCTTACACCTGCATCTTTTTCATAATTAAGTAAGCAAACCTCAAGATTCAACTGCTTCGCGCTTTAGATCCCATTTGCTGCCATGCAAAAAAAGTAAAATAAGAAGCGTTGGATCGCTAGATCTTGCAAGACTCTCGAAAGCGACCCTATGCACCAGATAAGGATCGAAAAGAAAAACTATAATTTCCTCTCTAGCAATGGAACATGCGCGCTAGTAACACAGTAGTGCAAGTTTTCCCCAGCGAGCGATCCCGTCAATTATGCGAAACAGGGGTAATGAAAGCGGCTCCGTGGAAACCAGTCGAAAACAAACTCTGAAAGGATCCCAGCAACCCCTAATCAAGTCCCGTTTAATAAAACGCCCAAGTCCCCCGGTTGCCCTTCGCGCCACCGGCGACGTCCCTTCGTGGCTAATCTGACTTTGATTAAAGTTTTAGCGACACCTAAAAGCGTGCCGCCCGATAGAAGCTGCCTCGTACACGCGTCCCCGCGCGAGGAGGTGGCTAGGAGTCGAGTCGACCGGTCGTGTAAGTCGATTTTTATTACGTTCCGGCGCATACATTATCGGGCATCGGCAGAGACACGCGGTAATGGGTTTATCGACGCCACGGGCTTACGCTAATAAAGCTACGGAGACGCGGAACCACGCGAAACGTCACGAAGCGTCCCGACGTTGCGATACAAGTCTTCAGGGGCGAAGAACAATTTCGAGGGCGATGAAATTTAAATTTCATTTGAACACTCGCTCACGTTTGTATTAATTGGAGCAAGTTGTTTAGCAGCATGGATGCAGGCTTAGCTGGGTTATTGCATTTAATTGAATGTAACCTTTTTCATGGCAGTGAACGAAACGCTTGGCACGATTACATTTTCAGACCCTCGCGTATTGATAATTGATAATGGGACGCTGACCTGCGTTTACTACATTCAAGTAGAACAGCGTGAACAAATTTTTACGTTTCGTAATTCGGATAATTGGACGCGCTGAACCTGGAATCTGTTTATATCGAGCTGAGGATTTCGTACGTACCATATATATGCGCACGTGCAGGACGCTACGAAATCGAGACCTTGAAAAAAAGTTTACACGATGAAATACGTATGAACGTATTATACGCAAGCTGGCTGGTGCCTCGCTCGATCGTGATTTGGTAACGCCGATGCTATTTAATTAGTGCTACGAGTCGAACATTGCCCAGCAATCGCATAAATTAATACTTATGGTAAACGATTATTAGAATAATATCGTCGTAATTCTTTATCGTTATGCCCACGTAGTTTTATCAGCTAGCTTGTGCTAGAATTATGTGGTTCCAATAGAAACGGGTATACCAATTTATTGCGCAAACAAACTCAGCATATGAATACCTACATGATTATTAAAAATTCATTTGGTACTCACATTTGCCAAGATGGGACACAATTAAGATGCCGTCATTCGATGTAACCTCTCTTCGACTGATTGAACACCGCGGCAACGCCATTCGCAAGACCGTAATTTTACACCAACCACTAATTGCTTTTGCAGCGAACGATTATCGGCATTTACCGCAAAACTGTAGTTCGAAATGGTAGTTAACGACTGTCACGCACAATTATTTATGCACAGCGATTAATAGTTCAATAAATTCACTCGCGATTTGCAAAGAGTAACCACGATTTCGCGCGTTCTTCCGATCAGGCTGGCGAACAGCGTTTCGTGTTCCAAGCGCCCCTGAGCTCAATATGGTACATGCAGTCCCATCTAGCGGAGACCGTGGTAACTATACTGTTAGCAATTATAACCCAATGCAACGGTACTCGCTGCATTATCACATTACCACTGATGTTCTGTATTTCGTCTGTGGAACAGATGAGATTATGGATTAAACCTATCATCACAGACGAGATATAGAATTACCTGTCGCCTTATGGACTTTTGTGTCTCACTGTTCGACTGTAATAACATACCGACCAAAAGTTTGAGCCCCCTGTTCATGATTGATGATCAGGTGAGGAACTAGTGTTCACTGAAGTAGCCATAGTCGATCAGGACAGACGCGATGCGTTAAAGTTGCTTTCTATAATCTGTTGTTAATGTGGAAAAAGACTTAAGACCGTAATTTTACACCAACCACTAATTGATTTCGCAGCGAACATTATCGGCATTTGCCGCAAAACTCTAGTTCGAAATGGTAGTTAACGACTGCCATGCACAATTATTTATGCACAGCGATTAATAGTTCAATAAATTCACTCGCGATTTGCAAAGAGTAACCACGATTTCGCGCGTTCTTCCGATCAGGCTGGCGAACAGCGTTTCCCGTTTCAAGCGCCCTGAGCTCAATAGGGTACACGCAGTCCCATCTAGCGGTGGCCGTAAGAAGTATACTGTCAGCAAATATAACCCAACGCAACGGTACCCGTTGCATTATCATATTACCACTGATGCTCTGTATTTCGTCTGTGCGACAAATGAGATTATGGATTAAACCTATCATCACAGACGAGGTATAGAATTACCTGTCGCCTTATGGATTTTTGTGTCTCACTGTTCGACTGTAATAATATACCGACCAAAAATTTGAGCCCCCTGTTCATGACTGTTGGTCAGGCGAGGAACTAGTGTTCACTGAAGTAGCCATAGTCGGTCAAGACAGACGCGATGCGTTAAAGTTGCTTTCTATAATCTGTTGTTAATGTGGGGATAGACTTGGAATTAATAATGGACTCTATGCCCCACTAATGGTCTACTAATGATCTATCGTATAGATAAATTTATATAATATTAGCTTATGTATCGCTTATATTTACATACAAGGAGAATTAAAAATGAATATCTAATGCTACTAAGAAGAGAATTTAAAAAAATCAATTTGCTCGACATTTTTATCGTACAATTAACAATTGTATCACAAAGAATAAGGGATACAATTGATAATTGCACGATAAATAACATCACACATAAGTCGCCTATTCTGCAGTCTACACCTACATATTACCATATCGGCGAAAACATTTGCAAAAAGAAATTCCTGTAATACAATACGAAAACCATTATCACGAATACCGCGAAAAAAGAGAAAGCAAGAGGTAGGGATATTGTAAAGTTACTATAACTTTCTAAAAAGTCGTTCTTCTCAGCTTTGAATAAGGTAGCTTTATTTTGTTAAAAATATTACTGACATTATCAATTAACAGCGGCGTAACGAGTAATCGGAAAACGATGAGATACTTTCTTTTACACATCGTGATCGTTGAATTCCGGCGGTGTCGTCTCGTACTTTACAAAAAAAACAATCTCGTTTTGCGTTAAAATATACATGTCCATATGCACGTGTCTTTGTGTGTGCGTGTGGGTGTGGGTGTGTGTGCTCGCGCGCGCGCGTCCGCGCGCCTGTGTGTGTTCTGTGTGTATATATTATGTATATATAAGTGTGTGCCTGTGTATCGTGAAAGGTGGCTGCGATTGAAATGCGACGAGATCATTGAATCACTTTATTGTCACACGCCATGTCTGGCATCGGGGGTATCTTTTATCAGATATATTATACTGGATACAGTCACTAACGCTTTATTATTAATCGTTCCGCATAGATCCCGCCATGAACTCCTCGAATCGTAGCAGTGCACTCTTAAAACATTTTTAACGACTGGCCGTACCAGTGATATATACAGAACTACGGTTTAAAAACGGTTTCACGTCGTGGGAATTGCAACCGATTGTGATTCAATCCCAGACCCTTTGCCGGAGTCGAAAGAAAAAGAAATCGTCGGAGGAGCTCCCGGCCGAGTTCTTTTTTTGCCCCACGGAACATCGTCTAATCGTACTGTTTAAATTCTTTTCGCCTTTGTATTTCTTCATTTTTTGCCATATTTGTTTTTTTTTTAACGAAAATGACGCACTTCTCTCGTCTTATCCCACGCTCTCTCCCTTTCTCTCTTCCTCGCTGTCGCTCACTCTCTTTCTCTCTCTCTCTCTCTCCCTTTCTCGCCCGCACTCCTCCGTGTTTTGTTTGTTTTTTTTATATTTTGTTTAAATAAATCCGGACGTTTGTCGCACAGGTAAATTGGAAACCGTCTCGAACGGTCGCCGCGCGTGCTTCGAACGGAACGAATTTACTCTGTTCGATACGGCGAATCAAGTGTTCGTGTGATCTCTTACGATCGATACGTGCATCGATACCGTCGCGAGCAACTCGCGCTGACATCTACACGTGAATCAGGTGCCGGAAGTTACGCGAACGGGGCATTGGCGAATTGGAAAAATCTATTCGAGATTCCTGAGACCCCGTCGGAGCAATCTTTCAATTGCAGTGTGTTCGGTTTACGTTTGTGCGCGGCTCGTCGACGTTCAATGGTGAAGCAACGGTATCGAGGTACACGGGATCGATCGTGATTCGGTTCGACACAAGACAACAGGAACACCTACGCTATACTGGATCGTCAGCGAGATTTGTATGCAAGTAATGAATTTCATTGTAAAGAAATCGTTGACAGTGTCCCTCTATTTTTTTTTGTTTGTCTCTCTTCCGTCTCTGTCTCCCTTGCTCTCTTTCTCTCCAATCTCACACTCGTTCTCTCTCTCTCTCTCTCTCTCTCGCTCTCGCACACCCTATATCATAATCGTAAACCTAAATTGGCTCTCTAAATTTGACAAAAGTGGTACCCCTTGGCTCTCGTGTATTTCGTTCATCCCGTGTAAATTGTATTATTTACTCCGTTTATCTCTTCTCTCGTTCGATTTGTTTTAAACGCCCCCTCCCCCCGCCCCCCAAATTCTATCTCGTAATCGGCCGTTGTTTCGTTCGACTCGATATATTTGCTCGAAAGTTTCATTTTGTCTCCCCTCACGCCTCTTTCACGTCTTCGTTTAAGTTAATTATAAGTATATAGGTACAAAGTCAGATATTAATTTGTTCGTTTTCGTAGTTAATGCTATTTGTATGTATATGTGTATATATAATATATACGTGATTCACGATGCGTGTTCGATCCTAAGATTGAGCATGCCTATGTACAAATGGGCATGGTAAGAGTATGAAAATTAATGAACTTCACCTTAACTTCCCTCGCGTTGTTCCTGCACTTAAACATCGTTTCAAGCTATATTCGAATACTTACGAAGGGTGGTTCGAAATAATTACACGCTCCATTCTATGATTAACAGCAGTAGATTTCTTAAAAATGTTATAATCCTTTTATAACGGAGAGTCGAATGAAAATACTTGGAATATAGAATGTCGAAACTGCGAGGTAAGTTAAGGTAGAAATCAGATCGAAGTCGGGTTAAATTGAAGACAATAATATGTCTCGTCTACCGCTTTTCGCGAACCAGCTTGCTGGCTTTTACAACTGACGCGTTCGTATTTCTTTAGTTTCTCTAAAAAAAAAAAAACGTCTAATGAAATTCTTCTACGAGAATTCACCGATCTTCTCAATATGGTTCTCCGGAGTTTCCCGTTGATAAAAGTGTAAAAAAGCAAACTTCTGACATCCCCCTGTTCTTCTTCGTCTCGTTTGGATTTTTCTGGAAACCGGCTACTAGTTATGAAAGTCCTACGTTCGTATAAGATATGCAGTATTTTATATCGTAAGCGTTAACAGTTCGCAACGATAAGACCTTCGCGAAATTTCTTCAGAAACACACCGCGACGATTATTCAAAAGGGAGGATGAGAACATTTCAAGCTGCTCCAATTTCTGTTCAACTAAAGTACGTTAACTTATATTATTGGAGTGAATAAAAATTCCCAACCGGAGAACAATGATGATCAACTGCAGCGATATAAAAAAACGAGTATAATTCCGCGAAGGATCTTACAATCGCAAGTAACCGGCGGATTACAAACTGAACGTGTTACATAATTCGTAGTCTTGTATATTTCTTTTCCCTTATCGAGTGTTATCCACTAGTACAGAGTTTATATTTTGCGTGTGGTTAATTACGTAGTCATTGTTCCAAGAGTCTACTAATATAAGTCATGCACTTGCAAAATGTTTTACTTAGAAATCGTCTTACAGTAATAATTTTTTTCTCCGTTTGCGCACTTCGACAGTTTGCTTTAAACATCGCCGCGTTATCCGATGGAGCTCTACGTTCGGTTTGTAGTTTCTTCTGTTTTCTTTTTTTTCCATGAGTAAAAAAGCTTCTTTTTTTCGTTTTTCTTTTATTCCCTTGCTGCACGTTTTGTCCTCTAATTCAAGCATGTTATAGATATGATAAGATATCGCCACGTTTTTATTTTTTTTATTTTTATACATTCTCCACGTAATAATGGTCGATCGATCACCCGGTTACCAGATGCCTCGTGTCCTATCTATAGAATTTGTCGCGGAATAATCGAGTTCTTCTCCTATTTTATCCTTCTCCTCTCGGTTCTGTTTTCTCGTAGTTTTCCTAAAGCCTTACATCGCGATTACGTGTTCGCAGCGGCCGCGGCAGATTTTGCTCGGGTTACGTCCCTGTTAAATTCCGAAACGGTTTCGTGTGGCAAAGGCGAGTAACAATGGCAGAGTGCAAAGGCGAGCAGAATATGAGAGAATTGTCGCTAAAACGCAAAACGAAGCAGCGTCTCGTTGAATTTTACAAGTGTAAGAAGTCTGAAGATATCGATGCTGAGGTCACTGGCTTAGAAAGAAATTGGATTTTATTACGTGAATTAGTTTTAAGGGAGGAAGTATCGGTATACGAGAAATTGGATGCGATAGCAGAATTTCAGATTCCTCTGTGGTGGTCAAGTGGCTCCTCTGCGGTATCTCCGAAAAAGAAAACGGAGACTCTATTTCAGTGACGTCGATCAATATCCAAGGAGTACCTTTTAAAGAGCAACAAACGAGGAGCGAAGCGATGCAACGGTACGGAACTGAATTCACGCGATGAAAACGGACGACCACAGGCGTGTATGTTTAAACAAATGCATTCGTGCGATCCAAAAGCGGAGCGTATCGTTACTTTGTTCAAAGATATCGAATCCGCTGGTTTCCCCTGATTCGTGGGCTCGTGTAACTCCGCTCTTTCTTTTCGTTTTTCGTCCCTTTTCTTCCCCTCGACGTTACAGTATGCATCGAACGATTCCTCTCCTCTCTCTCTCTCTCTCACTCCCCCGATTCTTTTGCAAAGAGAATTTACATGTTGCAAGCACAATCAGCGAAAGGAAAATCAATGCTCGTTAATCAAGTGTTTAATATGCTAGATATTCTCTACGTACACGTGCATGCTCATCGAATTGTGTTCACAAGTGACCGGACAAATGCACAGACAAAGATCGAACACATAACATGAGAATTAAGAGATATAAAATCGATTGTGAGTTCACGTACGCTCTTCTCGTTTTGTTTCTGGGTTTGCTGTTTTTTTTTCTTTTTTCTTTTATATGAATCTTTTCCTTCATATGGAACCGAGGACAAGAGCGCCGTTTAGCTTTCGTTCCCGAAAGATTCGTCAGCAGTGTGTGTATCATCGACGGAGCACGATTTCCACGTGGAATCTCGCCAACGAGAACGAGACAAGAGATCGCGGACATCGTGTCCGTTGTATGCAAGAGTTACGTGGGCGGTTCGTTCAGTAAATATTCACATTAAAAAAACGAGCTCTTCTTTGAAAGTCGAGTTCAAGTCGATAAAGAGAATAAAAGTCCTATAAGGTACACGGCTCTCTCTCTCTCTCCCTCTCTTTCTCTCTTACTCTCTCTCGCGCTTTCTCTCTCTCTCTCTCGTCACGCATAACATCCGATTAGTGAGGTTTCGACAATGAAATAAAAACTAACAGAATCACAATATATGACAGTCGATATAGTTAGCGTTTTACTTCTCTCTCTCTCTCACTCTCTCACTCTTTCTCTCTTTCTCTCCCTTTCTATCTCCCTCTCTTTCTCCCTCTCGCTCTCACGCAAAATAGTTGAGGATGGGCTACTTTAACGTTCAACAACAATTCGCTAATTCACGATATTCCCGGCCTCGTTCCCGTTCACCTCGCGGCACTTCGAATTCGCGACCGATTTCGACGGATCGAACGTGGCCACACCGATACGACGCATAACATTTCGCCTCCTTGATCGTGGGTAATAAAAATCAGTAACCTGTTAATTAAGTACGTCGCGATAGTCGAAGCAGCGAAGGTAACGGCGCAACGAAAACGCGATGGTCAAGGCAATTGTTCATCATTTTAAACACCCGCGCGCATACGTATCGCGAATTCAAATATATACATATATGTATATATACATGTATATATACATATACATATATATATATATATAGTATTTACAATAAATAATATGTACGCTCTGACGATATTTCTTGGCTAAAAACTATTGACAACAAGTTCGAAGTTTGTTCTGTTCATTTCGTTTCGTTTAGTTGTTCTTTGGTGCGGCGGCTTCTTATTTTCCTCATTTTGTTTTTTTTTTCTCGAAAATCGTCACTGGCATTAACACTCGGAGCGTTCTAAATTATGTACAAATATATTTGCAAACGTCTGTCGCGCTGTATTATTTAAATTACGATAATGGTTCGTGACGTTGGTTCACAATGTTCGCGTCACGTTGCCGTTCCCAACGGCATAACGTATAAACAAATTCACCATATCACTGGCTCCCGTTCTCGTTTCACTTCAACATCGAATATCGAAGCACCGTTCGGCACTCTTTTCTCACGGCACACCATGTTGGAATTCGTGTCGATCTCGTATCGATCATCTCTGCGCTGCTTTCACTGCAACGGAAACGGAAATTATTGATAGATCGGCCGATCTCTTGTTATCACGATAATATGTACATAGAGACATCGCACGTAAAGAGGAACAACGAGAAGTAGATAAATTTGGAAGTTAACTACGATCGGTGTATGCGCACAGGTAAAAATGAGAGTTCAGATAGGGACGGGTTTCATAATTTTCGGTTCTTCTTTTTGGAACGTCGCTCGATATCTTCGAATTTATGGTTTCCCCATAATAGAATTTACAATTCTAAGAAACGTTGAAGTGATATCGAACAAAGGACTCCGAATACGGCGGACTTACCTTCCATCTCTTTAAAACATAAAACACGCAGGTATTCGATCAAATCGAGGAGGTTTTACACATCGGTTCACAGAGTGAAAACTTTCAAAGGGGTTGGCGGAAAAGGTGGAATGCTGTGCAGAGCATCGGACTAACAAAAGTAGCACGCAGTACCAAAGCAATGTCAGGCTGTCTACAAGGTACCCGTCGCTGCGGGTAACGGAAGGAACACCAAAATTACGCGGTGACACTTTCAGGGGAATGCATGAGAAATATTCGTACAAAACTTCACACGAAAAACGGAGGCACATGAAAACTTTGATTGAAACGTGTACGATTGACAGATGCTTGAAAGGTGTAGAAAGAACAACGAGTTTAGAGAGGTAGCATGATACTGGAATATAAAACGAAGATACAGGGGTGATTTTTAACAGCACACGATATGCATAGATTTCACGTGGACACTTTAGAATGATTAATGGCTATACATTCGACATGTTCCATTCTCTTCGTGCCGTTAATCTCCGTATGCTCTCCACTTTATATGTAACTAGTGGTCGCAATGGGGGGGGGGGGTGCAACATTAATAGTATTAATAAAGTGTCCACTTGAAGCCGTTCAAGTCAATTATGTAGGAAGGATGCGTTGAACTCAGTGCATACCTAAAACTATCTGGCGCTCCGGGAACATGGCTGCTATCTCTACATCTAGTCTACAATACAGACTAGCAGCTCATCTGATATGCCGTACATGATATGTGATGTGCTAGTGGTTTTTTTCTAGAAAAACGTGTCCCCTCGTACGACCTTTCACACCTTTCCCATTCTCGCGGTCACCTCGCAAATAAGCCACACTTTTTTCGTTTAGTCCAACAATGCGACCTCGCTTTTCCAATATTAACCGCGCAAACACTCCTCTCGATTAATCGCCCGTCTGGTTTAATCGTCGAACTGGACCGACTTTACCGTATTCAGAGCCGACGGTCATCGATAATCGAACGTTCTCCACTTCGAACGTTAACGCCACGTTTATAGAGGGGCAATTGGAACGGGCCATGGACCGCGAGAAATGTCCACGAAAATCGCCATCGTTTAAAACTTATAATTCTAAGTAATTTCAGAAGGGTTCCCTCGCGACGTGCTCTTCGTTACAGTAATCAATAATTTGTGAACAACTACTACGTACAGGGATTTCGGTCGAAAATAGCACAGATACTTATTATCGATAAACGTGATCGGGTATGGTCTCGATATTTTTGTTGTTGTTGTTTCGTTTCTTTCCATTGTATCCGTCGAGTATTATACGAGTTAAGAGAAGCTCGAACTATGCCTCGTAACGTGTAAGGAGTAAACTAGATGGAAGAGTTCCTTAAATTTTATAGGACTCTAAGGACGTGGCCGAGGAACGACGGGACAAAGCTAAGGATGGAGGTCCACTGACCAGGGATATGTTGCCAAACAGCTTGTACCACCCGAACACCATCTCATTGAGGTTCAGTTCGTCCAACACGATCTGCGCAATGCCCATGAACACTTTTTTCCCTTCCAAACGGCCGTAATCGCCCCACACTGTCACCTAAAATCGATACAACAAATTTCAGACAATAGAAATCTCCCCGCGCGAATCATCTCGCCGAAGCAGCTAAACAGCAATCACCGCAAAATGTATGAAATTATTATTGCGTTTCTCGCAACATTATCACGCACCTGTAGTATACAACCCCGGCAATTCTCCCTGAAGGCCAGCGACTGTTGATAAAACGGATCCAACGTTTTCCTGGCAGCCATCGTCTTCGCCTTCGCGATGCACTTCTTCCCGTTCACCAAATAGACTTTAACGTAGGACGCTGAAGTGTCACAATAAATCACAGTCAATACATTTTCATTACACGAGCGGCGAAAGAAATTTTCTCGACTCGAAACATTACAGATCTGGAGAAGGCGGAGCCATGGAAGTACATATCAGCTTTAAGTATAATTAATTCGAGACTCGGCCACCAACCTGGAATCGCTTTACTGCCCTGCTTTGGCTTAAGGTCTTTGGCACGTATGACCTCCACTTCAAGGTAGCCCTTTTTCTGTGTTAGCGAAAGCTGAATCTCGCCTAGGCAGCGAGCACCGAGTGCCTGCCTTCCGACCACTTGTCCAGGCCCAAGATCTTCGATGAAGTCACGCAGTTGGCCGGTTTCGCCTGTCATTCGTAGACTGGGAGACCAACTGCGGTTTTCAAAATGAAACGTTTAGTAGCGGAAGAAAATCTCACGATTGTATCGGGAACGAGAATGGGAAAAGAAATGGGACAAACGGGGCGAAATCAAAATTTCTCGGCGTCGTAAATCGAACATACGTGTATGTTCTTTCTAACAAACATCTCCTTGTTCATTTAATCGGCTTGAACGCGGTCTAACGGAACGGAGGTGGATCAAATAAATTAATCGATTTAAAAGATCGTTCCGCAGGAGCGAGGGACGATCCTCGCGAGCCTTCGACGGAAGTGCGGAAAGAGAGAGCACACTTCATTCAGTTTTAGACAAGAAGAACTCACGCCGCAAGTGTAGTGTTGGTGTAGCGAGTAAATATATAGTGTACGGAGAGAAATCGTAAGGTTAAAAAACGTAGCAGGCTGTCGGTGCATGCAGACCATTCTATGAACAAATACCATGACAGATAATTGGTTCAACAATAATCAGTAACAATAATCAAACTCCCCGTCGACAACGTTCGTGGCATACCGTGATTTCTTTCGCCTGATTGTTGTTAAATGTTTCTAATCGTACTATGTCTATACCATGCTTCTTAAATTATTATTCTTAACTTACGTACAGGATTACCTTTTGGTCGCGTTACTCTCTGTAAAATCTGCCCTTATTTACCGGACCTCTTTATCTTGCACGTTGCTGTATTACATCAAACGAAAGATTTTTAGATAAAGGATGATGAGATTGCTGGCCCCTTTCGCACGAGCTTTGGAACGCAGATAATTTTTTTCTTTTCAAAGGAACAGAGAAGCACATGGGATATTTAGTTGGACAGATATGGGTGGGGAGGGGGGGGGGGGCGGTTAAACAATGAGAGTTCTAACTTCTACTGTATTATTATATACACTGCGTGTTGATAATTTTGTCCAAAATAATTTAGATTTACGACACATACACAGCTGCATAATTACACATTAAATTACACCGGGAACTGGATAAAAAGGTGATGATTTCGAACGATGAAAAACACATATATACATAAAGTGTGTGCATGGTTTCCATACAATGGTGCTTCGATCACTTAGCCAAGCAGTAAGCCAAGGCGACAGTAACATCGACAAATGTTAAGACTGTTAATGTCACACTGAAATATAAATGAACCAAAACGAAAAGCTTAAGAAACGAAGACACATAACAGAGAACATTAATACGATGTGCTTGCGTTTGTGAATCTTCCGGCTTCTTCCTTAACCAAACAAAATCTCCGAAATTACGTTTAACAAAGGAAACAATTTACCCCTCATGTTCGCAAGAACGAAAACGGAAGGAAAATGATGGGTACAGAAAAGAAAGAAAGAAAGGAGATGGTAGAAAGCATGAATGAGCAGAACATCAATGCTGGGCATACACATCAGCTCAATCACACGTCGAAAGACAAAACAATCCACGTTTCACGTTCGCGGTCTCCTGTGCAAGTAAACAATAAAAAGAAAGTTGTCCCAGGGGCACGACGAAAGTGAAAGAGAAAGAGAAACAGGGAACGCAGGTCGGAGACCCGTTAGCGGGGTTAATGGAATTGTTGATATTTTTGCAACCCCCAAGATCGTTCGCCTCCTCTCCGCTTAGCACGTGCAAATCTCACGAGTAGCCCTGCCGAATAGGCGACAGAGCGACAAAGAGACGCATAGTTCTCGAGATGGAACGCGCGGAGAAAGAAGTGGGAAGAGACAGAGAGACAGTGAGACAGAAAGACAGACAGAGAGATAGAGAGCGAGAGAGAAGAGGAAGAAGAAGAAAGAGTTGAAAGAGACAGCAAGGAGTCTCGCAGTTCCGGTCGCAGAATCGGTCGGTGGAGGCCACTACTTACGAGCTTCCTTCGGAACTAGAGATCGAGTTGAGACTTCCGGCTGTGTCACTGGCCACCGATCCTGACTGTTTCCCGGTTTCAAAGCGCTGGTACGGTACAATCTCCTCGGAACGCTGTATGCTGCTCGGCGTGCTGTTCCGTTTCCGGCTCGATATACCGGCGCGTGCCTCCGCGATACCACTTCCGACGAAGATCCCGCCAATACCGCACTCTGCGTTGTAAACCAAACAAGAAACAACCGCTAAAGCTATAATCTTTCATTGAGATTTCCGCACCGCGTCTGCCGCAGCCCTTTTCTATCTCATCCAGCTCCAGGTTGTTGCCGTACGTTTCTCTTTCGATTAATCACGACTCTCTAAACTCTCGCCCTCTCTCTCTCTCTCTCAGGCACACACGGGCGCGCGCGCTAACATGTACAGACATTGCACGCACATACTGGCACGCTTCCCCCAATCATCGTTCGTTCGTGGAAAAAAATTATGGCCACGATAGAGAAAGGACACATATACACCTAGGTGAAACTCTGATGGGATTAATGATCGTAGGTGATAGTCGGAAGGCAAAGGGGTAGAAAATGTGCTTTTAGATTCAGTCGTACACATATATATGTGCGTGTGTGTGCTACGTTAGCACGCGAAAGAATCTTCAAAGGATGCGTTCGCCGGTCGGGATATAGCGCTCGAAGAGACGACGATATCGCCGACGGTTCCGTGGAGGCCTGCAGAAATGTTCGAATCTTCGGTACTGTAAAAAGAGAGAATATAGGCTAGGGCAATGCTCGATAGCCGACGGAAATTCGAGCGTTCCCGAGGGCTTTCTGATTCTGTTCTGCGGTCGCACCTGCAATCAGAAGCGCGGGGAAAGCGTCAAAAAAAAAAAGCTAAATGTTAAATGTTCTCTTCAACGTAACGTCACACATCTATGGTTCTGCTATTGAAAACTCGCTGCAACTATTGCACGTATGTGTATTGATCATACGAGTGATCGTGTGTCGTGTTTTGGTGTACCACTGAATTGCACAGGGGTTCGACCCTAGAAAAAGACGCCGATCGTTTCCCTTTCTGTACATACACGGTGGTCGCGAGAATGTTCACATTTGCTCGCGTTTCACCGAACTTTCGAGAAGTACCTTAGACCAAATGTACAAGACTGCGTGCTACATCGAACGAACCTAAAAAAAAGGAACAAAATGAAGAAAAACAAAGGGAAATAATATCGAGATTATTATGTATACTCATGTATATGTATAGAAGTATGCGCATAAGAACACTGCAACGCTCGAAGACATCAAGAAAAGAAGCTTTAACGGGTAACTCTCCGCCCCAAGCATGTATTAACAGCGGCTTCTAAGAAAATAAAATAATAACGAACCAGGTGGTCAACTTACCTACCGTCAATGGAATCGCGAATCGTGTGTCGCAACAAGTTTGACCACGTGTTTCATCTAAATTCAAAAGCTGTACAAAAACGGACAGACACCGCGACGTATCGCCAGCATTAATCTGAACCGCGACTATAACTACAGTGACGAATAAGACAGCCCGGCACGAACAAAATGTATACGTGCGCAGCTAGTACGCAAAAAATTTCTGCTTCCTTCTCGACAGAACTCGACGAACACTTGTCGAGTTCGATACAGCTCAGGAAACTCGTGCAAACGTTCCTCTAAGAGTTACGCATCGCTACTACGTAGAAACAGTCTCTACAGGGGAGAGGACTATCGTTTCGTGACTATTTTCAGAATCGTGCAATATATCTGGAAAATACTCTCTTATAGGTGTTCGAAGGTCTAGAACGAAAAGTATTTTCCAGCGTATAGACGCGAACGTCTCGCCTGGCTCCCCTCTCTAAAGTACAATTTCTTCTAAAGAGTAATGTGCTGCGTGTTTGAAAGTTATTGTTGTTAACGTAAGTGTCGTAGGCTGACCACGTTGCCGTCGTTCTTCTTGCTGTGATTTATCTCTCTGCAACTTGTACTCACATTTCGTCGAAGGCTCCGGATCGAACATCGACATCCTCTCGATCGAGAACACTGTTAATCAATTAAGTAATCTCCGAGGGATCGTCGTGTTCCCCCTTTTTTTTTCTTTTCCCTTTTCCCCTATTCAGACATCTGAACCGCGACACTTTCGAACAAGAGACACACTATTTTCGTCGTGCCGATCGTTCTCGCGCAACGAAAGAAAAGAACTTGAACGGGTTGAAAATGAAACGGGAGAAAATAATTAAAAGGGGTGATATCTTGCAGGATGTGTTCGGACCTGTCCCCGTCGCCGCTACCCTCGCCGTCGCTGCTAGCGGAACTCGGTTGTCGTCCGCTCCTTCCGCTGGCCGTGTCTTCCGGTAAAACCTCCTCGCTCCTATGAACTGTAAACGAGGACTTGCCCTTCTTCCCGAATCCTAGCCTCCGTTTTCGTCCTTCGTCGCCCACGCATGTACCACCAACAGACGCACGTGGTATGTTATGGTTTTTGCGTGACGTGACACAGTTTTTTTTGTTGTGATTGTAGTAATAGTAGTAGTAGTTGTTGTAGTGGTAGTATTAGTAGTATTAGTAGTTGTGGTGGTGGTGGTGGTGGTGGTAGTAGAAGTGGTAGAAGTAGTAGAAGTGGTAGCAGTAGTAGTCGTGGCAGTGGTGGAAGTAGTAGATGTTGTTTTCACAGTAGAACAGCGACAGATGTGATTGTGGTTGTGATTTACTTGTTCACACGTTGCGTGGTTTTTGTAGCGTACACGCATATACCGTATCAATATATGCGTATACATGATGCGTGTGCGTGAAGATTTATCCGTGGCGATGGTGTATTATCATTATTATTATTATTTTTTTTTCAGTGTTTCGTTTGGAGGTATCGAGTAATAGCAGTGCGATCGTTCCAGCGATCGATCGGGATGATCCGCGTCGAGTGTTGTCCCGTGACACGATCGCGCGAGCGACGATATAGCCCGCCACGATGAGAAATCGTGCAGGTGGGTGCAGATCGATGACGTGAATGGTCCCCAGCGTCGAGAGATAGTTGGTTGGTAGAAGTAAAGTGTGAATGTGTTCATGTCGAAGAGAGGCGGATAGAGATGAGGAGGGATGGCGGATAAAACAAGAATACGATTAGAATGTACATACTGCCCCGTTTACTGGGTTTTTTTTTTTGCTCTTCTACAGTGTGCTCTCGATATAGTTTTCGACGGTTCGCTCTGCTGCCGGACTTCGTAAAACGGACCGTTAAAGGCAAAGATCCTGCTCGAGCGATTTGATCAAAATGAAACTGCGATTGTGATTGCGAGGGCACACAATGTAGCGAGAGCACACCGCGCATCTACTCACTAATATGGCGCTAAACTAAACGCTACGCTAGTACTTGAGGGACTAACGATATAATACAAATGGATCGACTAGTTTTAAGATGCCAGATAGAAAAGAAAAAATAGATAGTAGATAGTCTAGTAATCACGCGACAAGAATATGGAATAGTAGAATCGCTTTCTCGTGACTGCTGGAGTCATTGTATCTTCGCGTACAAAGTAACAATGCACCTCACGCAACGTCTAAAACGTGGAATCGTAAGAAACGACTAGTGTAACGATGTGTTACCTGTGGCGGACAGCTGACTAGTGCTGTTACTCTTCTTCCCCAGTCCCGACTGATACTGCACCGCGCTTCCGCCGCCGCTGCTACTTCCGCTTCCGCTTTTACTTCCCGGCGAACTTTTGCGACCCCTTCTCGAAGAGTCTTCGACATTCAAACCGATCGCCGTATCGCTCAAACTACCATCTGAGGAATAAATAATACGTGAATACGTGAATACAAAACTGGAGAGCCGAGATGCGCGCACAGGATTATTGTACATCTGTATATCTTCGTTAATTTTACCGACGCATCGAATAATTTGTATGCGATTCAAGTGGCATTAAACAACAAACGTGATACGGTATGATCAACATCGTACAATGATACGAACATCCATGCACCGAAAATGGTATATAAACTAACCGACTTTCTCGTCCTGCGGTGCGTCGGTGTTGCTAAGACTCCTGGTGAACTGGCCCCGCTTCGAATGATCGTCGTGGCCGCTATCGCCTGTCTGACTTCTGGACGACTTTTCGTACGAGCCCGATTGACTGGTGTACTCCCTGCTTTCGGGCATGGAGGAGGATCGACGATCCCGTGCGTCGTCGTCGTCGTGCGTATCGTGGACGGCGCCGGTATCGTCGACGGCGGTTTTTTTCCGCGAACGTCGCCGGAGGGACGACGACGGGGATGACGACGACGCAGCCACGGTAGCAGTGTCGTCGATGCGGTCGCGCGTCGACGTTTTCGTGTTTCGTGAGGTTTCGTGGTGATCGACGGCCCGTGGGTGGTAGTTTTTAGCAGTGTCGGAGGTAGCGGTTTGGGAATCAAAGAGACTTGAATTAGCGTTACCGGGGTGGGGTGCTCGGTTACGGGGCCTACGCGGATCGCACGGGCCAAATCCGCAGTTCTCGCTGCACTGGCTCTCGCTCTCCATCGAGTACTCGTAGTACTCGAGGGTGTCGCTGATCGCTACGTTCCTCTTACTACCCTGCTGCTGCTGCGGACTCGGATGCTGTTGTGCTTGCTGGCGACGTTGCTGTTGCTGCCTCTTCTCGAGCAGCTCGAGATCCCTAGCCTCCGGGCAGCTGCTGTTTCGTCTACGGTACCTATGCCTCGAATCTATCGACGGTCTCCTCTCCTCGTTTCGACGCGACAACGAACCGGTTCTACCTAACTCGGACGACATAGCTAATTCGCGACACTCTGGACAACTACTTTTACGCCTACCGCGGTACTGAGACGACCGTAACGACCCCGACCTGATTAACTCGCACGGTTCTGCACAATCGCGACACGGAACGCCCCCGTAATCGCATCTAGAATCCACGTAACCGTCGCGAAATTGTTCGGTATCGTAGTAACCCGACCTGGTATCCTCCCTGATCATCGCGGCCGTACGATTCTTCTGACGGAAGCAGTCCGCGCACACGACCGTCTCCATCGAACCGAAATCCTCGTCGGAGTCTAGTACAAAGTTCGTGCTTCTTTCTTCGTCTTTTCTTCGCGCCGGATCGTAGTAACGGAGTTCCCTGGCTTCCGGGCAGCTGGCGTTCCGTTTGCGGCGATAGAGACGTTTCGCCCTCTCCGCTTTCTCGGACGAGCTGAGTTCCTCGTCGGAGCGCAGGACTGGCGACGACTCCGCCCGATGCAGCATCATTCGTTTGCTCTCGGAGAAGGTCGGAACCGTTAGGGAATCTTTCCCGATGGACAACGGGTCTCTGTACGGCTGCAGGTTCTCGTAAATACCCAGGCTGCCTTCTCTGCTACCCCTGCGGCTTCTCCTTCTTCTTCTCCGGGGTATCGTGTTGTCCTGGTAGACGTCTGGACCACTGTGCGCTTGGTAATCGTACTCCTCCGCGGAACGATAGTCCCGGCAACTGTCGGCAATGTACTCGTTGTCGACGTACCGCGACGATCGCTTCTTTCTCGCGCTACCTCGACCAACGTCGTCCCTTCTGTCGTAATAATCGTGCTCGTACATGGGCACGTCAGTTCTCGACGCACTTCCGCCGCCGTAATCGTACAGCCGTTGATCGTAATCGTCTATGGTTCCTCTATCGATGAATCCTTCGTCGTATTCGATATCCCAGTCGTAGCCGTCGTATCCGTTCTGCAAGTAAGATTCGCTGCTTTTCGTGCGTCGACGCGAACGACCGGCCGTTCTCTGATTGTCGTACTGTTCCAAATCGGGGGCAGTGTGAATTGGCGAACGGGTGACGTCCCGGCCATAATTTTCCGCGGACGACAGCACCTCGTCGATGCTACAGTAAATGTGCTCGTTAGCCGGGTCGCAGATATCGCTGTCGAGATTCTTCGTTCGCTTCTCGGACATGTTTCTACCGAACGCGGTGTCGTGCTCGTGGAACGTCGAGTCCCTGTACTTCCTTTTAGTAGAGTCCTCCCGGCCAAGAACGTTCCGAAGACCGATCTGATCTTCGCTGCTGAACGAGGTCTCCTCGGACAGGTCGTACGATTGGTAACCCTTGTCGAATCGCGGCATATAAATCTCCGTCTCGCCGCAGCTGAACTCCGAATCGTACCCGTAGAACGGCTTATGGTCGTGCTTCATCATGTAATCGTAATTCTTCTCCCGATCGAGCAGAATCTTGGGCACCTTGTCGTCGCCGTTCGAATCGAAATACGATTTACTCTGGTCGCCCAGCGCTGGTATCTTGTCGCCGTATCCCGCGTCGTTTATGGACATGTTCTTCTTCAGCTTCCTGCGCGCCGTTCGCAAGCTGTCGTCGCTGAATATATTACTAGAGATGGTGTCGTACTCGAAGCTCTTGGCTCTTCGCGAGAGCTGGCCCGCGCCTTGCCCGAAACCGAAACGATTCGCGTAATTGTCGTGCAGCACGTCGTAGTCGAAGCTCCTGGCCTTCGAGAATAAAAAAGATCTACGCGGTCGAACGCTAACGTCCAGATTCCTAATACCGTGGTCGTCCGTCAAATCGTGCAAACCGCGCGAAAACAAATGGTGCCTAGCCTTCGCGGATCTGCCGCTACGATCTTGCCAGCTACGAGACCGTCTGCGCATACCGGAGTCCAGTAGATAGGGCGACGAGTATCTGTCGCGAAACTTCTCGATGAGGCGATCGTTGAAGTCGACCTGAAGGCAGTCCTCCACGTATATCTCCGGTATACGATTCTTGGAGCTACCGGTTAGCTCCTCTGGCTTGAGCATGTACCCCTCGGAGACGCTGTACTCGCTGGTCTCCGGGCTGTAATATCTCAGCATGTTCTCGTCGACGGTCTGCGATCTCGTGAACGGCGTACGCATCTTTCTGTACAACGAGCGCACCACTGCGGACTTGCTCCGTACGAGGGGATGCGGGGTGGGATTGTGCTTGCTGGGGTTGTTGCTCCTGGGCTTGGTGGGATTGTTGTTCGGACAGTGACATTCGCTGCAGGGTACCCTAAGTCTGTGCCTGCGCCTATTGCGCCTAGGGGGCAGGGGCATAGGGGATATGACACCGGGTATTAAAACGTTTTTAACTGTCGGTCTGCAAACAATGTTTTTCATATAGAGTTTTAGCGCTTCTGCGGTTACAAGTAACGATTTTCTTTTTGAGCCCATTCTACATTCTCTTTAATTCTTTTCTTTATTTTCTCTCAAAAACAAAAGACTCTACTCGCACGTTCGCGATCGATCGAACGCGTCTCTTCTTCTTCTTATTCTTTTACTAATATGTGTATCTGTATTGTTTTCCTGTTTTAGCGCGATCAATTTTTGGCCTCGTTTACATAGCAATGCCATTTTCGTTAACCTCGGTAAAGCCAAGCGATGGAATTTCACATGAGAATTTTGTTGCATTTGTCACTTGCCGAACAAATAGAAATGCAGGTTGTCTGTAGGACGTGCGACGATTGATTAGTCTCTTCGTGATTGTACACACAACATACATATATGCAATTGTGACGTGTATCAACGTAGGTACACCTAGCCGTTCGACCAACGCCACGCACTAATCCCTGCTTTATTAGAATGGGACAACATTAAATGGACATTGACACGGTGCATAGGAGGTGCAGTCTAGCCAACTAAATAGTAGAATCCTCGAAGAGAGCGCGGAGGGATTTCGTGGGACCTATCAAGCAGGCAGGAGGAAACGAGATAGTGCAACTACGGGGTGTCATTTCATTCGGCAATGTCCATTTAATTCAGGGATTATCGTCGATGAGAAGGTAAGCCATCGAATGTTCCATTCTGTGCACGGTGTACATGGTCCATCGACGAGCGTAACGTTAATTTACTTGGAAACGAAAGCAGGAATACGCTATTCTGGACGAGCGAATTATGCAATGAGATTAGTAGAAAGAGGGGAGGGGGGGGGGGGGGGTGAAAAACGAGGAAGGAAAACCGAGTGGGTGGGAATGAAAAAGAGAAGAGACAACGAATCACCCGAAGTGTCACGCAAAAATGGTACAGTGGATGGCTCTCTCCTCTAAAGGGATACTTTCTTCTCTATGGAACTTGTTTTGCTTTGTACACTGACTTTTTTGATATGCAAGGTCATCGACTCGAAAATTATATTGAAATGTTAACATTGAGCTATACTTACATTTGTCCCCGGGTGCCGTGTGGTCGTTCCGATTGCGTACTGAAGGCACTGCTCGTCACGGAAGCTATACTCTCCATATCGGAGTCACCGAGATCCCCAAGTACGTCAGGACTCACGTGTCCCCTTCGCGTTCTGTGCACACGGTAGCCATGCGGCAGAGATAACGGATCGTGATCTATCGAGGGCAGATCCGAATCCGACAGTCCGCTACAGTGTCTTTCCCAGCCTGGAAAGTGAACATTATTCCCATTGGACGTGCGTTTCACCATGGCAATTTCTGACGCGCGAGACGTAGTACCCCGGATTCGCGATAGATCCTCTTTACCGCTAAACCGACTGCGCATACTTCGCAACAATGCCCGCGAAAGTTTCCAACGCACGGGGAATAATTTAATAACGCGCCGTTGCGCGGTTCGTCGTTAATCCTTCTCAATTAAAAATTTCGACAACGGAGCCAATTAAGACACCCCGTTTCATCGAGCTTTCGCTGGAACGCGTTCGCGTGTCGCGAACTATTACGAAACCCGGCAACCGATGGTCCCGATAGAACGCAACAAAGATGGAACCATTCTCACCTCCCATGCCCGTATTCTTGAACGTCGTGTGCACCTGCCTGTTGCGGTGTCTCATGAACCTGGCCCACTCCTCGAGATCCTGGGCAGATCTTTCCTTCGAGGCCGCCGGGATCAACGGAAGCTGCCTCTTCTTCGGACTTCCGGTGGGAGTGGCAGTCGCCGACCACGAGCCATATCTAGAATGCGTAAACGAAACCGTGCGTCCTCATTTCCCGTTCCATCTCCATGGAGATTCGCGTCGATAACTCGTGTACGTACCTGGGCGGCACGTAGCCGTGCGCGTAGGGCATGGATCTATCTTTCGGCGGAGACAGAGAACGATGGCCGGGACTTTGGGACCTTCCACGGTACCGCAGGCTCGTCGTGTCCATCGGTGCTGCACTGTGCGACCTGTGGCCCAGCTTTGCCCGATGAATATCGTCCTGAGGATTACAGAAATTTAGCAACGCCCACCCGGTGTTCCGTAGAAGGAAAGCAATCGATAACTTTGCACGCGAAAAAAAAATCAGCTTGACCGTTGTTCCAAAGCTCGGAACTGCCCGCTAGTTCCTTCGTTCTTTACCCGCGCGCACAATTGTGTTTCTATTTACAGTTTCTATTTATTATTCCCGTACGGCGACGCGACTTTTAAACAAACGCTACGTACGTCGGACACGTGAATGCATGCAGGACGATGCGCCGTTCGATTCGAGCGAACGTTAGACGCTTCGAATTCGCTGACTTTCTTCGAGGACTGTCTAATGGTAACTAGCGAAATCTCTGGTTGACGATCTAGCGTTCGTCGAACGATCGTTAAGTTCGCGGAAAGCGAACGCCTACCACCGTGGTGTTCCCTTGAATTCGCTGAAAGTGACGCAGTGAACTCACCTTGCGATAGGTCTGGTTCCAACCAGAAATAGACGCGGGCTGATCCCGTATCATGAGGGCAGCTCGTTTACGCCCTTGCTGCGACAGATCCCTCCGACTTCGATGCTCCCCGTCAACGAACAGCTCCCCTTCCGGCGGGGGGCTAGAATAGTGGCTGCTCCGGCATGCGTTCATTTTTTCGCCAATTAGTGATCGTCGTGTTTCACATACAGTTAGATTACGTTAGAATGGGCGGGGGGGTTAAAGGCGAGTGCTTGTGATCTCGCGCTAGATTACAGAGTGCGTTCGGCCAGGCTGGCTCTCGTTTGGCGATGCTTCATCGAATATGCATTGTCCAACGCCGCACCCCGGTGGTCACTCTTGGCGACCGTGCCCGCGAACGAGCTCGACGACCGACAGACCGAGGCACGGGACGCGAGTTCCTCTACCTCGCGGGAACCGTAATGGACGCGAGGTGTTCCCGGATCCGAGACAAAACTGATCCGATGATCGACGGGCAAAGTTTCCCGGGCGTACACGGGCTCGTTTCTTTCAAATATTTACCGCGCCCCAGATAAAGTAGACCGGTGGCCAGTGGACGGACCGAGACGCTAACCATCGATACTCGAGACTTTATTTGCGTGGCTCCTCCCCTTCTGTCCGGATAAAACAAATCCGCGTGAACCGTCCCGACGTTGAATCGCGCGATGCGTAAAATATTTATCCTCGCGGCTCGACATATTTCGCAGGCACTGTCCGAAACGTCTCCGCGAGCTTGTACCCGGGTGTAACACTGGATAGTTATTATGCAACCGTCAACGGCAATACTTACTATCTCATTCCGTAGACCGAGAACAGGATAGAAACCAGTCGGTCGGCGATGTGCAAATGCACCTCGGTTGCGATCCACGCGCGAAGCTATCTGTTACAAGTTACTTGCCAATAAAGCCAGACAGAGGTTGGACCAATTTCTCCGTAGTGTCCTTCGCAATGGAAGGAACGGTTTCCGTTGCCAAGAAGCTACCCGCTAAAGGAAGACTGGCTGGCTCCGGTAAACAATGGCTCTCGCGTCCATCAGCGGAGCCAAATGCGTGCGGAAACACGGCGCGGATTGATCGCGCGAGAATCGCTACGGGACTCGCGACGCTGTGCACCGAGAGTCATCGTTCCGATTCCTGGCAACGGACACGCCAATAAACATCGCGGGAAAAAACGGAACGTCCCCGGCGAACTGGACGGTGCCCAAGAATTTTCTACCGCTGATAAAGCTTCCAGCGATAGAGGAGGAAATGGAGCCACCCAGGCCGATGCATCGCGTTGCACTAAGCGCACTAAAAGCCATGTCCTCGCGCAATCTAAGTCTCGTTAAACGTGGGAGATGCAAGAAGCGATGACACGATGACGCCTACGTGTGCCTACATGATCGGTGACCTACTGAATCTCTGCGCCCAACTACTCCACCTTGCGCTTTTACATTTTCATCGCTCTTTTTCCCCTTTCTTTTCTGTTCCTTTTGTATGCACTGGCCTACGCTAGCGTTCCGCGGTTGCGTTCGACGAGAAACGAGGCGCACAGTCCACGGTAAAAATTCGATCGGGAAGAGCACGATCGCTCCGTTCGAGGACTCGAATTTCTCCAACTTCTTTTTAATCCGTTCGTTTGATCGGTGCGCGTGCGATGGCAAACGAGCTGCGTGCAAACAGAGGAACACCAGGAGGGTGGATTAAAACAAGCGGTGGCCACCGACGACTACGACCTAATACGGAAAGTCGAGCCGCGTGGCCGCTTATATGGAAGCTCGACACGCGAGGGAGCAACTCAAATATGTCTAGAAGACATATCAGTTATGGTCGCTTTAATGAGCACCGCGTATCCCCACGTGAATTCCTGCCGTATAGATAGGGGTTGAATATTATTTTAGCACAAGGTCGAGGCGCGCAGGTAAAGAAGTAAAGATTATCTAGGACAAGACGAGCTGAACCGATCGGGGAGTTTTCGCGTACCCTCCTGGTCGTCGTTGCACGTGGACACGTTCCGGTGATGTTCGCATAGCGAGTGCGCCGGGAGTGATCGGTGACGGGAATTCGTACAGTCGTTCGTGTCGTTTCTCGTCGATAATAACGTGGAACTCCAGTGTCTCTATAAATTACTATCTTCTCATGCTTTTCGTGGCGTCTTTCTTTATTGCAATCGCTCTGCCCGGTCTAACCAGTCGGGAGGATCGCGTCCCCTTCGCCTCTCTACCCGCGAGTTAACACTATAACCTAGTGGTGAAGGATGCAAGAACATGGTGTGACTGCGTGATTCGTGTGTGTGAGAGAGAGAGAGAGAGGAGAAAATATAAGTTGTAATGGCCGTACCGCTTATAATTTGACGGCATATTATGAAACCTAAAAAACAAAACAACAGAACAGATAAGTAATCGAAGGAAATCGATCGACGAGACGGCTGGCGGTTAACGCCAACGCGAGAACTTATGAACAATTTCAATGTTTACTGTACGATCGTGGAGAACGATCGTTACGAGTATAGACTGCGAAAATAGACTGAGAGAACGCAGCGGCGAAGGAAAAGAGAGCAATCTGATCGCGCGACGCGTCGCGTCGTGGCCGCCGACTTGACCGACGATGGATTTATTAATGTAACCGGTGAAACCCTTTCGCATAATCCTATTAGACGATATTGAAGGTTATTAAATATCTGCACGCCTCGCGGTCGGCTCCCCGTGATGTTCCCGAGATGTTTCAATTATTCCTCTGGCACGCGTTCGTCCACGGTTCTCGCCGTCAGCTTCGTTAGGGGATGCACGAAAAGATAAGAGAACGGAGGGGTTCGCGGGGGAAAAAAAATTGGTCAGCGACTCGCAGATTGAGGCCAATGTGGATTAATGAAGCACGCGCCGTTCCGATTCGTTTCTACAGATTCCTCGACATCGCGGCGACCTCGAGGCGGCGTCGCTTCGGAGACGATCCGCGTCGCTCCTCGCTCCGGGACGCCTCCGAACGTTGAAAAATTGAAGGGCGGACGTGTGCTCGTGGCGGTACGCGAAACTTTCGCCGAGAAGATCCGGCAAACTTTCCTCGGTATTCCGACGCTGTGTCGTGCAATTTTCAACGAGCCCCCGCCAGCTTTCGGTTATTATTATTCGAGCACCCTCGAATCGAAGAGGGTCGACAGATAAGGCGATTGATTACAAACGAAAGCAAGCGAGCGGTCGAGCTTTCCGCCAGCAATCGCATTACTCTGTACGAAAGCGAACAGAGAACGATCTCTCTAGGGACGCGGCTCGAGAATACGGAGCACCATCAGACGGAATAAATTTACAAAGGTTCGACCAATTAGAGCTGGAAATGGTAACGGAGAAACAGGCGGACGGGACAAAGCGGCGGGTTTCGAGGCAACCGGGCTCCTTCCTTCTTCAACGTTCCCTCCTTCCATCGGCACGGCCCAAGTGGTAACCTCGTGGATCTTGAGTCTTCGGGCGTTCTTTGAACGGCCTTCGAATTCGGGCCACGATCAACCCGAACCCTATGCACTCAACACACTTTTGTTCCACGTCGCGCACGAAATTATTGCTACCAAAGTCGCGTTGCTTTACGAAAACACGCGGAGAGATGAAGACACTTGAGCACACCGGTCGACGGTGATTCACTCTCGGAGAATTTCAATTATCAAATGCGAGCAAAACCGCAGATCGTTCTATACTTTCGATAGCCGTCCGTCGAATTCGTAAAACACCAGCGACCACGAAATTCGTGGAAATTGCGCGGATCGCAGGCGGACTGTGCAAACGATAAAAAAAGAGGACTTTATTAAACGTCGCGATCAAAGCGGATCTGTTTAGACACGCCGTCCGACGTGGTTACCACTGTCCGTAGCCATGGATTTCGATTACTGTCCCTTTTGTTTGTACCCCTCCCTCGCGATTTTCAACCCTCCTCCCTCCGAGTATCGCGTAACCAACGTTTCCAACCCTTTCTTCCTTCCACCATCCGTCACTTGCCCGGCGATCCTCGGTATCTTTGGTCCCCCCCGTGGAAATTAAGGGATCAGAGAGAAAGCACTTTGCACTCACAAATAACGATCGGACGTCATCATTGGAATATTAATACGGATACGGACTCAGAAGCTGGCTTCCACAGCCAGCGGTGGTTGCAGGCCAACTGGCATGTCAATTGGCTTGTTGCCCACTTTTATAACTTGGCTCTCGGCCTCCTCTCCCTTTCTCTCGTTCTCTAATTCTCTTTCCCTTTCCCGCCCCGTTACACCCCTGTTCGCACACCGCCCCGCGAGCATTATCTCCGTCTCCCTTTCGCCGTTGTGGTCGACGGCTTTACGTCACACCGACACCACCTTCCGCGAGGAATACAAAAACGCCGGCCTTTTGCGATCGTCCGGAGCTTCACCCGGTGAAGTGGATCTCGTTGAACTTTTTGAATAATTATTGCCACGAACAATCTGAAGGTACTTAATTTCCCAGACAACGTCCACTGTTTAGCAGAGGAGCGGGCTTAAAGGAATACATATATAAGATAATCGAAATCGATCGATCGATCTATGCAGATTGCGCGCCGCGGGCCCTTCCCCGACTGGCGCTTCCTCGACGAACCGGAAAGAGGAGCAACGGTAACGGGAAAGACACGCGGAGAAACGCTCGACATCCGCTCGAATCCCGGATAATCTCGAACAGTGGCGTCGCCCCCTGTTATTGACGATTAAGGCCGAGTCGTACGCCACCGAGGGAATCGCCATTACGACGACAGTTGCGTTGCCTGTTACGAGACCTGTAAAACGGGAACTCGCAAGCCAGGACTATTCCTTGCACGGTAGCGCTCGACAGATTAGTAACGCGATTCTTGCCGGCCAAATATTCTGATCCTAATTTCCTGAGGAACCGCGCCGGTTCGGCCGCGTAGAAGCTTGCACGACACAGCGCCCCGCTCGTCGACGAATTCTTCGTTCGAGACGATCCTCGGGTCGATTCGCGGGTGCCGTCGCTAAATTACTAGATCGATCTCGTGGTGGCCTCCTCGACGCGCGGCGTACACTATCGAGCACAAGTTTGAAACCACCGCGCGGATCGTTCTTCTCGCCTTTTTTCTGTGCAGCTCGAAGGTTTGATTTCTCTTTTTTTTCGTTGCATTTGTTCCTTTACCGTAGAAAGAAGACACTGGAAAGAATCAGCTCTGATTTAGGATGTTTCCTTCCGACTCGGGGCAAAATACATACACACACGACTGACGAACCAAAGTACTCTACATTGTACAATGTGGACTTTGCTAAAGCGCATTTAATCTACATGCAAGAACAGAACGAAAGGATGACCTACGCATAGATGCAACTAATCGCGTCTGTGTAATAGAAAAGGAGGATCAAATAAAGAAAATCGAAGAAAGGCGGTCTCAAACTTCTTGCCCAATAGCGTTAATTCTATCTGCACCCTTACTATCGGCGGTGTCTACGCGGACCCGCGTATTCCCACGAAGTCGACGATGAAACCGACGTTCGATCCTCGGGTTATCTCGTTAAACGTTTCACCGACGTCCCGGCGACGTTGCTGTATAGGTTCTGCTCGTGGTCGTCGACGGTTTAGCGCCGCATAGGCCGTGAGAATAGCACGGCTCTTCTCTCCCCCGGTTTATATATCGTATATCGTATCGGCGGTGGTAGCGGCGGTGGTAGGAGAATCTCGGGACGCAACGTAGAGAGATTTTCGAAGGATGCTGCTCTTACCTGGATGAACTGCCGATACTGCTTATACTGCCACCGTCAGCTGTTTTCCTTTGCTCCCTGCAGACTTCGCAGTCCGTGATATCGCATTCGGAAGTGTCAGAGTCGCTCAGCCGCGACGTCGTAGACGGTGGACCGAGATGGCAGTCCACCGGTGTTATCACCATGCCATCGGGCTCCTGATAGTATCTGTGCAACGCGAAATTTAGATCTCACGCTACGCCCTTCTCGCTAGCGCTAGGTGAAAAAGAATCAGCCGAACGGATTCGCTGAGAGCGCCGCGCGTTTCTCATCGTCATCGGGATCATCGTCGTGTCGCCGTGTACCGTCATCGTTAGGAATTCTCATGCATGGCCGGTTCGTACCTCGCCGGTTCGGTTTATATTTCGTTCGCGCGAAAGGAAACGTTCCTCGTGTGTACCGTGAACACGATCGAGGCAACAACTGCCACGTGACCGTCGACGGATTCCTTCTCCCTGAGCCTAAAATACTCGAGAAAAAGGGGTGGCTGCACGCCTACGGTGATCTACTCCCGTCTCAACAAGCTCTAAAGGACTCGGTTACTTTCGTCTTTCTTTCTTTTTTTTTTTCCTTCTGTTTGGTTTGCATTCAGCGACTAAGAAGCGCAAAGAGTATTCGTCAGTCACCAATCTCTAAATCTCTCCTAGTCTCTCATTGCAACAAGCGAACGAATGCGTTTGTAGCGATTGCGTCTCATCTCAGAGGCATGAAGAAGTGAAACATCCTAGACTACCGAGCTGATTCACATACCCAATATGCCGGTGCTCCCCGTGGTCGGTCAACGGGTGCCATTCCGGTTTCTCGTGCAGGTGGGCCGTCGCTAATTCTATCACCACCTCGCCGAGGAAGTCGTTCCTGTCGTTCCTCCCGTAGTCCCAAACCGTGATCTCGAGCGCCCGTTTCCTCAACTCCTGCCACCTGATCCCGTCGTAGACGAACGTCTGGTCCCACGTTGGATCGTTCGTGTTCGCCAACGTTTTCGTGCGTCTCTTCGATTTCTCGCTGCATCGACATAAATCGCAAGGTCGCGCTTCAACGATACGCCGATAGAATCGACACGTAAACGGGGGCGATACCGCGATCGATGCCGTGTCTTTAACGAGACGCCAGCCCGGTGGACGGGAATAAAACGAGTCGCGGAACGTTCGCCAGCGGACGGAGCCGTTGGCAACTCGGCCAAACTGACACGACTATCTTTTGGCTCGCGAACGCTCCTCCAGGAAATGATTTATCTTAAGGAAGGATAGTTTCAGCAACGGCATCGTCGCGGCATCGTGTCCCCCGACGCGCGTAAGAGACGTTTTCCACTATGTTTCCGCGTCGCCGGGCACCGTGTGCTCGATTCTTTTTTTGCATCGACGCTGGGGAAACTGCGGGAAACTTCCCGACTATTTGGAACGTACGCCCGTGGCCCACAAAACCTATGCGCCGGGCGTATCGATTTTGGAAGGAAGCACTGATGAGTCGCATTTAATATTCTGCATCGGATGCGCTTGCAACAATATATTTTGTGGCAAAGCAACCTTTGCGCAGCGTCTCAGCGTCAGAATTAAATTCCACGGGGGATAAACTTCGAGCAAGTACCCGCAGCGTTTCTCGATTACTGTTAAAGATATATTAATTTAATAGGGCTGGCTGAACGAGACGAAGAGGGTCTTAACTCCTTTAGCTTTGGATTTTTTTTTTTTTAAACGATTTACGGAATACGGCAAAACAAGTAGCCGTACCGTTTTTACTTGCCTCGCTTGTTTCGATAACGAAAAGACAGGCTTCCGTATGTCATTCGAATGTTTTGAAAGCAAACTGTAATGGACTCGTGACGCTCAAGCGGTTAATCAAAATTATCCGAAAAATTGAGCGCCTCTGTAAAGTAATCCATGCGCTCGTTACGACTGTTCCGTCGCGTTCACCAGTTTCTATTAAATCGATTAGCTGAAATGTTGCCTCCGAACCATGGGGAGCACACACTTACCTCTTATCCGGAAGCAGGAAGATCTTGGCGTAGGGATTCCTAGGCTGGCCGTTGTTCCTGGGCGTGAGCCCGGCCGCGCAAATCAACGTGACGAACAACCGGAGCACCAGAGGATCGAAGCTCAGCTTCACCTGGAGATTACCTCCGACGTTCGCGTGCCTGGCGTGTCCTTGAGCGTGCATGGTCACTAAAACCGAAGGTTTCTCGCGCCTCGCGTCGTGCAACTCTGCAAGTGATCGTTCAGTGCCGACTAGACTTTAGATCTTCCTCGTTAACCTGGCGGGCTTCGAACGGTAAAATGGGGCTACGTGGTGTGAAGTAAAAAAAAAAAAAAAAAAAAAAAATGGGGTCTGGCAGAGTGTATCGTACAGATGTGCGAGCGTTCGCGTATAGAAACGCATCGTGTGTTGTCTCCGGGTCGATGTTTCACGGTATATCGCGATACAAAAAGGTGTGCGCAACGTCCGCGGACCAGAGTCGTGAAATGTTGGGAAACGGGGACGCGAGTTCGGCGATCTCTTAGTGGAACACCGAATCTTGGGACACGCCGGGGTGGTAGCCGGGTTTATTGAGTGACGTTCGAGTTGGGCAAAGTGCGACGGCAAATTCGTGGAAAAACCCGCTGCGAAATCCTCGATGAGTCGTTGCCGTTAGCACGGGAAACGAGTGCGTTGTTTATGGGTTACGGTGATTCGACGGTGTAGGCATACGGGAGGCATATTTAATTCGCATTGAAAATGTACAAGCACTTTGGGTCTAGGTTTCCGGAGTGGCAGGTCACGAAACCGAATCACTGTACGATTCGCCGAAACCCATAACCTTCCCTTCCACCAGACGGGTTTGATGCAATTTGCGGGGTAGATACGTCCATTCCTCGGGAGATATCACGGTTCACGTGCGGGACACACTCGAGCTGCTCATTGGGAAAATATTCGTGTCCCTGTAGGATGGTTACGCATTGAATTGCGGCCAGGTGTATCTAGCTGATGCAAAGGTTCGCGAGCGTGGCTGCGTTTTTCTCTTTTTTTTTTTCGTAGCCCCGTGATGCAGGATGAATGTGCATACACATCGGGTGTGTTGCGTTCTCCTTGCACGATTCCTGAAGACGTCTGGCTATCGTTATATAAAATAACTGCTTCGTGTAACAATTGTTTAACAATTCGTTTTACACACAGAGGATGATTAAAAACGTATCGTGTTCCCTTGTGTCTCGCTCGAAACACGACAACCAAGCAACGCAACGCCTACGATCGCGGTTCACGGTATTACTTTCGTAATCGTAGGCACTTGTACAAAAAATGGTGCAGCTTTAAAAGAGTCTGTAAAAGGGGTGGTCGTAGAGTGGCGCATTATTTACAGAAGGATTCGAATGCATGGTCCTTCGTAGCCAACAGGGGAAGATAGAAAACGACAAAAAAAGATTGACACTTGTTTCTAGTTGTTGCTCCCATAAAACTATGTATGTCGTATAAACGGCGGTGTTAGCGGGGGGTGCATTGGCACTACTGTCTACGTTCTACGGTAACATCGACGATATACACAAAGCGGAGTAACAATCGTAATGGTTCACGTTAAGCATCGATCTCGATGCTGGTGCGCTCGATAATCGTTGCTCTTTTGTTCCATTTACCCGAGAATGGCAAATCCTTTCGTTCACCATTACCCGTGAATCGTTCGGGCTCGTGAAAATGGAAATAAAATAAAAGAAAGTTCGAAAGGGGAATGAAAAATAGAACTACAAGTACAGGTGGGGGAACACCGATTATTCAAGGATCGAGAAATTTAAGAAATTTGAGGCCTACCCCATAGAATACATTTCTTAAGACCTGGAATGCGAAAAATCATATAATCCGTGACAGAACATCCCTTTCAATACACACATGTTTACTTATAACTATGGGTATGGCAAGTTTGGTGGGGGACTCGATATTTTTCAATGCCCTCTCTTAAAATCTCCCTGATCTGTAGAATATGGCAAACTGTACCCGACTAAATTACCTCTAGAATTCTCTATTCTACGTGATACTACTAGCAGCGGTATTCTTGTTGAACGATCTGTTTCGCCTGTATCGAAACCGGTTCACGAACATCCCTTATTTTTCACCTCCCCATCGTTCAACAATCACCCGCAGAATATAGAGGAGACGCGTACTTACACGTACTAAAGGGAACTTACTCGTCCCCTCTCTCAAACTACTCGTTTACAACATACTCTCATAGCATAATATCCTAAGTGCCATCTATCGCAAGCGAGTAGCTGCCTGAGCTACTCCTTGCAACGACGTCTACCTTCTCTACCTTCTCGTCTAAACGGGCGTTACGCTTTCCGGGACGGTTTCGAGCTATCGCCTTTCCGGCGTCAGTCAGCAAACCACGTAATATATACTCTACTAGACAAGGTACATGTACGATGTACTCGGGCCGGGCAAGAAGGGAGACAGAGAAGAAAAGAGAACGGCCTGAGAAACAGATCCTGAGAGCGTGTGTCCAACGAGGTAGGAGGGAATGAAGAAGTAATAGAAGAAGTAGTAGAAGAAAGTAGAAGAAGTAGGAACGGGAACGAACGAAACCGAGAGGCTGATAGTCACCTTTGTGATGCGGTTGCAGTGTCCCGGATATCCGTTGGTTCTGCGGGGCGATCCACCTCGACGCCATTGGCGTCGAAGGCATCAGCCCTGCGGGCATCGTCGCCGGACCCGTCGTTGACGACAGATTCCGCGAAACTACCAGCTCCACTTGGGGCTCCAGCCTCGACTCGGCGATGATGTCGTAAACTTCACGGAAGTTCTTGCCCTGAAGGGACCTGCCGTTCCATTTGATCACCTCGTCACCTGAAATCGTCGAATGTCCAGTCGGTTCTCCTATTGGATCGCCTTCGGGGCCGGGGACAACGGGAGATTTATTTACTTCGGACTGTGAGAGTCCCTCACTGGAAATGCTCTACTAGAAATACTGTACTGGAGTGAAACGGGATGTGGAGGGACTATTGTCGGGGAGAAGTCCTGACGCGGTGATTCTTGCTTCAGGTGATGGATCGACGTGTTTGTGCTCCTCTGAACTGGACGGATGAAAAGTTCTTTCTTTTCGCTGAGATTTTTCGACCGTTTGTCTTTGTACAATTAAAGCGTTCCGTTTCGTTCTCGATGTATCTCTGTTTGTCTGGTTCTTTTTTTTTGCGCTTGGCGGGTAGGAATATTGCGCTCTTAATTCGTCGGTCCGCTGGCTGTGAATCTTCTACAGGAAAATGATCCTCGCTCGATGCGGCGTGTTACATAGGGGTGCCGCGTGGTTCGGATAATTAATACGCTCCCAACGATAATGCGGAGCGGTTTATTCGTACGCGAGGCGAAGGGAAGTTGGAATATTGCGAACCAGAAGCGATCTCTCGAAGAGGACGAAGAAAGGTTGGGAGGGGGGGAAGGAATTCTAGGGCATTGGGGTTAAATTTATCGTTCTTACCGGGTCTCAGTTGACCTTCTATGTCGGCCGTGCTACCCTTCTTGACCTTCTCGATAATGGCGTGCATGTGGCCATCCTCCAAGGTTTTGCCGCCGACCACTTTCAGCCCCAGTATGCTACTACTGCTTCCGGTGCCGGACTGCTTTCGCAACACCATGTGACCAATGATCTTCTGGCCGTCTCTGCTCACTTGCCAGGACAACGGATGCTACGAAGCGCGGAGAATGGGTTTTGTTTGTTTCCTTTCATCGTTACACTTTTATTGTTCGCGGTTCTTTGCGAGATGATAGATACTGAAGTTGGACCGCGTGTTCATGCTCGGAACTTGGGAACCAATGCCCCACTGACGTACGGAATCCACGAGGATCCGCGACCTACGATACTACGGATTGGTTGCCAAATTCCTAGCACGGCAGGACCGATCGCTATGAAAGTAATTCGTGAACGGGCTGTGAGGTTGATGATATCAAGCTGGCCACCCTGGAAGAATATCCCGCGACCGGTGGAATTGTGTAGCGTTAATCGAGCAACGATGGAACGTTCCGCGTATCGATTAACGTCGTCGGTCGCGAGATATTTCTGTCGCGGTGGATTCTGATGGAGGAGAAGCTGAAGAGAATGGTGGCCATCCTGGCGATGCGATGCGCGCGTCAGAGGATACTCGAACGAGATTTCCGACCCGCTCCCTAACGAAAAGTCTGTCGATTTGATCGTGGAACCGGTCGAAACGCTTGCTCGAGTATCCCCGCAGAATACAGGACGTGTCTACGGTGAGGTGAATCTACATGTTCGGGATGAAAGTAAAACGGGTGAAACGATCGAACTTAACAAAAGGAGGAAGCACGCTATCGTACATCTAATGATCGGAATGTCTACACAATATATAATATATATACAGACACTAGGTTCATGCGCCGAGACATGCGGTTTCCAAACGAGCATACGATCAGAAAAGCGACAATCAGTCCCTTCGAACGTCCGATGTTCGAGGTCTTCGAGGTTCCAGGCATGCAACAGCGACGTGATCGCAATCGTAAAAAAGAAAAACGAAAGACACCGTGGAAGTGAAGTTTTTTTTTTTTTTTTTTCTCCCTGTCGAAGAACAACTCGATTTATCCTGGTGGATCTACTTTAGGGAGAGGGGTCGCCTCCTTCCGATTTCCAGTTGATCCGAATGAGTCGTGGCACTTTGATTTCGCAGATGTCGAGGAGTATTCGTAACAGGGGACGGATTCTTTCTACACAGCTCTAGTTTCACTCGTTCCAATTTAATACGGTAAAAGATACTCCGCCTAACCAGGGCATAATTGGCTGCTCCGACTTATTTATCTTTCTTCCCCGCCCCCGTCTTCCCTCTTCCTTCGTTTGCTCCAGTTAAAGAATCCAAAAAAGAAAAGAAACTTGGAAGTTATACGCTCGGCACGGTCCTTTCTTTCCCAGCGGTCGAATAAAATTGTTGCAATTAAATATTTCGCTAACGAAGTTAAGCACGCGTTCGAAAGTTTCGCTAGGAACGCTCGTTAAAACCGGAAGCGGTCGCTTAAAATGCTCCCCGTTCCCCGTTATGAACACGAACGTTAGCCTCGAGCCGCGATTTCTTTTCCATTCCCCATTCTCTCCCCCCATTAAAACGCGAGAGAGTTTGCAAATCAACGGTCGGACACTATTATAGTTCGCTGTTTCATCCGAAACCGGTCCCGTCGGTGCAGCCAATTACATCCGTTTTCAGTTTCCGGGACGGCCCGAGTCGCGGTTTTATCAAAAGACACCGCGAAACCGATCGACGAGAACTAACGAGGTCGTCGAGACTCGCCACCGTTTCCGATATCCTTTGGCCGTGCTCCAATTCGATTAATTATGAAACAGGTACGCCTCCCTCAACAACCTGGCATCCATCGACCCTTTTAATTGGACGTTTTGGATCGGTACCGTTCCGCGAAATCGTCTAGACTTCCTACGGGTCGGACGGCGGTCGCGTTCCGGATGAATTTCGATTAACCGAGGGTGTCGCCGCAAAAAATAAATCATCCACACCGCCCGGCAATATTAGCGAACGCGGTCTACGCCCCGATGAAACGTTCGTTGCGAGCAGTAACTACAGCGTTCAACTATCGTCGATTCTATTAGCGAACGATCCGCGAGCATCGTCGCATCCCACGTCACCCAACCGAACGTCGCGACGTTTCGATTCGAGACCGAAACCCGCCCGCACGAGCAGACACCGAAAATACAAAAGTGGAGAGAAACAAACGCGTTGAACTTAATTTCCTGCGATCGTTATTCTACGTCGCGATGCAATTTCCAGCGGCTCTTTTCCCTTATCGACCATCGACGGCAAATTTTCTGGCCGCGAATCTTCTCCGTTTTCTTTTTCTAGTTCGCCCCGCCGCGAAGGAAGAATCGCCGATCTAATCGACGAGGTTAACAGGCCCAATGCCGGAAGAGGGTCGATCTTGATTTAGCCGAGAAGAAGTACACAGGATGATCCGTCAGCGGATAAATTGCTCGATTGCTGCCGGTTTACTCGGACCGAATTTAATCCTGCTTATTTGCCTCGCATAATTGAAGCACGGCCCCTACACCCTCCCGGCCCTTCCACCATCGCCCGGGCTTCCTGCCTTTCTGCCGATTATCGAACGGTGATCCGTTTCACGGATCTATATCGTTTGTCGATGAAACGCGCGCGATTAGAGGCCGCCCGTGAAGATAATCGTTCGTTCCCGTTTCGCGAGAGAGAACGAGATCTCCCGCGAGATCAAGACGCAGGGCAATTGTAGAAACTAAAGGGGAACGATCGAGAGATATTTGCGCCGGCGAAAAAGGGGGCCTCGGGAACTCGGTCACAGCAGCGCCGGGGTTATAGCCGCAATCCCCTCGTTCCCGTTACGCCGACGAGAATTTTTCAAGAATTATCTCGACCTCGTGGCGAACACTGAATTGTCGTTTTTGCTGCACTTTTGTACGGGGCGCCTCCAGACGGCCCGTTGGATCCCTCTAGGTAATAATTTCGCTCGTTTCATCGGGGAAACTGAAGAGGCCACCCTGTATGGAACGTTCTAAAATCAATACCGGACTCCCCTTTATTTTTTTTCCCCCCTTTTTTTTCAGAGGAAACTTTAATACAGGGAGCTCGCGAAACAATTACGCGTTGGATCCCAAGCTTTCTGGTAAATATGTGCGACTTATTTATGGTGCGTTCGACCACTCGCTTTCTCTCGATCGCCCTTAGATTAGTAGAATTCCCGGGAACGAACGATTAATCGGCGAGGACAGCCGCGGCGTTCCACGGTTGCACGCCGATGGCCTGTCGTTCTGTTCGAACGGATTCGAACGGATTCGAGCGGATTCGAGCGGATTCGAACGGAAGAATGAAAAGAATTCGCGAGGACGACAGCCGCGGATCGAAATTCGAAGGCGATTTACGGGGTCGCGTAATAGCAGTAACGGATAATCGAACCGTGGTGGCCCGTCGGCCGTTCCGACGCCAGCAAATTGTCAAACGCGCCCCGGCGAGGATGCTATCGGAAAACCAGCTTCCGAGTACTGGAACCTGCCCGCCAGAAACGACAATGACGAACGACGATGACGACCCTATTTGTCGAATTTTTCACGCGGCGATCACCACTTCTCGTCGCATCGATCCATTCGCTACGATGTTTACCAAATTTCAATTGCACTGCGCAGAAAAGGGCAACACCGTTTCGATTAATCAAATTTGTCCGCGTATTTCGAAGAAACTGGCGAAGAAACATCGCGGCGAAAAGATTAATGTACACTTATCAGTACCAATCGTCAAGCGACACGACGATGAACGCACACCGCTGGAAACACTTAAGTTAGTCCGGCGAATGTTCGCTCGCCGTTCGGCGCACTCGAAGCGAATCGATTACCAATTACTTTGTCCCGTTACTTCCAGTAGCGTGGTTACAAGTATAATTCCATTTTGTCGATGGCGAATCGAGCGACTACGAAAAGAAAAAACAAAAAAATAGAACGGTTACGCTCTTTATTGAAACCATCCCCTTGTATTCATCACTCTAATTGCGAACGTACGAAGGGGGTTGAAAGGGGAGAGAGGGCGCAGCGCAATAGAGTAACCGCGCCGTGGCGAAGAAAACGCGTTACCAAATAACGCAGGCGCTTCGTTTTCGAAAATTCGGCCGAACGAAACGAGCCGACGATGGGGGTTGGCCGAAACTTGATAAAACGCACTCGCGCCCTCTCGCCTCTAGCCCCCGTTCCTGCCCAGGGTCGTTTAATAACGCGAAACGATATATCGTGGGGAGATGTATCGTGTGGTGAATGAACAGTAGCGATGTCGGTGGTGAGGGTGGGATGAGAGTCGGTGTAACGCGGACGAGGGACGATGTTTTGCACGAATTCTCGAACGGTACCGTGATACTGGCGAAGAACCGTCGATAACGGGGACAGATGTTTCTCGAGGATATCCAGAGATGAGATCGATAGGTGGCCGCCACGATGAACGATTTAAATGAAGAAGGAAGAATGAATCGACTAGAAACGAGGATGAACCGAATGAACTTCGCCCGCTTTTTGATCGCAAGTTCATAAAAAGGGGTATCGTAGCTCGCGAAGCAGCGTACACAGAGAAGGTGGTTTATTTAAGAGAGATGAAACGATGAAAGAAGAGAGATGAGGTACGCGAAGAAAGCATCCTATTCTATGTGGCTAAATCACAGGGGAGGATTCAGGGCAAAGGCCCGAGAGTTTGTTAGCGGTGAGATCAATTCCAAGACTCATGCGATCAGGTGCGATCAACTATATGTGTGTGTTTTTCTTTTCCTTTCGTCCATTCCTTTCGCCGGAAACGTTGCGTTCCCGTCGTGTTTCGTCAAATGCTCACGATCCGCGACACGTTTCGCCGATGTTAAGACGCTCGACCAAGGAGGTCCGAAGGTTCTTGCACGTAACAACGCGGGCAACCAAGTATACTGAACGTGTAACGGTAGCTTAAAAGACCGGTTCGTCAGAAATAATGTCGTAACGAAAAGGACGGATCCAAGCGCGAAAGCCTTCAAGCTCGAAGTTTGGGGGTGAATCGAGCAAAAGAGGTTTCTTTGTCACACGAAGTTCAGCGATAACATGGAATGACAAAAGAAGAAAGTGATTTGAATTACAAAAAGAGAAAGAAGAAGAAAAAAAATGGAACGCAACAAAAAGAGAAACCAGAGAAAGAAAGTTTGACGTGAGACGCGTCGAGGCGCGGACAGAGACGGAATCTTTTTCCCTCCCTGAAACTTCGGCTCGGCCGGCATTTGACGTACGTCGCGCACTTAACCCCTTCGTTACGCATTCGATTCGTTGGTCGACTTCGTCACAAACGAAATCGACGAACAAAGCCCTCTAACAGAAATTATTGTGCATCTATGCGTGACAACTATGCGTCTACTGAACAGCTGTCGTTGTATGTACAATATAAACGGGACCCAAGAGAAAATAGGAGAATTGCCGCGATACCCGTTAGCCGTGAACGAAAGGGTTAAATCCAAACGTCGCTAAAACTACTACGCTATGCGGTACATGAACCAATCAGATCAGGCACTAAACAGACCACGGGTGTATAATCATCGGTCTAATGTCTTTCTCTCTCTCTATATATATATATATCTCTCTCGCTCTTTCTCTCTCTAGCGCTCTCTCTCTCTCTCTCTCTCGCTCTCTACTAAAGCTATATGAGAAGCAAGGAACGAGGAAGAATTAAAGAAAACCGTAATTCCACTTTGGACGACAGAGAGCCGCGACGGTTTTATGGGCGCAATTTATCTTTCGCGTATTTGAGCGCAATAGAAACAAAAAGGCAATTGCAAGCGTGCCGATGCTCGACACGAGCGATGCTCGTGCGACAGAGACCCCTTTTACTCGATCATCCACCGGCCACTTTCGTTTTCCTAGTGTAGTCTAACCGAAAGCGACTGCCTGGCCTTTATAGTAATACGATTCCGTCCGACCGGACTCGGGCATTTATCGATGAAATTTCTAGCCTTGTGTGTGTCTGCACGATCCGACAAGCAGTTCCCGGTACAACTGTCAACATGAGCCGAGTAATCGGGCCCGTACCTTGGGCAGGTCGCCCCTGTTGCTGTCCTCACTGCTCGTGAACGTGCTAGAGGTGTCTATCCCGGAGTCTTTGGTCGCGCTGTCTTGGCTACCCTGCCGATCGGCCTCCCAAGACCAATCCTCCTGAGGGCCGCCGACATTGGTCCCACCGTCAAATCGCACTGTCTTTTTCCCCCTCCTCTCCGTGAACCTGATGGACACGCGACATACACAGAGATACGAGACGTGGTACTGTGTAATAGTAAGTGTCTCGCGCGACTGTTCTATTTGCATGGAATGTTCGGTGTGCGTGTTTTGTTACGGTGTTCCTTGCGTTTCGCACTCTGTTTGGTCTCTATTTCGTTCGAACGCGTCGCGACAATGATCCCTATCCACGGGAGAGCGCGGGGAGCGCGTGTTCAAAGAGCCGATTAATCCTCGGGAACGATAATCGACGAGAACGTCGCGAGAAGCGTTGCACCGCGTATCCGGGTGTCGCCAGAAATATAGAACGGCGATCCCGGAACACCCGACGCGCACCGAACGAAAGTTGCGTGGAAAAATGAGAATGTATGTAACAAGAGAGAAAGTTCTATGCAGAGAGACGAACGCGCGGTCGCGGTATTTTTCACACGCACCTCCTACTGTCGGCGCACCATTCGTCGCCGCTCCTTCGGAAGCTCCGTCTCACGAGAGTGCTCTCCTCTTTTCGCGGCTCTCGCGGTGGATGATGACCGTTATACTCGATGGTCATCGCGGCCGTGTTGTGGTGACCGTTGTGGGGTCCGTTGTGCCTACGTCCACTGCCGGACATTGACATCGGACCTCCAGTATGGTGGTAGTACCCCTTCCCTACAGTAGATCCAAAACGTTTCGTTTCCTCTGAACTCTCGTCTCCTTTATCGAACTATCTAACAGAAGGTAAACTATGCATTCCAGTTTACCCCACAGATCTTTCCTTCTCCCCCTAATCCTCGAGCCCTGAACAGGAATATACCATCGGCCTGCTGAACATTTCTCTCTCGCCGAACCCTCGAGAACTCCTACAACCTACGCCACGACACTGTCGCATCGGTGTCCTGCAATTCGGAACCTACGTCGATTTCTAATCGTGTCCACCATTTCCCTGGCCCAGCCAATCTACGCTTGGTGTATATTCGGTGCGTTCGGTGTGTGTACCGCGACAATATGCCTGTCGAGAACGAGCTAAGACAGCGGTGCGAGTTCGCCCACGTCGAGGAGGGATGTGTTGGGAACGGTGCCGGGGGTTGAACCGAAAGTAGTCCGGTTCTCGCGCGTGGCGCTGCCGCCAGGAACGCTGCCTCGTGTGTGCTGGGGTGTGTGCTGTGTTGTATGTGTGTGTACGTATGTGTGCGTGCACAAATTCGACATTCATCGAGAAGGCGACCACAGAGATTCCCGGCTCGGGACTCGTCGCTCCGAGCTACGCTCGAAACGCTCGGCCATTTTGCCCCTGTTCGTTCTTCTGCGTTTTAGCCGCGCTTCGTTTCGACCGTGCAACGTCGATAGACTATCGCTTTCTTACGTGAAACCGGTCCCCGGTGATAATACGAACTCGCGGCGTAGAAACACTCGTGTACACAGAGTGGAATTGTTGGATCAATTGGGGTCGCGCGCACGATACCTTCATCGTGGCACTACCGGTGTAACGGGGTGGTTGATACAGAGGTCTTCGAGACGAACATCGAGGGAACAGAATTATGTAGGGATGTCGGGAGTGTGTCTTTGGTGAGCGGTACGTGTACGTGGCGTGAGTGAGGTGTAAAACGATAGATACTTGTATACCTGTGCACGATTCGTAGCCGTCCAAAGTAGAACAAATAAAATCTGTTACAGCTCTGCCGACCGATCGCGTCTATTCGTTGAGGCAATCGTGACCGCTCAACGACGCCGCTCGTTCGAGAATTCATTATCGAATGTCGCGCGGTTCTCGATCGGACGCTGTCCGAACGAATGGGACAAAAATGCCGCGGGTCGATCGTTCGGCAAAAATTTGTCGCCGCGAGAAGTCGCGAAATCGGGAACGATCCTAGAAAAACGAACCGTGGACATCTGCCGGGAACCGCCGCGCCATGTGACAGGCGTACGCGTCCCTCGAACAATCGTTCGCTCGTTTTCGGACGTCGTTAGGTCAACCGAAAAAAGGACGACGACAAAAAAGGGTCCCGAGAAAAAAAACGGAATGAGATACTCTGATTAGAAAAATCCCGTGGATTTTGGAAAAATTCTAGTACGATACGCTCGCGACCGATCGGCAGATGACGTACACACACATGCACACGCATACGCAGAGTTATACATATAATATATATATATATACGTTTTGGTAGATATATATATATGTCTATGTATACATACATACATATATATATATATATTTATATATTTATATATTTATATATTTATATATATATATATATATATATATATATATATATATATAGCGAAAAACGAACTGCCTTATTTGCATTTGAGAAAATTAGTAGGTACCGCGAGGAACTGACGATTCATTCTGTCCCCGGGCTTCTCCCTCGAGCTCCTGGAAGTCACCACCATGGGCGGCGGTTTATCCCCTAAAAGGCGATCTCTCTTTAAGTCACACATGTTGCGTCATTACGGTGCTTCGCTTATCGCTAAACTTAGAAAAACATAGTACGATAAGAGCAACGAGTAGACCGCGATTATTTCGTTCGTTCCACGTGACGATATCTAACCATTTCGCGAATCACACAACCATTCTAACGAGTTTCCTGTGCGCACAGTTGTACACGTACGACGCACGCACGTTTAGTAACAATAAGTAGCAGCAATAGTGGTAGCCACTTGAAAGTATTGTATATCAACTACTTGGTGGTTCACAGGGATGGTGGTTCTCAGAACAATCTGGGTGACTATAGTCTAGATAGAATCGGTTCGATGCATTACAGACAGGGAAAAGAGAAACAAAGATTGGTCACTGCTATGAGAACTGCTCTATAGATACATATATGTATATATTATACATACATATACATACATATATACATATATATATCATGTTAACAATCGAACACTGTATACTAAATGGTAATCGTAATACATTGCAGGCAGTGTCTGGTGTTCTCTCGCTACACGCAAGAAGTAAGTCGTCGTTTTCGTAATGACACGGCCCGGCCTCGAGAATTCGATCTGTATCGATTCTTAAAGGAGTCATCCAGCCGGAAGGGAAACGGGAATCGTCTCGCTCGTCGTGCACGGCCTGCTGCAAATAACGTAAGGGATCGCGCGTCGTAAAACTGACAAATTGGCCATACGATCGCCACACGAAACTCGCGCGGCGTCCCTCTCCTTCTACAACCCGGCGACGTATTTCTGTCTACGCTGCTGGACGATACCGCGGCGATACCGGATTTACGTAGCTGAGATCCCGATTTTGTGCCACGCGCGGGTCGCAGAAAGTTCGAATTTTCGTTTCCTCCTGGACGCGTCGCGAATCGATCACAGCTTCTGCCGAGTACGCTCGGTCCAATCTCACTTCGCGCCGTTTCTTTCGGGAGAAACGTGGCCCACTTCAACGCGGCCGGGAACTGTTCGGGGCTGTAACAGCGACGATAATCGTTATTCCGTGCGAGAGAGACTTTGGAATCCTTTGAATAATCAGCCCCGGCGCGACGGCTGTTACAAAGCGTTACGCGCGAAGAAACGTTCGGCGCTGTGAAACGTGGCAGCCAGGCCGGGTGTCAAAGGCTGTTTAAAGCCCGGCTAACGTAGGCAGAACGAACGCGCACGCACGGGCTGTCCATAAACGCGATACATTCATCGCACCGGTGCACGTCGAAATGAATAGGAGGAACGAGCGACAGACCGGGAAGTAGATACAGACGGTCGTTGGTCAGACCAAACGCGAACGTGACGCGCGCTCTTAATTTGAAAGTTGGCTCGCGTCGTCTTTTATCTTCTGCAACCCCCGTGCCAAGGTATTCTTGGTGCGTCTAGTTCGCCACCGTCCCACGTTACGAATCGCTAAACTTAGCAGCATCGACTATTTCCTTTCGACGACGAACGAGACTGACGGGGGACAATGAATCGGTCGACACAGAAATCTAACGAACGACTTGCCGCCGATGACGCAAGCACCGCGACGATAATTGCACCTGTGTCGTAACCACGAATGCCCTCCGGCAGACGACCGTGGCGATCCTCGCGATATCCTGGCCCGTGACTCGCCGCGCGTATCAAAGGCAAGCGGATTAAACGTCGGCGGAGCTTTCTGTGTCGAGGGGACGCATGGTGATGTCGAAGGAGGAGGCACGCGTAGGACGTACTAGGGGACAGGTTTTAATCTACGGGGAGCTCTCTCCGGGAACGCACGTCGCTCCTGAAAACGAATTAAAAACTGTTTAATAGAATTTTAACGTGAACGGAAGAAACAGGAGGGGTGTCTGGCCGGACGGAAGCTGTCAAAGGAGTAAAGGTAATCAAAGGCGGAGCAGGCTCGATGAGAGGCCGAAACGTGGCCGTGACAATTTATCCTTCACCTCTCCCTTCTCCTCGTCCGCCTGGGATCCGATGGACGTGCAGCAGCAGCAGCAGCACTCTGCGCCCCTCTGCAAATCCTTCGTTAAAGGGAAACTTGCGAGCGGCGAGTTGCGCGCGCGTAACGGACTTACCTCTCGAACTTCTACAAACTAATTCTCTAGTCACTAATTGTATTGTGTGCATCTACGAATGGGAGCAACAACGCCGTCCGACTAAGCCGGTCACTTTTCTCTCGGTCGTGCGCGCATCATGAGAGACACGCGGACAGACATTCAACGAGCTCTCTCTCTCTCTCTCTCTCTCTCTCTCTGGCTATGCTCCGTGCTCGTTCGTTTGCCGAACTGGTTCCCTTAGCCGTGTGCGCGATTCAATTCGACGCGATTCGCTGTTTAGATTTATCTCGCATTTACTTCGACGCACGGCCGCCCTATCTGGAACAGTGCAGTCGACCTCCCCGTTCAACGACGGCCCGTTTCATTTCCGACGGCGTCCCGTTCGATACAAATTTCGTTCGAAAATATGTCTCACGTTCGATCGCACGACTTTCCGTTGACCCGCGATCCGTTCGCGATAATCTGAACGATTAACGATATCGGTAGTCGCGATTGCGACCGAGGCTCCCTTAAAGTTTAAACGCGGCAAGGCAGCGACAGCGGCTTTAATAAGCGCGATCTCCGCATAGCAGCTGGCCAGGCTGTCCGCATCAGTGCGTATGCACCAAGCGCATAGCTGCACTACTGTCGACCCCGTGCCGTTCTCCTGCAGGGTCTCAGAATGTTTCCGCGCCGGAATATTTCCTGGCAGCGTGTATCCGCGAACGCGGAGGGCAGGTGTACAGGCTAATTAGCAACGTGTCCGTTGCTCCTCGCTAACTCCGCCAATGTGTTTTGCACGGCTTTAATCTACCTTCGTTGAGACTGGACCGAAGACAGTCTGGAAAGTTTTCTCTGATCTTAAGAAAGATTACGACTGATTGGGAAACGTAAATACCGTGAAGATTTGATTTTCTCAACTTTCCGTATACGTTCGGTAAACAAAGCAATTTCAATCCCGACCGTCTTTCGGGGAATAGAATAGTTCCTAGCCAGGAACCCGCAGGCTGTAAAGGGAACTCGAATCGGAGTTCCGTCCTCTCGACCATCAAATTGCGATGTCTTTGGATTAAACTTCGACGGGACCGTCAGCGAAAGAAGTCGATCTCTCGACAGCTCGCGAGTCACGGAGGTCGATGCGCAAAGAGCGTCGTTCGATTTGTTATCGGTAAAGGAGTACCGGCAACTCGAACGATAGACCTTCTTATAGTTCGCTGCAAATGGAGTTCTTTAAAAAATGAACGAAAGATACGTGCGCGCTACGCTTGATAAGGGAGGAACGAACGAGAGAAGACCGAGAATCATTGAAATATTCTCTGTGACCCGGCAATCAATTAGCCCTGCAAGTTTCTTCAATATATAACAGCCGACTAATCGATTCAGGGTTTTATAAATATTTGCCTTCGCGAGCTACGCGAGCACTTTGACGGGAGCACTTCGCCGGAATTAATGCCCCGATAAAACACGTCGTTCAAGATTTAGGCGGCGCTCTCCGAACGATCTTTGAATCCCGACCTCTTCATCATAATTTCATCGGGTCCCCATGACACACTGTCGAGGTAGAAATGTCACTAGCCCGCCGAGAAAGGGACGGCTTTAATACCGAAGTCGCTCGATCTCGAACTACCTGCCACTGATGTTCACGATTTTTTTATGACGCCTTGGGTTGAATTAAATATCACCGCAGCCAGCCTGTCCCGCCTAGAGTTCGAGCGGCAGAAAGTTAACGAACTCGGGGATACGAAAGAAAATGCAATACTTACGGGCAGAATCTTATTCTTCGAATTTCCATCGTGCTGGCTGGTTTATTCGATTTTATGATTTTTCTCCGCTCGGCATCGCGACAACACGGGGACAGCAGTTTTAGTGGGTAACAAATTCACCGACCCCTTTCCGCAATTTCCAAAGGCACTGTGACCCCATATTCGTCCGGAATCCGCTTCCGTTCCTGCTCAAATTTTCCACCCCAGCCTCGGGGAAAATCGATTCCAAGTAGCGAGCGACGAGAAGCGTAAACACGGCCACCGTGGAGGATCCACCGAAGTAAAGATCGCCTACGTGCGCGACGTACGGTATGACGCGTTTATGCGACGAAAAACGTTCAGCCAAAAATGCTCGCGAACGTAACACGGAAATGGCCCGCAGAAAGTCTCGACGAACAAACGAATTCCTCAGAGGAGGAACGAAGGTTTCGGTCGTCGATACCTTCTGCTCCTCTTTACCGCAAAAGACTAGCCAAGAAAGAGATAGCGAAGGGACAGATGTTGGAATTCGCCCACGTGTTGGCCGCGTGACGTCACGCCCGGCAATGTGGGCGTATCAAGAGCTAGGAGGGATAAGGAACGGGTGGTGAACGGAGAAGCAAGGGATTGAAGGTAAGGAAAAATACGAAGGAAAGAAGAGCGCTCTGTCATTTACTAAGTTCTTGCGATTGCTTCAAAGTTCCCTCATTACGTGAACTGATCAGTTCCTACCACAAAACCGTGTCTGCGATAAAAGTTTATCGCACGTGTATTGAAAGTGGAAATAGAGAGGAATTGAAGGGAACTATTGCTAATTAGCATTAATGCGTCGAGACGTGCAAAACGATTGGAAAATGTTCTGCATATAACTGCAAAAAAAAGGAATCAAGGTCGAGAGAAGAATCAACGCAACGACAAGAAAGGACACAACCCGAGAAGTCCCACAGGATACTTTATTTAGAAGTCCCACAGGATACCGTACGATATACTGAGACACACGATCGTGGGTATCGGGTCGAGGATTTAACGGCCATGATACCGATCGGAAGTCCACGCATCCCTGGTCAACTCGAAACCCCGAACAAGGATTGGATAAATTGGAAGAAAATTCGTCACCTTAGGATTTCTCCTAGGTCGACACGGGGACGTTCGGAAAAACGAGCTTCTTCCTCTTCTCGTTCGTCCACAGAAATATCCTTCGCCACCAAAAAAAAAAAATAACGAAAAAAAATACACGTCACGTCTGAACGTTAAAATCGAGAAACTATTCCTCGAATTCCCGTAAGCACTGGAAAATTCATTTCTACTTGCTCGTTGCGCCGCACAGAGTGAACAGCACTCGCGGTCGAAAAAAAAACGAGATCGTCGAGAGGAACGGAGAAGAGACGAACGGGAACACACAGATTCCGGGGGAGATGCTGTCGGTGCCGACGCGAGTTTTTCCCTCCGCCCCCCGATGATGCGCACCTCGATGAATCGATTCACAGTTCACCGATCCCGTCGCTAATCAACTGTGAATCACGTACGCGCGTCCTCTCTCTTCCTCGACTTGCGTCCGGCTGTTCGAAACCGGCTCGAATACGTCGCACGAAAACGGGCACCGAAGTCGAGTGTTCTCCCGGACACCAGGTGAACACGCGCAGTAGAATAAGCCGAGGCGGGATCCCCGGCATCGGTAACCTAAATTTACTCATTAGCCGAGGAAGGAACCCGGTTACACTACCACCCTCGCAATAATACGGAATCGCTTTTCATCTGCCACTCCATTCGATCTGCCGCCACCGAGCAAGACCTACTTTCCTATTTCAGGTATTTCAAAGTTTTTTCTTTTTTTTTTTCGTGCGGGCCAACGGAGAGAATGCGATCAAATTATTTTCCCGGTCGCTCTTAACAAGTAACAGGAGACTTTCGTGAACTGTCTTCTCGCTTCGGAAGGATTGCTGATTAATTTTTCCCTCTTTTCCTTTTTTTCCATTTTTTTTTTTTTTTACTTTGTACCCGTCGCCATGGCGAAACGATTGACTCCAGATTTAAGTATGGGGCGTTAATCGCTTTGTAAACACGCGTACGCTCACGCGGGGAGCTTTTCAGACTGCATGAGCACCGGATCGGTCGATTACACTTTCCTTCGGCGGCACGTCTGTAAATATCGCGATACAGGTTGCACACATTCTCCGTAAACCAATTATCCACTGACACGGAAAGCTTCTGCTCTCCTCGTGCAGCGAGTTTCAAGGGCAGAGCTGACCCTCCCGACCAGCTCACCCTCTAACGTCTCCGTAACAGCGGAGCCTCCACCCGAGCCTCTGACGGTAATTCGGCGGTGGATTTGACGTTTAACCGCGTCACTGCTGAATTATACGACTGCCGCCGCGGGGAGGTGACATTTCGAAAGAGTAACGGCCAATATTGCTGTCAGTGGCGATGAACTTTCAGGCTGACTAAACGTATTTCTGCCACTATATTTAATGCGCCTGATATTGCCAACAATTTTTCAACCGCCAGGGATTAACCCGTGACGTTTTATCGCTGCTTCTGAACAGCGGACACCACGGCGTTCGATTTGAATAAACGGCGCCGAAGAGAACGTCACCTCCTGTCCACGCTGTCATGCTCAATACCTCGTTCGAGGCGTTTCGCTGAACCGCGAGGCGATCTTTCCGTTCTGCGAAAAGCTTTTCGTCGAACGGAAAACAATCGAGCCTGTGTTTCGATACATCCGACGCAACGAGGAACAATCGTTTCCCCGAATGTTGTGCCGCGTCGGCGTAAAGATGAAACGTAGCAAGTAGCGGGCATGTGACTCACCCTTCTCCGACTCGTCAGGCTCGTCGCTAGGACAATCAGGTGTGCTTCGTTCTTCCTCGCTGCTGCTGAAACTTCTCTGCTGCTGAAGACCACCCTGGCCGCCCGCTGTTTGCGAGGGGTGCGCGCTCTGCGTTTGATGCACCGAGTGTTGCTGAGGAGGATGCACCGCGCTTCGAGGTGGGCCCGCTTCCACCGTCGGCTGACCATATGTCATCGCGAGATCCGTGTTCTGATCCTGGAAACGAAATAGGAAAGGAATCTCAGAACCGATAGGCGCGCACAGGGTTGGCAACACCAAGTTTTCACACACAAACTCAAGATTCATAGACAACAGTGGAGTAAGATAGCGCTGAAGCAAGGTGGCGTGAAATATGAAATGAGATGGAGAGAGGAAAGTGAAAGATCAGATACTTTATCCTGGGCCCTGTTACCAAATTGCGAACGCAACTTCGTTTCTGAACGCGAGAACGAAGAGAGTAGCAGAGACCAGGAGAAAGTAGACACAGAAATAGTCGCGGCTTCCATTCGACAACATCCACAGGATCCTGCCGCGTAGCTGGTCGTTGAGGGATCCTCTCGAGCCCCGCCTACGTAAGAATATCGTTACCGTCCGCTCCAACGCGCTCGGTAGCCCGTGCAAGGTGTGCACTTGTTGAACGTTTAATTTCCAAGTCTCTCGAGCGCCTAACGTCACCGCACGTTCGATCCGGGCAGAACCAATCGAGGGAACGGGTCCACTCACCGCGTAGATCGGTCGTTGTCTCTGGTAGTTCTGCTGTTGCATAAGACCGTCGATCTCGCCTCTGTACAGATTCGGGTCATCCTCCGCGTACGCGTCCGGATGTCTCGGCGGTGGTTGGAGCTGATGGGAAGAAGCTACGTGGGGAGTCGGCAGGCTTCTCGAGTGAGGCGAAACAGACATATCCACTCCGCTATCGCTCGTCGACAGTCGACGCCCTGGGCCCTGTAATCGCCAGCAGAAACTGCCATTTTTCGTGCCGGAATCGGCCCGGTTTGGAACCGTCGCGTGTGAGTTGCGGTGATGGATGCAAACAGTGCGATTGTTGTTGCGTTCTTGTTTGGTCATATCAGCATGTGATGATAGTATGCGGTTACAGTTAAACACGTCTTTCGGCAATTCGCTTCGAAATGAATTGGAAGGCAAATTGTCCAAAGGCACGACAAGTAATGATACATGGATTCGTGACAATGAGCACAGCGACACATGATGAGATATACCAACGGGAATCGCCTTGCTTCGACCGAATTCGTTTAACCAAGCGTTTCATTGCACAATAATCGTTGCGTTCATTTATTTATTATTATTATTATTATTATATAGATATATATTTTTTGTTTCTTTTCGTTACATTGCTGTTGTTGTTGTACATCCAGAGCAACAGTTCGTGCACGAGCGCTATTAACTGACCACGGGGAAAGCTGGTCCCCGCGGTCGAACGGTAAATGAATGAAGTAAATCGTACTTGCTCTTGCTGAGAGTACTGTCTTCTGAGCAGACTTCCGCTCCTTAGTAACAATGGCAAATTCTCCTTCTCGGCGGCGCTGTGCGCTCTCTCGAGTTTCGGTCTTTTATCCTGAGTTTGGTCCACGAGTCCCGGAGGACCACCCACCTGCATGTCCTGCATCCGTCGTAGCATCGCGTTGTCCCCGGCGGTCAGCCCCGGCTTCTTTATCCATTCCCCCGTCTTCGACAGCAGTTCTTGCTTCTTGCGACAGAGGATGCACACCCATATTACCTGGAATCAAACATTCCCCTCTTGGACTATTGTTCCAATGTTTCGATGCATGCGAAATATTCGAGGCATTGTTTTAATGACCCCTCGCCGCTCCAATATTTCCCTTTCAGACCCATCGAACGATCGATCGTACCGGCAACTAAAATAATCCATAGCGAAAGAGAGAGCATCGCGGCGAGGGAAAGAGTCCTGGAACTGATCGATTCGGGTCACCGCTTCCAGCGGGGATATTAATACGAAATTATCTATAGGAAGTCGACCAGGTGCGATGCTAATTGAAACGTGTCGGAGCGAAGAGCGAGCTTCGATTTGCAGCCTTCTTGAAAAGAAAAACGAGGCGCGCGTCCTCGGCTGCCGGCGACCGGCAAGGTTCGCGCAGCTTCGTTTAAATGCTTTTACGTGCTCGCGGTATTTGTCGAACGTAGTCGCGAGGAGGGGGGGCACGCGTTAAAAATACACGATACCCGGAGGGGGTTTGCCGACCAGCCATCCAGGACGACAAGCTTCGTCGTCCGTACTCGTTCGCCAGTTTTCGCAGCTAACTGGAAAACTCGACGATCTTCGCGCGATCGCACGGCAATTATTAGAAGATCCCCTTTAACGAAGCGTCCGACTTTGTCGCGCTTGACGAAATACTTGATCGAACTCGCTGGAACTTCGAGTAACGTCAAATTAAATCGAACGAGTCCGCCACCGATGCAGCGCGACTAAAAGTAACCAGAATTTTAGCTTGGCGACGATACGGAATCTGAGGACAAAGCACGGTACTGTCACGGTGTTCCATCGTCTTCTTCGTGAATGGGATTCTACGGATTCAACGGGAAAGTACGCGCGAAGAGCCGTGAATAACAGGGGAATCGAGAATTTTGGAAGACGAGAGGCACATTCCTCGGGCAGACCATTCATAGCCACGCGCGGTGAACGAAAGGCTAATAATTAGCGGGCTAGCGGGTCGACGGTGGTAGCGGTGGCGTTTTGAAGGATGAATAGGCGGGTAGCATACTCCATCAAGATAAAACGTGATGGATGGACCATTTAGAAGCAAACCATAAAACAATGCCCATGCCGGTTCTCGTCGATAACACTTTCCATGCCCATTCACGCGTTTTATTGTACGAACTATAACGGCGCGAGCAACGTGCAGCAAGGACACAGGGTTTGCTCGCTGGAATTACGACCAGTTGAATGTCGTAAAGTCGACGGGATTGAAACGTGCTCGAGCTTTCTGCCCGACGAATCTTTGGAGAGCTTCTAATTGTGACGGATTCATTTTCCTCTTGCCGCTCGCCCGAAAAATGTTCCGTTTCATCGGCGACTCGTAGCTTGTAGCCCGACAACCTTCGACGCGCTACATTAACGCACACACTGCGATACACTCGGCTCGTAAGTAAAACTCGACCAACGTGAGAATAATTTTTTAGCAAACATTCCCTTCCGTTCGTTGTTCGCGGATAAAACTTTCGACGAATATCACGCGATTGCACAGAGAACGCTCGAAATACTGCTCTCGCGCGAATATCGCGACGAATCGGTACCACGCCCGGCCGTGCGGACCGTTTGCAGAATTATCGTTGCCCATTATCGTTATTCGATGAATCCAATCCGATCCGCGTGCCCGTATTCCGCTAATCCGCGAGCCGAGGACGCGACTGGAAACGAAAACGTGTTTGCCCCTGTTAGCAGTCGCGGAATCAGCTGCGATTGCTCGTCGATGGACGATCGAGAGAGTGAAAATGGTAGCGCAGGGGCAATTTCAGCAACCCTAATTCGTGGATTAAAAGCAATTTGCTGGAACGACGAAGCAACTGTTACGCAACTGCGCCAATGAAACCCGAGCTGCCCTTTGATCGATTCGCCATCGTCGTGTGCCGTATACTTATTTCGGTGTCCTGCTGCTGTCGCGGGCGATCGTTTCGCGTAACGAACCGGCCGTTGCATATTCGCCGCGCAATCATATGAACATCCGACTCGAGGAACGGCGATTGGCAATTCCTGCGTCGGCGAGCCGCGACTTTCGCGCAGAGCAACGCAATAATTCCATAACCGTCAGCGTCGCATTGCGTAAAAACTCGTAATGATTGTCTTAACGGCCGGGGGGTCTGTTACATAAATAATACTTTAATGTAGTTTCCACGTCCGATCGCGGGGGGTTGACGTTCGAAAATTCGTGCTCGCGTGCACGGAACGTACTACAAACTCCAGAAACGAGCGGGCAGAGAAAGAAAAGTAAGGAAAGGAAAAGGGGTGCGTGCTTCGCGGGAGAATAAATCAGCCCGTTAAACTTTCACGAAAATGAAATGACGAAGAAGTTTCGCGAAGGGGATGAAACTACGATCAGGAGATACGGTGCCTCGGAACAATTTCCTCGATCTCTTTAGCAGCGAACGATATTTCGTCCCTCGCGTCGCCCGGGCGTCCCAGTTTTTAAAAGCGACTCGGTAAACGCGACTTTATTTTTACCTTCTTGCCGGCTCCGTTTAATAAGTGAACAGTTCCCGATGAAAGGAGCGTTCCCTTTGTCGTGAACGCTTTCCAGAACGGGCGAGCGTAATTATTTCATCGTTGGAACGCGATTTTCGGTGTACGGTAGCATAGAGGGGTGGCAGAGATAAAAATAACCAACACTAACACACTGCGCGAAAAGCGTTTCTACGCGATTCAAATGCCCCCATCGTTCAATCACGAGATTAGAGGCGACCGGAATCAGGAACGTCGACGCCCCGAGACGCGACACGGTCTAACACGGAACACGATAGAGGACGGAACCCACGGAGTACCCGTTTCCAGGTACACTCGCGATTCGACATGATTCCCCAACGAGCCGCCCTTGGACGAGCACAGGGATCGTAATTCGCGTGCATCCGCGGGAGAGAGCTTTTTTTCGTGAGACTTGCAACACCGACCGAACCTCGCTGCAGACTGGCGGCCCAGCCGCGGAACAGAGGGTGCATCGAACAAGAAAGAAAAGAGAAAGGGTGCACGGGCGAAAAAAAAAAGGAAGCAAGAGAGACCGTGGGTAGTGAGGGAAGCGGCGGGGTGGAGAGGAGCGCGAGAAACGAAGCAGGAAAGATAGGCGGAGGCAGGGGAAAGCTGAAGAGCACTTCGTCGAGTTGCCTAGGTAGCAATATGTCAAGAGCTCAACCCCTTTCCACCACCCACTCCCTCGTCGCTGTGCTGGCGGCACCCTTTTCGTACTCCTACCGAACATTCCGTAGGTACGTACGTACCTACGTAGTACGTACATACGTACGTGTGCGCTATTTTCCTCAGCCTAAAAAGAGACAAACGTTGTTGTTGGTGGTGGTGCTGGGGTGTCGAAAGGGTGAGGGTGGCCCTCGAACAGTTTCACCCCCCCCCCTTTTCGTCGTTACGTTTGCCAAGAATAGAGAGACGGCGACGACGGCGGCGGCGGCGACGGTGGCGGTGGTGGCGGCGGTGGTGTTGGTGGACCAAGGGAACGGGAACACGGAGGTGCGTGTTCGGCCGTAATGTAAATGATCATTAGTTTGCCGGCTCGGGGCGAGTTGCCGGTGATTTGCATTAATTAATTAGAGGCCAATTAATTCAGATTACTTTATCATGGCCCCTATGTACGCAGCCCGCGTGTCAACGGCGCAACGGCGACGTCGGCCGGGACCAGACAATGACGACAGCACAGAGACATCGACGTTGACGTTGACGTTGACGTTGACGTTGACGTTGACTCGAGTACAGCTGCCGGGATCGATACGCTCGTTCAAACCAATCCGATAACTCGCCACGCCACCAATAACGCGATGCCCGTCTGTAACGCTCGCGACGAATTATCGGCACGTCGATTGAGCGTAGTATTCCTTGACCGCCGAGACGCGAAGCTCGATCGCTATTAGCGAGCGTCTGGTGAATTTGTTATTTCGAGGAGAACTCTGGCCAGCGTTGCCCCTGTCAGGAACAAGATCTTCGTACGCGAGAAGCAAAACCGAATGGCACAGTTTGGCTCTTTAGAGCTTTTCTCGGAATCCTAGTTAGGCAGCTGGAAGATTCTCCGCTTCAACAAGATGTGGGCGAACCATCGAGCGCGAGAGGACTTTTGAAAACAGCCCATCAGAGAATCTCCGTCCGAAATAGCCGCCCGTGAATGCCGGAAGAGCGTGAATATTATGAAGGATACGAGGCAGAAGTGGAAGAAGAGTAAGAAAAGGTGGAAGAGCGGTACGTCAGTGGGCAGGAGTTTCAGTTTTCAGATAATAAAGTCTGTCCCGTGAGTGGCATCAGTGCTCAGACGACCCTTCAAGCCAACTAGTGGCCGCACTGTCTCGCAAACGGGTCGCATTCAGACAATCTTCTCGAATCTAACTGGAAATCATGCTTCCAGGTATACAGTAGTGGTCGCAGAAATTGCACCGCCCAAGCGGTATCAATGTTTCTGCTCCAGCAATCGCAACGGGCGCCAATAGTCTGTGCTCGTTAACGGTTCGACGTTCACTGAAGAAAACGTCATTCATTTAACAGCCACGAAGTTTGCAATCGACCTGCGTATTCGACGAACTACGTTTTCCGGGAGCGACGCTATTTTATTGGCCACTGTCATTTCTGACAGTGGCGAACGACTCACAGGTTCGTGGAATCTCGCTTTCTTCTAGAACGAGACGGTAAAATTCATAGCTCGCGTTGTTTATTAGCGATAAGAAAGGCGCGACTTAATTACGAGATCCGTTAACAAGAATGTGCCCTCACCGACGCGTCTGATTATACACGAAATATGTTCGTGGGTGTAGCACGCCTACGTAAACATCTAATTACTATGCAAAGGCTCCATATAATCGCGGCCCCGCTCCGTTCCCAGACAATTTGCGTCCCTGCCTCAACAACGCCCGCCTCGCTGTCTCCCGATTTTTTGGCCATCAGGGGGGCCGACGACGGACCGCGTGCATTAGCGTCACAGGCTCGAACTTTGCGGCCCCGAACTTTTCAGCTGCCCTACATACACCCAGCGAACGTAGACACCGATTGCCTCGCTCCGTCAAGAAGAAGAAGCTCGCCGGGGAACGACAGATGCCTCGACGAAGCCCACGAGCCCGGAAACTCGAGAAACTTTCAATCACCAATGGCATATTTCGTGGAAAATATGGCCGGGACTCGCCGTCGAAGTTGCAGCGATTTTAATAAACAAATTTGGTGGGAGAATTTTCCGAAGAATGAGGAAGCAAGTCAGGTGGCGGTGAATCGATCCCAGGGAACGTGGGACAGGGTGGAATGCTCGATTGGAACGAAGGATAGCGTTCGATTAGAATTACCGTCGGTCCCCGCTGCTCTGACATAAATACCAGAGATACACGCGTGTACCGAGCCGAACACGAGTGTACAATCGATCGGCAGGGAACCTTGGAACCGGCCACCACGTCCCACGGCCCTTCGTAGCTATTCACCTCCGCGTGCCAGGCCGCTTTCTGGACCTTCAGTAATTTCGGCACGGTTTGATCATTAATCGAAAGTCGCCATAATTCGACGGGCGACGCGAACTATGCCAACGTTGCATCGTCGACGACAGCGATGCTGAATGGCCCGGGGACATTGTGTCTCGTTGCGCCGACAGGAGCAATAATAATTGGAATTCCGGGCACGTTTGCTTTAAAGGGAAGTAACTGTGATACTGTTTTTTATTATTTTCGTGGGACACCCTTCGCATACGTGCGTACGGAGCGGCTGTCGAAAGTCCCCGGCCGAGGTGTCGCACTGTTGTATCGCCGCTGAGAAAAGTTCGTCGAAATAAATTTTACCACCTTTTAATCCGCCGCTGGAACGCGGAGCGACGAAAGATATATCGTAATTACCATTTGGCCTGAAACTCTCGCCGGTCACTGTCCACTAAAAACTTATTGTCGCGTTTAAAAAAGAAAAAGTACCCCCGCCAACTTTATTAATCTTTAATCCCACGTTTAGAACGAGACCGTCCGACTGACGAACGGCCCCGTTAACAGGTTGACATTTATTTTAATCCCCCGGTCATTGGCACGCGCATAGTTAACCCTATCCAAATAACGGTCAGCCAGTCGCGTTATAATTTCATTAAGAGAAATGCAACGGCCCCGACGCGAGCGAACCATACGTTCCGGCCTGCTCGCTTCCTCGCGCGGGGTCACCCTTCCGCCCACGCGTACGACCGCTCGGAAGCCACTCCTTCCTCTCGATCAGCGGCCGCTGCACGCTAAAAAAAAAACGCCACGACCGCGTCGAAACGAAGAACAACGTAAATTTACCGGCCGCCTTGTATTCCGTTCCATATCACCGCCGGCCACCCCTCGTTCACCGTGTGTCCCCACCGGCCCATCATGGACTGTAGCCCTCCCTACGAAACTTAGATCAATATGTTGCGTCACGTTTCACCCCCTGCACGCCGCCCAACATCCATCCACAGCCACCCACACTTTCGTCCACCCCGCGCGCTTCATTCCTGACCCCTACCCCTGGAACGTGACGTCACGCAGGGACGCGCCCCATTCATAGGCTCTCCCACGCAGAGAGTCGAAAGCACCGGCGACCAGAGGTGGAAAAAGGAAAGCGTGGAGGATAGGGGAGGAAGGGTGTAACGTGTTGGTTGATCGTGTGTCCCGGTGACCGGAAACCGAACGGGGGTAAAAGAAAGGGAAAAAGAAGAAGGGGGTCCGCTCGGTCCCTGAGATCTGGTAAATCGAAGGACCCCGCTGGTTGGATGCCCGGGCTCGTGTAATTGAACGAACCCCGCGTATAGTGACTGGCCTGTACCTACTGGCAGAGACGAAGAAACGTACGAGCGTTCCGCTCACGGATCGATGATGTCGTAACGCGCATCGTGACGTTTATCATCGTACTTGCGTGTAGCCCCGCCGTTCGTGTGTGGGCGTACGTGTACGAGACGAGGTTCGTGTGCCAGCTCTTAGGCCCCTGCGATGTATTTTCCGCTACATCGAATGTATAATGAAAAGAAAGGGAAACGAGAGGGTAACGAGAACCGGCGAAGATAATCGGGATATGCTCGATGGAGATGAAATTGGTAGACGAAGATGAAACGTTTTCGAGAATGCTGTTTCGCGCACGCCTGTGGACGGCGGTTCGCTTGAACCGGCTGCACGGGCAACCTCAATTTCTTAAGCCGCGCGAAAGTACGACGAAAACCGCTAAACTTGCGGGAAGTTGTAAGCCGAAGTTCCGCGCGTCTGCTTCTATTATTATACGATCGTTGTACGTTGGTACTTACGTGCACGCGTACCTCGCGGCGGGATGCGCTGTTTCCGAAAACGGGGTTAAATTACCGTTTCCAGGACGGAAAGATTACAGATAGGGGCCAATAACTACGAGGAGCTTGAAAAAGAGGACAGAATGATAAATCGTTCAACTCTAATACACTAATCTCTCGGCCCTGCCGATAAAATAAAATATTCCGAGCGGGCTCCATCAATTAAATCGGGCCAGAATAATAGAACCGGACAGCGTCCAATAATCATTGAATCGCTAAATCAACGATACTGGGTCGACGGCGTATGGCATATTCAAAAGCGAGGGGGCGAGAAACGAGAGAGAAAAAAGCCCGCCGTAGGCACTATCCCATTCCCATTGATGAAAATCCTATCGAAATTGCTCGACTAGGCCGGGGAAATACCGTCGCGTACATGGAAAACGGACTCGCTGGCTGGCTATTTAGCGATGGCATTACGCCCACGCGCCGTACACGCGCGCGCATCCGCGATAAGGGTTAATTACTGTAACATAGAGAAGGTCGGCGAAGAGCGGTGGACGCTCTATAGGTCAATTATTTCCACGTATTTCAGGCGTTGCGCGACGATACGCGTCCAGTTATCGCCTTTCGCGATACGGCTGCTCTTAATTGTTTCCAAGAAGTTGACATTTCTCCGCCCCGATTCCAGCCTCGCCACTTTCGACGCACCCCGTCGTCGCGGCGGTCGTGGCGGTCGTGGCGGTCGTGGCGGTCGTGGCGGTCGTGGCGAGCGTCGTCGCGGCGACGCGCTTCGAAATCTCCTTCGCAGAATAAATGGAGCGGCCGGAGAGCGCGATAAATCACAGAAGTGCGGATCCAATTTTCCACGAACTCTGGAACTGTGCGAGATCGCCGCGGTATCTTCGATAACGCGCGGAAACAGGCGGTCCGCTGTTAAACGGTGCTCCCGTTGCCTATACTTTGATATCGTTCCAATTTTTCATCCGTGCCAAAGGTCTCGCGCTCTCCCCCGACGGTGCAGGTGAACTAGCTTTTATTTAGCCCGGCGAATAAATCCGCGAGAGGGATGGAATATTTAGAGGTGCTGAAAATGGAAGGGAAGCCGCCCCCTTCGGGGAAAATACGGTGGCATTTTTCGAGTCGGCCAGGTACGCGTCGCCGTTCTATTTAGGATGGCGAGATTGTACGCGTACAACGGCGAGTACAGTTCGGTTAAACGTATGGCGACAGGCGGGAGATAATAGTTCGAAGGAGTCGGCAATCGTAGCCTCATTTCCGTTCCGCCGTGTGCACGGATTCGCCGGCGAGGATCCCATTGATCAGGGCTATCAACGCGGTCGGGCGCAGGGGTCCGCTATTTCGGGCCGGTTTTTCGCGGCATCGAAGCATCGATTTGCGTGGCCCGTGGCGGACATTCGCGTGTGCGATCGACAATCGCGTTTATCGATCGGCCGCGTCACTTTTGTATCCTATTTCGCCCCAATTTCTTCCAGCCCGGGCCACTTTTTCATTCCTACGAAATAATCCGCGGCGGACAGATACGATCGATTTTTCGATAAAACGGTCTGATTCATCGGCGGCGTAGATAAGAATTCGACTATTTCCGCGCGGGGCAGAATTTATTTGAATTTCCCAGCTGCGTGAAAGGGGCGAACCTTGAAATGTCACGAGCGGCGAGGTGCTTCCGGTGCTCGCGCACCGAATGCACCGGCGCAGAGGATTTTCTTTGATCCCTTCATTTAGGTAATGAATCTCTTTCGGCCGCGAGCCTGACCGCCGCGGCGACAAATAAAACTCGTGATCCCCCGAACCGTGGATGTTCGCTAAATTTAAGTGGCTCCCGTAATTAAAAGAAAAATAGCGGATTACCGAGCGATCCTGCACCGGTGAACGTCCCACCTTTTGCCGCGGATTATTCACGCCTTCTCTTTTTTAGTAGTACGCAAAAAAATCTGGCGACGAAAAACTGCCGGCCTTAACTCGATTAACAAACTTTGTATTGCCACGTGAAATAACAATTTGCCCATCTATTTTCGCCCGTTTGACGCCGCGCCTCTGTTGCACCGAGAACCATTGGCAATCATCACCATCGGCGCAGTAACTGCGAACCGCGAGATGTTCCGTGTCAGAATCGAATACAGAAAAGAAGCTGTGGCTAATCGGTCGGAAGGACCGCACCCTGGCGTGTTTAAGCGTGAAACGCTGGCGAGCAAGAAAAACAGAAGGGAATTGGATCGCGCTGGAGACGAGGACAGCTCGATTCCTCCGGACAATATATCTTGCCGCTTCTTTTCCGATCTCGCCCCTACCTTGTTCGACCGTAGAGTGACCTTTCCGCCGCAGCGTGCGCAGCACCGGATGCTGCAGTAGTTGCAGATGTGACCGACGCCGTCGGCGAACTTGGTTTTCAAGCATATGTGACACGTGGCGTGCAGCTCCACTCCCGCCTTCTTGTGTTTCTCCGAGCAGGCCCGTATCCTTTCCTCGAGGATCTTCACTTCGTCCTGCTTCCGTCTGAAAGCAGCAAAACGATGAACGAATTAATCTCAGGGTAAATTCTGAGGGGAAAGTCGAAGCCCCTTTCGCATGGCTCCCGATCCACCTTGACGCTACAAACACTTTCGATATCGTTGGATGGAGGACAGGTTCTTATTAATTGTTTTAAGTAGATGAAACGATTGCGTTTAGAAGCAGTCGGTGCCGAATGCAATTTTTAACGCCATCAAACTACCTGCTTCAGTGGCGTAGAATCGTCGATCCCCGTGCGAACGCACTCGAGCGTCTTATTATCGCGTTCGGAGAGGATACGCCGACTATAATTCTGCCGTTTATGCGCTGTGTAAACGGGTGTAAAGCCCTGGCTCGCGTGGCAGCGGGGAAGATAACAGGTGGCAGGGAAACTTCGTTTCTATCGCGGATGTAAGTGGAATATAGGAAGCTTGATGAAAAATGCAACCTCGAAGCTCGCTCTGCGCCGTTTCGATTTTTATATGTGTGCAATGATAAACGATCTGACAGACAGCAGAGTATTTCTGAAAAAAGTAAACTCAAGCGAGATACTCGATTGCAATTGAAGATTTAGTAGTATCATTGGGTATAAAGTCTTTCGAGGGAAAAGAACACTCGACGATTAACGGGTGAAGGATGGGGTTGTGAGTGGCTGCAGTCGAAGGAAGGGCCGCTTTGATATCGAGGGGAGTCAATTTATCGTCGGGGCAATTGAACTAGAATGGAATGTGACCGATGTCATCGATATATTTCAACTACCGCCTAGCGTGGAACCTTTCCACGTCTTTCGGCGAGCCTCTGGTACGCTTCGAACGTCGCCGTGACCGCCCGCGCGAACGTTTAACTACCCCCTTCCGCCCTTCGATTCGTCCGCGAACCTGTACTCAACCCGGACGATCAAAGGAAAGGTTCCTTAGAAGAGGCGGTTGTCGGAAGAAAAAAAAGAAATAACATTAACCACCCTCCTAATCACAAAGGAAGAGGCTGACGAGCCCCGCCGTGGTAGGAAGGTTTCGTAAGCCAAGTAGGTTGGCACAAATGCACGGAGGAGCAAGAAGAAAGTGGGAACACTTGGCAGCAGCCTAGAGCTTCTCAACCGGAAGCCGCCGGTCTCTAGGTCGCGTGTACGAGGGAAAAGGAAAGTTGGGAACTGGGGGGGTTGTTAGCACCAGCGGGTTCACACTTGGATCCACCGAAATAGCACGTGAACAACGCGAATACGAATTCCTTTTGATCGTTATCTACTTTCCGCGTAGCCCGTGGCGTACAAAGACGAGGAGACGGCTCTATATCAAATACAGCAACCGGGGAAGTCGATGAAGTTTCAAGAGGAAATTTGCACGGAATGGTCGCAAGCGGCAGTAACCTAAATCTTGTGTTTCCCGATCGAGTCAAAGGTCGCGGCTGCATGTCGCAGAATATACTACAGCCGCGCACAGTGTGTGTGCGTGCGTGTGTGTGTGTATGTGTGTGCATCGATGTGCCCGCCCGCGTTACTCTAATTACTTTACCAATAATCGCGCGCGACTCGCGAGCACGCAACAGCGACCGGTCGCTCGAGCTGAAACGGCTCGTCGCGTTGCGTTGCGACCGCATTTTCGAAAAAAAATATCCCTCCGTGACAAAGAGGGTGAGAGGAGATCAAAGGCGGAGCGGAGAACCGAGCGGAGAAATGTAGGTTACTTAACGAACACCTCCCGTGGATTCACGCGCGACTTCTCTGTCCCACAAAATCCAAGCGCCTGGCGACTTTTCACGCGACGTGCCATACTCGAACAAAAGAGTAACACCCTCACGCCAGATAGTCGCATCGCGACGCGTCCGTAACTTCCATCCATTCGAGCCATCGTTTCTTTTTTGTTTTCCTTCTCCGCGCCAGAAACTTTGCGCCGCGCTTTATTATACACAGGCTTTGTAGCTGTCCACGGCAGAACAAAAAAAACACACACGCACACAGGGGAAAAAATCGAAGAGCGGTATTCTGCGGTTAAGGTGAAAGGTAGAGCGGGTATTAGCTTCCCGCTTGGGGAACAATCCGTTGACAGTTACATCAGAAAATTACATCGACTCGGGTACACGAAACATCCTGGCGGCCAGGGGAGGGAAAAAGGTTACGTCTATTTTCGACGCGAAGCGCCTTCCAACGAGTACCCGCGTTCGCGTCGTGTTTAAATTATCGCCGCTACAGCGGAGCGGTCTCCTCGTTCGACGGTGGTGTACGGCCGGCAGCTTTGCACGCCGGCAAACGCGACCAAACCGAACGAACGGAGGCCGACGTTTAAAACGCGCAACCCTTTTCGCGGACGGTCCGCCGCTGTATTCGAGGATCCAAGGATTTACCGGTGTCAATCCCAGCCTCTTTCGCACTCCATCCACGGGCTTTTGGTGCATACTCTATGCATACCCTATGCAACTACAGCAGCTCGTTACCGAGCCACGCCAAGGCTTGCCGGCTTGCATTTTACATGCGCCCCTACACGTACTTGTCGTCCACATTACATGATCTCGCATCGCTATGGCGAAGCACGCTTTCCTCATTACTCTCCCGTTCCTTCTCTTTCTCTGGGTGCCCCCCCCCCTCCCCCCGCTCCAATGTCACTGCATTCGCATACAAACGCGCGCACACACATACACACACACACACACGCGCGCGCGCGTGCACGCATACACCCCGTCCCTCTGACTCTAACTCTCTCTTTCTCTATCACGATTCAACCCCTCTTTCACCTTGCTCTTTGTCTCACTCTTTCATGCTCGCCGTCTCTGTTCTCCGCTCGACTGCTTTCTCACGTTCCCGTTTTCCATCAGCGACAACCTATCAATAAAACGCCTTCCTCGAAGAACGCCGTCCATTTTCCTCGGCGTCGTCTCGCTGCGACTCTCTGCGACCGTAATTACATGCGGATGGGGCTGTTGGCGCATCCGTCACCCGCTGCCTTTTGTAGATGCAGGCGAGGAAAGCTTGTTAAAAGGGTCAGTTCTCGTTTCGAGCGATAAAGTAGGAGCCGATCGGAGTGTCGTCGGAATGGGCGATTTAAAACGTCCGCGTGATTTAATTAAACTCGACGAATTTCCTTCGAATATCGACGAGTTTACCGGCAGTCGATCGTTTTGGACGGTCTCGGCCTTCCGTGGGACAGCGTGGATGGTAAAACGGGCGAGATAATGATCATCCGAGCGACGACGTATATTTAAAGAAGAAAGATGCGATAGGAGGTATAAAACGGTCAAGGACTGACGAGCGGGCGAGCGGAGAAAATAGGCGGAACGCGTCAAAGGGGACAATTTGTTGGTCAAGAAATACACGTATATATGCCCGATCGATCGGGCATCGTTTCGTTCGTTCAGTAATTCTGATCAACGACGCGTGACCGGCCCCGCATTTCGTAGCGCTGCCCAGCCTGGCTGACCATTCAAGTCGCATACTACTTGCGGCCGCGGCGTACGCTACCTTCGACTCTCGTTTATCCGTTCGTACGCCGAGTCGCTTCTGATTCCTCGTCAAGCCTAATCACCTTTGAACGTGCCAGGCGAGAAAAGGAATTGCTTCGCGATCGTACGCACCGAAGCAAACGGAAAAGAAGAAGGCGAGTCTGTTCGAGGAAGTTGGATCGTTGAATATTCAACGACTCGATATCGCCTCCCGATAGCAGAATACATTTTGTCTCTGCATAAGTAAACACGAAGCGTTCCGTGTCCCCGAGAACTTTGAAGTCGATCGAAAGAAACAAAATCGAACGAAATATCAAAATATATAAGTGTACGTGTACACGCATACAGATAAGACGCAAGCTGCAAAACGTACCTCATAATCTCATTTTCCATCTCCTCCTCCTGCTTCTGCCTTATCATAACCTCCTCGATGGTGTTCCTCTCCTCGGGGGTGAGGTGCGACATATCAGGTACAGCCGCCATCACGGACGTAAGATAGGAACGTGCACGGGGAGGTCTAAACGCGAGGAGTTTAGCGCGACGCGCGGGCCGGCGCAGCACCGACGACGCCGCCGATGTGGAATCGCGACGAGGATGGCTCGCCGCGCGACAACGCTCGTTCCTACGGGATATCGCGTCCTTTCTACGACTACGGGAAAGCTTTGCCGTACGGGGGGAGTCATCCGACACCTGGTAATCGGTGCAGCTGGCCACGACAACACGGATACGCCTCCGACGAGAGAAGATTGTACCGTGAATTTTCCACTGATCGCTGCTCCTGTCCCTCCTCGTCACAGTATACGGGACGATCCGTGACGATCGGTACGCAACCTGGAAGCCCGTCGACGACGACCAACAGAACGTTCGGCCGACGTACGGCTGGACAAGAGGAAGCCAATCGACACCGGACAGCCTTGTTCGTCCGCCCCTTATCGTCCGATACGAGGCTGCCTCTCATACGAGCGTCATCGAGACTCGTCGAGGCATCGACGCGACTTTGGATAGATCCGTGATCCTCGTCACCGTCGGCGTCCTCGTCGTCGTTATCTCTCGTCGTACGATTACCAGCGACCGCATCTGTATGACAAATCATGTTTCACAGGCTTTGTGGAGGTTCTCGCATTCTCTCTTCCGTTCCCGGTCTACGTCCTCCGCTCGAAGCCAGCATGGAACGATGCGCTACCGTGCCCGGGTGTTCCTCGAAAGCGACCTTCGGCGAGCTCTCCTCCTCGCGTCCTCGATATGGCGGCTCCGAGGTTAGAATGTGCGCACTGCTACTTTCCCCGCTCTTCTATAATACTTTAACGTGCGCCGGATTCCTCTCTATCGGTTTCGCTCGTCCCCCTCTTAGCTGTCGTGCGTGATCGTCACCACGATCGCCTCCCGATACGCTCTCACCCTGTTCACCTCTGTTTTGATGGCCGAACACCTTCGCCAGGTATCGAGGTTTTAAGCGGACGAGCGGCCCAGTTCACGAGTACATCGATTGAAAACGAAAACAGGTCACGGGTGCCGTTTGGTGCACTCGTTTCAGTCGTACACACGAAGTCCAGGTTCTTGAACTTTGCAGGGGAATCCTATACACGGGCAGCGCAGGTGAACACGCTTGTGCACCACTCGAACGAGAGACCAGTTACGCGTTTCGGCACGAGCCAAGGGTCCCGTTGACAGACCGACGACCAATCGGGAACGCTAGGATAATGGCTACGTGGTCATGTTCCTGGACTCCGTTGGAACGATTTCGGACTTTTCATCGAGCTGCGAATAGAAACTGGACACCGAGGGATCGATCTCTTCCCCCCCTGGATCAGTTTTTCTTTCCTTTTCCTTCGTTTTCTTCCTCTTTCCCGAACCTTCGCTCTCGAAGAATCGTGCACAAGAATAAACACTCTATTCCTTTCGTACGATAACTATAAAACACAACGAAATTTATTCAGCGATCTCCGTGGGCGTCGATTGATCGTCAACAAAATTTCACAGGCATACTCGTGTGCAGACGAAAATCCTTTTGGAAAGACAACTCGCCACAATTCCGATCCGATAATTCAACGCTGGAGTGCACGCGGCGACTGAATTTTATTCGCACGACAGAAGTGCCACGTATGCCTTCGCCTCCAAACGATATTCAGCACTACAAGTATTCTTCAGGCTGTTTGCGATTCACGTGGCGGCCGAGACGATGATGGCGCTCTTCGACGTCTCTGCAGCGACCGCGACACCCACACAATCAATCGCCCCAGACCGGATTGTTCCACACCCACGAGTGCCGTTTTCTCAGCTGACCGGCTGTTCCCGAGGTTTTCGAGCCGCTTTCGAACGATTAGCAGCCCGCTCTGTGTCAGCTGTTCCGTTACGCGCAAACCTTTGTTCACAAAAAAATACAGCTCCGCGGGGAAAAAATGGATTCTCTCGTCCCTCGTTCCGCCGTACGCCAGATTAAAACGACAACTCACGGTGTTATCGCGAATGACACCGTGGCGTTTATCGATACCTCCGCACTGATTACACACGCGAGTTACACGTCAGTAGCGGCGTCGAATCGGTAACAGAAGAATAGCGAAACACAACGGTATCTCTCACTTCCGTGTTCCAACGTTTCCCTTCTCGCTACGCTCGACGCTAGAACAACACACGAATGAGCTTATTCCACACCCCTAGCGCGCTTATGTCCGCCAACGCTCCACGATTGGTACTACTCTTACTGACGGTTCGGTCTCTCCTTCTCGCTCCTACTCCAACCACCCTCTACTCGCTCTCTCACTCTCTCACTCACTCACTCACTCACTCTCTCTCTCTCTCTCTCTCCCTTTCTCTCTCGCTCCCTCGATCCCCCCTTCTCCCCCTTCTTTCACCGATCGCCTACATCTTTCTCCCCCTACTATCTATCTGTCACCTATCTTTCTCTACCGTTCACCCTCTCGACCGTCTACCTTCTATACTATCTCCCTCTGTCTATGCCCGACTCGCACGGCACCGCCTGCACCTCTTGCCAACCCTCTCCGCAACGTACTGAAACGAGAAAGCCGGCCTTCCACGAAAGGGAGCTAATTTCCGGCCGCGAATCGACTTCCTGTTACGATTCCGCCGTGGAAACTCCAAAGATCCATTGACGGAGCCGTCGCCTCGCGGTTCCCACACGTAAACGGCTATCGTCCATGGAAAAGAAAAAGAAAAAGAGGAAACCGAGCCGTAGCACCTTTCACCGCAGAGGACACCCTCTCTTTCGGCTCCTGCTTCTGTACGACCGCAGTTGCGCGATCCATTCGCAACCCCCAACCCTCCCCCCACCCCCTGGCGTGTTTGTCCATTCGAGACCACCACCCGGCCCGCACGAATTCTGCTTTCTACTTGTGCCACACCGAAGGTGGGGGAGTGCCGAAAGGACGACTACGTCTGTCGCTCGCGGCCGCATCTACTGTGAACTTTACAGGGACGTACGCGAGCCGGTTCTCCCCTTCGGCCTCGCGTACGGTCGGCCGGTGCTAGACGGGATTCCCATGCACGGGATCCCGGTAAAAAAAAACGTCCATTCATGCGGTCTTAATAAATAATGGGATGCGGCGTTATGTCCGAACCAATAAGCACCACAGGCCGCACTTACGTCATGGAGAACCGGGTATTGATCGCACCACAGGCCAATGGGGTTCACCGCCGCAACGGTGCCACTTTAGATGTTCAGGCGGTGAATTCGAACGCCATCGAAACGGGCCGCTGTCATCGTTGGAACTTGGCGGTGTATTAACGTTTCGAGCCGTGGATCGATTACTCACGACCGCGCGCGTTGTTTAAGGGTCTATCGTTTCAAGAGATTCGAGCACGGGGACGCTTTATTGGAAGAGAAACATGTTTGCGGTGGTCGTTCCGCCGAACGATATTCACCGATAAGTAATTGGTCGGGTGAAAGAAAACGCGAAGGTGGCGAAATAAAGAGTCATGGCAGGCAGATTTGCGGCGGACGTTCATTTGCCCGGCGTCCGACGTATAGCGTGCCTGTACCACTGTTGCGGCTGGTTATCGAAGGCAGTAACTACTCTATTAAGTAGTATGCACTACTTTGCGCTACTACGCTCTATCGTACAGTACAATAGAATGAAGAAGCATCGATCTGAATGGATGAATATTGTTGAACAGGGTTCTCTAAGCATAGTATGCTGATTTGGAATAGGTGGAAGTGCAACGACATTCGTAAATTGTTTTGAATTTAACGACGAACACTGCATCGAACGTCGATCAATCAAGAGTAGCATTAGAATCAGCTGGCAGCGACAATCCCTCGAAGTAAACTCGCAAAACTGTTTCCTGTACCGGTTTTTACGGTACTGCATTTTTGGGCACGCATGATTAATGGTGTTTGCTGTAACACCGGTGACACTGAATCGTATTCTTCGTAGAATAAAGAGATATCGATGTACAATCATAAATAATATATATATCTTTATTTTCTTGCACGTACACCTGTAGTCAATTCAAACGAAGTTTACAATCAATCGTATAGGATTATGCATTTAGAAATTCGTTTTTATATATACCGACAGTTTGCAAATTACACGCGCACACACACAGACAGACATACACATTCGCGCGCGCTGTATGTTCCGATTACAAAGGACACAAAATTGAACGATGTGCGATACATATACATGTTTACTAATGAGATTTTGTTTGTAAATATTATGCAAGTAAAAATGAGTGGCTTAAATTTGATGAAACTTAATATAAAGGTTGAACGTAATAGTGGAAAATTTGGCACATTGAAGTAGCGTAACACAGAAGGTCTAAAATCTAATCGAAGCAGAACGTAAGCTACAGGACAAGCAAAGTTGAAGAAAAAAATGATTACATATTGTTATTAAATACTTTTTTAATCGATTTCCTAGCGAAAAGAGCACTTTTCTCCGATTTCGATGAGAATACTTTTTGTTATATTCGCTCGCCAACACTAACACGTATTAATTTTTAGTCATTTCCGCTTAGTTATTATGTACATTATTTAGATAAGCATAATTTATAGACAGTACAGTTTACACCGTAGTTATGTACAAGTGAGACAATCGGGCAGATCGTGCGTAACAATAAGCATTGAAGTATAACGATCGTATTCATTTTCCTCGTACACCGAATAAATTAAGATTGATGTGGTCTAATCTGCGCTTACGGGACCCTTAATATTTACATATGTGTATCGTATACATCTTACATTTCTGTCTTTCTTTTTTTACGACCCGCATCGAGCACCTTGAAAATTAACTCGATGTAGTAATTGAATTTATTATGCTTCATCGTATATCGATAAAATTTATGCATATAACGGCATAAAAAAAGTTTTGCACCCTGCCCTGTATTCGCTATAAAATATGTATAAAGTCGACGATATTCTCTCGTTAAAAATGTTTTCGAATGTGCATTTCACTCAAGTAACATGTATATCGATAAAAAAAAAGGTACAATAAAAAAGTGAGGACAATAACAAATTCTACAATGTTTCTTTCACATCTTGATATATCTTTATACGAAATTCAGTTAAAATGTTATCAAAACCATGTAAATTCTATCAAGTGATGTTTACCGAATGAATATATAACTCTATTATATATCTTTTTTTCATATAAATTTAAAACATTTCTGTTTATCGTGCGGGATTCTCGTTTTAAATAGTATCGAGTCAGCTCGATATTGAGTGTTTAATAGGGGCATGTATCCGAAAACCTGAAATTATTAAATTTTCTATACTTACGAAACGCACACATAAACTATACGCGATTTGTAAAGAGATATTCAAACCACTGCGAAGAGTTATAGAATAGTGAAAAATACTCACCTGTGAAAAGAAATTGATGCATTTGTGCCTTTCTTGGAAATGAGTATCATCTTCTGAAAGAGAAACTGGACATCCAGGACATCTAAAAGTCCAGCGTGATGTGACCTGTACGAAAAAAAGGAAAAATCGAAATGTTAAGCATTAAATAATAGTTTCAATAAAAAATAGAAAATGTATTTTTTTTTACAAGTATTGTATCGACCTTGACTGGTGGTTTTCTTGTGAGGTGAGATATCAGAAAATTCATAGCAATATCCTCGCAATTCATATATTCGTCCACTTTGTCTCTTATCGCTTGGGGTAACCAGTGAGTATAGAGATATGTGTAATGTTTATGAATGAACGCAGCACCAGTTAGAACCATTGACAATTCACAGGAATAATTGGAGTTATAGTTCCAAGCATTATGATAATTCTGGTCCCATGCGTGGAAACGACCGGGAAATCCGACTACACGATCCCGATGTTCTCTCCATACCCTAAAAATAAAAGCAATGCATATTGCGTACGACATTTACGCATCAACATTAACAAGGATGAAAACGTTATATACCTAAAACCGAACATAATTTCATCGTGCCTTAGATGAGCATCGTCGTCGACAGAAAGAACAGCCTCTGTTTCAATAGCATCAAATGGAAGAAATCTATTATTCAAACTATTTCTCGGTGCCTTTATCACCTACATAAAGAAAATTTCATTTTTTTTTTTTTTTCGATTTTCATTCGAATGTAGCATTGTCTGATAATGTTTCGGCAAATAAAGCTTACATGAATTGGAACACCAATATCTGGCCATTTCAAATCTTCCATGGGCGGCTTTGGACTATTCCATACAACTAAAACTTTATTCAAATACGGCAATCCATAAAGCCGAGCAAGAGAATTTATGAGAACCTGCTCTCGTTCATACGTTAACATTACAATCGTAAACTGTTCCCGTGGATAGTTTCCACCCAGAGCTTCGCTAAATTCTTTGCCAGCACCGCCAGCACCTTTGCCAACAGGTCTAAATCCCACTTCTGATCCTGCGATTTACATTGTTTCGGTAAAAATTGTAACGCTTAAAGATTTGCAAATAAAATTATATATATTTACCAAGAAATTTAGCGTCACTGGGAAGGACGGTATCAAAAGGTAACTGCGGATATAAATAGAACGGATCCATCCAATCGTTCCAAATTTCGTGGCCCTGGAGCAACATTGTGGTATAATTTCTTTTAAAAGCGGGAGACGGATAAGGTGGTTCTAAAGGTCCTAAACTTTCTTCCGCTTCCGGTTCAGCGATTATAGTATCTGACTTTAAAGGCTGAAATAAATGTAAGTTCATTGTTTAGTATAAAACGAAGAACAAAGGAATTGGTCAATATTATAATATTTACCACAAAGCTTTCATTAAATACACTAGGACTAGTAGCTTGAGGTGCTGGCAATGGTGGTATACCGAGCCGATCTCTAATTACAGCTATAATTGTATCTACCGCACCTTGAGCAGTACTTAAATAGCGTTCCCATATCAACCTGCCCTGTCTACGCATACTTAAGAGATCGCTATCGGGAACTGCACGTAACAGGAAATGCATTTCAGTTACCCTGGCCTAAAAATTAAAATACATCACATGGTTAAGATAGATATCCATTAATATATCGATATTGATCGCATCTTCATCTTCGTTTTCACCTTTGGTAAAAAGATTGCTGCCCGACGCCAGCTAATAACTTCACTGTAACTCAATAGAATTTGATCACCGCCTAGAAAAACTGGAATGGATCCAGATCGCAACGCTTCGTACAATCTAGCTTGCATCGATGAAGTAGTTACGAACGAAGCGTTACTAGGGGCTAATATTAATGCAAACGTAGAATCCCTCAGTATAGCTTTCCGCGACGAATCAGTTCCACACAAAGACCAATCAAGTATTTCTACTATGTTCCGTTCCTCGGATGCCGGTATGCATTCGAATTGAATAAAAAATTTATCTAGAGTCAATCCAGTGCTCATATCTTTAAGATGCTGAATGATAAAGGCATCCAAATTGTTTTCATCCACTGTCAATCTTTCCAAATCAACATCTGTATCATCAGCTTGTGTCATGGTAGTAGCTTTCGGGGATCTCATTTCACCTTGGAAAGATAACAGATATTTCTTCCTCGCGGGTAACATTTGTGCACATTCTTGCCAAACGTCACCACCAGGAGGTCCAAGCATTGGTGGGACAACTAGATCGAAACCGTCACGGAATTGATTTCTATAAAACGTGGATTGCACTATTATTGCTCTTCCTGTATCGATGCCACTGAATATATCCCCAGACTCTACAGATAACTCTCTACGTGCTAGATTTAGTAAAATATGATTTCTACCATCTCCACCCCAATAAGGCAGCGTGTGCAATTTTTTTGCGTCTATTGATTTCTGGTATTTTTTATCTAATTTTTGTTGAGTAGAATGTGCTTCTCCTATGAGCGCTATGTATATACAGGCTTCTGCTGCATTTGTAGTTAGATGTGGGTTGTATCCTGATCACATGAAAGATATCCATTAGGACTATATATGTTTATGTACACCAAAAAATAATTGGATTGAAATTTACCTAACGTTTGTTTAATAGTGGTTTTTAAAAATCCATCAACATCCCAGCCCGGATTTACGACAGAGTACTGATCAGGATCGTACAGATACACTGGAAAACCACTTGTCAATGCGCACCTACTGTGATCGAAACAATTGTACATTCTACACGAATGTGGTATAGCAGTTGGTAATGCATCGGGTACAGAATCCATTAATATACGCTTAGGTGGCGCTAGTTCTGGAGTATTTCTCTCCACCGCTTCTCTTTGTGCTACTTGAGCTTGTTCGACGCTAATTTTCAATCTATCCAAATCAGTTTGTTGATGTAATAACTCCTGCTTAAGTTCATCGATTTTTTGTGTTAAACTACTGACTTCAATTTGTAGTCTTTGCCTCTTTGCACTCAGATCTCTAAGCTCGTTATTTACAGAGACTTTAATACGCAGCATCTCTTCTATTCTCATTTTCAATTGAGAGGCTTTCATGGGTGTAAAGTCTTCGAAAGCTTCCAGCGTGGAAAATGTACGATAAATGTCTTTGTCGGGCGAATCCGATTCCACCTAAAAAGTGTCAAATTTAAAAATTATTCAGTTACATGTAAATATTGCTACATAAAATTTCAAAGAAAATAGTAGTACCTTTGATAAATAATAATGAGTAAACAATGGTACAATGAATAGAACAGCGGACGTTAGCATTATAATTCTAGATAATTTGATATGCGTTATCCAGTGACAAATTTCTCGTCCACTTCCATTCTGATAATACAATGGAAGTATTTCAAATATACTTCCGCCCATTGTGTTATAGAGTATCATTCATATTTATTTCAATTTTAAATAAGCAAACTTGTTCTCTAACCGTTTGATAATTCCAGCTAACGTAACAAGAAATATATGGTTATAATAAACATAGAGCCTTATATTCGCTTAAATGAAATGATATGCGTTCAATATAGCGTCTACAGATGAATATATTGTTAAATGTTAACAAATGTATCCCTTACCAAGTGTATGGATAATTGTGTTATTTTTATTGACATTATTGATTAATAACCTAACAAAAAAACATTCTACACTTGAATCATTTGTAATTGCTGTCAGTAGTCGTTAGATACGAATCATCGACATCGTTTGGAAATTTTTCTGAACGAGTATGTATGTTTTATTTAATATTCATTGTCTTTAGAGTGCAATTAAATCGCGTAAAAAACACAACGGGGTCTATTGTCAAAATCACACCAACAAGAATTTCATCCCTGAGAGATACATCGTACTATCAATTTTAATATATAGTATCATTAATATTAACGTTGCTGTGTCTTCATTAAATGTTTATTCAGCCGCCCTGTTATATAGGGCGTCTTTGTAACTTCGTTTGCATGATCATTCATTTGCGTGGACCAATATTTACGATAGTATTTTGTTCTTATACCGCGAACACTTCATCGTCTTGTCTTTGACCGCATGTAAGAAAAAGAAAAGTATTCCGCACCGATGCCACCCGACGTAAAATTGAATTCTCCGACATTTTTAATAAGTTTTTATTCCGTTTTATCGTAATATGTGAAAGTACGATAAATTGAATGTAACAGTCCTTTTTTAAATAACCCGCGACATCGTTTCTCGAGGTTGCTTTTCTTTGGCAACGTCTGGTGGCATTGCTTTATAAGTCCTTTTGTTGGTATATTTGCATTTCTCAGGACCTTCACAGAACATGCGCATGTTCATGTCAAGTTTAGTGCAAAGGAAATAATATTTTGGCTTTCGGGGGCCTAAAATTAGCTAAAATGGTGAGCCCTCAAGAAATTTATGGATTACATTAATTTCACATTATCCACAATTCAAGCTTATTCACGAAATTACACACTATGTCTTATATAAATCTGCTATGATGTATGAAAAATAGTCGAATAACCTATCGGTGTGTCGATGTTAATGTTCGTCTTTCCACCGAATACAAATTAATTTTGTGGCATTCTTCACGGTTAACTGCATTGCGGAATAACGCGCTAATCTTTTGGTTTGCGTGTATGATAGAATAAAATGACATGCGGTAGTTTTTAAGATATTACTAGTACACTTCAGTTAGATGATATACAAAGTAGTAACAAATAGCTTCTGAAGATGTAGGAAAACTTTTGTCTATTTCGAAAGTTTCTTCATAGCTGAAATGGTGATAAAGGAATGGTAAAAAAATTTTAAACGGCATGGTGTTCAACATGTTCATAACGATGCTGAATATAGCATATTTGCCCTTGGGACAAAAACATTTTCTTCTGAGTTCTATTTGTGTGTCTGTATCTCGGTAATTACACACTTAGTCGCAAATATGTTAATTGTCTGTTATAAAAATATTGATCAATGTGGTATGTATGCATAATCAAAATTTTAGTATGACAATTATGTTTAATTTCTCTTCCAGCATAAGTTAAAGTTCTCGCAAAGAGACAAAGTAAGGAAATTCATAACATTTACACATACTGGAGAACAAACAGCAATATATTGTTTAGCACAAAATGACTGGAAGCTAGATTTGGCGAGTGATAATTATTTTCAAAACCCAGAGGCATATTACAAGGAACCAAAAAATACAGTAGACAAAAAGAAACTAGAGATATTGTTTAGCCGTTATCAAGGTAATTCCATGAAAGATTCATAACATCTTTAAAAACATTGAAAAACTTACCTGCAATATTGGAATGATGTTCGATTTCATGTTCAAAATAGATCCAAATGAACCTGACAAAATTACCGCAGATGGTATAATGAAATTTTTAGATGATTTGGGCTTAAGTCCTGAAAGCAAATTAGTATTAATTATTGCGTGGAAATTTAGAGCGGAAACGCAATGTGAATTTACTAAGGACGAATTTATGAATGGTATGACGGACTTAGGGTAAGTGAAGCTTCCCTTTATTGTAATGGAAAAAAGACTTTATTTGTAAAAGAAATTAATTGAAATATTTCTTTTAGTGTGGACAGTATAGATAAATTAAAAGCTCGTTTAAGTAGTTTAGAAAACGAATTAAGGGATCCCCAGAAATTTAAAGATTTTTATCAATTTACATTCAACTATGCAAAAAATCCAGGACAAAAAGGTTTAGATCTGGATATGGCGATCGCTTATTGGAACATTGTACTAGATGATACATTTAAGTTCCTACCTTTATGGTGCCAATTTTTACAGGTGAGATATCTAACACATATATATGTTCATACTTAAAACATAAAGTAAATGTCAATGAAGCCTAAGAAGAAGGCTTAGATATTCGTTTACAAGAATTGTCATACGAAGTAGTTAACACTATTTTCTAGGAACACCATAAGAGGTCAATTCCAAAAGATACATGGAATTTACTGTTAGATTTTGCACTAATGATCAACCCCGATATGAGTAATTACGATGAAGAGGGAGCCTGGCCTGTACTGATAGACGATTTTGTAGAATGGGCACAGCCTCGCGTTCGTCAGTCCCTCTAACATCTTTTTGTTACATCTTTAACTTCATATAAACAAAAGCTTTATTTATTCAATTATAAAATCGTATATGCCTCAAGTGATACTTGATAATATTTTTCTGATAGAGCAACATCATTTTACTTTGTGTACAGAATTATATGGTAATACAGGAGGGGTATTATAATTCTTAGGATCGATTATAATTGTATAATAACACTGTAATGTAAACAGATTTATATAAAAACAAGAATCGTTCATAAAGAATAAGATTATTGGACATAAATAAGATTCAAGGGATTGCATCATTTAATTTCAAATTATTGAAATGAAGTATTCGAATTTTGCGTAAGAATTACATTATTATATATCTACTTGTACAAAGTAACATGATGTATAATCAGTTTGTTCGGAAAATAAGGAGAGTAAAAAATGTTGCTCAACAACTTGCGAACATCAGAAGAAATCGCTGACTGTGTTCCTTTACATGAATTTGGCTTCAAAAGGAAAATCCATGAGAAAGATTCGTTTAAACCTTTTTGTAGATAGTAACTTCTAAAAATTGCGTTGTTAAAAAATTGTTATTGAATAAATTTGCGACAATTTACAGAACACTTGTAATATACATACAAAAAACATGTAGAGAAAAATCTGTATTTTAAACGTAATACTGTTTCGGCACAGGTATGCTTACCTCTTTTATAATCACCGATTTGAATGGTGACAGAAGAAGATACGTTTTTGTTTTATTAGTGAAGAATAATATTTATATTGTAGTTCTGTGGTACTATAGATGTTAGAGAAAATAAATTAAGAATTTTTTACAAGTTTAATTTATGGTTTTCTTTTACGATTATTGCAGATTAAATATATTTTATTGTAAATTTAAAAGAAGAAAAAAAAGATCAACCGTCGAAAACAGATTTAATCTCCCAACAAATTTTTTGTTTGTACTGAAGAGTGCTAAAGCTATTAATAACATTTTACATATTGTTTTTCTTTCATTTCATAATGCAATGTGTGATTAATGCTTTCGTAGTATAGTACAGTACGGGAATTTTCAAAACTACTAATCATCCTTAATTTATGTATAATTTAAAGAGATTAAAGAAACATACTGTGTAAAAATGATACATCTCTGCAACTTTATAGGTAAAAGTTAAGGAATCAAAATACTATATCTGTCTATCTAGATATATCGACATTGAAAGGTGCAAAGTAGAGAATTAGCAATATTGAAAAAAATACGTCGTCCAGAAATTTTGGATTATATTTTATAAGAATGTTAAAATAGATAAAGTGTAGGAGATTCTGACATATGCATTCATTATAAAAGGAAAGGTCCAGTCAAATATTGTTAGGAATAGTTTGCGCAATGCCGAAGGAGAATTCACGAAAAATGTATATTCAATTTCGTTTGAGTGAAACTAAACTAAATACGATTTTCAGATTTAAGCTACGTTATTTTTTTAATAGTTTAAGCATTGCGTGGACGCTACAAAATTGTAATAGTCTTAGGGAAAAAATTGTACATAATGTAAATAATAAAACTGTCAGTCTTAATCTAAGTAATGTGTCCAATTAAATAAAATTACACCATGAAAAATCCTCTTGGCAAAAAAAAAATCTTTCTATACTTTTGTAGAATTATATCTACAATTATCATAATAAAATAAGTTCTCGATTTATATTGAAAGTTTTACCATTTTTTTAATATGTTTGTACAGCTTTTCAAATATTTACATGTGCACACATAAAATGTTGGATCACTCTGTCCCACTATTGCTTATTATGTTTTCTGCAACGACTGTCATAGTTGCATAAAGAATTACAGCCACAGCATGGATATAAGAAAGCTAGCTCATACATATTTGCTTCTGTATTGTAACATTTATTTAATATATCTTCTGTGTACCAATTGCATAACCATGCCAGCTTGTCCATAGTTATCTATATTATCGTTTTCATTATTAATCTGACGTGCATTACTATCACTTAAATATATATAATTTTTGCAGCTTTTATTAAACCATCGCCTCGACGTCGACGCTTACAAATTTTTTACCTGTGCAATAACTAATCCTCGATTTGGATTTGCAATTGTACTATGTATGTGGGAGTCGAAGAAAGTCACCTAACGACAAATTATTAGCGCAATGAACAATCTTTCGCGGACATAAAAACAAACATCTTACCATATAAGTTTCTTCCTGGAATATAAATAATACTGTGCGCGAGCAAGCAATTAGTAGCATGAACAAGTTCTTAGATCTTGGCGAGGTATACCACTTATGTAAAAAGTTACATATATGTTCATACAACCCGTTTGTTATTTTTTGATAAAATATTTGAAATGTCTATAATTAATATGTTTTAAATATTCTGCGTTACTAAAATGCAGGAATATATAAATGTGTAAAATTATTATCGATATGTGGCATGAATGTAATATCTACCCATTCTTTTAATAAGTTTAAACTTGTGCCACCAAACTTCAATGCCTCCTCTGTACTAAGATAGGGATGAGAAACTAATCCATTTTTAACGATCGATGCATGTGTTGCATTGCCTTCTACCATAGCTTCAGCTATGATATCAATAATTATAGGACATCTCATTACATCGTGTATTAATATTTTTCTTTGCGATATTCGTTGGGCGACAAGAAGACATATGAGGGTACATGCTCTGCTAACTAAAATGGGAACATTATTCGTTATATTGGGAATATTGAAATTAATATAAACGCATTAGGAAAAGAGCATATATGTATATGTAATTTACTTCCTTGTCCCGGTGGAAATCGACTTTGCGAAAATTCTTCTTGAAACCAATAAACTTTCACGCTATTCTGCAAACGACACTCCATACACAGACGACAAAGAGAATTGAGCAATGACGATGAGGACATAACTCTTTATGCAACTTCTGGTTAAATTTTGTGTGTGATACTATCGTTTCCTATATAGTGATGTTGATTTAGTATAATCTTCCAAAAATTTAGTGTTTTGTCTATTGAAAGCCATGAAGTTTGTTATGTGATGAATATATGTATACGTATACACCTTCATACTTGTGAACATCTCTACTACATCATTGTCATATGAATAATTTTGAAAATACAAACATTCATTGAGGCCTTTATTAGTATAAGCCCCGGTAAGTGACGTTAATCCAATTCCAATAGAAGGAACATAAAGGCTATACAAAAATTGAGGACAAGATTAATTTTAAACCGATAACTAAGGACGAAAATGGACAAGAATTAAAGAAAAATGCAAAAAGAATACTCAGCTATATTATTCTGTGAATCTATTTATATACCTATACTTAAGTAGTTCTTCAAATTACAATACGATTCCATAAAAAGAAGGGAAGTTTGCTCAAAAATAAAAGGGCATTCGAAAGGGGTGGTATGTATTAACTATTAACTTATAGAATAATCATCCCCACCATTTTAAACAGAATACAAAAAAATAGAAATAAGAAACAGGACAATAAAAAATACATATAAGAAAAAAATTAAAAGCAGATAAAGGAATAGAAACGAGAAGCATAGTCTACATAGAGATAATAAGAATTAAAAATTCTCCCAATTTAATAAGGAACCAGGATGCGCTGTATTCAATTACTGTTCTTCGCATGCTTTAATTGTTCTTCATATGCATGAATGTTAATCATTGTCGGGGATTATCCATAGTTACCCGCGTTCTTAATGTTATTTAGCATTGTTATAAATATTCTTCATTCGTATGTAACTATCGAAAGGAATATTTGAAAACAGGCAATTTGAAGAACATCGAACACTATAAAATCACATCGATAGTTCCGATATATCGAACTCTAAATATCGGTGGTAAAGACATCGATATATCGGGAGGAAATATCGATATTTTCAACACATCGATTTATCGCTGCCGTCCCTACGCGAGGGTGTTGTCGCCAGCATCACTGCTGTCACAGCCGACTCTAGTACTAGCCGTGCTGAAGGTAAAAATGGCAACACAGCGGGAGTCCGGGTGTGATATATATATCAATATACCTAGCCCAACCCACCCTACCGGCCTCCCAGTCTCCCCCTATCGGACTCTCAGTTTCCCGCTTAGTTTTCAAATGTTTTCAAATCCATGTGAGCTTATCATTAGTAAGCTATTTAAGAAAATTTAAAAGTAAGTGCAATAATGCGGGTAAGTTTTATTTATTAACTATACAGGTCTTTATCTTTGTGTGTAGCACATATATTCAATAACATCTACTGTTCGTTCAATATATTTTAATTTAGAATTAATAACATTTTAATAGAATCATATATAAATTTTTACAAAGCTATATTTATTATATACGTATAGAATTTTTGGACAATTTTCTCTCAAGTTTCAGACTATATTTATCAGTTAATAATGCCACGGCGTTGTTGTGTTCCCAATTGTAAGGGAAATTATGCTAGTAATCTAAAAGAAAAACATTATATTTCTATATTTTTATTCCCCAAAGATGATAACAGTAATGATATTCGTGATCTTGCTGCTGATGTAAATGGTTTTTCAGAAATTTTGGATACTGCATATTTATCCACGTGTGTTGTTGATGCTTCTATTAAGGTTTATATATCTGGTTATGTATTCTCTTGCTAAAAAATTAAATTGTAATATATGTAAATTATTAATTGTGGAGGATAAAGGTACAACTGTAAATAATGTATATTTTGATCACTTACAAAGAGGTGGACTTTCCATCCCTACAGAAGAAGTAATAACCATATTTACTCATATGTGTGCAATAATGGAAGCCATAATAAATTGTGCTAATTTGGAATCAAATTTTCTGAAATCTGGAAATCATAAGCATATTTTATGTAAATTAACATATATTAGTATTCAATCAAATATACATCACTTGGCATTTTCAAATACATGCATTTGTGGTAAAGATTATCACAGTATTTTGTTTAAATTATTATCAATTTTTTCTAATATTTTATTGAATGATTACGCCAAAACTATAAATAATAATCAATTAGAAATGCATGCACATATAGTTTTTAAAAATCGTAAAATAAGAACTTTCAATAGAAACTATATTTTCAATTGCTTGTTTTTCAATTTAACTCTTTTTATAACATTAATTTTGATATATTTAACTTATTCTTTCCAGTATGTTTTAATGCATTAATAGAGTTTTTTATTTGTCTTCGTCCATATTTATTTATTTTCAAATGTATATATGCTTTTTATTAATTTTTATTATTAATTTTATTTCACAAGATTTAAGGTTTTATTAGCAGAATTTCAAGAGAATGTCAGAGTATGTTTTGTTACTAATATTATTCAAGATTATTTATTATTGTTGAAAACTTTAATACTTTATTTTTCTGTTTATATGAAAGGTTTATTTATTTGTTTTCTAAAAATAATATCTACTACATTTTTTTCTCCCAAACGGGTCAATGTTATGTTCCTATTGTTTTATTTTTATTATTATCGAAGATTATTTTATTTATTGTTATCTATTCTAAGATTATTTTATTTTTTTACAGTTTATAAGAAATTATTTTATTTTATAAAATGGGGTGATATGGCTATTGGCGAACCACCCATTATGTTAAAAAAAGGTAACGCGCCATAGTGATACCCCTTGGGTGGTGAGGAAATTTACAACAATTATAAAGTTAGCCTTTAATACGATTTTATAATTACTTGCACAACTCTTCCCTTCAGTAACTAATTATCGAACCTCTTTCCGTGTTCATTTATACTCTTTCCGTGTTCACTTAACCTCTTTGACTTCGTATCAATAATTTTGACTATTTCAGGTTTCTATGAACTTATATATCACTTCATCCATTTTCACATGTTGCGTTTTAGTTCAAAGATGATTCTATTGTGCTTCATACTTATATTTTCCTAAAACCACTGTAAAATATATCCAATATTATGTATCACTTCACCAAACCACTCCGAGAGTCCACAAAATGTATACCATATTTATAACTATTAGTATACTTTAATATCACTTCTACTTACCATAGTTATAATATTTATATATTACTCAGACATAATAGATAAAGAATTGTTTACTTTAACACAATTTTCTATGAAAAAAAGCGTTAATTGTATTCCCACGAACAAGACTCTCATTACTGAAAATAGGACTCCCGATCGGTAAACATGCGGTGTTGCCACGTTGTTCAGCATGGCTAGTACTAGAGTCGGCTGTGCTGCTGTATATACTGTACACCGTACAGTATATACGTTCAGAGATTTCCAAGATGGCGAAAAAAACGTTACTTGATAAAACATCTCAAAACGAAGATAATGTACAAAATAATGACATTATTCTTGACGAGGATGACGAACCAAATTTTAGTGAACCAGAAGATTTCATCGACGATATTACCGACGAAGGTAAATGCAATCTTCAATGACAGTTAACAGAAGTCATGCTGTACAAACTGAAAGCATGGCTACGTATAGCCGCAAATGCGGCATGCATACATGATCTAAAAAGCCGCAAATGTCCAATTTCAGTGGCGAATATTACTTAGTACTTTATGTTGATTCGAAATTACCCGGTAATTTTCACCGATAATGGAACATTAAACATTTAACTTGATTCCGTGTACAGAACTTTTGGATGATATCTTGAAGACAAAGCCATCCGAGACAGATGGAGTAGAATCAGTAATCGTCGTTGATGGAGTACCCCAGGTTGAACCGGAAAGATTGGAAAAACTTCAATCTGTGATTAGCAAAGTGCTAGGAAAATTTGGTACAATAGTAAATCAACACTACCCTAAAAATGAAAATGGATACACAAAAGGGTATGCATAATTAGGAATTTCTTACCATCTGTATGTTTCTCATTATATCAGTTACTTATAACCCATGATATATTATTTGTTTTTGATAGGTACATATTTCTAGAATACAATAATCCCTTAAATGCATTGGCTGCGGTTCAGTCTGTAAATAACTACAAAATTGACAAGCAACACACCTTTAAAGTAAACTTATTGACCGACTTCAAAAAGTTTGAAGAGATTCCAGACGAATGGGAACCCCCAAAACCACAAGAATATAAAGCAGCTGCAGATTTGCATTATTATCTTTTAGAACCCGACGCTTATGATCAGTTTTGTGTACTATGTGGAAATGGTCCTGCTGTTACCGTTCAAGTTTGGCAAAACTCTGCTCCTGATCCATCAATGCTTGAAGAACGTTCTGTAAGTTATTATATACTTTAACATGTGCGTTTCATATTTTATGATTTTTTTATTTAATACAATGCTTATTTTCTATAGCGCTGGACAGAGACATACGTCAAGTGGTCCCCATTGGGAACATATTTATCAACATTCCACAAATTGGGTGTTGCATTATGGGGTGGCCCTCAATTTTTACAGCAAGCCAGATTTAATCAGAAGGGAGTTGAATGCATCGATTTCTCACCTTGCGAGCGTTACTTGGTTACATACACACCCCGAACCGATCTTGGTTCTGATCAGAAGCGTCTTGTAATTTGGGACATTCTTACTAGCCAAGAGAAGCGTGCATTTTATGCAGATGGTTCTTCCGTGTGGCCCATTTTCCGATGGTCACATGACGATAAATATCTCGCTCGAATGGGAGACGATGTTCTGAGCGTTTATGAAACACCTGTATGTTTCATTGTTTGATAGTGTAGATAACACTGCATAATTAGCAGGAACGTTTTTTATTAACTCACTTAAAACATTACAGTCGTTTGGATTGTTGGATAAGAAAAGTATAAAGATCCCTGGCATCAGAGATTTTAGTTGGTCTCCAACAGATAATGTTCTTGCTTATTGGGTACCAGAAGACAAAGATGTACCAGCTAGAGTGACCCTCCTCGAGATTCCAAAGTAATTTTGCAACCTTTTTTAACATAAATTTTTAACTACACTAATTATCCACAAATTATGAATCGTACTTTATAATTCTAGTCGAAATGAAACACGTAACAAAAACTTGTTTAATGTAGCCGATTGCAAAATCTTCTGGCAAAAATCGGGTGATTATCTCTGTGTGAAAGTTGACCGTTTTGCCAAGCGTAAAGAAAAAACGGAACAGAAGTATACGGTACTTATTAAAGATTAATAAGTGCACTAATATGTGTGTATTGTGCACATAATCACTCGTTTATTCATTAACAGGGTATGTCGTACAATTTCGAAATCTTTCATATGCGAGAAAAACAAATTCCAGTGGACAGTGTTGAAATAAAAGAACCAATCCATGCGTTTGCATGGGAACCTATTGGAAGCAAATTTGCTATTATTCATGGCGAAATTCCAAGTGTTAACGTTAGTTTTTACGAAGTACGATACGGTCATCAGCCAGCTCTTCTCAGTAAGTTTTAGAAACTATTTTTTAGTCCTCAAAAATATAACACTAGTGTATGCGTATTAAATAATTATTTTTTCCAATAGAAAAATTAGAGAAGAAGGCTTGCAATCATTTATTCTGGTCGCCGTCTGGGCAATTTATTGTTCTTGCTGGGCTAACTACCATGGCAGGAGCCTTGGAATTTATTGATACTAATGATTTCACTATCATGAATTTGACGGATCATTATCAAACTTCGGACGTAGAATGGGACCCTACGGGACGGTAAATGCTTAAATACTTTTTCCTACATAGAATGTTGTGTATCGTGAGAAATGCATATAATCGTATATGTTATTACAGGTACGTAATAACAAGTGTGTCTAGTTGGAAATCTAGCGTAGATAATGGGTACTGGATATGGACGTTCCAAGGACGCATCTTGAAAAGAGTTAATCTTAATCAGTTTAATCAATTATTATGGAGACCGAGACCACCAACGCTATTAACACCGGAACAAATTAAAGAGATTAAGAAAAATTTGAAGAAATATTCGGCACAATTCGAAAGCAGAGATCGTATGCGATTAACGCGTGCTTCAAAGGTATTTGCATTTGATCAAATCGACATAAATTTCAGGAAAACTATACGTTTGCTAATGAAACTATTTTATAGGAATTAATTGAAAAACGCTGTGCGGCAATGAAAGCATTCGATGAATATCGTTCGAAACGAATAGAAGAATATAATAGCCAAAAGAAACGTCGTCTAGAATTACGCAATGGTTTGTATTGTTGCAAATATATTCCTTTGTTTTTTTTCCTTAATATTGCATTACCCATGGCTTCTTCACGATATTAAACTTCTTTCAGCTATCGATACCGATCAATTGGATTCTGATTCAAAGAATGTAGAAGAGGAAGTAATAGAATTTTTCGTCAAGGAAGAAACATTCAACCTCGACGACAAGTAAAACTTTATGAAAATAGTTTCTCTGCCATTTTTAGAGATCTCCAATGCAAAGTCGGTTCACTGATATGCAAAAAGTGTCATCAGACTAATTATTTGTTACGGACATATTAATTGTGACTCAATGGTGAACTGAAATGACTATGTATTCCAGATGGCGATAAACAATTTTTCTTAGAAATGTACATAAAGTATAATATATGTAATATATGTATATAGAGTATTGTGTACACTTAATCGGTGGTTGTATACTTTGTATAAAATCAAAATAGATCTCTTCCATAGGTTAAGTTTTAAGTATTGTAAATAGTTAGGTTTGTATAATAATAGAATATAATATTATAACTTAATTTAGCTTCTGAATCTGAAAAATATTCAATGGTAATTTCTTGGCTAAACTTTTAGATTAGCCGCTCCTTCACCGATTTCTTTCATTTTGAATATGTGGTCAGAATGACAATTTTTTACCACTCTTAGAAAAATGATGACTCCTAGTTTTTGTGATATTCGCGAAAATCCCTTCTGTTGCGTATCTATTGGTGGGATATGGGGAATTTCCGTGGATTCGGGTGCCCGTGGAGCGCAGGACCGCTCTGCTTGTGGAGAAGCGCGGATGAATCAAATACACAATTTATAAAGTTTAGAAAGAACGACTATTTATTCTGGTTTTCAGCGTAAGAGATACTGGTGGTTCAAGAATTAATGAAGTTCTGTTCGTGACTGGAGATAAAGTAGTTCTGCTCTGTGAGGGTGTTTCTTCTTTCCTTTTCGCCTCTGGTTCCTCTTCCCGGGTTCCTTGCTCCTCCCTTTTGCTGTTTCCTGTCCAATGGGGTGGGTTCTTGATGTGGCTGGGCATGTGGAGGTGGCAACGCTTCCGTTTCCGTGTGACAAGCTAGGGTGCGCGCGAGTTAAGGGAAAAGTGCGGGAAAACTAGAGAAAAACGCGGGAAGGTCGGGGAGAGCGCGTCGAAGAGCTGGTGGGGTTCTCAAGGGTTCCTTTGTTTCGGGGTAGGCCATGTGGTGACCAGCCCCGGATATCGTGGGGTCGACTTTTCAAGGGTTGTACGTGACTTGTTAGACTAAGCTGTATTTTTACGGTCTGTAATAAATAAGCTTTAGAAACTTCCAAGTGAAGTGTTCTAGGATCTGCACTTAGAATAATGTACGGCTTTATTTATCGCGTGCCCCTATCCGGTTTCGAATTGCGCTCCTAAGTTATTATCACTATCGATAGTTACAATTATAACGTCGATCGTTGATTCGATGTCACTAGATATTAAGGCCTACTAACGCGATAGCGTAACACTTCTAAAGATCTAAATTTTGGATTCTAAAAGTTCCTAGATGCCAATTAACAAGAGTACACAACACGATCATGATGCGACATCTCAAGGAGAAAATTATAAGTGGACCTAAAGAATATGGCGAATACGAAGGTCGTTAAGCTCCTCGGAGCTTTTAATAAAAATTATAAATTGAATTCTTTAAGTGTAACAATAAGAAACAAACACGATGTAACTTCGGACTCTGCAAAAAAAGTTACACATACTGGACAGGTATAAGAGACTTGTATAAATACGAATGTTTTTTGGAAACATACTTCTGTAACGTAAATGGCTCATTCTACGTTTTCTCTTGTAAATAGATATACGATGAAAATGATTATCGTAACGTACGGTTTATTGATAGGCCGAAGGAGGTTAATGATAATTGGGCAATTAAACTGATAGCAGAAGTTCCTCCCTCATCCACAAAGGATCAAATTGTTGCTTGCGATGGAGGTGGTGGACCTTTAGGGCACCCAAAAGTGTACATCAACTTGGTACGAATGAACTAAATTTACAATACTTATAAATACATTTCATAATGTTATCACCGTACCTTAATATTTATTTTAGGATAGACCAGGCAATCATTCTTGTGGATACTGCGGTTTAAGGTTTCAAAAAGAAGATCATTGATTAAGAAAGCATAACGAATGCGAGTAGTTAAATTGTAAAGCATGTGAATATGTTAAGCTGTATCTATTATAATAGATGTTAGAAAGAACACTGAGCACAGAGCTTTATTTGCTTGAAACTTTTATTACGAAATAAATATCTGTCGCTGAGAATAAATATTTATAAAGCAGTTTTCTGACTGTTCATACCTAAAGGTATTGCTTGTAATTCAGTTTTCATACAGAGGAATTCACCACAAACGCACATTATACTCAAAGATATAATGTTTAAACACCACCAACTAAAAGTGGAAGGAAAACTTGCATTATACGCCCAACAACATAATAAATGTATCAAATGAGCTGTACAAGCAAAATCCATACATTGCTTTGTTCTCTGCACCAACCACCATAATGCAACGGCTCCAACCAATGAATTTAAAATGAAAATAATTATAACAAATTGACCGGCGAAGTCCCTAACGTGTATCTCTTTGTAGTGGAAAACATAATCTAATGATTTCGTTGAGCCTACTAATGTTGCAACAATCCAGATCCATAATCCAAGGCAAAAATACATCACAGTTTGTATAGCAATTATTTGAGATATTATACGAAATGGATCCCATATTGTTTTACGAAATTGTCCAGAAATGTTATTCATTGTTCTCTTTTTCTATTAATCGTATTTAGCGATAAAATAACCCTCTTCTATCTTGCATCCTTTGTAGTTTATCATATTGATATTTCTTTCGACCTGAAACAAAATAATTAATATAAAAAGAATGTACATATTAATATCTGCGATTATTAACATATTCGCAGTGAAAAGCACAAGATGCCAAAATTATTTGCATATGTTATTGTAGTGCGGGTGCTGTATTTTCATCAGAAGATCGTTTTGAGCATACTTTCAGATTAAATACATCATAATTGGCTTTAACAATCATTAACAGTTTTTAGGGAAAGTATTTCATTTTTAAGACTATAGTGAATGTATTAATAAATTGTAATACAGACGAGAAGGTTATTTGTAACAGGATGAAAAGAATTTGTTTTGACACAACCATATGCATTAATTTCTCCTTCGAACGTAATTTAATTTAATGTACAAAATAAACATTTAACCTTACCTCGTACATAAACTATAACATCGTATTAAATTTCTACGTGGTTAAAATAAGATATTTGTTTTCATGAATATACATACTATTCAGTGAATAGTATTCACATTATTCGTAGCAAAACTTGATCAGTTACTATAACGAAACACATTTAGAACGGTTAAAAGTAACTTTTCCTTTGAAAATATATACAAGGGAATCAGCTGATGTCAATAGTTTCAAAACTCTAAATTCATTTATTTAGATGTTACGTGCATTGTAAATTCTAATCAAGCATTGATGAAAATGCTACTGTTCATTTAATTAAAGCGGTAATTTTAAATTTATCACATATCTGTTCCTTACGTCTGTTTTATATGTTTCACCAATGATAATGACTATTGAACATGATAGTAAATATGATTTGTGTAATGTACTTGTGTGCAAAAATGAAAGGTTTATATATTTGAAGAAATAATTAAATTTCAAATTGAAACTGAAGGTATGACGTGACAATTGAAGATGATATTTGTGTCTCAACGTTCATATTTTACAATAAGTAGAATTACAATGATCAAATAAAATAAAATGTTTTGCCGAATTTAAATATTAATCGCTGTAACATCATTTAAATTACATACAAGTGCGCAATATAATTTAACACTTATATGATTTAATATTAAATGATGGTGATTACAGGTAACCCTTGTATAATGCGGTACTTATAAAACGCGGTTGATAAATTATCATTATCATGATTAATTAATCTTATACGTACAATGTTTTACTTTGTGGCATACGTTACGATCCATGTAAATGATTGGAACAACTAAAAATATAGTTGCTTAAAAACCCGTTTTTGAAAACTCAAATTCCGTGTTATACAAGGGCTATTTAAGATATGCAATGTATCATGTAGTACCAATATTACGAACCGTTTAAGAACTATACATAACAATACTTATATCTGGCTGCTGTGGAAAAGTGACAGCGTATGAAAGCATGACGCAATTTTTGTCTAATCGTGTGTATCATTAAGGTGACAAAATATGGAATTTTGGAACTTTATCCGCAATATATTTGGAGGGCAAAATGTAGAGAAACCCAGAGATAAAGGGTAACAAATGTGAATAATAAAACTAAATAAATAAAGTCGTGTCTTTCCGTAATGGATGCATTTTTACTATTTTATTAGGCTAAATTATATCGATTACATTTTCTATGTCATAGTTAATTCCTTCTTTCTGTTTCATAATTGTACTCGCATTACAAAATGTTTCAGGTTTTCTTACTACCCTGAGAATTATGACAAAGACATATTCGATAGATCAGGGGAGAAAAACGATGTCATTGATTTTGATTCTAGGTGATTTACAATTCGTGTACTAAAATAGGACCCAATATGTTCTTAATTACTAATTTTATTATTGCACCTTTTGGAATACAGATATTTCAAGGGAGGCAATCAGTTTCATATTTTCAGCGATCCATTAGAAATGACAAGATATTTTGAGTCTCAAGTAGACGGCATGTTGAAAACCTTTCTTTTTGGATTTAACAGTGGAAGTATAACTTTTTTTATTAATGTCTTACTAAGCATAATATAAAATTTGTATAGAAACATTGATCAAATTTGTTCAGGTAATTTGCAAAATGCGCTTCCATCGTTTGAAACTCTTGAAAGGGACAATTTACGTGACCAAATGTTCAAATCAAACGATGATTCAGTGCTGAAGAAGTTGGATACAGACTTAGATGGAAAGTTAGTACATCTATATTTATTTCATTTCTACCACGCAATCATGAAATGTGTCTTGGCGTACATTGTCGTCTTACACCATGTACATCATTTGTTTTCTAGGACAATTATGGAATTCGATAATCATAATTTTAGAGAAAACAAGTTCGAATGTTTAGAAGCATTATAATGTTGTAAGAACATTACATTCAGTTTATTTTAAAAGTTGTTTTAAAATCCTCAGTTTCAGAACAGAAAATGTAGTCTTATGGGGACTTTGGTATTAGTAACCGTTTAAGCATAGAATATTTAGTACCATTTACAAGAGAAATCAATTCTGCCAATTTGCACAGGATTACAGTAAACAACTTTTCTAACATTTGGGAGGATCGTAGTACCCCAAAGATGGAACTGGTCCAGCCCCGAATATTTGGAAGGTTCATGAGGAAGGAATATGTGCATCGATCGGATGGAACAATAGAAGAAAAGCAAATTATTAAAGATCACGAAGGAAACGAGGAGACAATTATATCGCAAAGGGTCGGTGACAAAATGCACACTATTGTTACAAAGAAAGACAAAAATGGAGTTGAAAGCAAATCTGAGGATTTCTTTAATATTAATGAGCGTGAGTAATTTATATAAAAACGTTGCTATCATAGGCATGGAGATTGGTACTTGCAGCTATTGAAAGTTTATTTCTGCTTCAAGCATTTCAATACCTTATCATTATATTATGCCTTCTGCTATGTTTATGAAACTCATTTTTAGATTAAATATACAGACATATGTAAAAGCGATTATTAAATTGTAAACATTTTTTATATTAAAGTATCTCAACAGAATTAGATTGTCACAAGAAAATAAATTACAGTCTGAGTGTATTACTAGCGAACTTCCATACCTTCTGCACCGTCGATAGCGATAATAGTTCATATCATTGTATTCAATTTGAATATTCAGGATGTATTACTGTGAACTGCTAAAATAACTCGGTTTTTTTTTTAATTTTTCACGACATTCTTTTCTTATTCAGACTTGTAGAACATCCTGACAAAGTTTTACTGTCTGAAATTGGTACATCCTGTATATGTTGAATTAATACACAAACATATGTCACGGTTTTCGTTAAATTTTAGTACTTACAATTATTGCATAAAGTATAATACATTTATAAGCACATGAATATAATTTGAATTTTAGATAAACCAAACGCGAAATGGGAATTGCCATCAAACGGAGGAAAGAGTTTACGGGATGATGACTTGAATTACTTTCCTTGGGACAAATTTTTTAAACCTGAACCCAAATTGTAATTAAATAAAATATAGATGCCTCCTCGTAGTCGAAATTTAGAAATGATTCATTCGGGCAGTGAAACAGGTCCTCTAATTTAAGATCCATGTATTATATAGTACATAATAAATTTATTTGAGTGTGAGATCTAATAGAATAATAGCAAGTCTCTTAGTAATGTTTCAATGTAGTAATATAATCGCATAGAAAGTATGCTTTGAAAGAATTGTTTTTGAACCAAATTGAGACAGGCGATTAGTAAGTCATTTAAATAATAATATTGGGGAGAAATGTTAAACATATAATAACTGAAAATAATTTAATAAATATATGAGACATGTGTGTCTGTGTGTTCATTTATTTATTTACTTATCAATATAATGGAAAACAAAGTATAAGTTCATTCAATTAAACGTTTATATATAAATATGTTTAGAGGTCAACAGTATATATGGAATAACTTTATATACTGTAGACAAAGTTTCAAAACCTAGGATGCACATTATACAAAAATTATAATACAAATATTTATATCCACTCAGAATAACATGCAAGCAAATATAGTTGAACTTAATGTTTTTTTTAGAACATTATAAATTTCCCATACTTTTATTTTGTAAGTATTGTATTTAATTTGTGTGCACACATATGCAATTTTATATTGCATGCATATTTAATGTATTAGTTTATTTCCTTACATTAATTACAATACCTCTTTGTACATATATGTGTGCATGCGTGCACACACAAATTATTGTTTTATACATTAACTAATTTCATGTTCGTGATCCTAAGGGAATGAAAAAATGTCTGATGCTACAAACTATAGTTCGCAAAGAAAAAATTATTCTAAATATTAAGAGAAAAGTATAATATAAATATGGAATATTAGTTCAAATAAGATAGATACTCCGTTAAAAATAACACTAGGTGCTTTAAAAATGCATCTTTTAAATATTTCTTTATAATCGAGTACCATAATATATACAAAATGCGCCATAAAGATCAGAGCCGGTTGAATCCTTTTCATTGATTATGTAGATCACTGAAAAATATATTTCATTCCTTTTATGATATTCAACAGTTTAAGAGACACTTTACAATCAACTTCTGATTTATAATTTGATCCTGATAAAAAATAAATATAAATGTATATTTTATTGTCTGGTTAAGAATGAATGATCAATTGTTTATTATGCTACAAATATTACAAAATCAATAAAACTGTACAGAATTTATTTGTAATGTATCTTTCATTTAGATACGTATTACAAGCATAAACATTTTGACATAATACAAATATGTACTTCATTTTTTTGCCACGTGAGCTATTAAAAGTGTTCTACTAATACTCTCTATACTAATCGTGAGCTCAAATTATATACTTCCTATTCTTTTTTATCAAGTAGTTTTTCAGTGATAAAACATTGAGAAGCCAGAATATTGTATATATGTATGTACACTGTAATAAAGAGTTTTTAAAAACTAATATAATGGATTATACAGAGTAGTTTTTAAGTCATGGTATAAATGGTGTCATTCTATGGTTGAAAATAAGATTAAAGGTAAAAATAGCAAAATCACGGTGAAGACTGTGTTTTGGAGAAAAATGCATTTGAAAATTAATTTAGTAATCAGTCCTCCAAAAAGGATTGTGTTAATCTTCATTTTCGTTTTATTTTGAGCAACAGAATCTCCATGACGCCATTTGTACCATAGGATTTACGAGCCACCCTGCACAAAAATGAGCAGTGGTCTATTTTTTGCCTGAAACTGATAGTTCATAAATGTTTAGTTTCGACTACCCATTTTTATATATGTTTTATAACAAAAAATGCTCAATTGACAAAAAGACTGTCAGTGCTAATGGATTCTTACTGCATATATTAGAATCTTGCAAAAAAAATTGCACATACAAGATATTAGACCTTGTGTGAATTTATTAGAAATACTCGCTTTTAATTGTAATATTTTTCTTTCCTAAATCCACCTGCAAGTCTTTTTTCACATTGATACGCAAAACCATATGGGTTTTTGTAATCATTTAGGACACAACATGAAATTGTTATTGTTAATTTATCACATAAAATATAATATAATATGTACAATATTTATTATTATAATGTTCAAGCCCACCTTTAGGCTGTATTACTAACATATCGTAGAAAGCATCAATAACTTGCTATAATAAAATCATAATTTGCTTTATCGTCACAGTGATTACGGAAATAAATAGATTGATTAATTTTAATTAAATTTTAATTAAATATGGACAAGTATATCAAATTTAATTATACACATTTAAGAGGACTAACGTAGTATAATTTTTTAATGGTATTTATTTTTAATAAACAAAGGTTTATATATTCATTAAATAAAATTCTGTGAAATCAGTTATATTAAAATAATGATTTTGGCATCTCTGCTTTTATTTTACTACTTTTTATAAAGTGTTCATGAATTTCTTTATGCATGTATGTACAAATATTTCATTATTTTTTTGTGCATCTCATTGATAGTTTCTACGAATTTTACAAGTTTGAATTTAATTACAATGTATAAAGTAAATGGAATAAACATTAAAATAAATCATTTTCTATTACAATTAATATAGGAGTTGTATAATTAAAATTGAACCAACCTTGTAGTATACTTCGTTCTTATTATCCTTTCCGATTCATTACTTTAAAGAAATTCCTATTCAACGATCGTGTATTATTAATACCGCGAACACGATAAACCAAAAAATCATGACCTTGTATTATTACGCTAAGCTTGTTTTCATCACCCCGTAGTACATAACTGCATATTACATTTAACAAAGTATCCTTATTCTTGCCCAAAACCTTCCGTTTCTTCAATTGCATAGTTTAATTTTTCTACTAGTTGATCGTAACTTTTATATGGTGGTAAATCCAACCTATTGAAGCATGTATGCGATCTAGGTAACCAAGTATCTTTTCCTACTTTCTCTATGCAAAATCTTTGAGGGCCGTTACTCCCTGGAGACAAAAGGAAATGTTTATTACTTCTGTTAATTACTTTGCGCTTAATTATTTGTACTCGATATTTACCCATTAATTCCGCAAATCCTCCAACAGGTACCCGGCAAGTACCCGTTACAAATTGCAAAAGGCGAGCACGCTTCTCACTATATGTTCTTGTTACAAACTGGATAAAAATTTAAATATAATGAATGACATATAAGTGACGATGGTTTTTTAAAGATGGTATTAATACGGAACAGACCTGCCAAAACCATAAGATCTGTTTGCTATTTCGTGTATAATGCCTATAAATCGTATTACGTTGCCAATCTTCTACATCGATTTCCTGCATACCACAGAGCATAAGTTCTAATTCACGTTCGTCGAAATACTTTAACCATTCTAATGGAACAACGGAATTAAAACCTTCCAAAAAAGCTTTAGTTTGGTCCTCTATACCTCTTGTCATTCTCCATTCTGTCATCAACCTTGTATAGAAAAAATTGTAAGATTAATGATTCTTGTTTAAATGTTAAACAGCAATATTCGGTTAATAATGATAATACCTAATATATTCTTCCTTATTCTCCTCGATAACCCTAATTTTATCACCACCCTCTTTCAGTTCGTGATGTATTACTTGACCAAGTATTTCAAAATCAACACTATAGTACAATTCGAGGCCACACTCATCGATATTATTTTCTTTTATCCATACAAGTGATTTATAGAATTCCGGATCAATGGATTCTATATCTTTCATAATTAATTTTTTGTTCAACATTCGTTTGTAAAATGGCATTGTAAATCCACTGTAGATGAACCGTCCATGATAAAGGGCCTATAAACACACGTTATATGTAATACTTCGTAATATAATACTGTCGGCAACAGAAAACACTGATTATATACCATTGCTATAAACCTTCCGATGAATTTAAAATATTGTAAATGATCAGGGTTGACGTAAGATGCTGGATTGATTTGCAAGCTATAATTACTTTTATTGGCGTATTCGAATAAACAGTACATCGGATTTAATACTTCATGACTCAACAAGAAAAACCATTCTCTGCAATCAATATTCATTGCATTATTTCAAGTTGTTTTTATTTTCTTATATTAATGTAGAAACATTGTACAGAAATTAGTGTTTAGTTATTACCTTGATACACCTCCATAATCCAATCCCTCTTCGCCTTTAAAAATGATATATAATCTGCGCCTCAATGCAAAAGCTTCGGCATTCATTATTTGATGGTACGAATCTTCAAACAGTGTTTGTCGGTTAACACTGATTTTTATATGATTCGGTAGTGCATTGGTTTGACATAAGAAACGAAATTGTGATAGCTTCCATCGAAATGATCTTTCATATGCTCTTGGTACACGAGGGACGCCTTTTGGGCTAAGTAATGATATATAACAATAAGGAACATAAATAGGAGAAACGGTTAAAAAATTTGAATGTTAAAGGAGTAAGTTTTCATTAAATGGTGTGGAAAAAGCGAGAAAGCACCACAAACCCTTTAGGTGCGCCTGGCCTTGGATCTTGAAATGTAGTAGTTCTACTGTTATGGTCTACAAAATATCGAACTCCATCCTCAGTCAATCGTATCTCCCAACCATCTGGTAACGGGGGTTCATCAATTCCAGTTTCTTGCCCCTGAGTTCTTGGATCCTCCCATTGTGTAGTACGATTTTGATGATTCACATAATAAAATCTTCCTTCTGGTTGTTGACGTCTTTCCCATCCAGCTGGTAATGGTCCCAGAACATCATCGTCATCTGTTCTAGATGTCGATGGTCCTGCTACAACTGTTTGCCCTCCGTGTGCCTGTATGCAGCACAATAATTTATTATTACTTTCATTACAAAATGTAAATAAAGTAAGATTAACAAATTATAGTTATTTTATAAAGTTAGAATGAAGTCTTGCGGGACGGCAACAGCAGCATGAGGGACCTTTCGCTCGGTACGCCTGTTCCCACTTTTGACGGTCCCTTAGTCTTTGTGTCGATATACGCTGTATAATACGTTGATTACGGAATCGATATGAATATCGAGCGAAACCCCTTGCCGTTGCGAATTATTTAATACACGGTCTTAATTATATTAATTAATTAGAACCGCATTTCTCTCGCGGGACTTGTTTTAAGCTCTTGCATACTTGTGACTTGTTACAATACTTACTTGAGGATAAAGAAACCGCTGGTTCCCTTGTTGTACCACGTGCTGTCTTTCACCTTGCCAGTGTTGAAAATATTGCAATCTTTCTGTATTTGGTCTTTGCCACGTTGTACTTCTTGTATTATGATCCACATAATAAATTCTTCCTCTTGGATCTCTACGAACTTCCCATCCTGGTGGTAAAGGTTGCGGTCTTTCCCAAGAAGTGCTTCGTGTATTATGATCGATATAATATCTAATTAAAGATGTAGCATAACAAGAGAAAGAAGATGAAGTTATATAGTTCCATTTAAAGAGCTGAAGAAGTTTTGCTTTTTAAATAATACAACCTTCTCCCGTAAATATCGTATCTCATTTCCCAACCAGCAGGTAACGGTTCTTCAGAATTTGTAGGGTCAACTTCGCCAGGTACTATCGAAGAGCCAGATTGTCCTGACTGACTAGGTATCACAGCGGTTTGCCCTGTCAATGACGCTACACGCTGCACTACTCGGGAGTTCGAACGGGTAGTTGCCATAGGATTTGTAGATTGTTCAGTACGTGTGATTCTACGAGTTTCAGGCATTGGTAATATCGAAGATTGATCTGTGCGTGTCATGCTACGAGCATCTGGCACAAGAAACGCTGTTGATTGCTCTAAATGAGAACCATCTGGTAAAGTAAATACTACAGACTGTTCCATTTGTGAATTTTCCTGATTATCCGTTAGAACAGATTCTCTAAGCTGATCTGCTCTAGGAAGAACGCATCCGTCTACGGCAGGAATAGCACCCTGGTCTGCTCTGATAGATATATAATTATCCGAAACAGGTGCAGTTATTGGCTGTTCTGTTAGACAAGTACATTCGCCAGAAGTAGACTGGTCTGCTCTAGTATGTGAACATATATCTACATTGGCTACAGTTAGTTTATCCGATCTGGATATTCCGACTATTCCAGGCAGCACAGTTGATTGATCAATTAGCGAAATATTTCGATTTTCTTGGGTAGATATCTTTGGAACTTGTTCTGCGGATGTACCAACCCTACCATCTACCATAGAAGACCCTGAAGCATGATCTATTAATGATATCTGACGTCCATCCGGTAAAGATACTGTATAACGACCTGATAAGGTAACAAGAGGTTTGTCCGCAGGCGATATAGCATGCCCGTTTGATAAAGAATTCGATGCAACTGGTTCAACTTGTTCATTATTCTTATTGGCACTGGCCTGATCATTTCCACTGTTGTAAGTGGATGCTTGATAAACATTTGGTATGCCCGTAAATGTAGAAGATGTAGCATGTTTATTAGTTCCATGCAATCTCATACGAGCACGAATCCCGCCATTAAGAATGCTACTATTACTAACAGCATCATTACTTGAAACACCTAAAAAAGACATCATTTTACTCGTATTTGAATTACAAACAGCCCAAGGGATCAAATACTTTTTGTAAAATATGCAAGGCGTTTCGTTTATGTTATACATCGTAATATCTTTGGTACTTTTGTCGATACAAAAGAAGATTTTCTTTTGAAGAAATGTCCGAGGACAAAACTGTTACTCGAACCAAAGAATATTTTACATATCTGGCCTCTAATTATACTATGGAAAAAAAATCTATACTACAATGAATGAATGAAACTATTTCTCAGTACTAATGTAGGCTACTTGTGCATCATTTATATCTATTCCTTTTGCTGTAAAGTATCAACAATATATGGTGCATCATCATTGAATTCGTTTATAATGTGTGAACCAATCTAATCATTCTAATATTAAATCTAATCTGTCCAATAATAAAAGAGATAATCATAGATTTCTCTAGATAGGATATAAAATAGGCTAAATTTGTTCTTAATAACAAAGGTTACCCTGAATATTATTTTATATTAACTTATTTCTTATTAAAATCATTGTTGACACCTGAGAAATTTGGTAAAAGAATAAAAAAATTTGCGTTTCATTTCGAAGTGATAAAAATTATTTTACAACCGTAAATTTATTTTATAAATGATTATATACATAATTAAATATCTTACCATCAAAAGGCACATAGGCAGACTGTGTTTGACACAATGGGGTTTCGCTAATGCTTATCGATGATGTATTTGGCATGTTAATCCTTAATCCATCAAAGACTGTAATCAATTCTCCAACTTTACACAATTGAGAATCATGTTTGTTCTCACTCATTAAGTCAAAAGTTACTTCCATGTTTTCCAATTTTCCATTATAATGCGATAGCACCTGTGAAAGGCTTATCTTCTTTTCTCCGATTAGAGTATCTTTTCGAAATGTGCTGTGATCCAATAAACGAAAATGTAATTGCGAATATGGTGTCACAAGTATTGTGAATTCCTCGTTCCATTTTGGTTGATATGTAGACTTTGAAACTTCTGTTTTTCGTGGACTTTTATCGTCAACAGAGAATTCTATGTAAGGATTAGGCTTTAAAAATGTAGAACTTCTTAACACAGCACCTTCAACTAAAACAAAACCATTTTAATATCCAAATTATTAATAATAAATACAGAATGATTCTCTCGCCAATGGACACAAAAGCAATGTAACTGCCTAAACGCTGCAGTGAAAACCTTGTGCCTATCTGCAATGATCTGCCGTTGAAGAGCCTACTGTAACATAGACAACTGTGTGTTTGCATATGTGAACCGCATTTTAGGACTACAGTTTCCGGTTCACATATACATGCACAGAGTCATTGTCTTCGACTCAGCCAAAGACAAAACAGCAATGCAGCCTCTTTGTCAAGATGTTCCCGCCGCAGTGTTTTTCAGCAGTAATGCCTTTGAATTCACTAGCAACACAATAATGCAAGATTATTGTATCAGTTTTTTACTTTTGCAAGCTTCTATATATGTTTGATGGTTACGTATATATTATTACGATATTATAAAAATAAGACCACAAATAACTTTAAATATAAAATGATTATTAATTTATTGGTAAATATGTATTCAGCTTGCATTACATAGATCAAATATATTACTATAAATAATACGAATTAAAGTAACATCCTTTTTGCACAGTTCCACTTACTTGTAATGCTTAATTGGTGAAAACCAGACGATGCCACTTCTTCTTCACAATGAGACATTGTATTCACTTTACTACAATTTAATATAATAATTTTTCTGAGTGCATAATTCGTTTTACTGTTTACATACGAGTTTTACCTGCAATTTTTATATCTTTGATGAATGGAACTGTGGTAAACATTAATATCATTGTTAAAGCAGTATAAATAAAAGTTGCAGAGTAAATATAACAAAACAAGGAAAAATAAAGAGTACTTTACAATCAGGTTAGCCAAGTGGATCATGCTGAGCCATTTTATAAAATTGTGTAAAATAGAAAAATGTCTGAAATTTATGTTACAAAACAGGTATGAAACAATCGTATTTGTAAAAAAACCGAATTATGTAATTGCCGATAAATAATTTACATTGTTGCATGCAACAATTGTATACACATAGGCTTTAAAATGCTCGATGACTTTGACAGATTATGGTGGAAAGAAAACGTTATTACTATCATTATCTTTCGAAATGATTGCACAGTAAAATGCTGAAATGATGAGCAAATACATCATGATACATACGAATGTACTCGTCATAAATTGTTTTAAATGTACCCAGCTCCAGTCCATTGCCTGTCCCTAATGTTATTAATGTTTTTATAGCGAAAATAGTTCTCCAAACACTCACAATTTTTCTACGAAACTTCTTTATCAGTAGGTCACCATCTTTTCATAGATCAAAGGTAGGAACCTTTTGTAATATGCAAATCACTAGGCATAAAAGATAGGATGTGTATGCGCGCGCATATGTTATGTATTTACGTCAGAGATAAAACGCAAACTATAATAAATCTCTATTTTCGATTCCCTAGGAACCACGTTCGTATAAAATTTCGAAAATTAATTTTAATATATCGAGTTTACTTTAACCAAATACTATTATACTTTACAAGCTCTTAGATGTTACCGAAATAAAACGTGCAACGATGTATTGTTAATGCAAGAGAGAATTAAAAATGAATGCAATTTCTATTTTTAATTCAATTAAATGCGCATTAATGTCACCTTATTTTAGTTTTCTTCTTTTTTTTAAATGATCAAAGTACAGATAAAGTTATTGTTCCGATCCATTTTTAGAAGTTAGATGAATGATGCACTGGCAAAGAATTGAAAAATATTATTGAAATAGTTGTAAATAGCGATAAATTAGTATAGGTAGTATGTATACACTTCGTCTCTCGGCACATTGGGGTTTTTAATTTCGTTTGTGTGATTAAGTTACATATATATCATTAAATGTACAACTGTGATTCCCGATTACAATGGTTATTAAGCCGAACTTAAATAAATCTCGATCATTTTCTCGTTACGCATAATTCTGTGATGCATTTTGCGTTATATTAGTGGAACAATCTGCAAGTACGTAAATCGCATATTTGTCGTGTGTGGCACAACTGGATTTAAATACACACTAAAAAGAAGTATTGATGTAGTAACAATAATAAAAATGTTGTATTAATATATTATTCAATTAATGGGCATTGAGTTTCTATATACGAAATAATAATTACATCGACGAGCTAATTTTCAGATTATATCAACAATTTACAATAATTTTTTTTTTTAAACGGAGCTCTAACTTAACCTAATACAGTCGGTTTATAGTTTAAAACTTAGAACTTAGTTAGTAAATAGTTTTATAACTGGAAATTCTTTCAGATAAACCACAATGAAATTCACCCAGGTATTATACAAATACCATATAGGTAAAGCAATCAGATACCTATGGCAGCATCAACGAGAAAGACCCATAATAGTGACAAAAGCCGAAGACATTCTACGATCTATGAATATTCCGGTGCAGAATGCCATGGAAGTAGTAATACAGAAACCCCCACAAATTAGATTTGTACCTGAAAAGTAATACTTCTAATATTATCTGTTACTTTTTACAAAATCAGAGAACAATCCAAAACGTTAAAAAAGAAAAAGGTCCAAAACTGTATAGTACTTAAAGATAGGAGTAAAGAAAATTTCTAATCGATACAGGTTCAAAAATCAATCTTTTCAATACAATATCACTTTGGTATTTAACATTCTTCTTATAGTTATTGCCTATAGGTTCCGAACTTTAACAGCTACCTGGAACTTGTGATGATTTTTGCATATTTAATGTTAAAAGCATTATATATATTGTAAGTGAGGCCCCACCCATTGAGGCTCTTCTACAAGCATGATGCCTCTCAGTAAAAAATGAAATATTACAGCAAAAACGTTGATCTTGAGACCTATGTTGATTAGAAATATTTATTCCACTGTGTGAGTGCAATAAGCCTGCAAAGTTGTATACCATTTTCTTTTTTGCATCTTGTGTTTTATATCTTAATATCATAAAATTTCACAGATGTCATTTTTTATTTCCTTAAGGACCTATAGATTAATTATGTTTATATTCCAAAATTTAATATATGTACTCGAGGGGTCTAACTAGGTGGTTTTTTATCGTGACATCAATGTGATCATGAGTTTGATAAATGACCATATTCAATGACCATGGATAATATAACATTCTGTTTGAATTTAAGTTTATTTAGCTATTTAATTATTTGAAAGTTTGACTGTCTGCCTTAACAACATGCAACTTCTTACACTTTTGTACTTTATTATGTTAAACTTTTGCAAGGAATACAGTTAGAGACTCTATCCCTAAGTTTCAAAGCTCTTCGAATGATACAGAACTTTGGATAACTGGGACCTTACTATACTTTGTAAATACATACTTTGATTACACTCATGTTTCTTTGTTTCAACAGAAGAATTGAGGAATCAATTCTATGTCGTACTGCTCAACCCAAATGGAACGATAGAAGTTGCTTAATATTTGAAGATCAGAATGTTTTGCATGAAGGTGTATCACAAGCATGTTTATTAACAAAGACGCTACAAGTTGGCGATGATTTGCCCCAGAAAGTAGAAAACTTAGTAACAGACATACCGGGCAATATAAATAGATTAATAATAAGGTATATTAATCATATGACAATATCGTCCATTGTCTTTTCACTAAATGTACTGCTTCAAGAAAATATCTTCTAAATTATTTCAATCACAGGCTTGTTTATACATCTGCAATATATGATGCGGAACAAGTTAAATTACAAAGGCTACATGATCCTGATCGGCCTGCTTGGAGATTTCCAAGGGTATATGGTATATCAACTAAGAGAAAAATGTAAGTACTAATCGCTTACAAATGCTCACTTTATACCCTCCAAAATTTAAATATTAATTATCATGCTATAGGTATAACTTGTCGAAGAAGTTTTTGCAGCTTTGTGAATCATTAAGCGGACTAAACATTGCACAAAACAGACTAATACTGGAGGATGGACTATCTTCTGTGTGTGTAGGTATGTATATTCAAAGAACTGCTTTTATAAAAAGTGCTGTAAGTGCTTTACAGGTGGTATCGTTTATAACGTTCATACGTCGTAATATCTTCGTTATTTTTACCGATACAAAAAAAAATCATCTCAGGAAAAAGTGAGCTTAAACCGGCGAATATTGTAATTAATTACATTTTTCTCCCGAGACTATTACTTTTTCCAAGTGTCCAAGATCATTGATGATTTTTTAATAATAAGGCATGTATAATACATTGATCTACAAATGGCTTTGCACATCGCAAGCTGCAAATGGCAACCCTGATCTGTAGTAGCGATCTGTAGAGAAAACCATAATGCGAATCATCTGTTAGGTATATGAGTTAGGTAATCATGAATTGATGTTATGTGATAAAAAAAACATTTTATCAGTTTTACCTAATGTAACATTTTATTTAATCTTTATCACGTAAATTAAATGAATACGTAGTTATTATTTGCTTTATAATTCGTATAATATCAGTGGTATTAAAAAAATAAATTTTACATTTCCAACTTTGAGTAACACAACTTTAATCTCTCGGAATGCTTTCCGCTACATAAGAAGTGATATGACAAATAACTTTTGAACACCATTTAATACAAAAGTTGTATTAAAATTATTGGTTTAAGCTTCTTTGCTTTTTTTTAAAATTGGAAATCCTTTTCTCTACTATGCGGTTTCCCTATGCACTCGGTAAAATATCAGTGTAATGTTACATTACTAAAAACCTTTTATCAAAAATGTAATTTTATTTATATTTTAGATAAAGAAAGTGATTTTATAAAGTTTTCCTCAAAAATGGATATATTTATGGCATCATCGACACCTTTAACACAAATAGCAGATGTAAATACACAATACGAATTTGATATGCCCAGTATTCATCCTATGCATCACACTATTGGTTTAAAAAAACTAAATAGTTACAACAGTGAGGATGTGTATCGTAAGTTGAAATTTAACACAATATCTGATCTATAAAGGATGCAGTTACTGTGCATGTACAGTGAATGATCAAATTATTATGCACAGATGGAAAAATTACATATGTTCCTATGACTTCAACAATAGTGATGTTTAACTTTCTTTTCTTTTTAACAAGTAGATTCACAATTTAAGCATATTGTTATATATTCGCGGCAGTGTTGTAAGCTTTCAATTTGTGCTACCGTTGAGCATTCATAAGTGCTAACTTGATATTGCCGATTTATGTATTTGGTTTTGTTAATCGTTGTCTACCTTCTTACAATATCGTTTGTAGTGAACAAAGGATTCATTGTTAAGGGTATTTAGAATACCATTCTTGATCGAATCTCAGATGAGTGATAATTTATGTATTCGTAATAATTTGATCACTGTACATATGTACGCACATACAATAAAAGATAAGCGTAACGATTAATGTTGCAGCCATTAACTCGAAGTCTCCGTTCGTGAATCCTCACACTCTCTTCATACTGTACGATTCAGAACATGTTAAAAATATAACTGAATTGCCGGTTATCGAAAATCAAATTCATGCACACTCTTTGACCAAATCATTTACTGTAGCAGCAGCTTGTGCGCGACAAAGGTTTGGATCGCACGTAAAAGAATTACCTGAACCTATTGTGGTGCAATGTGTTCAATCGGACGGCCAAGATTTCCACTTTTCTGTTTATCAACTTAATACTTTAGATATCGATGGCACGCAAGGAATTAAAAATTTTTGGTGGTCAAAACCGACGATAAAATTATATGAAGAAGCCAAATATGAAAATGGTCAACCATGTGTTAAGGAATATAACAGTGAAGTGTTCAAAAGATTTCTTGCCTTTTATAAAAATCAATAAAGCAGTTAAGTAATTATTGAATATTGAAATTGTTTTTCTTTTTAATGAGTTCACCATTCTTTTACCTATAAAGGTAAAGGTTTCAAAATTATAACCATTTAGGAGTTCATTATATGGGAAAGCGTACCTCTAGCAGCAGTTTCATTCTAATTGTTTCGGTATTTACTATACAATGTTCAATAAATTTTTGAATAGCATAGTAACTTGAACAGCCGTATTAATTTCTTTATGCTTTATTTGATTCCAATGGCTACTTTGTGGCTTTATTAAACATTCCATAGATACATAAGGTTTTACACTGAAGTACGTATGGTGCAATGCCTAAAGTGAATAAATGTATATTATTAACTATTTTGATTGCTACTTAGTTTATTACTTACATCACGAGCTGTTAAACGTTTTGACGAGTTATAGATAAGAATTTTACTAATCAGATCCATAGCTTCTGGTTCAGCATCTTGAACAATATTTTCCCATAATATTCCTTTATGGTATGGGAATGTAATTTTATTATAATCCGGCATTATACTCAAGTCCGGCCATGTTTCAGTTGTAGGCGATCCTAAGTATCTTAGAACAATTGCTAATTGTTCAATATCTGTTTCACCCTATAAATTTGACAATCAAGTCAAAACAGGTAAATCAGAATAAAACAGACGTAATTCGTATCTTACCGGAAATAGAGGCGACCTATTTAGCAATTCACCAAAAATGCAACCAAAAGACCACATATCAATTGCCGATGTATAATATCGTGCACCGTATAATAATTCCGGTGCTCTATACCATCTGGTAGCAATTTGATGCGAGTACGGCTTTGTTGTATTTTTCCATGATAGCCTCCCCAAACCAAAGTCAGCAATTTTTAGAATACCTCTACTGCATATCAATAAATTAGCTGGCTTTAAGTCCTAAAAGAAATGGTTCCAATCCCTTCATCATTTATATTGAATTGGAAATACAAAATTTCAAAATATACATATGGAAATAACATATGGAGAATTTGTTAATGTTTCGTTTGAAATGATCACCAATGGATAATAAAAGGTACAACAAAAATATAAGGCTATCATCATTGTACTTTGTATAGTATATTATACTTTTTTTTTATGCCAATATTTTTATTTTATCAACGTGGAAGGCAAATTCAATCCATAGTCTTTATGTTAAACTATACATCAGTATCTGAAAAAAGGGTAATCAGAATTTTGTATATCATCTATAAACAAATTAAAACAATTAATAGTGAATTTGAGTCTTGTTGCTTTTAACATCTTACAGTTACCATTTTTTGCTCTTTTAAGAGGTTCTAATAAGAACATAATGTTTCTTCTGACCTTGAAGTGACATTGTAAAAGATTAAGGGGTCTTCCCTTCAAAATAATAATATTCCATATACGTCAATGAGGATTTTGTTTTTTTACTTTTATTTTATTTCTACTACTATTTAACAGTTATTTCAAAGAGCTCATATTTACAATCATCCTTTAGTATGTATTTAAAAATTGTTAATGTATAATATCCTTTATGTCCACTAAAAGTTCAACTTAAATTACAAATATTTAGATTCATTACCCTATGTATAATATTTTTCTCGTGTATATACGCTGTACCCTCTAAAATCATCTTTGTATAAGTTTTTATTTGAACTGGCGTTAATACGATCCCAGTGTCTTTTATTACCTCCCACAAACCTGTTGGCATGTATTCGAAAACCATTATGAAGTCTAAACCAATTGGAAAGGCATCTAATAACTTTATAATCTGTAAGAAATAGATTCTTTTTACGCATTTCATACTAATACTATTTCTATAAAAATTGTATCATTGACATATCCATTTATACGAAATATAAATCGTGAGCATTATTAATTGACTAGAATCATAAAAATAAACGTACATTGATATGTTCCAATTGTTGCAAAATTTTTATCTCTCGAATAATGGATGTGGATATACCATTGTCAATGTTTTTTAAAAACAACTTTTTTAACGCAACATCCTTTTCCATTTCTATATCATGCGCTTTTAAAACAACACCTTGCGCTCCTTCCCCAATTTTTCCTGTGACTATATATCTATCCATATTCGACATGCTTATCAATCTTTTTCAAGGTGCCTACAAAATTCTTTTAACTTTGTTTCATATATACATTAAGAGCAATCATTAATTAATTATTGAAGTATTAAACACAAGTATGTATATCTTTCCTTATAACTGACAAGTTCGTAATACAGGGAAATCCTTTGTTTTGATACACGTACATAAAATATAAATAAGAGATATACTTATTCGATACCGACGTCGATTGTATAAGCAAGGACTTGAAAACGATTTAAAACTTGTACATCTTCGACCGCGTTGTCGAAGAAAACTAACGACGCTAACGTAGCGTTATACAGCCCTGGCATAATTGGATCACTATTTCCATGGTTACAGTAATTAGATACATTGAATCACCAAATTTTTGACATAAGTGGAGAGTTAACAGTATGATCGGGAATAAAAATATAATAAATAACATTCAATATTTTTCTATTTAAAAATGTATACATAATTATATAGCTACTAAACTCTTTAAAGTGGGAAAAACGAAGTGCGATAATTCCTGGTACTAATTTCTTTTGCGGAAGAGTTGACACATTTTGTAAAGTTTTCAGTCATTTTATTAGAATTAATACATTTCGTAAAACCTTTTCGTTTAATAGCTTCCCCCAGATATCTTCATATCGATTATACTATTTCTTTTAAACAATGTGAAAGAGTAATGTAATGTAATAAAAAATTGAGTTTAAAACATTGCTGTTTCATAAGGAGGTATGTGTTTATGTACAAATACAGGGTGTATCTTGTAATATCTTTGTTATTTTTGACCATACAAGAAAATGTCTGAGGACATTTGACTCACCCTGGCAAATATTGGTACCTTTTTACCTCAAAGTCACCTCTTTCGAGTTCTTAAGGTCATTGATGATTTTTCGACGGTACCGTTATTATAATAACATATTCTTATATCATATATATTAAATTAATAATGTCAATATAAAAATTTAATTTGATAATACATGCACCTTATTTACATCCCTTTTCACCAGTTCTTGTAATTGCATTTAAGAAATTTCATATATATATTCAATGAGTTTTGGATTTTCGGACATAGTTTTCTGAACCAGAAATATTATCAATGTTTTTGAACTATACGTACAAATATATACTCCGAAGTTTTGACTGCAGAATGCTTTCAAGTTTTTTGTACAAAAGAAATGTACAAAAAAGATAAAAATACGGTTTCCACACTAGAATATCCCTTAAAGTATTTAGTTGCGATGAATTATGTTAACCCTTTGCAGATGGGACTGTCTGGATGAGACGTTTCAAGACCAAATTGTGAAATGAAAATTTTGTCTTAACAACAATAAATTTAACTGCCCACAAATATTTTATTAGACCTTTCAAGGAAAAACGCCCAGCAAATAAATAAGTTCAATATGGACCTATACGTTCCTAAATCCGCTTAGAGAACTTCTGGTGGATCTATGATACCATAAATGCAAAACGGTAAAACGCATAAACGAGTATGTCTCGGCATACCAACATCCGTAAAAGGTTAATAATTTAATCCATATGCAGTCCCATAAAGGAGATATAAGACCTATCCGTTGATTCCATCAACACTCAATTCACACCCAAGTTATCGTTGACCTCATGTTATAAAAATGTAATTTTGTTGTTTAGGTGGAAAATATAGAAATGGAAATATTATTTTTGGGGGAAAATAATATAGAAATGGAATATCACAGATGATGCGGAACAAAAGGAAACCCTGCTTTAAGCTAAGAAGGCAGGTATAACGTTCCACCCCGTGACATAAGTTGGACAATTCCATATATATTTGCGATAATACAATTCGGAAATCATCGTTAACTTGATAGCATGAATTTCATGAATGTATAGAACGCAACAGAATACGCGGGAATACTCATATCCTCATATATTACCCTGCATGGAACGTGGTAAAACTTTATGGTACTATAGCTACAACGTTTAAAATGCAACGTTAGATGGATAAAAGCAATTCGATTTACAGTAGAGAAATATGGTACACGGTGATCCGCTCACTAGTGGGCCCAGTGCATTACACATAGTTTGCTAAAACAACGTCATGTTGGTATATGTAATTTGCAGACGTCATGGCGCTATAATAATAGAAACCAAAATCATCCTGCGATACATCACACATACCGTTGCAGCGGGGTGTATAGCAGGACTATATTCGGGCCCACTTGCGAGCGGATCACCCAGCATAAGAGAAACGATTCATAATCACTTGGAATAATCATTTCAGTTCAGTATTAAGAGTCACAACTAATGTAACCCTAACAAACAATTACTTTAATGTCACTTTCCACAAGTGACTGAATTGGCTCTGTACTGGAGATTACCAATAACGGGCGAGAAATTCCTTCCACATAATTTTACTTATCGTCGAGGTTGAATGTTTCTTCCTTGACGAAAAATTCTATTACTTCCTCTTCTACATTCTTTGAATCAGAATCCAATTGATCGGTATCGATAGCTGAAAGAAGTTTAATATCGTGAAGAAGCCATGGGTAATGCAATATTAAGGAAAAAAAACAAAGGAATATATTTGCAACAATACAAACCATTGCGTAATTCTAGACGACGTTTCTTTTGGCTATTATATTCTTCTATTCGTTTCGAACGATATTCATCGAATGCTTTCATTGCCGCACAGCGTTTTTCAATTAATTCCTATAAAATAGTTTCATTAGCAAACGTATAGTTTTCCTGAAATTTATGTCGATTTGATCAAATGCAAATACCTTTGAAGCACGCGTTAATCGCATACGATCTCTGCTTTCGAATTGTGCCGAATATTTCTTCAAATTTTTCTTAATCTCTTTAATTTGTTCCGGTATTAATAGCGTTGGTGGTCTCGGTCTCCATAATAATTGATTAAACTGATTAAGATTAACTCTTTTCAAGATGCGTCCTTGGAACGTCCATATCCAGTACCCATTATCTACGCTAGATTTCCAACTAGACACACTTGTTATTACGTACCTGTAATAACATATACGATTATATGCATTTCTCACGATACACAACATTCTATGTAGGAAAAAGTATTTAAGCATTTACCGTCCCGTAGGGTCCCATTCTACGTCCGAAGTTTGATAATGATCCGTCAAATTCATGATAGTGAAATCATTAGTATCAATAAATTCCAAGGCTCCTGCCATGGTAGTTAGCCCAGCAAGAACAATAAATTGCCCAGACGGCGACCAGAATAAATGATTGCAAGCCTTCTTCTCTAATTTTTCTATTGGAAAAAATAATTATTTAATACGCATACACTAGTGTTATATTTTTGAGGACTAAAAAATAGTTTCTAAAACTTACTGAGAAGAGCTGGCTGATGACCGTATCGTACTTCGTAAAAACTAACGTTAACACTTGGAATTTCGCCATGAATAATAGCAAATTTGCTTCCAATAGGTTCCCATGCAAACGCATGGATTGGTTCTTTTATTTCAACACTGTCCACTGGAATTTGTTTTTCTCGCATATGAAAGATTTCGAAATTGTACGACATACCCTGTTAATGAATAAACGAGTGATTATGTGCACAATACACACATATTAGTGCACTTATTAATCTTTAATAAGTACCGTATACTTCTGTTCCGTTTTTTCTTTACGCTTGGCAAAACGGTCAACTTTCACACAGAGATAATCACCCGATTTTTGCCAGAAGATTTTGCAATCGGCTACATTAAACAAGTTTTTGTTACGTGTTTCATTTCGACTAGAATTATAAAGTACGATTCATAATTTGTGGATAATTAGTGTAGTTAAAAATTTATGTTAAAAAAGGTTGCAAAATTACTTTGGAATCTCGAGGAGGGTCACTCTAGCTGGTACATCTTTGTCTTCTGGTACCCAATAAGCAAGAACATTATCTGTTGGAGACCAACTAAAATCTCTGATGCCAGGGATCTTTATACTTTTCTTATCCAACAATCCAAACGACTGTAATGTTTTAAGTGAGTTAATTAAAAACGTTCCTGCTAATGATGCAGTGTTATCTACACTATCAAACAATGAAATATACAGGTGTTTCATAAACGCTCAGAACATCGTCTCCCATTCGAGCGAGATATTTATCGTCATGTGACCATCGGAAAATGGGCCACACGGAAGAACCATCTGCATAAAATGCACGCTTCTCTTGGCCTGCAAGAATGTCCCAAATTACGAGACGCTTTTGATCAGAGCCAAGATCGGTTCGGGGAGTGTAAGTAACCAAGTAACGCTCGCAGGGCGAGAAATCAATGCATTCAACTCCCTTCTGACTAAATCTGGCTTGTTGTAAAAATTGTGGGCCACCCCATAATGCAACACCCAATTTGTGGAATGTTGATAAATATGTTCCCAATGGGGACCACTTGACGTATGTCTCTGTCCAGCGCTATAGAAAATAAGCATTGTATTAAAAAAAAAACTCATAAAATATGAAACGCGCATATTAAAGTATATAATAACTTACAGAACGTTCTTCAAGCATTGACGGATCAGGAGCAGAGTTTTGCCAAACTTGAACGGTAACAGCAGGACCATTTCCACATAGTACACAAAACTGATCATAAGCATCAGGTTCTAAAAGATAATAGTGCAAATCTGCAGCTGCTTTAAATTCTTGTGGTTTTGGCGGTACCCATTCGTCTGGAATGTCTTCAAACTTCTTGAAGTCGTTAAATAAATTTACTTTAAAGGTATGCTGCTTGTCAATTTTGTAGTTATTTACAGATTGAACCGCAGCCAAGGCATTTAAGGGATTATTGTATTCTAGAAATATGTACCTATCAAAAACAAATAATATACAATGGAATATAAGTAATTAATATAATGTGAAACAAGTAAATATTCAGAAGATTCTAATTGTGCATACCCTTTTGTGTATCCATTTTCATTTTTAGGGTAGTGTTGATTTACTATTGTTCCAAATTTTCCCAACATTTTGCTAATCACGGATTGAAGTTTTTCCAATCTTTCCGGTTCAACCTGGGGTACTCCATCAACGACGATTACTGATTCTACTCCATCTGTCTCGGATGGCTTTGTCATCAAGATATCATCCAAAAGTTCTGTAAACAGAGTATAGTTAAATATTCAGTGTTTCATTATCGGGAAATTACGAAACCACATAAAGTATTAAGTAACATTCACTACTAAAGTGACAATATTTGCAGCTTTTTACGTTATGTACACATGTCATATTTGTGACTATATGTACGTAGTGGCCATGCTTTCTGCCAGGAAAACCTAACCTCTGTTAACTGTCATTATAGAAAGATTGCATTTACCTTCGTCAGAAATATCGTCAGTAAAATCTTCTGATTCGCTGAAATTTGGTTCGTCATCGTCGTCAGGTATATCGTCATTATTTTTTACATTTTCTTCGTTTTGGGATGATTTATCGGATAAAGTTTTTTTCGCCATCTTGAAAACCTCAATACATATAGAAAATCAACTGGAAATGCCAGTAAATCTCAGTTCTAGCCTTACAATCAGTGATATTGCGGTTTGCTGTGCAAGAGTTTCATGTAGAAAAGTAATGCTTTAAAACAGTACTGCCTACTGCCGGCTCGAAAGCCGTTTTCGGTACTCCACACTCAATCGCGTTGTCACGGAAACGTGTGACCCTATGATAGTTAGGATCTCCCTTTGTCAAGAAATCTCACGTGGCAGGTGGCAATCGTCGTACTGTTATTATTATCATTATTATTATTAGGCAGTGTAGTCCAACGGAGGAGACCTTCACATGTTTGTTTCTCCCACTACTTGTCCTTTGCACGGTGTGCAATTATACATTGCACTTACCAACCGTTCCATGTTCCGTTCGGCGAAATATTTCGTTTTAGCGTCACATGTTCCCATGACAACGGGAAAGGTGGGCGGGGGGATCCATTCGTAGTTCACAAACAGTAGTGTGGATGCGACATGGGAAGTAGAATCATGCTGCGAACGTTAGTAGGGGGATGAGCGCGCAATCGTAGTTTAAAATATGAACATTTACGCATGTTATTCTCGGATTCAATTTAATCATATGTTGAATGGACAATGTGAAAATTAATTATTCCGCAGTAACCACCAGATTTTTGAAGTGAAAAAAAATATATACTGTACTATTAAACGGAGTATAGTAAAAATTGGAAGAATATATCCCTCAGTTAAAAATATTCTTCTGTAGACGTGTTTGGCTAATCGTTGGCATAACTATGAGCAATAAGAGGGAGAAAGATTTTCATACAAAAAGGTGGCATCCGAATAAAAAAAAATCGAATACATCCAGTAAGAAATTTTACTGTTTTCTATTCTTACATTTATACATTTGCATTTTAAGTAATGGATTTAATAACAATGAATCGTAATGGTAGCATATAGGTGGTTAATTTGTACGTAGATTAAGTGTGTTATTCATTCTTAGTAAAGTACAAAATATGTTTCTTATTGTCAAACATTTATAAAAATTTGTATTTGTTCAATGCATATTGTACAGTTTACACTGTACAATGCTGTTTTTATTTTATAGCTTATAATTTATATTTTGCAGTACAAAAAAGCAATGAAAATAACGAAATACTACATCAGTCTTTTGATCCTAGCGAGATCAACAACTTATTAACTATATATGGTACTTACGTGAATTTCAGTATTCCTTACTACGGATGGAAATTATTTTTCCATGATGAAGGTAAAAACATTATTTTGATCGTATGTTAATAATAGAGCATCACATAACGATTATAATTATAAAGTAATTAATTGTTTAGATTATAAAAATAATTCTGATACTGTAATGAAGATCGAGGCAGTAGAAGGTTTCATAAGCAGAAGTTCACAGCATCTGGCGTTACTTTCACTAGAGAATTTGGAAAATGGAACTGCCTTTGCAATCGACATATGCGAGTTATTCAGTGATCAAATTTTTTTGGACAAGTGGGTTGATTTTAAGAAACATATATTTGAAAATCCATTGCACACGTTGAATTGTTTTAAACTTGCCATACATCAGGTATTTTACAGGGATAATTTTCATTTGTTCTTACTCTCTACAAATAGTAAATTAAATAAATTACTTTCAGAAAATTTTAAGTACGATACCACGAGAACACTTAAGCTCTGTAAATATTGTAAATACATTATCTACTATTAGATTGAGGATATTAAATTACCAACCGATCATGTGTTTGCAAGACTTGAAAGCAAATTCTTATGGTATGCATTCAGTTTTTGTAATTAAAATCTGGGTACATATGATCCCTGTTCTGAGTCGCAGCGTGCATTATGTACACAATTTTTTTAAATAGGAAGACTAGTATCTATCAGAGGCTGTGTGATAAGGGTCGGTCATGTAAAACATCTTGCACAGTGGGTTGCATTTGCTTGTTGCAAATGTAATTTGCAGAATGTAATGAAACAGCCTTTAGGTGTTTATATGGTTCCAAAAAAATGTAGCATGTGCGGCATATCTAAATTTCGGCCGATTCTAGATTCGCCTCTGGTCAAAAGTATCCTCTTTCAAATAATTAAGATACAAGAACTGTCAAACGATGATCAGGTGTTTATCCTTATTATGAATGAAAGTTAATTTTACACTTCTCGCAAAGCTTTTTATTTGCAACTGTGTATACATTTATCTGTTGTTTTACAGAATAATAAGGGAAGCATGCCTAGAATGGTAGATATAGAATTGATGGATGATTTAGTCAATACGTGTATGCCTGGTGATGATATTACTTTAACAGGAATTGTAAAGGTAAAGTGGTAGCGTTATCATAAATTCAAAAGATATATGAACATTTGCGTTAACATGTTTCATTCACACTTATAAATGACTTTTATTTAATAACTTTTGAAGAAACATTTTATAGTACATGATATAATGCACTCTGAATATGTACATCATTAACTATTGTTTCAGAAATATTAATTATCATAATATTATTATACCGCATATTTTAATTTATATTCCTTACTGGAACAAAAGCCATACATATATTCGTGCGTTGCTACATTTGCCCATAAGAATTCTATATCTCACGTCTCAATTTAGAGTTAAATTGTATAAGTAATAATTATACATGGCGCCATGTTTATCTGTTATCCAGGGAGCAAATAATGCCAAAAATCGAAATAAAGTTCTATTTTCTTTGTGCGTGGAGGCTATTACAATTGTCAACAACAAACAAGGGGTTCAATACAATGCTGTTATGAATAATGAAATGTCGGTTAAAGATTACTTGGCTATAAAGGTATAAAACCTATTGATATATTTCCTTATATAGTTAAATCGGTAGATAGTTTTGTTACTAAAAGTTTGTCTCATCAACTGCGGCAGGAAGTCTATAACACACCAAATGTATTCCCCCTTTTGGTACATTCCCTTTGTCCAAGCATTTATGGTCACGAGATGGTCAAAGCTGGACTGCTATTGAGTTTATTTGGTGGAAATTCAGGACATTCAGAATTGAGGGAAACTGTGCATACATTAGTAGTTGGTGATCCTGGCCTTGGAAAATCACAAATGTTACAAGCTTGTTCACGGATTGCCTCGAAAGGTATAAAACGTTATTCATTAACATATAATTTTGCGACAATGTAATTATTCACGCAATAATGACTTTCAAAGGTGTATATGTATGTGGAAATTCAAGCACATCTTCTGGCCTGACGATAACTCTGGCCAAGGAAAATCACAATAATAATTTTACTTTAGAACCGGGAGCATTAGTCTTGGCAGATAGGGGCTGCTGTTGTATCGACGAATTCGATAAAATGAGTAAACAACACGCGGTAAAGCAATAAAAAAAATACATTTTATTTAGATATTTAATTAATTTTGTTATTTTATCATGTTCATACAGTTATAATTTTTGTTGTATGATTTACGGTTACTGCAGGTTTTATTAGAAGCTATGGAGCAACAACGTGTAAGTGTTGCTAAGTCAGGAATAATATGTTCACTTCCTACGAGAACTTCAATTCTTGCAGCTGCTAATCCAATTAGTGGTCGGTTCAATAGAAGCAAGACAGTACTGCAGAATTTAAAAATGAACGCACCCCTTTTATCACGTTTCGATTTGATATTTTTATTGCTAGACGAACCCAACAAGGTGTATATTATAATTATTTCATGCGTCTATATCTCGGTAACAATGAAAGCTTAACAATTTATTGCATTTGTGATAGTACATGGATGACCTTCTATGCAAACACGTTATGTCAGTTCATGTTGATTCGAATATAATTAGTCGCACACAGGGTAGCACATTCCAGCACGCATATGTACCAAACGTATCGAAACTATCGTTGAGGTAATTGCCATTACATACCGCGTTAATCACGGGAAGCAGAACACCTGAATCTAAATCTCTGTTGGGATTGAATATAGGAGAATATGTTCAATCTTGAATCCCAACTGAGATATTTAGATGTTCCGATTTCTCGCGACTAACTCTGTTTAGACAGTAATTATAGTTTTTACGGTTTATTTAATTTCTGCTAAAATAAGTTTCTTCTTCAGGGACAAACTTGTGTCATTTGGAAGTGAAAATATAAATGCCATTCCACAGTCCATCCTTCGAAAGTATATTGCGTACGCGCGACAATACGTCAATCCAAAACTAACTAAAGAAGCAGCTGTAATATTACAGAGTTATTACTTACAGCTCCGGACAAAATACAATAAATTTGATGGTTTATCTACGTGCAATAGACAATTAGAAGCAATGATACGATTGACAGAGGTTTGTTTATTCTAGTACTTAAATCGAAGTTCAATTTATATCTTGTCTTTCACTAAGAGTACTTGAAATGCACAGGCTAGAGCAAAATTGGAGTTACGTACAGAGGCGATAGAGGAAGATGCTTTGGACGTGATAGAAATTTTACAATACACATTTGATAATAAAATTATAAACGATCAGTCGTCGAGTAGAAAGAGTACAACTAGTGGGAAAGTAAGAATGCATAGTTAAATTGTAATTTTCAATAGGGGTTTGCGTAATAATATGCGTTTATCGCTTATAGATCAAGGAGTTTATTAAAACATTAAGGAGCGATGCAATTTCTAATGACAACAAAATATTTTCCATGAAACGGTTACAAAAAAACGCACTGGATGCAAAAATCTCGCTAGATACTTTTCCAGAGTTTATTACGAAATTGAATGAAAGCGGCATTCTACTGAAAACGGGAAGCAATACATTCAAATTGACTTCTCAGTAATATTACAATCACATAATGATCTAAAGCACATGTATATTTATTATGGTACAATGAAATACATACATTGGTAAAGTGACATTTCATTGTTATTCTTCTAAGCATACAACTGCAGAATGTAGTAATAGGTAGTAGTGTTACTTCGATTGCTCACACCAATTGTTGATCCACAGCTTCAAGATTTTCTCAGTGTCCTCTGCAATTATTATAGGACACTATACATTTTAATAACATACAACACATGGATTTAGTAATTAAACTGCAATTGAGTCGATTACTTAAACAGATTTAAACTTCGAAACAATGCGCTTTGCACGGTAGACGCCAATGCCTGTACAAACAACATCTTGGTTCTGGCACGTGAAGGCAACAGGGTCTTTGGCAAGGCACCTTGGGGATATATTTTGTTTGTTCAACACGTGGAGAAGGTACAGTAACTTGGCAATATCTGTTTAATAAAGTTCCTTTGTAGCATTCATTAATTGAGTCCCAAAACATTACATATTAGCCTATACTTCCTTTTCAAATGTATAAACATACAATCATCACATATCGTCGTACATTTATATCAAAAGTACATACATGTACTATTACTATAGTTGCTATTATCAATTTGGCTAAATATATACAAAAACGGAGCCACCTCCGATTTTCATAATTTTTTAATATGTTGTCAAGGTGTCCATCCTGAGTAGAATTGCAATGGTTTTAGCCCTCCAGACCGCCAAATAAACCGCTGCATCATTACTCACTGAACTGGCGACCTTTCGGCACCTTATTGAAAAATGATGGAAATTGGGAATGGCTATGCTTTTGCAAATATTTACCTCAATTTGTGCCGAGCGGACAAAGAACAATTACGTAAATTTATTTCTCAAGCGCATTGAAAATATCGTGGTGCGACACTGGTCAGACATCTTGCTGCACAGGCAGGTGGGCAATATGGAATGCATTTTGGCGGACAAGGTCCGCACGGCACCGGCGGCGTGCATATTGTAATTTTACAGGGTGGCGGGCACGCGACACAGAGTTGGGGAACACATGGATAAGATACACACGATGGACACGGTGGTAATCGGTATTGTACAGACGGTGGATAGCAGCACGGTGTTGGACAGGATGCACTTTCTCCGCAGGACATATTGTTCTTATTTATTTTTTTTTATTGACTTTTATATATATTTTTCTCTATGATATTATAAACGTCGAATTTTGACAACCATCTTCCGCGCGTAGCGAATAATAAACAATTGCCGTTCCGGCGATAATATTCATTTATTATTATACGGAAACCATGTTCACGCTATATAGTCAGTCTTTTTTCGAATCAAACGTTTTAACGTCCTCAATGACAAATTAATTAGTTGAAAAGTATAGTAAAAGCACACAATGAATATGTGAAAAATAGAAATCTTGCAATTTTTTTTACAAAGTTTGGATAAAGTCAAAATTTTCGTGCCGAAGAAAACATAATTATATAGTAGTGAAAATGCCTTGCGATGGGAAGAACCCGAATTGCGACCGGAGACGGGAGTTGTTAACACAGTTAAAATGTTTAATCAGTACTATGGAAAAGAAGTAAGAGGACATCCAACCGAAGCAAACAAGTATAAATGTATATGTACATAGCTCTGAATTATTTTTTACAGAAAGCCATGCGAATGGGATGAACCACCTTGTTCGCCTCCTATTGTTTGCTCACCTTGTTCCCCTACTTTCCCCTACTGTGTAAGTGCTCATTTACCTGAAGCTTATGATTTATAATACGAGACCTGCAATAAAGAACTCTGTACATCAGTTGTTGAAATGCCATCAGGGAGTTTAAAATTACTTCTATCCTCAGATTTGAGAGAAAATGGTGTCGATTTGAAAGTTTGATGCAGGAATCTATTAGGTGTACAAATTAATTCGTTACCTTTTTCCCCGAAATTTATAATCTATTTATGAACCAAATACAATTTTAACACACGAAATATCAGGTTATCAAGTTATTTTTTAACTTTTCTCGCTACATATTTTTAAATGAATGTCTAAAAGAACATTAGAGCGACCGGAACAAGGAGTAGATGACTCCTTTTGCTATACACTGTGTTTCATAACTGTACAACAGAATTTGATGTATATTAGGAATAAATTATTAGAGTAATTTAATACTACATATATGTTCTTCCACTATTCTCAATTAAATGCACGTACATTCTGATTGTTTCTTTGAAAGTACGTGATCTATCAAATGGATCTGCCTTTATAAATGCTTAGTGTACCGATAGTTTAGGGCATTTAATGATCAACTAAATATTTGAATTTTAGTAACTCCTTTCGATCGGCGAATTTTTCTACCAGATCATACGTGGACTGAAATTTAAATACAGATTTACGAATCTTCGAATTCACGGTCATAATACGCTGAATTTTTTCTGTTTCAAAGAATGTGGCATGATTGGCTTTAACTATAGGGCCATCTACTTTAAGCTCGTTAGAACTAGCAATCTCGAATTACATATAAAATTTGTATGGTTCTGCCATATCTTCATTTCATATTTACGTTTACGTATATGTCTCGCCGGATGATGGTTTTAAAGTTAAGAGGAACTAAGTCTTCTATTCTTATTTTCAGAACCCAATTAAACAGTGCAAAAGCTTCGATTTCCGAACAAGCATTATATATCGATGCGAATGTATCAAAAGAAACGGTCTGCAAGATAGGTGTATGATGTGGGACTGCATGGGCAGACCAGAATGCATGACAAAACTGTATCCCGTTTGCACCCCAGGCCGCAATGCATTGTTGAAGCTGACCGATTTAGGAGACGTAGGCGTTACCCTGAAGAAATTTTATTGCGCCGATCAAGCCAGAGAAGCTGCTTTGGCCGCGTATTGTAGATTAATGTGTAACAGCGCCGCGAAAAACCCGTGCGCCGTTGAGCCCATATGCCCAAGCCCCTGTTCACCCCCGGCAAGCTGCCCACCGCCGCCATGCTGCCCACCGCCGCCATGCTGCCCACCACCAGCATGCCCACCGTGTGTTAGCTGTTGCGCACCACCTTGCACGTCCTGTGACATTTGTGTCCCATGCTCACCGCCATGTTTACCGATGTGTCCTCCGCCGTGTCCACAGCCTTGCCCACCACCGTGTCCACCGCCGTGTCCGCCACCATGTCCGCCGTGTCCTTCACCGTGTACAGTGTTATGCCCAATACCCTGTCCACCCTGTCCACCATGTCCACCACCATGCCCACCACCATGTCCATCGCCATGTTCATTGTTTTGCCCACCTCCTTGTATACCCCCATGCCCACCACCTTGCTGTCCGCCACCTTGCTGTCCGCCACCTTGCTGCCCGCCACCTTGCTTCCCACCACCTTGCTGTCCACCACCGTGTCCTCCACCTTGTCCACCTCCATGCCCACCACTATGTATCCGAATGGGCCCACCATGTCCACCACCGTGTCCCAGATCATGTCCACCATCGTGTCTACCGCCGTGTCCGCCTTTATGCCCACCTGTTTGCAACTAGTACATATGTTTATCCTGTTCTTTTTCGCGCCCATGATGTTCACTTGATAAATCTTTCCATTTCATATCTCGTCCTTCGTTATGTCTTCCCCCAGCATTTTTATGGGCAATTTTGTTATCGAGGTTACTAAGTACATATATACATCGTCAATCATTTTCTACCATGCTGCTTGGCGTACTAAACATTTCCGTTATCTTGTGCTCTCAAACGTAAATTGGAAACGATAAATTTCAAATTGCATGTATATTTCGTAATATTAATAATCATGTTTCATATACCTCTGTCGCTTTTATTTAAATAACTTTGTGGAACTAATGCGCATTGTAAAACTCTAATAAACATTGTGATGCAAGATGTGAACAATAAACGAAATGCATTTCGTTTGAATAGTTTATTATAATTTAGTATTATATTTAACGCGAGTCATCGTTCTACAGAATTATGCATATTATATCTGATAATTAAATCTACTTAGATATGTATATGCACGCATCTCCCTTCAGCTTTTACACGGTGGATACATTGTCGAAGTAATCGTACGAAAGTGTTAATGAAACGTTTTTTATTGCTACATGTTGTCAGTCCAATGCAGATCATTTTTCGATATTAACTTTTGTTTTATTACGCTGTCACAAATGTCCGAAATATCACTGTTTTTCGTTGTAACTTCTTGACAATAACCGTGCAGATCTGTAGATGTTTCGCTAGAGAAATGGAGAAGACATGATTTCTCTCACACTCTGTACATTCAGAATGGGTGTATATACTTTTTAATTATGAAGTGCTGCGATAGAACCTTAGTGTTGCTAAATTCATGAGTATTAACATACGTAACTCGCGTTTCAACGCGATTACATCAAAATTTATTGTATAATGTTAAATCACATTTAAAATATTAGTTCACATTCAAAATCATATGTAACCCTCCTTCCACCATCATGACAAATTAACAAGTACTCTACTGGCGACATTAATAATACCATTAAGTATATCACAAGTTGCAATAAAATGCAAACTACTACAACGGACATAATTTGTAAATTGAAAGCAGCAGTGGCAGAATGGTTAGTATCAATATACAATCCATGTATAACATATATCATTGTTTCTAGCGAGAACACATCTTGCCACTTTCCATTGCCATTTCCTATACTTTACAGTCGGAGTGAAAAGCACGGCACAGAACAAGGATGTCACGAAGACAAAATGTCGATATTACCAGTGTTCCTAATTGTACCATTCGATAACACGGATACCGAAACAAGGAAGAAAAAGTCGGCTGTTAAATGCACAGCACGTACACCGAAGTGTAATATTCAATTTTCAGAGGTAATTATGTCAACAATTTGAAAAACAAACCCATATTCCTACGTAATATTATTGGATATGGTATGGTAAATAAAATAACTATTATATTTTCTAATCAATGTATTTAAAACAGCTCAGACGGAATGTCCTTTCACTCTGTGAATGTCCTCTCCTTTCACGACATGCTCTTTTAAACTGATTGAAACACGCAAAGAGCAAAGCAGCTGATTTTACAACCCAGGTCCCTGTTGACTGGCCAAGTACAGGCCCATCTGGTCCTCTTATCATCTCTGTTAATGTTTCTAAAAGAGTTGAATAAATTTTGCATAACATGAGTGTCGATAAAGTAACGCCGCGAATATGACGAATAACAATATTACGGTTGCAGGCATCGACTTTTTGTTCTCAATGTTCCAGTACTTGTCCAGTAATATAAGAAAGGAATAAAATATCTCTTACAGTCTTATCCGATACTCAATATTTAAACGCCTCGGAAATAATATGTAAATTCGTCGTCAAGTTTTACTAGAATATCGACTTGTGTTAAAGCTAATTCTCCAAAGGCAATTGCCTGTGCCTTATGAATTGTACACCCTATGTCTCTCTAAAACCCTACGCCGAAATTAATAACAATTTATTGTTAGTGTCATACAAAATTATACTCCACGCTTCAACGTGGTTTCGATACTACATTGCTGCATTGCAATTTTGTTATTCTTTTATTTCCACCATCTTTATTTCCACCATGTTTTGATGAACAAAGTCGCACATCAACAGTTCGCCGCGCGAATTTCTAAAGAAAGTTCCATAAAAAGAAGGCTAATTTTATGTCCAATGCTAAATATTCACTCTCATTTTAGCCTACCGAGAAATTGAAATTTCCGGAAATGCGGAATGGGATTCTATTCGACAGATGCTATTGCGTGCACAGAGATGGGCTTCAAGATTCTTGTCCACTCAATCAATGTCAGGGACAACCGAACTGCCTTGTAAAGCCACGGCCCACATGCTTGCCGGCTAAATATTTGCAGTCGCGACATCCAGAACAATATCCACCATCTAATTAATACTGTTCGCTTAATCGCAGTTTCAATGCAGATTTAGTATCCGCTTTCAATGTACAGTGTATATAATACAATACAGGAGCTTAAAATGAACGTAATTAGCGTTGTAAAATTAATATTTTTACATTGGAGGATATACTTGATGACGTATGCATCTGTATATGACTTGTCCTTTTGATCTTCATATACATAACAACTTCTCGGTGTAATTCTTGTACTGTAATTTTAGTATGGCTCTGTAGTATGTCGCTCTGCGTAGGGCAACTTAGTTGTTTTGCCGGGCACCCGCGACGTACCGTGGACAGGACCGATCAGGTAAAACGAAGATCGTAAATCTTCGTTCCGACTAGGGTCGCGTCGCTTGATGCGGACTGGAATTCGTATTTTGCGTTCTAATAGGATTAATTATGGATGTAGTGGATGAATCTCAGTGATGTTAACGATGTTCTGTTAACGGTTGGTATTTATTTAAGAAAACAACACTTAAAGTATAACAATGATTGAACGGACTAGGTGAGTGAATGTTCGACGGGTATATGATGAAGTATCGGGTGGAATCGCGATGTTCACACCTCTCGTGAGGACGGATACTCCGGAGTCGTTTAGCAGAAGTCCGTGTAAGGACTTCGGGTTGTTATTTGACGACGACTTGGTCAGGGCAAAGCCCTTGTGGTGGCCCTTTTGGGCAAGGCCCGGATTGTGACTCACTTCCTCGTTGAGTGTGTCCCTACACGTCGACTTGGAAGTATTTTTTATGTATGCTGATTGGATTTTAAGAAAAACATCCAATGTCCAATCCGTATGTTTCGAAGGTGTATACGCACCCTTCCTTAGCGCACGAAGAGCGTTTGATAAAAGAGGTGTGTCTTCGAACGCTGCAGCGGAATTTCCATCAGGGTCCTAGAGCTTGATCTGGCCTCACTCACCTGGTGAGTTTTGGAAACTCACGTATGCCTAATTTTTGCACCTTGACGGATTAGAGAGTAAAACATCTTCCTCAAAAACAGTTATATTACTTGCATCATAAACACCCTTGCCATCTGCACATTGAAGCTTATTCCTTGTGAAGATGACCAGACGCCTTTTTATGGGGGAACCGATTTTAAAGATATGTTGGTTTGGCGGTTGTGCCGCGGAACAGTAGAACATACGTATTGTCACTTTTTATTTAAACGAAAAATGTTTAAATAGAAAAGAATATCTGCTAATTTAGAACCAAGATCGAAGTTACGCAGCACAATAGGACCAAAGTTTTAAAGGGTTTTAGCAGGGATTTGAAATAGCCATGAGATATATCGAACAGCACGATAATTAAATCGACCGATAAATCGTAGTTCTGCTCGCTGTATACATATGTATATAGACTTCGCGGTGACCTCGTTAAATGAACGTCAGTATTAACATTTTTCTGTTACCGCAGCAACGCCGCTTTCGGTTAACAGTAAAGACTCCAAAAACAAGTAATCGGACTTCTAAATATGGTGACACATTCTATACACAAAGTATATTTGTTCAACCATACAATTAATCGACATTGTGTAATGCACATAAACGCCAAAAAGGAAGCTTTCTCTGAAGTTATTGGGCATGAAGTGTTATGGTAAAGTATAGCGAATGTGCCATTGCTTCGAATAGCATCATCTAGTTGTACAAGTGTTTCCATTTTCCATGCAGTAGCGGGGTACGGTTTGTCAGTTGCATCGTGGAACTGGAGGGCACGGGGACAAACACGGTGAACTGCATTCGTTTCTATGTCGATACCATTTATCTGTCTGCAAGAAAAAAGATTGAACGAAGAAGTGACGTCTGTTTAAGAATGTAATGCATGATAAAAGTGGGAAGAAAGGAAAATATTTGCATGTACTTAGCCGAGTACGTGCAAAATACAGTTCGACACGAAATTTTTTAGTGCAATCAATTACTTTCAACAAGTGGCTCTACCTTCAATTTACGTGTATACAAGATTATTTACTGTAGCTTCTATATTGCATGGTAATAATAATAGAAGGCAAAGGGAAACAGAAGATACAAATAATAAGTATTTCAACTAATTTTAGTCGCATATTTTTCCATACCCCCCGTAACACGTAACTTCGACCTGGAATTCCGAATTGCTCATCTAACCCAATAACACGCAAATTTGAAGTCAGGCGTATTTCTGCGGTTGAACTATATGTTATAAGTGGTCTTTTAACAGGTATGCTCCACACTGGTTTGTATCTTTCATGGCTAGGTTTTATGTACCAAGCTTCTGGATCATTTATGGGGTTGTATTTCACGCACATTACTGGTTTAGTTGTTCTCCTGAAAGTTTTAGTGGTATGGAAAAATGTTTTTTTTTAATATAACAGGGAGTTATAGTTGTAGTACATAGTAAAATAAAATGTTTTCTATTATTTTGCAATAAAGTCCACAATTAATTGTAGAAGTAAATGTACAAAGTGCAAATATATAAGTGCCTTCTGTCACAGATGTATTCGAACATTGAACGAGTAAGTGGTTTAGCTCATTAAAAAGCAATACTATTGTTTAAATTCAACGATCAGATGCATATACTGCACAGGGTGTCTTGGGTTTTCCCTGACAGACTAAGTGATTTAAACATAGGATGAAAATGTTCGATGAAGTACTGCGATAAATGTTTTGTTACGAAGTTAGCGAAGAAATTAATTACTTCTAATTACAATTGGTTAAGAAGCATTTAGCATAGGAGTAGCAAATATAAAGTATTAAAAAGTTAGACTATTTTTAATACGAAAGCAGCTGTCGAATTTGAACAAACTTGTTAGAAACGAGGTAAACTCTTTATTTCCTCACTATTTTTCAGACACGTGAGACTTTACTATAAAAGAATGTAATTAGACAGTGCAATATACTTATTATAAATTGTAATATAATCATTTTTTTGTTGCAATTAATGCACATCTACTCTAGATGCCAATTTTTTATATGATAGTTCAATTTTATTTAAGAAAAATTGTACATTCTATTATATTTACGAGGGGACCGATTAGCTTCACTACTCACAAGCAATCAATCTTGTTAAAAATATCTCTTATACGCTTCAGTTCATCTCCTCCATGTGCAAGTTGACTAGAAAACCCCCAATTTCCTATCGCTTCCGCTACATCCTTAGGTCTTGAGCAATTGTGGACGTTCTCCATTTTTATTTAATTGTACCAACGTTTACGCAATCATAAATTATGAAATTGCTCGACTATATAAATTTTGAGTGCATATTACGTAAAATATTTTCTAACCAACAACGACAAATGTGATATGTATATGTATACCTATATAGAACAAAAGATTGCCAGTTTGAAAATACAGTTCTTGTTCGGTACAGGGTTTTCGTCAACGAAGATAAAGCAATGGTGATTAGGTTCTTGATTCTTAAATATGAAACGTCGAACTGGCGACCACGATAGCATGGTTTCCCTAATTCTTAAAAAATCTTGTTACGCTACAAGTTATATTTAATATGTAGTATATATACTTTTTGACACACTTTCGAACAAGAATAGACGTAGCTACAAAATAATTAATAACTAATTGTTTTGGGAAAGAAGCTATGAAACGTTTATACAAGAATATCACTGCAGACTTCCGCTGTGTGATGCGAGTATAAAAGTTCGTAAATTAATCGTGGATAACGAGTAATTAATGATCGTTGCATCGGCCAATGAAATGACTTCGAGTGGGTGGAGTTTAGCGTCTATAGTCTGTCCAACGAGGCGAGAGAGTAGTAGAAATAAACAAAACTTCCACGTGCTAGATAGCTGTGGCTGCAGTTATTGGCTGCCACTCGTCAATGTTCAGGGGTGTCTGATACCGCTATTCTATGGTTCTTTCTACACATGCGTGTTACGAACCGAGTCAGAGTTTTCTAATTCACAGGGATCTGAGTCTGTGATGCCACCCCTGTCTACTTTCTCGGCTCATTGGACAGACCACAAAATTATATCAATCCTTGCCAAACGTGTCCCTAAGGGGCGTGTCCTAGACCTATATCGCTATCCTTTTCCTAATGCTTTTCTTCTTTGTCTACCTTTGTTAAAGGAGACCTCCTAGCACATTCTATACTCCTACTAACTACTGACCGGTTTCAATAGAAAATAAAACCATTAATAGACGGTGTTAATATGTATTTGGTCTAATGCTTTCCGTGCCTGGCGGGTTGGTGTTTCATTTATTCGTTAAACGTTAAAAGTTCCAACACATTTGGCAAACGATTAACTTTAAACTGGGAATGGACCGCAACAAATTAATGAATTAGAAATGATAGATAAGTGTGATAAAATATAAAACAAAACACAAACTATGTATATGTGGAAAGTACTTGCTTAGATTTTAGGGATTGGTTGGGGAAGCGAACGCGATTTGGATCCTACCACTGCAATCCTTGAATGGTACCGAATGTATAAAAATGGTTGTTTGTTAATCAGTTAATTATACGCATATATTACCATCCTTTATTTTTGTATACATTAAATATTCAATTCCATAATCCAATCAGAGGGAAGTGTGTAAAGGAACATGTCCAAATATTATTTTAATTAGATTCATTTTCACCTCGATCTTTTATTTGTTAACAATTAATTACATAGTGGTTAGTTATAGCAAAATAAATTGTTTGTGTACATACTCGCGTTCAACCGTCTTCGACTTATTTGCTATTAAGGTTTGCCACGATGGGATAAAGATAAATCATATGATTAGACTATTCTTTAAAAAAGTTTATTTTATCTCTTATTGTATGTTCATATTCATATAATACTTAGCATTATCGTTAAAATTACAACATATACCCCGTTCACCTCTAGTGAACAAAGATAGTATCTCATTTTTCTCTGCAAATATAATGTTCGTCGAACTGTCTGAAACTGTACAGAGTGTCACCATTCAGAATATTAATGTACAATACCTTTTATGAACAATCTCAACAAAAATGTCAGGGATTTATTTAAAAGAACGCCACATTTTTACTTTATGTTCAAAAATTTCTCCAACCCCCGTTGACTAATCGAACTATTTCAGTTCTATATATAAATAATGAATACTCCACGAAATTATATTTAACAAGCACGAATAATTCAAATAATTGTGTAACGTGGCTAGTATTGCAGGGAAAAGTACAAAAATTGAATGGAAGTAAAACAAGGAGTACTGAAGGTAACTTAATTCACAATAAGTCCTGGAAATGAAATATAAACTACGATACGATTGCGATCACATTTTGCGAAGATCAAGAACAAATACACTGCCATCGGATGCAGAAGCACCAACTTTATCCCCTCGACTGTTCCAACAGACTTCAAATATCCCTCCAGTACCTTGGTAACTGTGCACCAACTGGCCACTCTGCGCAATACAATTCAAATAAAAATATCTGTACATATACAGAATAATTGTCTCGCCAGTGGACTCAAAGGGATGAATTTCTTAAATAATCTGTCGATGTAGAAACCGCATCGCTATTATGTCATCAGTGCAACAGGCTCTTCGTCGACAGATCACCGTGAATGACAGAGTTCTCGCTGTAGTATTTAGGAGGCGGCACTGCCTTCGAGTCCACTGATGAAAAAATTTACCTGCTTCTTTGTAACCGTATTGAACAAGAGACATTAAGAGTCTTACCTGAGTGGACCAAATATGAACACATTTGTCAAAACTTCCACTAGCGAGGAATTTACCATCCGGACTAAACGCTACGCTGTACACTGGTTCCGTGTGTTTCGTAAGAGTGTGTATGCATGCGCCCCTTTCTACATCCCACAACCTTACAGTGGAATCAAATGATGCGCTAGCTAAAGTTAAATTCATATTTGGATTATGAGTTCCAGGTCCAGTGGGCGACCATTTAATTGTATAGATTTCTTTGCTGTGCGCTTGGAGATCGTGCACCCACGTATCCTGTTTCATAGACCAAATTTTAAGGCTCATATCATCTGAACAGCTAGCCAATAAATTGCCCTGGGGATCCCATTTGATAGCATTAACTTCGTTCTGCGATGAAAGAATGAAAAAATAAGTTCTAGGTTTGATGAGTTAGAATGGAATATATATATATTATATTGTCTACATACCGTATGACCTTGGAAGCTCTTAATTGGCTTATCAACATTAAGTTTACACACATGAATGCACTGATCTGTGGAGCAACTGGCAAATGAAGTGTTCGTTTGCCAATCAACATCTAAAGCAGGCGCGCAATGAAAACTAAATTGTTGTGTACACTGTCCACTTTCTGCATCCCATATGATCGTTGTTTTGTCTACACCGGCACTTAAAATATAATTTCCACGTTTGTTCCACTTTAGTGCGAAAATTGGACCTTTGTGTTGACCTAACGTAGAAGCTAATTTGCCATCGGTTTTCCAAATTCGCGCGTATCCATCGTAACTTCCTGTTGCTAGCAAGGTACCGTCACACTAAAATGTAAGAATATGTAAGGTCATCATTAATCTTTATTCGTAATGAAAAACCATAAATGGACACGTTGACTGGCACGCGAAAATTATAGAAAGAAAAAAATAGGACCCTACGGCAACTACGCGTCAGTATATGCGATCTGCAGACCTCGTTGTACTATTACAAAATAAACTAAATCGTCCCCGTGACAAATCACATACACCGCCACAGCAGTGAGGTGTTTAGCGGCACTGTCTTTATGCCCACTAGCAAGGGGATCAGCCTTAGCAAACGTAATCCATGTTCACAATCCATTCGGTCCAAGTTTATGTGTCACCCAAATTCGGATGGCATGGCAGTCAACGTGTTAAATATGAACAGATGATTAATATACCTTCCAATCTAATGAAGTAACATCCTTGTTGCTTGGTACTTCGGTACCACCCTTTTGTATACAGTGACGAAGAACAAGCTGGTTTGGAGCTTGAGAACTACCAGACATGTCCCAAATGCGAGCTGTACTGTCCCCCGAGCCAGAAGCCAGGAGGTCAGTTGTCGGATTCCATGCACATATGAAAACTTCAGATTCATGACCACGTAATATTGTAGCTTTAGTGTCTGGAATTTCAACAGTGTTAGCATTAGTTCCCCTGCCCGACCCCTGCTGTTGGTCATCTACTTCCATTTCCGTCCTATCTCCTCCCCTTTCATTTGTGCCCACACCATCATTCGAGGTAACAACTGAAAACAGGTTAGTAAGTTAATAATAATTACTAAAATTAAAGGTTTCCTCTCCTTTCTTGTAATTTGGATATGTGAAACCCAGAATAACAGAAGAATAGTTGGGATTCGAAAATCAGATCTAACAGAAATTTCTAATTTTAACATTTAAATTTATGAACACTGCTGTTCTTTTTTCTTTTCTAGGCATTTATATAATTATGTTAATAAAGACTGGCACATTACCCATAGCTATGATCTATGCAACAATTCGTTCTACTACAAGATAAACAACAAATGTAGACTTTTTGAACATTAATTCACCTTCGTCATTCCAGATCACATATACATAAATAGTAGTGTTTGCTCCTAGTCTACGGACATGTTACAAACACAACAGTGAGCCTCATTTTGTTATATCAGTGCATATTTGAACATTAACAAAACATATTTTTCAATACATCAATAAAACATAAGGACACATTTTTACTCTAGTACAACTGTTATAACAAAAAAAATAATAGCCGTAACAAGCCCGATAACAACGGCAGTCCTTTCATTTACCTGGTTTGGTAAGGAGGTCTATAACAGTGAAACAAAATCATAGACCAGGGTGAACCAGGATATCTAAATACTTTTCCGTACAAAACAATAGATATGAATTTAACATAATGAATAAACTTACCTTCCTCCCCATTTGTGTCTTGTACTTCTGTTTTCACCTGTTGTTTCTGTTGATTGATCTGATTTTGCCTAGATGCAACGACATCTGGCATAACAGCATCAATGAGAGATAAGGATTCCACCATTCTTTGCTCAGTACCATCTTCGCCTATCGATATCTCTGCTTCCGTGTATTGCAAACCTTTCTGTAAGATTGACAAAAGCGCTGCTGGTGGTACTAGGGCTCCATTTATATTACTTTGGGATATATGCGATTCTATGCCAAATGTGTACGCAGAATGTTGAAATCCTATAAAGAAACACTGCATCATCATGGGAAACATATTATAATAATTGTACAATACTTGATAAAATAAATTCAATATCATTCTATTCAATACACAGTCGAACCTCTGTAACTCAAAAACCCTCTATAACATTGGAATTTTATTAATTTTCTTCCACTCCATTGTAACAAAGTCTCATAACTCAAAATATAAATCTTGTACATATACCTCTAATTATTTGTTAGATATTCAGATGAGTTATTTTTTCTCTGCAACTCAGTTTTGGAGAAGACCAACCTCTGCGAGTGAAAGTTTACCACTATAAATCAAAATTTTCTCATAGCTGCCTGTAGAAACCAAACTACTGTACCTGATTTAGATTGCAAGAGAGGAAGCACTGAATCTTCTGCCATTGAAGAGTATTTATTAAAATGGTTTAAACTGGTCAGAAATGACAATATTGAGATTGGAATTCCAATGTTAAACAAGCAAGCTCAGGCTGTAATAACTTTAAGAGTTAACAATAGTTGGCTAGAAAAATTTAATACTAACCCATGTACAAAGTCTCTGTTAATCCGTATTTTCGTTCTTTAAACTTCTTTTACTCGAAAATTTCGATAAGACGAAATCTTTTCCATTGAGCCTCGAGTGATCGAGGTTCGACTGTATGCTGATCTTTATTTATATTCGAATAACCCTCTTGAAGCACACATAACCTATACTTCATCATAAATCGTTAACAAATAAAATACGGATTAAATAAAATCATTGCTACCAAAGATATACACTGGTTACGTGAGTAAGAGGTGTATACAAACAGTATAAATTCAAACTTCAATGAAGCTATTTCAAAGTTGAGGTTATGGTGTACACAAAAAGACATACCGGATTCTTGAAGGTATCGGTAAACCAAGAAATTCACTTCATCGCTAGAGAAGCTCATCGTTCTTCGTTTTCACTGTACTAGCACAACATATTTATAGAAAGTTGCGGCAAATACCACTTTGATTCTCGTCGGACGCCGAGATTTGCCGCGTCGGGAGACCACTGTACAAGAAGAATGCAGATACATTACACGCCACTCTTACACACCATTGGTCGTGAAATATACGAATGACGGTGTGTTCTAAAAAAATGCGTCAACTAATTCAATGCGATTTCATCTTCGTTCAAGAGTATCAATGTGAAAAGGACAAACCTGTATTAGTATTAAATTCGTACAATATTTTCAAATAGATTATGTAAACAATATGAATGTCACGTGCAATAGAAAGTGGCAATGAACTTGGCTATTGGCAACGTGTAATTATACGTCAAAGTTTAGTTAAATAGAGAACTGTTTGCAGTTAAAAATAATTTGTAGCCATTGTTGCAGCAAACATTACGTATTATTATTAAAAGTTTCAAGTACATCAATAATGAACACCATTTACAAAAATGTATCGGTACCTCTACGACGCTTAACGGTACTCGCATCGAATCCAATACTGCAAAGAGGTTCGTATTTGATGAATAGTAAACATAAATAATATATTTTCAAGTATATACGCTTTAAACATTGGTTAATTCGACAATTATTAATACGAGGTTAGTTTGAATAAAATTTGTATAGTTAACTTTGTTTTTAATTCTACACGCGCAATAAAGTTTAAAAGATGGTAACCACTTGTTCGGCTACCTATCATCGTACCAAGAATAGAACTTGTACAATATAATTACTTCTATAGAAGTATACTTGTATGTAGTATTTGAACATTATTTACCTTTTTTTAATATTTCCTCATTAGAAGGTTAACATTCACATATTTAACTAAGGTAATATACATCTTACGGAAATATTAATAACGTCTTGTGCGATATATTTTTATGTATGAAAAATATTTGACGAGAAATTGAAATAATATCTTCAATTATCGAAGTTGCGTCACTTTTTTTACACCATTATATATCATATCTCCTTATACTGTTCAAAAAGAAAGATAAGTTTTAAATGAGGTTTATTGCCATAAAAATTATCATTTTTAGATTACAATTATCACCTGACCCGCACCTCACATTACATACTATAGTATACTATAGCTATAGCTACCATGATCATAGTGCTGTTTAATGTTCGAAATTAAGGCCAATCATTGTATATTTCATAACTATGACAGTCCATTTTCTTTATACAATTACTACTGCAAAAATAATTCTATATGTTTGAACGTTTTCATGAAACACAATATAACCGTTTCGATCAAAATCATCAACAAATTTACATATATAGGCATATTATATGCATGCATCATAAATGTTTTTATATAGACTTTTATATATATATAGACTTTAATGTTTTTATTTTGTCGCATTCATACCTCAATCATTTAACTAATTAAAAATAAAATACGAGAAATCGATTTAATTCCGCCATTATTTCACCAGCATCCTCGGTTGCAATTAATTAATATACAAATTATGTCACTTACAATCGGGCTTTCATTCTTAGAATTTTTGTATTATATTGCAATGACATGATAGGATATTTATTGTTATATCACTATTTAAATACTAACTGTATGTTATCATAATAATTAATAATAATTCAAAATCAATGAATTTATAATACTTAATTAACTCTTGAATACACATAGTGTATACTGGAGTAAAGTGCTGTTCCTACACTTATCGAAATTATGTATGCTTCAACCCTTTGATTACGAACCACATACTTAGTTGCAAGATTATATTGCTGTGTGCGGCACGAAGGTACGAACATATAACAACATTCCTCACGATCTGTATTTCTATTTCATGTTGGAAATATCATTTATACAAATTAAATGAAATTTCAAATAAACTGTAATTATCAAGGTTGTAACATGATACGTTATACAGAAGAAAATCAAACACTTAACAATACTTGGTCATTTTACAAATCTTTTATTATATCAAACGAAGAATGTTTAAAGCCATTATTAATAATTATAATAATGATTATTAATTATTGGGTGTCAATTGACACCCAGTAATTAGTATAAGACGTATTTTTCTTAGAATTTTTCTTTTTTTACATAACAAGGACTTTTGTTCTTACTCTAAACGTTCTTATGCACTGTCTGCAATCAAAGGGTTAAATAAAACTGTCCATAAAATTCTATACTAGCTTCCCTTTAAATAAGCCACGTGTAACTACAAAAGTATAATTATATATTATCAAATGTGTTCGGCGAAGTTGATTGGTTCACTCAAGGTCGCGAAACTTGATCGTCTATATCTCAAAGGAACAGGCGGCAGTGTCGCTTGTGTGCTCTCGGTGTATGTTGTGTCGATGTGAGAAAAGCGCGGCAAGAAGTTCCACGTTGTTTCTTGCGTTATTAAAATTCCTGTTATCGCAGTCCTGTTGATTTGTTTTAAGGTTCAATCAGGAAAATGACTACGGAAATGGATAAAGAAGAATTAAAGAAACGTTTGACGTCGCTACAGTGGCACGTCACACAGGAAAAGGGTACGGAGCGGTACGTGTGACTAGAATTTGATATATTATACCTATCGCAGAATTAGGCTGTGATTAAGCGTCATTGTTTAATTTGCATCCGTCTATTTTTCGTTTTATGAAAATACTTGTAACAGTTCTTAAGATTTCTTTTTTCGAATATAATACTTCATTGTTGCACAATTATTATACGTATAAACAATGGCTTGCGAAATTCAAAGTTCCCTGATAAACATTTAAATAATGATCGTGTTTCAAAAGTTAAGTGACAATACATATATATATGTCAAGTATATATCGTACAATTCATTGATATCTTATTCGTTTTCAGTTTTCGCGAATTGTAATTTTCAAACTTGTCATAATCGAGGTTATTTAATTTACGGATTATCTCGTGAACAATTTTTTAACTAACAACGATGTATTATTTGGCATTTTAATTGCTTAGTCATAAAGGAGAGTTACACCACTCGTTCGAAGCAGTTTACAAAAATATTTTCTGTATAGTGGAAACCGGCTTACTTTTAGATGATGCGAAACCAAAATAACTTTTTCAAGAGCATGTGTTAGCCTGACTTTGCGTCATGACCGAGTGGTCTAAAAATAAGGCATAGGTCCTAATAATTTTGCTTCCTGCAATACATAGCTTAGGATATTTCTAACTTCTTGATATGTTTTCTTTCTACAGACCATTTAGCGGATGTTACAATAAATTCTACGAGAGGGGCACATACACCTGCATAATTTGCGATCAAGAATTGTTTTCATCCGATACTAAGTACGACAGTGGCTGTGGTTGGCCTGCATTCAATGAAGTATTGGATCAGGGACGAGTCAAGTTAACCAAAGATACTTCACATGGTAAGCGAAATGTAAGAATTTGTTAATTTTAATGACTACATTTTTAGATTTATATACTTGGTTTCTTAGTATAATAACACGATACTTATTATGCGTATCATTCTACATTAATTCAAGCATCTGCTTAAATGGTACATAGATAAACTTTTAATTTGGTTTGCACGCGATAACATCGGGTGATCTAGCGAACTTTGGAGTTTTATCTGTTTACCATTCATAAATACTCTTCATTTTATCTTACACTTCATTCTATCACAAAAACCTGTCCTACACTTTTAGTTCTGCTGATCCCAAGCCTTCCACAACTTCATTTTCCTTTCTTTTGTTCAATATTAATCAGATTCTACATATATCACTGAGATGTATTATTAAAGAATGATAATTGCAGTTAGTCAATTTGATCTGTAGTATATTTTCATAGTACATTTTGTGCATGCAAATTTGATCGATAACAATGAATTCTTGTTGTAATATGTATATATATATTTAATATGTTAATTGTGGTAGCTCTTTTTATAAACTTTTATGTTTTGGTGGTATGTGTCAATTAGGCCTCATACTAAACATTTGTATTTAATAATATGGGCAAATGCATTGCAATGGACATTTTTATCTTTTCTCTTTTGTTGCATTTTAACAGCAATGGGACGACTGAGCTCTGTATGTTTCTTTGCTAAATGTTGTTAGTATAACTTTCAGGAATTTGCTTGATTTGTATTTTCATGAAAAAAAAAAAAATGATGAAGGGAACTTAGCATGCAATGAAGATTCAATAAAATATGGCCCATCTTGAGCAAAGATACAGCACAGGGTAAATATATGTTCTGTATACCGATGTTTCTGTTTACATATATAAGGATATCATTATTTTGCACAGTTGCAAAAATTATATTTTGGTATAATTTAATTGTATGTAATATACGGAAGGCAATCTATTCCTTATCCTTTTACCATGCATGCCACTGCTTAGAGTGTGATTTGTGTCAGATTTACATCATCAATTGTACAAACTAAGATCATATTAATTCTTTTACAATATTTTTTTTACATCAAGTCTGAGGGAAGAAGATTACAATTTCTTAGCTATTTTATCATAGCTTTTGCTTTGTTTATCATAATTTTAACGATGCCATACTTCAAATCGGAAATTCAAACTTAAATTTATATTCCATATAATACTTCAGATGTTTTATTTTCAACTACTTTGATCACAAATGTTATAAATTATTCAAATGTTGCACTGGAACTCATATATGTAGTGATGTTAGGCACAGTAAATTTATAAGATCTAAGAAGCAGATCGCATTAACATTCGTTGTTTATTTATTTGAGTCATCCGAATAAAGTAGTAGTAAAGGTGCACATAAATAGATTATCTAAAACATGAAATCTTAATGTATTTTGTCTAAAATGAAAATATTCTTTTAACTAGTACCATAACAATATCTAACCGAAGATAGATATTACTCAAGAACGGTTTTAATAATATTTCTAACATTGTTGTACGATATGGGCAGTGAATTTGGACAAAGCTTCGATGGATGAATAAAGCAAGGAACAGGATTATGGGTATCCATTAGAATCCGTAGCTATTTCTTTTTGTATTATTTAAAGAATGTAATTTATCAAACATTATATTTTCGTTCATTTAGAATTTCTACTCTCTTTTCAAAACTTACTTTGGATAAGTGATTTTATTGCTTTTATTAATATCAGTTCACTTTTTCTCTGGGGCTGCTATGACCGGAAAACATTTAGAGTGCACAAACAAAGGGGTCGGTCTACGTTTAATCACACTCTATTATTCTATTTCCTTTGTCTTCCTACTGCTCCGCTACCACCACTTCACTCTCACCATTGACACACGAAAACTGCGTCGACAATTGACGTACAGTTGGTGGAAATCTACTACTGCTGATCGCAAACCCAGATATGATGCGGACCGAGGTGACCTGCTCTAAGTGTGGTGCACATTTGGGACATGTATTTAACGACGGGCCAAAACCTACAAGAAAGCGGTTCTGTATCAATTCAGCATCCATAAGCTTCCATGCAGCAGGGGAAGAAAAGAAGACATCATCATGAAACCAGTAGGACGCAAGATTTTAACAAAACTTGGAAGAAATAATTTAAAAAATCTAACTTAAGGTATATATATATATATATATATATATCAAGGGAAGAATTTATATTTCACAATAAACGTGATTCCATTTGGTGTTTGAAACTACATTTTGTTATTGCTATTTCCTATATTTTTGACAAGTTTTGGAAGAAATCTTTGATACAGCAAACATATTAACAACACAAATTACGATTGTGCTAGATTTTAATACGTATTCTGTACTTCCTATGAATATATAACTTAAATATGATTTCTAAGCTTATTTCCACTTGCTAGAAAGCATAGATTATTATATACAAAGTATGTACATTTGTATGCTGCTAGCACTGCTGGTATACATGAGCTGGTATACATATACATGAGTATTCCAAGCAAACATCTGCAATATTATAATCTTGGAACAAATGCAGTGCTGTAATATACACTCTAAGCGAACGTAAGATAATACATTCAGCGTGTATAAAGTATATAAAATTCTACAAATTAATGTAAAATGTTTAAGAAACAATTTATAAAAGAATTATGTTATTTTTTCATGTTACATGTAATGAACATAATATGTAAATAATACGTACTATTTATTTGTCTCAATATATCAAATTATATAAAAAATTCAATACCTTGTAATTGTTAATAATTTATCATTCCTCGCTGTCAAAAGAAAGAAAATACTTTCGTACCTTAACGCATTGTTGACGGAAGGCCAGAATCGGTGTTATTCAGTTTTCAGGCGATACATATAACATACACTGTTAGCATCATCAATAATTGTATTAACCAATTTTTTAATAACGATTTTTTTTTACTTCTTTTTAAATTCTAAAATATACAGGAACTGCAGCTCGATAGGTTTCGTAGATAACTATATGTTCGTTCTATTTGATTTAGAATGACTCTGTCTCTAAATACTAAATAAAAGTAGGAGGATCTTTTCGGAAGGGGAAAAAACTTTTTTGTTATAAAATGTTTCCTTATATTGTAACGTTTCAAAACAAACTAAAAGGTGTTACAGTACAATATATACGCAAATTCTAGGCATTATTTTTACAATAATTCATTATTCATTTACTGCTTCTTCTTTCATTTTTTAAATTCGACACTGTTAAGTATTAGCTTTCCTGAGAAACCAGATTTCTACCAAATGTTTCCCTGCGTTAATAAATGCCAATTCGGTATAAAATAAGAGGGGTACAGTTAAGATAGTAAATTTTCAGAAAAATCTGGAAGCCGATAACTTTCGGGGCATTATACATAAATAAAATGGAGGCTTCGTCGCTAGGCCCGATTTGTTTTTACAATTGAGATCTCAAAGCATTTTCAAAAACATCATATAAAGGCATTGAAAACATGCGTATACATACTTAATCTGATTTATATATAGGAACCTATTTCATAGTTCTAAACTGATAATAATACAATTCTTATAAGGATACATAAATGCACTTGTAATCAACAGTAATCAAGATGTAGATGCAAAAAAAGTTATACTTGTCCAAATTTTTCTAAAAGTCTTGTTTGTATAGTCATATGATTAGTTTTAAACTGTTAAATATAAAATAACGATAGAAACTCCTTTAATGTTGTTAATAATATTTGCTTTCATTATAGCAAGGTATATCCAAATACAACTTTTGTATTCTTTTTCGTTTTGCTAAATGAATTAGATCGAATTTTGTATATAACATGTACGTTTCTCACTATTATCTGCATATTATGTATGAAATTATTAAAAATATGGACAAAAGTAAGGTTTGCATCTAACTTGATTTGATTGGCGAATAAAAATAAATCTTATAGATAGCTGCTTGTAGCTCAAAAATGCTTAATAACTGCCGCAGTAATACAATGACATAAAATGGACGTTGCTTATTTTTCCTTTTCTTCTAAAGATATTTGTGAAAATGCAGGACCTCGTTCAGTATTTCTGATCGAGTTAACGTCAATTTTGACCCTGAATCGCTCATCTCGTTTACCCAAACATATGTTTATTTTAATACTAAACGTGCACAATTATTTTGTTGTCTATACCTTCTATCAATGCTTACAAATTCCAAATAATTTGGAGTAAATGCTGAAACGCAATAATACAAGGGCTCAATCTCACAGAATACCGAGATAAATTTCATACAATTACATATTATAATCCCTGATTCTTTACAGGTAAATAGATTTATTCTTTTCAGCATACAACTCCAAAATTTGGTGTAAGCGCGATACAAACTGAGCTGCTTTGTCTGTCAAGTATAATTAGACATCATTGATTATTATAAAAAGAATAAAAACCCAATCAGGCTGTTTATAATATTACGAAAACAATCAACTCAGTTAAGTAATGAATACATTATTACATATACAATTGTTCATTACTAAATAATGTATGCTCTTTTCTTTTCGTCTCACATATCATTAATTTCATCGATATCTATTATACTTTTATGTGGCGTTCTTTAGTGGTAATTTACGATAAAATTCTATGTATAATTGATGATGAAAAGAATAGAAAGTAACACGTCCGAAAATGTGTATTTCTTAAACTAAAAATATTCAAGGTTTCGTTTTTAGTAATATATGTATAAGATATAATACAATTAGGAAAGACATTAATTATTACGTTTAATGTAGTACAACCATATAGAAACCTTGTCTTAATGTAATCGTCAACGTAAATTTATATATTTATATATAATATATATTTCTGTTGATTTGTATGTTTGCGTCTGTGTTAAACAAAATATCAAATTATTCCATTAGTGGTTCAAGATTACAAGGAATCTAGCGCGAGTTTTTTCACATTCCTAAACATGACAAGACAGGCACTTTATAGTGTCACAAAATGCTCCTATATATTTGAACCTTGTTTTAAAATTTCGTCGATCGTCCGTTCATTTCTTGTAAGACACGTTAAAGACAACTTATGTATGACCTGTATTCGAAGAACACACGTAACTGGACATTTGTCCATAAAAAGATGTTCTTATAAGTAATATATATTTTAGTAACAAGGTCAATACCTCAACGTGTCTCATCAGCGATGGAAATGAGAAAAAGTACCTATCGCTTATCTTACACTTACAAATGAATAGCATTAAATAAGAATTGCATGTATTAAATTTATCATAAACTTCACTATATATGAAATTAATATTCTTTACTATATACACGTTAACTTAACGCAAAAATTGCAGTGTCCGAATATTTAAAAAATCTGTTAAAAAGGCATCAACTTAACATAAATATAATAAAAAAAAGTCTGCTAACATTCAATGACAAGAACGTGATTCTTGTGAACGTTTAAAACAAGTTAGGCTTATCGCTTATATATCTACGTCATACTGACAGACCAAGGACTGAAAACATATTGCTCTGCTCCCCATAACTTCATTCAAAAAATATAAATCTGACACGACGACTCAATTTTCTTCATCATCTACGATTTCTTGTTAAACCATAATAATATATTAGAATAGGTCCTATGTACTTGTTCACATTTCTTTATGGTATTATCTAATAAGGTTTTCGCTATAAATAATGTGTGTTTGTAGCTAACTCTGATCTTTCAATTTTAGAGTCAGTAATACTAGTTTTACATCTTTAGAAAATAACTGACAGTCGCTTGAAAATCCTCGATGTCAGTTCGATATTAGTACAAGTGCTCTTCAGGCAACGACCCGCTCGTTTAACACCCCAATTTATCCTCTACTTTGAAGACTATTTAAATAAAATGTTGAACATCTTGTTACTAATAAAAACTCATCGAGGAATACAAGATTTCTGCCGTCAGATCGTTTTCAGTTCTGATTTAACTTTACCTCCTCGCAACATGCGAGAATCGAGCAATTTAAAAACTTTGAAACCATTTCTCGATACTTTTTCAGGGTATCGGATAAGTTCTATCTATCTATGACCTATATATATATATATATATATATATATTTATATATTTATATATGTTTATTCATTATTTATTATATATTATTGAATTATTGTGCCGTTCCGTTTTGGGAGGGTGATTCATTATTCTTTTTCTTGCAAAAATTATATTGCGATCATTTGTCGTATGACCACAAACACCACTCTTCTAATTACCTTTAGCAGCTTCCTTCGCTGCCATTATTAAAGGTGTTAAGGAAGCAAGTGGCCTTGCTAGTTTCAGAAAAGGGTGCTGCAATTTTCCATGAAAGTACAGATTGTATTAAAGTTCCTTTCTTTTAACGAATGTATTTCTAATGTACACGGTGTCTTACCTGACATTCACAAGTAGATTTACGTCACTATTAATATCCGTAGCGAAAAATGTTTTAGATCAAACTTGAGTGGTTTCGGCGTGTACATATCCTGGCAATGTTAGTTTTATTATAAGTGGACACATAAAGATCAACTTTGTTTATTCAAATGGGGAACCATATTTTTTTAATGCATTGCTATAAAAGCACATTAACCCATGTATGGCCAGAAATCGTTAGTTTACGGGATTATTAAATTAAAATTTCGTATGACGATTACGCGTACACTAATTCAAAATACTAAGGTATGCACCGCTCGAAACCATTTAATTTTTTTCAAAATTTTTCACTACGGATAATAATAATGATGTAAATCAAAATGTCAATATCAGGTGAGACACCATGTATATGAAATATAATTTATATTTGAATAGCATATATATTATTTGAATTACCTTGAGTAACTCGGATGCCGCCGAACGTTTCTCCACTTCAACTTCTAAACATTGATCTAAAAAATCTTGAAAAATTCCCGATAATTTATCTTTTTCTTTAATTTCGGGTTTCCCATTTGTTGCGATTAAATACAATGCTCTTAATGGGTTTTCATTTAAATACGGAGGCTCGCCTTCTATCATTTCAATAGCCATTATACCCAACGACCAGATATCAACCTAAAGATTCAATTGATTTATACATAGTACGATATACATAATGAATTCATCTTGTGCTAACTCTAACTAGTTTATTTACCTTTGGACCGTATTGTTTTCTTGTAACTACTTCTGGTGCCATCCAATATGGTGTACCAACCATCGTAGTTCTTTTGCTTTGTTCAGGTGAAATTTGTGCACAAAACCCAAAATCTGTTAGTTTTACACCACCGTCTAGTCCGAGTAAGATATTATCAGACTTAATATCCCTGTGTATAACTTGATTACAATGAAGGAACTCCAAAGCTTGTAGGACTTCTCGACACACCGCAGCTATTTGACCCTCATCCATACAAGTCTCAGTTACAACATCAGTCAAACTACCGCCAGGCAAATATTCCATAACTACCCATAATTCTTCCCCTACAAGATAACTATCCAAGTAATTTACAACATTCGGGTGTTTATTCTCCCGCATGACCAATATTTCGTTTATTATTAATTCCTTCTTTGGTTGCTGTGAAAGGTTCATCTGTTTGATTGCAACTTCCATCCCCGTTGATGTTTCGATTGCTGTATACACTGTACCAGAAGCGCTAGAAACACAATTTTCGATACATGTGAAAATGTTAGAAGAGTGATTAAAACGAAGTTTACATTATTACTTACCCTTGTCCTATTTTTTCCATTTTTGTATACTTTCTATTCGGATCACCTACGCTTACAATTGTTCGTAGTTTTTCTAATATTTCATCGTCCGACATCTTTTTCTTTCTAGCTTTATCGCTTTGCGCTGGTCTCGTTTGATCCGTGGTCGTTGAGGTGGGTGTTGCTTGATTTTTATTTCTATCCAGTTGTGATTGATGCGGTTGTTGAGGCGTGCCATTTCGTTGAGGCGATCCTAACGTATTAGTTAACGGTGGTGGTGGTTCTTCTTCTATTGGTTTTGTATACTGCCGCAAAAGAAAATAGAAATTTTTGAAATTATACAGGGTAAATATGAGATGTAGCAGAAATTTGTGATAAACTGCTACCGTTAGGTATTACTTACAATTGATTTCGTACGTTCTGGTCTAGCAGAAATCGGTGGTGGAGGAGGTTCGTCCTCTTGTTCGGAACTGGTTGCACAAGCATCTGTTGGTGTACTACTTGGACTACTGCTACTTACTCTGTAATTTGTTTGTCTCTCAGCAGATATATAAATATATATGGTATAAATGATATTTTAGAAGTGTAAAAGGCTCACCTGCTGAGCGAATGCTGGGAATGAGAACTTCCGGAAGCTTGTGACATTGCTTGCCCACGAATACTCCCAACACCTGTTCCGATACTTATACCCATGCTTCTAGGACTACTTGCTCTTTCAATGGGTGCTGAATAAAATGATTCTATCGATCATTATTACACCATAGTAACACCATAAATTCATTTTCATACAAATCTTATTAACTTACCAACCACTCCAACCATTTTTGTGGTTGTCATGTACTTGGAACCCTTTGTTTCTTTACTGCTACTGTCATACCAATTCAAAACATCTAATACAGCCTGTGGATTTTTCTTCTGCTCTTGTTTGCTGATGTTACTGGACATAAGCAACCTTGCCCAAGCCTCTGGCATTCCCTAGGATCAAAAATGATGTTTCAAAGTAACTGTTAAAAACCATGTGGGCATAAATTTAAACGGCGAACAACCGATAAAAGCTACAATGCTTCCACAGATATAATTCACGATTTTTCAAAAACTAAGAGAACGTCGTGCAAATATAAAATGTTTGAAAATTCAATCGATATACAGACGAAATATTTTGTGAGATTCTTAAGCACTGAAACCAATGTTAAATTTTATTCTGCAAGAAAGCCATAATAACGAATGCAACGTTGACTAAAGCACTTGTGAAACTACTAAAGCAGCTATTCCTCTAATCTATGATAAATCAAAAATTTGAAATAAACAAGAGTAACTTAATTCTGTTAATAGCAACAAAAACAAACAGTTAAATCAAGTGTATGTAGAATAAAAGATACAGGCAAACCATTTTTGTGGTCATTTGAAGTTACTTACTTTCAATGGCAGCTTGAAAGAAATACGTGTCTTGTTAGTTTTTACATGTGAAAAAATAATAGGTATAAGAAGCATCAGACAAATTACCAAATTACTTTTCCACAATGTCCATACACATGTGAACAAGTGATGAAAATTTCATTTTTTTTAGGTACGAAAAATCCATTAATTTTCAGCGGTACATTAGCAGTGTCTGTTATAATTTGAAACATCAGAAAAAGTGATTTTGATGTCGAAATAACATTCTTATTTAATTTTTTTAGTTTCAGTTTATTTCTGCACTTGTAAATGATTAAAAACATTTATGATACATTCGTAAATGAATGATTTAATGATGCAAATGTTGATCATTAGGCGTTCAAGAAATATTACTTTGTTAATACAGTATTGCAAATAAGAAATCAATTAAAACTGTGTTAATGTATTATATTCCTTGATTAACTTTCCATCAAGATTATAAAAAGTTGAGCAACAAGTAATGCATTGGAACAATTGGAGCTATTTCTAACAATATAATATTTTGTTTGGATAGTCCGTACCAATGTATAGTAGCAAAGCAGGAAGCGAGTGCATTTTGAACAGGTGAAACAAATTGAAGAAGCCAAATTTGACTTACCGTAAATTCACCAGTAACAGCATCAAATCCAACATGTACAGTATGTTCAAAATTGGTGGGATAACTGATATTGGGTTTATCCTTATTCTCTTTTACCTTCATCTTGCTTTTCAATGTCTTTTTCTTCCGTTCTTCGGAATCTGGTTCCTTCGGCAATGGACGCATATCCACTGGTAAATTGGGTGCCGATTCACCTCTGAAACATTTATTTAATTTGTCATACACGAAACAATAACTAATAAAACAACAATCCTATTTTCACACAATTATTTATAAATTGTAAGCACACTAAAATCGTATACGATCTACAATAAGAATAACAACTACTTTTATAATTACAAATCGTTTAACATTTATTTAACTCAATATATTTATATATGTATGCACATAAGAAACAATTGTTCATGTCTATCAAAACATAATTATAAAATATCATATTAGGATTTAATGATAAATTATTTATAAAATGAGTGCGCATGGTATTTATACTCATGTATTTACATGTATATGAAAATATATATAACATGAATGCACATATGTAGACAAGTATGCCAAGAGTTTATACTTGTAAGTCATGTTAGTAAGGGCTACACATAGAGACTTAAAAGGACGGTCTCCCACATCAGAATGTCAACGTGTCTGAACTGTAGGATTTTATTTTTAGCAACCACTAGATTAGTGTCTGTTCTTCTATTTTTGGAGGATGCTAACTTCTACATATTGCAAAGAAAATAATAAAATACACAATTTAATTAAACTTGTCAATTTTCAAAATATCTGAATAATACAATCAAAATGTATCCTTAAAAATAATAATTACAGTCAAACATTGGTACAAACTTGTAACATTACTTACTAACATCTTACAATTAAGAAACTATCATCCGTAACAATATAAAATGAAGTATAAAGTCATGTTCACCTGTTCGAAGTAAGTCGCACGGGTGGTGCGGGTGGCTTGTCCTCTTCGTCTGACATGATGTTTCTGCCTCTGTCTCTTTGTTGCCAATCTATCTTACGTTTATCTGTATCTCAATACTTCTCCTTAAACGTTTATTTAAATACTATTACTACCTTGCGCTGGTAGCTCTAGTTGCTGCTATATTACAGATATTTCTACAGGACTATCAGTTTGAATCACAGTTGCACAGAGAATCCTTCACATCGACAAGACCAGTGAGTTGTCTGTTGAAAACACGAGACTCTCAGATCCATTCGCCTTCTGTTACCAAAAAAAAGTAAAAAAAAAGAAAAAAAAATGTAGGGTTCGACAATCCTCTTAAACTTAACAAACGTTGCAAAACGATGGTTCAAATACCGGCTGTATATCACAAGCACGGGTGATAGACAGATTCTTCTTGATAACCGGTAGAGGACATGTAATAAGAGGTAGGAAAGATGCCCCTCCTCGTGGTTGACAGTTTCGACGAACTGGTCGGTACTACTCGCGGAACGTTTCGCACGGTCGCGAATAGCCAGCGACAATCTCTGACGGGTCAATGTCGTGAATACGGGGGTGTACTTGAAGACGAGGGGACAGACAGGCACCTCCGAAGCGTGATTCACGCACGGGTGCAGGCAGACACCGTGCCGCATCCACGGCTAGCCAGTTCTTTCTGCCTCTCTCACTCTCTCTTTTTCTATTTCTCGCACTTAATTTTGTGGTGTCGTTCACCGTTCTGACCACCCTTATTGTTGCGATTGCCGTTTAGTTACCGGGACAATTCACTCCTCCCTTTTTTGTGTCTTCTCGCACTCGCGGAAGAAAAAAATACGGTTGTAGTATATCCGTGTATATATGGCGCCGCTTTATCCACACGTCCGTGATGTGCCGCGGTTTGGGCACGGCGGAGGCGGAAGCACGCGGCGCTTTAAGTCTTATCAATGGCACCTCATTTCGTACATAATAATCGACGCCCGATGTCGACGAATCTCTCCCTTATTATTCTCCACAACTTTTCAAAAGTTGATAAGAAGTCTGAATCACCACCGCCGCCGCGGTCCCCTGACACTGCACAGCGCCACCACTAGAACTCTGCTCACTCCCTCTTTTTCTTCATCGCTCTCGCTCTCTCTCTGTCTTTCCTTTTGCTTTTCCTTCAACCATTTACAGTTTTTCAATCGCTTCTTCTTTTACTTCTTTCTCTTTTTTTTTCTCACCGTATCTCGTACACTTGGAAGGTTTTATGATTAGTGCACACACACACGCGCGCGCGCACATAGCACATATATATATATATGATACGTATTTCGTTCCATCTACATCTATTTCAGTTACGTGTACATGTGTGTATGTATAGTTTAAAAAAGAATTTAGAATAATATAGGTTAAAGCGGTGGCAATACTGCGAGTGAATCAATTACAGGGCAGCCAACGTAAAAAGGAGTATTGTTGTAAATTTTGTTACGGTTTTATGCGTGAAAATTCTATATGTACGAATATTGTAATACAGCAATTTGTAATTGTTAATTTCTCGTAGGTGTCTATTAGACTTTTTCACAATTTATGATGTTCTTTTAAATGTTCAATATTTTTATCAAAGAATACATAGAGTATTTTAAATATTTGTCATTTGTCTAGTAATGTCCGGGGCCATTTTTACAAGTGTCCGGCTTTGGAATTTTGCAATCAGAGTTCTTCCGTGGTAGCACGTGGTAGCACTTAAGGAATTGGAATTAGGTTTTTCGAGGATTGTTAAGGTGTGAGAATGAAAAGTGCAGTAAAATTCCTTTCATTGAAGATTTTTTTAAATTACATATGTAATCATTATATAATTATATAATATTATGTATCTTCATTAATGAAGATACAATTAACTTACAAACATGTTATAATTTAAACTTGCAAGCTAATACTTATGAATTATTCTTTTAAATCTATTTAGAATATACCTTAAAACTTAATCTTTATCAATTTAAAAATAACATTTATGTAATATGAAAAGCACAATAAACACAAATAATCTAATACTTACAACACATCTTACACATAAGACTTATACTAAAAATTGACATAGTTCGTATGTAGAAGCTTTATAAAAATGAATTACAGCAACTGTGCAACTTATTTTACATTTTTTAGAACTTGTAATAGTAATATAAGTAATATTAAGATTTACATGAGATCTATCGAATAAACTTAAAATAAAATAAAATATATAATAGATATACATAACAATCAATTGCACAATTGTTCTAAATTAATTCACTATAACTAAAGGATAACTATAACTATAATGTATATACATTATAGTGGCAAATATTCTCATCTCCTTTCTTGCTCTTATGCGCAATGAGAACTGCCAGTCAATGTTCTTCATTTCTTTCCCCATAAAACCTGCACACACAAAAAATACATTAGTAAGTACATAACAGGAGAAATAAAAATTATGAAGGGATGTTTAAAGGAAAAAGATGGGGGGAGAGTTAAACCAGAATCTAAGAGAAAGGGAGGATTAATTGGAAAGGAAGGGAATAACTCAACCCAGAATAAATTTGACATGAACAGAATGAACCATAGTGATGGAAAGCCTTAAAAGCAGGAATATAAGCATGAACTGGTAATTAATGGTAAGTTACATCCTCGGATAGGGTTCGCTAGGCAGCACTGAGCCAGTGAACATTAACTGCGCATTACTAACCACTGTAGTTATTTATGTGGACAGTGTCTTAAGTTGTAATTGCAATTACTTTTGTGTTAATTATGCATTATTTATTATCGTGCTTCTTCTGTAGATACTTCTGTTTTCTGAAGCTCCAGAGATCATTTTTCAGTAAGATAATATTTGCTTCGCCTTAACAATTACATTTTCTAATTCCTCAAGAGGCCTTCCTTTTTACAGATGAAATACCCAAGTGCATATTTTAATTCATAGATTAATTAATATATGTAAAGATATGCTTGAAACTACGCGGGTGTCTGCCAGATTTACAGTGCCTGCTATGGCATCGCCTTCTATACAGAACTATTTGAAACTGCGGGCGCTTGCTATGGTCACAGACGTGATATGGGAATAGCCAAGCCATTTTATGGACTTTCGAGGCCCAACGTGACTGACATACCGACTCAGAAAACCCACGCCGATTCGATCGTCCTCTGCACATGAAGAGTGATCACTTGAAGAACTATTATTTACTGAAGTAGTGTTGGGGACTGGATTCATGCGATTGTGTGAATATATGTAACTGCTTTGGGGGAGATCAGGAAAGCTATTTCTCGGGCAATGTTTCGGTAGAAAAATTGAGCTACGGTGCCTGGTCGCGCGATGCACTTCGGTTCGGCTCGAGTTGAATCGAAATCACATTGCGATGCATCGGGGCGATGAAATCGACAATGAGATGCATGTCACGTCAAGCGTCCCGCCTGTGCTGTCCCTAACAGTGCTGTGTTAAAAATTGGTCAGAAATAGTAAAAGTTCAGTAAGTACAACCCTGGGATCGTAGGTTCAGCTAAAACTTAGGACTCGCAGAATTCTAGTCGCCACGACCCTACAGTCATAGGTCCGCCTAAAGGTCGGTCAGAAACAGTAGAAGTCCAGTAGGTGTGACCCTAGGATAGTAGAATTTATGGAAATAGCAAATATCATCGAGTGCAGCCGACGCGCCGGCGCAGCGCGGAGTGGGGCGGCTCGCGGTGTGTGGTCGGCCGTCGCGCGCTACGCGCCCCGACAGTCGTGATTGAATCATCATAGCGTAAAGTCTTTTGTATACTTAAGGCTAGCGACATACCTCACTCTACAACACAATAGCACCTCGGGCTTTACTTTACCATCATGTACGCTTGATTATTAGCTTCCATTAATTAATACGCGTTTAACTAACAATCGTTCTACTATCGCAACCGTACATTCAACTTTAATAATTATTATCTTTCTTGAGTCTCCTTTGCTGGACGAATGACCGTTCATCCAATTGAGTATGAACGCGTCTTCATCCGGCATCGAGATTTTTTGGATATGAGATTAACTAGTCGTTTGTTGTAACATCACGTTAACTAATTTATTAGTTTGAACTTCGATTCTTTATTATAGTTTATTCAGTCACTTACATACTGCTTTTGCGACTTCGAATTCGATTCCGATATTAGAACAGGTCTTTCCTTTTTGTTGCTGGTATAATGGATGATTGGCTGGCAAAGAATAATATCTTGAGGTTGCAGGATTGGAGTGTTGAGATACAGTTACTGCGATGCATAACAATCAGTTCGATGACATATGATAAAGGACTGGTAACATTTAACTCATTATCCTCACGGTTTTTGTATATCTCTTGTTATCTGGCGATTGGTTTTCGGCTCAAGTTCGTTTCCATTGGTTGAAAGTTATTCAACACTTTAATTATTGCATATAGAGTTCAATACTTACTTCTCTCAATTCGTATATCCACGTTCATTAAATAATGAAAACATTTCAAATACGTAGAACTTACAATGTTCGTAATTGAAACTAGTCAGTGAATTTAATTAATTCTAAACGAAAAATTGAAATGTGTGTAAGACACAGATATTAAAGGAAATCGCTAAATTGGCCTACGGTTATAGGAATATTTATTTCTATGCTAATACAATGGTATGGGTACAATCAGTCCGCTCTAGTCGATCTTTTCCCAAAGAGTGCCTCGACGTTGCATTCTTGCCCGTCTAGAAGGCGCGCCCCCGGTCCCACGGCGCAGTGCCTTCAAGGTTCTGGTTTACGACCCCCAAATGTTTACGGGCCCTGCTCACCTATCGGCCTCGTGGCGACATTTTCCAGATGAATATGCGATGCGCTCCGAAGCCTCGGGTTTTCTTACATGTGGTTATGTTTCGCTTCATTTCGGCCGCGATTTCTATTGTAGCTTCACGAATTATTTTTAACGAACACTTTCATTATCCCTGTGACCTAGTCAGAAGTACGGCCAAAATGTATTTTCGATGCAGGATTACACGCGTAGTTACGTACTCGATGCCATACCCTAATACAATAGTTTCGAATTTTCATTTCTACAAACAGCTGCGAGAATTTATAAATGCGCGATATTAAATATTTACTAAGATCATGATCACCTTCAAAACTCTGACAAAGAGCAGTCACAGTACGCTTTACATAAATCATTTTATTACTCTTATAGACAATTAATAAAAATTAAATCTGAATAATAATACAGTAGTACTTTTCTAAAGAACAAAGCAATAATTCCTCAACAAACTTGAATGACGATGCAAGTTACAAAAATGCCGTACTTCAAATTTGCAAACTAATACTAATGAAATAGTCTTTAAAGTTAATTTACAATATATCTTACAGATTAAACTTATACTAAAATTTACGGACTTTATGTGCTGAAGCGCATTTTAAATTACAACAATTGTGTAACTTCTGCATATGTAAAGCCCAAAGTATTTATCGTATCTTACATTTTATATGTAGTGCATTCAGTAGAACTTGTAGTAACAGTAATATTAAAGTTTATACAAGATCTACCGAATAAGGAGAATATGAAATAAAATATAAACTAGGTATACATAACAGTTAATTACACAATTGTTCTAAATTAATTTTATGCGCTAATAATTACAAACTATTCTTAGAAACCAATTTACTATAACTAAAGTATGTGGCAAGGGATATTCTTTCTTCTTTTTTGCTTTATGCCCAATGAGAAATGTTGATGAAGCTTGTTACTCTGCCTGCGAGACCTACACACACAAAATATATTAGTAAGTATATGTAGCAGAAGAGATAAAGATTGTTAAGTGATATTTAAAGGAACAAGAAAGATTATTTAGCAAGGAATGGAACGAGGAATGGAACTCATGCGAATGAATTTGATGAGAGTAGAAGTCAAGGAATTGACGGACAGCCTAAAAAGAAGAGACTCTGAAATGCAACAGGTGGAATAATACAGAGAAATATATGAAGCTAAATATAATGAAACGTTTAAATATATTAGAACAGCAACCCTACTAAAGTACTTCAGTAAGAATGTAAGATGACACAATCAGCAATCAATAATACAGGTGACAGATGCGAAAGAATTAAAGCATGAAGAAATATTAGGAGAAGGAGAAGAATAAAAGACGTGGCCTGTGCAGACAAAAATTTGAAATGCTAGAACAGGTGTTCTAGTTAATAGAATGTACAGAAATAAAGATAATAGGATATAAAAATGACTTTAGAATTTTAAATGAAATATGTAGGAAAAGCAAAGATGAGAATAGACATGTGATAAAGCGATAAGAATATTCCAATACGTAAGGTAGAGAAGGTATGAAAAGGAGGAGTGGGACAGAAGATGATGAGTTAAGATAATATTGTAAACATAGGTTGTATGGTCACTATGTCCAACTTTCTTTGCTACGAGACCGAAATAAAGAATGAGGCTACTATTAGTATGTATTTATTACATGATGGAAAATGTCTCTAAAGGGAAAATATTCACAAATGTATTTACCTTTGCTAAAGAGCTTGATTGTTGTAAAATAAAATGAACAGTAGAACTTACAATGTTACCGTACATATTAATATTAATGTACAGATTGTAACACTGTGTTTGCTAACACTTTATTAATATGTAAATGAGAGTACGAACCGATTCATACCACTATTTATAAAGAACTGCTGAATTTACATACCACTCATATCCCTGTCTTATCTACACGCAAGGTGTTCATTAGTATCGCCATCTATACAGATGTGTATAAAATTATCCAAGCCTCTGCTACATCTACACTTAATGTAAGTAAGAGGCACAAGTAGTTTCAAGGAGTCCTGTATAGATGGCGACACCATAGCAGGCACTTGTGGCGACTCGCTTGCGCGCCATTTATCGACGGAGTCGTCAATTTGTATCATCGTGAATTCCGCCATGGAGATTCAACGTTCCACCGCACTCAACATCATGGCGCTGCTCTCGCCCAATAGATTTGAGGATACATCCGGCGCTCTCTCAATGATTGGCTGGATGCTCTCGGCCAATCAAGCGCTGCAGGATAGAAAAAGAAGAAGAACGGACGTCGTTTCCTGTTTTTAAAAAGCGTCGCTTGGGAAACCATTCCTTGCCAAAACGTCCTTCTGACTCCATACTAATTTATTTGCTCCGTTAATCGTTATTTTTGTCTCTTTGTACTATTTGTTAATTTTTAATAAATTCTATTTGTTTTTTCACGTTCATCTAAATATTTATATGTGTGGTTTACTTACGGAGTTCCCCACATATTTTGGTGACCCCGACGTGATTTTAAATTAAACGTATTTTTCGCAAAACCGTCATGACTACGCCGCGTACACCGCCGCCCAATGTTGCGGACCCTCCACGCATTTCGCGCCGTAACGACGATGTTCAAGATGCGTTGGCGGAGGCCGAAGCGTACGTGCGGACCTTGGAGGTACCCAGTTTGCCGAAGGTAACTCTCAGCAACCGGGACGCGCCGCCTGAGAACGAAATTCACGCGAGTGAATTTCGTAACGTAAAACTGCCGACCCTTTGGCGCCACAAGCCGCAGCTATGGTTTACGAGGCTTGAATGTGAATTTCAAGTTTTCCGCGTCCGGTCGGACGAAAATAAGCTCAGCGCGGTCGTTCGTCACTTGGATGACTCCCTGATGACCGTTGTGGAAGATTTCTTCATGGACCCGCCCACGACGAACAAATACGAGACGCTTAAGGAAATGCTTATCTCGCGTCTCTCGGTATCTAAGACGAAGCGCCACCACACTTTATTCGCGGAGATAGTGTTGGGGGACCGATCACCCTCCGCGCTGCTTCGCGAAATGAAGTCGCTGGCTGGCAATGAGTTTCCGGAGGACATGCTCAAGACGCTCTGGATGCAGAGACTTCCCCTGAGGATCCAGGAGCTCGTGTCCATCATCGATGGGTTATCATTGACTAAGGTAGCAGAAGCCGCGGACAAATCGATGGAGACATCGACAACCTTCAGCGCTGCGGCAGTTGCAACGACGCCGCGGGACGCTAGGCTGGACATGTTGGAGCAGAAGTTTGATTCCATCATGGCAGGTATCGGAGCCGTGCGCGTGAGGACGCGCGGTCGCTCGTCCGAACGGTCGCGCGCTCGTTCTCAGGCTCGCTCGAAGAGCAGGAAACGAGTTTCGCGGTCAAGGGACTCGCCGGGATATTGTTTCTACCACCGGATGTTTGGGGACCAGGCCAGGCGCTGTACACAGCCGTGTACTGCATCGTTTCCCTTAGCAACGCCGGGAAACGCCAGCAACCGTCCACAATAGGAGCCATCTTGGACGGTTTCCGCACCCCCCGAAGGCTTCACATTTACGACAAACAGAGTGGGATCCGTTTCCTGATTGACACAGGAGCGGATATTTCACTCCTGCCGAAGAAATTTGCAGGAAAACAGCCTCAAGCTGCGCCGCTGCGTTTATTTGCAGCCAACGAGGCTATAATAAACACCTACGGGGAGAAGCTGCTCGAGCTGAATCTCGGATTGGGAAGGACCTTACGCTGGAAGTTTTGCATCGCCGACGTTTCCATGGCGGTGATAGGCGCAGACTTCCTATATTTCTTCGATCTGGGTGTAGACCTGCGACGTGGACGACTTCGCGACCAGCAGTCCGGCACGGAGACTCAAGGACGCCTGACTTCTGAGGCTCACGCATCCGTAGTCACCGTGCTGCCGGAATCGGTATTCCATCGTTTGTTGCAGAAATTTCCTGGCTTGACGAACCCGTCAGCGCCAGCGCACAACACGGTGCAACAGGTCCATCATCATATCGAGACGCAGGGCCCACCAGCAGCACAACCAGCTCGCCGCCTGCCGCCGGAGAAACTGAAAATTGCCAAAGCAGAATTCGCACACATGCTGGAAGCTGGGATCTGTCGACCATCTTCGAGCTCTTGGGCAGCGCCACTACACATGGTGCCCAAGAAGGAAGCCGGAACGTGGAGACCGTGTGGTGACTACAGGGGTCTGAATGCAGTCACGGTACCTGACCGCTACCCCCTTCCGCACGTCCACGATTTCACGTCCGCGCTTCACGGTAAGTCCATTTTCACCACTTTGGACTTGCTCAAGGCTTACCACCAAATCCCAGTCGCTCCAGAGGATGTGCCTAAGACGGCTGTTATAACGCCGTTCGGACTCTTCGAATTCCTGGCAATGCCGTTTGGTTTGAAGAACGCATCGCAGACGTTCCAGAGGTTCATCAATTCCGTTCTTCGCGACCTCGATTTCGCATTTTGTTACGTGGACGACATTTTAGTCGCTTCCGAGTCGCTAGAACAACATCTGGAGCATCTCAAGATCCTGTTTGGTAGATTGCAAGCTGCTGGGGTCACACTGAATGTCGCCAAGTGCACTTTCGGTCAAGCGGAAGTGCGTTTCCTTGGTTACTCAGTGACTCCGGAAGGTATCAAACCCTTGCATGACAAGGTAAGGGCCATTGTCGATTTCCCAAAACCTGAGACGATTGTGGATCTACGAAGGTTCCTGGGGATGCTGAACTACTATCGACGATGCATCAGGCGTGCAGCTCACGACCAGGCGTTGTTGAACGATTTCATCAAGGACTCAAGGAAGAATGACAGGAGACCGGTCATTTGGACTCCCGAAGCTGAGGAGGCTTTCTCTCGGTGCAAGAAGTCTCTCTCCGAAGCCACGCTACTGTTTCATCCCCGTGCAGAGGCTGCCTTGGTTCTTACAACCGACGCATCTGCCTCAGCCGTCGGAGCGGCTTTGGAGCAGGAGATTGGAGGAAAGCTGGAGCCGCTCGCATTCTTCTCAAAGAAGCTGAGTGCGGCCCAGCGGAATTACAGCACGTATGACCGAGAACTTTTGGCCATATATCTCTCAATACGAGCCATGAAAGATTTTGTTGAAGGGAGACCGTTGGTCATCAGAACGGACCATGCGCCGTTAACCTTTGCGTTCCGACAGAAGTTGGATAAGGCGTCACCACGGCAAGCCAGACATCTGGATTACATCGGACAATTCAGCACTAATCTTGTGTATTTGAAAGGGGCAACTAATTGGGTTGCTGATGCGTTGTCCAGGATCGACGCAGTGGACTGTCCGGTACTCATTTCCACCGAGGATCTGGCTGCGGAACAACAGCAGGACCAGGAGCTAATCCAGCTTCTGGCTGATTCGCAACAGACGCGTTTTCGACCATTCACGATGGTTGGGTCGCAGCATCCGCTATACTGTGAAGCAGCGGAAGACGCCATTAGACCATTCATTCCACGATCTTTGAGGAAGCGGATTTTCGATTCTGTTCATGGACTCGCTCATCCGAGCGGACGGGCAACGCGTGAACAGATTCGGTCGAAATTCATCTGGCCAGGGATGAATAAGGACATCACCGGTTGGGCTCGGTCGTGCCTCCAGTGCCAGCGAGCGAAGGTTCATCGGCACGTCAAACTGTCCCCGGAGAAGATTGCGATTCCGGATGAACGGTTCCGGCAGGTCCACTTGGATATTGTGGGGCCCCTGCCCATATGCAACGGGTATAGATATCTCCTAACCATGCTGGATCGGTATACCCGTTGGCCTGAAGCCGTACCATTGAAGGAGATCTCATCTTTTTCGGTGGCTCAAGCTGTGTACGAGGGGTGGGTGACGCGTTTTGGCGCGCCCACGGTCATCACTACCGACCAAGGCTCGCAGTTTGAGGCAGAATTATTTAAGTCGCTGACGAACCTGCTGGGAGCAGCGAAGACCAGGACTTCACCATATCACCCAGCATCCAACGGCATCCTGGAGCGATGGCACCGTACCCTGAAGTCGGCCTTGACGTGTCACCTTCAGGGAGACGGAAACTGGTTGGCGTGTCTTCCAACCGTCATGTTTGGGCTGCGGACGGCTTTCAAGGCCGACATCAAGTGTTCTGCAGCCGAGATTCTCTACGGCACCACACTCAGGGTGCCAGGGGAATTTTTCGAGGACGTGGAGCACCCAGTCAAGCCGGAGATCTTTGTGCAAGATCTCCGCGAGAGGATGAGACGTATTCGACCCAGACCAACTTCACACCACGTGAGGGGCACTTCTTTCATTTTTAGAGAACTGGAGCAGGCTACGCACGTGTTTGTCAGGGACGATACGATTCGACGACCATTGCAGCCGCCCTACAACGGTCCATTCGAGGTTTTAGCGAGGCCGAATTAAAGGCTGTATACGGTTCTGGTGAAGAACAAGCCGACCAATATTTCCACCGAAAGGCTCAAGCCGGCGTACTTTGCTTCACCAGACGGTGTTGAAGAGACCGCTATTCTGGTTCCTGATGCAGCAGCAGCACCACCACCACCACCACCACCACAAACGCTTCGTACCTATCCAGCCGCCGGTAATGCACCCCGCGGCAGGAAGAGGGTGACATTCGCGCCGTCTCTAGGAAGGGAGTGATGTGGCGACTCGCTTGCGCGCCATTTATCGACGGAGTCGTCAATTTGTATCATCGTGAATTCCGCCATGGAGATTCAACGTTCCACCGCACTCAACATCATGGCGCTGCTCTCGCCCAATAGATTTGAGGATACATCCGGCGCTCTCTCAATGATTGGCTGGATGCTCTCGGCCAATCAAGCGCTGCAGGATAGAAAAAGAAGAAGAACGGACGTCGTTTCCTGTTTTTAAAAAGCGTCGCTTGGGAAACCATTCCTTGCCAAAACGTCCTTCTGACTCCATACTAATTTATTTGCTCCGTTAATCGTTATTTTTGTCTCTTTGTACTATTTGTTAATTTTTAATAAATTCTATTTGTTTTTTCACGTTCATCTAAATATTTATATGTGTGGTTTACTTACGGAGTTCCCCACATATTTTGGTGGACTTCACCATATCACCCAGCATCCAACGGCATCCTGGAGCGATGGCACCGTACCCTGAAGTCGGCCTTGACGTGTCACCTTCAGGGAGACGGAAACTGGTTGGCGTGTCTTCCAACCGTCATGTTTGGGCTGCGGACGGCTTTCAAGGCCGACATCAAGTGTTCTGCAGCCGAGATTCTCTACGGCACCACACTCAGGGTGCCAGGGGAATTTTTCGAGGACGTGGAGCACCCAGTCAAGCCGGAGATCTTTGTGCAAGATCTCCGCGAGAGGATGAGACGTATTCGACCCAGACCAACTTCACACCACGTGAGGGGCACTTCTTTCATTTTTAGAGAACTGGAGCAGGCTACGCACGTGTTTGTCAGGGACGATACGATTCGACGACCATTGCAGCCGCCCTACAACGGTCCATTCGAGGTTTTAGCGAGGCCGAATCAAAGGCTGTATACGGTTCTGGTGAAGAACAAGCCGACCAATATTTCCACCGAAAGGCTCAAGCCGGCGTACTTTGCTTCACCAGACGGTGTTGAAGAGACCGCTATTCTGGTTCCTGATGCAGCAGCAGCACCACCACCACCACCACCACCACAAACGCTTCGTACCTATCCAGCCGCCGGTAATGCACCCCGCGGCAGGAAGAGGGTGACATTCGCGCCGTCTCTAGGGAGGGAGTGATGTGGCGACTCGCTTGCGCGCCATTTATCGACGGAGTCGTCAATTTGTATCATCGTGAATTCCGCCATGGAGATTCAACGTTCCACCGCACTCAACATCATGGCGCTGCTCTCGCCCAATAGATTTGAGGATACATCCGGCGCTCTCTCAATGATTGGCTGGATGCTCTCGGCCAATCAAGCGCTGCAGGATAGAAAAAGAAGAAGAACGGACGTCGTTTCCTGTTTTTAAAAAGCGTCGCTTGGGAAACCATTCCTTGCCAAAACGTCCTTCTGACTCCATACTAATTTATTTGCTCCGTTAATCGTTATTTTTGTCTCTTTGTACTATTTGTTAATTTTTAATAAATTCTATTTGTTTTTTCACGTTCATCTAAATATTTATATGTGTGGTTTACTTACGGAGTTCCCCACACACTTGTGGCGACTCGCTTGCGCGCCATTTATCGATGGAGTCGTGAATTTGTATCATCGTGAATTCCGCCATGGAGATTCATCCTTCCACCGCACTCATCATCATGGCGCTGCTCTCGCCCAATAGATTTGGAGGTACATCCGGTACATCCGGCGCTCTCTCAATGATTGGCTGGATGCCCTCGGCCAATCAAGAGCTGCAGGATAGAAAAAGAAGAAGACCGGACGTTTCCTGTTTTTGAAAGCGTCGCTTGGGAAGCCATTCCTTGCCAAAGCGTCGTTTTGACTCCATCCTAATTTATTTGTTCTGTTATACGTTGTTTTTGTCTCTGTGGACTATTTGTTAATTTTTAATAAATTCTACTCGTTTTTTTCACGTTCATTTCAATATTTATATGTGTGGTTTATTTACGGAGTTCCCCACACACTGTAGATATGGCAGAGACCCGCGTATTTTCTAGCACATCTTTACAGATATTAATAAATTTATGAATTAAAATATTTACATGGGTGTTTCATTTACAAAACGAGAAGACTTCTTGAGGAATAAGAAAATGTAATCCTCAAGGTGAAACAAATATTACCTTACTGAAGAATTAACTCTAGGAGCAGGACTGTCAATTGGCGATTCACGAGCCATCTGCGGCTCCTTCGCCTAACTAGATCTTCCACCTACAGCGAACTGGTGACTGTCGAACTACGCGTGGCTTGCCCCTGGTTCCGAGCCAGTCATTACCTTTGCTGAGGAGTATGTTAACTTTAACTGGTAGTGGGGTCGGCTCTTGAGGAGAAAATCGTGGCAGCATCTGCCCTGTCCTGTTCTGAACCGATAATGTCGCATATGACACGAAAATGATAAAGGGGCTATTTAGTCCCCAAACTGGGTGACAAATTTTTTGGTGTATACTAGGTCTATTTTGTACCTCATTTGTGGCAATACGCATGTTCAATTCTTTCATAATTCAATGATTTTTGTTTAAATCTCATTTACTGAACTTAATTTCACAAAATGTGTAATATAATTATAAGTCTCGCATTTGAGAAAAAAAAATATTTAAACAATTCTGTATTTTAGGTCCCTAATAACTTGGTTGTATTGTCTTATATAAGTAACAGTAAAACACGAAAATTATTTCAGTTGCAATAAAATTTTTGCTTTAATAATACAATAAGTTACTTTAATCCTTTATAAGTTTATAGATTTTTATTTATTAATATGTACATTTACATTCGATTATTTACATAATTGATTAGCAAAAGGAACGGTATAACATTTAATTTATCTAGTCAATGTTATTGGAATATTATGAGATATCGAATCGTACTTGAATTATTTGTATGAATTAATAACAAATACATGGGTCCCTCCGTTCGTACATTTTATAACAAAATATAATTTATCGAATATATTTTTGTCTGCTATCTTATCTTTCAGTGGTGCTTGAATGATGACAACATGTATGAAGTTAGCTGCCAGAAGTGGTTAATCATAAAGCAAGAAAGCAGAGTGTAATCGTAATTTACGGAACACTAGATTGTTTATGGTCGGAGCAATTATTTTCGTTTGAATCGACCAATATTTATTTTTATGTCAGAAAGCATTTTTTTTAAGTTACACTTGGCATCGCGTCTTATTCTGTAAAAAGAAAAGTGCACTCTGTATTGTATGCATGTCGGAATGTTATAATGTGCTTGTGATTCATCGAACAGCGTTAAATAACCTCGATATGAAATTTGACATTTGACCACGAATTTGACGTATGTGTAAGATGTACTGTTATTAAAAATATGGTAGATGTTGTCTGATTCTACGACTGTGTTGCACTATTCGTTGATTTGTTACAGGGCCGACGACTGATCAACACCAGTGGAGCAAAGATTGACCGAATTATTTTTAACTGAATCTACCGTTTAAAATAATCGATTTAAGATGAAAAAGAAGGTGTTTAAATTTATTATTTACACAAAGTTACGATACCTCGAATTTATTGTAGAATTTCAGAGTAAGAATTTATATAATTTCGTGTGTAACGCATGTTTCTTTGTTTCTTTAGGTTTTGTTAATGGGAAAGAGCGGTTCAGGAAAGACGAGTATGCGTAGCATAATTTTTGCCAATTACATTGCTCGAGATACTCGTCGATTGGGAGCAACAAGTATGTAGTATATAATACTACAAATTCTCTCGTCAGTGGACTTAAAGTAGCAGTGTAACCGCTTGAACACTGCAATGGAAAGCCATGTGCGTGTCCACAGTGAACATCATTTTCCTGAGCATTGTTTTGACTTTACGCATGTATGGAAACAGCTGTGTCCAATGTAGCATGCTCTATTGACAGATCACTGTAATTACACATGAGGTTTTCGCTGCTATGTTTAGACGACCGCAATGCCTTTGAGTCCATTGGCAAGAGAATTGCCCTATATAATATGATATATTACTTTTTCTACTTACTGATTAATTTATCGATGTCTTTGATAGTTGACGTAGAGCACAGCCATGTTAGGTTCCTTGGGAATTTGGTGCTAAACCTATGGGATTGCGGTGGTCAAGAAGCATTTATGGAGAATTATTTCGCCTCCCAACGTGACAACATATTCAGAAATGTAGAAGTTCTAATCTATGTTTTCGACGTAGAATCAAGAGAATTAGATAAAGATATGCACTACTATCAAAGTTGCTTAGAAGCAATATTGCAAAATAGTCCAGAAGCAAAAATATTCTGCTTAGTACATAAGATGGATTTAGTACAAGAAGATCAACGGGATATGATATTTAAGGAAAGAGAGGAAGACTTGAAGAGGCTTAGTTTGCCACTCGAATGCACTTGTTTCAGAACTAGCATATGGGATGAAACTTTGTATAGGTACACGTTTGTGATTATATAATGGTTTTTATATACAATATTTTTATTTATTCGCATAAATTATTATATTCAGGGCGTGGTCTTCAATTGTGTATATGTTAATTCCTAATGTAAAAGAACTCGAACAAAGTCTTAAACAGTTCACGAATATTATCGATGCTGATGAAGTACTTTTGTTTGAGAGAGCAACGTTTTTAGTAATTAGCTATTGTCAGAGGCAACATCATAGAGATGTGCATCGATTTGAAAAAGTTTCCAATATAATAAAACAGTTTAAATTAAGTTGCAGGTAAATGTGAAAAATAATATTACAATGAATGATAAACAAATATTATAGGCCGAATACATATCTATATATTTATGTATTATATTTTTCAGCAAATTGGCGGCACAGTTTCAAAGTATGGAAGTTAGAAATACAAACTTTGCGGCGTTTATCGACGTGTTTACGTCGAATACATATGTTATGGTTATCATGTCGGACCCTGCCATTCGTAAGTATTTATTATTTGAAACGTTGCTATAGCAAGCATTGAAACATTTCTTTATACCTTTTCTTTTTCAGCGTCAGCGGCAACATTAATCAACATCCGTAACGCACGAAAACATTTCGAAAAACTAGAGCGTGCTAGCCAAAGTTCTGCATTAAGCAGATAGAAATCAGCACGGCCCAGGCGCATTGTCTCCCGGGTCCAGGCTGTTAATCATTATTGAATCTAAATGTCCACTTTGGAAAGGAATCAACTGAATGAAAATGCATAAGAATTATTCCTTTCTGTTAATTAAAGTTAACATATAAGTTTGTAAACGGATGCCGCATCCACGGTATGAATGAATTCAACGTGCAATGATAATTTTTTACAGTGCCGATATTCTCAGTGTCATTTTTCAAAAACATATTATTTTCCAGGAAAGATTCTAAATTATTAGTAATTTATTTTATACAAAACTTGAACAGGCGCTTGCATAAATATTTTTACAAAATATGTATGGCAATAAAGACAGCAAATAAACATCCGCTATTATAGAATTGTGCGCTCTATTATATTGAGTGAACTTGCATTTCGATTTATAGGAAATACTTTTCTGTTTCGTAGGTAATACATGGTTTTCTGGTTTTATCATTTTTCCTGGTTCCTTGTCATGGTGTACTATTTTTGTATAGGAATCCTTCTGGCCTGTTATAAAGATATATATTTTCTTACATTATATTCACTTAACGTAATAGTGTATGTATATTTATAATGACGACATTATTGCTACAGGAATCAAGATAATCAATGATTGTATCTTTCTCACTTTAAATAATGATAATATTGAATTATATGTTATATTTTGTACATAACTTTTCGTTCACGTTATTTAACACGAAACATTAATTAAACGTGTATCAGTTTATTTACAGCTGTATTTATTAAATGCGCTCGAAGAAACGGAATAATACAAGCAAATACACGTATGCATGTATCACAAATCTGTATTTTTTAACTATACAAATAAATAAGATCGGAAAGTTCAGGTATTATTTTTATGTTACTCTAATAAATAAGGACCATAGATTCGTAAGTCGAACGATACGTGTTTAAATTAAATTGAAATTGCCGCCATTCCTTCAGTAATGGCGTATTCTTGTATTGTCATCACTGTAGGTTGACACCAGCAGCGTGTCTCGAGTTTACTATGGATAGAATAATTAAAGGGATAATGAAATATAGATTGTGGCATAGAGAAGGAATGGTGAAACAGTTTGAAAATGTTCGAGACCATCCTGAGGTACGTTGAAATTATTTTACTTAATGTACTGCACGTACAAACTTGTTTTCATGAGTGTTCATTTGTGATGTTTTCATGTGTTACAATATATGTATGTTAATATTTAAATCGTATAGGAATAATAATTGTCGCTGACAACTAATGTGTAACGATGGGCTACAAAGTTGTGATAGAGTGTAATTAAATCGTGTCATTTTTTATGAATTCTTTCTAACATTTTTATAGACGAAGATTGCTCTATTCTATAATCTGATACACACACGCGCACATCCTTGACCCACAGAATCATTGATAAAAAAGAAAATACAGACATGTGTTCACAATTTTATCGGAGCACGTGTTAATAGTTATTTCGCCTCACAAGCCATGTAATATAAACAAGCCGTTTAATTATTATCATTATTATCATAATTTATTATTAACGAGGAAAGCTATATTAGCTATTTGCATTTAAATATATGATAATTTCGTGTATCTGATATTTAAAATTCAAACGCTAATAAAGCGAAATATTCATGATTTTTATACTATTTCAAATTAATTGCCGTTTAGCATGAAAACTATACACGCGTTAGGTGGTTTAAAAAGAGAAAAAGGATTTTTATCGCAATTTGATTATTACGATTTAACCGTTATGTTATATTAAAGGGTGTAAGGTTCAATGATATGCTTCCTGTGGTAATTGATATCTTTCATTCCTGTTACCACAGCCAAAGGCAGTATTCTTTACCTGCATGGACTCCCGGATGATTCCAACTAGATTTACGGAAACAAACGTTGGGGACATGTTTGTCGGTACGAAATTTCGTTATAACATAATTGATTTGAGTATGAAACTAAAAGTAAACATGATTGCAATGCTGCTGAAAAATAATTTTGTTTCTCTGTCTGTATCTAATTAAGTTATTTACCTAGGCAAAGATATCCGGTTCATAAACTATAAAACATATTTTTTAAATGAAAAAATGAGTAAATCGAAGTTGATTTGAATAAGTTTAGTGAGACATGCATGCACAGTAACTTAGTTAAATTCATAACATTATTCCATATTGAATTATTAAATAACTTTCGATAATAAATAAGGAGGTATTTTTTATAAACTTTGAAATACTGATCAAAACGAAGTTTGATCTTAACAAGTTTCGTCATATAAATTGTGTATTTTTTAAACAGAAATGTATTGCTAATAACTAATTAAGTAGCTATTCAAACCACTAACTACCGTGTTGATAGTCCATACGAAAACTATTTTTCTATTTGGAAATGGTGAAATCCAAGTTAATCTTAAGATGTTTGGTGATTGATTGTTTACCTTTTCCAGTCAGAAATGCAGGCAACATCATTCCTCATTCTCAACATTTCGTGGATGAACTAACGATGTGCGAACCTGCGGCGTTAGAACTCGGCTGCGTTGTGAACGATATAAGGCACATTATAGTTTGTGGCCATAGCGATTGCAAAGCTATGAATTTGTTGTACGCCCTGCAAGACGAGGAGTTTGCATCGAAAGTATGTGTTTTATTTATTTCATTTTTTTTCTTCGCACAACTGTACGAATTTATGATCATGCGTCTCTTTCAGTCGAACAGAAGGATATCGCCACTGAGAGCATGGTTGTGCGCGCACGCCAGCAGCAGCTTAGCGAAATTTCAGCAGCTCGAAATTAGCGGCTTCCACGAGCCGATACTTTTTCAAGCTGAGACGCCTTTACGAAAGTTTGTGGCTTATATTGACCCCGAAAATAAATTTGCCATTGAGGACAAATTATCTCAGGTTGGTGCAACTATGGTCTAGATTAATCTTGATATACGGGCGTTACGGTTACAGTCGTACTTCCAATCAGTGATTAAGCCGTGTGTAATATACTTTAATTTCAGATAAATACCCTGCAACAGCTGCAGAACATAGCGTCCTATGGGTTTTTAAAGAAACGTCTGGAAAGGCACGATTTGCACATTCACGCGCTCTGGTTCGATATTTATACCGGCGATGTTTACTACTTCAGCAGAGCAAATAAAAGATTTGTGGAAATAAACGAGGCGAATGAGACGCCTTTGCTCGCAGAAATTAAGAAATATTATTCTTGAATTGTTCAGTTTCTTTTTTTGCGGGGGACAGAGTCGTTTCTTTAGATAAGATATCCGTTATTTAAGACTGAATACGTTCGATTCCATGAATCTTCCGAGAACGTTGAAACGTAGAACGACTGCGGCTTAGATACTCGTTCAATTGAAGACCGTGTAATGTACCTGGATGTGAAAGTAGTGAATTCTCTTCCCCCCTTTTTTTTTATTAAGATTCATGTTACAAACTTGTCCGCACAAAATATTCCACTACAGTATCTACCGTCGAAGGTATTTGTACGAAGTATACGTGATACACATTTATTTTTAATAATATGCAAAGTTTACTGTAATGCTTCATTGAATATCCTTACGTATATGTCGAGTCTCATACACGCGACCATGTGCTGATTAAGATGTGTATAAGAAATGACGAGACTTTCTTTAACGAGGTTTACCCAGTTGAAATTGTTAGAATAATGAGCGAAATGTTATTTTTGGAATCATATAAATCGTGGCATATTTTACATAATGTTATATATTATATACAAAGTTTAACTATATGTATATTTACAACGATTTATACAACTGTACAAATCTATAGATATAATTTATATAACTCTATGTATCAGTTATGATAAAAGTACAAAGTATATTTATTGCTTTTGGGATCTGTATAATTCGATTCTATTTAACGTTCCATACGGCATCCCGTCGATTTGTTTCAGTATACTTTGCGCGTGCAACCTATCGCGCAAAAATTGAAGTGGAAGAATAAGAGCCGATGGACGTACCGTACTGTCGGATGGACGGTTTCGTGGCCAGGTGAACTAGAGCATGCCACTCCCGAAAGAGAAAGCAAAACAACGAACCAAGGTGTAGAATTAGGATAATGATAAGTACGGTGTCGGAGGTTCGAGTCAATTTATTGACGCAATGCACATACGTTGGTTATTCGCACTTGTCGTAAATTCGTAACAGTACTTTTAAAAGAAGAAAATTTTAGGTCGCTGTCCAAGTAACTATGCGCGATTAAATTATTTTGATTTTTCGAATTTTAACGTACTTACATTTGAAAAGCGTGACATATAAATTACTCAAATTTATATTCATTGTTAGGAAATGCAATTTTTCTTTAAAAATTATTTATTATTAAAATAAACCATCGTTGTTAATCTTTTTCAATTATTAAGTTACATTGTCCCAATGCGTATGCAAAATAGGTGGCTCGAAACGTACGCGAGAAAGTAAACTATAGGTACAACTGTTCTAAGCTAAGAACAAGGGACACCGATACGCTGCAGGACAGACGTCGAAGAATTTCGATGCAAATTCGCAATTTCTCCTGCTGCTTCCATAACTCTGTGTGCATAAAAATCCCATAAATCGTCTAGTGAAGTATGTCTTCTGCTCGCTGACGAGAGGCCGTGCACATATCGCGTGGCACGAGGCACGCATACATCCTGGAGGCCTGTAGCCAGACATGAAAAACGGTTCGAGCGGCTCACGCTTTTCAGCGTGTTTCGCGGTAAAAGTGAAGAGGATTCGCTTCTCTGTCTAGGCGAATCGTCGAGTTGGGCCGGTTAAGCCGGTCTACGGACTGTGACGAGATCTGGCATAGTTGCTACCAACCGAAAGGTGGGAGATCAAGGAATCTACTCGGTTTCTGAAGGTGATACTCGTATCCTCCTTTTTCCTTTTCTTTTTCTTCTGTTTCTTCTCCAGCTTCGTATCCTTGCACCCCACGTATCGTATCGGTACACTGGCCCGCATTGTGGGGTTATCTATCGCGGTAAAGGCAAGCGTGGTCTTTAAATACAACGCATGTCCTGCGTTAAAAAGTAAAATCGCGCCACCTATTATCTTTGAACGCATGTGTGATTCAGAGCGAGACATATTTACCGTCTGAAAAATACCGTACTGCTTGAGATAAATAGTCGTGGAACCGGGCCGGGACTGTCCCGTGGTCGTTAAGCTTCGACTAGTACGACCCTGGGTCGTGGAACCAGGACTGGGCCACCCTCGAATTGTGCTGCCCGAAATTGTAGTCGTGGAATCTCGTTTAGGTTATCGTAGGGTTGCGGAACACGACGGGAGCCATCTCTGATAAACCCGCAAGATTTACGAATTTCGGGCGTCGAGTATGTGACCGCAAATTTGCACGGGTGCAGAGGGGGTTGATCCTTTAAATTAACAATGGACATCTCGAATCTCTTAATTGCACATTCCATTCTACACATCAAACTCACCCCACACGTAATAACAATAATATTTATTGAATTATGAGCGGGTTAGAGCCCTTTGTTACCTAATGATAGAAACCAAACCACAGAACCCGATGACAGAAAACAAACTGAAATAAACCAGTTCTTATATAAAAATACCTCTGCCAGTACTGCGACACTTTTGTGGACCGTTTATTTTCCAATACGCCAATCGATCACCAGGTGGCGGAATGACAACAACCGTTTTAAAGCGTGCACGTTTCCTAGCTTCCGTGAAGGGTGTCGCCATTCAATTAGATTCGGTTACGAAATTCAGGTGCACGGTCTTCCAAATGGCTTACCTGGCGTCGCGGACAATATTGTTTACTGCCCTGCAGTGGCCAGACAATTTGTGCAGTTCTGTGGCCGGGGGACGGATCGTAGACACAGCTAAAGCCACAGGGGGTTGAGATCCTCGGGTGAACCAGGAAGTCAAAGGAGGCGCAATAGACTACGGTCTTTCAACCCTGTGTACACCGCAATTCTACGGCGCGACGCTTCCGCGTTCACTTAAGGTTTTTGTTCCGCAAATGCCGGAACGAGTTTCACCGAAATGTCGCCCGACAGCCTCTTTCTGAGGAAGCGGCGCGACTCGGGGGATGCTTCTGTGATTTAATTTACGGGTTTACCGATTTATGTGGGAAACATTTCTTGAATACTTTTGTAAGGGAACAGCTAATTTTTTGATATATTTGTTACTTTGGAGGAGAAATTTTAACGGGGATCGCGGGTAATAGGGAAATAGTCGGTTTGTTTCGAAGACACATTTGTCCAAGACAATTGGTCCAATTTTATATTCATATCGAATCATATTTTTTTGTTTGGAATAATGGTTTGTAACTGATGGGCATCGTAATCGATGGTTATCCGAAATTAACTGTTTTATTTCCCTTCGACTTTGACTATTCGGGGTAATAAACTCTTTATTGTATGAGGTAAGAATTAAGTTTTATGCATTTATTGCTTTTTATTCCTCCCTCTGTGTATTTACATTTAAGCTGACCAAAAAGTAAACTAACTTCAGATATTATTCGAATAGGTATGTTCGAAATTTATTGCGGACATCAGTCCATAGAAAGTGTCGGCACAATAAAATGTATTGAACATATTTCGTAACCATTCGCTCGGCGGATTATTTATCTCCGAGAATAATAAATGTGTAACTGATATCGTATGAATAACAGGTACCAAATAAACGAACGAATAAGCACCCGAATAAAAATGTATGACCCAGTCATTTTCACGGCAGACTTGTGAATCGCTTGTCATAATAACCGCTGGTTAGAAATGTAAACGTAATTTCACAACATCGATAAGCAGTATATAATACCTGTAAATAACCTTTCAATAAACTATTTACGCATCCACGTTTGCATCGGACTTCCGTTTCGTTTCTTAATCGTCGAACACGCTGACGACAATTGCGCGAACAACTCTGAGCGGAACGTTCCACGAAACGCATCCGCGGGTCTCGAAATTCCATGTCATTCTATCGTCAAAAAAAAGTCTGCAACCTGTTTTGCCGAACTGCAGCGCATTCGTTGTAATATTTTTTACAGGTCGGATTGGATAACGTCCCTCGCACGAATTTACTCGGTACGTTAATTAATTACGCGGATACGACGTCGTTAATTTTTCTACGCTCCGACGAGCCTTCCTTGCGGCTAGGTAACGCTTCTACAAGAATAAGGTTTCGGAAAAATACACGAGCGTAACGAAGTAGTAATGCCACCGGGGGCTGTAGCGTGTTATGCTTCGGCACACACCACTGGCCACGCACTCTTTTTCTTCGACCGATCTAAAATGAAAGAAAAAAAAAAGGAGAAAAAAAAAGAGATCGTGCGAAATCGTGACATCGTTACTATCTCCTATGCTTCAACGGCGAATCTACCTGTACAACTGTTCGGCGGGATGAAACGGGACCAACGTGGCATTATATTTCGCAACCCCTGTTCACGATGAAAATTGTATAACAGATTAAATAGACTTAAAAATATGCACATAAATATCCATAATTGGGCACTACCTTCTCTTTTCTTTCTTCTGTTCCGAGTGGAGCCGCGAATGGTGTTGGTTTTGATACGTTTGCATGCGATATGTCTACTGTTGTAATTAATGTGCCGTGTATCGCGGCGATTGCGAAGCACCTTAATTCAGCTTTTTAATTAAATATCGCGATACCTAGACCGGAATTGAACTTTCGAATTGAACAAAAGTCTAATCGAACGATATCTGACACCTCTTCGGTTCGATTCCAGTGTTGGGCATCTTGTTTGGTGTTTTCTGCTGTATTTCGTTTGGACGAAAATTTCGATTATGCGAGCAAGAGGAAATAGGGAAATCGGTGTACCGTATTTCTGGCCAGCATTTTTGTAACAATAATATACAGGTAAATATGTTCTAACAAATATTTTCCAACGAGGTACCTACATGAATATCGAACGTCCACCTTTTGGAAGCTTTTTAAATTTTATCGTCAAAGCGCTTGATTGCTTCCGAACTTTCTGTATTTAAAATAAATTTCCTTATTTTTGTTTTGCGGAGGTGACCGATTTGGCCAACGAGCGGCTTCATTGCAAATTTGTTCTTTTACATTATTCGTAATAAAGTGAATCTATAATTGAAATTCGTTAATATAATTGATCTCCGATTTAGGCTAATGTATTTTCAATCGCAGACAATTCGAAGATAATCCGACACGGAAATTACTTTATATCAAAATGTAAAAGGGTAGTTTTTTTCGTCTTTATTAGATACTTTTTCCATCGCAGTTCATTCAATCTATTCTTTTCTTTTCCTTTAAAGCGGATACACCTTTACATTTAAATAATATTCATTTGTTCATCGAGGTATGTGTCATTTGAATCGATCCCGGGTTCGTCGGAGAAAAATGTTGCAAAGTATCGGCAAACAGTACGGTCGTTACAATTTCCCCATAGATTAATATTCCGTTTTCTTTACACATAATAACTCAAATGACCAAAAATTTCGCAGATCAGAATACGAAATTTCGTAACATTCCTGTGCCAAATGATTTCGTAATAAATAAACTGTATCAAAATGAAGGTGCTACAAAAATATGCCATAGAAATGTTTTTTAACCCATAGCATCGTCGATTCTAATGAACCTGAGATATCGAAGCTCCTCAATTATTAAGGGAAACCGCATATAACAATACTAATGGCAATAATAATCACACGAATATTATTTTATTTGTACATACAGTGCCGAGGTATAATTTACGTTGTAGGTTCCCTTAGAATAAAAGAGAAAGAAAAGAACACGAAACTGACCGTCCACGAGGTGGAAAGAAATCGCGTGGAAAGAGTAGGAAGGTGGGCCTTTTGCTCGGCGCGTCGAGCAGGCAGAATCCTTACGTGTCCGTCGGTGTTCCCGTTTTCAGGCCCCGTGTTTCGTGTCCGAGTAAAAGTGAGTCCCAGATAAAACGGCATGTCGGGCCGTAAATATACCGCAGGACACAAAAACTCGTACGGTTCCGTAACTGTGTTCGCGTCTGCAACGAAATTAAAAGGGACACACAAGGTAGAGTGAACGCGCCGCGGCGATGGACAGGGGTGGGGGCAAAATGTTCCGTACGAAAATCCGTACGATAAGCACACTTATCGCCTTTTAATTTCTCGCCACTCTTCAGCATCTATTTAACGCCCGCCGTCGAGATTTGGGTCAAGGAAGTGACGAGTGGTGCGAGTTTGACACAATTCCCTCTTATTCGTCGGTCGAATGTCAAGGTGTATGTCTGGTGATCGGGGGGCCCGTGTATAAGACGTCACCGTCCCCTCACCGCCCCACCGTTTCTTTGTGCGTGTCTATTCCCCGCCACGAAATGCCCGAAATTCTGAACGGGACCGTTAGCCTAACGCCTAACTGTATAATAGTGGCGCAACGCTGTACGAAAAACCTCTCTTTCCTTCAATCGGGCCCCACCCCACCGTTCTCAGTCCCTTTCTTGATCCACCTTACCTTTACCCGCTCCCTTGACGTTCCGTTGAATTAATGCACGCAGGTTTAGCCAGGTGTAATGTCAGCCGCTGGTGCCTACTTACGGCCCCGCTCGTAAATCGTAGGGCGACTAATCAAATTGTATGGAATTTACGAGAAACTTGTTGGGGTCTTATGATATATTTAACGGCGGACAGGTTTTCTTCGTGTTTTACTCGGATAATTGGTTTTGCGTACAATGAAAAGCAAGTGAAATACTTTTAGCGATACCTTACCAAAATCGTGAATAATATGTAATTGACAATTGACGAACAGAATCTTCTTTTGATCTACCTGTGCTGTCTGTTTCGTATGTACATAGCGTTTCTGATAATTCTTTTAGTTTATACTTTGACTATCAATGTTTGTCCATTCTTATATTGCAACGCTCGAGCACTTTAAATATGCCTTCCACTGTTTAAAAGATTTCACCTGTTAAGCATGGGATTTTCTTCTACTAAACTAATATTGAACATATATTCGCAAGTATACACAAAACTGTAACTACGTACGTGTAATTTCAATCGTTTGCATTGCTTGGTCGAAATTTGTAAAAACGAATAAGTGTCCTGTGACTTTCGAGCAAGGGTGTATGTCTGCGCCACTGGGAACAATGATACTGGTTAAACGCTCGTTACCCGGGGAATAATGACGATTTGATTACTTTCTTTTCAATTGCTAACTGTAACTGAAAGCTTAAATGGAAATCTAATGTGTATTAAAAGCGTACTCTTTTGTTTAATGTTTCTGATTGCAGGCTTCAAATGTCGCCGGGCTTAAGTGTTTACGGTGTTTATGGGGCAGTGTAATTATTGCAGAGTTACGTAGAATGGGTTGTGAAAAGGAAGGTTGGGAACGGAGTACAGGTGGATGTAGGGTTTCGCGTGGGTCACTTTTGCTTGCAATTATATTCTTCGTGATTGGTAACGGGATTCGTTTATAATAAAAGTACGATAATGACTTTTCTTCGGTCGAAAACCTTCATATGTGGTTTATGATAGATGCGATATTAGTTAATTGAAACCGTTTCTTTTTAGTGCCTGTAATCTGCTGCTATTTTTCCAACAATGATGCAGGTAACAACTTGACGACTGTACAAGAAAATCATAATTTTGACTTAAAACAATTGAAAGGACATAATTAAAATGATCTAAAATAATCTGATGCTAAATAATTTACCCTTCGTAAAATGATACTGACATATTTCACGACTGCAGTCGATTCTACTCCGAATTTTGAATGGGATTGCTGTAATTTGTGCAGTGGAAAATACTGAGGAGAATTGAAAGGGCTGTAAAGTAAGAGAGAGTGATGATGTTTGTTTGTCATATTTTTATATTTCGTACAATCTTTGTTGGCTGTTGGTGTCACGGTTTAAAGAAAATTGAAGAGAAATGCTCTCTTTTATTAACTTATTTCTCTGCACAATTGCTTCAATTAGTCTTAATCAGTCCTTCTATCTGCCTGTGATAAATTTAGCAACAAATGAACGAGGTGGAAAATATTTAATGTGAAAAATGCAATCACAAATTTGGAGTACAGCTTTTATAAATAAAAACATTGGTCTCAAACTTGTTGACCACTCATTTATTTAACGAGTGTATAGAAATCATTAGGTGGTACTGAATCACATTTTTCTGTACAGTACACACTCTATCTAACCCTGTGTTTATAAGCTGTAATAATATTACTTTTAGTTTTATTTTTTATGCTTAATCTAAGATATAATAAAAAGGATACATTTTTATTTCATTTCATTTTACAAGTAGCGTACATTGAAGATATTTATCGTATTTTTCCATTTTATTTTAATTCAGCTTACAGGAAATTAAACCGACTATCTTTTCATCTCAAACCTAATTCATATGCACAAACCAGTAACGCATGGTACACGGTGAAATTTCCATAACTAAGTTCTCGTGTACTTAGCTAGTTTTTAAAGTCGTTTTTCTGGAAAACGAGGTCCTCTTTGTAAAACCATTATTCGTGACTTTCAGATTTCTTGTTCGCCTATGCACGATTCTGTTGCTCCTTCTATCTGTTATTTAATATTTGTGAAGTGGGGTACAAAGTTATTAAAGTTTGGATGATTGTGGAAAAGTTTGAATGAAGAGATAATGGAAGACTGCAAGTAGATTGCTGTTTACGTGTAGGTTAACTGAATTGCATTCTAATTATTATCAGCACATAACGTGGTATATAAAGTATTAAAATGTGATTGCATTTTGTCAATTACGAAATACATAAACTTAAATAACAATAATTATCAATTATCAATACCATGAATTATTTGTATTTGTATGGTTAGAAACAAAAAGAGCATTAAATACATAGTTATAATTAACAGAAAAACATTAAGGAGGAGATAACCTGATATTTATTGATGAATATGCTATAATAATTATAATATTTACGGCAGAATAAGGAAGTTGTAATAAAATATATTCAGTAATGTATCATATAATGTAATTAACTTATAAATCTATAACATTGTGTACCTGCCATAAAGTGTTTTATAGAAAACTGTACATAAACTAACCGTTATAAGCAGAAGAAAATTTTTCAGTTATTATTTTGACTTGATAAATCATGACCTACGTGACCAACAATTATGGAAATCCACTCAGCTTTTATATTTAACAATGAATAATTAACTGTATTTCACGTTATTCGAATGCTTCCTTAGATTTATGTGTGCACTATGATATATTCTACTGTACCTAAACAAGTTATTTATTACAATATGAAAACGGTTTAAGTCTAAGTCATAGATTTAAGTTTTTACTCTTATAAAATAATTCCTTTATTCAATTGCACAATTTTAATAACAAGTCGGGGGAGAATCTGCTGATCAATAAAATAAATTCCATGGACCATTTTTGTAACAGTGGCCACGTATAACCACCTGCGCGACAAGAAAAGGGAAATAAATAAAAATGTAATCGCTCTACCTCCGCCAATACTGCGTGCTCGAAGAAGGGATTAAAAGCGACTCGATTGTCAACTGAACAGAGGAGACAAATTTCTAAACAACGGAATACACTGCAGAATGCGAATTCGATACAGAAGATCTTTACGACAAAGAATAAAATAGATCGGTGAATTGAGTGAATAAAGAAAATCGTTTTTTCTACGATACACAGATACATGTAGAACGTCCTTGATCAGTCCTTGCAATGCAGGACGTTCGGAAGGCGGCGAAGGACTCGATCGTCGTTTCGCTTCGGTTCGTGCCGAGAAAAATGATCGTATTTGTGTAGATCGGGCAATTGGCTAATTCTTGGCTGTGCAGTGTGTCGAATGTCCCCCAATGATATCGTCTATTTTTGCGCGGCGGGTACTTGCAGAACGTAACGGTGGCGTAGCTACGGCGTAATTATAAAATGTTGCAACGACAGCCGGTGCAACGAACCCACGAATGTGCCGTACCATGGCTCTGCCGGTGAACAGTCCAATTGTTATGAAACATCTTTCTATAGGTATATACGTTTCATGAACGGCCGCCTCGTCGAACAATTATTTCGGTCTGTAACGTGTGTCCGCGTTACGCTCGCGTTTATCTCGGTATTTTATTATTTTTGCGATTATTTTATTGCCCAGAAAATAATATCTACCAAGACGCACGTATTATTTTGTCATTTATTGGGACAATTATTATATTATTATATTATATATTTATTATATTATATATTATATATTATATATTATATATATATAATATAATATAATATAATATATCAGAAAATAATATCTACCAAGACGCACGTATTATTTTGTGCATATATATATATATATATATATATGTAGTGCGTGAGCGTGCAAGTTCAAGAACAATGGCTGTTCACCATTATATATATATAATATATATATTTATATATATATGTGTGTGTGTTTGATTAATTTTGTGTGCAATTTCTGGTGAAGTAATTTCGTAGTTGATCTTAATTTACTTTTTAATGATCCTGTTTTGTATCGTTCGGTTACAGTTGTTTTCATTCTCCGTCGATTTTGTTTGTTAATTAGTGTTAGTCGGATGTGAATAATTATTTTGTAAAAACAATGCAATTGCTATTCATTTTGATTAATTTATACACAAGTCGTTCGTGTTTCGAACGACCCCTTAGGCTCATAGAGGAAAAGTCGTTATTCAAGGAGTGTTGCTACTTTAAAATAATTTTATTTACTTAGTATGTTCCAAAATTGTCAGATATAATATTTCCCACGGATAAATTGCTATTAATTTGAATAAAAATTGAATTGAATTTTTGGTGGATTTAACCTTGGTGGTAAAAGGTTTATGCATTTGTGATACACAAAATCGACCTCGTTGTTGAATTTTATTATTGTTCTCCCCCAGGCCGAACGAGACAGAAAACTTTCTAAAAATTATTTAGACGCAATATTTCATTGTACCAGAAATTTCTTGTGTTGTTAAGAAATATGCAGGCACATGAATATATCGGGCAAACTAATTTTCCATTTTATCTTATATATCTTTTATACTTAATCAACTTCTAAATTTATTAAGCATCTGCAATATTCTGTCAGTAATACTTTTGAACAAGTAATAGAGATTCATAATATTATTCTAACAGCAATTCTGTCGATTTAGTAGTTCATGGGAATGTGTTGATAGTTTCGACAATCTTAAATGCGCATATGTTCAAAATGTATGCAGTGTCTATATACGTGCATATTTATCATACACGTATGCAGAATATGTGTCATATGAGATTCTTTATTATTTTCTTTATTGTGATTTAAAATCCAATATATCATATATCTCGTTTCTTCAATATATGGTCTTTAAATAGAAATAATGTGTTGATTAAATTAATCAAACGTTATCGTGATGCAAAATATCTAGGTATTATACATTATATAAAATAAGAATTTCCAAATAGAAAACAAGTTATTGCCAATATTCTTGTTAGTACCTAGAATAAGAATATACATAATATAATATACGCAGATATTAGATATTAGACCAAATACTGCCACAGGGAGACAAGTTTCTTATAAAACATGTAATATGAAATTAATGGAAAATATGTCTTTGTCACAAAAAATTCAACCGTACAAATATTTAAAACAAACGCAAAAACTTTTTGTAAGAGTAGTATTTACAAATATCATTAATATTCATTTTTCTGGTCGATACTAGGTCACTACTGCTTCAGTCGCACGATTAATAAACTAAAAGAGATTGAGTACAGCAAGATAAACGATCTTAATGAAGAGATAGACATATCGAATAAACTGATATCTATTGAGAAATAATTAAGAAAAAATTCCAGTCAAACATTGCAAGGCTTCGAACACAATTAAAAAATACCATTACAAATATATTATTAGCGTCCACGTTCGAGGCCCTGGACAATCGAGACTGCGATTAACCACAATCCGGTTAATCGGGGTGCTACTGTAACACGACACGACAGACGGACAAAGGAATACATAGAATAATTTCTATTAAAAACTCTGAATATCTTATCCCGTTAATTCATCCATCCTCTTAATAAACATTATTCTTATTTCATTCCCATGAATATAACGTTGGCACGTGAATATGACACGGGCACTGAACGAGAATATTTTACGCAGGGCCGTGGCGCAACGCGCAGCCACACGGGAACAATGTTATGTAAAATCATAGGAAAAATAGGTATCAGTCGCGTAGAAAAACCGTGGCCCGCAGTTGCTGAGAACCTCGATGGATACCTACTTGCCTACGCTACCGAGGAATTAGGCATCGACTTGGCTGATCGGTCACGACTCACGATTGCTCGTTCGTGCCTTCTCGAATCGCCGCTTCTTTTTTCCTCTTCGCGGTGTGATTTTGTTGTTGCAATATTGTTGGTGCTCACTCATCGCGTTTCGTCACCACGGGATAGGTCAACCCTTTGCCTTCACGAGTTTTCCATATCAGTGTCAGAGTTGACGTATTTCATTTCTGGTATGAGCGACAGCACAGTTCCAGCAATTCGTAACAGTCGAATGGAATTTATCCATCGAACGGTTCATATAATTAGGGGGGGGGGCATTGATTTCCCCCGTTGCTTATGATTCTTTAACAGTTGCTAGTTGGTTCCCTTATCAATAGTTTAAAATTTGCTATTTATTTTAAGGTAACGGGCTAACTTGTGCTTTGGTGAAGAGTTAACTAATAAAGAGAGTTGTTTGGTTTGCTGATACACTGTACATGATACAGTTAAATTCGTTTATACGAATCTAACTGTTTAGGTACGGAATAATTTGGATAATTAGATTGTTCATATGGCGGGAGTTAACAAATACGCGCTACCTATGATTTTTCTGGTATCATCGGTATTTATAATGCTAAAATTATTACAAAACTTTTGAGGATAAATATTGGCAGATTGACAGTATTTTGAATTCTTTGAAACAATCGTTTGCTTTGTCTTTTTTTTATCCAAAAACATTTTGTTCAAGAATAATGATTAAACTATTTTTCTCTCGAAACAGTGTAATTAATTGCGGTGCTATAACGAAATGAGTCGTCTATAAATATTAATCTAAATGACAATCGTTACCATTGATTTAGTACGGATTATAAATTTCGAACGTCAAGAAACGAAGTAGTTTAAGCATCTTTCATGCTTGTCAATAAAATCGAACGTGTCGGAACGACAAATGGTTAAGATAATTGCGTTGAAGGAAAAACCATTTGTATTCATATGTCAGAATATTAGAGTGACGCGAAAATAATTTGTTCAAAAGCCCTGAAGGAGTATATACGATTTTCTACTTGTTTTAATGATTGGCCACTTAGAACTTGTTACAGAAGGTATTTGTTTATCAGTGGGGAGGCGAAAACGTTTTGTTTAATACCTTTCCTGTTTCTGTAAAACTTAAAGAATTGAATATAACAAGTTACCCGATGGTTAAACTAAAATTCGTAACGCAATGAACAAATATTATCATCGAACTCTTAACAAATATTTTCCATCGGTTTCGCTAGATAAAATAATCTTTTGCTACTAAAACTTCTTCTTAATAAACAACAGTTACCAGAAATATAGGGTAATATTTACAGGAAACTTATCAATTCCTTAAATCTAAAGCAACCAGAATCGAGCATGCACCTAAAGCAGCAAATTTCCCACGAACTCTTCACTCATTATCATTTTTAATTTCCCGGATATTATTTCAATATCCGTTACCCTGAACAAAAACACCGTTCAGCTGCAAACAGTTGTACCACTTCACCCTTTACTTCGACAGATTCGATTGTTCCAGCGTTAAACACGACCCGCTACCCTTACCAGCCAATGTCTACGTATCCGACTTTTCAAGCAGAAGAAAAATCCGTTCGTCGCACACTCGACTTCGCACCTGACACTTCCAAAAATAATGTGTCGTAATTATCTCGTACAGGTATGCCTTTCCCCCTCGTTCCCACAGCATTCCATCCAAGATACATACGCGGTACGTAGGCCGTACCACGGAAGCAGAGAGGTAGGATCGCGATACCGTACGACTCTTTGTAAATCATTAGCACAATATAACGATCCATCAAACGAGAAACTGAAAAGAAAAGGACAGAGAAGAGAGAAAGAAAGAAGTCGCTGGCGGGACCCGCAACGGGCCCCAATTTCTCCTTATCAGCGATCGCAGGGATTTCCTCCGCGGGCGTCGCGTCGCGTAAAAGATATACCGGTGTAAAGTACCGGCGGCTGTGTACAGCATGTACACGCGTCCATGCGTAGGTCGCCGGTGCGTGAGCGTGCAAGTTCAAGAACAATGGCTGTTCACCATCTGTATAATGTGAATACACGATTTTGCCAGGCGACGCGACGCTGCTGGCTCATTGTGGCGGCGGCGGCGGCGGCGGAGGCGGCGGCGGCAGCGGCCAGCTCTCGTGCCACTGACCCACAAACACACTTACCTATGTTATACTATGCTGCTATATAACACCGTTCTGTCGTTGTAGCTGTGGCTTAATGCCCGTACACACCGCGCTTCCTCCTATCGGAGATAGGAGCTTGGGCACGTTGTCCTTGGACGAATTTACTTCGCGGTCCGGATCGACGAATGCGACTGCCGCTCTCGTGAATTTTTCATTCGTTCAGTACGCACGATTCTTGAGCAGGAAGGAAATTCGTGGCGCGTTACATTGGAATAGGGTTTGTCAGAAGAAACGAATGGGACGGATCGGAGATAGTGTGAGACAATTTGATTTTTAGAATTGAGTATTGCATTGAACTGAGTCGACGGCGCGACGTGAATGCAAAAATGTATGGGTAGATAGACGTGCTGTAGAATATTAACGGGGATGGATTTACAGAAAGCTTGAGAAGAAAGGGGTTATATGGGGGGGGTTCAGAAGCCAATCGATGTAGGTCCATTGGTAGGTTCAAACCGAGATAAATAAGGTCTTTACAAATGACACGGAAAAATATAACAATGTTCGTTTCGTCATCTATTTCTTATGCATGAAGATAGTGACTTAATTGATCTGTCAGCTGAAAGTTTTAACAGTTAAAAGGTTTTCGAACTTCGAAACTTATGTTCAGGAAAATTGGACTTACAGTGATTGGCTTCTGTGCCCTACGTACGTAGCTTTACGAGTGGATTAGTAAATTCATGTCGAAATATAATTGTGTTAATTAAGTTTTCTAGCGCTGGGTGATTCAAATTTATTTAGTTCAAATGGAAATATCATGGACTGCCGTTGATGAAGAAAGTTAATTAATAAACTTGTTTTTGGCAGGTTGTTTAATATAAGAAAATAAAAATATTGCGACTAAGTACCATTCTTTCGTGAAATAGGTTTTCTTCCTCCATAAAAAAAACTGCATGTTGATTATTTTTTTATGTCTTAGCTATGTGGAAGGTTTTAGTAAAAATAGTTTTTAATTAATTTATTATCCCGAACCATTCTTCCACAAGCCTATTGGATTACTTGTAAATAAAGACCAGTAAGTAGTTGATTCGCTAATTAAATAGCGATTCACTACTGAACATTGGAAGATAATATTTATGTCCCTGCTAATAATTCGACTAGTTGCAATTAGGTGGTTTCAAAGTCGTATGAGAGAATAGAATATGAAAAAGACTTTTTAAATTGCATTTTGTGGATTGTACGGTGACACGTATGCTTTGAGCATTTATGACTTATTTATTTATATATATTAGGTACTGGATGATTTAATTTTATTTGTGTTTGCCGGTGTAGTAAAAGATTCTAGAATAGTTGGCCACTCTATGGACAAGATTAAATCTGCGTCTTGTATCTATCGCGCGGCATTACCATTACCAGCGTTGAAGTCTCCGCGATAATGACGCCATGCACGCTACCTTTTGATGTTCCCATTTTTACTAGATGTCTGATCTTCATTTTTACTTTCATACAATATTGTCACTAGGTGATTATGTATTTCGGGTAAAATTGTTCATTTCTTTGGTATACATTGTCTGCAACGGAATAAATAATTATATTACAGTTGTAGCAGGGGATTAAATAAAACCTCTAGATATTAAATTGACATTTAAAAAAGTAAGTAACATTTTTCATGTTAGTTTTCGGTTTCTGTTTTTTGCGAATAATAATTGTTATTGGGTGATTCTGACACCAAATTACTCAAACTTCGTATATGTACAAAGCTACAAAAAAGGCATTACAGTTTATATAAAAGGCGTAACGAAATATTTATTTAATCTGGATTTGTAAATTTACATATTTATTATATTTATCTCAGAGCTACTAAATACCTTGGTCTCTTTCTCGAACTTCACTCCCCGAATTTATATTTCCTGATGTTAAAATGCATTTGTACACACTCCTATATTATATATAGGTAATAACATTACAAATTCGTAATACCTAGCAATCTTCTGTTGAACAAAACTTTTGTAAAACGATAAATATTGGGAGCAGCAACAACATGTTTACAAGTACCTAACCAATAATTGTACCGTGTTTGTTTCTTCTTATAGGTACATAGCACGTGTGATTAACTTTTTGCACACACGTTTCAGGCCCGCATAATAAGTTACTATAAGCTACACGTATGTACAATCTTTCCACGAACTAGTTTGAGCATTACAAAAGCGATATAAAATAGGGTATCAAATTGTACGGTTGGATGCAGTAAAGATTTAATGCAGAATATTTTGAGAAATACACTTCCAAGCAGTTTAAACTGAAGTTACCCTTATGAAATATTCGAAACTCGGTCTAGCAGTTAATAATTAATAAAATTTCAGTAGTTTTAAACCTAGTTTTGTAAATATTATATCTTGGTTGGACGTCTAATTAAATTATTACAGTCCAAAAGGAAAAATGGTTTTCTTTCATTTTCAAATTTTTCACTGCACACCAAACTGTATTAAAACAAATCTATTTGACACCTCTTTGTCAAGCGTGCTAAATAATGCAATGTTTCTATAGGCGAAGCCAATTATTCTTCAATTCTTTTTTAAACGGACGCCAAGATATGACATATATTTAAAGCCACAGAGACCATACCAGAATAGCTAATCAAAATCCCACCTTTCAACTCCAAAGTCCAAAGAATTTTCAAAACATTGTCAATTTTCCGCCATTCCATTCGACCTTCATATGAAAATTTTTTTTCCAATCATTTCCCTTCGGATTTAAATTCGTACCGTCTCCCTTCCAATCAAGCCGGCCAATGAAGTGCTCGCTGTCCTGGTAAGCGACTAGTGGTGCTTACAATTCGAATCCCGACTAGTAAAACAAGCTTTATTCCTTAAAACCATTATATTAAACGGCTACCAAAGAACGTGAGTTCAGATCGCGCGAGATCAGCGCGAAAAAACACGAGCCTATGAAAATGACGGGGCATCCGCGTAACTGTGTCTGCAGAATTGTGGCCGTGTGTAATCCTCGTTTACGTACTCCCGCGTTTTACTCTCCATCTCGATTGTCCCACTTGTTAAACAGGACAAAACTGGAAGAGCAAGGCTGGGGTCCTGCGCGCGGAGAAGAGCGGCGCGGCCAGGTGAGGCCGATTCGCTCGACTTTTTGCCATCGTCACGAATCCGAGACGAGAATCGCCGAGGATGGAAGCTGGTGGGAAGCAACGAGGCGGAAGAGGAAACCGAAATCACGTTAAAATCGCGAGCAGTTCGTTATCGTTGGCAACGCTTCGACTGGACGACCCACTCTTGGTTTCTGACGCCAAGCTAACCGGAGAAAATCCTCTGCCCCGATGATGGGTTCAGAATCTGACCTTCAGATAACAGTTACAACGTCAAAGTGTTTAAAAACGGTCAATTTTTACTTTATTGTCGCGTTTGAAAACATGAATCTGCTTAAATACTTTGGTGTAATTTAGTTTTTTAATGTGCAGAGGTGGAAGTTCGGATGTTTCGTTCGGAAAGATTGATCAATCAGTTAACTGGCTTTTGAAAGAATTACAGAATAGTTCTTTTCTGTTTAATTGAACGTTCAATTTTCCTTGGGTCGACGAAAGTTAATTCAACTTGAAGCAATTAAAAAGATGGCTGACGATCACTTACAATTAGATACTTAAAATAGCATCAATTGGTTGCTCGAATATATAAATGGACAGGTATTTTAAAGGAGCTTCCATTAATAAATAAAATCGTAACGAAAATTGTAATTGTAGCAAATAGAAATATCGATTATTTTTATAAATATTTCATTCATATGATATTCGACCATGCCTGGTGCTTTCTTCCTCTTTCATTGTTCGCGTTCACGTATTCTTCCCAAGTAGACCCGTGTTTGTGCTCCAATTGACCCGGCCGCGGAGAACAAAAGCTTCTCTTGCCCTGATAGATCACAGACCGGATATAATCGGGCGTGACATTGTCGAGAAGAGAAAAGACGTGTCCTGCGATCTGCAAAACTATACATCCGGCAATATCTCCTCACCCATTTGCTCTCGAGTCGAGACACATGGGACCGACACGAATCAACGCGATATTCGAACAAATTCTTCTCCCAAAGTCCAAGGGGGCCTACGAAAATCAAAACTGTGCAATGAATAACAAGCAATTGCATTTAACCGATTAAGCTTTCGCACAAAACGTTACTCACGAATCGTATACCTACACACCTGTACGTCAGTTTCGACGATTTTATCTTATCATTGCACGCTTATTAACCCTCCCACCCCCTCCACCTCCTCACGAAACCACAAAAGATTGCAGCCCATTAACCATTCTAGTTGTTAATTTTCCTGCGCAACGTTCCTCGTTCTACTTCCACTTAGGATTATAATTAATAAAGAATGGCCGGTACGTCTCCTTCTTTTATCGTGGAATTTAGGACATTTTTTGTCGCCGGTTCTTGATAAAAAGACTTTACGAGGAGCAACGAGCCGGGATTATTTTTACGATCGAGTCGGCCGATCGCGCATACCGGTATCAACCTAGTCGCCATTGCCTTTTTTTTATTCCCCCCACCATCCCCCCTCCCCCACCCGGTGAACTGAACTGGGTCACATTTCCTTCGCGAAGCTAGGGCAACAGACGAACGAGAGGAACCTTTACCTAGTTATGCCTTCGAGAATTGGGACTAACGTCGACTACGACTGCCACTATGTTGCCCAAATTTCTCCCTCCCTTCTCTTCTGTGATTCCTGTACAACCAAATTCGAAACCTGGTTTCGGTGTCCCGCTGGTCCCCACGCTCTTCGGTATGTCCTCATTCTTTTCTTCTTTTTTTTTATCCGTGGTCCCCGGGGCCTCAAGGGCCGCGTGACTTCCTCAACATAATAAGAGGGAACCGCGACGCGACGCGACGCGACGCGACGTGGGCCCACGTGAGTATCGTGTTCGTCCCTTTCGAATCGGACGCGTGATTCGTTTCTGATTATTTTCACGTGTTCAACCTGTATCGCCGTCGACAAGCCTGCGATATACGAATGAGAAATTCGGTGGTTCTTGATCGTTCTCGTGCCGTTAAACAATGTAATGTTTCATTGCGAACCGTCGAGGCGAGTGGCTATTGGGTCAATGGCTGTGGAGAATTATCCCCTCGATGCTTAATTTTCATTTATAGGTGTAAATAATAATACGCTTGATTTAAACGGAGTAATGACACACTTAAAATTGAATAGTATTATCATATGATATCAGTGTGGGTAAAACAAGAAGGTTAAACTGTAGAACTGTTTCAGTGTCAGCTACGATTCCTCTCAACTCTAGGAAACCCATGGAAGGAGGAAAGATGTCCAGAAGGTTTTAACATTTAGTTATCTTGGATAAAATAATTTGTGCAGTTTGTCAATAATCGTCTGTCACGATAGAAAATAGTTCTATTTAATTATTTTAAAGAAATGAATTACACGTAATATTTATTTCATTTCGTGGACGCAATTAGATTTTACTTCTCCCTGCCTATGGTTAATGTATTCCGTTGGATCGTGTAATGTGAACAGTCGTTTACAATGTTAGACACTTGTAGCTTTACACGATTACATTAAGTACGTATGCCAAGGTATGGCCAGGTAATACGGCTTGTTCAGAATGCTGATAACATCTGACCTGTTCATGATCGTCCCGATAATCAGTGAATATGAATACAAACGTTAAAATTGCTCAACAGAGTATTATGCACTTGCATTATTTACTGCGTGTTTCAGAAGAAAGATAGGAAAGGCGAATTAAATGCACACGTATGGTGCAGCTAGTTATTTCATAAATATTACCACGATTATCAAATTTATGTTACATTTTCACCAATTTTTTATGCAGGATTAGATTTAGGTTCAACTTTATAATTCTAATTAGTATATTCGTGGGCTTAATAAATTACCCACAGTTTATGTATGCTATTAAATACATTTTATAATATACAAATAACGAGGAAGGTGTGTTAAAGATGAATGAGTTTGTCGAAACGACTAAACTGGATATTGAAATTTTTTACAAGGAACAATTTGATGAGTCATTCAATTTGCTGAAATGCTTGTTGCGCTCTGAATAATTTGTTTTTCTGCAAATTAATTTTGTAGACGTGTGGAAATTTTAGTGCTTCCTGTTTTAGCTTGATTTTGCGCTCGATGGGTACGCCAGAAATACGAGATTACTTTTATTGTCCTTGTGTAATTAAACTAAATATTTGATGCTCAATAGATTGAAACGTTAAAGAACGTTAACCCCTAATTATTTCTATGTATCGTAGCAACTTACAGCAACATATAATTTGAAATTAGAGCAATGCTCGAGGTAAAAATTGTAAAGTCTACTGATTTAAATTTATTGCTGGTTTAAAGTACACGTGCTTGCATGTCAATTAAAATTTCTGAAGCGTATTAAGCGGACGAAGTAAATGATTTTAGTTTATTTCATAAACGAATTAACCAATAGGTGAGCAGTTCTACCTGACTAATTTCCTATTAAATATATCAGTGTTTTAAGATCTTCTAATTGTACAGTCAAGGACAGAATTATTTGCACCGTACAACTAAAATATGAAAGTAAAAGCAAATTTATATCATCGTTGCGCAATTATTCGGTTATTATCGACCCAGCATACTGCAATTAATTTTTGTCCCTGTATGTTTATTACGACTAATGCTTACGTATTATATGCAGCCACATATATGTAGGTATTTGAATACACTATTAACAACATAGGAAACGCAACCTCTTTTACTTTCACATTCTTGCTCTGCAAATAGTGTTGTCCTCCCCATCGTTAAGCACGGACAAAAAAAATGGCACAAACGCTAAAAGTGAAACATCTACATAGGAAAGACTGGTAGTAAGTGCGAAATTTCTGATTTAAATAAATATTTGCTATGCTATATCGAGTTTTCGCAAATAACATTTTTCACGTATCGCCTTACAAATAGAGGCCTCACTGACGACGAGGAACGAGCAACTAAATTTTTCGAGCTGAAACTCTTATTCTTTAAATACCTCATGAATCTTTATTCTTAACACAGACTTGGGATATTAACTCAAATATGTCTAAAACTGATCTATTGTTATATATATTTGTTGCGAGATTGTTTTATATTGTTTTATTTTACTTTGTGCACATCTTGGATGTTTCTACATCCAACGGGCACAGTAGTGGATAAATAGTAGATAGATGTCTGTTAGGATAATCGAACGTTGAAAAGGACGGTGTTCAAACAATCCTTCCATACAGAAAAAAGTATCCGTCTCCTCAATTCTCCTAAATTCTGAAAAAATAACACAAACACCCAACCGTACACGATAATGAAACTGATGAAATGTTAATCTAAGTCCACGCAATCGAATCGATTGTTCACCGCGAACAGGTGATTTTAATGTTGCACGCGTAACGCGACCACGATTCCTGCGAAAAAATTCCTCCCCGCGAGTAAAGAGATTAAGGAACATTACAGGAACATCCGAATTATACGATTCGAACCATACGACTCGTGACTATGAAATACGAAAAACGTGACTTCGTTATTCCAAATACACGCATACGTGGTCGGCCGAATTCTGTGTCGTCGCGGCGCCATGCGTCAGCTTCGAAACAACGAGCACGCCGCTCGCCGACGATCAAAGCGGTGCTCGTCTCGCCATGATAAACAATTACGAAACGGATTGTTAAAAAAGGAAGCAATACGGCTTGCGCATATTTATGTAACGGCCGTACAGGCGCAGTGACCACGAGCGTGTAACGGCAACGCGAGTAAGTTTCCTCGTAAGTTCGTGTAACATCCGTGTCATGACTATGTGTGTACGCGCCACCCAGGCTACTACCATCTACACCGCTGCTCAAAAGTTTCGTGCACCGTAGGATTTTCGAAAGATCTGCGCTGCTCTTTGCGCGTCAACGTTTCTTTTTTGGTGCAATTCGCAGTACTGGTCTCGATCACGGTGTGACAGAGAGTTAGAATAATAGAAAGAGAAGCGAGGGTTGTTATTGCTGGTCAGGCACAATATTATTATTATTCAATTATTATGGTATTGTTATTATTGGCAGGTAGTTAGGTGTCTGTGAAAAGAATGGAAGTTGTATTGTATAAGTATTGTTTTTATTATTAGCAGATCTACGCGAAAATAGCAGCCGCCACCCTTACGTTGAAATTGTGGTTTTCTTATGGAATTTGCTGTACATCTTAGCTGGATATAAAGGAAAATAGCAGGTGATCGTAGGCAATAAGGAAACGAGATTTACGTTTAAGAAATTGCTATTACTGCTGGTACACACCTAACTTTATTATTAAAAAATAGAATCACTCGTTGAATGAATTTGTTGGATGAATTATTCTAGATACTTAGAAGTTAGTGAAACTATTATTCCGTTTTCTTTTGAACATGTTTAAAGTCCGACATTGTCTCTGGATATTTGATTAATTATCCAATTCGTACAACAGAAGTATCGGTTTCCTAGTTGAATAACGTTTTAAAATATGTGTAGTTTTCCAAAAGAAGTATTTATGGCTTCATACTCAAACAGCTATGTGCAGAAATCATAAGTAGGTAGGTAGTATTATTAATAGTAGGATATTGTAAATGAAATGGACGAATCCTTAATAAAATTGTAGATGAATTATGTGAAATAATTATTAATCAACTTGCAGGTGATTATTTCACTACGAAGTTATTTTCATCCTTTGTTAACAGGTCATAAACACGAATTCAAATTATAAATGTTACAAAATTATTAACAAAAAACGATATCTTTAGTTAAAACTTCATATTTTCCCAATCTCAATTTCTTAAACCGGCGATGTTCTATTCATCGTGCCTACACTTACTGCACATTCTTGAAAAACTTCATTGACTTTAAATTACCAAGGAAAAATTAAGAACAAAAAAAAAATGAAGAAACCAAGGAAACCAAAACCGTTCCAGCTTTAAATTTCTATAACGTATTTGAAATAGTTTAACTGTATAATAATTTATATAACAATGGCAGCAATGCTTGTTGCCACGTTCGATAGCTAAGTATCAACAGACTTAACGCCCTTAAGAAATCAACCATTCCGTACCCAACAAATTCAATAATAATTCCGCGCGTAACAAATCTAATCATAACAAGCACGAAAAACGAAATAAAAAACCGCTAACTCTCGGGTCCGAACTTTTGAGCAGCGAAATACCTGTTTCTCTTGCCGACACACCTGTACACCAGCACGTACGCCGGATACGTGTGTGCCCACGTGTGCGTCACACTTAACGCCTATCTCTAGTCATCGGCCAATGTGGTAGGATCCTCGATGCTCGAGTACCACGAAGAAGTTTCACTCGGTGCTCGACTCGACTCCGCGATTCCACTTTCCGTGTGTGGACACGTTCCTGTGAAATGTGAAATCCTATGAGTGTAGTGGCGCAGGTAGGTACACACGCACGTACCCGCACGCGTGCTGCCGGCCGTTTAATCGGAGAACGGCCGGGTAAGTCCTTGGCAAGGCCGATCGGGGCATCATCCAGCCACCTTTTTCCAATTAGCAGACTTCTGGTAATCGGCTACCGGCTTCCTACGAACAAACGCACGCGCCACGTCGTGCCGTCATACCCTGTTTGCCGATTTGCCACGACTTTTAGATGCTGTCTTTAGTGTAATATCGTATTTGCGAGTTTTTACCATATGTGACTGCTGTCTGTATTATTTCGGCGATCGTATTTTCCTCGCTGTTTACGAGAACATGGATTTCTCTTCAGATTTTCTTCTATTTTTTTTTTAATTGTTCGTTTATAGTCGCGTGTATGGGGACCATTGCGCGATTGTTACAAAATAAAGCGTGATTTTTTTAGCGTAGATTTTGTCACTTTGCTTGCCCTATTTTTGTTTCTGCAAGTTTTGGAAGTGTTGTATGTGGTAAAATTGACGCAAGTTCTTTGATTAATGTTAACTGTTGGCATATTGTACCATATGTTTCATGTAAATTGTAAACCATTATAAATAGATATAATTTTGGACCAGGAGGAATTTATTGATGATATTTGATAATTATTTATTTACCTTACAATTATATCGTAGAAACGTGAGTTTCGATTCTAACGATTAGTCTGTGTGCTAACACATTTTTTTATATATAGACTATATTATCAAGGTATACGGAAAAGTAGGAAAACATACATTAGCCCTCAAGAGCTGTTTTCATCTTGAATAATAAAAAAAAGTGGCAGAAAAAATAATTGCCTTATGCCTCTATTTGAGTTAACTCACCCCAGAATTGACAAAAAATTTGGAATCTTTGGGTTATCGAAATTCCTCTATGAACGAAGTTTATATTCACGATAATTTAACTCTAACAGTCCTGATGAAATTACTAACGAAATAACGCAACGCTACTGCATTAACGTTATACAAAAAAATAAATATATCCAAAAGTAAATTCTAAACAGAAATAGGCAGAACAAAAATTAAACCATTTATCACAGCTTAATGCCCTACAACGTATTACCGAATCTTAATTTACACGCTTCTGTACCTAACTCGTGTTCCCAGTTAAAATTGTGCAACGTTTCTTGGCCTTGCAGAACGATTATTGCAACGGGCAATAAAATTTTCCCCGAGTCGTGACGATGAAGGTGTACAGGGGTCGCGATTTTACGAAATTTACGACATCGGTCCGTGGGCTTCCTTGTTGTCGTCGCAGGCACTCGTCAAAATCGAATTGGCTAAGTGCACAGCTTCCTGGGTGTCGTAAAATGCAATGAAAGGATGCTCGGTGGCCACATCTAGGCCCACAGACCGTTTTCGACCGATTTACTACGGTAAACTTTTACAACAGAGCCGCGCCATTCGCAACCCCCGCGAGATACAATCTTTTCGATTTTGTACATCTCCGTCGCTCCAGTGGTAATAAAGTTACGTTGCACTTGCTGCTACTAATTGTACGATCTTCATATCGCGAAGATTTGGGCGCGTTTGGTATTGTTTAGGTGGAAATGTTGTAGGAGGGGGGTTGTACATTGTAAAAGGTGCGATTACAGAGAAGGGTAACTGACAAAACATATTACAGAGGAATACAAGTTCGTCGTTTGGAATAAAGTTTGCGTTTTGCGGTATTTATTCCTGTATTATTGACAGAGATTAGATAAATTGATTTGATAAATAGGTATTAGTTGTTGGTATTTATTTTTGCGGGAAATGACAGTGAAAATTTGTTAGGTCGTAATACCTAAATAGATATTGTGGACTTTCATTCATTTTATTGGACAAATTCATCGCTATGATACTAATATTTTTTTGTTAAATGTAGCATTATTAGAGCCAAATATTAGATCTGAATATAGCACAGAAATTTGTCAGATTGTTCGTATTTAGTCAGAAATATAGTATCACGTATTGCTTCGGTACGAAATTGATAATAATAATTTAACTGTTTCGAGAGACACAGGCAGTCCTCGAAATAATTTATCCAAATCCACAATACAAATATCGTTTCCTATGTTTTTGTAAACTGTCCTAATATATTCTTCCAATAGGCTAACATTCATCCACCACTTACCAAAATTTGATTCCGAATTCTAGTCAGATGAAATATGGTTTCATATCGTGTATAAAATATTTGCAACTTGAATAAACGCATCGTTGTCGAACATTGTCAGTGCTGTGTACCGTTAACATATAAAAGACAAAAAATACATTCATCTAATTTACATTTATCGCTATCCCTGTTAAAAAACATAGCAGTTTGTTCAAAGTACACAAATATTCCACCCACATAGCTGGTTAATATTCAAGGTGTCCACCCATTTACTGATATCTCATTAAAATAAAATAATTCCCAGCACCTAACATCTGGACCTCTATTACTCCCCTCATCGATACTACAAATATTTCGTATTGCACATATTACACACATCTAACAATCCACGTTATCGCAATTACATGGATGTACTAAGTAAACCTATGTTCCAGGTTTAGTGATTTTTAGAAAGAGACGCTGCAATATTCGCAACAGCAAAGTGTCTAATCTCGGAGGGCCACTTTTTACGAAGTTTTACGACGTCCGTTCGTAGTAGCACATTATTCCCTGGTCAAGGTCCCGAAATTCATATTGTCAGGTGTAGGCACGTCATAATGGCAATACGAAGTTGTGTTCGGTGGCCACATCGAGGGCCGCAAACCGTTCTACGCAAAACCACCGTAAATTTTCAACCGCGTTTGCGGATGGATCGTCCGAGTTCCAACTTATTGAAAGCTGAAATTGTCTTGTCGTGCCTACCGACAAACGCTGCAGGATTTAAGTGTCATCGAGACCTGTCGAATTATTTACGGCCTTCTGTTCCGGGTAAACGCGGCTACGGCCTTTGTACCTGAACCAAATAGATCGCAGTCGGAGGTTGAAATGGTTTTATTTATGTGATACGGTTTAGGGGTGGGCAAGACTTCGCGATAAATGATTTATAAGCAGTTGCTTACGGTAGTAATTAAGCGACGGTTACGTCTAACCAACATTCAAAAATCAGGATTTAGACATGTATAGAAAAGTTGAATTTTTGTTACTTTCAATTGATTTCGGTTGGCACGTAGATATTGATAAATCTTTTGGTTTATTATTATGATTTTTCTTTCAGATACAGTGTTGATTGGATAAATTTATATGCGGATTGGGAAACTTGAGCAAATATTATTACGTTCTTAGAGGATTATTATGGAATTCATTCTGTGATTTTAAGCAGGCGGGGTGAAAACTTGAGGGCAGATGTCTTTCATTGCGATGACAGTAGTTTTGTTGCTAGATTGTTGAAGTTATTAGTAATTTTCTGTGGACGTGAAGTGTCAGTTGTTGCTTGAGGAAATATTTCACACGATTTTATTTCATTATATTAAATATTGAAATTTAGTTGTTAATATTTCAACTGGTGGATTGGGAAATGAGCAACTGGAACAATCGAACAATAGCTTAAAGCTTAGTAACAGTTTCAGGTATATTCTGCAACAAATTTCACTATGCTAAAGATATATTTTTATTAGCACAGGCTTCGATAAATTAAGTCCTTGCATGTTGCACATTCGCGTAGAATACAATTACCTACTTAAAACACTATTCACATTTAACTCTTTTTCCGCACCTTGTTTTACGTATGCAAACCTACTTTCCTGTCGTCGTAAATTTTTGATATTTCTCTGAAACGATAGATGGTACCTCGTTTGCCGCCAACTTTCATTGTCAGTCGTGAACGCTGCAATTAACTGACTTTGCATATTTACGTGAAAAAATACGCCCGATACAAAATGCACTGACAAAGGTCGCAATGGAATAGATCATACAGCTTTACAATTGAAACGGCGGTTAAATTGATGACTTCTTGTCAATCTCTGACATCCACTTTAATTATTGAATGCAAACAATTGGACATACATAGGAAAATGAGTTAAGGTAAACATATTAGCAATTTTTAACCAAAAATGAATAACAGAAGCTCTGTCACGGTCGAATAGATGAAACGCTTATTAGCTCTTCAATAAACTAGCCACCTTAACGTCTCTTTATCTTAAACGCTATACAATAGCATAATAATATTGAGTATAATTACAAATACCATCAAAAGAGAACAAATATTATACAACACTGATAATACCGAATCATTAATAATCCATTCGGTAATTCCAAAATGGTCTAATGTTCTTATACCTCCTAACCTAGTCCATTTAATAATTCCAACAAAACTAGTTCCCCGTAATTATAAATCAGACTCGGCCAAGACTTATCACATTAAGGTTCTTACAAAATTACCGACATTCTTTTCATACGTGCGCCCAAGTGGATAACGCGTGACGAACAAAAATTACCCCAACCCAGTCCACGGGAAATCTTAATACTCCCACGCCCTCCACCGTTTCCAAAAATTATTCACCACTCCACCCTTTACCGTTTCCCCGACGTCCACGAGTACAGCGAATTCCTGACAAACCGAGGGGAGCACAATTCACGGGAAGCGAGAATGCTCTGGTTAACAAGGAATGGACCAGTTTCGAGGGTTTCGAGATTGGTGTGTCAATTGGAACAACCGTGTCTGGCCCGTGGAAGGGGTCTACCTGTACAAAGGAGCGTGTCGAATCTCGCGTGGCAAAATATTTTCGGTCGGCCCGCACGGAAACTCCGCAGGACGGCCGACCGTAGGAAATCGCGCCTCGCAATATTTAGACTCGTACTACTTGCCGTGCACAAGGTAGCTGTCGACAGAAACGGCCGATTATTCACGGCCCTTTTCTTTTCGTCGCGTTTCGGCCTGCACCCGGAAGAGTATTCTTTCGGGTTCGATGCACCGACAATGAGGAAGTCTCGGTGCGTTTCCCAGGTAGCTTTTCCATCCCCCCGCTACCCACCAGCCGACTAAACGGAAACTTCCGGGTGGTCCACTGCCCCGTAGCAAAAGTGCCGCATGCGTTGATGCTCGCCACTTTTGGGAAACTAGATCGAGCTGTCGCGCGCGATTGAGTATTCGCCTTTTTATCGTCAGACATTAATATATATTGCTTGGTTTATTGTTACTTTTCCTTTGGGAATCAGGCGGTTTATGCAAGCATTGTGCTTTTTGAGTATAAGGAATGGAAAGAATGGTGCGAACATTGTGTTTGAGTATTGTTTTAAATGAGCAAGTGAATGCTTTAATTTACTTGCGACTATCGAATTGTTTTTTAGTAGTTTGGTCACGATTCCGTGCTTGACGTTCCCTTGCACGAAGTGAATTTAAATATGTATTTGACGTGACCAGTAGTTTTTTAAGAGAGAATTATGTAGTTGGAAAACGTAGTCTCAAACATTTTTTTCTGAAATAGCTAGCAGAATAATTGTAGCAATACTTAAGACGGAAAGAAAAGTACATACAAGTGGCGAACTGAATAAAGCCACGCGGAACATTTTTCAATGTACGCCGCAAACAAATATTGTGACACGGTTCTATGTAATGACGAATAACTATAGAATATTTTAATAAATTGTAAGAGAATTACTGCTCAAAGCATTTACTCGATTAAAGATAGACAATAAATAAATTTAGTACTACAGGTAGCTCGAATACTTATCGCTGGTACTGTATATGGACATTTCAGATAAAAAAAATCCCACTCGTATTAATCATTACTACTTACTAATTTAATTAACTATTGGATCACCCGTAACTGACACAAATAATTAAAAATAACGATTATTCAGCAGAGAAATCGGTTCAATGGGCATTGGAAAGAAAAATTGAATATTTGTTGAAATAATTGTTTTAAACATATCTCTGTGCAATTTTGGTCCCAATAATTCTCAGAGCTTAAAAAGAATATCAAAAATAGAACGCAGCAAAGGGAACCAAAGCTCCATGGAAGGTAATATTTAATCGCACTCTTTTTCCTTGCACATAACTTCCTAGTTTTGTCCAATTTTGCGTAATGGTTACAAAATCATTAAAAGGGCGGAGCGAAAATAAGGTTCTCAGTTTGCAAATCAAGGAAATGCGTTTGATGAGTTGATTTGCTTGACCTCAGCCACTTTTATTGCCTCTACCTTGAGGAGCGTGTGAATTGTAGTTTAATCGCTTCGTCGACTATTTGAGTCGCCTCGCTTTGTGTAATTATTTCCTTATGGGGCCCTTGTTACGTCGCACGAGCAATGACACGGGAGCAGCTTATCCTTCATCATTTTTTGTTCTATGTTTTATAGTCAGGCTACTGTTATTAGAAGAAGAAGAAAATGATTTTCTTGTTAAACATTGTTAGGCGCATGGTTGCTTGTAATTGGGACACTATGCCCTCGATAAAACGAAGCCTATGGTAAGAAGTTAAGCAGTATGATTATGTGCATTGTTTGCAGGAAACATACTGTTTTCTTATCTATGTGATAAGGCAATTGGTGTTGGTTGAATTTATTGAACGGTTAAAAATTTTGTATAATAGATGTTTTTCAGACAATTGGCATTGACATTTAGACAATTGACAGTATCTGGGTACATGTGTATAGAAGTTGTTCTATTACTAGAACATAGTAGCATAATAACAATTTATAATTAATTGTAAAGATGTACAAATATTGGTTTATGTGGCTAAATGGTGAATAAGTTAATTTATCGCTTTCTTCTTGACGAATTAAATGAACTTGTGAAATATATTCTCTACATCTTAATTCATTCTCAATACTTTTGCTGATGTTATTAATCAACGCACTAGAAAATTAATATGTTAATTGAACGGAAAGTTTATGCATGTGAAGCATGATTGTTTTGTATTCATTTCATATATTTCTTACTGTTTAATTAGTTAAAGTAAAGGTACTACCAAATAATGAACAAACCATTAATCATATCACACTCTATGTGCTCCGCGGTTGCAACTGATATTCAATTGTTAATAACGATATAGTCAACGTCGTTTCCCTTATGCAAAAGTTACGAATGCACAAATTGTCATTTCACGAGTAAGGACTTATTTCAATAATCAATTATTTTACGTATTACAGATATTTAAGTACGATGTAAAGCTCGATAAACGCAAAGGTATTAAAAAAAAAGTGTAGATCTTTAGGATTATCTGATTGATGTGCCTACTAAAAGAATTTCGGTCTCTAAAAAACTATTTCAACTAATATTAAATATTTACGCCAAATTTAATTGTTATCAGTGCGTTCCTCATATTCTGCGAGCACTTAGCAGAACATTATATTCACATAAATGCCTCGTAATTATATCCTTTATGATTATCTGATTGATATACCTACTAAAAGAATATCATTCTCTAAAAAACTATTTCTACCAATATTAAACGTTTACGCCAAATTTAATTGTTATCAGCGCGTTCCTCGTTTTCTGCGAACACTTAGCCAAACATTATATTCACATAAATGGTTCGTAATTATATCCTTTAGGATTATCTGATTGATGAACCTACTAAATGAATATCAGTCTCTAAAAAACTATTTCTACTAATATTAAACATTTACGCCAAATTTAATTGTTATCAGCGCGTTCCTCGTTTTCTGCGAACACTTAGCAGAACATTATAATCACATAAATGCCTCGTAATTATATCCCCATAAATTCATTCCCTTGGCCCCTTGGCAAAGCAGAGCGATTAAAGAAACGACGCTTTCAAGGTAGCGTACACACAAGTCGCAGAGAGGCCCGTAGAATTGCGTTGGAATTTGGTAACACATGGACGAACTCTGGTTCGGACGATTTTACCCGGGATACCCGACATGAAGAATGCAAATATTTACGGTGAACGTCACGCGTGTTGTATTTTCGACGCGTGACCATTGTAAATTTTCAAAGATCGTAATAAATGTCGCACCGTCAGGTACACACGTGTTTTCCCGTGCTGCCTGCCACGTTCCAGGTCGTACTTCGAATCTACTGTACACGTGTCATCCGTCGACAGTTCCTGCCTAAGTGCTTCCCTTCACAATGCATGCAATTCATCATCTCATGAGCACCAGCAGGCACGACCAGGTATACGTGTATATCGACCAAGTGTTTGCACGTTTCAATTTCGACTGCGATTCTTTGTTTCGGAATACAATAGGCAACTCGCGTGGACAAATAAGGGAAGGTAAAATTTGTTCCAGTCAATATTGCATTGCACGGAAATTTTATTAGACTGACTTTATTTATTCTTATGAGTTTTCTTGAACTTGTAGCAATTGTACCACGTTGGACACTCGGTGGATTGACCGGTTTTTATTTCGCGATATAGGCGCCCATCTTTTATTATTGCCTAATATCGCAACGTTGTTTTTAGTTGAATAGTATTTAAATCTGTTAACGAAACTGTGCACATTAATGCCCCTTTAGTTCTTCATACTCCTTTAAATACTCGTTAGTGAATAATAGATTATCTATTAGCTGACGTATGCCCACTGCTTAATTGTATACTTGAAACTAATTTGTGCCTTTGAATCATCCAAGAATTGTGTAACGACCAGAGAATATTATTCAGTAGTTTGAAGGATTGTTATCTTCACCAATATTTTCTGTTATACTCGAAGCAATTTTTCTTCACATTGCAGTAATTTCTATTAAATCTATTGCCTAGGCATACATCCGCCTATAATGTACTATCTCGAGAAACAGTTCGTTCCACGTTTCAGTCTTATCTTTGCATGGAATATAATCTCCCAGGGTCAATTGTAAAATCCATTATGACCCACCTTGTATAAAAGTCATTTTATCAGACATTTTCAACTCCCTTTGTAATTGTACAGAGTCCTCTAATTCATTGGTGATCGAGGTGGCAAAATAAGGAAAAAGTATTGCACAAATATCGTGTCCAAAACAAATACATGCGTAACGAGATATGTGTTTCAGAAAATGATCATCACCTACGTCACAAACTTGCAATTTATTAATCGTCTTGTATAGCAATTTAGACATCATGCCTATTGATATGAATTTTGCTTCACGAATTAACGAAGAAACAGTCGCATTCCTGGGACTTGCTGTGGGCGTAAATGTGCTCAAATATTTTGACAGGTCCGCCTTGGGGTACCTTTAGAGGGAGCAATTTATGGTGTACCTTTTGCAAGTTCTGGGGTCACGGTTACCCGTGGTCCTCTGAGAGACCCTTCGGACTTCGTGCGGACCGTTAGGATTTGCCGATTGCAAGATTTTATTGCTACCAATAAACGAAACCTTACGCTGCCGTTTTGTTGACTTTTACGAAGAATCACGAGTGATCCTTACTTGTGCTCCCTTTTTCATAGACGGTTATGCCGATCGTTTGCAGAAACCTTGGGTGCTATCCCTGCTGCCTGTATGACTGGATTTGTACCATCCGTCGATTAAACACGGGCAACTTTAATTTCAATTTTAAGTAATTTTAAGTTAGATTCAATGTATGCTTTTGATTTATAATGTGTGCTTATTTTCTATTTTTACTTGATCTTCCTTATTTAGCATAATTGGTCTTACTTTTGTGCTGCAGTGTTCGCGCGTTTCGCAAATAGTATTTCTATTTTTAGAATGGTATAGTTTTGAAAACGAATTTGGCTACAAAGGTATGTCAGGGGAGGATAATTCTATATGAGAAAGTAAATCGGTAAGAAATAGTTTAATTTCTTTTCTATATGCAGTTTTATTTTTTTAGAGAAATGGATTTTAATGTTGATTATTTGGTATGTTCATTTTTTGATAAACTTGATCCTTGCTTTGTGAAGAAACATCTTTAAATTACTCGGTACGTTGATAATGAACTTATATTCATTTATAATTCTTACTCATAATTGTTGGCCAAATAATTATTTATTTGTTATGAAATTTCAGGCTTTTTTTGCATTAATTCCATTATGTTATAATTAAGAATACCTACGTGTTCTGAGTTTCCATCGTACTATCGATAATTGCACAAGGCAATCGTGAGTAGGGTACCTGCATAGGCATGATCTTTTACATGGAATAATCAGTACGTTTAAATAATCGGTGATGGTACTTTGCTCACCATGGTCCAATTTTTAACCAGTCTTTTGTAAAGTCATGCTAAGTTCATTATGAATGATGATAAGTTGGGCAGTATTAAGCAGCGAAGGAAAAGAATTAGTTTAATATTTGTAGAAATGCAATATGAATTACTAAAAATTGTGCGCAGATATTTTCTGCCAATAGTTATTAGTATTTACTCAATGCAGTTATCATTTACTTAATTCTTTTATGGACGAAGAAGGTTTAAATAATTTTGGATCGAAGTACTTATTGTATATTATGAAACAGATAAAATGCAGTTTTATTAAATGTTTTACATTAAAATTCTAAGGTAATTTATTGGTGCTTTATTCTATAATCGTAGTCTAAATAGTAGATATATCACGGAATGGGAGCAGAGTATTCTTGCCTCGATTTTGGGTCAGATTGACCCCATTTCCGTATACGGACTAAAGTATTGTATCCACATTCCTCAGATGACTCACGTTCTCGTCAGATTTTTTATAGACAGGTACTAATAATTCTAAGATTAATTAGTAGACACTACAACAAACATGTTTAAAGTGGTGTTATTCCTGAGATTACTGCTAAAAGTCGATTTTTAGCATCCCTTCGTAATATTATATTAACTATTCTTATTTACATTCTGTTATATTGTAACATTCAGGCATTCATAAATCTTTTAAGAGTTGCTTTATATCAGGCAAGTAAAAAGTCATATGCTCCTTCCCATGTATAATATCCAAACGTGTTTCCAATATATTTTTCCGATCACATTCGTTCTAGTGTTAAAATCTCAAGCACCGTTTACGTTCTGGTATGAACATTTCCAACATTTTCCTCGTATTTCGAACAAAAGCAATCGGATGATGCATTCCTCAGAGGTTTACCCCGTATTATGTATTTCCAAAACTTTCCTTCCACTTCTGGCAAAAGTGATCGTCGAAGAATGGAGCGCGATGCTCGTCGAAGCGACACAGTGGATCTTAATCCCCCCGATCGCCTGATACACCAATCCCGTTTCTGGATCTCCGTGGAGTCTCTCACGGTTCACATGCTTTATTTTAAACTTGGAAACAATTAGGTCGATCTGGTTAGCGATCTTCGCGGAGGAGGAACGCGGCCGAGTGGTACCACTAGTCGCAACAACGAAAGTGTAACCGATTTGTACAGAAGTGGGGTCCCGTTGTTTCGAACGGCTGAAAAGGGGGATTTTCATCGACGATCGTTCGTTTTTCCATTGCGTCGACAAAGGAGCCCTCGTCGTCCACGTGTCTGTCGAGGGGGGCGATGGGCCAGCTTAATTAATTCAAAGTTGCATAATAATTATTCTGACACAACTCGCGATTTTGGCTCGGTTTTAGTGCAACGGGAAAGAGCAATTCAACATTCGATTCTGTCTGTTGAACAGCCAAGGAATAATTTAAATTCGTTTACTCGTTTATGTCTTCGCGAGGGTGTCATCTGTGGGAAATTAGAATTAGGGGGGCTTGGGACGATTTGTGTTGGAATTAATGATACCATGAATGAAAATTATGAAAGGAATGATAGTTCTCAAGAATTTTGAAATTAAGAAATAATTCTATGAGTGGTGATATCTATATATTTCATTCACATTTCAGGCAACAAGAAGTGTTTTCAAGTAATTCTACTGCTTTTAAAGTTATTCGGTTTTTATGGTGTTTCGGAATTTAAATATTTTCGAGTTAATTCTGTCACGATTACAATGTTCTAATATTATAATTCCACAGATGTATCTATTTGTCTAGCGAGGAATAGATGATTGACATCACCTACCACGCGTGCCATCAAATACTTTTGATTTATTGTAAAATAAGTGCTCATTAATATTTTCACATTTTTCGAATCTGTAATTTCGATCTATGGCTTTATAGGAGTAATCGTTCGTAGGTAAAATGGCATGATGTGATCGAACTCCATTTCTTAATTCGAGTTTCCTCTCTGTAGTATTTTTTCAGACGGCAACACAAATATTGTCGTTAATATCGCAAGACCTGTGCATTGCTGTAGAAATGTATACAAAAATTAATAGACATAATAACGCTATCCAAAAAATTATAATCGATCTTGTATCCAAAAAATCCATTGAAAATCGTCATAGTCGCGGCAACCAGTTGTCCCCTAATACTCTTTCAACCCTTTCAAAGACTTCAGATACAGGCATGTACCATTAAGTTCGAATTCCCGATTGCAATCTTTCCATGGTCCGCACAAAATATCACGACAAAATGCTAATGGTACATATAAACATTACCCCTTTAAATTATTCTCAACATTTGTTACCGCAAAAACGAATATTCTTTTATACGCAAAAAATTCTCGGTGCAATGAAAAATGTTTCCCGCTGTCCTAGATTACTATACCGTCCACGAAGGGTTGAAGCGTTTGGTTTTTTGCATCTGAAACTATACAGTCACGAAATTGCTAGGGGAGAAAGAATTGCGTTGCTCCCGACGGGACGGCAAATTTCGGTTTTCTTAGGATTAGGTCCTGAGTTTGGAGGGGCCAAAAAAAGTCTGACCTAAGAGTCTTTCGTCACCAAGGGCCCCATCGTCAAGGACCGTGTCGATAGGTCGGTTTACTGTATTTTGCAAACTAGCGGTATCCCGTGTTTTTTTTTCTCCACGAGATCCCCGAAAGTTCTGCTTTTCATCTGTCCAGAACGGACACAACTGTCACGGATTTGTAGGGTAACTGTAAAAGGATTTCCCGTTGAAGGGTTACTCACTGACTTTTTTTTTTAGCGTCGTGAAGGTACCGCGTACCTGAAGCATACTATTTTATTGCTCTGACCGTCAGTTGTGAAGTTGCGGGAAATCGTTTTTCTGTTACACACGGAGTACAATTTCCTACGAATATTATTTATTATTTGTTGTATACTTTTATTGTTTATTACACAGTTTGACCGGTTGCGTTGGACAGCGTTTGTTTAATTTCGATGTTACTTGTGGTCCCTGGATTTTTCTCGCCTTATTTGCAGTTTTATTTTAGTGCCGTTGCATTTGTCTAAATCGCAGATCGATACGCAGTGTTAATTCTGTATAAAAACATTGCACATTGTTTCTTTAATTTACTTTAATTTACTTTAATTCACTTTAATGGGGCAGCTGTTTGAAATATTACAATTAATAAACATAAATGCTCGCTGCTCAACTAAATATAACGCTTTACTGTTAGAACAATGCGCAACTCAAATTCAATGAAAGGATCACACGCTCGTACCTTTACCTAAAGATGCAGCCATGCATGCAGTTTGACTTTGTTTTTACCGTTCTCACACTCTCATGAATAGTCGTGGCGTTCAAGTAAAAATTAGACAGATTCTTGATAGAACCTTCAAACTAATTAGTGATCCGTTTTCAAACTCTTTAGTTTTAATTTTCAAATTATTTTCTTCCTGTTTTCCAATTACATTTTCCTTGAGCACTATAACTCTAGAATAACATTTCAGTTTTCGATTGGAAGAAATGATTGATATAAAAATCTTTGATAATAAACAGTAGGTACGTACCTAAAATAGATTCAAGAGTACGCTCTTATGTAGAGAGTGAATTTCAGAGCACAAAATGCTAATCTAACTTCTGTAACAGATTTCCTTTGCAGGTAAATAATGTTAGTTGTATTATTCAAAATCTGAATATCAGAAAAATGGGAAACATTTGTACGTCTCAAGCTAATATATTTTGTTTAAGAAAAATGCATTTCCAATAGATGGGACTTGAACCCTTTCAAATAGCGATAAAGCTTTTGTTATAGGAAACATTCATTGTACAAACGAAAGAAGGAAGCTTCGTTTAAAAATGAACACTCCGCTTTACGATAGCACGTGCAACACATATCATGCATAAAAATTGAAAAACCAGAACGCACCTCGCAGGAAAGTATAAATTCTAAACAGGCTAAATAAGCTTGAGTGTAATTTACGGTAACAATTTGCACAATATTAAACCGTTATGAATTGTTGTGACTACGTAGTTTTTCAATGCAGAAATTAAACGATCAACTCTAACGCCTGTTGGACAATAAAAAAACATCGTAAAGCAAAGAGTTCAAACGACTTTGAAGTCTCAACGAAAAACACTTGCGTCAATCCGACTGATTCCTGGAACCAACAAATTAAATATAAATAAAAAAAGCGAAAAGAATATCGCCATACCTTTAACAGGTTCGTTCGATCCCTGCTTAGGGAAGAAAGTGTCTGTTTACCGATCTATTTACTAAGCATTGTACGTAATGACAGAGTCATAGTTTCGTCGTGTACATGCCATTATACCGATCAATCCGTCTGCAATGCTTCCTGTGTATTCACGTAAGGCCACGATTCATGTCAAACGGTATCCTCATCGCGAGTAATCTCCGCTTCTTCGAACGGAGAAAATCGGCGAAAAATATTCGACGACGAACAAAGAATTTAAAACATACGAGTTGCTCGAAATAGACCCAAGTATGAAAGGATACGCCTGCATACGCTTTTACGCGTTTCCCTGGCCATTCGCCGGCGTTGTTGCGAATAGCTGCTTGTAGGTGTTCGTCGATGTGTCAGGCGAAGGTAAAAATTGTGAAATTCTTGCCGCCGCCAATTAAGTTCAAAACTCGTGGCGCAGACGCGTCGTAGCAAACGCGAATTCCTCTAGTTGGCCAATTCGTGTGTTCGATGTTAGACAAACGTTTGCGAGCATGCACGTACGCAATCGTGGCCGCGTTCCTATCCACGCGCCAGTTCGCGAATTTTCATCGACCGAGGCTTTATCGATCTTCGCGTTGGGTCGATGGGGAAACAGGAGTGTGTTCGATATTAGCGGCGCGACCACGAAACTTCCGTCGAAAGCGCCGATCCGCTTGAATCGCTGCTTCAAACTCCTTTGTAATAGTAGCTCGACCCTTTGTACAACTGTGTAATTTTGTAGCCAAATGCTCGACGACTGTGTTTTTCGAATCTCATCTTATTCTTCGTTTTACAGATTGTGACGGTTTGAAAATGTATTATTTTTTGGCCCTAATGTTTTTAATATAGTAATTAATCAGTATTTTGACCAGTATGCTGTCAACGTGTATGCGATTGCATGTCATCATTTATTGTCAATTTAAGAGTCATAAAATCTTTCTCTTGTAATGCATAATTTATGCTGAACTTGGGCGTAGAGTGTTACGAGGCACACGTGGAAAAGGTCAAGTGGCATTTTTTTGTTGAAATACAAATTTATTGTATAAGTTGGAATATTAAGTTTGGGATTATTCTATTATTATTATTATTATTATTATTATTATTATTATTATAATTGCTAGTGCTAGTGCTAACCATCGCTACCAAAATTAATAAAAGAATTGTTATGGAATATGATTCGATATGGATTCGATATGGAACAAGCACGGCAAAAATAAACGATGCACCGATATTACAAGCAGTCTTTTATGTACACTGCAAGACGTCTCATACAATTTTATTAATTGCAGAACAAGAGATATATCTAAAAAAAAATTCCGATTACGACTTAGAAACCCATATTTCTTTTCGCCTGTCATTGTTGCCCAACGAATGTTGATTTGCATTGCTTTATTCTAAATAGTACAGTGCAAATAAGACTCGAATGTCCACTAAATTCAACGCTTTACGATGGATGAATGGATACAGGACACGCGATGACGGTACTTGTTCATGACATCACGTGGATGACTCTGAATCGTAGGTGGAAACCGATGGAAGCCACGAAAAAAAAGTAGGATAGTGTGTAATGAATGTACGATAGACCTTCATAAGTCGAACAATTGGCAACGATGCCGCCGTGATTTTAATTAAGATCAAAGGATGGTAATTATGGGGAGATAATTAGATCAGTGCTTTGCGTTCAATTGTTGCTTTCGTGGAATTATATTATTTGTATGTGTATTATGCGAATCAACATACAATACATAACACTAACGATGTTTCACTCTTATTGTTTTAATTAATAGAACGAGGTGCAGTGTAACGATTATAATCAGCACGAGGAATTTTTTATTGGCATACACTATTCTGGATATCGTGCTAAACATTGTTCCAACAATCATGGTAATTGTAGGACACGTTTGCAACTATATATATATTATTCTACGTTAGGTTGCTGTATAGGAGGTTCTTGTTTCTAAATAATTAACTAGTTTCATTGCTGTAAATTCATGACACAACATCGGTTCAAAAATTAACAAATTTTTAATACTCTAGTGTTACAGTTTCATCGTGAAATAATTTATTTGTTACAAATTGTCTGGGTTTGTTGAATCCGTGTATTTAAGATCAGGGAAACTGTTCATAGCTATATGAAAATTTCATGTTCTACTTTATCAATTTTTTGTTAGAGTCGTGTGTGTTTAAATTTCAGTATATTGCTTAATTCATGTGGAACCAATTTCCTTTTTTTTTGTACTTAGAAAGAACTAATTACAGAGTGCCTTATTTTTATTTGAAATATTATAACTACTTGTAGTTTAAATTAACTAAGATTAGTTCTAATAATATCAAATAATATTATAGTGTCTTGTTCTTTCTTTACCTTTCAATGAAAAATACCTACCTTTTAATTTTATAAACAATAAATAATGAACAGTCAATGTGAACAACAATATTGTCAGAATATTCATATTATATTTTCACTAATATTTTTAGCACTTTCCACCGGTATGAAAAATTGCACTTTCCAAATATTTATGATATTAGGATCCTAATAACTTTATTATTAATTTCTCTGATATTGACACACATTTATCTATCATAGGCACTCTTCTTCTTTTAAATATTTTATAGTGTGTGGCACTTTTGCACTTTAGAAAAGCAACATCTCATGTGGGTATATCATCCGAATTCGTAAAAACTATCAAAATTATGCAATGCAATTAGCGAAAAATTAATACAAAGTACATATGAGTGTTCGTGCCACAGCTTACATTATTCCAATAGTAAACCAATGTGAACTTGTGAAAGGTAGCTTTCCCTTCGCATCTCTAATTCATTGTTAACGAATTGTAAAATTGATTATTCCTTACCATACGTATACATATCTTCATTATTTATCATATATTATTATGAAATAAATTGCACTGTATGATTCACCACCGCCAATTGCGATTAAAAAACATTTGAGCCTATCAGATCGGAACCAACATAATTTAATTTCCAAAAAAAAAAATAAATGCCCCTTAACGCTTGAACCATCGCTACGCCTGTTTTTAACATTACTTCTGTCTACTTATTCGTACTCCGGGAGGCAGGAAGGCAGAGACAGAAAAGGTATGTACAATAATTTCTCGCGTCTCGACAATTGTACCTGCGTAAACGTCTCCACTCGACCATTCGTTCATGCCCCCCACTCTATACGTGTTATCTCAATTCCGACCCAAAATCTTCTCAGTTGGTACACGAGACGTTCCTATTAAACCCGTACAATGAAAACAATACCACCAGCGACCCATGGATACGCAAGCACTCAACCCTTCAGGACCCACGTGGCCAGAGTCCCGTTGATTCTGCTGGTTCGAAATCGGGAAAACATTTTCGACCACCGGCGTCCCGGTGGCGTATCGGCATTACAATACAATCGAACGTGGAGGGAATCAGTGGACGGTGATTTAACGCCGGTGGTGGAGGATATACAAAACGGTGCGGCCGAAGGTGGTGGAAGAGGAGCAGGAACAGAAGGAGAATCACGGGGGAAGGAGGTACAGGTAGAGCGTCGTGGTGGGGGGCCCATAGGTCCCCCCCG